>OX352482.1:13614605-14949605 GCA_947093115.1 Brenthis daphne | reverse complement strand
GTATTTGTTTATTATTTATATTACATGGTTTTGAAAACAACTGTGAATATTCAATAGTATATTTTATAATAGATCGATCTTAAAAGTTAGAATGTAATGGTGAAATTTAATATATATTTGGAATCTGCATGAAATTTCCTATAAGATAGTGCTTACACAAACAGTTGATTTATTTTTATGTATTTTATTTATGCAGAAATAATAATTTAATTAATCGGAAAAATAGTGAAAATTCCGATTTTTTCACATTTTTGTTTAAAAAAAAAGAAATTTCCAATCCTTACATCTGAAATTTTAATTAATTGTGATATAAAGGTTAGTTATTGATATTAGTAATATTTGTTGTTACAGCCTCGTATCAAAATGGGTGAACCATCGAATAGTAATAATATAAATAATGATTGCCTCATTTGTGACAAACTTGGATGTAGCTCTGAATTAAGCTCTGAGCTAAGAGATATTATAAAAGTCACTAGAGGAATACCAACACTGAAAGCTGCTTCTGTGGAAAGAGGGGATGGAATTTCTCAGTATTTAAATACTTGCGAATTTGTCTACGTGCATTCAGTATGCAGACAAAAATATATCAATAAAGGATGTATTAATGCTTATTTAAAAAAAAGAACACCACATCAACATGCTCTCCACCTAAAAAAAAACTGCGAATGGCTACTTCTATTGATTTTGATTGGAAAAATAAGTGCTTTTTATGTGAAAAAGAAGCGGATGAAATGAAGGAAAGAAGAAAGTCCAAATCGGTAAGACAGCAAATCAGCTACGTAACTACTTCTGAGTTCAAGCAAACTATTTTAAATTTGATAAGCGAAGAGAAAAGCGAATATTGTCGCAATATCCATAAAAGAATTGTAGGTGTGTTAGATCTAGTAGCTCAGGACGCTAAGTATCACGCGGATTGTTATATGCGTTTGAAAACTACCGTAAAACAGACCCAGAGGGATAAAAAAATTCATCCAGTCACAATACAAGTAGATGCAGCAATGGAGCAGATTTTCAAATATATTGAAGAAAATGATGACTGCCAGTTTTCACTGGCAGAATTAAAAAGTATTGTGACAATTGATCATATTCCTGATGATAAAACGATAAAAATGAGGTTAATGAACCATTATGAGGATAATATTGTATTCTCCAGTAAATTTGGATCTAATACAATCATATGTTTTAAAAAACAACAATATGAAATATTGTCCGATAACTGGTACAGTCAGAGGTCAAAAGATGATGAAGAAGAAGAATATCGTATTTTGAAGGCTGCTGGTGAAATTTTACGACGACACATTCGGACGCAGGTTTATGATAATAAAATGTATCCGGCTAGTGATAAAATGTTTAACCATGTTCATGAGACAATACCAAAATCTATCATTTTTTTTATCAGAAATAATTTTAAATGACAAAAGAGGTAAACCAGAGTTTATAAATCATTATCAAACGAAATGCGCCTCAATAGCTCATGCGATAATATCTGCAGTAAGGCCTCGTTCATTTATATCATCACTGCATGTGGCTTTAGCTGTTACTCTTCATAGAAAATTTGGCTCCAAAAAAATAATAGTAATATATAACGCTTTAGGCTTTTGCAGATCATACAAAGAAGCAATAATTTATGAAGCTTCTGCAACATTCACAAGTCCTGTGAAAATAAAAGCAGGTACTTTTGTACAATTTGTGCACGATAACGCAGATTTTAACGTCAACACACTAGACGGCAAAGATACTTTTCATAATTTGGGTTCGATCGAAATTGTAACTCCGAGCGATCGAATAGAAACCAGGGAACCAATTAAACGTTTAGATAAGATTCCAACAGAGACAACTATTTCTGATCAAGCTCATATACCCCTTCAAATATATCCAGCTTCTGCTGGTGAAGGATTGAAAAAACTTCAAATCAAAATTTCGGAGCAAGAGCCCAATTTAACCCCCACAGTTTCTTCAAAATTGAACATTCTCTGGATGTATTTAAAATTCAAAACCAATAATAACTTCCCGGGATGGAACGGATTCATGAATTTGTTAACAAGTACACATGATTTTGATACTTCGTCAATAATATTCTTACCATTCATTTATGCATCTCCAAGTGATTATAACACTTTGTATACGGCGATGAAAACATCAGTAGACAATGCAAAATCATTAAATATGAAGACATGTATCGTAACATTTGATCAACCTTTGTATATAAAATCGCGCGATATAACTTCAGCTATATGTTTATCAGATGAGATGCTTACTGTTGTCCGATTGGGCTCTTTTCATACGCTAATGTCCTATATGGGATCTATTGGTTATATAATGGCTGGAAGTGGAATCAAAGAAGCCCTCTCGACGGTTTATGCCGAAAATTCAATCGATCATATCATGTCTGGACGTGCATATGCTAGAGCGGTACGTGCACATATACTCCTGCAGCTAACTTTATCTAGATTAATTTTCGATGATCTATTAAAAAATAATTCGAAATTCGGAACTTTAATTGCTGATGAGACGAATGCTAATATTTTTGAAATGTTCAATTACACGGAAATAACGGAAAATATTGGATTTCAAAGTTTAAATGAAATTTTTGAAAAAAATTTACATGATATAGAGAGTAAAAATCAAACGTCCAGATTATGGATCAACTATTTTCGAATGGTATCAGTGCTAAAAGATTTTATTGCAGCTGAGCGTATGGGTGATTGGAATCTGCATTTACAAACTATTGAGAGGATGATCCCATACTTCCATGCATCAGGACATTTTCCGTATGCAAAGTCCGCGCAACTGTACTTGCAAGACGTGCAGGAATTATCTATCCAAATGGACCCAGAAGAATTTCAAAATTTCACAGAGGGTTATTTCACTGCTAGACGTTCCGATGTATTTTTTTCTGGAATTTCCACGGATCAAACCATAGAACAAACATTAATGAAATCTATGAGTGTTGAAGGCGGACCTTTTAAACGTGGTGTAACGAAAAGTATTGTCTATAAATGGATAAAAGGTGTTATTTTTACAAAAGATATAAAGATATAAAGACAAGAAGAAGAAGGCATAGAGGAATTTTGTAATATATCTTTTAAAAAAAGTTATCAACACGCTGATTCAACCGATGCACGAATCAAAAGGGACGACATTGACGTGAAAAAATTGGAAGAATATTTTATTCAACATCCTCCATTCCCTGATGTTGGTGTCATTATGTCTATTGCAACTGGAATAACTGGGCAAGAAAACGTGAATTGCTACGCAGCTTTTGAGCAAGGTCTAAAAATAATGACGAAAATTAATGGAATAAATTTCAAAGAAGTTAAGTTATCAAGGAAAGACAAGATCATTCCTTTGTTGGCATCCACTAGCAAAATCAAAGTGGATGATGATCTTATTCCAATTGATCCGCTATTATTATTTCAGCGTATATGCGTATTAAAAAAATCTGATGAAGAACTAAAAAACTACTTGACTTATGAATTAGCTCCTTATCCTCTTGCTCTCTTTGAAAATGGTGAAATACGAAAAACAACAAAATCTACATTTTATGACATATTACCAGAAGTGATAGTGGATGTGAACGATGTACGAAAATTTTCCTACGTCATTGATGGAGGGATGTTATTACATCGTTGCAAGTGGCAATTAGATGAAAATTTCGGTACAATTTGTCAACATTATGTCAGATATCTACATAACAATTATGGAAACAACATTTATGTCGTATTTGATGGTTACAAGAAGAGCTGCACAAAATCAATAGAACGAACGCGTCGCTGTAAAAAAAACGCATGTAATGACATAATATTTGATAAAACCATGCCACTAAAAATAGCGCAGGAAAAATTTTTATCGAATGCCAAAAATAAGAGTAGACTTATAGATGTGCTACGAGAAACACTCACAGAAAATAAAATATTTTCTTGCAAAGCAGAAACTGATGCCGACAGACTAATAATTGAAACTGCTGTTAATCTGCAATCTGAAAACATTGCTGTAGTGTCCGAGGATGTAGATGTTTTAGTTTTATTGACTGCGCTCTCACCACCAGACCGAGAAATTTATTTTCGAAAACCATCCAAAGGCAAAATACTGCAAAGAGCGTACTCTTCTAAGAGTTTAGAAAAAATATTACCAAAGTGTAAAGAGCATATTCTGTTCTTACATGCATTCACTGGATGTGACACGACGTCAGCTTTTTTTCAACGTGGCAAAAACGTGTTTGCAAAAAATTTCGAAAAACGAACGGACTTGCAAAATGCTGCGACAGTTTTTAAAAATGAATGCAAAGACATCGATGAAATTTTTAAGGCTGGTGTTACATGCACTCTTGCTTTATATAATGCCCCCCAAAAAATGAAAGATCTTAATGCATTGAGATATAACTCTTTTTTGAAAGCAACTGCCAAAAATACCTGCGTTAAACTGCCGTCTTTACCACCTACTGCAGATGCCGCTTTTGGACACTTCAAAAGAGTATATTTACAAGTTCAAACATGGTTCGGAAAAGAAATATTACCAGAAGAATGGGGTTGGAAAAATGAACGCGGAATATTGATACCGCAAACAATGACGCAGCGACCAGCGCCAGAATCTTTACTAAAAATTATTTTTTGCGCATGCAAAACAGGATGTGGAACATCTTGTGGGTGCAGGAGAAGTGGATTAAACTGCACTGCAGCTTGCTTAGAATGCAATGGTGATAGCTGTACTAATCCTTTACCTACAATCTACATCAACGAAATCGACGACGACGACGACAATAATGAACAATAATCGATATAGTTAAGGTTAAATTATCTTTTGTAAATCATTTTTTTGCGAAAATCTAATAAATTAACATTGAATTTACTCTGCAAACATAATTTATTACATATAAAATTAAGATCTTTACTGTAAACATTTTTTCCCCCTTGCGCCTTTCATTTTTCAGTAAATTGTTTATAAAAATTGTTGTAATCGAGATCGGCCAATTTTTTTTTTAACATTTTTATTTGAGGTTTTAATAATACAGTCAAACACTTGTTATACAGATTCATTGACTGGCCCTGGGATCCGAGATTTGACCATTTTTATGCCTTACGGCGCTCCACTATAATGAAAACAGGTGGAGGAAAAATATTATGGAACAAATTAATTATCTAAGCGAAATTAAACTCAATGGTAAACCTATAGCACATTCAAGACGTAAAGCGGGTTTCCTAGGCTTTTATAATGCTGTGCTTTCTGTTATAGATATTTACGAAAAGTATGTAAAATCAAATGGACCATTAAAATATCTTTTAACCTATAAAATGAGCCAAGATCATTTGGAATTATTCTTTTGTGCCATTAGGAGTAGAGGTGGGTGGTGTCCGAATCCGACAGCAGCACAGTTTGTCAGTGCATATAAACAACTAATGATCTATCATGAAATAAAAAAATGTGATTGCAATGTTAAAGCAAACGATATTTCAATATTAACTTGTGCTTCAGTTGGTTCACGACCTCGCTATTCCTTGAATGCATTGTGTGACATAAGTGTGTATGGACAAGCTGAGTATAGTAGACTCGAATTGAAATATTTTGAATCAACTGAAAATATACAACCATCTGTTTATGATAAACTACAAGAGTTTTTACATTTTTGTTGGGCTGTTCCAAACAATGTAAACGAAACAACGAAGCAATGTGTGGGATACATAGCAGGTTTTGTAATTAGATCTATCAGGAACAAAATTACATGTATTGATTGTTTGAGCGCTTGTGAATCAATACCGTCCGATGCTATATCTGATCGACGAAATGGTATCGCACTAATTATCCAGAAAAATAGAGGTGGACTAATTATTCCATCGCAAAGCGTCGTTTCCATATACTTGTTGGTGGAATCACTTTTTCGACAAGCATGCAAAAAGACCAATGGGAAGCCGCCGGTGGAAAAAAAATTTCCGGCAGTTCTCGCAGCAAAAGTTATGAAAGAATTGCTACCAAAATCAAATACTTTATTTCCAGAACTACGCGTTCATTTTTTGGAAACAATGATGTTTGAAACTTTAAATAGTCACTATGATGTATTGATTAAACAAATCATATTTAAGTATATCGATGTTAGAATTTTTGCAACAACGAAAAGTTACTCTTTGTCTATTACAGGTCAAAGTATACGAAATTTCTTAACCCGTCAAATAATTTGGGCACGTCAGTAATTAAAAGTATAAATTTAATATATAAATCGTGTTTTATTTTCCCTTTTCGACTTTGTTACTGAATAAATTCATTATTCCCTGTAAATTGTTAATCTATCTAGCTATACATCTTTAAAATTCTAACTGATCAAATCTGTACATTAAACATTTTTTGGAAAATGTAATTGAAATAGTCATTTTTATCGGTATAGAGGCCAAATCTATTGTTTTTAGAAGTTTTGTCTGTCTGTCTGTGACCGTATCACGAGAAAACCACTGGACGGATTTGCGTGAAATTAGGTATAATAATAGCTGGTTACCTGGGTTAATACATAGAATATTTTTTACTGCTGGAAAATATCTCATTTCTGAGAAATCTCGAGTAACTGTTAAAAACCGACTGTAAAACATCACGCGGTATGTGAAATCTGAGAATTTAGTTTCTGGTCTTTAAAACGCGGGCGGAGCCGTAGGAATTGCTAGTATAACATAAGTAGTATTATGATTAAAGTTTATTTATTGTAAAAAGTTATCGATATTTGCTCGCTGATATCGACACCACTAGTTTTAGTACTACAGACACTCGCTACGTCCGACAGCGCCAAAATGGCGATTATCAAACGGGCACAAAAAAACTTTGATAGCAGCCAGTCCATATTGATAGAGGTCAGTGTGCACAACAAAACGCAGTTGTCAAAAAATAGCAAACGTCACTGTGAATTACCAGGCCTAGAACTTGTCATTCAGATTTCAGGCCTGGTCAACTTTGTATGGAGCGAATAAATACCTACTGGGGCTGAATTTTTGGGTGAATGTGTGATTCACATATATAAAATGTTAATGTTTGTGTGAAATGTTGCTATTAGAAAAAATATTTAAGACAATTGTATAGTAACACCAAAGAAGCCATCTTGATATTTGTCAAGTTACCGGCTAATGAACTATGAAGTCATATTATAATTTGTGCGTAGTGTTGATATTAATTATTAATATTACGTATTTGCATTTTTAATTTCTTCTAAAACGTCGAGTTGAGCTTCTGTTCCTCCGATACAGTGATAAAAAGTGCAGTGATTGTCTTGATTCAGAGAAATTGACTCTATTCTGTAGTGCCTGTATCTGCTGTTTCAAATAGAAACGACTATTTTAAAAACAATGGCGGATAAAGAAAACAAAAGGAAATGTTTCAAGTGTGGGTGCTCACCAGCCGAGGATAAATAACATTAAATTGTTTAGATTTCCTAAACCTGCTTTAAGGAACCTAGTTCGGTAGGTATTATTAAACTTGTACATTAAAAAAAAAGATTACAATGTATTATTTATTTAATTAAAAAATATGCTATAATTAGTGACTATTATCACTAAACGCAACTTCCAGTCAATTATATTGAAACAATTTATGGAAGAAAGTTTATTAAAATATGTACCTATCCTCAGATTTATAAATATACTTTTAATGTTTGTTGTTGTTAACTTCCCTTAATTTTTATTTTCAGCTGTGAATTATGGACAAAATACATGTTCCCAGAAAGCGGAGCATCTTCATTCACATTACAAATGAAGTTATGGGGGGTTTACACGGGTCGATTTTCGCCGTGCGGCGAGTCGCACTAATTGCCTCACCAAGCCGCATCGCTAGCCCATTTACACTGGTTACTAAAATCGCATGCGGCTCTGTCATTTCCATCGAAAATGTTGAGCAAAATAGCCGTTTGTGCCGGAATTGAAATAATTAATTATTCAATTATTCAACAATTGCTTAAAGAACAAAGAGTGAAGAAAAAACAAAAGGAAAGAAGAAAACGTAATGTTTGGGTACGTGGATGGATTTCTCGACGTAAGGACTTGGGTGCTTCGGATACTTTATTGGTTGAGTGGAGTTTAGAAGATCCTGATTATTTTAAAAAACGAATAAGAATCTACTGATCAGTTTAATACTTTACTACCATTACATAATTTTGAGAAATTTATTCTCAGTGTTTTGATATAAATTGTACATAAAATAACAAAAACATGAAAACAAACCTTTTTTCCACTTATATCTCCGTTTATTTCCATAAAACAATTTAAAATCTCGCTCCTTTCTTCCAGTCACAACAAACAGCGGAATGACAACACAGAACACAAATACATATTGTAATTCGTGCCCTTTTTGGCATATAGGGTGGCTGTGTCAGACACTACTCGCAACCATGAGAGCATGTTGGGGCACCCATTCCACATAGCACCGCTACGCAGTGCTGGGCAAGGCAAGCGGTGGGACAGCATCCCTGAGTAGATTTGTGCTGTGAATGGTTCTAACTCATCCAAGGGGAGTATGGTTTCCTCTTCTATCAAGGTTTGCAAGAGTTTCTTCAAACCGTCGCTGGCCTTCACCCAGCTCTTCAGTTCAAGCAGAGTCTTTATGTTCTCTATCATGCTACCTACCTCGAGTACCTGAAGGGCAGCGCGTCTTGTTCGGATCTTGGTTTGAGACCCTATATAAGGGGTGCGAGGGCCTCGCTCGTAGAAACAATTTTTATCCGAGGTTCCTGACCATCCAATCATGATAGAGGATGGGACAGTTTCACTATCTATGTCGCTCCAGGATTTTAAAGTCAACTTGTCTGAGGGAGTGGGCATAGTTATCCCTTCTAAAGGTATTCTCCAGAGGGCCTCTCTGGTTTTTTGAGTTAAGACTGTCACACAAGGACACGTCTCTAATACTCTAGTAAAGGGCCTATTTTTGGTTTTCATATAGTGTCTCGCAATCCTGGTCTCGTAGGCGTGGATGGTTGTTAACAAGCCTCTCTCGTCAATCCAGGTGCCGAGGGATGCACTCTGGATAGAGCGGGAGGTAGTGAATTTCCCAATCACCTTCTCCCTTACTCCGATGTTAGACAGCTGCCACAGTTTGCACAGAAGCTTGGGGTTGGTTGGTTTGATGGCGAGCAAGTCGTTCTTGAGACGCTCTTCTTCTTCGTCGGCTATAGTGCTGAATACACTAACGAGATCCTTGTTGCGAACTAAATTTGGTAGACCTTCTTTGAGTTTTCTGCGAAATAGGTATTCCGGTTGTGGAGGAATGTTGAGAGGGATGCTGCCTGGGTCCTTTATCAGCTGGGTGTAGTCAAGGTGGGTAGGACGAGTAATGTCTAGAAGATGATACACGCAGTCTCTGAACTGTGGGCTCTGGAGGAGATGTTTCATTAGGCTGAAACCTAGAGATAGAGTGTCTTGTGTCGCACGGAGGGCGAATTGAGGATAAAGAACTACCGGGTATCCTCCTATAGACCTATTCATCATTAGCAGAGTTGTCATCCACTCGTCTGACATAGAGAGAAATTCGGGATGATGCCTCCACAAAAGGTTAGCTGCCTCGAATATTGTTATCATATATGCGGGGATGGCAGTTATGTCATCACTTGCTATCGACGCTCCGCTAGAAAAGATCCCAGCTAGCACTGTGTTCAGCGTGTAGACGGCCTGATTGGCTTCACTGGTCAGTCTAGATGCTTTCTTGATTGCACCACTCACTTGGACGCCGTCAATGAAATACTTCCTTCCGTATTCTAATAATCTCTTAGACACCCAAGATTCAGGGACTTTGATGACTATTCCCGATTCTATACAGATGTGTTCGAGGACTGTCAAGAATTGTTGAGTGTAAGTATCTGGTGTTAATCCTCTCTCTCTGAGGTATTCTGCAGATGGTATCCGTAGCACAATGATCTGATTGTCTACTTGTCCTAGTAAGGAAGCAGTTGTGTCACAGGCGTGAGCGGCGCGAAGAATTATTAAAATTGTGGCTAAAGTCCAGCCTTTTTGCCGTAGCCCTTCAAGCCAAGCCTCCGGGCCGATGACGCATCTTGGTCCTTCTACGGGATTGCCATCTGCGTCTTGATCTGGGGGTTCGTACCTATCTTGAAACAGGAGAGTGGAGATCAATGGAAATAAGTGTGCAAATCCGTACACATTCTGGAATCCAAACAGATTATCCAAGCTTCGGAAGAGAGGTTCTAAGAGCTCTGCTCTGAAATGGGTGCACCAAGAAGAGAAGTCGATAATAATGTTTACATATTCGTGGTCTTCGCCAGGGCAACTCATCCTAATTAGGGTCTTTGTGAGCTGCTCTTCTGTGAGCGTCATGGATTGGTGCTTTATATACCGGAAGATGATATCAGCAAGATTTTTTTCTGTGACTACCTGGTATGCTCGCATCTCTGGTGTCATTTTGCCATAACACCGAGCGTCCTCCTCTTTGAATTCTCTCTCCTTGGGTACCGTAACCATTATACGCCAATCCAGCGGGATGATCCCTGAGTCAATCAGTTGTATGATCTCTTGGCAGTTAAAAATTTCTGTAGTCAAATAATGCATAACTACGCTTTTTGTAGTAGGTGCAGGACCTACTGGGAAGCGTCCGTAGTTGGTTCTAAATGCTTTACCATCGTATTCATGAATCCATTCGGTCTTCTTTGGGATAATAGCCTTGTCAGAAATTATATCAATCGTGTCTATATGGTAATTGAATTCAAACGTTTTGAGTAGAGTTACTCCTTCGAAATCATCTGGGTCCCATTTATACGAGGAAGTTTCCCCCCACTCATTCGCTTGATAACAAGAACTTATGGATGAGTTTACAACAGGCGACATCTCTATGTGTGGCCACCTCTTATGTGTTTTATAGTATTGGCGGCAAAACTCCTTTTTGAACATGTTATTTATCTTTTTAGCGGCAGTTTGGAGGCCTGGCTTCATTACCGTACCTTTTTTCTTCCAACTTAAAGTACTGGCATCCATGTTGATAATGGGATGGCCGATAACTTTCCAGAGTCCTGCCAGTTCTAGCCTCATCATGGCATGAGTGGTTCCGGTTATTGTGCTGGTAGCGAGGTGATAAAATGCGGTATTGCGGAGGAGAGGGTCCACATCTGTTGTGATAGTTGTGAGAAAGGAAGGGGAAGATTCTAAGTCTCTCAGGATGGCTCCTATTAATAAAGATGGCCACATCTTTAGTAATAAATAAGCCTTCTGATGTGTCGTATTCAATAGGGTTAACATGTGATGGAGGCAGGTGCGATATTCACGAGAAAGAGAGTGACCGGGATATTTATTCTCTCGAGTCGCCACTTTTGCTATGCAAGAATCTTACCGACATTTCTATCGCTGCGAACCACCCCCCATCACCACCTCCTCTTTCCCTTTAGATACACTTTTTTCTGACACATAGAGATGTCGCCTGTTGTAAACTCATCCATAAGTTCTTGTTATCAAGCGAATGAGTGGGGGAAACTTCCTCGTATAAATAGGACCCAGATGATTTCGAAGGAGTAACTCTACTCAAAACGTTTGAATTCAATTACCATATAGACACGATTGATATAATTTCTGACAAGGCTATTATCCCAAAGAAGACCGAATGGATTCATGAATACGATGGTAAAGCATTTAGAACCAACTACGGACGCTTCCCAGTAGGTCCTGCACCTACTACAAAAAGCGTAGTTATGCATTATTTGACTACAGAAATTTTTAACTGCCAAGAGATCATACAACTGATTGACTCAGGGATCATCCCGCTGGATTGGCGTATAATGGTTACGGTACCCAAGGAGAGAGAATTCAAAGAGGAGGACGCTCGGTGTTATGGCAAAATGACACCAGAGATGCGAGCATACCAGGTAGTCACAGAAAAAAATCTTGCTGATATCATCTTCCGGTATATAAAGCACCAATCCATGACGCTCACAGAAGAGCAGCTCACAAAGACCCTAATTAGGATGAGTTGCCCTGGCGAAGACCACGAATATGTAAACATTATTATCGACTTCTCTTCTTGGTGCACCCATTTCAGAGCAGAGCTCTTAGAACCTCTCTTCCGAAGCTTGGATAATCTGTTTGGATTCCAGAATGTGTACGGATTTGCACACTTATTTCCATTGATCTCCACTCTCCTGTTTCAAGATAGGTACGAACCCCCAGATCAAGACGCAGATGGCAATCCCGTAGAAGGACCAAGATGCGTCATCGGCCCGGAGGCTTGGCTTGAAGGGCTACGGCAAAAAGGCTGGACTTTAGCCACAATTTTAATAATTCTTCGCGCCGCTCACGCCTGTGACACAACTGCTTCCTTACTAGGACAAGTAGACAATCAGATCATTGTGCTACGGATACCATCTGCAGAATACCTCAGAGAGAGAGGATTAACACCAGATACTTACACTCAACAATTCTTGACAGTCCTCGAACACATCTGTATAGAATCGGGAATAGTCATCAAAGTCCCTGAATCTTGGGTGTCTAAGAGATTATTAGAATACGGAAGGAAGTATTTCATTGACGGCGTCCAAGTGAGTGGTGCAATCAAGAAAGCATCTAGACTGACCAGTGAAGCCAATCAGGCCGTCTACACGCTGAACACAGTGCTAGCTGGGATCTTTTCTAGCGGAGCGTCGATAGCAAGTGATGACATAACTGCCATCCCCGCATATATGATAACAATATTCGAGGCAGCTAACCTTTTGTGGAGGCATCATCCCGAATTTCTCTCTATGTCAGACGAGTGGATGACAACTCTGCTAATGATGAATAGGTCTATAGGAGGATACCCGGTAGTTCTTTATCCTCAATTCGCCCTCCGTGCGACACAAGACACTCTATCTCTAGGTTTCAGCCTAATGAAACATCTCCTCCAGAGCCCACAGTTCAGAGACTGCGTGTATCATCTTCTAGACATTACTCGTCCTACCCACCTTGACTACACCCAGCTGATAAAGGACCCAGGCAGCATCCCTCTCAACATTCCTCCACAACCGGAATACCTATTTCGCAGAAAACTCAAAGAAGGTCTACCAAATTTAGTTCGCAACAAGGATCTCGTTAGTGTATTCAGCACTATAGCCGACGAAGAAGAAGAGCGTCTCAAGAACGACTTGCTCGCCATCAAACCAACCAACCCCAAGCTTCTGTGCAAACTGTGGCAGCTGTCTAACATCGGAGTAAGGGAGAAGGTGATTGGGAAATTCACTACCTCCCGCTCTATCCAGAGTGCATCCCTCGGCACCTGGATTGACGAGAGAGGCTTGTTAACAACCATCCACGCCTACGAGACCAGGATTGCGAGACACTATATGAAAACCAAAAATAGGCCCTTTACTAGAGTATTAGAGACGTGTCCTTGTGTGACAGTCTTAACTCAAAAAACCAGAGAGGCCCTCTGGAGAATACCTTTAGAAGGGATAACTATGCCCACTCCCTCAGACAAGTTGACTTTAAAATCCTGGAGCGACATAGATAGTGAAACTGTCCCATCCTCTATCATGATTGGATGGTCAGGAACCTCGGATAAAAATTGTTTCTACGAGCGAGGCCCTCGCACCCCTTATATAGGGTCTCAAACCAAGATCCGAACAAGACGCGCTGCCCTTCAGGTACTCGAGGTAGGTAGCATGATAGAGAACATAAAGACTCTGCTTGAACTGAAGAGCTGGGTGAAGGCCAGCGACGGTTTGAAGAAACTCTTGCAAACCTTGATAGAAGAGGAAACCATACTCCCCTTGGATGAGTTAGAACCATTCACAGCACAAGTCTACTCAGGGATGCTGTCCCACCGCTTGCCTTGCCCAGCACTGCGTAGCGGTGCTATGTGGAATGGGTGCCCCAACATGCTCTCATGGTTGCGAGTAGTGTCTGACACAGCCACCCTATATGCCAAAAAGGGCACGAATTACAATATGTATTTGTGTTCTGTGTTGTCATTCCGCTGTTTGTTGTGACTGGAAGAAAGGAGCGAGATTTTAAATTGTTTTATGGAAATAAACGGAGATATAAGTGGAAAAAAGGTTTGTTTTCATGTTTTTGTTATTTTATGTACAATTTATATCAAAACACTGAGAATAAATTTCTCAAAATTATGTAATGGAAATTTATATCACTATGCAGTAACTTCACTTGTAATGTATGGTAAACATTTTTTTGTAAATGTTTATTTTATGTTGTTTTTTAGGAAAACTTGAATGAAAGAGATATTGAAGATTATCTTAGTAAGTTAGAAGGCGGTTGGCTCTCAGAAGATGGCCTTGATGACCAAGATTCCGATGATGAAAACCGCGATGCTGATGATGATGTGGATGAAACTGCTGCCATTGATCCTCCTCTTGTAGAACCAGAAGATCAAGAACCCTCTCACCCATCAACTTCATCCAATTTGCAGTCTTCATCCAGTTTTCCATTTGACAAAAGAAGCTTGATTTGGAAAAAAGGGAATCTGTTGTATGACACAGATAAAATTACTTTCTTGGGGAGTTCTACTGCTTCAGGTGGTCTATCACACCTAGAAACTCCATATCAATGTTTTAACCATTTTATTACTGAAGATTTTATCAAAACAGTAGAGGAGACAAATTTATATATAATACAAAGTAATCCCAATTCATCTATAACATTTACAGAATATGATTTGTGTAAGTTCTTTGGTATATTATTATACATGTCAGTAATAAAATTTCCTAGCACAAGATCATACTGGTCGCCAAAGTTTGGATATGAGCCCATTTCTTCAACAATGCCACTGATCAAGTTTGAGAAAATAAAGTTATCATTACATTTTAAAAACAATCATCTTCACAAACCTATAGGTCATCCAGAACATGACAGGCTTTATAAAATCCGCCCTTTTATCAAGCATCTCAATGAGAGGTTTGCCACAGTGCCAATGAATCAAAGACTTTCTGTGGATGAACAGATGTGTTCTACCAAAATAGGGCATTTATTAAAACAGTATCTGCCTAAGAAGCCCCATAAATGGGGCTGCAAATTATATGTTCTCTGTAATTTGATGGGATATGCCCACAAGTTTGAGGTATATTCTGGACAAGAGAATACAGAGAAACTCCCAGATGAACCAGATCTTGGTGCAACAGGAAATGTTGTAGTTCGTTTGCTTCGAGGAGTGCCAAGAAAGCAAAACCACATCATATACTTTGATAATTTTTATACCTCTTTGCCATTGGTAGTTTTTTTAGCTAAATCAGGAATTCACACAGTGGGAACTGTGCAACAAAACAGGATACCAAATAATAAACTTCCAGAGAAGAAAAATTTCATGAAAAAATCTGTGCCCAGAGGTAGTTTTGAGGAAAGAGTGTCTGTGCATGATGGTATATATTTGAGTAGTGTGGCTTGGAAAGATAATAAGATAGTAACCCTGTTATCTTCTTATTCTGGAGCATTGCCTGTAACTAAAGTCAATAGATTTGACAGGATAACAAAAGGAATTGATATTACTTGCCCGTTTATTGTCCAAGAGTACAATAAACATATGGGAGGAGTAGATCTCATGGATAGCTTTTTGGACAGAAATCATATAAAAATGAGGTCTAAAAAGTGGTATTTGCGTATTTTTTTTCATCTATTTGATCTAGCTATTATAAACTCTTGGATTGCTTATAAAAAAAAATGCTCAAGAAAGAAGTGAACCTAAAAAGAGTCTGCTTACAATGGGACAATTTAGAAATGAATTGGCCTTTGTGCTATGCAACAGAGGAACCACCAAAGAAGCTAAAAGAGGGCGTCCTAGTACCAGTGTACTAAAAGAAGAATTACAATAAAAAAAAGAATAGGTTCTCCAGCTCCACCACCTCCAAAAGACATAAGAAAAGATGGTGCTGAACATTGGCCAAAAGTAGGTGGGTCACTCCGGTGCAAATTTCCCAAATGTAAAGGCTATTCCACAATTTCGTGTAATTAATGTGGCGGCAATTTGTGCTTAAATAAGAATAATAATTGTTTTTTAAATTATCATAAAGAATAAAGAAGATTGAGTAAACTATATTTTTTTATTTATTTAGTACTGAGCTAAATATTATGTGACATTGCATGATGATGTAAATTTCCATCATATTGTTTATTACATAATACATATTTTTATTTACACTAGGATTTTTTTAAATATTTTTCCTTTAATCTAGAGCATTAATTACATCACCCTGATTTATTTTAAAAAAATAGAAAAAATCATGCAAAGAAGGGTTAACATTAAACATCTCAATCGAATATCAGGTTGAAATATCGTCGGCTTAATTCGTTAACCTGCTAAGTGCCATTGTGCAAAGTTTACAGGACGAAGAAAAAACTGAACTATATCATTTCATTTTTTAGAAATCAAAATTCTGAAAATACCGTTGGTTCCTATAACTTTCCTTGATATTTTGAAATTGATGATAGTTGCATATCTTATGCACAGCTCAGTAAATTAAAGAAAATAATTTCTTAGCAGCTTTTCATTGTGAAGTTCCAATTTGGTTAAGGACATAGCAGTTTTTAGACTTAAATGAGTAGGTAATGTAAATTACAATTATAGTTAGGAGTTTTTTTAATCAAATGAACTGAATTAGTATATTATACAAATTTGTATTTATTATCAAAAATTAAACAATCAGTCTTTTAAAAAAGGAATAGTTTTATATCTAAGATAGATTATTTTATAAGCAATATGTAAATCAACATTATTTAATTGTTGTGTTGAGTAGTTTAACGTTTTATTATTATATAACAATTATTAACAGCCATTTATCATTATTTAACCACATCTAATTGTATCACAGCTAATAATTAAGAGCTAAACATATAAAAATTCTATTCTTTCTTTCGTCATGGCGTAGGGAAGTGACGACCCCACCGCCCGCTGGTAGGTTACACTACCAGTGCAGTCAGTCTATGGTTGATCCGCCATGCATTTACACAAGACCACTTCGGTGTAGGAGGCGAGCACTGTCCGTAGACAAACGCACCCGGTTTTTACAGCGATGTGGCAAGGCACAGGGGAAGTGCCTCAAAGGGCGCACGCCAGGATTCGTACAGTGGCGTATGGCCAATCTCCTGCAACCTCTGCTTTCTGCCGGTCGTATCGGCCATCCGGTCCACCGGCACTGGGAGGCCGAGGTCAAGAGAGTTCTTTAATATATATATTTATACGTTGGGACATTAACACACAGCACCATCTAGTTCCATGGTAAGCTTCACGAGGCTTGTGTTATGGATACCGGATAGTTGATACACTACACATATTATATAACTTTTAATACATACATTATACATACATATAAGCACCCATGACTGTAGTACAAACATTGGTGCTCATCACACAAATGAATGCCCCCAGTGGGACTCGAACCCGCGACCGCTGGCACAGCAAGAATGGTCACTAAACTGAGCCAAATGTGTAAAAAATGAATATTCCTTTGCCTCCAGGTTCATTTGCGTGGACACAGTGGAGCAGTCCACCCGGCAGCTGCAGAAAGCCAAGCTGGCGTTCGCCGACAGCGTGCTCATCGGCGTCAAGGACACCATCACCTCCAATCTAAACATTGAAGATCTTATGATACTTTTCAATATGGGTCCACAGACCGTTAGTTGAGAATGTGAAAAATAAAGATCTTATAATAGGAACGTGGAACGTTCGTACTTTATTAGACAATGACATAAACTTATGTCCGGAGAGAAAGACGGCTCTAATCGCGAGAGAATTGGCCAAATACAACATAGATATAGCCGCAATAAGCGAAACCCATCTTAGTAACTCGGGAGAGCTTTGCGAACAACTGGGAGGCTACACCTATTACTGGAGCGGGAAGCCAAGTACTGAGAGAGTGGAGTCGGGTTTGCCGTAAAGAATCAGCTGGCAAAAACACTCAAAGAACTACCGAAAGGCATAAATGACAGAATAAAACACTTAGACTTCAGTTGTCATCAAAGAAGTACCTACATCTCATAAGTATATATGCCCCCACGCTGCCCTCTCCAGAAGAAAAAATCAAATTTTACAGCGAGCTGAATAAAGTCCTGACTAAGATACCATCCACAGATAAGATAATTTTGTTCGCAGACTAACGCACGAGTTGGTAACGATTTCAGTGCTTGGAGTGGAGTTCTTGGTCGTCACGGTGTTGGTAAATGCAACGCCAATGGCCTCGATCTTCTCACTCTCTGTGCCGAATTTGATCTTACAATTACTAGCACCTGTTACCGATTGCCAGAAAAGCTTAAGACCACGTGGATGCATCCAAGATCTAAGCACTGACACCTCTTAGACTATGTGATAGTACGCAAGAGAGACCTCAGTGAAGTACTTATCACTCGAGTAATGAGGGGTGCTCAGGGCTGGACCGATCATCGGCTAGTCCGATCAAAACTACGGTTCCACTTAAAAGCACCACGTCGAGCATCTCACAAGATCCCGGCAAAAATACTCTGTGAAAAGCTTCTTCGCGACTCACATTTAAGTCAAGAGCTAGATGATGCATTTTGCACCAGTATGCCAGAGACAAAAGAGGGTATGTCTATTGATGAGGAGTGGCGTTTATACGCTGAGAACCTTCACGCCTGTGCCTCACGAGTTATTGGGAAACCGGAAAAGAAAAATCAAGATTGGTTTGATGATTCCGAAGTGGAAATCAAGAAGCCCGTTGAGGACCACAGACGTACCCTTCTTTCGTCAGACGTCTCTGAGCGGAGAACTGCTAATCATAGCCTAAAAGTAAAAGTGCGTGCTCTCAAAGATAAATGGTGGGTAGACAAAACCAATGAAATCCAGCGCTATGCTGATACCAATCAGACTGGTAGATTTTTTGAGTTTCCGATCTATTCCGAGTTTCCTTAGTAAGGTACCATGATTGACTTTGTCAAAGGCCTTACTGAAGTCTGTGTATATGGCATCAACAGAATTAAGGTCGATTTATATCTACAGACATTGAGTGTGGCAGACACGTGCCGTGGCAGACAAAATGATATTCTTCCATACAGTAACTATTAACGTATTTATATCTATCGTAACACGGCCGTACAGACGATTACAGACACGTGTTGTGCCCGGCCAGTATTCTCGGAAAGAATATTTTGTCTGCGCGGTTCATGTCTGTACGTGTCTGTGGCTCCTTGCCGGGCAGTGTGAATAGAGTATCGGAACTGCGTACACGTGCTTTTTTTTTTTTTTGCATTTTTACAATGGATAACGAAAAGCTCATAGAATTTGTACGAGATTACAAATACCTTTATGATTTAAGTGATAAAAGGTATAGTGATAATCAGAAAAAGGATCAGGCGTGGAACGAAATAAGAATAAAACTTAATAGTAATGGTGAGTACATATTTTATTATTAAATTATTATTAATTATTAAAAGGAAATAGTGTATTTTACACTGATATTTGTAAAAAGTGTATTTGTAAAATGATTATTACTAAAATGATCAATCGGCGAAACCATTGTTTTACCAAACGTTGTTTGTCAAGTGTCATTTTGTCAAATTACTTTTGGTCAAACGACAGGACACCGATATAATCACCTAGTAGTTTAACGCTCCTTCGGGTCAATCGAAAAACCTAGCAAAATTCTCTCTGACATTAAATGCGGCTACCTGATGATTTCCACCCTGTCTAGGTAGGTTTGACAAAGAATATGATGCAATAATGTCTTCTTCATTATGTGAATGCTGAGAACCACCAGATTTTATATAATTATGTAAGATACACGTCGCCATAATAACATTGTCTGCATTATCTGGATCAAGTTGTATTCTCCTGTTATAGATACGAAATTTTTGAGACAAAATCCCAAATGCATTTTCGACAACTTTTCTTGCACGAGATAGTCTATCGTTGAATATATTTTTTCTTTGGTCACCTAGTTGAGGTTTAGGATATGGTCTCATTAGATAAGTTGTCAAAGGGAATGCTTCATCTCCTATGATAACATATGGTGCTGTAATTTCAGTGCCAAGTAAATTTGTGCTTTCTGGAACGTTAAATGTGTTTGAAATTAATGCTTTTCCGATGTTTGAATTTGAAAAAATACCTCCGTCACTGTTTTTTCCATAAGCGCCGACGTCGCACATATAAACTTGTAGTCAGCGTCCACAATTGCCATCAACACGATTGAAAAAGTTTTTTTATAGTTAAAGAACTGAGATCCAGAGTTTGCCGGAGCAGTTATTTGAACGTGCTTGCCATCAATGGCTCCTATACAATTTGGAAAATTCCAAGTATTCCCAAACTCCTCTGCGATTTTTTGCCACTGTTCTTTTGTAGGGACAGGCATTGTTTCACTCATCAGCCGTTCTATTATTGCACTGCAAACCTCTTTCACTATCTTGTGTACAGTGCTTACTCCTAGTCTATAACTAAATGCTATAGAAACGAAGGAGTCCCCAGTAGCCAAAAATCTGCAAAGAAAAACATTATGATATTATGATTATGATATTTGTTTTCCTTGTTTCAGGAAATGAATGTAAAAAAGCATGGACACTGTTGCGAGATGCCTTCAGACGTTCTCATTAAAAGAAAAAAGATACGAAAAGTAGACAGGCTAGTGTTCGTGAAAAAAAATGGAGGTACGAAGTAGAAATGTCTTATTTGTTACCGTACATGAAAGAAAGGCCGACTAAATGTTCCACCTGTACCCGGTTTTAATGATTATGCACACGAGGAAGAGGTTGCTCAGTCACCTGAGGTTGAGCAACAAACGACTGACACATTTACACCTGAGGTTAGTCAATAAACAGTTGGTACATTGCCAACTACACCCTCCCCAGCTCAAACTCCAAAGCACCCTCAGCCAAAGGGTAAACGAGGCCAAAAAGCAACTGATGAAACACCTAGTACTGTACTAATGAAGTATATAATAGAGAGTAAAAATAATACTCCACCGCCGGACGACATCGAACAAGTTATGGCTGGAGTTGTAACTACATTGCGATCTTTTCCGCCCAGAGAGAGGGCTATTGCAAAAGCAAAGATATTTAAAATAGTATCTTTTTTTTTTTTTTTTTTTTATAGAAAAAAGGGGCAAACGAGCAAACGATCCACCTGATGGTAAGTGGCTATCGTCGCTCATGGACATCTGCAACACAAGAGGAGTTGCGAATGCGTTGCCGGCCTTTAAGGGACCTATAGACATTACTCTTGAAGAGCCCCATATTATAGCGCTCAGGGAATACCTCGGGAGGAAGATCATTCCACATCTTGCACGTGCGGGGTAAAAAAGATCGAGACGCACGTACATTTGTAGAATGCCAAGCATCTAAAATGTGTGGATGACATCCTACCCGACGGCGAAGGGTGCGATGATAGAAGCGCGACGGTGGCACCATGTCAAAAAGTTCATCAGAACACTCTCCATTGTATAGACGATAGAAAACACACAGAGAGCCAACATCTCTCCGAAGGCTTAGAGTGTCTAAATCGTCTGTGAGTACGGGATCGTTGATAATACGAACTGCCCGGCGTTGGATAGAGTCAAATGGAAGAAGCTGGTATTGGGGGGCGCCGGCCCAGAGATGAGAACAGTACTCCATGAGAGGGCGAACCTGTGCTTTATAAAGCAAAAGTCGATGCCCTGACGTGAAATACTGTTTCGCTCTGTTAAGGACACCCATTTTTTTGGAAGCCAATTTGGCTTTTTCTTCCAGATGACATCTAAATTGGACGTCGCTCGATATTTCGACCCCTAGGATCCCGATACTCTTACAGATGTTAAGAGAAGTGTTCTGGAACTTTGGCGCTATAGTGAATGGGGTTTTTTTCGTGGAGAACGCACAAACTTGTGTCTTCTATCTGACATGGAAATAGACATACTGAGCAGGCCTTCAACGAGTTCTACGGTATCCACGCCATCAACATTTGACACTTATGAAGACAATACTCCTATGCCAGAAACAATACAAGATTATTACCAAGGTTTTCAGCCAGACCTTACTGACGAAAGGGTGTATCGGCGCTTAGAATAGTATTCCACTTTGTTTACACAATAATAAATAATTCTGTAATAAATCTTACTTGAGACATACTGCTAGTTTTTCTTTTGGACAAGGCTTCCTTAAAAACTGTATCTTGTTTGGTTATCAGCAATTCCATTTTGTTTAGTAAAATGTCGAACTGGTACCGGCTCATACGAAAATATATGAAAAAATTTTTTTCATCGTCAACAAGTTCTTTAAAGAGTGTCCAGTATTCTCCTTCTAATTTTCTTTTCTTAAGCATAGGATGTACAGCCATGCGTTTTGCTCTTTTTTAGTTTTATCTTCTTCTTCTAACAATAATGCAATTATGGACAAATCTTCAATAGAGAAGTGTTTGAACATTTTCAATAACATGCTTTTTCTTCTAAAGCTATGCAGTAACTGCCAGTGAGAGCGGACACCGATGACGGTGTCTGTCGATATCCGGGGTGTCTGTCACGGCACGTGTCTGCCACACTCAATTACTGTAGATATAAATCGACCTTTATGTGCATCAAGAGCTTCAGTAATATCTTCAACAAAGGAAACGAGATTAGTGCTGTTTGAACGGGATTTTACAAACCCATGCTTTTCCGGTGTAACAAGCTATTTAAAATGCCAAGAAATAATAAGACAATAAATAAGATATGTACTAGTGCTAAGTGATTTATTAATAATTATTGTAATTGGTAGGGCCAATTCGCTTGCACAATTGCATGAACAACAAAAATTGATGGAATACCGTCAGCTCCAGCACCTTTAGCAGGGTCAAGTCTCTTTAAAACATTATAAACCTGATCTTTTGTAACGGTTAGGGTGGTAAGAGATATGTTATTATTTGAGGTTACTAGCTCTTGTGTGCGAGTGATTGTTGTTAAAATATTTAGATAACAACTTATTACATCTTCTTTTTAATAAATCAAAAGTAAGTTTATCGCGAGGGTTTTTAAATTTGCGTATTTTTAATCTATACTTATATTTTTCTTTTATACTCTTAATAAGACAATGTGTAAACCAAACTGGCTAACAACGGCTGCGAGGTTGCATTTTAGGTACATATTTTTTTATCAATGTACGAATCTGATCATAAAATATTTTGGTCATGTCATCCACAGTAGGGCATTCGCTTAGGATTTCCTTCCAATTAATTTCCGTCAGACCTTTTCTTATATTTTCGTAATCAGCCTTGTAAATCCTAGGAATGTGACTTCGTTTGCAGCCCAAACACATTTTTCTAAGTTGATAACCACCCCGTATGTATCGAGACGCTTAAATAGTGTGCGTAAATGTTGTGGTTTTTGTTCTTTGTCCTTAGAGGAAACAATGTCGTCAACGTAAGGAAAAACAAAGTCCAGTCCATGAGTTACCTCGTCGATAAATCTCTGGAACGTCTGACCTGCGTTTCGCAATCCGAAGCTCATGAACGGAAATTCATAAAGACCGAAGGGTGTTGTTATCGCAGTCTTGCAAATGTCGTCAGGATGGACTGGGATTTGCTGGTAGGCCTTGACGAGATCTACTGTACTAAAAACTGTTGAACCAGCTAAATTGTACGAAAAATCGGCAATGTGGTTTGATGGTCGGGTTATCCCAGCTTGCATCATTTCTGCGGAAACTTTCTGAGCTGCATGAAGTTTTTGAGGTGCTAAGCGTCTTGGTTTGAATGATACAGGTGGACCATCTGTGGTTTTTATATATAATGAACTGTATTACGTTTTATTTCTTTTTGTAGCCCAGGTGGTTTCGTAATTTCAGGAAACCTGAAATAATTTTAGAAAACAGACAGTTTTCATCATTACTTACTAATTTAATACTTGATTGGGCATTGGTCAATATTTCTCCCGAAGAAGTGAGACCAGTATGTCCATCAGTAACAGCTTTTTGTTGCAGTCTGGCAGTAAGTTATAGTGGGCTAGAAAATCTGCTCCTATGATTGGTAAGCTTACATTACAAATGATAGGGTGGCTTAATGAAACAACGACATCTTGGAAGTATATGTATTATCAATAACGCTATCTCACTCCAACATTACATTTATTTGCTATATCTATCCTTGTTTAAGGTGTTGCTATTACAAAACTATTACTATTCGACCTAACTATCGACATTGCCCTTACATGCCCTTTGAAATTCAAATTTAAATTAATATTTATTCATTTACATTTTAATTTCACATCTTCCTTACATGCCGTTACTTCAAACAACTTTAATCAATTTAACAAACTCTTATTAAAAATTACTTTAAAAACAACAATTAATTTCGCAACTTTATAATTTACTTTTTTTTTTTCTATTGGGCAGGCCTGAAACTGAACTAATAACAACTTTAATTACTTACAATGTTTTTTATGAATAAACTTTCTATATTTGTCACTGTTACATGTATACAAATCAACTGATATTGTTATGTCTGTACTCAATATCTACATTTAGATTTTAATTTGTCTGGTCTTAAACTATAAGCGATGTCTACAACTGATCTTTAAATCTAATGCTCATGCATTGCTTAACATTTATATAATAAAAAATAATAATATAATTTTTCTTTTTTTTTTATATCTTACCTATAGAATCTATTTACATTGTTATTCAAACTTAACTTCTAATACAACTAATAACAAAATAAAATCAACTTTAACTTCCTTTGTTTATATACATGTTAATATATTTTTGTTATTTATTGAAAATTTTATGCTATTTTTTGTTTTTATTGTTATATTTTTATGCTCTTTTTTTTTTTTATATTTGTAATAAAAATATTAAGTTACAAGTATATTTAACTTACTTATTATAATTATATTAAACTTCAATTTACTACAAGTATATTTAACTTCAATTTACTTACCTACTTTTTTTTTTTTACATTCTTTATGCTGAGTTATTACTTATTACTATTTAGTTTGAAAACATTAAGATACTGTTAAAAAAAAATTTGCTATTAATTATGTTATGTTACTGAATAAACTTTGATTGCAAAGAAGAAAAATAATGATATCTAAGACTCTTCGGTACATAGATTGTATACTATCATGAAATATAAAAGAAATACATATATCTATACAGTCAAATCCGGTTATATACCATACTTGAATGGTTTCTCGGTGATGCGTCCTCTCCTAGTAACATACTGCCTTTTGTGTACTGGTTGGCTGGTACCCTCATAATATTCTGGTGTGTGTGTCATATCCGTGAGCTGATCTTCCTCCTTCATTTGTATACCAAGGGAGTTGTCATTATTGCTGTTGTCATCATTATATTGGTCATCATTGTGTATTGCTGAAAAAGCTGAAAAAGAATCTAGGACTGGAGGTGGGGATAAAGGTTTTAAATATTGAACATGTACTACTTTCTTCTGTGTTGGTTTCTTTGTATTCTGAATTTCATAACAAACTGATCCTATCTTATTAATAATTTTGTATGGTCCCTTGTATTTTGGTGTCAACTTATGGTCTTGTGGTTGGGGCCATGCATATAAAACATATTCTCCTTCTTCAAAATTATGTTGTAATTTCTTTTGGTCATATTTTACTTTACTTTTGCTATGTTGATCCTGTATTCTAATGATAGCCTCTTGTCTCGCCTTTTCTAATAAATCTAACTGGTGTGTCCGGTCCATGTTTTCCTGAATGGTTCCAATATGAATTTCATTTGGTGGAATTCTGGGGTGATATCCATGTAACAAGTAGAATGGTGAATAACTTGTGGTCTTTTGTCTTGATGTGTTGATGGCTAACAATGTATTTGGTAATAACTTATCCCACTCTGTACTGTTTTCTAATGCCACTTTAGTTAAAGTTGCAATGATGGTAGCATTTGCCCTTTCTATCAAACCATTGCTCTGAGCAGTATATGGTGTTGTCGGTAGATGTTGTATTCCATATTTTGTGAAAAACTTTTGCATTACTTGACTCATAAAGCATGGTGCTTTGTCTGAAATGTATGTCAAAGGTGGACCATATACATATATAATATCCTTTTCTATGGTATCTATAACATCTGTTGTTGATAAAGAACTTGTAGGTTTAGCCATTATATATCTAGTCGCATGATCTATATGTACCAACATGTATAAGTTTCCTGAAGTGGTCTGTGGTAATGCAACTATATGATCAGCTGATATAACCTCAAATGGTGTGTTTGGTATCGGTCTGTTTCCCATTAATCCATATGCAAATTTTGTTCTTCTATTTGTACTTGCACATATTAGACAGGCTTTTGTGTAATTTTTAACATCTTTGTGCATGGATTTCCACCAATACTTTTGTTTAATCCGTGATAAGGTTGATTTCATGTCCAAATGTCCACTTTCATCGTGTGCTAATTTTAATATTGAAGATCTTAAACTTTGTGGTATTACAACTTTCTCCTTGTTGAAAAGCTCTTGATTGTCGACATGTAATAAAATACCATTTTCTAACTTGTATGTTTGTCTTATTTGTTTTAAGTGATTTGTTGTTGGCTTTTGACTTAATTTTGTACATATAACTTTAATGAAATTGTCTTTACTTTGAGCTTGTTTTAATTTTTCTTCATTACTTGATATTATCATCATACATAGTTCTTCTAAAGGATATCTTGACAAATGATCTGCAATACAATTTTGTTTACCCGGTCTGTGCACTGGTGTGAAGTCAAATGGTGCTAGGTCTACTACATATCTTGCGAATTTTCTGTTCATTTTTGATTTATTTATGACATATGCTGTAGTATAGCTGTCTGTGACAAGTGTGAACTTAGTGCCTAGTAAATATATTCTGAATTTTTGTGTGATAGCCCAGTGCACTGCTGTTACTTCGAGTTCATTAATATGATACCTTGTCTCTGTGTCCTTTAGTGAACGGCTTGCATATTCTATAACTTTTTTCTGACCATTTTGTATTTGTAACAAACACGCTCCAATTCCGCTATAAGAACTGTCAGTTTCAACAATAGTTTCCTCTGCATTCTGCTGAAAGTATGCTAATATTGGTGAAGATGTTATAAGTGATTTTACTAATTGAAAAGCTTCTTGTTGTTTATCTGTCAATATCAATTTATTTTTCTTTAGATCCTGTTTTTTTTTCTATGGTCATCTTTGAGGTTTGTTTCAAAATTTCAGATAGTGGTTTTACTATAGATGCATAATTTTGAATATATT
Source organism: Brenthis daphne (assembly GCA_947093115.1). Lineage (NCBI taxonomy): Eukaryota > Metazoa > Arthropoda > Insecta > Lepidoptera > Nymphalidae > Brenthis > Brenthis daphne. Next base: position 14,922,551 of record OX352482.1, on the reverse strand, counting down.
TTCTGAAAGTATTTGCAAATCCTAAAAATGATCTAATTTCTGATAATGATTTCAAAGTGTCATACTTGTTAACTGCAGCTGTTCTTTGCGGGTCTGGTTTTTCTTCATTGTAACCAACTATTCTTCCAAAAAGTGGTAGTTCTGTCGCTATAAATACACATTTTTCTTTGTTTAGTTTTAATTTCTTTTCACGTGTGGCAATAAATACCTTTTCCAAAATTGTCAACAATTGCTCAATGCTATTAGCTCCTCCTGAAATGTCATCATAATATAATCGCACTCCTTCATTATACAAGTGTCCATATGTTAAGTTAATAACTTTCGACATAATTGCTGGACCTCCGACCATGCCAAACATTACTCGCATAAATTCTATATGATGATCCTGTGTGATAACAGCTGTTTTGTAAATATCTTCCTCTCTGATTTTAATATTGTGGTAGGCATGATAAATATCAAGTTTAAATTTGTAAATAAATTGTGAAATTATGAGTATTATGTCTTCCATTCTGTCTATAGGTTGTACATTTTCTTCTGTAATTGGGTTTATTGTTTTAGAATAATCTACAACAGGTCTAAATGGTGTTGTACTATGAAATGGCTGTTGTACTACAAACATTGGTGCCGCATAAGGGGAATTTGAATGTCTACATATCTTTTGTTCTATCCATTGTTCTATTGTTTTCCTTAAAAATTTACGTTCTGGCTGTGGAAGTCTGTATGGTTTACATTTTATTGGAATGTTGTGTTTTAAATTGATTTCTAATTCTACATCTTGAAATTCTCCTATGTCATTACTGTCCCTTTTAAAAATATCTGAGTATTTATCGACTAATTTATTAATTTTGTCTTGATCTTCCATTGAGACTGAAATTTCCTGTTTGTTAGGTCCTGGGATTTTCATACAACATGCTATTGAAGTGTCTTCTTGTACTGAATTAGTGAAATACTCTGTATGTGTAGGTGTAATTATACATACCCTGCCATCTGGTTCATGTATAATTCTTGCATAAACTGCATGTTGCCAGTCTTTACCTAGTATCATATCTACAGGTAAGTTGTCACAAATTGCTATCTGTGGCATAATATAATCAATTTTTCCTACCTGAAGTCTTGCTGTAATCCATCCAAAGGGTGTGATCATATTACCTGCTGCCTTGTATGAGCCTTTTTGCCATGGATATACTTGCAAATCACTTGGGAGCAACTTCTTATCAACCAATGTAATGACTGATCCTGAATCTGGGAGAGCTGTCAATGTTATGTCACTGTTAAGGGTTACTGGAATTAAAGTTACACTTGGTTCATTAAACTGTATGCAATTAACTTGTTTTTCCTTTTGTTGGTAATTTTTTGTGTTCGCCGATGTGCTTGGGGTATTAAAATGGTTAGTATGTGGTTTTGTGACTACTTTTTCTTTAAGATTCTGTACATGAGGTTGTTGAGCTTGCATATCACAATTATATGAACATGTCCTTTCTTTTTGCATCGAAAACAAGTTACTTCTTCAAGTTTATCTGTGCCTGGGTTATATTTTGGTATGAAACTACTTTTAGGTCTGTCAAATGGTTTACTTACTGATTCATAATGCTCGGTCATCTTACGCTGTACCTTCCTGATGTTGTCCATAGCTGTTGCATGTGTAATAAGGTCCTCAACGTTTTTACAACAATGAGTTGCTAAAGGCGTTGACCACTGCATATCCTGGATTCCTTCTAAAATAAGTGACACTCGATCTGGCTCTGGAATAATACTGGGAGATTTTTCAAGCATAGCATTTTTAACATATATGTATTCAGTTATGGTTTCAGTTAAGCGAAGTGTTCGTTTACTTTGGTATTGTATGAATTCAGCAAATGACATTCTTATTTTAAATCTATCAATAAATTGTTGCTTCCATACTGACCAAGATTCAATTTTTTTACCACAAACTGTGTTCCAATTATAAGCTTGACCCTTCAACCTCATAGATGCATTTACCATTGTCAAATTATCAGACCAGTTAGCTAAAGCAGCGATGCGTTCGACTTGTTTTATCCATTCAGAAGCATTTTCAAAACGATTGCCACCAAAAAGCGGTATAGCTTTGCTTGTGTCGCTAGTTGAGAATACTTGAAATGTAGGGGATATCTTTTGAGCAATTATTTCTTGCGTTTGTACCAATTGAGTCAAAACTTCGGTTAAGGTTGCATTGTTACTATCGCTAGACGTACCTGGGTTTGAAAAAGGAACGCTCCGTGCCTGTAACTCTAGAATTTGTTGTCTCATGGACTCCATTTCCAAAACTTGAGATGCTCTTCTAAACTTTTCTTCTTTTAACGCTTCCAATGTACCATTCTCTATTTTTACCTTGTTGTCTTGTATAATCCGTTTAATTAAGTCTTGCTTAAGGCCACTTGTTGGCAAATATCGTAATACCAACTCTTCCTTTAATTGTGCCACCGTGTAATTTTGAAATTTTTCCTCTTCTATTGCTTCCATTATTTAAGTTAATTTGTAGCTGAAAATACCTGAAAACCCTACAGATAGTACCTGAACGTGGTACTCGCAATTAAACGTATTGCGTGCTACTTTGCATGAAACGTATGCTTTTTCACAATCCGGCTACATCTGGTTTTTAGATAATACTTTTCAATTATTTTTAATTGATCATCACTTGTTACTATATATTCTATCGAAAATTTACTTTATTTTTACTTTAACTTTAACTTTTCCTATTTATTTTAATTAATTTGTCGCAGCGCCATGATAGGGTGGCTTAATGAAACAACGACATCTTGGAAGTATATGTATTATCAATAACGCTATCTCACTCCAACATTACATTTATTTGCTATATCTATCCTTGTTTAAGGTGTTGCTATTACAAAACTATTACTATTCGACCTAACTATCGACATTGCCCTTACACAAATAACAAAGTTCCATCGTGGATTTGAGGACTCGCCACGATGGCATCAATTATTGGTAATTCAGACGCATAAGCAGATATGAAAGCGGAGGAGTTCCGGTCAAGGATAAGAAGAAGTTTGGCAAGAAGATATTTCGTGAGGCCTCAAAAGGGTCTGAGAATACTGCAACACCACCTCTTCCACCTAGAGATCCGAACGCAGTAGGCCCCAAACCTTTCAACAACTGCCACTAAACCGAGGAACGAACCAATGTTTTCGAACATTGATATGATGGGGTTCCAAGGTGTAGCACCCTACAGATGCACAAATGAGTTTGCGATAACAGTTGAAGGCTTCATACCCTTATGTGAAAAGGAGTATGACATTATAGCAACCTCATTTTGCAAAAAGTGTGCCTAATTCAGCATGGGTTTACTTTTGTGTAATGAGCTTATATGCTCGTCTGATTACATTGAAGCAAGAAGAGGGGGACTCGTCTTATGACGAAGATTCCTTTTCAGGTCAGATTCTTTCAGGCAATCACCAGCTTCCCGCACCTATTGAGGCTTACATAAAGGCTCTCAACAATGTAGTGGATGGAACTTCCGTCCGGTAAAAGTTGAGAATGCCCGCATGGCCTACGGAGACTGGAGATTTTGGTAGAGTTGGCCCAACTACACATTGGAAATACATGTCAATGCCATGTCCAGTTGTGTGCAAACAAAGAATTCAAGAGGATTTACGTGTTACAGCCACACCCGGCGTACGTGAATGGAATTTAGCTCCAGAGTTAAGGCCGTTAGAGGCAGGAGCAGGATTACCTACACGTAACTGTATAGGATGGGCGCGCACGGCGACGTTGACGAATGATCAAGTCGTATTTCTCGAAAGCGCCAATGTCATGGAAGACGCTTTTCCGACCAAATTTGCGAGATTCCAATACAATGTTGACCTCTACGAGAAGGTCTCATTAGCACTAACTAAGACCGAGGAGAAGATAACGATCGTCCCTCAAGTTAAGAAAGGTTCTGAAGGAGCTATGGCTCTCGTGTGTTGGACAGTCGTAGAACCTGTACTGCCCACCTGAGCCTAAAGTGCAGTAATAGGCATTTTGGTCGGTTTTGAGTTAAACATATATTTTGAATTCCCATTTTATTAGCTATCAGTCAATTTAATCCTTTTTTTGATAGCTCTAATAAAAGTATTTTATTTTAATATTTTTTCGGAAGGTACAACAGCAAAAATATCACAAATCTATTAAAATATTCAAATTTTACCAGCTAAACCGCAGTTAAATTAATACTGCACAAGATTTATTTTTGTTTCCTAACTAAACTGCAGTGTTTTCTCATATTTTGCGGCACTTAAAATAGTAGTTTGTTCTAGAAGATTAAAGAAAAAACTTATTAAAGTGCAGTATTATTCGACGCCATACAAATTGATTATACTGCAAAGGTTAAGAAAAAATATTTTTATTTATATTCCTAATTAAAGTGCAGTATTAACATTACGTACTGCACATTAACTTGTGGGCGATTTAGTAATTTCTTGTGAAAAACCAAAAGACATGCAGTATTTAATAACTTTACTGCAGTTTAACTTGTAGGATGTTTGGTAGTTGCTTGTAATAAACCATTTAGTTTACAATATTTATAAATTTTACTGCATATTAGTTAGTTTACTCCATCCAATTCATACTACCTAATATACCTAAAATCAAGTACTATTCCCTAATACTTCGTTTTAGTAGGTAACATTATTAAAATATTAGAATCGAGCACGATACTGTTAATATCGGCGTCACGTGGACTGGCAACACCTTTTCGCACGCGCAACGCAACTGCCATTCATGATCGCGGTTTGAGACGGACTTCACGTGCCGTACTGTGTCTGTACCAAAGAGAATTTAATACACTACATTCTGTACATGAACCCGTAAACATCGGTAAGTATTTAGAAAATAATAATTATTTTTATTTATTTTGCACATATTTTTTTACTTCTTGTTACCTTTAAAATACAATTATTTTAATTTAACAAAGGTGCACGCACGTCTCAGCTTCACGTCACTGCGGCATGGCTTGGACAAGCCTCGCCGAGTTGTACCTCATATCCTTAAATGTTATATTTATAGGCCTTTTTAACACATTGATTAGTGATTACTGCTAAGTAGAACTATTTTCAAATGCGTCTTATATTTCAAATTATGTATATAATTTCGCCGATTTTTATTATGCAGAGAACAATGTACTTCTACTCGGAACCAACTATTAATTAATGTGTAAATAAGGCCTTAGAATAAGCGCAACGCGATCGACGTCTCCCCAAATATGTTGTCGGCGGTCTGCGTTATTTAGCCCGACAGCGGCCGCGCCGCCGCGGCCGCGAATTGTAGTTAACATGGTATAACATATATAATGTATGTATTTATGTATGTGTATACATATGTATGTATGTACACCGTCTTATATACTATGTATTTATTATTATATAATTATGGTAATTTATTGGTTGCAAGTCCTTCTTATTCCTGCTTAATATGCTTGTGTGAGACGGTATAGTTTTGAATAGCAACCTTTTGTTACAGGTAAAACTAAAATGAAGTCACAGAGATTAAAAAGAATCATTAACATGTCATTATTACCAGTAACAAATTCAGATTCACCAGCATCTGAAGCTGTACCCCAAAATCATAACGTAACCCTAAAATTGAAAAAGCAGCTAGATGATACATCCATTTGGATGCATGATATTACTTTGGAGGACATGAATTCCATAAAAAATAGTACATTTGAATTTGAAAATTCCCATTCTTATCATGTCTACAATTATGACACCTCTAAGCTTACTCAGTCTCTTATAGCTAAGGAGCAGACTGTCAGAATCACTGTAGGTGAAGAAGATCCTACATTAAATAATTTACTATGCGAAGAAGAAATGTTACCCTCGTGTCTCGATTATCCTTTCCTAGAGAATTCAGACGATTCCGTTAAGGACAAAGATTACTTTGCTGATTTCGATTTACATGTAACATCATCTTCAAGTTCTTTTACTCTGAACGATATTGGTAATGATGATGAAAGAGAGACGAGAGACATTACGAACATTGAAAATGACCGAGATTTTATAAATGTATCCGTATCTCAGAGAAAGAAAACGTCTCTAACACAAATAAATAGAGCTAAACATGAAAAACTTTTAATAAAGTATCCTTTAAGAGAACCTTGTCACAATTTATGTAAAAAACTGTGTACTTTTAATTTTTCGGAAAAAGACAGACAGGACATTCATGAATACTATTGGTCTTTAGACTGGGAACATCGCGGTATTTATATCAAGAATTTAGTAACAGAAAAAGACTGTGTAAAAAAGGGGCCAGCAAAAACTTCTAAGAGAAAACGTCAGGTCACATACACATATAATTTTCCAAAAGACGAGGGTAGACTCGAAGTATGCAAGACATTTTTTTTGTGTACTTTAGGTTACGCGAAAAAAAATGATAGACATGTTCTTTCAGTTTTAAATAAATCAATTATTGCACAAAAGGATCAAAGAGATGGGCGCAACTTAAAATTGATAACTGTCGATAAAGAACTAATTACACAACACGTTGAATCTTTTAAGCCTTGTGTTCATCATTATAGAAGAGCTCATGCTCCAAATAAGAAGTACCTGCCTAGTGACTTAACAATAACAGATATGCACAAAAATTTCTTGGAAACCCACCCCGAAATAAAATGCAGCATAGAAACATATAGAAATCATTTGACAAACGTAATGAATATATCTTTTGCAAAACTCGGACATGAGGAATGCGAGATGTGTGAAACGTTTAACTTGCACAATTCTGAACACGTTAAAAATGGATATGATTCTCTTTGTGAGGTGTGCAATTCACTTTCAAAACACAAACTTAAATATAAAAAAGCCCGGGAAATTTACGAAAGAGACGCAAAGGAACAATGCCAAGATGAAATTCACGTGTCTGTAGATTTACAGAAGGTGATAATGTTACCTAGAATAGACAGTTTTAAATCTACTTTATTTTGCCCAAGATTAGTGGTGTACAACGAAACATTTGTACCATTGGGAAAATTTAAAGACAGCGGCGTATTTGTGGCAGTTTGGCATGAAGGGATCTCGGGTAGAAAGCAGGAAGATATTGTGAGTACCTTTAGGGCTTTTTTATTAAATAAACGTGATGCAAAGAAAATAACTTTATGGCTGGACAATTGCTCAGCCCAAAATAAAAATTGGTGTATGCTAACATTTTTAATTCAAATTATAAATAGTTCTGACATCGGTGCCACACAGATTGTGATAAAATATTTTGAACCAGGGCACACGTTCATGTCAGCCGACTCATTTCACCACTCTGTGGAACAATCTTTGCGAAAGAAAGGCAAGATTTATGATTTTAAGGATTTCGTCAACGCAGTTACACAGTCACTCAAGTCGGGAAAGGTAGTATCTAAAATAATGGAGGTTACAGATTTCTACAACTACAAATCACACGTTGCACAAAACAAAATGAAAGATAAAGAGGGGAACAGGGTTTATTTAAGAGACATTGTTGAAGTTTTGGTACAAAGAGGAAAGCACTGCCTTTTCTACAAAAAAGATTTTAATGAAACTGACTATAGGCACATGTTTTGCTTAAAATCAAAAACCTTGCCAATCTTTTCTCAAAGAACGGGCCTTAACCCTTAAATGGACAATGTTGTTTTTAAACAACATACTAAACATCACAGATAAAATTGACCTTCTTTTAATTTTTTGTTAATTTTGACAACTAGTTCTTATTTCTGAACGAATTTTGTACTTGTTTTAATGTTGGCACTATCTAATATTTTTATGCATTGAAAATAAGTTAATGTCAAATGTCACTTTGAAGAAAACTTTTCTAGTGGCGCGAAACTAAGTTTTGTAGCTGTGTTCGGACTTTGATAAAATATAATGTAAGTATATAACATATTTTTATTTGCTTGATTATATCTTCAATTACATGTTCATGTTGTAAAACATTGAAAATCACTTGATGCTACTATCGAATTAGGCGAAATCTGGTATGTTGTAGGAAAACTACAATGCGCATTGCCTGCTAAATAAATGCATGTTTGGTGAAGATTTTTTATTTTACTTTTCAGCATGCCGCGATTACTAGAAAGCGAAATTACAAAGTATTTAGAAACTCTTGAAGATTCAGAAGATGGCTTAGACGGGTCAGACTCCGAAGTAGAGGATGAAGGTCACTATTATCAAACAGCTCGAGATGTTGTTCGAGACCTTGAAAATAGTGATGAAGGTGAGAATGCCCAGTCTGATGAAGTGGATGCTGATCCTGCTCTCGTAATCGACAACGATGAAAATATGCCAGACCCTCCTATTTTGGAAGCCGAAGAAGTAGCACCCCAGAGTAGATCACAAAGGATTTCTAAACGACCTCTGGTTTGGCGAAAACGGAATCTTGTTACTGCTGAAGACAGCCTTATTTTTAGGGGAGAAACTCAGATAACGGAAGCATTGATGTCTTGTAACACGCCGTATGATTTTTTTTCATTTTATTTTACATCAGATCTAAAAAAGCAAATTGTAGAACAAAGTAACTTATACGCAGCCCAGAAACAAATCTCCAATCCTGAAATTATAAATGAAAATATCCTAAATAAATTCCTAGGCATTCTGATTTACACCTCAGTTATAAAATTTCCAAACACCAGGGCTTACTGGAGTGAAAAATTTGGTTATGATCACATAAAAAATACTATGCCGTTAAAAAAAATTGAAAAAATAAGATCCACTCTCCATTTTGCGGACGATACGCTATGCTTGCCCAAAGATCATCCAGACTATGACAGGCTATTCAAAATAAGACCTCTTGAGGAAACGCTCAACTGCTAGTTTGGGAAGGTTCCCTTAGACAAAAGGCTTTCCATAGACGAGCAGATGTGTGCAACCAAAATGAGCCATTACATAAAACAATACATGCCCAATAAACCCCACAAGTGGGGGTTCAAATTATATCTCATCTGCAGTCTACAAGGATATGCTCATAGATTTGAGGTTTACAGTGGAGGGGGCTCCAAAAATAACATCTTACCTGGTGAGCCAGATTTGGGAGAGTCTGGCAATACAGTCGTCAGGTTAGCTAGAATGGTACCACGCAATGTGAATCACATTATATACTTCGATAACTTCTATACTTCTGTGCCTCTCGTCACCTATTTAGCTAAGGAAGGAATTTTCTCACTGGGAACAGTAAGAGTAAACCGATTGAGAAACTGCAAATTGCCTGAAAAAAACACTATAATGAAAAAGAACGTACCCAGAGGATTCTATGAGGAAAACGTGGCGACTGTGGATGATATTGACGTAAGTGCTGTTGTGTGGAAAGATAACAAGCCCGTTAACCTTCTTTCCACTTACGTAGGAGCAGAACCAGCAACCACAGTCACACGCTTTGATAAATCGAAGAAAGAGAGAGTTGCTATTCCATGCCCCAAAGTCATCAAGGAGTACAATGCCCACATGGGAGGCGTGGACTTATTAGATTCATTTATAGGTCGTTATCGCATCACAATGAAGAGCCGCAAGTGGACCATGCGCTTATTTTATCATTTCCTGGACCTCGCAGTTATAAATTCATGGGTTATGTTCAAGAAGGTAAATAATATAAAAGGAAATGATCAACTTCTCAATTTGGGTACATTCAGACTAGAACTTGCTGAAACCCTCTGCAAATTGGGTCTACCTGCAAATGGCGCTAAACGTGGTCGACCTAGTGGGAGCACAATACAAAGAGAACTTGTAATGAAGAAGTTCCGAGGACCAGCTCAAGCAATTCCTTTGAAAGACGTCAGATTGGATCAGACATGTCATTGGGCAGTTTGGCTGGATAAGCAGCAGAGGTGCAAATTCCCAAAATGTTCAGGCTTTACATTCAAAATGTGCCAAAAATGTCGTGTATCTTTATGTGATACGAAAAAAAGCAATTGTTTTTATAAATATCATAATGAAGAATAAATAAATACATTTCAAAAACAATATCCACTCTTATTTTACCCATACTTGCAAAATCTCAATGAATGCGCAATGTAGTTTATAAGCAACACTCACATTATTGCAAAAAAAGTATAGTAAATTCATGTCTAGATTTTTTTACTCATTTTTCCTAGACAGTAATACATGTCTATTACACAAATATATTTTTTTAAAACGTGAAACAAAAATCGTCCATTTAAGGGTTAAAGGTATCGATTTACAAAAGAAGCACAATATAATAAAACAATTAGGTACCTTAATGCCTGAAAATAGGTTGTTGTTTTGGAAAAATCTCCCTATTTCCAAAAACGATACAACAGGTGAAATACTTGAATTTGATGTAGACGAGTAAAATTAGTATTTCATCTGTTGTATAGTACTTCCTCAGATTATAATACTTTTATCTATTTAATCTGAGAGTATTTTTTATACAAATAATAGAGACCGATTATTTTTAAGTTTTTCCTATTAAATTACTGATAGTGTCATTAATTAGTTTGTTTTGTTTTATTTTTGTGTTGAATTTTATTGCTATACTTTATCTGTAAGTTGTTGTTTCATCTTTTTTTTTAGACAGTTTTTGTAAGACAAGAATACTCATTTATTTGTTATATTTATAAGAAAGATTTTATGTCAATTTTGTTGATTCATGCATGAGAAATACATGTATGTGATTTACTTTTATGGTGCATTAAGAAAATACACATTTTTATTAAAATTAAAGGTAATTTTATTTTACTATATGTGTGGAACATCAGGGTTTTGTTCAAAAAAACAGATTAAATAGCAGTATTTTCACAATATTACTGCACTTTAGTTAGTAATAATCATGGAAAAAATGTTTTAAATGCAGTAATAACAGGATTTACTGCATTTAAAACAGTTTTTGAAAAGATTATACAAATAAAGTTTGTGTAGTAATAGAGGCAAAAAAATTAAAATTGCCATAATTATAGTTTTTCATACAAAAACTAACGTAATAATGTTTAGTATTTTAGTTTAGTACATATACTTTCACCTTGCATTTAATGTTTTATCGAAAAGTCTCTTTTAGATATATTTTTATGGATTCTAAACTTTAAGCGCGTTTTTCTCGAATTCGTGTTTTTGCTGTTACTGCACTTTAGGTTCGGGAGGGCAGTGTAGTGCAGGAGACTTCACCGAATGTCTTTTACACAGAAAGTCGCAACAATCAGATTATTACGGTATCAGAGATGGATGCACGGCAAGTACTTGCCTCACTCATCCTATCATATCGTGTACGAAAGGACCAGATCGGAGAGACAAGACCCTACAGCGTGTATTCGTTTGGGGGATATGTCAATGTCCCAGAGGCTTGGCATAACACCAGAAATCACGTATTCAACTACGGTCGTTCAGATAGATGGAACATCATGGAGTTCACCGCACCATTTACGGATGAGTCGGAGTACCGTTTAGCATGGCTAATGCATCACATCAAGTGACCTTTACTGGACATATTGAGCCACGCCCCGCACTTGTAATCTTCGGAGCAAGTTGAGTGAACATGTATATACTCTTTTAGTTTTTAGTTTTATTTTAGTAAGATCCTATGACAAACTTTTGAACCTATGCCTAAATCCATGCCTTTTTTTTTCTTTTTTTATAGTCAGGAAACCCTGTTGCCGGGTACCCGCCGCCTGGGGAAGAACGACGGGCTATGTGGGGCTCCTACCGTGCAAAAGGTGGTAAACGCACGGCAGCCTACCCACTAAAACCTGACTGTGTCCGCCACATTCGCCTCCAGGTCGGGGCCACGGGAACCAGAGACTCCTCCGCGAACCCCGACGGCGATTGCCCAACGGCACATCTCGATGTCGGAGGGTGAACACCCTCTGCGACCATCTCTAGAGCAGCGCGCGGGGGACACCGCGCGCGCCTACTCGGGCCAGGTGACTAGGCGGCAGACTTCCCCAAGTCTACCGCCCTCTGGCTGGTGTTAGGGGGGGAGGCGGCGATCGTGGGCCGCTCTCCGGCGCCCGGTCCTCCTGCGGCGGATGGCGAGCTCGGCGTTGGCCTCTCTCGCCCTCTCCGCCGCCTCCTTCTGCGACATCACGTCCTCGCAGAAGGACAGGACGGCACCCCAGGACCTTTCGCTTTCAGCCATGGCGGAAATCACGGCCGGCAGCGTTAGGTCCGCCCCCACAACACTTCTGAGCGCCTCGCGCTCCTCCGTCCATGCTGGGCACTCCTCCAGCGTATGCTGGGCCGACTCGTCGGGACAGTCGTCGCAGTGGTGGCAGCGAGGAGAGGGCTCCCTCCCGGCGACCCGACACAAATACCCCCCGAAGCAACCATGCCCCGAGAGGATCTGCGTGGCGCGGAAGGTTAGGACGCCATGCCGCCTGCCCAGCCACTGCGTAAGAATGGGGCGAACTGCCTTCACGGTCCGTCGGCCAGCGCAAGGGCGCTCCAGCCTGGACCTCCACTCCTCAATTGCGGCCTCCCGCTCACCTCCTCTGCGTGGCGCTGGACTAAGGTCCCTGGACGCAGGGTCTCGACGCCGACAATAAATCGACGCCAAGGAAAGCGCATCCAGGTCCCAGGGTAGGACTCCAGCCAGCACACACGCCGCCTCGCCGGAAATGGTACGGTACCCCCTGATCACCCTGATCGCCATCACCCTCTGCGCTTGTCACAGCAGGGCGATGTTTTCGCGACCCAGGGCATCCGCCCACACTGGGGCACCGTACATGGCCACCGACCGGACAACCCCACAGTAAAGCCGCCGACACGAGGCGCTAGGCCCGCCCACGTTTGGCAATAGCCTCCCGAGAGCGGCCGCCAACTTCATCACCCGCGGGACGAGTGCGGTGAAATGGGCACCAAATCTCCATCGGCTGTCGAGCACGAGACCTAAGTATGTCATCGCACCCTTCAGCTCGATGCACGTACCGCCGACGATAATATGAGCGTCCCGCGGGGGCGCCCTTCGAGGACCATGAAATAGAATGGCCTCCGATTTTTCCAGCGCGACCTCCAAACCAAGCCGCCTGATGCGCGCAACGACCTGCGCAACTCCTGCCGTCGCAAGGACTGCCGCTTCCCGATACGTGGCCTGCCGAGCCAACACAAGAGTGTCGTCGGCGTAGCAGATCACGCTCACGCCTCTAAGCCAGGCACCCCGTAGCACCCAGTCGTACCCGATGTTCCACAGGAGCGGCCCAAGTACCGAGCCCTGTGGAACACCGCACGACACCTCTCTGGTGCTCCAGCCGTCCCACCCGGGAAAGGTCACGGACCTCCCCGACAGGTAGGACCCGATGACACGGCGCAAGTAGGTCGGCACCCCATGATGGCGGAGCGCCTCCCTAATACAGCTCTTGGGCAACGAGTTAAAGGCGTTGACGATGTCTAAAGACACCGCCAAAACTACGTCACCCTGAGCGACTGCGTCCTGTGCTCGGGCCTTCACCTGCAGTATGGCATCCACCGTCGAACGACCACGGCGGAAGCCAAACTGAGCGTCCGACAGGTCCGGACCTACTCCCTCCAAGTGGGCTGTCAGCCGGTCCACCACAATGCGCTCAAAGGTTTTGGCGACCTCGTCGAGCAGCACGATGGGGCGATAGGCGGAGACGGAATCCGCCGGGCGTCCCTCCTTCCTGAGGAGGACTAATCTGCCTGTCTTCCACCACTGTGGAATTATGGCTTGAGCCAGACAGGCAGTATATAGTCCTCTTAACTCTGGACTGAAGCTGTTGATGGTCAGGGCCAGTACCTTCCCAGGGATTCCGTCCAAGCCGGGGGCCGTTGTTTTGGCTCTCAGCCTTGAGATTGCCACGGCTAATTCCTCCTCCGAGACCTCTGGAGCTTGCTCTCCCTCAGCCTCTTCTCGAACGGCCGGACGCGGGACCATTGGAGGTGGTGTGTATTCCTCCCTCTGAGGAAACAGGTTCGACACCACCTCTCGCAAGACGTCGGATGGTAGCGTCTGCGTTAGTGGGGGAACCCAAGGGCGGAGCTTATTCCGCACCATCCGGTACGGCGTCCCCCACGGATCCCTATCCAGGCCCTCCAACATCTCCTCCCGAGCCGTAGCTTGCGATGCCACAATTGCCACCTGCAGTAGCCTCTTCGCTTCGACGTAAGCAGCATACAGCCGGTCCTCTTCATCTTCGTCCCTGTGGACCCTCCGGCGATGGTGGGTGTACTGGCGTCTTGCGCCCACGCAGTCCTCGCGTAATCGCGCAATTTCCGCTGACCACCAGTACACCTGCTGCCTCGAGGGACGACGCCCGGAGCGAGGCATGGCTGTGTCGCAAATCCGAGTCAGGGTCCGTTTCACCCACTCGGCAGCCTCCACCACTAACCCGTTATTTCGCGGCACCCACGACGCTACCAACGCCGCCTCTTCCAACAGCCCCTTGTCTAGGCGTCTGAGCTGCCACCGGGGACCTTCCTGTCCCGAGTTTCGGCGGGGACCTGGCGGCACCGCCGGATGAGTGGAGATCTCAAACCGGATGTAGAGGTGGTCCGAGAGAGTCTCCACATCACCCAGCACTCGCCAGTCCTGAACACGGCGCGCTAAGGCCGGGCTCGCGAACGTGACATCCACGATGGACCCGCCCTGCCGTCGCACGCACGTGTTTGCCGTCCCCCGGTTGAGGACCGTCAAATTTGTGGCAACTACCCACTCTTCAAGCAGCCTGCCCCGAGCATTCGTCGTTGCTGAGCCCCACAAACTGGACTTAGCATTCAGGTCCCCCGCGATGACCACGTTCCTGGCCTGAAACGAGCGAGAGAGTTGCGCCACCTCATCGAGAAATTCTTCGAAATCCACGACGGGTCGGTTGGGGGAAAAATAGACTCCCACGACCACCGTGTCACCCAGCAGTGCCGCGACGCACCCCGATCCCTTTACAATACGCGTAAAGGGCGGAGCACCCGCGGCGACCTGGGAGACGATGGCCACCAGCCCGTCGTTGTCGCCCGCCCAGTTGTCGCGCGGCGGGACCGAATAAGGCTCCGCCGCAACCGCCACTTGTATGGACCACTGCACCAGGCTTTGGACGAACAAGTCCTGCGCTCTGGCACAGTGGTTTAAATTCCCTTGGAGAAACTTTAGGTCCATTATTGTTGTGTTTCCATGTTCTCCACCGACGCGTCCTTATTTTGGGCTGATCTCTCTTGCCCTTTGGGCCCAGATGTCTCCTTCCGTTGTTTTGGCCCCTTTTTCTGAGCCCGGACACACGCAGCACTCCCCACAGAGTGGTCTGCGCTCCTCTTCGCAGCCTCGCATACTGCGCAATGGGGTGTGGCAGTGCACTCGCTGCGCTTGTGCCCCGTCTTTCCACAACGGAAACACAGGCTGCTACGGTCCGTCTTGCCCGAGCATTTTGCGGCAACATGGCCTCCCTCCTGGCAGCGGAAGCATCTTTGGGCTCTAGGCTCCAGGAGATGTACCCTCGCCGACACGAAGCCCACCAGAATGCGCCCGCCGTCTACGACCTTTTTCGCAGCCGTGACTGGGCAGCGCACCCACGCCGTTCCAAGGCCAGCACGATCCCGGCGGATTTCTCCTACCTTTACTGACTCTGTCGCGCAACCACCCACTTTCCCGACAGTGAGGGCGAGTTCCTGCGGCGTCACCGAATCGTCCAGACCAACGACACGGATCTCCGCACACTTTGCGGGCCTGGTCACCTGGACACAGCCGTCTCCAAGGACCCCACGTATCCTTTGCGCAAGGGAGTCCGCTTTATCAGAGTTGTTGGCTCCGGGCAACTCCAGCATTCTTGCCCCTGTAGCTGCCACCTTAAAGCGGACGTCGGTGATGTTTAAGTCCGCAAGGTTGACTTCCTTCTTAATCTGGGCAAACACCTCTGTGTAGGACATCTTCTCCGCAGCGCCTGGCAAGAGCTTCAGCACTATGGCTGCCGATCGTGGGGCGCGCAGCTTTGGCGCTTTCTGCTTTGGCGTTGCCACCCGTTGCTCCTTTGGCGCATTTGCTGCCTTCTTCTTAGGCTTCTTCCGCGCCACGACATTCCACCCTTCCGTCAGATTGGCAGGAGCGGGACGAGGCTCCTCCGGGTCGGCGGTATGGACCGGCTGTCTCGTCACCTTACCCTTCTTCGCCTTTTTGGGCTTCTTCCCCGACGGCGCAGGGTTCGCGGGAGCGACCAGCGTCGTCACCTGGGTCGTAGTCTCCGCTGCTCTTGGTGCCGTCCCCTTTTGCGGCTTGTCAGCTGCCAGCGGAGGGCGAATACGCCTCTGAGGAAGGAGGCGGTCCTCAAGAGCCTCAAACCGGGCATTCATCATGGCCCCCACCTGGACCATTATTGTCCGCGCAAACTCTTCCACGCCCGCCAGGTGTTGTGGCGGTGGAGTAACTGCGGGCTGCGCTTGGTAAGGTACTGGGCTTGCGTTGGCCCGGGAGGCTTCCACCTGCGCTTTTGGGGCCACAAACTCCTTGCGTATTACCTCCAATTCGATCTGCAGACGAGTATTGCTGGCCCTCAGATGAGCCACTTCTTCTGACGCAGTTCGCCTCGCAAGGGTGTCCACAGCCGAGGCTATAGTCCCCGCCGCCAACTTAAGGGCCTTTATATATCCCCCCTTTAAATTGCCAGACTTCTTGGCGACATTTTCAATGACCTCTAGGCTGTCATTGACCCTTTTCTTTAGATCAGAACCCAGGACCGCCTCGGTCACCTCACACTCCAGGAAAGGCACTGATGAGACGTCTGATTGGCGTGAGCTCACCCGAGTGCACACAGCTAGCGCCTTCTCAGCCACCTCTTCTTCGGCCCGCAACCTCAAATCTTCCCTTCTTGCCTCATTGAGGGCCCTTTTTGCGTCAGCCAAACCAACGTACTCGCCAGTGGTAGCTGGCCGTCCTCGCCCTTTATTGGGGACCACCTTGACCTTGGGTCTCCTTTCTTCGTCCGACGACCCAGACCGACTTCCTTGGCTTTTCCTCCGCCTCTTTCGGGGATCTTTTAAAAATTGGGATCGCCCCAAGCTCCCCACCGAGCCCATCGAGACGGAGCTATCCCCGTCCGACTCCCTCCCGGACGCCCAGAGCCGTCCACCCGAGGATATCGAGTTCCTCCTCGACAATGTGCTTTCCCCCAGATCTACTCGGGTTAGCACAACTTGCGGCTGTTTCGCCACAACCTCCTCTGCTTTTTCAGTTGTCGCCACACGCGACACACTGCTCCTTAACGACCGAACGCCAGTCACTGGCCCAACCTTTTCTCCGCCCATCTTAGGCTCTACATCATCTCCGCCCGTCACAGGCACAACGTCTTGGGTTTTTGATTTTGAAAATCCATGCCTGACTTATGCCTGCCAAACGTGGGCTCTCAATAAAAATACAAGGAACAAAATAGCAACATGTCAAAGAGGTATTGAAAGGAGCTTCTTAAATTTAAGACTGAGAGACAGAGTGAAAAACGTCACTATCAGAAAACGCACACAAACCAAAGACGTTATCAAATCAGCACTAAAATTAAAGTGGAAATGGGCAGAACATGTACAACGAATGGAACCAGACAGATGGGCGCATATACTAACGAACTGGACTATACGAGACTCAAAACGCAAAAGAGGCAGATCTACGAGAAGATGTTCTGACGACATAGAAAAAATAGCCGGCAAACTATGGCCAAGACTAGCGAGAGATAGGAAGAACTGGCAAACTTTGGAGGAGGCTCTTACCGCATAAGCGGTCCTTACACAATTATGCAATATACATAAAGTACATATATATATATAAAATATAAAAATAGAAATAACTAATTAACCTACTAACTACCGAAAACATTACTAATATAACTACCACATTACCTACGTACTAACACTACTAAACTATACCTAATAAGGCACAAAATACAAACATACACATACATAATACTAAAACACAAAACTATAACTTAGATCCTCACGCATTCACACACACTCTTAACAACGACTTTAAAATGTCTATATGAGATATAAAAAACACATTTCACTTTAAAAAAGCTTAATAAACCAATATGTAAATAAATAAATATAATATATACAATATCTACATTTTGAAAGTGTGAAAAAATATAACATACAATAATATCTGTTTTAACATATAAGCATGTCATGCATTGAGAATGAAACACAAAAAATTTAATAAGATCCACTAGTAATACTATTTAAAGTCCATTTCACCAGCAAGTTTTAAGTTGTATTTAATAACTATTAGTCTAGAATTTTTCGAGTCCCATTTATTTTAAAAGGAAAAAGAAAAGAGTCTTTAAAAACATAGGCAAGCACAGAAACACAAATTGCACCATGCTCTGTTGCTTGAAATACAATAACTGGGACTGGTCAAGGCAGCAGGCAGCGTGGGGTACTCGGATGGTTGCTCGCAGCTATAGTGGTAGTGCACCACGTATCCCTCCAGTGTACAGGGCGGAGTCCTAAGTCCTGACGCGTTCTCGATGTGAGCGGACTGCGAGCCCAAGCGTGCGTAAGCGTGGAACGACTTTATTCCGGAACAAAATGGCGATGGTGCGGTGCCAACTCTGCGAACCACTACGCAGATTGCACTCTGTTGAATCCCGTTGATCACGTCGGGGTCACCAATGTTGCATTTGGAGACAAATGAAAAACTTGATTTTGTAACTTAGGAACGCTAGTTTATTGTAATTTGCACATGGATTGTTACAAGGTAATATAAAATATATAGCGTCTTAGCGACGGCCAGGAGAGTGTTGCCTCCCATGATGGCGGAAACGGCACAGATTTTATACAGATTATAAACAACATAAATAAAGTGACGTTCGAAAACTTATGATTTGGAATCTAAATTATTTGTATGTTAATTTTGTATATTGATAATAATTATTATACGCTTGTTACGGAACTCGAATCGTCGCATCAGCTTTGCTCTACAAACCTCGCGCGGCGACGACAAGACAAGGTCAGGCGCAAGTGCAAGCGCAGCAGCCACCTACATTTCATCAATGCCAATGTCACAACTTCCTACATTAATGTAGTATAAAAGGCATTACTTGGCTGCATCTTCACTGATTTGATCTAACATCGATCGACAGTTATTTTAGTAGTAAGAACTTTTAGTTAATAAATTAATTTTAAGTTAATTTGCATTTCTTTGCATCCTCTGGCTGCCTCCAAAACATAACTCGCTACATACGTATATGTATATGCTGCAAAAACAAACATGAAGGTATTATTATGGTACCTACCTTACTAAAAATGAAGTCCGAAAATTGACAATTGTATCACTTGTGTTCACTTTTTCATAACTACTGCAAGGTACTTACTTCATTACGTTGTTCATATGTTAGCCTGTTTTTTACACAAATTCAGTTTCTTCTTGTACTTGTTGCGATTATTTCCCATAATTGCGTATATTCACAAAAATCCTTTTTAAAAAAATATTTTGTTTCGCATTTTGTATAGTACGTAATCGTGTGTGGTTAGTGCAAGCAACACAAACTCTCCGTCCAAAAGCCAAAGCGAGACTCAATTAGGATCCTGGGGCAGGCAGGATGACCATCTCAAAAATGGCGAATCTGCTCGACACAAGAAAATACATAAAATATTCCATCATATTATTGCATCCATTGAGAGAGGTATGAATAAATATAAATACTACGTATACAAAGGAATTCCTTTATTTAACCTGAAATATTTCACTTTTTTTTTTCATTTACCACACTATTATACTATGTGTCAACATTTGCTTCAAACTCTTCATTTTGTTTATTTTCACTATACAATGATTTTAATGACATCTTTTTAATAATTTCTTTCCTTGGTTAAGGAGACACAGTATCCGTGTTCCTTTATACCTTCTTTGTTGTTTATTTATTGTCTACACTTTTGTCGAAATGCGTCGTAAATTTTTTGAAGATTATTTTCATTTACTATATTGGGAAATTTATTTGCAATGTTTACTGTGGCTACAAAATCTTTCTAATCTTTCTAAGGATAAATCTTGATTTTAATTTCAAGAATTTTTGTTGTGATTGGTGACACTAAAAATAATACTTGTTGATTTTCATTAGCCCTAAGAATAAAACTTTATTTAGAATAAAGAAGATTATAAAAAACATCTTTTTTATTTAATTAAGTTTAAAAAAATGGTAAACCTCTGGTACAAATCCTGTCAACAACTGGAATCTGCTGGTCAAAGTACATCCAGTTCCCCCCAACATGCGTTCACCTTGTCGTGGTGGGGGAGGGGGGGGGGGGGGGTGCTTAGTAGTGCCCGGCAATCAAGCCAAGAAACGCACAGGGAGGTGGCTCACTTCGGTGGGCGGTGGAAGGTGGCCCTCTTTGGTGGGCGGTGTACCATGCGGGCTGCTCCTGGTACTTCTTTGATAGCAGAGTGGACCTTGGAGCAACCCCATGGTTGTTGTGGTCTGCTTCGGCAGACCTGCCGTCGGGGCGTCGTAGTTGAATGCGTAAGCGATCCTGCGACGCCCCATTAAGACGGTGGAAGGTTTTGTTGGGTTTTAGTGGGTAGTACTGGCTTTGCCGGTGAGTCCCTCGTGTCCTCGTGCGTAAATTCCCAACATTAAAATAATAAAAAACCTAAAGGAATTAAGTGTTTTCCTTTTCAATAATTAGATAACGTACAATATAAAAAATAAACTAATAAAAATATCAGAAATAGGTAAAATAACAACATTTCAAAGTTAATTTTTTTCCTTAAATGGTTTGAGACCGGTACATCCACGCTATATGGAAAGAAAATCTTGACGTGCAACCTTGTGGTAGTTTCACCGCTGTGGCCTACCACGTCACAAAATACGCAAGTAAATGCGAACCACATGATACAGGTGATGTGATACGAGAGGCTATTTCGAAGGCTAAGAGGCAAGGTGGTGATGTTTGGAAACAATTATTTTCAGTATCAATGACTATTTTACATCAACGCTTAGAGAACATGAAACACTGGTTTTTACAATAACATTTTTGGTCCTTAATGTATTATGCCCTAACGAGCTGGTGTGTTCAAGTCTTGCAGAATTCGCCGTCCGTTTCGAAACTATTTCAAAAACAATCAGGTCAGAGGAAAATGGAGAACTGAGAGATAGATATTACGCCAGTGAGTTTTATCAGATTGCAGGACAATACGAGAATGCGTGTAAGAAATACACCGGCTGTTTTACGTACGCGCTATTATACAATTATAACTCGCGTCATCTAAAAAAAAAACGCTGGCTGTCAAGTTGCGCAGAAGCGATTAATCGGTCAAATTGGTGGTAAGAAGTGGGGCGCGGGGCGGCATTATTGGTTCGTCAGTTCGAAATACCATCGCGCACACAAAGTTTTTAATTATGAAATGGTTTTATATATAGAAAAGAGAGAAATTATTTTTGACGTATATTGTTTTACAAAGAGAGAGTCTGGTAATAATGCAGTTAATAATAAAAAAAATATATTAAACGTATTAATTTAATTTTTTGTAAGTAGATTAAACATTATACACTGAATCAAACATATTTGATCATGATGCAATATTAACAAAAGTGTTTGAAAGAGCCAAAGTATGTAATGTTCGTTTAAATAAAAATAAATTTCAATATAAACTTAAAGAAGTAAAGTATTTTGGGCATATTTTTTCTTCTGATGGCATGAAAGTTGATCCAGCGCGTGTAGAGGCTATTGTTAATATTAAAAGTTCAAATAATAAAAAAGAATTATAAATTTTTCTAGGAATGATAAATTATCTAAGGCAATTTGTGCCAAATCTTGCTAATATTGCATCTCCATTACAATTGTTATTGAAGAAAAATGTCGATTGGATCTGGACAAGTGTATACGAAACAGCTTTTAATAATATAAAGAATAAAATAAGCAAAGCCCCAGTTTTACAAAATTTCAATACTCAAGTACCAATTGTAATTCAGTGTGATGCCTCAAAAGATGGGCTTGGTTGTTGTTTATTACAAAATGGTAAGCTAGTTAGCTTTGCTTCTAGGAGTTTAACATCTGAACAGAATTTTTCACAAATAGAAAAGGAACTTTTAAGTGTTGTTTGGTCAATAAGGAAGTTTCATTATTACATATATGGACAAAAGTGTACAATATTAAATGATCATAAACCCTTAGAATCTCTTCTTAAAAACCCATACATGAAGTTCCTTTTCCAAGACTACAAAGATTAAAACTAAAATTGTTAAAATATGACCTTGAATTTAAATATTTAAAAGGAAAACTAATGTTTATTGCTGACTTACTATCTCGCTCATGTTTAAAAAGTAATAATACGGATGATTCTTATATGTATGAAGTCATTCATTGTGTAGGTCTTGCTAAATACTTACAATGTACAGAGGAAGCTAAACAAAAATTTATATTGGAAACTAGTAGAGATTTAGAATTAAAAAAGTTGCTAGAGTTTACTAAGGAAGGTTGTCCTGACAATGTTAAACATGTTCCTATTGAGTTACAACATTATAAATTTAAATCATATATAACCTGCGATGAGAATCTGTTATTTATAAGAGAAAAACTTGTAATACCTAAGACTTTGAGAATAGAAATCCTAAAAAAGTTACATGAAGGGCATCTTGGAATGTGTAAAATGAAAAGCTTAGCTAGGGAATTATATTACTGGCCCAATATGAGTGATCACATAGAACAGTTTGTTAGAAAATATTTTGTATGTCAAACAC
This sequence comes from Brenthis daphne, assembly GCA_947093115.1. NCBI lineage: Eukaryota > Metazoa > Arthropoda > Insecta > Lepidoptera > Nymphalidae > Brenthis > Brenthis daphne. Next base: position 14,899,969 of record OX352482.1, on the reverse strand, counting down.
ATCACAATAAAAATATTAGGGAACCTTTGTTATCACATGACATTCCAGTTACCTTTTTTAAAATTAGAAGTAGATATTTTGGACTTCAAAAATAAAAATTACTTGGTCATATATGATTATTTTTCCAAATGGATTTGTAAAACTTATTCATAATAAAAGGGCAAAATGTATTTAAATGCTTTAGTGGATATTTTCTGTAATTTTGGTTCGCCAAATGAAATTGTGTCTGATCATGTTGCATTTGATTCCAAAGAATGTAAAGAATTTGCCTCAGAATGGGGATATATCTATATACCAGTCCCAGGTACCCACAATCAAACGGAATGGCAGAACGAGCTGTTCAAATTGCAAAAAGAATGTTAAAAAAATGTTATGATGATAAGTCTGATCTTAGAATAGCATTGTTACATTACAGAATGTCACCTGTATGTGGTACTAACTTTTCTCCTGCACAATTAATGATGAATAGAAATATAAAAGCTAAATTGCTTGTTAGTTTTACATATCTTAAACCTAAATTAAATTTGAATATAAAAGAAGATTTTTATAAGAGTCAAATTAGGAATACTAGGTACTATAATTCAACTACTAGATGTAAAAAGGAGTTTTATATTGGTCAGAATATTATGTTTTTAAAAGATCCAACTGTAAATGTCTGGCTTCCTGGTATTATTGAAAATAAAAATGGAATAAGATCATATAATATTTTAGATAATAATGGTGTTAGGTATACTAGAACATCTTATCATATTCGACCTGGATGATTTGTCTATTTTCTTTAAGTCACTGGTGAATGGATGTGCAGTTGGAATGGTTAAAAATAATTACTTAAGATTTAGAATATAAGTTAATAAAATTGAAAAAAAAAACGAAATCCTTGTAGGTAGGTATCTTTATTAAAATACTTGTATGTAGAATAAATACATAATAATCTGTAATTTAATTGTAAAAAGAGGGGAAAGAAAAGTTGTAATGTTATTTATGTATCAGTTGTGAAAAATAGTTGTGTCAAAACCTAAACATAGTTAAGTTGTGTTAAAATGTGAATTTAATTATTTTTGTTTTTAGAAAGGAAAAGATGTAATATATGCGTGTATCCGAACATAACACAAGTACAGACGTTTGTAAATGACAGTGCAATTACTAACTAATTTGGTACAGACTGTATACTTTTTAGAATAATGATCTGAGTAACATGGTGGCGTCACTGGCCAAGAGACAGCATCTCGATACTAACGATAAGTAATGAGCTCTGTAATAAACTTAATAAATAATATTAATATATGGTGTGTTCCTGAACACTGGATGTTTTATTTGTAAGAATACTACGATAGAGTTAAATAGTATGCCACATACCATTCCGTAATGAAGGTGAGTTACTGTTCGTAAACGAAACCTCTGAAGATAGTTTTATAAGACGCCAAAGAAATCTTTACCTTCGCGGGGCAACGTAAGAACAATTTGGTCATGCTGAACAAATCATTCAACTGGTTGTAACTTTTTATCACAAGTGCTGCAGACAGGGTTAATAATTTCTCTTGTAATTGGAGCATATTAAGCGTTGTTACGAACCAACAGTAGATATACTACTGAAGCCCAACCTAGTGGAAATTGGGTCATTAACTGGGGTTGCTGGTCGTCAGACTTTTGGCAAAACGCTTGTAGTTAAGTGTCAATGTATATACTACTATCTTACCAGCAATTCATTCCGTTATATAATGTATAATCTCAAGTAGGTTTTCCTTAACAAAAGAATGCGAGTATGAAGGAGACAAGAAAGAGAGGTTGAGAGGCAGAATGAAGGTTGTTATTTTTATATTATGCGAAAAGAATTTAATAATATTCACAAGCAAATTTAAAGAACTTTAACAACACAGAAGTGATAGCTAAAGAGAAGTATTAGCATTCAGCGCGCGCGTCTAGCTCCCTAGCAAGTTGTAGGCCGAGTGAGTGGCGGTCAGGCGACGGCGGCGGCGACGCGGGCGCAGCGAAGGGACGCGCTATTGTCTTCCTCGAGTGGCGTGATTTTATAGCGTGGCTCAAACTTCATAAGCGGAGCGGATTTGATGTTTGGTCTAACTGAAGCGAGTTACGCTACACAGTATTTTCTTGCCTCCGATTGAGAAAAGAAACACTATGACATAAAAAAATATTACAGTACGAAGACTCGAGAATGAACGGCGTAAATGGCGCTATATAAATTGGCTAATCATAGACAAAATTTCTATGGTGTCCTATGGCGGGGCTTATTGAGCATAGGGGCAAGTTGGGCAATCGAAATATCTCGAAAACTATTCACCGTACGTATAGGCATCGTATGGCGGAAAGAGGGAGGCGCGGGAGGGGTAAACATCACGCGATCGCTAGTGGCCGCTGGGTAAGCGAGTGAGGCGCACGGGCGTTTTGTTTATTTTAAGACCAAAAAGTAAAAACGTCATTTATCGCAAGTTTTTGTCAGTATTAGTCAAATGTTATTTGTTTTTAATCAGGTAAGTGTTAATCTTCCATATAATTATCGTACTTTTGATATGCAGAGAGGTTTTGGGTATAATTCTCACGGTTTTTTTATAACCTCACTTTTATTTTGAAATTCTGGGTTGGGGTTAGTTGAGCATAGTTGCTCAACTTCCCCCCCAACGTGCGTTCACCTTGTTGTGGTGGGGGGGCTCAGTAGTGTACTCGCGAAGCCAAGAAACGCACAGGGAGGTGGCCCGCTTCGGTGGGTGGTGGGAGGCAGCCTTCTTCGGAGGGCGGTGTACCATGCGGGTTGCTCCTGGTACTTCTCTGATAGCAGAGTGGACCGTGGAGCAACCCCATGGTTGTTGTGGTCTGCTTCGGCAGACCTGCCGTCGGGGCGTCGTAGTTGAATGCGTAAGCGATCCTGCGACGCCCCATTAAGACGGGGGATGGTTTTGTTGGGTTTTAGTGGGCAGTACTGGCTTCGCCGGTGAGTCCCACACTTCGTGCGTAAATGCATTTCCCAACGTTAAAAAAAAAAAAAATAGTTGCTCAACTTACCCCATGATTCAAACAACTAAACTAATTAATGTTTTATTTTTTGTTAGGATGCGGACTTACAAGAAAAAAACTACAAGATGTTCTTACACTACTGAAGATTTAAAAAATGCTGCAAAGGCTGTGAATGATGAAGGTAAAAGTGTTAATGCCACGGCTACAGAATTCGGTATCAAACGGATGACTTTGACAAGATATCTGAAAAAATTAAATGAAGGTGGTGATTCATCCATGGGCTATGCAACACCGAGACAAGTATTTTCTTCTACGCAGGAAGATTCACTGAAAAAATACTTGCTACAAATGGCATCAATCTTCTACGGATATTATCCAAAAGATGTCCGTCGTCTTGCCTACGAATGTGCTAATAAATTTGAAATTGAAATTCCACCCAGCTGGGCTGCAAATAAGATGGCCGGAAAAGAATGGCTTACGATGTTTTTAAAACGAAATCCGGAGCTATCCATACGAAAACCAGAACCCACCAGCCTTGGTAGGGCAACATCATTTAATGCGCAGAATGTTAAAGTTTTCTTTGATAAATTAGCGGAAGTAATGGATAGATATGGATTTACAGCGGCAGACATTTGGAATATAGATGAGACAGGAGTATCCACTGTGCTGAAGCCAAATAAAATTGTAGCTGCCAAAGGTAAGCGCAACGTCGGCGTAATGACTTCTGGAGAACGAGGGACTAACGTTACAGTGGTAACTGCTGTATCTGCTCTTGGAAATGCTGTACCTGCTATGTTTGTATTTCCAAGAAAACAGTTTAAGACACACTTTCTTAATGGTGGTCTCCCTGAATGTATAGGAACAGGCAATGCCAGTGGATGGGTTACAGACGAAGAATTCTATCAGTTTATGCAACATTTTATAAAACATGTGAAAGCGTCCATGGAGCGCCCGGTTTTGTTAGTGTTGGATAATCATTCCTCTCACTTGAACGTGAAGACACTAACTTTAGCCAAAGAGAATGGAGTTGTAATGCTGTCCTTTCCACTGCATTGTAGCCATAAGTTTCAACCGTTGGATGTGTCAATTTTTGGACCGTTCAAAAAATATTGCGCTGCTGCTCAAGATGCGTGGCTTCGTAACAACCCCGGGAAAACCCTTACTATTTATGACATACCAAAAATAGTCGCAGATTCGTTGCCGTTTGCTCAGACAAGTATAAATATTGTTAACGGTATCCGAAAGACAGGCATCTTCCCGTATAATGCAAACATTTTTGGTGAGGATGAGTTTTCCCCATCATTTGTAACTGACCGTCGTGGATTAGAAAATAGCAAGCCGGGAAAAGATTATCTAGAGCAACCTGTGATGTTCAGCGCTGAATCTAATTCCACTCCTTCTACCTCCACAAGCCAAGCTGAACCCGAACCTGGTTCAAGCAATAAAGAAAATGAGTCGGTTAACCTAATACAAGTATTTTCCCCGGAAATTGTAAGACCATTCCCAAAGGCTGGTCCTAGAAAAGTAGGTACAACTAACAGAAGAAAGAGGAAAGCTGCAATACTAACTGACACACCCGAGAAGAACGCCCTAGAAGAACAACAAAATAAAACCACAAAAAAAGACAAAGAAGAACGTGGGTAAGAAAAAGAAAAAGGGTGTCTGTAAAAAAGTACTCCAGTCAAGTGATGAAAGTGACAATGGTGATTACTCCTGTCTGATTTGTTGTGAAGACTATGCTGAAAGTTTACCAGGAGAAACTTGGATCCAGTGTCAAACTTGCAGGGAATGGGCTCACACAAAATGTGTTCCAGGTGCTGGTCTTACTTTCGTTTGTGTCAATTGCAATATGTAGTGACAACGACGATTAAGTTGCTAAGATCTTATTAATATATATTTTTAAATATTCAAGTCTAATTTTAAATAGAAAGACTGAATTTAATCCTAAAGTCTGTCTTAAGATTCGTTGATGTTTTGTTTATTCTATTTTCAGTTAATTACGTAAAGAAAATTACTTTAAGTTTTGTTGTTCTGTCACTAAGACAATTACCATTAAGTTCCAAAGATTAATTATTATTTTTAAGATATAAGCTAAGTATATGAGTAATAATATAAAAAAATAAGTCTGATTTTAAACAGAAAGACTGAATCTAATGGTGAAGTTACTCCTAAGATACGTTATTGTTTTGTTGATTCTACTTTTGGTTAATTTTTCAAAGAAAATTACTATCGGTCTTATTATAAAAAACTAAATCAACCTTAGTTTAAACCTGTACTATCAAGTCCAGGCTTATCTGTAGAACCATGGTCTAAATTTGTTCGTATTACAAAACTTAAAAAAACCGTGGTCTTCTTAGTACCGTCATTTGAACCATTGTATAAATGTCCACCACAGATTAATACAAATATCATTCGTTCACTATGATATCATTCTATTGCAACGTTCCGTATGCCTAGAAAAGAAAATGTTTTGATAATACGCTAATGATTAGATGATGTTTAGGAGTGTTAAAAATTTTGAAACCTGGTTATTTTGCATGGATATAAACATTATTTAGTTATTTCGTCGATTGCAGTGTTGTTTAGGTTTAATTTTAATAATTTAACGTGATAGACCAACAAAAAAAAAGCGATCTGAGAATTGGAGTGCCGAGGAAAAAGTAAGTAAACATACATTACTTACACGAACTTGAAATCCATCTATAATTTATTGGTTTTAAGCTTACCTAAATTTTCAATTTTATAGGATATACTACGCGAGATGATTGCACAATCACGCCACATAATTGAGGGCAAATCCACGAGAGCTTCTTCCAATATTAAAAAGGCTCAAGAGTGGAAGAACATAGCAAACAAGTAAGTGTTAAGTTTATTTTATTAATAAGTGACCCGTTAACTATGCAAATTATCATTTTTTTTTTCTTTTGAGTTCTGCGACATGGCAATCTGTTATAAACAATAAGCCACTCCTGTGTCGGAATTAATTATCATGTTATTGAAATATTTTCAGAATTAATGAACTCATGGGAAAAAATAGGTCTGATGGTGAAGTTAAATTGGCATGGAAGATGATGAAGCTTGCGGCTAAAGCTAACTTGTCCGCTCATAGGCAACACCAAATGAAGACAGAGGGTGGTGAAAAGCCCAAGTCGCCTTCTCAAGGAGATATGGCGATTATGGATATTGCTCCACACGATTTTATTGTGGAATACAATGACTATGACAGTGATGCAATAAAAACTGATGTAAGCATATTGTTCTTTACATATTTTTATAAAATACTAATAAAATTAATATACAGTTTTAAATAACAGTTTTTAAGTACTTGTAGGTTCAATTAAACACCCAAGATAGTGAAATTACAGCTGGGCCTAGTACAAGCTTTTCTCCTATAATAGAACCACCTCTTATAACCACAGAACCACCTCCTGAATTCAATGATGAGGTAATAGAGGTTATAATGGACCAAGGTAAAAATAATAATTCATCTATAAATTTTAAAATTGTATTCCTTTATTTTAACCATACTTTAAATTTTTTATTTTCAAAAAATATATAACATGAACTAAAGAATTTTTATATAATTCGTCTATATGTAATTAAAATACTTTTAGGTACCTCAATGGTAAATGTTGGAATTAGTACCCCTAGAAAAAAAGACAATATTCGTAGGAAGCAGTCGGGTAAAAAGGGTCCTCAAAGCATGTAAGAAAGATTATGCTAGAATATATTCTTATTATTTGCTTAGTATAAAATATAAAGAGTAAATATTTCACAGAAAAGAAGCATTACAAGAGACAATATTGAAGTCCAACTGTCAATTTAAAAAAAAAAATTAGATATGCTAGAAGTGGAGCACCAGTACAATGTAAGAATTGCTGAATTAAAATTAAAAAAACTGGAACTTGAAATAAAATTATTAGAAAAAAAGGAAGAACTCTAGTACTACTTATGGTTGAAAGAAATGTTATAATAATTAGAATTATGTAGGGGAGAGGGGGGCAGTTTAGTACAGAGGCAGTTTTGAATTGTTTGTTTTATGAACGGATCCTTTATCATTCCTAACCTCTGAAACCATTTTAATACTGGTAAAACCGACCTACACATCTGTCAGTTTCCAGCTGACGTCAATGTCAGTGTAGTTTTGAATATCATTCGCCGGTTTGTTTACGAAGACCAGAGTAAATAAATATTTTTTTATTTGTAAGCAAATTACTGAAAAGGTAAGTATTATTTTCAAGTTATTATTATTTTATTGCGTTGTATATATTATATCCCGAGTATTACAAATGAAAATTAATTTGAACTCAAGTAAGTTTTTCGTTCAGAGATGTTTATTTATGCAAAATGGTGTTGGGGTAGATTTGAACAAAATTGCTGGGGCACTTTTGAATAAAATGTTCAAAGGTACCTAACCAAGTAAATATCATGAGATTTCTAAATTTTTAATCGGTTTCTTGTTTCAGTCATCATGGTAAGAAATTACCAAAAGAGAAAAGAAAATTCTGTGAATGAAGACGATGCTGAAAGAGCTGTATTATGTGTTGTCAACAATGGCATGAAGCTGAAAACTGCTGCTGCTATATATAACATAAAACCAACTACTTTATACAACAGAGTTAAAAAATTTGAAGAGAATATTACTCTAAAAAGTAAAGAATATAGTAGCAAACACAGTTTATCAAGTTTTTACAAATGATGAGGAATATATGCTGGAAAATTATTTCTTAAGAATGTCTAAAATGAACTACGGCTTGACCTAAGTGCAAGGGAGAGAGAGAATTGGCATACCAATATGCTAATATCTTAGAAAAGTGCCCTGAGACGTGACTAAACAATAAGATTATTGTATTGAACGGATGCGAGTTTTGAATGGATGAAAGGATTTATGAAGAGGCATTAATTTTATCATTACGAAAACCCGGAAATACAAGCTTTTCTAGACAACAGACATAACGTTATGATGTTTTATAATAACTATGAAAAAGTACGAGGAAATTTTACTTCAGCTCGCATTTATAACTTGGACGTACATGTACGTTCCTAAGACTCTTATGTTATACTTTTAAGATAGGATTCATAAAGCTACCTTTATGAGATTATTTTGCAATATTGATATTGATCTCTTTTATAACTTGTAAGTTAGTTTAATCTTGTTCAAGATTGCCCCAGACTGTTTAGTGTTTTATACAATTTATTTAAGTAATAACTAGTATAGGTATAAATGGCTATGTTCAATGAATAAAATGTAAGATGCAAATAACTAAATATAGTCTTAATTATATTCTAAGATACGTGGTTTTTATTTTATCCTGGTTTTACAATACTGCCCCTAGGGGTTTCAAATGTGCCTCGCGGATGGGGCAGATTTGAAGAAAATATGTTTTTTTTTTAAATGGAAGTTGCGTTAATTTGATGGGTCAAAATAAATAAATATCATTTTTATTATTTAGTATAAGCCCCATATCTATTTATAAAATATAATACATTTTGATTTTTAATACCATATGAGAAATATAATTTAATAACTAAAAAGTGTTCAAAGGTGCCCCCCTCTCCCCTAAGGTTTAAATTTAAAATATATTATTTTAATTAAAAATGTCTTTAAATGAATTGCCGTCTTCTTATATTTCCACGTACATTGTTTTCCACTGGTAAAGCTACTGCTGCAGATGTTTGTGTGTTAGCTTTATTGTCATCAAACCTACTGTGAAACACATCTTCCTTCATATCTATGGCAATATTGTGCAATACAGCACAAGCTACATTTGTTGTTTTAGCAGTTTCAATGTTGCAGTAAAGGCCTCTTAATAAACAGCGGAACCTCTGCTTCCACAACCCAAAACATCTTTCCACTGTGTTTCTGGTGCTAATGTGTGCATTATTGTACCGCTCCTCTTGAGGTGTTGTAGTGCGCAGTAATGGAGTAAACAAATATGGTGTGCAAGCATAGCCACTGTCTCCTAGCAATATGCCTGAGAATGCACCAGCCTCAAATCGCTGCTTCAAACGACTCTCTCTAAATATTCGTGAGTCATGAACACTCCCACGCCACCTAGTAACAATGTCCATGATTTTTAAATCTGCATCGCAAACTACCTGGAACAATAGTTACATATTTTAGTATTTCTTACTTACATTATTATTAAGCCTTTATTGCTGAAGAACTAAACACAAATATAATCTAATAATATAAATGTAAAAAAACTAACTTAAATCTAACACGTTTGATTTTCCGGTTTAGTTATCAGCGTGTCCTGTGACACATAGGCCTCTTCCAGCTGCTTCCACTCATTTCTGTCTCTTGCTTTTCTAGGCCATGTTTCGCCTCCAATTTTTCTTAAGTCATCTATCCATCTCTTTGCCTGTCTTCCTCTTTTCCTTTTTCCATCGCGTGGTTGCCACTCTGTTATGATTTTTGTCCATTTTATCTTGCTATCTCTCATCATGTGCCCTGTCCATCTCCACTTCAACTGTCTTACTTTCTTTATTATATCTACTATTTTGGTTCTGAAACGTATTTCGTCTGCTCTTAACCGATCATTTTTAGTGACACCTATCATGCTTCTCTCCATTCCCCGTTGGCATGATCTCAGTTTTAAAAGATGTTTTTGATTTAGTGCCCACTTTTGGCTTCCGTACGTCAGGCAAGGTAAGACACAAGAGTTGAGCACTTTTCTCTTAGCTGCCATTGAAAAATTTTTACTTTTAAGTATCTCCTTGAGTGACCAATATCTTTTCCATGCACAAGCTCCTCTTCTTTCGATTTCCAAGTCCGTTTGGTCTCTGAATGATATTAACTGTCCCAGGTATGTGTAGTTTTTTACGTATTCAATACTTTCGTCATCTACTGTTATGGCTATTTCTTCTCTGTTTGTCATTGCTTTTGTCTTAGATTTATTCATGGTAAGCCCTACTGTTCTACTTGCTTCTGCTAACTGTTGCAACATATGTTGCAATGTACTAGCGCTGTCAGTGATTAAGATTAGGTCATCTGCGAACCTTAAATGGTTGAGATGTACCCCGTTAATATTTATACCAATATTTTTCCACTCTATGTTCCTAAATATACTTTCTAGGATGGCAGAGAAAAGTTTTGGGGACAAGGGGTCTCCTTGTCTTACTCCTTTTGCTATAGGAAACTCTTCGCCGGTTGTTTCTAGTTTTATTTGTGCCGTGCTGTTCATGTATATGTTTTTGATTATGCGTATGTATTTCTTGGGAATTCCTTGTTGGGTTATAGCCTTCCAGAGCGACTCATGCTTAATGGAATCGAATGCCTTGCTGTAATCCACCAGTGCAATATACAGTGCTTTATTATATTCTTGGACAAGCAAACTACTATATTAAAAACTTCTATTTGAGAAGAGATAGATGAGAAATTGAAACCATTGGTGGAAGAAAACCTATATTTAAAAAATGAAGTTGAAAAACTAAATGAGATGAGAATGAGATGAATGATGATAAAGGTAAAGCGCTTAGAATCCGATAAAAGGGAAAACAATTTAATATTCTACGGTTTCGAGGAACCCGTAAAAGAAAATATTAACGTAATCGAAATGGTAGCAAAAACTCAAAATGATTCTGGTATCGAGATTAAAAATCGTGATATCAACAAGGCTTTTTAAATAAAACTATCTTTTCGGATTTTGTCGCGGATTTATTTGTATTTTTGTTTCCCGACGTTTCGAATGCTTTACAGCATCCATGGTCACGGGAGAGACTGAGGTGTTACATGTCTTGAATGTATAGTTGTTACAGACAGCCTACCCACAATTAACAAAATGAAAATTGCACTAATTACATTACAATATTTTTTAAATTTAAACATTTTTATAATTTTAATTATAATTGAATATGGAAAATTATTTATTTAATTTTTGCTATTATTTTTATAATTATTACAATTTTAAATATTAATTAGTAATCTATATTTAGTGTTGCCATTATTATATTTATAACCATAAAGAAAAATATAAAATATAGTATTAATTATTTAAGCCATATAATTGTTCTATGTGTAATTTAAAAAGTTAAAATTAATTAAGGATAATAATTTTAATTTAGTTTGCTATTATTTAAAAACAACTTACTAAGCAACACTATTAATATATACTTTTACAAATGAAAAATGAAAAATATTAATCTGATAAGCTGTCATTTTGATCTACACAGTATGAACTTACTACATCTGTCTGTCTGTTATGTTTATATTTATTATTTGATTTTATTATATTAATAACAGGATCCCATGACGATGGTAGTACCCAGCCATCTTCCCTATTGAAATTAGGATGTTTTTTAATTTCTATGGCTTCTCGAATCATTCTAGGGCGATATCGGTTTTCTTTCGCCAGGATTTGAGGTCTATCAAAGCGAATATAATGGCTTGGGCGGTCCTGACTATGTTTGCAGACAGCAGATGTTGTATTGCGACGGTGCTTCACATCAGCTATGTGTTCTTTGACCCGGGTTCTAATGGATCTCTTTGTTTGTCCAATGTAAGAGAGCCCACAATCACAATCAAGCTTGTAAACTCCTGCATCTTGTAGAGGGATGTGGCACTTGACAGGTGGTAGAAACTGACTAATTTTCTTTGGCGGCTTGAAGTAAGTTTTAATTGAAGCTCGCTTTAGAATGTAGCCAATCTTGTCAGTGACGCCTCTCATGTAAGGTAGGACTGCAGGGGCGCGCTCGACTGTGGCTGGTTTCACTCGGTCCCTGTGACGTAGGCGCGGCACTTGCAGCTTGTTGTCTCGCAGAACTTGCTTGACATGTTGCAGCTCTCCGGCCAGGTGTTGCTCGTCACAGATCCCGCGTGCCCTCTGAAACAAAGATTTTCCCACGGTAGCTAACTGTGAAGGGTGGTGGTGAGATTCACCATTCAAGTACCTATCAGTATGGGTCTTCTTTCGATACACAGTATGACTCAAGGTGTTATCTGGGTTACGTATAACTAATACATCTAAGAAAGCTAAAGAATTATTAGACTCCAATTCCATTGTAAATTGTATTTTAGGGTTTATGGAGTTAAGATGTTCTAAGAATACAGATATTTTATCAGATGGTAATATTGTGAAAGTGTCATCTACATACCGCTTGTAGAAACGAGGGGTCACAGGTGATGTGTTTAGGGCAGTCTCCTCGAAGGCCTCCATGAAGATGTCAGCTACAACGGGAGAGACCGGCGAACCCATGGCCACTCCATCCACTTGCTTGTAGAATTCATCATTCCACAATAGATAGCCAGATGTAAGGCAGTGTTTCAAAAGTTCAGTGTATTCTTCTTGCATACTATTATCCCGTAGCTTTCTTGATACTATTTTGACACAGTCCTCTACTGGTAGGCTGGTGAATAGAGACTGTACATCAAAACTGACCATAGTTTCATTGTCCATGAGTTGTAGGTGTTTTATCTCATTGACAAAATGGTACGAGTCCCTTGTGAACGCTGATGTTTGTCCTCTGAGTGTTGAGAGTACTTTCGCTACTAGTTGGGCCAATTTATAAGTCGGTGTGTCGATTTGACTCACAATTGGACGTAGCGGAGCGTTAGGTTTGTGTATCTTTGGAAGTCCATACAGTTTAGGCGGCTTTGCACAAGATGGAACAAGATTTTTGACATCAAGATTCAATGTATCGGAGTGTTTCTTAATCAGCTTTTTAGTATTATTTAACACAGTGGTGGTCGGGTCTGTTTTGACCTTTTTATATGTACTTTCATCCGACAAAAGTTGTTCAATTTTTCCATTGTAATCTGATGTATCCATCACGACGGTGGCATTTCCCTTGTCTGCGCGTAGTATGATAATGTCTGACCTGCTGCGTAAGTTCTTCAACGCTAAATACTGTTGTTTGTTGAGATTAGGTTTGGGCCTTGAACTACGACGTAACAAAGATGAAACATCTTGACGTATGGCCTCCATATCCTCAGATTTCATAGTATTTTTGGCCAGGGCATCTTCAACTGCACAAATAATGTTCTCATAAGGGATGCGTGTCGGCGCAACAGCAAAATTTAAGCCTTTACTTAGTACTTGAATAGTAGATTCGTCCAATGTTTGTTTTGACAGATTGACAACTGCTTGACGTACGCACGAATTTGAAACTGTGGTAGACGGGCGCGTTCCGTTATTGTTTTTGGTTTTCTTTTTGATGTTATATTTCTCGACTAATTTTTGGTAATTTTAGTCGAGAACAGTTTCTACCACCTGTCAAGTGCCACATCCCTCTACAAGATGCAGGAGTTTACAAGCTTGATTGTGATTGTGGGCTCTCTTACATTGGACAAACAAAGAGATCCATTAGAACCCGGGTCAAAGAACACATAGCTGATGTGAAGCACCGTCGCAATACAACATCTGCTGTCTGCAAACATAGTCAGGACCGCCCAAGCCATTATATTCGCTTTGATAGACCTCAAATCCTGGCGAAAGAAAACCGATATCGCCCTAGAATGATTCGAGAAGCCATAGAAATTAAAAAACATCCTAATTTCAATAGGGAAGATGGCTGGGTACTACCATCGTCATGGGATCCTGTTATTAATATAATAAAATCAAATAATAAATATAAACATAACAGACAGACAGATGTAGTAAGTTCATACTGTGTAGATCAAAATGACAGCTTATCAGATTAATATTTTTCATTTTTCATTTGTAAAAGTATATATTAATAGTGTTGCTTAGTAAGTTGTTTTTAAATAATAGCAAACTAAATTAAAATTATTATCCTTAATTAATTTTAACTTTTTAAATTACACATAGAACAATTATATGGCTTAAATAATTAATACTATATTTTATATTTTTCTTTATGGTTATAAATATAATAATGGCAACACTAAATATAGATTACTAATTAATATTTAAAATTGTAATAATTATAAAAATAATAGCAAAAATTAAATAAATAATTTTCCATATTCAATTATAATTAAAATTATAAAAATGTTTAAATTTAAAAAATATTGTAATGTAATTAGTGCAATTTTCATTTTGTTAATTGTGGGTAGGCTGTCTGTAACAACTATACATTCAAGACATGTAACACCTCAGTCTCTCCCGTGACCATGGATGCTGTAAAGCATTCGAAACGTCGGGAAACAAAAATACAAATAAATCCGCGACAAAATCCGAAAAGATAGTTTTATTTAAAATGTCAAATATTCGCGTAAATCTAAGAAAGTATTATCAACAAGGCTTTTAGAATCGGCAAAGAGAAAGGAAAAGCACGCCCGGTTCTAGTTAACATGTTGAAAATGTAACATGGAACATGAAGAAAATGGAAATCATGAAAAATAAGAAAAGATTACCTAAGAATATCTTTGTGAATGATGACTTCAGCAAAGAAGTTTTGGAAAAGCGGAGGGAACTCATACCCCAGCTAAAACAAGAAAGAAGAAAGGGACATATAGCATTTTTAAAATACGATAAACTAGTTGTCAAAGGAGAAGTTGCGACTCGAGATAAAAGGAAGAGAGACCAATCTGCATCACCAAAAATAGCCAAAGAAAGCGTCCGTCCAAAAATTTATAAAGTAAATGCTTTCGAACGAATGTACAAAAATAGGGCTCACTCAACATCAGATTTAAATAAAGAATAGCCACTAACACACGTTGGTAACCGGAAGTTCAGAACAAATAAGCAATTAACATTTAACGACACAACTAAAACCAATACACCTTTTTTTTTTTTTTAACGTTGGGAAATGCATATACGCACGAGGTGTGGGACTCACCAGCAAAGCCAGTACTACCCACTAAAACCCAACAAAGCCTTCCCCCGTCTTAATGGGGCGTCGCAGGATCGCTTACGCATTCAACTACGACGCCCCGACGGCAGGTCTGCGCAAGCAGACCACAACAACCACGGGGTTGCTCCACAGTCCACTCTGCTATCAGAGAAGTACCAGGAGCAACCCGCATGGTACACCACCCTCCGAAGAGGGCCACCCCCCACCGCCCACCGAAGTGGGTCACCTCCCTGTGCGTTTCTAGGCTTCGCGCCCGGTTGGGTTGCCGGGCACTACTGAGCCCCCCCACCACGACAAGGTGAACGCACGTTGGGGGGGAAAACCAATACACCTCCCCCAAGCCAACCAACCAATCCCTTCCAGCACATTTCTTACTTACATAAGCATGACTAAGTATTCACTATCAGTACATATTATAGAACAAAGTCACTGGCCACTTATGTCTTTTTGTCTGCTCACTCCTTCAAAACCACTAGATTTTAAAAAGGTTTTTTTTGGTATGTACAAAACATCCTAATTATACTTTTCCACTGCATCCATATTCCATGTCGTTTTAGGCTTCATCTCCTGCAGACATGCACGCTCTTGAATCACTGTTAGACTGGGAAGCAGACGACCCGGGGGATAACGCCATCTTAAAAAGAGTCATCCTAGTTATAAAGAACCACCTGCCAACTGGTTGGAGAGATTGGAAGATTAGAATCTTTGGAAGAGATGAGCTTATCGGAACAGAAGTTGATCCTCAAATCCTCAATAAAATTAGATTCGCCATACCAAAGGTGGATCTAGCGAGAGCCTTCTCACCCAACTGTACCTCTCTAAAGCAAAGAACTTTTCGAGACATAAAGATGAAGCTTTTGGAATGGCCTCTATGTACTGGTCTCATCATTCACCCAATGTCTTTGGCGGCCAGAATCCGTGGTTCAGCAGTTCAAAATGAACTGGTGATTGCATCAATTGTGGATATAAAACCTCTTCTTAAATCTAGAGAAGAAGCAGACACGGAACTAGCACAGACTGATCATTCTGAAGATGAAATATCTATACCATCCACAAAAACTTCATCAAACAGAACTAAAAAGCCTAGCCGCTTGGACAAATTGGAACAAAGCCAGATCAGATTGGAGAATATGATAGAACAATTTATTAAAAACTATCAACCAGACGCCCGGTCATGTTCAGAATCCGACAATGATTCCCTCTCCTAAGAAGATAATGATCCCTTACAACCTGATGCATCACCACTGAACCCATGGGAGCCTCCAGTACCCATTGTAGAAGAGGACTTCGAGTGGGCCCGTGTTACAAAACAACAAGACCCTATTATACCTGCACCTAAACCACAAATCGCTTCGCAGGGTGCTGAGTGTCAGCGTTTAGGTGACATATCTTTCAACCACTTCAAAGTCCCTCACTTCCTACAAAAGGAAGATTTTCTCATAAAAATCGATATTTCACTGGCATATTTCCATATACCCATTATAAATCGTCATCAAAGATTTCTATCAATTGTCCACAAGAAAAAGGTTTACCAGTTTACATGCCTCCCATTCGGGCTGTCAATGGCACCACTCACCTTTGCAAGAGTATCAAATTGGATAGCTTCCAGACTACGGCAAATGAATATAAGAGTAATAGTGTACCTCGACGATTTCTTACTTGCCAATCAAGATCCGATAAAACTTCAGAGAGATGCATCAATTACAATTCAATTTCTTGTCAATTTGGGATGGATAATCAACTTGGAAAAATCTTTACAGAACCCATCCCAGTGCATCGAATTCCTGGGCATTGAATGGGACACACCACAATACAAAATCTGTTCCAAAAAATAAAATAGATTCTCTCAGAAAAGATCTCAGCGAAATTTTATCAGGTCAAATATGGAGTTGGCAATCCGCAAAAAGTTTATTGGGAAAACTAAACTTTGCTTCTTTTGTAATACCCCTAGGAAGACTCCATTGCAGAGAAATACAGAGGGCATCCAACATTCTCCCAGAAGAATTGAACCACAGGAAGTTCCCCATCCCGACCAAGGCGCTTCAACAATGCAGGTGGTGGATGCAGAGCCTCGAGGAAAAGGATGTTCTTTTCAGAACCTTGGAGACTGTATTCATTACAACCGATGCCTCAGACGAAGGTTGGGGAGCTCAAGTAGACGAAAAGCATATAAGTGGAACTTGGGACATTCACCAATTTCAATGGCACATCAACAAAAAAGAGTTGTTCGTCGTACTTTTAGCTGTTCAAGCAGAGAAGAATTTAATAAAAAACAAGAGAATTGTTGTACAGTCAGACAATCGGACAGCAATTGCATACATAAAGAATCAAGGTGGGACCAAATCATCACAGCTGACAACTCTAGTATCCCAGCTACTAACACTGGTCAAGGAGCTAGATTCAGAAATATGTCCCCAGTACATACCAGGAATATACAACGATGTATCCGACAGTCTATCCCGGCAGAGATACCTGTCGGACTGGCATCTTTCAACGAAGATATGCCACCACATATTTCAAATGTGGGGTGTTCCGTAAGTAGACTTGTTTGCGTCAAACAGTTCAAAAGTAATTCCAATTTATGTTTCCCGAGACGTGAGGGACAAATCAGCTCTATTCATAGATGCATTCAGCAGGACATGGGAGTACAAGTTAGCCTGGATATTTCCACCCCCCTCGCTGATCCCTCGAGTCTTAGCCCATCTAAATCAGGCAAAAGGCATATACATACTGATTGTTCCTCGCTGGGAACGAGTTTTTAGGAGATAGGATCTGAGGTCACGAGCGATAGACCGCCCATTTCAAATTCGAAACCTTCATCATCATCTGAAGGACATAACGGCTCAAACAAATCTGGCGAAAATTAAAAATCTACATTTGGAGGCTTGGAAGGTACGGGGTGGTCTACATTAATCAAGGACTGGTCAGAAGAAGACCGTAATCTCATACAAAAAGCATGGCGCAGCTCTTCATTAAGAACATATCGCGCCCCATGGAAAATGTGGCTAACCAGATGTAGAACGTTTGGTCTTAATCCTAATAAACCGGAAGCAGCAACAGTAGCTCAACATTTAGGTTATTTACACAGAGTTTTAATAGGAATTCCATTTCAGATAGCCCAATTGTTAAACAGATTATTAAAGCTATTGAATTATCAAAACCAATTTCAGTTAAGAAAGAGATTTGGGATGTTAAACAGATGAAAGAGTGGCTAGATAATGCATCCATACAGGAAGATAATATTTTTAAAGTTGCCCGACATCTAGCGCTTTTGCGACTACTAGCATCAGGTAGAAGAATTCATGATCTTACTTTACTTAAAATTGATGATAACAGTATGGCAATAGACGATGCTTCCATTACATTTTGGCCAGAATTCGGGTCTAAAACTTATTGCCGTTCTCATAGACAATCAGCTTGGAAACTAATACAAGTACCAAATAAGAAGCTTGATCCGGTTCATTGGATTAAGTTATACCTTACTATATCAGAATCCAGAAGAAACGCTGGAGGCAATCGGATCCATTCTTTGTTTATTACTTCTAGAGGACGTGTGGCAGCTGCGTCTAGAACGATTATAGCAGGATGGATAAAAACCGCTTTTGCAGAATTAGACATCAATTTTTCACCAGGCAGTATCAGGTCTGCTGTCGCTTCTTCTAGAAAGGACAATAATGTCCCAATTGACATAATATTAAAGAATGGGAACTGGAGAAGTGATAAGAATGTGATTAATCACTACTTTAAGGAAATAATTACTACTTCATCCAAAGATAATGCCAATGACTTAAGTTGGGTCAATTCTAGTTTTACGACGATGTGATTATATATAGTTATTTCTTGATAATTCTGTAACTGTTACATAAATACAAAAAAGATTAAAATTAATTGTTGTTTAATTAAATACAAGCACTTATTTTACTTACTAATTATTATCACAGTACGCTTTCCCCGCGTCGTCAGAACCCAAAGATTTCTCACAGGTCGACCCGACGGCACAGACCATGAAATATGAAACGTTTTCCCCCCGAAGGGATAAAAACGATGTATTTCATGTCTTGCCTAGGCTTGACAAGGTAAGCTCTTGACGACTTATAATCTCAAGTTACTGACAAATACCGCGCTCATTGCCGGCCGCGCGCCCCTCGGACAGGGTGCGGGGCGGGTTGGACCGCGGCTGGGGCGACGCGGGGAACTAAGACACAAGTGTATTCAGGGTATATTGAAGGACGTTATCTCACAGGTCAAGCCTAGGCAAGACATGAAATACATCGTTTTTATCCCTTCGGGGGAAAAACGTTTCATATTATTTATCACACATAATTCTCATAATTTTGTCTTTTACTTAAAAGTTGAGACTTATGATGATGAATTATAAGCCAATGCAATCTGATAAAGATTCACGAAATTCAGTTTAACAATAAGATTTATTTTAAGGTAATATAAAATGTTGTACTTATAGGTACATATAGTATGTATATGAGGTATAGTATTTTGTGACGACTCATTGACTTCAATATTAGTTACAGTAATTATTGATGACGATGAGTTATCAGGTACAGTGAAGACGGGTTTGTTGTGAGGTTCACCACATACGGGGGAGTTCTCTTGGTTTGCATACTGAAAAAAAACTTATTAGGAATCAATGTGTTGTATGTGTTTTTCAATTTTCTAGTCTGTTTTTTACAAGCTTTTGTTTAACTTGTAATGTATGTACCTATGCATGTTCGGGTGGACTCTTACAACTCAATTTTGAAGCAGATATCTTCAACCGAATGAGCTGAAATTTTGTATACACGTTTAGTTTGGATTAATATGCATGGTTAGCTATGTGACGTCATTCTAAATTCAACATGGCGGAACACCCAAGATGGCGGACTAGTTATTTAATGCACTGCTACAATATTGGTTGAAAATAAAAGGGCTTGCTGAGAATAACTCCAAAAATTAAGTGACGTCACTCGAAATCCAATATGGCGGACTTCTAAAGATGACGGACTAAGATTTTTATGCTTTCCTACAATATGGGTATCAAATCAAAGGACTTGCTGAGAATACGAATGCGAGGTAAACTCAATAACTAAAAAGTAAAAAACTTTTTTGAAAAGAAGCTTTTATATACATGTAGTATTTGGGATCTCGGCGAAACAAATACGCGGACAGAAACGATGAAAACGTTTATTGTTATAAACACGCACAATATTACTTAATTATATAGTTTAACAGCTTAGTAACGTCTTAATACACCGCACACGCAATCGTCGTCTATTCTCTCTCCCTTCCTTCCTTCCGTCACCCCACCTTTCACCTTCGATCTATATCCATCTCTTTCACTCTGCAGTCTACTCTCTCACTTACACTTACGTTCCTTTCCTACATACATGCGCAAAAAGAATAAAAAAACTTTTCCTTTAAAACTTTTACTATCAACTTATAACGTGAAGTACCTACATACACGTGATTGCCTTCTGTACTCTCTGTATTTTGTGAAATGGTACGGTCGCCAGCGCATCAAGTTATATGAAACTGTCAAATTTCTCCAAATGATTTTAAACCTTAAAACGTTGATTGTTAAGTTCAAAATCGATTGACAAATTTTGACAGTTTGTGGTAACTTGATGTGCTGGCGACTGTACTTTGATCCTACTTTTCTCCGTCGACTTGTTTGGTAAATATTGATCTAATTTATTTATTTATTTACAAATAACTAAACCTTTTGTATTAACCTAGAACTGACTGATTAACACAATAACAGCCATATATACCAAATGTTGCATGAGCACATTCAAATCCTCTTTTTTTTGGCTGGCTTCTTTACTATTGGTGATTCTTATCTCTTCATCGGTATCTGTATTATCCAATAAAAAATCTAATTCACGTTCAGCTTCCTCATAACTTGGAATATTTCTTATTTTTACTTGACACTTTATGTCTCGCCAATCAGGTTGTGGTAAGGTATTTGCGGATTTCACAAGTTTTGACGCATTGTGTTTAAACCATTTTACTACATTATTACGTTCCCATGGCGAAGGAGCAATCCAGTGCATGTTTTTCCCTTTCTCAAAAGTTCGTACTATTTTGTACGGCATTCTGAAATTAAATTTATTAACAGAATATTAAACACCTAATATTACTTACATAAATACAATCAATATTAGGTTCGTGGCATGCGGCTCCAGTCGCATTCTCCCCCGGTTCATTTTGATTTAATGAAATCCCTAAAAATTTTATTCTTTTATCGAAGACAAATAAATGCTTTGTTGTTATTAACAGATTTTTAGTTTTCCTTACCTTGTCCTGCATTACATTTGTATGTTAGTATGATGTATCTGGGTAGGTATATAAAAAAAATATTTAATAAGTATGACAATGTGTTAAAAATAGTCTTTTTTTAAATTAGCCATTGTTGTATGCCACTGAAGGGCAAATATATAATAAAATAATATTTAAATAAAAAAGCTCGTGTAGTTCAATTCAACTTGGCTTGTTTCTGAATACAAATAAGTACTGGTTAACGATAACAATAGCCAAATCCCACCTAGCACTAGTAATCACTAGTTCTATCTCTTTTACGCACAGGTAAATTTACATGAGACATAAATGAACTGACCGTATTTGGTCAGATAGTTTAAAATAATTACAAGCCAGAAAAGAATAATAATGCCACAAGCCACGAACCCAAAATATTTTTGATGCTTCGGGATTATTATAATAGATACATGAAAAACTAATTTATGAACAACTTTTACGATAAAGATACTTCCAAATTGGTACCCTACACTTGATAACAAAAAATAATTAGAGGTACTACGTAGGTACTTACGGCCTTTTGACTTTTTGTTTTGTTTATGTACCTACAGTTCTCGCTAAACTTCTAGTCCACTCTGTAGGTAGGTATTATAATCAATATAAAACAGCCGGTTTTTGAAAGAAACATTCATTCATTGATTAAAATACATTTATTAGTTTAGTTCTTTACAAGTACCTAGTAACCTGACTTAAATAACTACAAGAGTGTATATAGTCAATCACAGTTGCCTACAACGGAAATAGGTAAAGGATGGCGAGTCTTACACTAAATACTTGTTTATTTAGTTCAAAGATCGTAATATGTCGTAATAACTAATAGGAATACACTATTAAATTTATATAACACAGTAGGTACAGTGCACGTCGAGCTGGGATGAGACTGACTGACTGACTGTCGACTGATTGAATTGAAGTAAGTACTTACTTGCACGTTCATTCGGTGCGAATGTGAGATGCGCTATGATTGGTCAGCCGACGGAATGAAGTAGTTCACACCACAACATGCAACTTGAGAATATGGCGCTTCGGTCTACTCTGCTAACAAAACAAATGTATCATGTTTATAAATTAGATAAATATTTACATTTTATATTATTATAATTTCATTATGATTAAAAATCTTTCATCGTACTGTTTTGTTAAAACTTTAGGTATTATAGGTATGAATATAGTAATTATTTTATCCCACGGTCACGAAATTTCATAAGAAAAATATATCTACTGAAAACAGTAAACAACAAACATAGGTACCTACTACTAAAATTATAAAGAATTTCTATTTACTCAAAATTGTAAAGTTAGACTATGTACAGTTCATACTCGATTTGGTTGTGGTTTTGGGCAGTTACTACGGATCCCTAAATTCATTTTGCCCGCCATGATAAGGTTATAAATTTGATTTGAATAAGGTTAGAAAAACATAAGATAACCTGAAAACACGGCTTAATTGAAGTATTTTGCTTCATTGTGTTATAATACTACTAGCACGATACCTTAAACTAGAATAGGCAACGTTTTATTAAATAATTACAAAAGTTTTATGTTACTCCATATCTAGTAAAATATTTCTAAATAATAAAATTCTAATTATTTTTAAATACAACTTACTAAGCAACACTATTAATATACAGTGTGTTAAAAAAACCCTGTCCGATCGGAAACCAGTGTATAGGTATCCCAAACACATGACCAAATAAAATAAGAAATATGAAATATTCATGATAGTAAACATATTAATGAAATTTAAAAAGTCCATTTATTTTTCTAATTTCCCCACAATTCTAGGAAATTTTATAAATGTACAACACTAATTTCGGCGGTATTATGTTAATCATGTGGCGGCGGCATCTTTGATGTGTGCCGACAGACGATGCGCCGCCCGTTGTCAAAGGTACCGACCGCTCGGCACGTGTAGAGGCTATCCCGACCTTGAATTACATACTTACGATCACTATTTGTTGGCTTTATTATTTATTTCACTTAAAATTATGTCAGTTTCGCGAAACATTGCATCCGAGTGCACGTGTTGGAGAAATTGAGTTTTAACTATGTCGTATACGAATGAAGAGTACTGTAATATGTTAATGTGTTTGGGGAGTGTAGGTCTTCAAATAATATACCCATACAATATTGCAATCCGAATTTAATCAACTTATAATCATAAAACATTTTTTCCAGTAATTGACATTACAAGTGTCACCGACCATCATGCCACAGATAAACAAACTCTACATCCCTTTCTTCCTTCAGAGAAATTAAACATATCAAGTGTCCTATCTATATTATTTAGGTGTGTACTTTAATAACAAATAATTATGATGGCTTATACATTATGCAAACACTGGATTAATCACTTAATATAAAAGAACAAGCGTAATGTAATTTATGAGTTAAGGCTATTAAATTGAAATAATTATTACTTATTATTAATATTAAGCATTAAGCTCAGTAGAAAGTCTTTGTATTTTGGTGGGGTGCGATGCACTCTCTTGGCCCTATTGGATTGTTCTTCTTTATCTAATGGCTGTTGACTGTTCCTAGATACTTTGTCATCATTTAAGTAGGTATCCTTTATTCCCAAAGAGTGATGGTTGTTCTCAGCTTCATCCAGGTCATTAGAGTTCATATCCGATGTTCCTAACTTCCCAACATCTCTATCTAATACTTTCTGGAAGTGTGTAGAGTTTCTTTTTATAATTTTTCCGTCTTGTGATTGTGCTACCACCGCATTTCCCTTCTTCGATACAACTGTATGTTCTTCCGGTGAAAATAGTGTTGTTAATTTATTTTCTTTTCTTTGCTTGATTAGGACTTTATCACCTGTAGTTAAATCTGAAATTTGTGCATGTCTTCTTTTATCAGCATACTCTTTAGTTTGGTATTTTCTGTATCTGTCCATGTCTCTTACCTCTTCATCATCTATTTGGATGTCCAATCTCATCTGTGGTAATTTTGTTTTTATAACTCTTCCCTTAAACAGATCGCCTGGGCATTGACCTGTGGTTGAGTGAGGTGTTGTTCTATATGCAGATAAATATGCTAAGAGTTCTTCTTTCCAATCAAGATGCATCGCTTGTGCGATTTGGAGTCTCCTCAATACGCTTCTATTTTGCCTCTCAACTTCACCATTGGCTTGGGGCCATAATGGTGTTGTATGTCTTAAATTTATTCCATTGGTTTTAAGGAATTTTTGGAAACGTTTGTCAATAAAAGCAGGTCCATTGTCACATACTATAGTATCCATAATACCTTCTCTTGCCATAATATTAGTTAATACTTTGATTGTATTCTCTGCTGTGGGATTTTTGGTGATTTCAACTTCATAATATCTACTGTAATAGTCGACAATGAACAGTAAATAATGTCCAGATGGTAATGGTCCTAAATAGTCAATTGCAACTTGCTCCCATATTTTGCTTGGTAGTTCAGTAGAATTAATTGGTTCTGGGCTGGTTTTTCTAACTAAGGTACATCCTTTACATGTGTCAATCCAATATTCAATGTCTTTGTCCATAGTTAACCACCACAAATTTTTCCGCAATTTAGCCTTCATTTAGGGTTAAAAAATGTTTCATACGATGTAATTATTCTCACAGAAACTTGGTTAAACTCTACTATCAGTGATTCAGAGATATTCGATGCAGAATACATAGTATACCGAAGAGATCGTATAGGCACTAAATTAGGTGGAGGAGTTTTAATAGCAGTCTCTAAAAAAGTTATTTCTTACAGACTGACTGACTGTAACAGTGAATGCGAGGATATTTGGGTTAAGATTCAACTAAATGAATGTAAGCAAACTATAAAAATTTGTGGGGTTTACTTGCCGCCTCCATTATCACAAAATACACTTAAAAATTTTCTTGATAACAATAATAGAGTAATGGACGAGCATGTCACGACATTTACTTTAATTTGCGGTGATTTTAACCTGCCTACATTGACGTGGAGCATGGATTTAACCACTTGTAAATCGATACCGGTTGTTAACGTAAACTGCAACTTACATAACCAATTGAATGATTTTCTAACTTTAAATGATCTTAGCCAATACAATCATATTACTAACGGCAACAATAGAATTTTAGATTTAGTTTTATGTAATGTTCAAATAAGCAACTTAACTGAATCACAATTTGCTATTAGGAGTGTGGACTCCCATCATCCCCCTCTTGAATTTTACATAAATGCTATAGGTAAACAAAAACATGATACATATATTGAGAAATTGAATTACTACAAAGCGGATTACAATAAAATAATAAAAGAATTAGAAATGGTTTCATGGGCGGATGAACTTTTAAAATATGATTGCGTAAATGATATGGTGGACAAGTTTTATGCAATAGTAAATAAAATAATTCATAACCATGTACCCAAATGTAAAAAGACTGGTAGTAAGTATCCTGTATGGTACAACTCTTATTTAATACGTCTACTAGGAAAAAAATATAAATATCATATTAGATTTAAAAAATATAATAATCCACTTGATAGATTGGAATTCCAATATCTCCGTGATGACTGCGAAAAACTTATAAGCTATTGTTATTCTAATTATATAACTAAAATTGAATCGGCAATAGGTGAAAACCCTAAGTATTTTTGGACGCATTTTAAAAATAGGCGGAATAAAATGTCCAATTATCCAGCACTTATGAAACTAGGGAATAAGCAATCAAGCGATAAAATAGAAATATGTAATCTTTTTGCAACGCACTTTGCCACAGTATTTGAGAAAAAAATAAATGACACTAATTATGCTATAAATCCTATTAACCCGATGGGTGATATGCCAAGTATTTACATCTCACAAAAAAGTATCATTGCTAAAATAAAAAGACTTGACAAAAAACAGGGAGCTGGGCCAGATAATATCCCTCCCATTTTCTTTATTGCCTGTATGGAACCCATTTCGGTTCCTCTGTATATTATTTTCAACACCTCAATAAAGAAAGGCACCTTTCCTGAAAAGTGGAAAGAGGCAAGAATTGTACCTATATTCAAGGATGGCCAGAGGGAGGACATTTGTAATTATCGACCTATTTCAATTTTATCGACTGTGTCTAAGCTATTCGAATCACTTATTTATCCTTTCGTCTTTGACCATGTAAAACACTACTTGTCCCAACACCAACATGGATTTATTGCCAAAAGGTCCACAAATACTAATCTACTCTCATATGTAACAAATCTAATAAAGGCAGTGGATGATAACAAACAAGTAGATGTAATATATAGTGATTTTTCTAAAGCTTTTGACAAGGTTGACCATAATATACTTTTGGAAAAACTTAAGAGCTTCGGTATTACGGGCTTATTTTTATCGTGGTGTAGGTCTTATCTTCATAATAGGAAAGGATGTGTAGTGATTGACGGAAGCCACTCAGAATCTTTTAGTGCTACATCCGGGGTCCCTCAAGGATCAAACTTGGGTCCATTATTTTTCATTCTATTTGTAAATGACCTGGCTGACTTATTTACTTCTTCGAATGCGTACATGTTTGCTGACGATCTTAAAATAGTAAAGGTTATTAAAAATGAATCGGATATGATTTCGCTACAAGAGGACATTAATAGTTTGATTAGTTGGTGTAAATATAATCGTATGTTTATGAATTCTTCCAAATGTATCCACGTTACTTTTACTAGAAAGAAAAAACCAATACTTACTTCTTATTATATTTCTGATCAAGTGATAAAAAGTTGTAATACAGTTCGTGATTTGGGAATATATTTTGACAGCCAATTACGATTTGATAAACATATAGATTCAATCGTAACTATGGCATTTAAATCACTCGGTTTTGTCCTCCGTCAGTCCAGGGAATTTAAAAATTACTTTACCATAATAAAATTATTTAACTGTTTTGTAAGAAGTAAATTGGAATATTGTTGCCAGGTATGGAATCCCTCGTATAAAGTGCATATAGACAGGATTGAAAGAGTTCAAAAGCGGTTTATTAGACATTTAGCATTTCGTTACAAGATCCCACAAGAATTTGAAACATACTACAAAAAACTTAAATATTTTGGAATGCAATCGCTGTATGCTCGTAGATCTATACTAGACCAAAAATTTTTACATAAATTATTTAATAACGGTATTGACAGTCCGCATTTATTACATGAGCTATGTATAAATGTACCTCACGCGCCGCCTAGGCACCAACGTGCATATTTTACATATGGTGCTTGTAAAACTAAATTAGGTAGAAACGCGCCGCTGGTTCGTATGTCGATAGCATATAACTTGTGTGAGGCCCATGACTCGGGCTTAGACATAGGGCATGATAGCCTGTCAGTGTTTACCAAAAAATGTGAGAATTGTTACAGTACGATATAATATTTGTAGTAAATTGTGTATTCTATTCTTAAGGTTCTTTTTTATTAGTATTATTGTTATTAAAAAAATTAAGTAAACTCTTTAATATAATGTAAAGTTTTAAGATATTTTTATAAAATATGAAGCATGTTGTGTTCTCCTATAATTGTGAGTGCATATAGGTTAAGTATTGTTAATGTATTAGTGTAAGTTTTTTGTGTACTAACGTTGGAGATCCTAATAAAATAAATAAAAAAAAATACCATTTAATGATGTGTCCTTCATGTCCGACTTCTAATACACTTTGTATCAAACTCTTGGGTATAACTATTCTGTTTCTTCTGAGTACTATTTCGTCTATGATACATAATTCAGTCTTGATAACTTCATATTTTCGTAGATCCTTTGGCCATACATCATTTTCTATAGCTTCTTTTAGTTTAATTAATAGTTCATCCTGCAAAGTTGCTTCCTTTACTTGTTCTATAGATATTGCCGGGGTTGAAGTTTCTATTGATGCTAATAGATGACTGTCTTCCGCCTCATCATGACTTATTTTTGGAATATTATCTACCTTTAGTAATCTTGATAATGGGTCGGCTATGTTGTTTTTCCCTGGTTTATAAATAACTTTAAAAGTGTATGGCTGTAGCCTAAGGACCCATCGTTGAATTCTAGCACTTGGGTTTGATTTGGGTGAGTATATTATTTCCAAAGGCTTGTGATCTGATATTATTGTAAAGTCCTTTCCAACGAGATACATGTACAGGTTCTCACATGCCCATACGATAGCCAATGCTTCTTTTTGTTTGTGAGTATCTTCTTTCCGTAGGTGATAGAGCCCTACTTGCATATTTTATAATGACTGGTTGCTTTTTGTTGTCCGCAATTTGGTACTGGGTTAAGACAGCTGCAATGACTACTGGGCTGGCATCAGTTATTAATATTGTTTGAGCATTTTTGTCATAGTATCCAAGTGCGGGAGCTGTTACTATTATATCTTTTAATGTTTAAAATGCCCTTTTGTGTTTGTCCTCCCAACTGTAATTTATATCTTTCTTGGTCAGCTGCCTTAGTGGCTCTGTTAAAGTGCTATAAATTGGTATAAATCGGGCTGAGAAATTTATAAGCCTAAGAAAACTCCTCAATTCGCTCTTGTTAGTTGGAGCTCTAAATTCTTGTATAACTTGTTTGCTATTAGACGTCGGTTTTATGCCTGCAGCTGAGAGATGATGCCCCAAAAAATTAATATGTTGAACACCAAATACACACTTCTTTTTATTTAAAGTTATTCCATTTTCTTGTAATCTCTGCAAAACCATGTGTAGCCTTTGATCATGCTCCTCCTTTGTTCTTCCACCAATCCTTATGTCATCTTGGGAGTTAGCTACGCCTTCAATTCCTTGTAGTAACTGAGCAATGATCCTTTGAAAAACTTCAGAAGCACACCGGATTCCAAAAAATAATCTTTTATATCTAAATAATCCTTGACTGCAACTAAATACAGTAATTATTCTGGAGCTGTCATCAAGCTCAATTTGGTGGTAGCCCCATTTGATGTCGATTGCTGAGAAATATTTACAACCATTAAGGTCAGCCAGTAGCTCTTCGAATGTTGGCATCGGGACATGTTCTCTTAAAACAGCTTCGTTGGCTCGTCTCATGTCAATCACAAGCCGGTACTGTCCTTCTTCCTTTTTCTTGACAATGTGTGATGGAGAAACACATGGGATTGGGCCGGTTACAGGCTCTATGATGTCATTATCAATTAACTCCTTAATTAGTTTTAATTCTATATCTCTAACATTGAATGGATGCCTGCGGACTGGCTGAGCTACTAAAGGTACATTGGGGTCAATGTGTAGCTTCAATTTGAAATTTTTTAGCTTTCCTACGCCATTAAATAACTGACTATACTGATCAAACAATATACTATCAGCATTAGTATTCAAATTACAAATTACAGTATTAATTGGTCCTATTCTTAACATATTCAAATCAATTGAGGTGTTCTTACTTAGTAAACATGGTCCTGTGCCATCATATACAAGAATCTCAACATTGTTTAACTCAGTTTTAGTCATTGGACAATATACATCAATCTTAAATATGCCTAAATTAGGAATTTCCTTGCCACCATATGCATAAAACTTTAGATGTGTTTTAGTTAAATCACAACTAGAACCACTCTTCACTAGCTTTTTATAAAACTTTTTGTCAACTATGTTAATTGCCGCACCTGAATCAATTATAAAATAGGAGGGTATCTTATTTTGTCCTAATAATAGTTCACATTTATCAGTGCTACAGTCCACTTTGAACACACTATGCACATTCTTCACATCTTGGTCAGTGGAGTCCTCGTTGCAGCTGTCGGAGTCTTCAGATTCAGTTTCCTCTCTCACTACATATCTAACACGCCTAATTTTCTTCTTCCATGCTTCCTTCTTTCCTTTCTTGGTTTTGCACACTTGTGCAAAGTGACCCCGCAAACCACACTTCTTGCATTCAGCATTGATGTAGGGCTGCTAGCTATGTGCCCTCGGCGGTCGCATCTATAGCACTTAGTTTCAATTGCATTTACACTATCCACGGGTTCAGGTATTGTTTCAGCAACAGGTTCTTGTATCTTTTCCAATCTAGTGTAGTTCTCTAATTCATAAACTCGCGCCATATCTAACATTTCAGTGATATCCAATGTTTTTCGCAGCCACTTTCGTTTTAGATCGGGGTACATACATTTTTCAATTAACTGGTCTCTTATACACTCATCCTTGTCTTTAAAGTCGCAATATTGACTTTGTTTTCGTAACTTTGTGACAAACTGAGCTGTCGTTTCTTCCCTTTTAAACTCCAAACTTCTGAACTTTTGTCGTTCATAGGCGGTATTCAACTTGGGCACAAAGTATTCTGTCAACTTGTTGACTGCGAGCTCGTAGTCATCTTTGCTTTCCGCGCTCACCACTTGGTCTGATAAAGTTTCGTAAATGTCTTGTACATATGGCCCTGCCTGGTGTAGGAGTCTCGACAGTTTTTGTTTTGCAGAGAGACCAACTTGACCGTCCAGGTAATAATTAAAATTGCGAATCCAATATCGCCATCTTTCCGCACAAGTATGAGGTTCAGTATGCGGGTCGAATTGTGGCCCTGCTGCTCCAAGATGGGCCTCCGCCAACGCCGATAGTGCCATGTTTTCCTCGTCGCCAATTGTAGGTCTTCAAATAATATACCCATACAATATTGCAATCCGAATTTAATCAACTAATAATCATAAAACATTTTTTCCAGTAATTGACATTACAAGTGTCACCGACCATCATGCCACAGATAAACAAACTCTACAGGGAGGAGTGACTGCAATTATGCAGAGGCTCATAGAGACTATGAAGTGCGTTCCGCAGTTCCGCAAGGTACCACCGTGCCGTCAGAGCGTGCGGTTCAACGTCTTCACAATCGTATGTACACCACGGGCAGTGTTCACGGCTACGAAACGCATCACGCTAGGACACCGCGTATCGACATGGACATTGAAGAGCAGGAAGTACTCGTTCTGTGGCACGACAACTGTGCACTAACTACGTTCAGGTGTGGGAAGTGTTAAAAGAAGATGGCCAGCATCCTTTCCACTACCGTCGTGTCCAAGCTTTACTACCCGGTGATTATGAACCTAGAGTGGAATATTGTGCATCGATTTTAAGGAAAATTGAAGAGGACGCTGAATTTTTAAAAGGGTTATTTTCACTAATGAATGTTCTTTTCATAGAATAGGTGTCTTTAACAGCCGGAATGAATATGTGTGGTCGACGCTAAATCCTTATGCCAATAATCCGTGATAACCTTTTGCGACGGTGTCAAGCCTGTATCACTCGTGGAAGCCGTCACATGGAACAGCATCTTCATCACAGCCATCGCATTGGCGTCCTCATCGAACAACAGACTACCTACTTACAAAATACAAATTGATAAACGTAGTTTGAACTTTGAGGTCAACTGCGTTCATGACCTTATGACGTCACCAGTATTGCCATGTAAGATTCACAATTTATGAAATATTTTAAATTTTTAAACGGGGTAATTTTTTTTTTACTTGGAATCTGATTTTTTTTACATAAATAGAATCGAATCGCGATACCTAAATTATTAGGTTACTTTCACCTTAGGTTTTTTTAACACACTGTATATATTTTTTTTAATTTAAGGCCATCACATCTTCTTTTTATTTGGGGTCATTTTTAAGCTTTTTCAATACGCTGCGGTTAAGTCGTAGTAATCAGTGTCAATAAACTTTTAACAATTTTTTTTATGACACTACTATTTCGCATATCTATTAAGATTTGTCGTTCCCGATGTTTCGAACGCTTTACAGTAAGTTTGAGTTTCTCCCGTGACCGTGATTGCTGTAAAGCATTCGAAACGTCGGGATCTAAAAATCAAAATAAATCTGCGAAAAAATCCGAATTTGATATATTCGCGTAAATTTAAGAAAATATTTTATGACTCCTTTACCGGAGAGCTAAAGACTAATAATTGGCTTCATTACCAATGGTCGTAGATTCGAATCCTGCACTGTAAAAGTTGATTATTTTTACAGCTTGTTAAAGTAATCAACTAAAGTTAATTGGTTTATCGCAAACGTAACTGATAAAAAAAACTTCCATTGTATGTGTAAAACGTTGATGTTGAGAAATATGCTTTCAACAGCTATTTTTTTTTTTTTAATAGTTACTATAGTTAAAAATGAAAAATATACCGAAGACAAAATGGCGGGATTGAAAGCTTTACATGAAGTTAAAATCGATAAAGACACGATTATCAATAAAAATATAAAAAATCGTGAAAAAGGTAATTTAAATTATCTTATTTTGTATTTAAGCTTGAATTAAAGAGATGTCTGCATATATATATATATATATATATATATATATATATATATATATATATATATATATATATATATATATGCAAAGACAGTTCAGAATCTTTTTCTCCTCTGTTTGTTTTTTTTTTGTTTAGTTGCTATTGATAAACTGATAACCTATATTATTAGGATTATCAATATATATTTTTTGGAAACGGTTAGTTGTTTAAGTAGATAGATACCTAAATTCTATTCGTATACATATATTTTCCTCAAATTTTCAATAATGGTTATGGTCTGGACTATGGTGAAGACTTATACAGTGTGTTCGGTCAAGGACTAGCGATATTCTAGGTACTTATATTACAACTATTTTAATACACAAATACACTACACACTGAGGTCTAATCCCTTTCCCCTCTGTGTAGCAGCCATTTTGTTTTTTCTCAAAATATTCTATACATGTGTACGAAAAAAAACATATCTCTCAAAGTTTTGGTCTTAATGCGATAAAAATAGGTCCGTTCGGAGAGCAACAATATTGTCTACCGATGACAATACGAAAAAATGTGTTCAAACACGCGTAACTTTAAATAAAAACTCTCTAAGTCCAAAAATATATCAAGAAATTACGCAAATTGGCAATTTATTGTAAATTACTACAAAAACATCCCTGATTACCCTGTTTATTTTTTCACTAAATCGACAGATTTTGAGCTAAGCTACAATACAACATTGAGTTTACAGCTGTATGTCTATTACTTTAAGAATTATTGTTATTTGAACATAGCGTATGGGCAAACGCAAAAGCCTTTGCTAAGTGACATCTGGCACTACCTGCTCTCGAATTGAATGCAATGATGCATCCCATTCAAAAGCAGGCCGCAAATACTCCTACAAGCGTGACTAATAGAGAAGGAACATACTAGTCCTCTACCCCGAAAAAAATCACATAGTTTGACAGTTAATTAGTGAAGTTAGTTGTCCTTCGCTCTGTGTTGTGACCGCTACTTTCACTTATCGTCCGTGCTGTTTCAGTGCTGTATTACTGTTTGTCTTAAAGAGTGTGATACAAATATGGAAAATATTCAATATTCAACGCAACATATTGCCGACAAACACTTCGTGTATCGGTTTTGCAATGCACTCGAGATTAGCGGAAAGGGGCATTCAAAG
This sequence comes from Brenthis daphne, assembly GCA_947093115.1. NCBI lineage: Eukaryota > Metazoa > Arthropoda > Insecta > Lepidoptera > Nymphalidae > Brenthis > Brenthis daphne. Next base: position 14,866,574 of record OX352482.1, on the reverse strand, counting down.
GGCTGTTAATGAACGCGCTCAATTGGTATCGCCCGAAGATGAAGAAGAAGTGCTTAGGTTAATAACTGGCGATCAAAGACTAAGCGTTCGACGGATAGCAGTGCAACTACAACTGTCTAAGTGGAATGTATGGAGAATTTTGAAAAGAGAGGGATTACACCCTTTTCATTTTCAACGGGTCCAAGACATTATCGGAACAGATTTTGCGACAAGATCTGTATTTTGTTTGTGGATGAATCGAAGCGTGAGACAGAACCGTCATTTTGTACAAAAAATACTATGGACTGACGAAGCAAAAGTCACAAGAGCTGGCATTACAAATCACAGAAATGATCAACTCTGGTGTTCGGTAAATCCACAATCGGTGCGACCAAATTCATTTCAACACGAATTTTCTGTGAATGTATGGGCAGGCATAATCAACGATCGTTTGATAGGGCCGTTAGAATTGCCTCCTACATAAAACGGTGCTAGATTTCTGGAGTTCCTAGAGACACAGTTTGCTGATAGCCTCATGGAGCTACCTTTGTCGTACCGTCAAGGTATGTGGGTCCAGCTTGATGGTGCACCTGCACACTTTTCTCGAGCAGTGAGAGAGTATCTCAATAGAAACCATTCGCCGTGGATCGGTCGCGGTGGTCTAGTAGCGTGGCCACCTCGCTCACCCGATTTGACACCCTTAGATTGTTTTTTATGGGATCATATGAAACAAAGGGTGTACGCCACAGTTCCAAACACCAGGGAAGAACTAATTGCGAAAATAATGTCAGTCGCCGAAGAAATAAGATTTGATATTCAAATGATTAGGCGCTCAACAACGCAGATAGCACATAGAGCTTTGGCTTGCCTACAAGCTGGAGGTGGCCACTTTGAGCAAATGCTTTAGATATTTTAATTGTACATGAATTTTGTAGGTCAATTTTGTTAGTTTGTATAGAATATTTTGAGAAAAAAACAAAATGGCTGCTACACAGAGGGGAAAGGGATTAGACCTCAGTGTGTAGTGTATTTGTGTATTAAAATAGTTGTAATATAAGTACCTAGAATATCGCTAGTTCGTGACCGAACACACTGTATAATACCTAAATGAATACTCCAAGCTACGAATAAGATGTTATTATTCGAATCGTACTTAAAAAGGAGAACGGTGTAAATGAAATGAAGGCACTTTTGATTAAGTTGGACCAGATAAGACTCACGTCGCATAGAAAGTCTTGGTTTTATAAATGTCATTCATTTTCTTAACATCTTGTGTTTATATTTAAACAAAAATAAATCTATCCCTCGGAAACCGTACATTTTTTCAGGATAAAAGGTATCCTTTGTGCTATTCCAGACTATAATCTATCTATCATCTGTGCCAAATTTCATCCAGATCCTTTCAACGGTTCTGACGTGATTGCATAACAAACATCCAAACTCATATCTAAACTTTCACATTTATATATTTATTATAATATATACGCAAGAAGATAATTATTTTGAAAGAAAATATGAATAATAAATATTGCCGCGATACCTAATTCACCATTCTGTACCCATTACAATTCATGGATACAGAATGGTTCGTTGTTAAAGGTTCAACTCTTTTTATTTTTCTTAATAAAGCTATTCTATTATAGTTTATATATTTGTATTACAATAAAGGCAATATTTAATTTTGTATAGTGAATAATCCCACAAATTCTCAACAAGAAGCAAATCGCGATCCAGACTGGTCGTACAGTTCTTTTCCAATGGAAGTCAAGAACCACGTAGAACAGTTCAAGCGGAATATGTCAGAATGCTTAAAAGAAGTACAAGCTACTGATAAAAGACAAATTAAAAGCCTTTCGCCTATAAAAGAGTCTCCCATACACGGGGAATGCCTCATTGCTTGTGTGCTGAAACGCAACAATGTAATTGAAAATGGCAAAATACATAAAGGTAAACAAAAGATTACATAGTAAATTTTAATAGTAATAATAATTATAAGGCAGTGGTAGCCCAGTGGTGACGCGCTAGCTTGGGAAACTGTGTGAAGCTGGTTCAAATCCCGGGTCTCGCACTTCTGATATTTTCATGTGCGTATCATTTTTACCGTGATTAACATTTGTTTTACGGTGAAGGAAAACACCGTGAGGAAACTTTCACTCTTGTCTTGTCTGTTCTGTCTAAGAGAACTTACTCTACATGTGAAGTCTGCCAATTCGCTTTAGGCCAACGTGGTGGACTATGGTCTGATGCCCTTTGCATCAGACTATAGTCGTAGATCATGATGAAGGAAGCCCGTGCCCAGCAAGGGGACGGTTTAGGTAGCGCTACCTGGGCCTTTTGTGTTTATAATATGATATACAAGTAGCGCCGCCTTTTGGCAATTTTATTACTTCTATACTACTAGCCTTCAATATCTTGCTCCAGGTTTTTTTGTGTAGTAAATTTCATCTAATTCCATCCAGCTGTTTCAGCGTGAAAGAATAACTAACACACATAAACAAACAATCGCATTTTTAAAAATAGTCTGACAAAAAGCTTTTTAGAACATAGAAAGCAAATCATTTAATGGACATGGACTAGAGTCCATGCGGTCGACCGCAGTAAAATAAATACATCACTGCCAATCACCATTGAGTGTCTATTAATGCCGTACTAGGTATGCCACTATGTATGTATTTATAGTATCCCATCTTTGATCGTTTACTACTGCAATTAATTTGTATATAGATGAAGTCTTTAATATGGCTATGTGAATGTTAAAACTTAACAGCTTTCATTACCCTCTGTTACTGATCAATTATTTATGTTTATTAAAGTTATCTTTTCGCATTTTTTCGCGGATTTATTTAGATTTTTGTTTCCCGACATTTCGAATGTTTTCGAATCAAAAATCAAAATAAATCTGTAAAAAATTTCGAAAAGATAGTTTTATTTAAAATTTGCGTAAATCTGTATTTTTAATTAAATCTTGAAAATCGATTTTTTGATATCATTTGTATTTGTCAAGTCAAAATTTTCAAAAAAAAAAACAATTTATTCAAATAAATTAAAATTTTATAACCATTTTCATGGAATTTACGAGAATCAATATTAGATATATTTTATGGACCATTATTTATTAGCACAGGTACAATATTATAATATATACTAGTTAATGGGGAACATATTCTGGTCTGCAACCTTATATCATAAATATTCTATAATTTCAGCAAACTTGCTTTCATTAGTGAGAAAGTTCTACGAAAAAGACGAAAAACTAATAAAAAAACTAGAAAAAAATATAGATCGCTGTATAGAAGCAAGTGTCAAAAACAAAGACGATTGTGCGATTGCATCATATCTTAATGACTGTACCAATGATCTTATGGCAAATAATAAGCATAAAATTATAGTAAATTATTGATGATATGTAATGTATAGATAATTCTTAAATTAAAAATAAATTATGAGTTATCAAAAAGACTTGTTATATTAATAACTATTATTTATAGTATATTTTAAAATAATATATAGATATAGCTCATTCCTCCTCAGCTTCTAATTTTTCTCGATTTAAAACAAAATGTCAATACTCCATACTAAAAGATACCGATATTGTTGAAATGGATGTAAAATAACCTTTTTATATACATAGTGACCTCCGCTTCCATTGTAATATTTGCTAAATTATCTGTGTAGTATTATATGATCTAATCGTGTGGTGTGTAAGGCAAACGTCTCTACGTTCTGTGTTAGTTGCGGGAAAACACTTTGTATGGAGCCCTGTTTTCTCGTATTTCATTGAAGACCTATGTTACGCAAAGCCAAACCACCGCATAAGCATCAAATCTCACGTACAGCCGACGAGACGACGTGCCGGTCGCAGGCGCTAGCACAAGTGCAAGCGCAGCAAGTCACGTACATCCAACTTGCCAAATACTGTAACTTCCTATAAGAAATGCCGTATATAAGGGCATTACTTGATTCACATCTTCACTTTTATCCCACATAGATCATTAGTCATTTAGATAGACCATAGTAAATGTAAGAATTCTACCTAATAAATTAATTATAATTTAATTTGCATTCCTTTTCATCCACTGGCTGCCTCCAAAACATAACTGGCGCAGTCGGAAGGATAGTCGTACCTTAGAGTCAGTGAATAGTTAACCGATAGCGGCTATCTTCGAACCTACGGGAGTTGCGGCTGGAGGAGTATCCAAAAATTGATACAGCAGAGAAATACGAATTATTTGGAGAGTACCTAGATCTTACTAGAGTTGCTTACCTCTCCTATTTTTAGAAAATAGAAATTATTAAATTTTCTTTGTGCTTTATTTTCAAAATTTATTTTACCCACGGATGTCTCTGACCTCTAGATCACTAAATAGAATCACGCTTAAAAAAAAAAGGGTCTCATCCAGGGACCCATAACAATTGGTGGCAGCGGTGGGATAATAATAATCCCGGATACCCCAGGATTAACGAAAATTCTTGGGCCTTAAGTGACCGCGAGCTCACGGCTTCGCGTAACTCCTAATTAAAGTGGATAACGACCATAAATATGTGAAAAGTTGTGAAAAGCTGTGAAAAGTGTTAAGTGAAAATTCAGGTTGCCCACCAGAGTGAGACGCCTACATCTACTGGTAGAGGACGTGTACCGTGTTCGTCTCCCGTCGGGAACGACATCAGGTTTGAACCTGTGAACACTGAGTTGGCGGGTATACAAGGTCTGGACTTATCTACAAAAATGCCACCCGCCACCCGCGTCGTGTTCGTGTTACTTGTAGCCACGTACAGTTGTACGTTGTAAACGTGAGTGATAGATAGTATTATGGAGGGCATACACGCTACGGTCTACCGGAGAGGTAATCTGTGCAGGTATGCCTGCGCAGGTAGACCGGAATGTGTGTGGGAATAGACCTGTGCAGGTTTTTGAACCTGCGCAGGCGACCGGCGCAAGATCGAAAATAGATTCTTTAGAGTGACACAGTACGGTGTACCTGTGCGTGTGTGCGTGTACTCCGGTCGCCTGCGCAGGTCGCGTCAGTAGTTTTCTAGTGTTTCTTTCGGACGGTTGTCTCATCGCTCGCATCGTATTGCCAGAAAATGGCGCCACCAGATTCAACTAAAAAATTCCTTGAAGATTTTATCGAAATGTATAGAAGTAATCCATGTCTTTGGCAAATTAAAAACAAAGATTACCATAATCGAGACAAAAAAGAAGCTGCTTATAAATTACTAATAGAAAAATTGAGAGAAATTGAGCCAGATGCGAACAAAGATGTACTCTCGTGAGCAAAAAAATCGACTCAGACGACACATCTGTAGTCGCAAGTCACTGGAAAAAAAACTGAAAGCAAATATATTTTTTTCATAGTAAAATCTTAAAGCTGCTAGTATTAGCTTCAAAATGATATAAAATATTATAAGGTTTATTGCTCACACAACCCAACAATATGTTGTGATTAGTAACCACCCTTTTTACGCTTGTTTACAATAGTGCTAATTAAGGGTTACTGACCCATATAAAAGGTTATCTACCTGACCCACCCTTATCAGTTAGCCGTCAAACGTCAACCGATACACATCTCCGTTATCAACAATCAAGAATTCTACTTGAAAATGGACACAACAAGCGATTTAGCAGCTCAAGCGATCACCCTATTGCGACAAGGCCAGAGTCAGCGTGAAGTGGCACGTGCACTGAACATGAGCCAGTCTGCTGTTTCCAGAGTTTACCGTCGTTACTAGGAGACTGGTGGCTTTAATCGAAGACGCGGTTCCGGTAAAAAAAGGTGCACATCAGAGAGAGATGACCGATTTATTGTCAGCACATCGTTAAGAAATCGGGCCCTCACTGGCGTTCAAGTCCAACAAGAGCTCAGAGAAACGCGAGGAGTAGCTGTGAGTGGCTGGACAGTCAGAAGACGACTTAAGGCAGCTAGGCTTGAGCCAAAAAGGCTACTGGCCCCAAATTAACCCCAGACCACCGAGCAGCCCGCCTACGTTTTGCTAGAGAACATGTTGATTGGACTGACGAACAATGGAGCACTGTTCTCTTCTTAGACGAAAGTCGAGTGTGCTTGCATGGTAGTGATAGAAGAGGACGAGACTACAGAAGACCTGGGGAAAGATTCGCGCAGTACTGTATCAAAGAAAATGTTGCTTTTGGAGGAGATTCCTGGATGGTGTGTGCCGGCATTTCAAGGGAGGCAAAAACCGAGTTGGTTTTTATTGAAACTGGCGGTCGAATGGGAGGATTGACGGCGATCCAATACATCGAAGAGGTTTTAAAGGATCACGTCGTTCCCTACGCCGGTTTCATTGGCGATAACTTCGTCCTAATGCACGACAATGCCCGTCCACATACTGCAAGTTCCGTCCGGCAGTATTTACAGGAGGTCGCAATTGCCGCTATGGACTGGCCAGCGCGTAGCCCGGACTTAAATCCTATCAAGCATTTGTGGGATGATCTTAAAAGAAAAGTTCGGGCTAGAAATCCTGCACCAGACACGATAGCGGACCTCAAAGCAGCGCTAATCGACGAATGGAATAGCATCGAACAAGATCGAGTAAGAAAACTTATTCGATCCATGAAAAAGCGATTGGAAGCTGTTATTAGGGCCAGGGGGGGCAACACTAAATATTAAAAAAATAATTTTAATTAAATTATTGTGTTGACGAATTTTACGTGGTATTTTCTTTACCGTCAACCATCACTTTTTTTATTGCTTAAGACTCCATCTCATTCAATATTTTTTCTTTACCAGAAAACATTTTTTAATAACAACATAGACCACTCATTTTAAAGCTAAAACAAAGAACTTTGAGATGTTAAAATCAGAAATATAATAAAAGCTTCCGATTTTTTGTTAGAGCTTTTTAACCGCAAGCGTGCGTCCTGAGTCGTTTTTTTTGCTCACGAGTGTAGTTGTGAAAAAGATCAATAACTTAAGAAGCAATGTTAGGAAGGAAAAGAAGAAATATGAGCAATCTTTAAAGTCTGGGGCATCTGCTGATGATGTGTACCGTATATATATGTGGTACTACGATTTGTTCAATTTCATTCATGATCAATGCACTCCAAGGGAATCTTCATCCAACTTAGATAGTGATGACGAAAATAGTTGTGAGGTAAGTAAAATATTTCATACTTTGTAGTATAATTTTTTGTTAAGTTAAATAAATAATTGTTGAAAATTTTAGGTCCTCATAACTTCTGCCAGTTGCGAGAAATCTCAATGTAACTGATAATCTTTCGTGTGCAGAAATACTATTTCTCATAACTGTGTCTTCTTTTTTTATCATAGGAGTAACCATTTCAAGTAATTTAAGGTATGTTTTCTCGTCCATTCGAAGATAGTTTTTAAAATCTTCTGGTTCAAATTTCAATTCATTTAATAAATTAACATGACTATATGTTTTCCTTTTCAATAACCAATGCTTACACCACTTTCTTCGCTTGTTTTTCGTATCATTTTTCTTCAAAATTAAAGCAAGACCAAGCAACGCCAGCGTGTCATCGTTGTTTTTCGTATCATTTTTCTTCAAAATTAAAGCAAGACCTAGCAACCCCAGCGTGTCATCGTCCAAATTCGATGCCATCGCAAAGAGAACTGAAGACCGCTCCGATACACCGGAACGTCCCCATACACGCTACCATTGTTCGGTTGACCTGCGCAGGCATACCTGCACAAATTACCTCTCCGGTAGACCGTAGCGTGTATGCCCTCCATTACAATCAAAAACAATTATTCGAAGTTGCGCGTTAAAGACATTATATGAAATTTAATACTGAGCCTATTTCAAATTCTTATAATATAAATGTTATTCTGACGAATATTTTATTGAAAGAAAAGAAGTTATAATACTTTATGAATATTTTATACAGATTTATTATTTTTATGATTGATTTTGATTTTTTTAATATATATATTGAATTTTTTTAAAGGTTTTGTTTATTTTTTATTGAGTTCATATTTTTGTTATATTTACAATATAATAATGAAATAATTTGTAACAAATTATCCAGATCAAGTATTAAAAATAATATAAAATGGCGAAAAAAGTTAATATTCTGATACTTCCGCTTACTGAAGGAGAAAAACCGTTGTACAACAAATGCACTAAAACACCAAATTAAAAGTAATTCTAAAATTAATACAAAATCATATAGGTTCCCACATTGTCATAAAGAAGAAGTATACAAACAGATAAATAAGATGTTCATCAGATATATAATGTAATCAATGAGAATATAATTCAGCCATCCGTATCGCCATGGTCTTCACCAATATGGGTTGTACCAAAAAAATTGATGCCTCTAGCGAAAGAAAATGGCGTGTAGTAATAGACTACTGAAAACTTAACAATATAACTATAGGCGAATCTTACCACATTCCCCAAATAAACGAAATTCTAGACCAATTTAGGTAAGTAGGTATTATTATTACTTAGGTAAGTAATAGGTCAATTACCTACTTCTATTGACTATCGATAAATCCCTTTTTTATTTTTACACACAACACTAGAAGTGCGAGCGAGAGTTCCGATATGCCTATGAGTGCGAGCCAGACGTCTGATAAAAATTATTTATGACTCAGTTCGCACGTTTGTAATGGGCCAACTATACCTATTTAAATTATAACCTAAAATGGTTGCAAAAATTTAGCTGTCGTGTTGTATTTTTGTTGTCTTAATGATACTTTTGTGTTATCATCACACAATTTTTTGTATTATGCAACACAAAGCGAATATAAAGGTGCATATATATGGAAAACTTGCCTATTGTACTACTTGGAATAATCTAAAGCGCGATTCACACATATCAGTGAGCCCACAGTTCCGGCACAGTGCCGCATCAGTGATAATTATTCTTTCAAACATTCTCTATGGATGTATTCACACTTGTCAGTGTCAGTGTCGTCTCAGTACCGTCAGTGTCAGTGCCGGCACCGGCCATCACGGACGTGATCGGCGACGACGATATTTTATCACGGATCACTGACGGCGCTGCATCGAAAACAAAATGGACGACGAGGTGTTGATTGAATTAGTTCGTGAGAATACTGTTTTGTATGATTTATCTCATGCAAAGTATATGGATACAAAATACAAAAACAATTTGTGGAACAAAATAGGAACACAAATGAATGTAGACGGTAAGTCAAAATTTACTTATCTACAGTGCTATTGTAAAGAGCAAAGATTAGATTTTTGTCTATGTGTTTGAACCTACAAACTACTGGACCGATTTTAAAAGATAGTAGATTTTATAGTAATCCGACGCAAAAAGATTAAATTGTTGTTGCATTTGAAATACAACATGTGAGAAGTCGAGATGGGCCGCTAGTTTTAAAATAAATTAATACAGTGTAAGTAAGTTGCTTTATTTTAATAGGCAAAGTACAAATCATATTTTATTTTCTTGCCAGGGTACTGATCCTGCCTCAGAAATAAAATAATTTTTGAATACTTCTCTAACGTGAAATGCGCCCGCTGTGGCGTTTCTGCCTTGAAGTTGCACAGTTTCCAGTAAACTGCTTGTATGAGGTTGATTACCCTCATAATCTGATGCATGTGTTGTATTTGGATTGAAATATTTGATGAAGTTATGTAAAATACAAGTAGCGAGTACTATATTATCTACATTTTCTGGGTTAGCTTGGATCCGTCTATTGTATATTCTAAACTTTAGTGTTAATATACCGAAAGTATTTTCAAAAATTCTTCTTGCTCTTGATAAACGATAATTAAAAATGCGCTTGTCGTCATTCAAATTTTGCCCTGGATAAGGTCGCATTAAATATGTTTTGAGAGGAAATGCTTCATCTCCCACAATCACGTGTGGTGTTTCTATTGATGTTCCTGGCAACGGAGAGCTTCAAAGCCGGCAACGCATTAGTGGTGCCTCTGGTGCTACAAATGTTCATGGGCGGCGGTAATCTCTTAACATCAGGAGACCCACCTGCTCGTTTGCTCGCTAATATTATAAAAAAAAAAGAATTTCCAGGTATACCTAAAGTTCCTTGCTGTTGCTGTTCTTTTTCCTATGTTGGAATTTGCAAAAATGCCACCATCACTGTTTTTGCCATAAGATCCAACATCAACGGCAATAAAGTTATAGTTCGCGTCCACAAGGGCCATCAAAACAATTGAAAATGTTTTCTTGTAATTAAAATATAGAGATCCACTATTCGAGGGAGCCTGAATTGTTATGTGCTTACCATCCAGTGCTCCGACACAGTTAGGGAAATTCCACAACAATTTAAAGTTATTGGCAATAATTTTCCATTTATCTTCTGTAGGCAAAGGTAGCATTTCACTCATCAGAGTTTCCTTTATTATCTTGCATGTTTCCATAACTATGGAATATGCTGTAGCCCAAGCGGTAACTAAATGAAATTGTCTTCAGAGAATCCCCTGTTGTTAGATACCTGGAACAAATAAATCTATGTATCGAAGCAGCATTAATTTTCTCTATTATTTTCCATTATTTTATCATGACTTATACAGTGGGCGTTATATGGGAAGTGTTGGTTCAAATGAAAGTCGATGCAATCACAGTTGTATTTCAAATTAACAATAATCACTTCGTACATAGTTAAACAGCACTTCACTACACAGCCATATACCACTTCACTATTACCATGTATAGACAATACGGAACGCAAGACAGTTCCTAGTGGAGCGGTCTTAAGCTTGGCTCGGCCCGAAGGCAAGTGTCTAGCCCTCTTAACACCCCTCCCTTAGCTAGGCTCCGTCGTAGCACGAAGCTCGCCGAGTGTTGGCGATAATACCGAAGGTGCTGCCATCACTCAGGCGTCGTGCCGCGCTTCGTTTAGCGACCGTATTGATGACCGTCTCCGACACGGCCATCCCGCGTGCACACGCCCTCGTGTGTTAGCCGTGTGTTAGCCTGCAACCAAATAATCAACGAAAATACTTGCTCGACTCGGTCAATCCTGACCAGATAAAACTTAACTTTGAATCTGAATCATCTTTATTCTAACGAAAAGCTTTAACGCTAACACCTTTGTTTTTTTTTAAACTCCAAGTCACTGTAACCATCTCTAATCTAACTAATAACATTAGTCATCCAGAGCCATGTACCAACATCATTCAACACTTCAGCAATCAAACTAATTTTCAAATTTACTAGCACCTCTGTCAACCACTCTTAGGCCACGGCCTTACAAGCCAACCAGCAATCACAATTGCTCCACAATCCAGGTGCATCCACTACGGGATCACCGTGTGTATCATCCTCTCGATGACTACACACTATGGTCATAACAGACCCCGACCTCCGCCAGAACTAAACGCACATCACACACCCACGGTCTATAAAGTTTGAGCTTCCTCAAAAGACCGACTTTTACTAGGCTATGACTACGTAATAGTTACTGGTACGGTCGACACTACTACGGCCGTCAGAATGCTTACATCGGTTTCCATCGACTTCATTAAAACATCTGCTTAGCATGATGATCATTATTTACATCAACCTCTATTGGTACATGACCTACTAGAATTTTTGTGTAAAGAATTTATAGCCGTCATGTTAATAGAAAACCTTTCAATATCTCATGTTCTATCATGATACCATTTTGTAACTAATAATTAGGCAAAACATAATATTTCAAAAGATTTCAAGAGAATGACCGTTAATCGTTACAAAACAAATTTTACTCTGTGCGGAATATTCTGTTTTGATCAATACTAGAAATTGCAAGGACAAAATCGTTAACCACACAATTTGACTGCTTAATGTTATCTTACTAACGAATATTCAGCAACATGATTATAACAAAAGCAATACAGATTACCTCTATGCCATTGAGCATTCGAAGATGGTTGTACAACACATACATCCACGCGTCGTTCCGTTCGTGTTGCACCCATATTGCTGCCGTCCACTTGACTGGCACTACTTATGCACCGGAGCGTGATGTGACCAGGCTTGCCACATTTGAAGCACACCAGAGACTTCACTGCAGGCTGCAATGCCGTTGCCGTCATCGAAGGTCGTTCCACACTGTCATTTACCTTGCTTCTACACTCTGACCGTTTATGACTCACTTTTCTTGAGTTTCAAATGTGAGAATGCGTGCAGTCTCTGCTGCAGTCGATCTCGCGAAGCAATTTTCGTAGTAAAGCCAATCGTTGTAATTTCGAATTAAACTGACATAAGTGAGCAAGGACAGTCGCAATTGCTATCTGATTCTTGCTAGCGTCTTTCCAACGATTAGTCTGTGACGTCATCAGGCGATTTGCGTACGTAACGAGTTTCTTTTTTCTTTTGGTTTGTCACTGTTAAAATTAATTAGCGTACCAGCCAATGTGTCGGTGGAAATAAATCTCACCTTGAAAATCACCTTGAACTCTTCCTATGTTATTCTCTGGTATACAAATTGTGATAGCCACGTCGACCCTTATCCTTTTAATTCCTTACTGACTGTTAAAATAAGCTAGCCGCCGTATGGAGGGTATTCGGCAAAACACAAATCTACAGTCCCAAATCAAGATCTTGCGTCCGTATCCATATTGTCAGGGTCAAACTCGCGTAACTTGACGTTCTTCTTCATCCGAGGCATTTGCATGGCCTCGATAAGAGATCACATACTGACATTTTGTTGTTCAAACATAGCACGTCATTGTTCACTCAGAGTTAGTTCTTTTTGCAATTGAACCAACACTGATCCCGCTTCTGATATCGAAGCAGCATTAATTTTCTCTATTATTTTCCATTATTTTATCATGACTTATACAGTGGGCGTTATATGGGAAGTGTTGGTTCAAATGAAAGTCGATGCAATCACAGTTGTATTTCAAATTAACAATAATCACTTCGTACATAGTTAAACAGCACTTCACTACACAGCCATATACCACTTCACTATTACCATGTATAGACAATACGGAACGCAAGACAGTTCCTAGTGGAGCGGTCTTAAGCTTGGCTCGGCCCGAAGGCAAGTGTCTAGCCCTCTTAACACTCCTCCCTTAGCTAGGCTCCGTCGTAGCACGAAGCTCGCCGAGTGTTGGCGATAATACCGAAGGTGCTGCCATCACTCAGGCGTCGTGCCGCGCTTCGTTTAGCGACCGTATTGATGACCGTCTCCGACATATGTATAATATTATTTTCATTGCAGGTTCAACATGCAAAACACGGTGTAATAACATAAGAGACAACTATCGAAAATCGTTGAAGAAAACGGAAACTAAGAGTGGACAAAAGAAGACCAATGTTAAATTATACAAGTACTATGAACAATTACATTTTTTGAAAAAATATTTCAATGAACGACCGACAGTACAAAGTGTAGAACCAGAAAAAGAAAATTCTGACTCCGAAACCAACGAGCCTCGAAATACCGTATCCATTTCACCTGATATACCCATTGTCGCTAGTAAAGAAGCATCCATTCCATCACCAAGCTACGTATCCACTCCATCACCACAGTGCGTCCGCACTCCCACATCATCACCAAGCCATGTGTCTACTGCATCACCACTGTACGTCCGCACACCCACACCATCACCAAGCCATGTATCCACTCCATCACCACCATCACTGTCGTCTCCATCTACTACATCTACTTTAAGAAAGAGAAAAGGTTCGACAAAATGCATACCAAAACCATCCTCAGCATCTTCATTAATGGAATATGTTCTTCAAAAAAATCAAGAAAAAGCTGAACGCGTCGAGCACCCAGTTGACGCTTTTTTAAATGGTATTGCACCCACACTGAAGAATTTGAATCAATATTACTTAAATTTGGCTAAGACTGAAATATTTACTACTGTGCAAAAATATGAGATGAAGATGATGACAGAGCAAAATGTACCATTATATCCAAGAGATATTGCAACTGAACCAACAAATACAAATCTCACATCGTAATCTATTCTTGACTCTACTGGATTGGCTAATATAGTAGATCCCACACAATCACACCTTCAACATAGTGATGTGCAGTAATTTGTTATGAACTATACAGTTAACGAATGATAATGCTCTAGAACTTAACAAAGTGTTAAAAGTATAATGTGTTTATGTGCCACATACGAAGTAATAAAACTGATTTAAATACATATTTTCGGAATTTTAATTAAAAAGTTATCCTTAACATACCTGTCAGTGGATGGATACATCTGCACTGCAAAAAATGTGTTCACTGATATGTTGTCGACTGTTCCTACCTACAAAAAGGTAAAAATAAAGTTAATAAAATCTGGTTTACCTACCTTAGACAAATTGCTAGCCGCTCTCTAGGAGATATAGCTTTCCTCCAACGAGTATCTTTCTTTACTAATTTATTTCCTAGCTTCTGAAGGAGAATATTAAAACAGCTTTCCGACATTTTAAAATATTCAAAACACTTTCTTTCGTCTTTAATTAATTCTTTGTATAATGTCACGAATTCTCCTTCAGATTCTCTTAACTTCCATGCTTCATGTACCCATTTTCTTTTTTCCTCGATTCTCTTCTTCTTCTTCGTCTAAAGTAATGGCTATCATAGCTAATTCTGTGTTATTGAAGAGTGTCATCAAAACAATCGACGTCAACGCTAGTCTGAAGGGAACGTCGTGCACGAAGACCCGCAGAGAACTGTGCCTGATATGTGTGAATTGAAGCACTGACGCACCACTGTAGTACGGATACGGAACTGTAACGGTACTGTGCCGGAACTGTGGGCTCACTGATATGTGTGAATCAACCTTAAGTGTATGTTGATGCTTACGATATTGAACAACTTTTCATTAAGTATCTTTAACAGTAAGATTTCATTAGTAAATAGGTTCGAACAGTTTTCTACGAAACATAACAAAATGACCAGCCGCCATTTTGATTATTATTTTTCATCCAGTCGCGGCATACGGTAGTGTACCTAATCTAATTAATAGTCTGCCCTAATTATCCTTGGAGTAGGCCGGTATAGGCTAAATAAATATATACATCAATAAATTAATGAATAGTTAAATCAACTTGAGAACTGTAAATTTGAATACAATTTATTATACCTAATTCATTTCGATAGTCATTGTTTTTATAATTATGGCTTACGTTACCTCCAAATATCTCGCCAACGTTACACTTTAAAGCACCCTATCTCTAGGCATCTTTTTTGTTTGTTTATATGCGTCCTCTACCTAAGGAGGCCAGTTTCATTGTGCACCGCAAAGTCGCTATGCTAAAAGCTTTCTCCTTTTCTTGCTTAAGTAAAAGATATAACTTTGTTTATAGATAATTCCGACAAGTGCTGCAGAACGACAACGACGATATCGCGAAGAGATAAAGATATCAAAACAAAGAAAAGTGTCATCCACATCGCAGATGGCAATTCAAAATTCTCAACAAAACACAAAAAATATCACAGATACACAAATCATGTATAATTTGCAACGACAAATACAGTATAAATTTAAAAAAGAAAATATTCAATTACAACGAAAAATAAACACCATAGTGAAATTGGTTTCTAAATCTACAAAAAATAACGGGTGGACCAAAAGTCCGTTAACATTTGAATCGGTTGCCGCGTCTAGCAGCGGCGGCGGAGGGGGGTGAACGGGTTAGGCATTGCAAGAGCGGCCAATGGGAATTCAGTACCATGGCGTCGTTCAGCGGTAGTCAACGTGCGTTTTGTGTACGAGAGTATTATCGAAATAACGATTCTGCGACCTTAGCTCAACGAAAGTTTTGCTATCAATATAAGATACGACACAAAAATCAAGCTCCATCAGGTGTGTTAATTAAAAATGGGTGCTCAAGTTTGAGAACACGGGTTCAACAATGGATTTACCTCGCTCTGGCCGACCTAAAACGTCGAGGGACCCCGAAGACGTGGGGCGAGTAAAATCGTCTGTTCGTGACCAACTTGAACTTTCAACTCGTAAGCGGTCTGCTGTCCTTAACGTGCCAAGAACATCATTAAACCGCATTCTAAAGGGAGATTTACGGCTGCATCCCTATAAAATTCAAATGGTGCAGGAATTAAGGCCTGAGTGAGGACCATGCCACTAGGCTGCAGTTTGCAAACGAAATGTTAGAGCGGTTCAACAGCTTTACAAACATTTTTTTCTCAGACGAGGCACACTTCCACCTAAGTGGGCATGTTAATAGACAAAATTGTCGTTATTGGAGTGATACTAATCCGAAATTAAAGCATCACAAACCCCTGCATTCACCCAAAGTCACAGTATGGGCTGCTTTATCAGCAAGAGGCATTATTGGTCCTTACTTTTTTGAAGACTCAAGAGGACGTGCGGTTACGGTGAATTCCGAGCGCTATATCACCATGTTACAAAACTTTTTCGCTCCAGCGCTGCAGGATTTTGTTGGTTTTAATCAACGCTCGTGGTTTCAGCAAGATGGAGCCACTTGTCATACATGTAATGACTCGTTAAGGGCAGCTCGAGACATTTTTGGCCCAAAAGTGACATCGAAAAGAGGGGACATTAACTGGCCACCTCGTAGTCCAGATCTATCCCCAATGGATTTTTTTCTTTGGGGATATCTTAAGGCTAAAGTTTACGACACCAACCCAGTAACTCTTGACGAATTAAAGGATCGTATTCGCACAGAAATCCAAAACATCTCAACAAACACATGTAAAGCTGTTATCGAAAATTTCCGCTCTAGATTACAACAATGCGAAAATAATGAAGGATTGCATATGAATGATGTGATTTAAAAAAAAAAATCCCCTTTTGTTTACTGTCAAAAACAATAAACAATTTTAATGTACTGTAATTCGTTTGTTTTCTAACATCATTTCAAATATAAACGGACTTTTGGTCCACCCTGTAGTTCAAAGACGACAGAATAATATTAATAGTATGAAGTAGCAGTGAGTGATACGAATCGTATATAGTTTTTGAAACTATATATTGTATATCTATATATCGGTCTCTGTAGTAACTATATACCGAGCAAATCACTATATCCAAACTGATTCGAACAACGTCTAGCGATTCGGCGATGCGACGAATATACGATATTTGCGATATACTGTTGCGCTTGAAGTTGATACAGATTCACATTTCACACGATTCAAACCGAGTCGGAGTGAAAGAGCGCGCGCGAGTTACAAGCAAAATGGATGAATGAAGTGAAATATTTAGTTAAGCACGCTGCCATTCAATTCTGAACTTCATAATTCTACAGTAGAGTATAAAATAGTGTTGTTTATTAGCAATTTTGGTAAGACTGGACTAATAATAACTACATGGTACAATAATCGACTTTATATGTACGAAGTAATGACATAATATCGATAATATTATGTTCTAAATGTTTTACTAAACTTTAGGCCTGAGAAAAATGAAATTACAAGTGCATTTTTGTGTTAAATGTTTTTCAAGTATAATATATGTCTTTTTGAGAAATAAACTATTATTTTTATTAGTTTTAGGGTTCCATAGTTAAAAACGGGTTCCCCGTATACACCATGTCCGTCTGTCTGTCTGTCCGCAGCTCAAAGACTCTTAGTACTAGAAAGCTGTAATTTGGCATGGATACTTATTAGTTTTTGGCTTATTAGATAGTTTGGCTGGATAAACATTAGTAAAATAAAATCTTGAAAAAAAAAACGTTTTAGGGTGACCGTAAAGTTCTATACGTAAAGCTGGGACGTTTTTTTATCGTTTACCATATGATGTGGGGTATCGTTGGATAGGTCTTTCAAAAATATTGCGGATTTGTAAAAACAATTTGCCTGCCAGCTAAATGGTTATTTTTGGATATGTAAAAAAATTCACCGCAATAGTATATATAACGACGTTAAAAGGAGAACTGTCACAGCTAAGTAGGCTTTACAAGCTTAACCAACTTATAAGATGTACTTGGAAAAGTAAAAATTTCGTACAAATTCAATTGAAAATTACTTAGATAGCTTTTTTAGTAGTGTAAAACAGGTAAGTAAATATAATTTTATGAACCATGTAAGTATAGTACCAGTATGGAACAACAAAGAACCCTTTTCTTAGTCCGCATTATTGTGATGGGCAACTACGGAACCCTACATTGCGTGTGAGCTGACACGCACTTGGCCATTTTTTATAAGGTGATGAATAGAATTTCTTCTTTCGTTTTGTTTTAGTTTCGAGTGCAATTGCAACTAGAGTATTGTTAGCTGTTGTTCATTGGTTTTGTGATATATACATATTTTTGATCGAAGAAAATGTTTGATTAATATCGAGCAAATAGACCTGTAACAGTTCAAATAGTGTATATTACAGCGTTAGGGAAGATTAACAATTTTAATATAAGATGTGTAAATAAAGTGTAAATAACTCTCTGTGTTCGGTTTAAAGTGTATTATTAAGTTAGAGAGTTAGGTATTTATGTTAGTAAATATAGTAAATTAAAAACTTTAAATATGTCTCGTATCAATAGCAGTATTTTGTGGGACTATTTTGACAAAATAAATGTCGCTGAAAAAAAAAATCGGGCGAACTCAAAAAAAATTGACAATGACTTGATGGACTTATTCATTGACAGTTACCAATAGTTTTCATTAGTCGAGGAAAGGGCATTAAAAATTCTGTCGTTGGATTCCGGGCTATAAACTCCCGACAAGAAAAACAGTTTCCACTGTAATGCTGCCTGCCTTGTACTATACAACTAAAGAAACAATTTAAAGTGAATAAGAACAAATTACTATAGATAGTATATCTCTTACAGTAGATTTATGGACTTCGAGAGCCAATGAATCATATTTGGCCATGACAGGTCATTGTATTTCTGATGATTTTCAGTTAAAGTCTGTTTTACTCGATTGTTCTCATTTCGAAGACTCCCATAGTAGTGAAAACATCGAGACTGTTTTAATGGATATAGTGAATAAATGGTACTTGTCGAGGACGACCGACAACGCGCCTAACATGGTGAGAGCCATCCTTAACCTTGGCTGGAAACATTATGGATGTTTCGGGCATACTCTAAATTTAGTTGTGCAAAATAGCTTAACAACCAATGCACATACACTGCAGACTACAGTAGAAAAAGAGGATTGTGCGCTTTTTCAAAACCAGCAGCACTGCGTTAGAAAAATTGCTTAAGGCTCAAAGAGACGACCAGCCTAATAGCGTGCCTAAGCGATTAATTCAAGAAGTGCCTACGCGCTGGAACTCTTGCTTTCTAATGCTACAGCGTTTTATAGAACTGGAACAACAAATCAGGTCTACAGTTGCAATAATTAGAAAAGATTTACCCTGTATAAATAACGAAGATTGGTTGTTCCTAGGTGAGGTTCTAAAAATATTAAAACCGTTTAATGATGTAACCGAATCAATGAGCGGCGAAAAGTACATGACTGTCCACCCTCAATCATAGTAATGACCCGGTGCTTGATAACAGCATGTGATAAACTGTTAGAGGTAAATTTTTCGGAAGCTTCCAAGACTGTAATATTTAATTTAAAAACAGGATTAATAACCAGATTTCCCAACGTAGACAGAATGTGCCGCACATTTTCAGTCTGCACAATCGTTGACCCAAGGTATAAACTGTCAGTGTTTGCTGATACAAACGAGGCTAAAAATACAAAAGGACGCGTACAAGATCTTTTAGTGGCTATGATAGCTGAAGAACCTTTTTTGTGGAAACAGAAAGGTGATAAGTCGTAATGACAACTAACACAAGCGATACACGAGCGACCGCAGATGCGAGCCAACCGCTACCACCACGCCCACGAGGGAAGAAGAACTTTCCCAGACCCAAATTCCAAAGCAAGATCAGTAAAGAAGTACCAACACCAAAATTCAAGAGTCGTGGCGGTACGGTGCAACTGTTAACATCGTCTCTGTGTATTTATAGTGTTTAAAAATAGTTAAATTAAAGAAAATAGTACAAAATACTTACCAGATCGTAAATCTAGACTTAAAAACTGCTAAAAATGTGAAATACTGTGTTTAGAAGAAGAACTTAGTGTTAAAAACGTATATAGACAGTGTCTCATACTTTTGGATTTATTCGAGTTTAATTGTGTGTATAAAACTGAAATATTTGAACTCCGTGTGATTTCTAAGCAAAACTATAGCAAAAAAGTGTAATAAAAACGAGACAATCCTTAAAACAGTGCAAAAACAGTTAACATAACCTAAAATAAAACGGACTTTTTCAAACTTATTACATAATAAATTACGAATATTTAAAACCAATAGCGACATCTGTTATCCCATGCTTGAACTACCAAAAACTGTCAACAAGCATTTATTGAAAGTAAACTACGTAATACAGATATTCAACACAAGAGGGCGCTAGTATTAAAAATTACCAGTTTATATAAAAATAATAGTTCATTATAATACTTTACAATGGAACAAATTGTAGAAATGATTAAAACCTTACAATTGAAATTCGAAGAACAATCAAATGAGTTAAAAGAAATGAAAGAAAGTATTCCAACAAAAATTAACAAAAATATTGATGAAAAGTTCACTATTATAGAAACTAAACAATTAGAATTGGAAAAAAACACAGAAGCACAAGGACGCCGAATTAAGCAACTAGAAAAGGTTATCAGAAGGAACAACTTGCTCTTTTTTGGAATTGAAGAGACTGAAAAAAATTATTTCGATCTACAAAATATACTGATAAATGTGATAACAACCAATATGAAATTAAATTGCCGCCAGGAAGACATAGAGTACTGTAGACGTCTGGGAAAGAAATCTAATAAAATAAGACCAATAATTGTCACTTTCTGTACAGTCTGGAAAAAAATAGAACTATTGAAAAATAAAAAATCATTACAAAACACCACATACTACATAAAAGAGGACTTTCCTTCTGAGATCCTTGAAGAAAGAAAGAAATTAAGCATTCAGTTACGACAAGAAAGAGAAAAAGGAAGAAAAGCATTCATTAAATATAACAAAATAATAATTCTACCTGAAAAAAATAAGAATGAAAATCCGCAGCATGACCGCAAGAAGAGAAACCTATCTCAATCGCCTGAAACCCAAACTAACCCTACTAATGGAAGAAACAATAATTCTAAAAAACAACCTAAGAAAAATAAATTAGAATTAACACAATATTTAATTAAAACCAAACCTAATGAAAGTAATGGCGAAGGCTATTTACATCAAGCTGCAAGGAATACTGAAAGCAAAAGTAACTGACAAGAGCCTACGACCTCTATACGTCCCCCAACACGGCCGGTCACCGCGGGGGTCATTGACCACAACCCTCCACTCCAGTCACACACACCACTTTACATATGCTCCTACAATGCTAGATCTCTATCATCAGATGAAAAACTCCTTGAATTTAAAGAAAGTATTTCAAAAATAAAACACGACATAATTGGACTCGCAGAAATAAGAAGAATGGGCTACAATATTCTAGAAGATCAAGATCACATATTTTGCTACTATGGTGAAACCAAAGGTCAATATGGAATTGGATTTATTATAAAAAAGAGACAAATCAAATATAGAAAGTTTTATAGCTATATCTGAAAGAATATGTGTACTTAATCTTAAATTTAAAAATAATACACTCTCCATTATTCAAGTTCATGCACCAACCATTGAAGCAAATGATGAGGAAATAACAAAATTCTATCACCAAATACAAGAATCTTTAAAACAATGTTACAAAAGTATTATTATTAAAGAATTATATTTAATTTTAAATTAAATTTAATATAGTATTATTATTAAGAAGAGGAAGACCTATGGAGAGATGGATAGACAAGGTACTAAAAACAGCAGGGACAGACTGGGTAGACGCAGCAAAAGAAAGAACCACCTGGAGACAAATGGAGGAGACCTTTACTCGAAGAGAGGTCCTTAATCTATACTAATATTATAAAGAGGTAAAGTTTGTGATCTTGTGAGTTTGTGAGTTTGTGACGTTGTAGGGGGTAATCTCTGGATCTACTGAACCGATTTTCAAAATTCTTTTACCAATAGAAAGCCACGTTCTTTCTGAGTGTCATAGGCTATATATTAATCCGAAAAATGAAAAGGCTTTTTCGTGGTAGTCGGATTTGCAAAGTAAGTCGGAGAAAAAACGGTCGAACGAAAATGTTTCTTACGAACGCTGCCTTAACGATGAGAGATATATGATTATGTTCTAGAGAAAAGTTGTAGAGCTTAATAATGCCTACAAAAAAGTCAGCGACAGCATATGTCTAACTTTTATATTTAAGTCACAAAAAGTAGTTTTTTATATTAAAAAAATAATTTAAATCGGTAGGTAATGTTTATTGGTTATATTATCAACAATTATGAATTCTTATCAAAATAAGTAAATTTATCGTCTAAAATGTTTAAAACGAAAGACTTTTCCCTTTTACTGCATATAATTTGGACAAATGGTTAAAGAGATAATACAACACATTCGTAGGTATGGACGAACCCGAGCGAGCTGTTTGTCTGTTTTTCTGTTTGTACGGGCTAATCTCCGAATCTATTGGACCGATTTAAATGAAATTTTGCATGGTGGTACCTTATATCTCCAGGTAATATATTAGATACTTTTCATCCCGGAAAATTAAAGAGTTCCCGTGGGATAGTTAAAAAACTATAACAACTTATACACCTTAATACACAAAAACTCCTGATTGGATTTAAATGAAACTTTACAATAATATAGTTCATACATAACAAAAACAAATCAGCTACTTTTCGTCCCGGAAAATTAAAGAGTTTCCGTGGGATAGTCAAAAAGCTATAGTAACTTATACAGCTTAGTACACAAAACTACTGATTGGATTTTGATGAAACTTTACAATAATATAGTTCATACATTAGAATAACAAATAGGTTACTTTTTATCTCGGAAAAATGTACGTTTCGAGTGGGATAGATGTTTTTGTTTATTTGTAACGTATTATGTACACAACATAGACCCCAAAACAATAGTTATTAAAAAAATTTCTGTTTGTCTGTTTGCCTGTATGTCTGTTTGTCTGTTTTCGTGTGCGCGTTTCACGCGAAAAGTAATGTACCAATTTCAACGAAATTTGGTGAAGTGATAACTTATTACTCGAGTCAACATTTAGGATACCTTTTGTATGTATGTATGTTGTATTCAGCCCTTTTTAACACACGCACGGGCCTCCCTTCAGTACGAGGTGGATCAGGCCATAATCCACCACGCTGGCCAATATCAGAGGTGCTAGACCCGGGATTTGAACTTGCTTCACTCGGTTTCCCAAGCGAGCGCGTTACCACTGGGATACCACTGCCTAGATACCTTTTACTTAAAGAAAATCTTTCTTTCCCACGGGAAAATATAATAACTGGTTTTATCGAGTCCTCCCTAGAAACCTTCCTCTGGCTAAGCCTTAAGACATACATCAAAACAATATACTAAAAAATTGTAGGTCTTGAAAAGTCCTACAGAAAAGTTCTAAATAGTATATGTCTATCTCCTAAGTTACACTCGCAATATTTATTCTAATCTATACCTATAATAAAACTTAGTCAAATCGATGTGCGCGTTTCACGCAAAAAGTACTCAACCGATTTTAACTTCATTTTGTATAGTGAAAAAACTTAGTGCTCGGGTCAACATTTAGAATACTTTTTACGACTTCGAACGAAATTATTCATTCCCACGGGAAAATACAATAACTGGTTATATCGAATTGTCCTTAGAAATTTATATGGCTAACGTTGGCTCAACCTTAAGAGATAGATCAAAACATTGTACAAGAAAATTGTAAGTCTTAAAAAAGTCTATAGAAAAGTTATACATAGTATATGTCTATCTTCTAAGGTACACTCGCTATAACTATTTTCATTATTATATATTTCTGTTTTATTATACGTTATTTATTCTATCTGAATATAGGTACATATATGAATAATAAAACTGTAGAGGTCGAATGTCTGTACATAGATGGTAGAAAAAATAGCTAAAAAACGAGTCAGTTCTCTTCTTACATCCCGTAAGGAGAGAAATAGAACAAATCCAGATTTTTTCAAATTTTTTGTATCTCTGTCTGTTTATCTGTTCGTACGGGCTAATCTCCGATACTATTGAACCTATTTAAATGAAATTTGATACTTTTCATTCCGGAAAATTAAAGAGTTCCCGTGGGATAGTTAAAAAATTATAGTAACTTATATAGCTCAGTACACAACAACTTATGCACCTAATTTAGTAAAATTTGGCATGCTGATACCTTATATTGCAGGTCAAACAACAGGTTACTTATTTTTATCCCGGAAAAATGAACGGTTCCCGTGGGATAGATCTGTTTGTGCTTTTCTAGAGGTGAACCCGAGCGAAGCGAGGGTGAGCCGCTAGTTTAAAATAAATAAAAAATACCTAGTTTTAAATAACTTATAGTATATAGATATGATAACAAAAAAAAAAAATAGTGATGAAAATGTGTAAAATCTCATTTAACTTATATAATTATAATCAGCTAAGTGTAACTTATTTATATTATAAGTTAATTAATTTCTTAATTATTACTTTTTCATAGTTTAAATAATTATAATGTTGCATGAAAATAATAACTAATCAAACTAAATAATTGTTAAACAATGTTTTTTATATTTTATAATAATGCATATAAAAATAATCATAATGATTAGTATATAAAACTAAATTTAATATAGATTATGTAAAAATTTGCTAGATATAATTTCTTTGGATTATAACTTAATGTATCTCATTATAATTATGTAGTTAGTCATTGAATTGTTATGTAACATATAAATATTCAACTATCTAATCAAATCAAAACCTAATAATGTTAAACCAATTGTTAATTTAAATTAAGGAAATAAAAAGGCTTATTATTATTATTATTATTATGATAGCTGAAGAAAATGCACAACAGTCGCCACTAGCCGCTCCAACTGAAGTCAAAGCTACTGACACATTTTCACCGTGGGCCATACTAAACGCAATTGTGGGGCAAAAACGAAGCGTCGGGACTCCTTTGTCGAAAGCAATTAAAGAAATTGATACATACCTAAATGATGACAACTTAACCATTTTCACGGGCAATACATGGAATTGCCCTCTCGAGTGGTGGCGCGAACATAGATGTACTTATCCATTTTTAGGAAAATCATTTAAAAAATACGGCAATATTATGGCCACTTCCGTTCCCTGCGAAAGGATATTTAGCAAAACGGGTTTAATAATAAATAAGAAGGGAGACTAAGGGAGGGAGTGGCGCTGAATGACTTGTTACTCGGGGGTCCAGAGCTCCTACTACCAGGTGTCGTCATGAGATTTCGACAGCATGCCATCGCAGTCACGGCAGACATCACAGATTTATAAACTAAAGGGAGATATGCTAAGGAAGCGTGGCGCGTGCGGGATCCACCACAAAGCCACCGATAGAGAACAGAAGTTATCCGAAGCTCTTACCTCGATCCACTTCTTCCTCGGGTGGCCCGCGCGAGTACCAGTTCCAGGGAATTTCAACGACCGAGACATCATCTCCCGGTCCAGCTGGCGCCCCGCACAACGGCTCGCCGACATATTCTGGGCGAGATGGATGCGCGAATACCTCCCGAATCTTCAAAACCGGCGGGAGCCGCACTATTAGAGGATGCATCTACTCCAGAATTGACTCCAGAACGGGACCCATACAGTGATGATGGCGAATATGGATCGGATCAAGAATTTCAACCTAATTATGATGGTATGTCGAGCTCAGATGTGGAGTCTACAGAAACAAGGAAAATTGCAAGAAATATGATGAGAACAGAGTTCAGCGGATCTAGTGATACTCTAGTGTCAGATGATGAAGTAGAGGTAAGAATCCACTCAACTTTAACTGTCCCTGTGAAGTAGCCGTGCACTTCAGATCAAATTATAAACACAACTAACGACGATATAAGGGATGATAATGCCAGGGCAAACAGCCCATCTATACTAGTGTGCCATGAACAATTCGATGATGCATCTGATGTACACGAAATATCGTGTGAAAATTCTCAAAATGACACTGACGAGTGGGTGGACGTTACCGCCGAGATCCCTCTTTTTCATTTTGATTATGCATCTGAAGGACTCAAAGTAGAAATACCTGATAATGCTCAACCTTTAGATATTTTCAAATTAATATTTTCTAACGATCTTTTGGATTTTGTTATGTCTAGAACAAATGCTTACGGAAATAATTTGACAAATACAACCAGACCTCATACTCGACATAGTAGAAAATGTTCTTTCCGCGATGTAACCAAAGAAGAAATGTTAGCTTTCTTGGGGCTTTGTTTATTACAAGGCCAAATTAAAATTCCAAAGAGGGGAAAACTCTTCTCATATTCCGATCCTTTGAATTTCCACCCGATATTTTCTTATGTGATGTCATCTAGAAGATTTGATCAAATATTATGAGCCATTTATGTATCAGATATTGAGGCAAAAAGCGAGAAGAAGATAACTGGTTTTATTGAAGCTCTATCTGAGAACTTTCGTCGTGTATATGGTCCTGGCAAAGAATTATCGTTAGATAAATCTCTAGTTTTATACAGGGGTAGACTATATTTCAGGCAGTACATAAACTCTAAGAAGGCCCGTTACGGTATAAAATTTTATGTCCTAACCAGTGCAGCAGGATATGTTCTGAATATTATTATGTATTGTGATAAGGGCGAAGATGATAATACGTATGGGAAGAAAACCGAACAAATAGTTATGAAACTGCTGAAACCATACTTGATGAAAGGTCATCACGTATTCATGGATAATTTTTATAATGATGTCGAATTGAGTCAGAAATTACTAGAGTTGGAATTCTTTCTTTGTCTACAAAAAATACTTTAAAAACGATGTAAAATACGAATTTCTGGACTATCGCGAAGATTTAATAAAACAAATGATAAACTTAGAGAGTGGTTGTTCTGGTAGAAACATTATAAGAACTGGTAGCATATATTCCAGTCGACGAACTGCAGTTAGAGCTCCAAAAAAGGTACTTCAACAGGAAAATTTGGTAAGCATTAGTCAGGATCACTGGCCTGAAGATATTCCGTGCTCAACTGATTCCAAGAGGAATTTTAAATATTTGAACTGTAGCCTCTGCACTAAAAAGAAAAAACGCAAAGAGACAAGATACAGGTGCAAAGGATGCAGAGAAAAAACTCCCTTATGCCCTTCATGTTTTGAGGAATGGCACACCAAATATGTCAAGAGAGGAGATAGATAAAATGAAGCTATTATTCTAAGAAAATGTTGATTAAAACACATATTTTTTAATTTTTAAAGAGATATTTTTTTTGTATTTAAAATAATAAGAACTGGAGTAAGTTCTTACTAATTAATAGGCTGTGATTGATTATAATAGATATTTCTGTTTTATTTTATTTAAAATAATTAAGAACTGGAGTAAGTTCCTACTAATTAACAGGCTGTAATTGATTTTATAATAAATATTTCCTACGAATGCTGACTTTTATTTTTAAACT
Source organism: Brenthis daphne (assembly GCA_947093115.1). NCBI lineage: Eukaryota > Metazoa > Arthropoda > Insecta > Lepidoptera > Nymphalidae > Brenthis > Brenthis daphne. The sequence goes on along the minus strand of OX352482.1, from coordinate 14,839,211 downwards.
GCTATAGCCGTACTGTTATCATGCAATGCATATTTCCATATATTACACGGCAGTACGGCCTTAGCAGTATTACGGCTAAGGCCGTACTGCCTTCAGGAATACCTTTTTTATTATGTGTTATGACAGTACGGTTATAACAGTGTCCCTAAAATGTATAGAAAATTTTAGTGATTTTTTACGAAACTATCAGTTAAATTACCGGCCACGAACGTGTTAATTACCTTTGCGGTATTTTTTTTTCACCAAACATTTGTCAACAAAAAATTATGCTTAAAATTAAGGGTAGCCCGATTTTTTTGCACGCCAGTGTATTTCATTTTCTAAAAAAGTGGGCCTTCTCAGCCAGTGTTACCTTATTGTATTTATATTTTATAGATGTATACTTTTTTCTCTTTAGTGTCACTATTTTTGATTAACAAATCTGGACATAACTTGCTTGATTTTTCCTAGATCAACCCTTTGAGAGCTTTCAAGCTTTATGAAAATTTCACAATAAAACACTGTTTATCATTCATCTAAATTCTTCTGAATCTGGAATTTCATTTAAAAGCTTCAAAATATCCCGACTAGCACAATCTGCGTCTAACTTTCTCATATGGTTCAGTCGTTCAGTTACATGCTTTCCAAAAAACCAATATTGATGAGTTTCATAGTTATTTACTATTGGATTCATTGCTTTTATCAAATCATTCAAAATTTGTTTACAATTATCCTTATCCTTTTTTCTTGTCTTTCTACGAGGTCTATCTGTTCTTTGACCGCGTTGTCTAATACCTAACTCTATATCAAATTCAGTTGACCTTTCTTCCTTTATATCTACATCTGGTAAAATATCACTGTAGCTTGTTTTAGCATATTCCTACAAAAAAAAACAATTTTAAAGTTTAATATTATTGTTTTACTAGCGACTTACCCTCGCTTCACTCAGGTGTGTCCCTGGGTATTTTTTTGGAGGAGTAATTCTTTTTTTTAAATAAAAGTAACCTTTTTATAACATCAGCTATCTGCCAGTGAAAGTCGCGTTAAAATCGGTCCAGCCGTTTCGGAGATAAACCAGAACAAAGAGATAGACAAACAATATTTTTGAAATTTGTGTTATTCTTATAAGTACCATATATAATTTCATATGTATTTAGTAAAAAAGCTATTATTATGACATTATAAAGAGACACTTTCATTTTATTTATCTGTATAAATCTCGGCAAATACTTTTCAGTGTAGGATATATGTAGATGTTGAAGTGAAACATGGGGAAAGTAAATTAGCTAATGTATTTATATGATATCAATAAAATCTCGAGCATCATCTTTGTATTTACTTAAGACTGATTAAAATACAATACATAGTAATTTTATCTAGTTAGAGTTTCATTTAATTATGTGCAGTCTGGATTGTTGCACAAATAAATAAAAGTTATACTTTTACAAATAAGATATCCTTATAGATAGATTTTTTCTGAAAATTTGTATTTAAAAACATACAAAAGAATTATTAAAATCAGTGCACAATAGATTTAAACTTTAGATAATATTATATATACTAAACATAAACTTAGTGGAGCCTAGATAATTTTTGAAGTTTATTACAATAAAAAAAATAAAAAAAGATATACAAACTAAAAAATCTGTGGAAATAATATGTAAATATCAATAAAATATAATAATTAACTATTCTAATATTATAAAGATAAAAAATTAGTTTTTTTTTGTTTGTTTGTGTGTTTGTATTGAATAGGCTTCTAAGCTACTGAACCAATTTAGATGAAACTTGGTAAGAAGATATTTTTAGACCCTGTGAAGGACATCGGATAGTTTTATTCCAAAAATCATCCTTTAAGGGTGTGAAAATGGGGAATTGTATGGGGAAGCAATCTAGGGAAGAACCCGAGCAAAGTGAGGGTGAGTCCCTAGTAGAAAATAAAATATATTGAGAATTCTGTTGTATTTTTAAGATAGATAATATTATCTCCTCCTCCTCCTATTGAACTGCCTCGGTGGTGTAGTGGCTAGCATGTACGGCTGCACACCCGGAGGTCCTGGGTTCGAGTCCCGGGTCAGGCCAAGTTTAGTTATTGAGTCTTCCTGAATAGTAAGTCTCAGTAACAGCCCGGAGTTGGGAAGTTGGCGGTGTTTCACCCCCGTGCCTCGGAGAGCACGTAAAGCCGTCGGTCCTGCGCCTTAACTCTCACCGGTCATGTCCAGTGGTCGTCCCACCGGAGTATGAGAGTGATAGGAACAGAGAGTGCACTTGTGTCTGCGCGTACACTTGAGCACTATAATATCTCCTGCGCAGTTGGCTAATCTCATTGAGATTGGCCGCCGTGGCCGGAATCGTCTAGGAGAACATCATCATCATCATCATCACATCATCAATATTATCTCCAAAATGCTATCACACAAATTTCAGAGATATGTTTCCTCTTCATATAGAAATAAACCTTGAAACCCATCTCTAATAACTAGATACAGAACTAAAACAATTATATAATTTATGAAGCACTTTATAATACTTACTTCAAAATTAATACCGTTTTCCTTTGTAGTACTAGCCTCTTTAAGAAATTGCAGTGGTTTCCATAGCGGCCAACATGGTACATATAAATCAGATGCTGACTTAGCTGTTTCTTTTGATTTATCAATTCTCCTTAAGTTGTGATTAAAAGTGCTCCGAATATTTACCCATCTATCTCTCACAGAGCGAGCTGAAATATTTTTATATATTTACGAAACTGTCTTAGAGAAACTACCTAATTGTTGTATATTCTAGTTTTTGTGTCATGTCACGTGGAAGAGATGACGTTATTGATGCCTTTTTTACCTACCTACTGTTTATACCCACACAAGGCCGTTAGATTTAATAATTTGAAATAAGTAGGTATTTATAAGAACCTGAACGTTATTAATATAATATACGAAAAAAACCTACACTAAAAGTATATAATAAATACCTGTAAATCCACGTCCCAATCTCACTGCAAATTCAGCATAAGCTTTATATTTTTGCTGAATATGATGGTTGGTGTTCCCAATTGGCTTCCATATAAATTCTCTTTGACGAACAAAATCTACCAATTCTAATTCTAATTTGCGAGTCCAGTAGCAAGTTTTTCTTGGCATTATATTATCGTTCAGTTGTAATTGATATTTAAATAATCAACTGAAAAATTACCTCACGACTCACGTTCGTCTTCGTTATAACATAGACATAGATTATAAATAATAAATATAATTATATAATATAATATTCCACAGTCCATGGTAGCGTCACAGCGTATGCCAAATCGATTATCAATAGTCGTTTAATCGATTATTAAAATAATCGATCGCAATCGATTATAATTTGAATTTATATAATGATCGATTAAAAAAAACCAATCTAAAAAAATGATTTTATTGGTCGTGGTTTAGTATGGCAACCATGTCATTATAAAACAGAGATTCTCTCAATTTTTATTTATATGATTTTTTATTTATATTTTTTTTATTATTATAGGTAATTTTACTCCCCGACATTTTAAACTCGCGAAATTAAAAAAGTTCATTAGGGTAAAAATAACTTGTCTTTTTGCACGAAAATTAGAATCAACTACCTTCATACAACATAATCGACTTTAATCGATCAATAACAGGTTATTTATCGATTTCCGTTAAACGCATAACCAGTTTATTTATCGATTATTTATCGATTTCTGTTATACGCATAATCGGTTTAGCTTTAAGATAACAAATAAGAAATATATTTGTTATTTTTTTGGAAATTTATCCCTTAAAGGCGTAAAAGGGGATAGTAAAGTTTGTATGGGCAAAGAAATTATTTATGATCAGAATTATTTCAAACTTAGGAACGTACGTACGTAGGAACAAATGATATCCATTTTCTTTGCACTGCACTTTACAATTTGTCATTTTAATTAATTTTAAATAAAATGAAGAAAATCCATCCACGTTATAGTTTTACAATACACTGAGGGCTATAGTGATGGCGACATCTCGCGGGAGAAAAAGCAAAATTCTTCCCCAACATTTTGTTGTAATTTCTTTATACGAGGTTGTTCTGACTATAAATGTAAGATGTCACTGTTGAGTATTTCATATTGTTTCAAATGGAAAATTTCATAATAAGTATGTATCATACTTATAAGCCATAATTAAAGTTGTAAACTATGTACAATATTAAAATTAAAAAAATCCTCATATTTTAAAAAAGACAATTTTGTTCCACAAACGCTGTGGACTGGACAGTGGACATACAATTCCTAATCCTAAGAAAGTTATAATAAACTAGCAACTCACCCTCGCTCCGCTCCGGTTCGTTCCTAGTTAGGTTTTATCGTTTAGTAAAGACTTCTCAGAGATGAGATAATTTCACGCAGTAAAATGTACCAGTAGTATATGCTGACCCAGATAACCACCACAAACACCCCCCGCCCCGCCCCTAACGTGCGTTCACCTTGTCGTGGTGGGGGGGGCTCAGTAGTGCCCGGCAATACAGCTGGGTGCGAAGCCAAGAAACGCACAGGGAGGTGGCCCACTTTGGTGGGCGGTGAAAGGTGGCCCTCTTCGGTGGGCGGTGTACCATGCGGGTTGCTCCTGGTACTTCTCTGATAGCAGAGTGGACTTTGGAGCAACCCCATGGTCGTTGTGGTCTGCCTCGGCAGACCTGCCGTCGGGGCGTCGTAGCTGAATGCGTAAGCGATCCTGCGACGCCCCATTAAGACGGGGGAAGGTTTTAGTGGGTAGTACTGGCTTTGCCGGTGAGTCCCACACTTCTTGCGTAAATGCATTTCCCAACGTTAAAAACAAAAGATAACCAGCTATCATCATACCAAATTTCATCAAAATCTGTCCAATGGCTTTCTCGTGATGCTTTCCCAGACAGGCAGACAGAAATTCTAATAACTATAGATTCGCCCACTGTATCGATAATAATGTCTATTTCAATAAGATTTTCCAAAAAATATTGAATGTACAGGTTCGACTCAGAATTTATTATAAATGTATAGAAGTTATCTTATTTTCATTACTATTTTAAAATAACATCACAACTGCATTTTAATGAAACGGTAATGTGTCCGAAGCGCTTCGGAAGAGGATGTAATAAACCATCCGGTGGGTTTCGATAAGCTAATGTCAAGCTCAGCTGTTAATGCGACCATTACGGCATGCAAATTTTAATGTTGCTTCTACACATAAGTTTGCTCAACGCTCCCACATTGTATCCATACTTGTAATAAAATTGTATTTAATCACGTTTGCGGTTTACGTTTATATATTATTGGGAAAATTCTATCAACTGTATGATATTAATAATATAATTATAGCTTGATGATTTACTTATATTTTAAGTCTGGGGAGAGTCTAGGAAAGCTTCCATTGACACGTCCTCTTCCGAGAAAATGTGTGCTAGATGTCTTTTATAGTCAGCAACTTCAGTACGGAAATAAATCGTACATTCTGACTCGTTCATGGCTGATCCAAGGATTTCATCAGTGGTAGATATATTGTAGTATAACACTGAAAAAACTTCGAGATATTGTTGTATTCAGTAAATATTTTGAAAACATCAACTCGATTTTTAAGATCGTAAATACATAATATATTCCGTGAGGAAGCAACGGCTGAGAAGAGCCAGTTAGAAATGAAGTTTAATCTTTAATTAAATTACAGTATCTATCTATACTTATTATAAAAATAAGTCCCCCGGCCGCGTCTTTCTGTCCTCCTGTCTGTCCTCCTGTCTGTCTGAACGCGATAAACTCGAAAACTACTGAACGGATTTTTATACGGTTTTCAACAATAGAAAGAGTAATTCTTGAGGAAGGTTTAGGTATATAATTTATTATGCTTTTATGTAAATTAGCTGAAATACGGCGACAAATGTTGAAGAGGTCGCAAAAAATCTCGCCAAATGGGAACTTTCCACGCGAACGCCGCGTAAACTAGCAAAGATACAGTTAAGTAATGTACTAGAGAATTCAAAATCTATAAAAATGCTACAAAAAAGTCCGCGATAGCATATCTCTATCTCTTACGGTTGACTTACAATAACCACTTTTATGTTAACATTTTTAATTAAAAACATTACGTTATTTTCAAAGTTATTTTCTTTAGTTCGGTATTAATCCTTATCCAAATGAATATTTTAGTTAGCTTAGTCATTTAATGCAGATTAAAATTGCTCTTTACACTAAATCAATCAGATGAATAGTTTTTGAGATATCGTTGTTAGAAGTAATTAGTAGCGAAACATTTTTAATGCTTGGCGAGCATTGAGATGCCTACGGCGAGTCCATCCCCTCTGCCCCGCATCGCTCGACCGCCTGCTCAAGCTATATAAACCGGGCGATGTAGCGCGCGATCCTAGGATACTTTTTACCGCGGGAAAATATCTTATTTCTGAGGAAAAATACAAAAACTGCAATGTAAGAGTATACTAATATGTAACACCTAAGAATTTAGTTTTTGGTCATCTGAACGCGGGCGGAGCCGCGGGCAATGCTAGTAATACAATAATAACGAGTTAACTATTACCTATTATAATTTTAGGTGTTAAAATCTATTAATAAACTAATCACTAAAAGGTCTACAGGGTGAAACCGATATCTTTCATTTTCTCAAGATATCAAAATCCCGGCACTTTTTTTAAATAAATTCTTATCAGCTAAGGTAGCATAATCAAAAGTTTTATACAAATTAGTCAAATATTTTGGGGGGTTTATTACATTTATTTAAATCAATGAGACATGACAATATGTAAGTACATACTAATTTCATTAATTTCTAATATATTATGTAGGATCCAGTTATAAAAGCGTTTATAACACTATTTACTATTTATTCCTTTTAAATATTACAAAAACAATGTTCACGCGTATCGTCGTGTCGTCATTGTGACACAACATTTTTCTTTCCTTTTATTCATCTATTTCATTCCATTCTTAAAATTTTAACATACGTCTCCTTTTATTCTTAAAATATCATTTCATGCATACTCATCTTGCAGATCCTACAATTATTACATATGAAATTCTGCAAGCACTTTGTTTGAAATTACATTTTGTTGTAGAAACAATAATCCGCTTAGTACGAAATACAATAAGTAGTATTACTAAACCAATTGAAATAAAACAACCATGTGTTGAATAAAATTATTAATTGTACAACAAAAAATAACAATTCTAAGAGATCAAATTGATTCCACTTCATCTTATTGACAAATTATATTAAAAAAAGATAAACAATAGGCATTCTACTTTATATTAGTACAAATACTAAATCCGTATTAATATTATAAAAGTGAATTTTTGTGAGTATGGATGTTTGTTACTCTTTCACGCCAGAACGGCTGAACGGATCTGGATGAAATTTGGCATAGAGATAGATTATAGTCTGGAATACCTACTTTTACTAGGCTACTTTTTATCCCGGAAAAATGTACAGTTCCCGTGGGATAGGTAACATAGGTTTGTTAAATAAACACAGATTTTTCAATTTGAAAATGTCATTGCGATCTTATAATCTATCGATTTAAATAAAATAATAGTTAAATTGTTATATTAAAGATATGAACGGTGAATTCAATTATTAAACGTTTAATAATAATAGCTTTAATACCTTAAAAACCACAGAGTAAATATAATGGCTAACACACCGTGAACCTTTTTCGTATGTATGTATGTAGTGTACACTGTACACAACTACTAACTGACCTCGGAAGTTCGTCCATAAAGTCACTGCAGTTTAGTATGTAAATGTTAAATTCGTTTTCTTGCTAATATATCATTTCGTTTTAAATTAATATTATAAATAACATTTTCTTAATTATTTTGAGTTTTACGTGGTCATGAGTAGACGGTAATTGTAGGAGGTACATCATTTCATCGGTTGCCAGTGGTTACAGACACTAAGTTCTTAGGTTTGAGCCACGGATTGGGCCAAGTTTAAATTTTTAAAACTGAATTTTTCTATTAAGAAATTTGGTGTGACACAACCTCATGTGCTCATAAAGCCGTCAGTCCTGTGCTTTAACTCTTACTGGTCGCTTCGAACTTTCGAACCCTCTCGGATCGAATCGGACTCGGAGAATAAAAAGGAATAGTGAATGAACTTGTGTGTGCGCTCACTTGTGCACTATAATATCTTCTGTCTCTGGCGAGTCTCAGTGAGATTGACCACCGTAGCTGAAATTGGTCAGAAGGACTTCGTTAATAATAAACTTTAAGGCTAATAATTATTCGTATCATTCAATTTTCAATTTCATTTTTAATACAATAATGTAACTCTGCCTCAGTTATAGAACTGAATTAAGGATTGGTATTTATAATGAAGATACTGTATTTCCTACTCTGTGACTTCAATCAGCGTATGACTCAACACATTGGGGCTGTTACGATACAAGTTGACAAGTTTGCCTTTGCCCAGCTATTAATCACCCGCCAAGTTAGAGGTGCCGTTGACAACTTGCCTACACACTGACCTATTTTAATTTCGCTTATATTTTTTATCATAAGATCATAAATCATATGCCAATGTCTTGACATTTCTTACAGATATTTGTACATGAATTAGAATGGTGGTGATGATTAAAATATGGGTTCGATTTTCGTGTGGAATCCATACTAATATTATAAATATGTGTTTGTTTGTTTGTCCTTGTTTCACGTCGAAACAGAGTGAGGGATTAAGGTGATTTTTTATGTGGAGATAGTTGGAGGGTGAGTTAGTTGGAAGTTGGATACTTTTTACTGCGGGAGATTATCTCATTTTCAAGGGAAAACACGTTACGATACAACCCAGAACAAGTGATCATAGCTATGTATATATAATACATATACATATAGTCTGTCTGTCTCTATCTATTCCATACTAACCGTTAAATATGGAGTATATTATAGTTTCATCAATTTAAGCAGGTTTTGTGTAATAATTAAAAAAAAACATTTTTAATAGATTGTCAAAAAGCACAAATATTAAGTCAATCTCTGTCTTACTATATATATATATATATATATATATATATATATATATATATATATATATATATATATAACATTTATTACTATTTTTTTTTCAAAATGTATTAACAGGACATGTTCTATACAACAAGTCACGTAAGTTACTAACCAAAAACAAAACTATTTTTTTATTCATAAATATGTAGAATAGCACCTGACTTAATTAATATTAATATTTTTGGACCTTTACAAATTTAATAAACATGTAGTTAAGTTAGTGAAAGTAATTGAACTCGGGTAATTATATACTAGGTTTTTGACCCGGGCACACCCGTCATTAGTACAGCCCTTCATAATGAGCTCGGATACACGAGGGTGACTATGATTCGTTTATGGTTTTAGGAGACATTATAATATGTAAAAGGGATGTAATACTTTCTATTGTTTAAAGTCGTTCATCTATATTTGATATTGAATTGTGCATTTTGCCTTACTACTATTATTATGCTTAGCCAGAATTTTCTCTTTGGTGTGGTTGGTTGGGTGGTGGCCCTGGGTTCGTTTCCGTTAATTATTTTAATTTGCCTCGGTGGTGTAGTAGCTAGCATGTACGGCTGCTGATCCGACAGAGGTCTTAGATTCAAATTCTGGGTTGGACCAAGCTTAGTTATTGAGTCTTTCCGTTTAGAATGTCCTAGTAAACCTGAACCTCAATAACCTGAACTTGGGAAATTGACGGTATTTCATCCTCGTACATCGGAGAACACGTAAAACTGTTGGCCCTGCGTTTGATCTTTCACCGATTGTGATGAAGGTTGAATAAAACGATATTTACGGGAATTTGAGAGTGAAAGGAATAGCAATAGAGACTGCACTGGTGTCTGCGCGTAAACTTGTGCTCTATAAGTGGTAGCTTCGTTACGAACTGACTACGTTATTCAAATTGACACTTCAAAAATTCTTGTAATAAGTCTATTTGAATAAAGTTTCATTTTTTAATATTTTTTGTACTGTTGGCTAGTCTCATTGCTCGCCATGGCTGAAATCGTCATTATCGTCATTTTTATTTGTAATTTTCCGAAATAAATCTCATTGCTACTTAGCGGATTGAACTTTTAATCATTAAAATAATCGTTTCATTGCATATGTCGAAGAATTCTAACAATACATTGTACATTCTAAGTAAAATTGTCTGAAAAAATATTATTATTTTCCATATAAACTTTTCCACTATTTTTCATACCTATGGGATTAGATACATTTCAAAAAATCCTTTCTTAATGGTTATCTATGACATAACAGGAATACGCTGTCAAAAGGGATGCTTTCAAAAGACGGATATGCTTTCAAACAATCTTGGGTCTGAATATATAAAGGTGAAAGTGGTTTCAATTTAAAGGTATAATATTACTGAAACTGATTATAGATATTTATAAGATTTTATTTTAAATTAAGGTACACATTTATAACAAGAATTAGTAAATATATATAGTATACGCGTAATCTATACAGATAAATAAAATTGGAGTGTCTGTTTGTAACGTCTAAATTACAGATTTTTACTAAATGCATATGAAAGTATATAGGTACGGTATATATGTCCTATAATAAAAACTCAATCTTTCAAATTTTTGTCTGTCTGTCTGTTTGTTCCGGCCAATCTCCGAAACGGCTGGACCAATTTTGACGAGACTTTAACTGGCAGATAGCTGATGTTATAAGAAGTAATTTAGGCTACTTTTATTTTAGAGATAGAATAGGATTCCGCTCAAAAAAATTAAAACGTACCTAGGGACGCACCCGAGCGAAGAAAAAGGGTAAGTCGCTAGTATATACATAAATTCCAGAGTATTTTAATTAGATATCTCTTTTTGACAACTTTAAGTTACTAGTAAAAATTATAAAATATGAAATTATTAATAGGTTGATTCCCCATACAAACTTTCATCCCCATTTTCATCCCCTTAAGGGATGATTTCCAGGATAAAAAGTATCCTATGTCCTTTCCAGGATCTCCAACTATCTTCTTACCAAATTTCATCTAAAGCGGTTCATTAGATCCAGAGAGTACCCCCTACAACGTCACAAACTCACATTTCACAAACTTTACCTCTTTATAGATTAGATAAAATATAATAAGTAAATATAAATTGACTCTTATGCAGGATAACTATTGTGTTGTATTAAAATCGTTGTAAATTGATTTTAGAAGAGCAACTATTGAGTTTTTTGACGAGTTCTTAGCAGCAGGAAATGATTTCAATAAAGATATGATAAGTTGAATGTATTTGCCAAATATAAAAATTTCGATGCATCATGCTAAGCAAAATTAAAATAAAAACACAAAATAATCTAAAAAAAAATAGTTCATGTAATCTGTGAGTGTTAGGCTATAAAAAAAAGTAAAAATTAAATTAAAAAACTCTTGAGTTTAATCAGTAAATGTACATTATAATTTATTACAAAGCAATGCTCATAATATAGTTTTCATATTTTTATTATAAGTTAATTATTATATGGTAAAATAATAATAATTCAAAAATAACTGCAAATGTTAACTAAAATGTCGAAGTCAAGGAAATTCTTCTTTTCGTAACCCTATAAGCGTAGTGGCGTGATCAAAGACCATCGATTTTATTTCTTTCCATCCAAGGAAAATTAACATTGTAATATAGTCAGCTTGGTTCTAAAACTTCTAAATCGTTCTAGTATTTGGTTAATATTGTAAATTGTAAAAATATTTTTATAAATCATAGGGCTTTATATTTAAGTCTTGTTTTTATAGTGAATTTTATTATAAGTGCCAGTATCATGAATGCTGTAAAGCATTCGAAACGTCGAGATCCAAAACTCAAATCAAAATAATAGTAGATAGTTTTATTTAAAATGTCAAATATTCACGTAAATCTACGAAAGTATCATGATAGGTTTAATATCTTCACGACCGCGGACACGCCAGCGTTACAGTTAACAATAGATTACTTAGAAATTTAATTAATTTCTTAGAAATTTACCTAGAGGTGTTAAATTATAATATCTTAACTAGCATTAACTCATGGTTACCGTAGTCATGTACATGTGACCTCTATTATGGCATTGCAATAAACATCGACATAAATTTTAAATTATTATAGGAAAATAAGTGTTTTGTTATGTATTAAATTGAATTATAGTTAGCTAATTATTTTTTCTATTATTTGTTTAGTGCAATAAAGAATGTTTGTTATATATATGTATAAAAAGTCAACTTAATAATCTCAGGTTTTATTATAGATAAACTAGCAACTCACCCTCGCTCCGCTCGGGATCGTTTAACGATTAGTATAGGTTTCCGAGAGTAGAAAATAATGTCTATGTAAAAAAATATCTAAACTAATATCGCTATTAAAAATAAGGATTGGTGGTAGAAAGGTGAAAATTTAAGTTTGTATGTATTTTAAAACCCTAAACATAAAAAAAACAATTTTGTCCAAAATAAAATTGGGGTGGACCATCCCATGTTAATCAGTTATAAAGAACTATTGTCGCAACGTAGTACTGAATCTTTAGAAAGTATGAGGTTGGTGCTGTAGTGTTTCCTTTGACACAAGTCACGGCATGTATTTTTTTTTACTTTCACAACTGTTTCAAAAATGTTTGTGGTATGCTAGATTTATTTTCCCATCAGACTTTGAGAGTGCTAGGAATGGCACTGAGTTGTGTTTGCATATACGCTTACTGCGCTATAATATATCCAATGTGCAGTTGGCTAGTGACAATAAGATTGTTCACCGTGGAATATAAAGGAGAATGGTGAGCTCCTAAACTATAGTAGTAGTATAGTTATATTCAATTACTAGCATTGCCCGCGGCTTCGCCCGCGTCCAGATGACCAAAAACCAAATTCTTATGTTTTACATATTAGTATACTCTTACAAAGCAGTTTTCGTATTTTTTCTCAAAAATGAGATATTTTCCTGCGGTAAAAAGTATCCTATATGTTGACCCGGATAACGAGCTATCATTATACCAAATTTCATTAAAATCTGTCCAGTGGTTTTCTCGTGATGCGGTAACAGACAGACAGACAGACAGACAAAAATTCTAAAAACTATAGAATCGGACTCTGTATAGATAATAATGTCTATTTCAATTAGATTTTCCAAAAAATATTTAATGTACAGATTCGACTTAGTTACAATTTTATTATATGTATAGGGGTCATTCTACTTTTGGAGAGAAAAAAAAATAAAAAAAATATCTTGAATTTTACGGTTTTTTCACTTTTATTTTATTTAATATCACAAATAATCACAATAAAAATTAGAAGTAGAGGTCGTGTTCTATTAATTTTTGAAAAAAAACGATTGATATTGAAAAATGGTGATAACAGAGTTGAAGCAGCACATCACAGTTATGACGATTTTCTAATCAAATAGCACTTAAAGATATTGAAGAAGATTCACTACAAGGTATATTAGAAAAACAGCCCCCACGTTAACCAAAAACAAAATAATCATGGACAAAATTAATAACAATAGGTGAAAAAAATATATCAAAGATGTGATCACATAAATGACGTCCTGTCTGTTATCATCTAGCAACATTTAGATACTATATAAAAGCTCAAAATTCTATAATTACAAAATAGTTTAAAACATAACAAAGGACTTGTTATGCATTAATTTATATATTTTTCTTAAATATTACAAAATTTAAATTAATTGAGATCAATTTTAACGCAATAAATAATTTAAGCTTTTAACGCAATAAACAATTTAATCTTAAAGTATCGGTCAGGAGGTCGCAAAACGGCCCTGCAACGTAGTCGAAAATGCAGGCTAATCAAACGCAAAAATACCTCTCATTAAAGAGTTTTTTTTTGTTACGTAACAAGTAAAGCAAAAATTTAGAAAAGAAGATTAACCAGGAAGTTATAAAATGTTTTCTTCTGAAGAGCTCGATGATTGTAATATGAGACGCTTTCTTGGCTTTCGTACCTCCGTTTCAAATTCAGGAGTAAATATTCGATCTATATATTTTTTTCTCTTTATTTCTTGTTCGACGCTCTCATCCGAAGAAGAATTGTAGTAAAAGTTTCGGTTGCATTTTCAAAGAACCGACACCGCAACAGGTTTATTTTCATGATCTGAATCATCAAAATTTGACAGATTATCATCGTCAAGTACACATAATACGGTATTTCTGTGAGAAGATCCGGGCTATTCAAAAAAACATGAATCATTACACTCAGAATCATCAAAAAGTGTCGAGCATTTTCTTTCTTTAAGAATAGACGAGCTAGCCATTAGGAAAGGATTGGGTTCCTTTAGAATACGACGAACTGAGTGAGAATTATCAAATCGTATTAAAGAATCGGTACAAGGAGGAGAACTGCTTTCTGATGCGCGAGCTTTCTTATATGTTTTTTTTGTCTGAAGTGTCTAATGTATGATCACTATGTGACGAGGAAGGGAGAACTTCACCTTCACCAAAGCTGACACGAATGGCTTCTGTATTGATTATACCTATTTCATAATGTGGACAGATTTGATGTGGATGACATTCAGTGCAACTTAATTTTCGAGCATGAAGAAGACCCGGGCTATTTTTGTTCCAAGCTACTTGGTGTATGGTGAATGTACCTTTAAACGTTTGCGTCAAACTTCTTAACAGCAAATGTTCAATGGTCGCAACATTGTTATCATCTACAGGTAAAATTTGTACACCCTTGCAGCTTTTTATCAAACATTGAACCAATTGTTGAAAATTAGCCACTTCATAACCTCTGGCTACCGATTGATCTGCTGTCCGTTTTATGGTTGCGCCAATTCCATCAGGTGATCCTTTGCCGTGTCCAATTTCATTGTAATGCCACACTAGATTTTGCACGTCTAAATTTACAGCAAGGAAATTAGCCATCAAGAAAAACATTGATTTACATAATACTTTCTTAGATTTACGCGAATATTTGACATTTTAAATAAAACTATCTTTTCGGATTTTGTCGCGGATTTATTTGTATTTTTGTTTCCCGACGTTTCGAATGCTTTACAGCATCCATGGTCACGGGAGAGACTGAGGTGTTACATGTCTTAAAGATATAGTTGTTACAGACAGCCTACCCACAATTAACAAAATGAAAATTGCACCAATTACATTACAATATTTTAACTTTAAATATTTTTTATAATTTTAATTATAATTGAATATGGAAAATTATTTATTTAATTTTTGCTATTATTTTTATAATTATTACAATTTTAAAAATATTAATTAGCAATCTATATTTAGTGTTGCCATTATTATATTTATAACCATAAGAAAAATATAAAATATAGTATTAATTATTTAAGCCACAATTGATCTATGTGTAATTTGAAAAAGTTAAGATTAATTAAAAAATAATAATTTTAATTTAAATTTGCTATTATTTAAAAACAAATTATTAAGCAACACATTACTACATACATTTACAAATGAAAAAGTGAAAAAATATTATTAATCAGAAATGCTATCTTTTTGATCTACACAGTAAGAACTTACTACATCTACCTGTCTGTTATGTTTAGATTTATTATTAGACATTTACATTGATTTATTTCGATATTGCGAAGATGGTCCGTCACTAACAAAATGCATGGTCTTTATGGTAGAACATAAACCTTTGATTATTTTAATAACTGGTAGTAAATGATTGCAAATCAATACTGGGTCATGCCTGAGATTTTCAGAAATTGTACAAAATGGAGTTATAATAGAGTCAGATTCCACGAAATGTACAACGCTGTTACAACGCGTTTTGTACTTCTTCAGTCTTATCTCCATTATTCGCAGTTTTTCTCTCAGCAAAATGTTCTCTAATTTTAAACGTCTTTTGTTCTTTTCTCCTATCCTCCTACCAGACTGCAGAGTCTGGTATCTTGATCTAGAACTAGAAGATGCAGGGCTATCTGGATGAGTGTAATTTTCAACAAAATCCTCAGTTTGTTGACGAATTTGTTCCATTGCTTTTTTTTATCACGATATTTTTTCGGTCTTTCTTTCCACTGCTGTATTATTATTTTCTGAGCTCGAGGTGTTAATTCATTGATGTTACTTATCAATCCCTGTTCTTTTTTTCGGTTGTATCGTTCTCTGTCTTTTTTTCGCCTTTGTTCCAGTTGTTCTTCTGATAACTTCTGTCGGTGTCGCCTCATGGCGTGTTTTACTTGCTCTCTACGTTTCTGTGAATTATTTTTTTTAGTTTTCTTATTTTGTCTTGCATTTGGAGCCACGTTGCAGCTAAAAATAACAAAAATTATCTATAAACTCCTTTCGTCTATTATTCATTTCCACAAGCAATATTTCGTCATAAATATACGTTTTAAATACCTATTTATATCAAAGTAGCAATATCACCAATATTTAATTAATATTATTCTCAAACATTTTAATATAACAATAAAAAAATCCAAATCGTCACTTCAGTGATCGTACATCATTTCTGTTATCATCCTCATAACAGGCGTGACGATCACAGAAATGACGGAACGTAGGTTTACCCGCCATATTTCTCTTGATAACAAAGTTAAACACTTTAACTCCATTAGTATCATATGAAACATCAAAACGTATGCAAGTCGAGTGATTTTACATTTAATTTCAAAAACCTTACCTTTGCATAGCTTAAGCAGAGATGACGCACGATCTTTTACACAGTGAAAATTACAAATAAATGATTTTTTTATTAAAAAACGAATGAAACTCTTTTCACTCTGAAGCCGCCATTTAAATAACAGGTAACATAATGTTGCAACTTACTTGAATTTAACCAAGCTAAGCAATGTGACTAGATTTTTTTTACATTTTTACCCCTGATAACAGAAATGACAAATATTTTGTAACACAAGTAAAATGATGTATAACTTTTCATGTGCTTCGCTCAATTTTATATGCTTTAAGTATCATTAACTGGACTATATTTAAAAACTAATTATAATAGTAACAGGTTTAAAGACTTAATAATAATATTTTTTAAAGTCACCTGAATGTTACAACATATGAAAGCCACAGATAACAGTACATGACAATTAGCATTTCCGACCCTTAAAAGTTTTTGAAAAATAAAAGTTTATAACTAATTTATTGCAGCTAATGAAAATTATGATCGAGATCCTTTATAAAAGCTAAAAATGAGACCATAATGTAAATTAATTCATGTTAATTTTCCCAATGCACACTTTTTTTGCTGTAGAAAAGACTATACTTATCAAATTTAAGTATTATTAAAAGAAAGTAAAAAAATTTGGCCCTAAAAAGATATTTAGACTTGGTTTAAGGCCTAACGAACATTCAAGCAAAAACTAAAGAGAGTACGTTAAAATATGTTTAATCATTTTCTAGAGTATACACTATGCCTTATTTATATACACTGTACATATATATGTATGAATGTGTTTAGAAAGTAACTTGGTGACCCTAATTTAGAAGTCATTATTATTATTTTGGGACAAACTTTACTCATTAGTACAACTGTTGTCAACTTAATTATACTTAGACCTTTGTTGTCATATACTACTTATAAATATGACGTGTTAATTATATGATAAGAGGTAATCTCATTTGTGTCGATTTTGTGAGTCTTAAGTGTTCATTGTCACTTTGATAGATATACAACAATATGACAAGTTTGGTTCCGTATGGGTTAATATTTATGTTGGTTATATCATCTGTTTGTATGTTTGTATTATTTATTATAGACTAAATCGGCTTTCTGCCTCTTAGTCGTGTAAGAATATTGTTGTATTATAGTTGCCTTATTTAGTTATTTTTCCATTTTATAAAACTCTTTAAAGTTTATCAAGATTTCTGGTCTAACATTGTGAAGTGACAAAACATATTTTTTTATCACATCACATTAAGATTTGCAGATGCATTGGATTTATGTAATGGATTCCACACATTATGCTATCTATATCATCGCATTACTGCTATCGTTTACTTTATGCCTTCCCTTTCCTGGTGGGAAGGTCATGTGGACGTGTGCGTTAGATAAACGTTGTTGATTTACTTTTGCGCGTTTAATGTTGCTGTTGTTTGTAATAGAACACAGTTTTATTATAAAGTAAAATATAAAAATATATTAAATTTTTTTTATTGCATTATTTTTTTTTATTACATATATGCTTCTGAAGGGATGTGTTTTTTTTCGGTGCTGAATTTTAACGAATCTTTAGATTAACAAGATTGAAAAAATATTTATTATTAAATATTAATTGATATTAGATCCGTGAATAAATTATCGTGATTGTTTTTTAAATAGAATTTTTTTAATTTCGTTATTTATGAACATTGAGTATACACATTTTTTTTTAAATTATTTCAATACTAACGACTAACCCATGCTTTGCTCGGGTGCGTCCCAGTTACGCGGTCTTTTTTTCACAATTTCATGAAATTTATGTTTTATGCGAGGAACTCTATCTTTTCTAAAATAAAAGTAAAAAAGTCTATGTTACTCTTTATAACAAAATACCATCTAAATCGGTCCAGCAGTTTCGGAGATTAGCCGGATCAAACAGTCAGACAGAATAAATATTTTAAAAATGTTTTTTTCTTATGAGTACCGAGTATACTTTCGTATGTGCTTACTATAAAACTGTTATTTTAGTATTACAAACAGACACTTCAATTTTATTTATATATTACAAAAATAATATCGTTATTGTGCCGGCCGTTGTTTACCTCATCTCCGTAATGTCATCGCGACATACATAGTTCATACCCGTTATAAAAATGGGTGTTGCCATCCACTAAATAATATTTTAAATATAAATAGAAATAAGTATTTTCAATTGCCATATAAATTCTTATTATTTTTAGATCAATAATAATAAAACATTTTTTTATTATAATTTAAAACTATGGTAATAAGTATTTTGCGTAATAATATTATATATAAAAACGAATAAAGTCTAAAAAGCTCATATTTGCAAAAAAGCATACAATACTTTACGGTTTCAATTCAAAAGAAGATATTTTGGGCTAAAATATTATATGAACTTTAATAAGGTATTGCATAAGATTAAGTGGGTTACATTATAACTGTCGTTCTCATTTTATAGTTTCCGTTTCCCGGTTGAGGCTTTACTTATGAATGGTTGGGTATTCATATATTTTTCACAGCAAATATGGGATTTTACTCACAATTTCATTTAAAATTATTAATTTTAAAAGTAAAAGCTATATAACACAGTATTATAAAGGCTTCTTGACGTACTTCTGATGACTTTAATATATTTTTTAAATATTTTCTCTCTATCTTGAACTGAGGTATACCAATAAAATGTATATAATATACCTTTAAACATAAATAAAAAGTTTAAAGTTTAAATTCACAATTTCGAATGAGTTAATTTAATTATACCGTTTAAGAAACCTAAAATTGTCTTTTTGGATTTATATTATATTTTTGTTATTTAAAATAGCCAAATATTCGCGTAAATCAACGATAGTATAACCGTTTTAAAGATTATCTGAAAAATGTATATTTAAAAGAAAATATTCGGCGTTGACATCGGTACCAGTTTATTTCATGCTTATATAAAAAGCATTTTGTCCAGTGAAAAATAAAGTTAAGTTTGTAATAATTGATAAATTTGCTTGAAAAGTGTAAACGAAAATAATTTTTCTTACTTGCGGCCATTTCGAAATACTTTACATTTTACGCTTAAAAAATTTCGCATTAAATATTATTTCGATGTTTAAAAAATAAAATATACCTATGACAGGTTTTTATCAACGAAATGTATTCTTCAATATCTTATATTCTTTATATATTTTATTCTTTTAAACTGATTGTTTTGAATTTTATAACAAAAAATAATACTTTAAAGTTTTGAGATATAAATTTTTTGCAGTTCTTCGGGGATGTTCGCGTGTGCTGATGTGCCGGACTTTAACGCGTTGGTAAGATCACGAATAGCATCCCTTAGGCGGCGAGTGCGCGATAGTCCCAATAGCATTGTAGCCACTGTGGCTAAAAGATTTGACAGTAGCATAATGTGGCATTGGATGTCGACACATCGATCGTAATTTAAATGCATTAAATAAGTGTCCCTAATAAGTTGCAATTTATTGTTAAATGTTAATTGTTAAATGTTTATAAAGTTAGAAATTGTATTTAACATTTTATATAATATTGTTTTAAAGCCGGAAATGTAATCAATGTTGCGTATGCCTATAATTAATGCTTGTACTAGAATAAGTAATGTTATAACATAATAATTTAGAATGTAGCTACAATGTATTGTTGGCATATCTTGCAAATAAATAAATAAATACATAAAGAGAAATATGTAAATAAAGACTTGTGTCTGAATGAAAATAAATAAATAAATAAAAAATATTCTTTTATGTTTGAATACAAGTACTTAATTATCGTAACTTTTTGTTTATTTTAAAAACAATGTCGCTGTACTTATGTAATTCAGAACGCAAGGTTACAAAAACCTTGTATGTAAATATATTACTCATTACTGCTACACCCATGGTTTCAATTAATCGAAAACATTTTGATTACGCTCAAGGATTTATGAGCGCAGATGCCTTTGCTTTCTCTGCATGGAAATATATTAAAAAAATTACTTCCCCTCGCATCGTTTTACAGCAAAGCCCTGTTACATTAATATTTTTTCTCTATATATTATAAATAATAATAAATAATAAATGTTGGGACATTAACACACAGCGCCATCTAGTTCCATGGTAAGCTACGAGGCTTATGTTATGGATACCAGATAGTTGATACACTACACATATATAACTTTAAATACATATATATTATAAATATAAACACCCATGACTGGAGTACAAACATTCGTGCTCGTCACACAAACGAATGCCTCCAGCGGGACTCGAACCAGCGACCGCTGGCACAGCAAGTAAGGTCACTACCAACTGAGCCAAGCGTGTCGTCTGATTATTATAATTATATGAAATTAATTTAAATTTAATTTGTGTTCTCCAGTTTTTTTCATAGTTAGGATGTGTTATTCAGACATAGATATCTTTCTACAATCATTACTACACAATATTATACTTTAATCGTTATGTCAATGATTGCATTAAGACATGTTCTCGAAGTGTGATGGTTTAAAGATTTAAAGAAAAACGTTAAATTAAAAAAAAAGTAGAACCAAAGGATAAGTAGGATCAATTTTTTTTGATATAAATAAAAAAAAATAACAGATCACGCGATAAAAACAATTAGGTATACATATGGAATTATTAAATTTCGTAAAAAATATTCGAATTTCTTTATTTCACATTCATTTCAAAGTTAAAAAAAATTAAGACATACAAATAAATGCATAAAGCAAATTTTATATAAAACAAATGAGAGCGTGTAAACCTCACGCGCGGTTGACGTAACACTTCTTCGGCGCTGTGGCAGATACCGCGATTAAATTAAAAGAAATCAATATATATATACATACTTTTTATATATATATATATATATATATATATATATATATATATATATATATATATATATATATATATACTTTTGAAATTATTTATCATAAATTTGACTCTTACTTCCGCGACACTCATTTTTTCAATGTATTGACTTACGCCTCAGCCACGCCTAAATAAGTTTAACTACAAAAATATTCACAGCGATTGTCAGGATCCGTAACATGTACGGGCATTATTGGAAAGAAGGCAGTATTGCGAAGGCTTGATGTCGGACAATATCTATAAACAAACGTGTTAAGGAAATAAGATATTGGTGTTGCTTCCTTTTTTATTACGTTGTTTGTTAAAGGAGTGTAAATTTTCTGTGCTGTCGGATTTTTTTACTGAAAAAGGTATATTATGTGCAATATATTGTATAAAAATAGGTTACGGGACCGTGATATAGGTACGTGTCTGATAATAGTGAGCAAGACGAATGTTAATATTGAACCATACCAAATAGATGTTCATTTTTATAATATCTATGTATTTAAAGTTATAAATGTGTAGTATATCAACTATCTGGTATCCATAACACGAGCCTCGTAGCTTACCATGTCCTGTGTGTTAATGTCCCAAAATATTTATTAATTATTTATTTTGAATAAGTTAAGACTAAGCAAAGCTACTTTAAAGCTGTTTTTCACCTACTTCCAAAAAGGAGGAGGTTCTCAATTTGTCGGAATCTTTGTTTATATATGTATATTTTACCGATTACTCGAAGACATCTGAACCGATTTGGAATTTTTTTTTGTTTCGAAGGGTAAACCTCCTAGGTCGGTGGCAGCCGATGCAAAGCAAATCTAATATATTTCGATACCTAAAATACATCATAAATTGATGTATAATATTTTAACTATAATTTAGAGTTCGTACCAAATCATATTTACTCATTAGACATTCATATCTTAAAATATTGTCGGCTGGCACCGACTTCGAAAATATCTGATTAGGTATCTATTCTAAATAAAAACCCCCGTATAGTTATTTTTTACATTTTAGTGCCTGGAAGTCTGTTTTTATTAAAGTTTCTATGAAGGTACCCGTAATGTTTCTTATTTATTATATACTGGTTACTAGCTACTCACCCTCGCTTCGCTCGGGTTCGTCCCTAGGTTAGTTCCCCATACAAAATTTCATCCCCATTTTTACCCCCTTAAGGGATAATTTCCGGGGTAAAAAGTATCCTATATCTTATCCAGGTTCTCAAACTATTCTCTCTCTCTCCCTCTATATATATATATATATATATATATATATATATATATATATATATATATATCCATTGCTGAAAACTGCATTAAAATCCGTTGAGTAGTTTAAAAGATCTAAGCGAACAGACAGCGGAAGTGACTTTATTTTATACTATGTAAAGATTAATAGTTAGGATTTGAACTTTCTAACTTATGTAAAGTTAGAAAGAAAAACTTACTTTCCTAGATAAATACGAAATTACACAATTTTTTTATAAAACAAAAAGTAACTTTTAACATACATTTGTTACGGTATAAGTTTCCCAAAGTTTGTTGCGTAGGAAGGAAGTTCATATTTAAAACATGCTCACTACCTACATAGTGCGTAGCAAATTATACTTTGTAGCATCCGTAGAGCTTAATAGGCTACGATGCTACGGCGTAGTTTATACGAGTATTTTAATGGACTTCATGTTTTATTTAGCTGTTATCATAAAAATAGACTCATTTTATACTAAACTAGCGTTGCCCGCGGCTCCGCTCGCGTTCAGATGACCAAAAACCAAATTCTTAGGTTTTACGTATTAATACACTCTTACAATGTAGTTTTTGTATTTTTTCTCAGAAATGAGATATCTTCCTGCGGTAAAAAGTATCCTATATGTTGACCCGGATAATTAGCTATCGCCACACCAAATTTAATCAAAATTCCTCCAGTGGTTTTCCTGTGATGCGGTAACAGACAGACAGACAGACAGAAAGACAGACAGACAAAAATTCTAATAACTATAGATTCGGCCTCTGTATCGATGATAATGTCTATTTCAATAAGATTTTCCAAAAAATGTCTAATGTACAGATTCGTCTTAGGTACAATTTTATTATATGTACCTATAAATTATATAATGTAGTGAGATTATTCACCTGGTTAAACATACTTATTAAAAGTATACTAGTGACTCGCCCTCGCTCCGCTTTGGTTTACCCCTACTTACGTTTTAACGTTTAGCTCAGAGATTGGATATTTTTCCTCACTAAAAAGTATCCAATACTCTCATCATACCAAATTTCGTCAAAATCTGTCCAGTGGTTTTTTCGCGATGCGGTCACAGACAGACAGACAGACAAATAATCTAAAAACTAAAGATTCGTTCTACGTATCGATATACTAAACATTTAAATAAGAGTTCTCAAAAAATATGCAATGTATAGATTCGATTCAGGATTTTATTATATGTATAGATAGATTTTATTTTTATACCTACATATCCACAATAAAAAGAGAGAAAAAAAGAAAGAGAAGGAGAATTTATTGTATGAACAATACACATTTTGTACATTATATACGCCAGAGAAGGGAACGGTTTTCAGGCTGAACCATACAATAAAAGGCCTGTAAATAAAACAATATCAAAATAGCTACCATTTTAGTAACAGCAGCTATTATCGTTGGGACGAAATCCGTTTATTCATATACGATTGCCTCAAATCCTGTGTTTGCCGAATGAATAGACTTAGACCTGAATTACTTTGGGTAATGGTATTATAGAGTGTTTCCAGTTTATTTTTAGTTATTAATATTTCAGTTTGTATTATTTTATTTGCAGAGAACAGTTTTTCGCTTTCCACTTATGTAATCCATACTAATATTATAAATGTGAAAGTGTGTTTGTTTGTCCTTCTTTCACGTCGAAACAGAGTGACAGATTGACGTTTTTGTGTGGAGATAGTTGGAGGGCTGGAGAGTAACATAGTCTACTTTTTACCGCGGGAGATTATCTCAATCCCATGGGAAAATACGTTATAATACAACCCACAACAACTACAACAACCCACAACAACTATAACAAGTATGTATTATATATATATAATACATACTTAATAGTCTATCTATTCATACCAACCGCTAAAATATACCCAGGGACGAATCCAAACGAAGCGAGGATGATTCGCTAGTTTAGTTCATTTTTTGTATATGATGATGATGTCAACTTGGCCTATTTTGGCAACGGCGTTAAATCTCCGTGAGAAACAACCGAGACCAGATTTACGCGCTTTTTGAGGCGCGAAGGTGAAGCACCACCAACATCCCAGGGCGGTTGCTGGGACTTTCTTAACAGAATGAACTCAATAACTAAACTTGGTCCGACCTGAGATTCAAACCTAGGACCTCCGGATGCGTGTCATTCTCTCACTGTAATATACTCGTATATTGTACGTAATATCTTCCTCTATAATAACCTATATTCTTTTTTTAACGAATAAGCTATATGGGTCATAGTACATGGACTATTTCAAGAATTACTTTTTAAAGTAAAATAATTTTAAACTTATTAAATAAAACTATCTTTTCGGATTATTTCGCGGATTTATTTTGATTTTTGGTTCCCGACGTTTCGAATGCTTTACAGCATCCATGGTCACGGGAGAGACTCTCTCCGGTAGAATAGTATACATAAGAATGGTCAAGAGGAAGGGTTGTCACGGTTGACGTTCAATATTTAAAATATATATTTTTTCTATTCATTTATATCATGTGCCAACACTACCCCTTAAACGAATATAAAAATATCATATTCGCAACTTACACCTACCACTTATATCTTTAAGTTTTAAATAATTTAGATATAAGTTTCTTATGCTTCACAATACATAAGGGCTTTGTAAAAACATCAGCTAACATATCTTCAGTACATAGATAATCTAACTTAACTATCTTCTTATCAACCAATTCTCTAATAAAATGGTATCTGATATCGATATGCTTTGTTCTAGAATGTGATATAACATTAGAACATAATTTCTGAGCAGACTGGTTGTCATTATATAAAGTTTTTTTACAGAACTTACCAGTACACTCATTAATAAACGCTCGTAAAAACAAAGTTTCTTTACAAGAATCAGAAACCGCCGCAAAACCTAACCTAAAATTTCAAGATTATGTTTTTCAAAGATTAGCGAGTATTCTGAGGTGCCTTTCAAATACCTTAAAACCCTTTTCGCAGCTTTGACATGACTCTCACCATGGCAATCATTGAATTGGCTCAAGTAGCTGACACTGTGAGCGATATCGGGTCTGGTACATACCGCTAAATACATTAAGCAACCAATTAAACTCCTATAATCAAAGTTGCAATTACTAACATTTCCCTCTCTTTGCAACTTTAATCCTACTTCCATAGGAGTTTTTACTTCCTTACAATCCGCCATTTTAAACTTTGTCAATATCTTCTTTATATAGCTGGATTGATTGAGAGTATAGCTACCGTTAGGTAATGTAGTAATTTTCATACCTAAGAGTTGATGTGCCAGTCCTAAGTCCTTCATCTCAAATTGTTTCATCAACTTTTCTTTAATGAGCTTTCCTTTCTGAGATGTCTTAGATGAAAATAACAATATATCATCAACATAAATAGCTATATACAAAATTTCTTTACTATCGTTATATATATATACACGCATGGTTCTGAAGAAAACCTCTTAAAGTGTAATTTCTTCATTAAAACATCATTAATTCTCTCATACCAAGCCTTAGCTGATTGTTTTAATCCATATATTGCCTTGTTAAGCTTATAAACCTTATTCTTATTATTATCAACAACAAAACCTTCCGGTTGTTCCATGTACACATTTTCCTTTAAAATCCCATTTAAAAATGCTGTTTTAACGTCCAAGTGCTCAATCAACATATCGTACTGAGCAGCTAGTGCTAGCAAAATTCTGATAGTTGAGTATCGGACGACAGGAGAAAATGTTTCGTGATAATCTATCCCATATTTTTGAGTAAAGCCTTTTGCCACCAAGCGAGCTTTGTACTTTAAGATCTCTCCATCAACCCCTCTCTTCTTGCAAAAAATCCATTTGCATTTTACAGGCTTATGGCCGGGAGGTAGATCTACTAAAGTCCAACATTTGTTTGTGATGAAAGAATCATACTCATCTTTTATCGCTTGTTTCCAATGCTGTGAATCACTGCATCTCAGTGCTTCCTCCACGTTAACAGGTAAGTCCTCCTCATGCATCTCTGTTAATCCAGCGAACTCATATGATTGAGCTTCTTCAAATGACAGCTCCCTAGAGTCCTCAGAGTCAATGCTTGATAAACCTGGAACATAAGTGGGGTCGGCCGAATCATCTGAGGCAACTAAATCTTCTGTTTCATCTAGATCAAACATAGTTTGCCTGCGAGGATTTATTTGGCCAACATTATGACATATAGACTCATCATTTACTGATGCATTTGACTGTGGAGATAACTGAATAGTTTTTGTAGGTAATTGTACTGAATTCGGACTTAGAGTACTATCTACAAAAATCTGTAAACTAGTTGAGTCTAAACCTAATGAAGTATCTTTATTTTTATTAACTTTACAACTATCACTATATGTTACATTTTTATTTACAAATTGGTTCTCCATGAACGTCACATGCCTCGCTTTAATGCACTTCTTTGGACAAAAAGGATCTATGAGCCTATAGCCTTTGCTATCATCACAATATCCTACAAAAATATATCTTTTGCTCCTAGGGTCCAATTTTCTAGCATTCTCAACGATGGCATATGCTACACAACCAAAAACTCGTAAATGTTCAATGTTCACCTTTTTATTCGTCCATTTTTCTTCCGGTGTTACTCCCTTTATTGCCTTAGTAGGGGAACGGTTCTTCAAGTATACAGCCGTGTTAGCAGCTTCAGCCCAGTACCGTTTCTCTAAACCAGCGTCCTGGAGCATGCAGCGGGTCTTATCCATTATCGTCCTATTTGCCCTCTCTGCAACACCATTTTGTTGACTACAGTGTGGAATTGTAGTTTGATGCTTAATTCCATTTTCTTTTAAATAGGCCTGAAAATTTACAGAATTAAATTCTCCGCCATTGTCACTTCTAAAAACCTTTATTTTCCTACTTACTTCATTCTCTACCATAGTTTTAAATAATTTAAATTTTTCAAATACTTGACTTTTTCTTTGAAGAAAGTAAATAAATGTTTTTTTTGTGAAGTCATCGATAAATGTTACAAAGTAACGTGCTCCACTCCAAGAAGGTGACTGCATAGGACCACACACATCTGCGTGTACCAGTCCTAGAATTTCGGAAGCCCTACTTTTACTTTTCTTTGGAAAAGGTAGCCTTGTCTGTTTACCTTCGAGACAAGCAGTACAAGGAATGAAAGTAGTATTTTTATAATTTATACCTGATACAATACCATTTTTCATTAAATTCATGCTCCGTGCATTCAGATGACCGAGCCGCTTATGCCACAGTTCCTGTGATGCTGAATTCTGCACAATCGCCAGTGTAGAATCCTTGCTCTCATCTGAAAACACCGTACGCTCGCTCCTCTCACGGAGAGACTCTCTCCCGTGACCATGGATGCTGTAAAGCATTCGAAACGTCGGGAACCAAAAATCAAAATAAATCCGCGAAATAATCCGAAAAGATAGTTTTATTTAATAATGTCAAACATTCGCGTAAATCTAAGAAAGTATTAATTTTAAACTTAAATTACTTTTAAGGTTATATTGAGGTGAATCTTTTTAGTTAAAATTATTGTTATTGTAGGAGTTTCAATCGTTCCGTTACCCACTAAAATCCTAATTTAAAAAATAAAGTAAAGAGCTATTTAAACATATTATTGTTTTCCCAACCGCACCGCAACCGTAAGCGGAAAAGTAGCCTAAGTTACTCCTTATAACATCAACCTGTCAATGAAAATCCCATCAAAATCAGCCCAGCTTTTTAGGAGATTAGCCGGAACGAACAAACAGACAGACAGACAGACAAAAATTTAAAAAATGGTGTTTATCTTATAAATACCGTATATAATTCCATAGGCATTTAGTAAAAAGCTGTTATTTTGACATTACAAACAGACATTTCAATTTTACTTATCTTTATAGATGAATAACCCGGTGGTAGATTCCTCACTGACTGACTACACTGACATTTAATTTGATTTAAATTTAAAATGTATAATTGACGATTCAAAAGTTCTTGTAAAAAGTCTATTTGAATATAGTATATTTTGATTTGAATAAAATTTACCTAGGTATATAAAAAAAAACTAATTCGACTTATAGCTATAATAGCTACTTAATCAAAAAGCCAAATACAGGATAAAGGGCTACTGAACTGTCTTATCTTTGCTATTTATATGTAGACTAGCGTTTCCCTGCGGCTCCGCTCGCATAGTATTTATTTCATTAATCACCAACATATAATATACTAAAACCGTCTTCGAAACACGCCGCATCTTATGGTATGAGTATTATTCTGATCGGTTCAGTAGTTATCGCAGTATAACCGAACAAATAAAATCGGCTCTCCATTTATTAGTACACATATGGCAGTGAAGGCACAAGTAATTATGCAATACAGTCGATTGTTAGTGAAGTATTAAAGAATCTTGCTTTCAATAGGCAAAGAAGAAATAACGTCTGACGTAGAACTGAGAACTCGTTAAGTGGAGTTACGAAACAATTTGAAATAAAATTAAAAACTTCTAGATGTTAAAGTTAAAAATTACTAAACGCAAATAAAATGAATGCCCTCGTGTTCTTTTAACTTTGTTAACCTTAGTTTTTTTTATATAGATAGGTAAATTCTATTGATATATGTTTTCCTCAAATTATCAATAATGATTATGGTTGAATTTCGATCACTGGGCGAACACTAATATCCATACTTTAATATTATAAATGTGAAAGGGTGTTTGTTTGTTTGTTTGTTTGTTTGTTTGTTTGTTTGTTTGTTTGTTTGTTTGTTTGTTTGTTTGTTTGTTTGTTTGTTTGTTTGTTTGTTTGTTTGTTTGTTTGTTTGTTTGTTTGTTTGTTTGTTTGTTTGTTTGTTTGTTTGTTTGTTTGTTTGTTTGTTTGTTTGTTTGTTTGTTTGTTTGTTTGTTTGTTTGTTTGTTTGTTTGTTTGTTTGTTTGTTTGTTTGTTTGTTTGTTTGTTTGTTTGTTTGTTTGTTTGTTTGTTTGTTTGTTTGTTTGTTTGTTTGTTTGTTTGTTTGTTTGTTTGTTTGTTTGTTTGTCTTTCTTTCACATCGAAACAAAGTGACGATTGGCGTGATTTTTTGTGTAGAGACAGTTAGAGAGAGAGATTTACTTTTAATCGCAGGAGATTATCTCACTCCCACTAAACATGTTATGATACAACAAAAAAAAAATGTTATCAGAATTACTTGAAACTTGGTATTTAATGCTCTTCAATACAATTGAAGAAATACGTGTTTTAGCATTTTTCGAAATTCATCCCATAAGGGCGTAAAATAGGGGATAAATGTTTGTATGAAACCTACCTTTTTAGAGGATTTTTTGTAGTTTTAGCGCGAGCGAAACCGCGGTTTCTGCTAATATATATATATGACGGAGGAGGTTTTAGTTACCTTTTTCTGCTATGAAACCTTATTATTGTTTAAAGTCACTATGGTATTTAGTTTACTTTTTATTGCCTTTAAAGTTATTTTGAATTTAGAGTAGAGACTACGTCTCGAGTAGAGGTACATATATTCGTACATATAATATACACACATGAGTCGTACCATAATGCATTTTTTTAGTACAATCCGACTACAATTTTAATTTGTCTACTTTACTTAAAAATATATAATAAGTATGTCAATTAAAAAACTCAAATTTGTTAATTAATAAAACGTTTATGGTAGGTTTAACTGATGTATTCAATTGATGATAAAGTCAAGCAATACCACCAGAAGTACACATTTTGATGGGTAACCATATAAAACGGCAGAGTATTTAAGAATTCCTTTTCTTTAGAAACCAGGTTAAGCTGTAGAGCCTTTTGTATATTTTATAACATTAGCCCATATTAAATTGGGAGTGTGTGTGTTGTCTTAGAGTATTACTTACGAATAGATACTTATATATAAAATTTTGAAAACTTAATGAACAACTAACTGAATTCACTTAAAGTGAAAATAAAAAAAAATAATCAGCAGAACTATAAATAATAGAGCTAAAAAATACTTTGCGAGTTAAAGAGGAAATGTTTTTAACGCGATCGGTAAATCGGCTCAGCGGCGGATTGCATTTAAAATGAGTTTAAAAACAGACCGGATAGAGCCTTGTGGAACACTTGAGCAATTAAAATTTCCACATTTAACTATTAGATAAATAATAAATGGAGATATTTTAAAACATTGCTTTCTTAGTTATACGCGAATATTTTATATTTTAAAACAAACAATCTATTTGGATTTGACAACACGTTTGGCTCAGTTTGTGA
Organism: Brenthis daphne; assembly: GCA_947093115.1. Lineage (NCBI taxonomy): Eukaryota > Metazoa > Arthropoda > Insecta > Lepidoptera > Nymphalidae > Brenthis > Brenthis daphne. The sequence continues at coordinate 14,808,339 of OX352482.1, read as the reverse complement.
CTTGCTGTGCCAGCGCTCGCAGGTTTGAGTCCCACTGGGGGCATTCATTTGTGTGATGAGCACGAATATTTACACTCCAGTCATGGGTGTTTATATTTATAATATATATGTATTTAAAATTATATATATATATATATATATAGTGTATCAACTATCTGGTATCCATAATACAAGCCTCGTAGGTTACCGTGAAACTAGAAGGTGCTCTGTGCTCAATAATCGAAATAAATCCGCTAAAAAAACAGTTTTTATAAATTTCTAGTTTCAGTTTTAGTTAAAAAAATTACAAATATCCTGATGTTTAGATCAGAAATGATTGTTGAATTCCTTTATGTGCCATAATATGTCCTTGACCCGAATTTGAGAGTGGATGCTGTGAAGAGGGCGATCGAAGAAGTCTAGATGTACTTTATAAAAGAGTATGTAAATTCCTCAAATACAACGACTGACGGGGATAAATGAAAGAAACCTACATACGTTGTCGATCCTACGTGAGTGGGATAAAGTCACGATGACCAAGAAGAAGCTCGAAGAAGTGTCCCGATTCGTTCAAGACAAAATGCAAATTTAGAAACAATGTCCCAAATCTTTCAGCCGTACTTAACATTGAAATTTTAGTGGCATAAAGCTTTCTCCTTCTATACCACAAAAGAAAAAAGCATGAGCTGTTAAGCTTATTGCTTTAGGTTTTTGTACGGTGTGGTGATACAATATGTTCTGAGTGGATTGTGTTAGATATTGCTACCCAATACAAACTTTCATTCTCATTTTCACCCAATTAAGGGATGATTTCCGGGATTAAATGTATCCTATATCCTTCCCAGGGTTTCAAACTATCTTTCCAAATTTCATCTCAATCATTTTTGTAGATCCAGAGATTACCCCCTACAACAACACAAACTCACAAACGTTACCTCTCTATAATATTAGTATATTTATTTATTTATTTGCAAGATATACCAACAATACATTGTACCTATATTCTAAATTTAATAAAATTAGTATAGATTTATAAAAAAATTACGATCTATTTTCTGTTTGAAGTGACCTCAAAATAGTTTATAATGCTTCAGGTATAACAGACTTCTAGATATTCAAGTAGACTGATAGATATTCAAGTAATACTTTCTTAGATTTACGCGAATATTTGACATTTTAAATAAAACTATCTTTTCGGATTTTGTCGCGGATTTATTTGGATTTTTGAGACATTGAGAGGCGTCACTGACAAGATTGGCTACATTCTAAAGCGAGCTTCAATTAAAACTTACTTCAAGCCGCCAAAGAAAATTAGTCAGTTTCTACCACCTGTCAAGTGCCACATCCCTCTACAAGATGCAGGAGTTTACAAGCTTGATTGTGATTGTGGGCTCTCTTACATTGGACAAACAAAGAGATCCATTAGAACCCGGGTCAAAGAACACATAGCTGATGTGAAGCACCGTCGCAATACAACATCTGCTGTCTGCAAACATAGTCAGGACCGCCCAAGCCATTATATTCGCTTCGATAGACCTCAAATCCTGCCAAAAGTAAACCGATATCGCCCTAGAATGATTCGAGAAGCCATAGAAATTAAAAAACATCCTAATTTCAATAGGGAAGATGGCTGGATACTACCATCGTCATGGGATCCTGTTATTAATATAATAAAATCAAATAATAAATATAAACATAACAGACAGGCAGATGTAGTAAGTTCATACTGTGTAGATCAAAATGACAGCTTATCAGATTAATATTTTTCATTTTTCATTTGTAAAAGTATACAGTGTGTTAAAAAAACCCTGTCCGACCCGTGAAGGTATTATTAGGTCTCGCGATTCAATTCTATTTATGTAAAAAAAATTAGATTCCAAGTAAAAAAAAATTACCCCGTTTAAAAATTTAAAATATTTCATAAATTGTGAAACTTACATAGCAATACTGGTGACGTCATAAGGTCATGAACGCAGTTGACCTCAAAGTTCAAACTACGCTTAATAATTTATATTTTGTAAGTAGGTAGTCTGTTATTCGATGAGGACGCCAATGCGATGGCTGTGATGGAGATGTTGTTCCATGTGACGGCCTCCACGAGTGATACAGGCTTGACACCGTCGCAAAAGGTTATCACGGATTATTGGCGTGAGGATTTAGCGTCGACCACACATATTCATTCCGGGTGTTAAAGACGCCTGTTCTATGAAAAGAACATTCATTGGTGAAAATAACCCTTTTTAAAAATTCTGCGTCCTCTTCAATTTTCCTTAAAATCCATGCACAATATTCCACTCTAGGTTCATAATCACTGGGTAGTAATGCTTGGATACGACGGTAGTGGAAAGGATGCTGGCCATCTTCTTTTAACACTTCCCACACCTGAACGTGGTTAGTGCCACAGAACGAGTACTTCGTGTGGGGTCCTCATTAAATAACACAAGCACCTGCTCTTCAATATCCATGTCGATACGCGGTGTCCTTGTATCAGCGTGATGCGTTTCGTAGCCGTGAACCCTGCCCGTGGTGTACATACGATTGTGAAGACGTTGAACCGCACTCTCTGACGGCACCGTGGTACCCCGCGGAACTGCGAAACGCACTTCATAGTCTCTATGAGCCTCTGCATAATTGCAGTCACTCCTCCCCAAACACATTATCATATTACAGTACTTTTCATTCGTATACGACATAGTTAAAACTCAATTTCTCCAACACGTGCACTCGGATGCAATGTTTCGCGAAACTGACATAATTTTAAGTGAAATAAATAATAAAGCAAACAAATAGTGATCGTAAGTATGTAATTCAAGGTCGGGATAGACTCTACACGTGCCGAGCGGTACCTTTGACAACAGGCGGCGCATCGTCTGTCGGCACACATCAAATATGCCGCCGCCACATGATTAACATAATACCGCCGAAATTAGTGTTGTACATTTATAAAATTTCCTAGAATTGTGGGGAAATTAGAAAAATAAATGGACTTTTTAAATTTCATTAATATGTTTACTATCATGAATATTTCATATTTCTTATTTTATTTGGTCATGTGTTTGGGATACCTATACACTGGTTTCCGATCGGACAGGGTTTTTTTAACACACTGTATATTAATAGTGTTGCTTAGTAAGTTGTTTTTAAATAATAGCAAACTAAATTAAAATTATTATCCTTAATTAATTTTAACTTTTTAAATTACACATAGAACAATTATATGGCTTAAATAATTAATACTATATTTTATATTTTTCTTTATGGTTATAAATATAATAATGGCAACACTAAATATAGATTACTAATTAATATTTTAAAATTGTAATAATTATAAAAATAATAGCAAAAATTAAATAAATAATTTTCCATATTCAATTATAATTAAAATTATAAAAATGTTTAAAGTTAAAAAATATTGTAATGTAATTGGTGCAATGTTCATTTTGTTAATTGTGGGTAGGCTGTCTGTAACAACTATACATTCAAGACATGTAACACCTCAGTCTCTCCCGTGATCATGGATGCTGTAAAGCATTCGAAACGTCGGGAAACAAAAATCCAAATAAATCCGCGACAAAATCCGAAAAGATAGTTTTATTTAAAAAGATATTCAAGTAATTATTCACCTAATAGATTTTTGCTTTTGAAGATCAAACCTAGCCTTAATCAATAGGATATTCTACAATCGCTATCACTTATAAAATATATTATTTAAGTTTTCTTTTAGCGATTTAGTTTGAAGAAATGGAACATGTCTAAGACTGGATGTGGCTTTTATTGAATGTAGACTTGTTAGAAATAAAATACTCAGACAGACAGGCATCTCTTCATACAACAAAAACCGTTCCAATACAATGAACAAAATTAAAATAAATGTTATATTATGTTATTGTTTCACACAATGTCAATACATCTGTTAATTAATTGTCGGTTGAATGATGTGTTTAATTATCAGTTCATTGAATATTTGTATTATTGTTAAGCCCACGCTAATGTTTAGCCTATAACTTTACTTGCATTAAAAATAATATATTGCATATTGAAAATATTATTTATATTATTTTTGTTAATGGATTTAACTGCTTGGACATGTCACAGCTTTTCCGAAGCTTAAGCTTTAAATTTAGCAAATAATAAATTCTCAAGCTGATGCTCCAATTTTTTTTAAATAATAGCTTAGTTTTGAAAAATCTTATAAAATTGAGTTAAACTATCACTTATATTTAGAAAAAAACAACATTCTGCATAATGGGTTTAATTGATAGTGTCGAAATGATAATCACATTCTGGGAGATAACGGGTAAGGCCATAAAATTATTTTATTTTATCACTACATATTATATTTATTACTAGCTCCTCACGCTCGCTTTGCTAGGGTTCGTCCCTGGGTACATTGTTTTTTGAGCGGAACCCTAATTCTTTTACTGAAATAAAAGTATCCTAAGTTAATCCTTATAACATCAACTACCTGCCAGTGAAAGTCCCGTCCAAATCGGCCAAGCCGGAACAAACAGGCAGGCAGACAGACAGACAGATAGATAGATAGATGGACAGACAAAAAACTCACTGAGCTAGCACTTTTTTTAACGTTGGGAACTGCATTTACGCACGAGGTGTGGGACTCACCGGCGTAATAAAGCCAGTACTATCCACTAAAACCCAACAAAACCTTCCCCCGTCTTAATGGGGCGTCGCAGGATCGCTTACGCATTCAACTACGACGCCCCGAGGGCAGGTCTGCCGAAGCAGACCAACACAACCATGGGGTTGCTCCAAGGTCCACTCTGCTATCAGAGAAGTACCAGGAGCAACTCACATGGTACCCCGCCCACCGAAGAGGGCCACCTCCCACCGCCCACCGAAGTGGGCCACCTCCCTGTGCGTTTCTTGGCTTCGCGCTCGGTTGGGTTTCCGGGCACTACTGAGCCCCCCCCCACCACGACAAGGTGACACTGAGCTAACACTTTTTTTTTTTTTTTTTTTTAACGTTGGGAAATGCATTTACGCACGACGTGTGGGACTCACCGGCGTAATACAGCCAGTACTACCCACTAAAACCCAACAAAACCTTCCCCCGTCTTAATGGGGCGTCGCAGGATCGCTTACGCATTCAACTACGACGTCCCGACGGCAGGTCTGCCGAAGCAGACCACCACAACCATGGGGTTGCTCCAAGGTCCACTCTGCTATCAGAGAAGTACCAGGAGCAACCCGCAAGGTACACCGCCCCTCGAAGAGGGCCACCTCCCACCGCCCACCGAAGTGGGCAACCTCCCTGTGCGTTTCTTAGCTTCGCTACTACTACTGAGCCCCCCCACCACGACAAGGTGAACGCACGTTGGGGGGGACACTGAGCTAACACTGCCTTAACGTATTACTAACTCTTTTTTTATTATTGCTGAAGATATTGCGTAACAAGCGTACACAAAAACCTACCTTAATTAAGCCTTTACTCCTCATTTAAACTTGGTCAAATATAAGATTTATAATTTTAACATTAAAATTAGGATATTATTTTAAGCCGTTTGAACCTCGCTGTGCTATGTCGAATCCTTAAGATTAATAATGTATAACCCGTTTATGAGTTAATAGGGTACTCAAACTGATACTTTCAAAATCCTGAATAGATTTATTAAGTGTTAGATATAGAAAATTTATAGCTAATATATAAAATTATCGTGTCACAGTGTTTGTAAAAAACTCCTCCGAAACGGCTTGACCGATTCTTATGAAATTTTGTGTGTATATTAGTAGGTTTGAGAATAGGACGTAAACTATTTTTCATACCCCTAAGTGATAAGGGTGGTCCACCCCCAAAAAAAATTTTTTTGGACAATTTTTTTTATGATTCGGCATTAAAAATTACATACAAACCTAGATTTTCGCTAATGATGAACCCAAGCAAAGGTGAGTCGCTAGTAAATATATAAAATATTAAGATAAAATTTCTTAATTCAATTAGTCGATAAAGCATTTATTTAATCAGGTAGAGTGTTTGACAAACAATAAGTGTATTTCTGAAATATCAATTCATAATTATATTGTAAGTGGAAATATAATGTGAAAGTAGCTCTGTCTGTTACATTTTCACACTTTAGCTGCTGAACGGATTTCGATATAATTTGACAAGGAAATAGATTGCATTCTGGGATCGGACATAGGTTACCCATGAACACACCCCGCATATCACGCTAGGAAAGCCGCGGATAGAAACAGTAGATTTTATCCGCGGCTTCACGAATTGAATAAAGAAAAAAACTGTCCAACAATGCAATTTTAGGGTACCTGTCGTAGTTTATTTCACCTCTCACCACGACCGAGGTCGGAGGTTTGAGACCTGTTTGAGACAAAACATTTCGGTTGGGTGATGAAAATTTTACCGTAAGTTCGTGAGTGCGTTTCCATGTAAAATAAAAAAAAACCCGGCCAAGTGCGAGTCGGACTCGCGCACGAAGGGTTCCGTACCATTATCTATACAAAAGGCAAAAAAATACGTTTTGTTGTGTGAGAGCTCCCCTTAAATATTGTTTCATTTTAATTTAATTATTTATTTTTAAAATGAATATATAAATAAATATTCTGTGAATATTTCAAGCCTCTACCTGTTGTCGCTATCAATATCGAGCAAAAACGAGCAAAAAAAATCACGTTTGTTGTATGGAAGCCCCCTTAAATATTTATTTTATTCTGTTTTTTAGTATTTGTTGTTATAGCGGCAGCAGAAATACATCATCTGTGAAAATTTCAACTGTCTATCACGGTTCATAAGATACAGGCATTCCTGGTGACAGATGGACAGACAGACAAACGGATGGACAGCGGAGTCTTAGTAATAGGGTCCCGTTTTACCCTTTGGGTATGGAGCCCTAGAGAATACTTTGAATAGTCATTGACTTTTAATGAATACCTTCGTTTAAATTTCAAACGAATATTTTAAATGGCTCCAAAAATATATTTTATAATATGAGGACATGGGCACTAGAATGTCAAAAATTGATTGCTGTAACACCCTGCTAAATTACAGATGCCCTACTTTTGACGAAAAATATTTTAGCTCTGGCTATTTACGTGTTTGAGAAAGTTTTTAGTGCTACGACGTTCATAGGTAAAGGGTATCCGCTACACATGCTATATAACTGTTACGTTTTTTGATTTTACTATACATAATATCATTATTATAAATGTTAGAAATAACTCAGTCTGGCTGTTTGTTGTCTTTTAACGCTTAAAACGATAAACAGATTTCGATAAAATTTAGCAAAGTCATTAGATTATATCATGGAAACGGGTGTGGTGGTTTATATCCTTTTGTTCCCATCCCACTTACTGCTGAATAGCAAAATCTTTTAAGAACATGAGTTTTCGCTTTCATTCTTGTTTCTACATTAAATAATCATCATTATTTATAATATATCCCTATACATACATATATATATATATATATATATATATATATATATATATATATATATAGATAGATGCTAAAAGGTATTTGCATCTAATGATTTATATAGATATATAAGTATTTACTAACTTTTATGTCAAAAAAATTCACAAAAAGAATGTTACTTCTTGCCTTACTCTACATTCAAATAATATATTTTTGATTTTTAGCACGCTTTCTGCGCTCACTGTCAATAAAGTTGAACCAAATCTTCTAGTTCTATGAACAGTACCTCAGTACCAGACCTCGCAAGCACAAACTTAACTTTGAGGTGTTATTCTGCTCATCACGTCGATGAACCTCAACAATTATGATAACCACTGAAAGTTACCACTTCAAATAAAAAAAGAACCATCGAAATCGAATCTCATAAGGCCGGGATCTTAAGAGGTCCCCTTTTTGCCCCTTTTTGAAGGAAGTACCCCTCCATTCAAAAATCCCCTATGACTAACATTCTAAAAAGTTATAAAACCTATATTTGTAGAGGAGTACCAACAAACTGACAGAGGAAAGTAAGTTTTGCCAGACTTCGCTTATTCGCTTCGCTTACACGCTTCGCTAGCTCTCTTCGCTTACTCTGTCAACAATAAAGTTTTAACTTCACATTTCTAAAAATGTACTATTTTCTAGAGTCAACACGACCTTCAGAATAAATTGTAACACCAACTATACGAGTAAATAGTCCCGTATCTATAATTTAGAAGTTACTATATTATTTTCAATAGCAAAATATATAAAATTCCGAAGTATTCGAATAGAAATAATTAATTAATTAAAAACTGTTTCGCATTGTACGCGAGGTCTAGTAACACTCGGCAGTCAGTCGGTCGCAAACTTCCATACGAGAAGGACGTATCGTCTCTACAAAATTCGCCCGACAACTTATTACTGTTGCAGTTTTTTAAAAAAACTTTTTTCGTTTGTGTGGAATGCTTCAGTGAGGTGCTTGTGATGGTTTAGTGCTAGTGGCTTTTAAGTGATTTTTGTTTAAGGTAAGTAATGCTACGGCCCGTGGCGTGACTTGTTTTTTTTGTATGAAAAAGTAGGTTTTCGTATATTTATTAAAATATATTGAAATTAAGGAACAATGAAGGATTTCCTTAATTTTGTTTTAGAAAAATGATAATTGTTCTTAAATAATAAGCTGTACTTTTTTCAATTTTTTAAGGAAATAGAGTTAGTTATACGTAATGTACCAAAAAAACTGAAATATGAAAAAAACTATTTTTCTTATAAAAATGTTGACTGAAACAATAAACTAATAATAAAATAATTATTTAAAACTACTTTTTCAAGAGGCGTGTCAATAAATATTTCCGTAAATAAACTAAAAGGAAGTCCAGTTTTATAATTTTACTTTGAAATAAACTTCAGCTATATCATTTCGATAAATATTTTTTAAACTTACTATTTTGACTATATTTCATAAGTTATCCTAAATGTTATTGTATAGCAATTTTTCTTTATAGTTTAGAGGCGTGCCAGTAAGAGAAATGTTAGGAGAATATATTTTAGGAGCAACGTAGAGACGTATCTACATCTTTATTATTGTTTTCAACCGACTTTCAAAAAGGAGGAGGTTCTCAATTCGTCGGAATCTTTTTTTTATGTATGTTCACCGATTACTCGAAGACGCCTGAACCGATTCGAAATATTATTTTTTTGAAAGGGTATATACTTCCCAGGTGGTCCCATATAAATTTTATCGAAATCGGTCGAGCGGTTTTTAAAAAAATGAACAATAAATATATTTTTCAAATAAATTGTTTAATCGTATATGTTATTAAAAAACTTTCTTCTTACAAATTACCTGCTTATTAGTTCTACACTAATAATTGGAAAAATAAAAACTTAAAAAAATAAATATAAACTAACTTACAGGCACTAAAATGTAAAAAATAACAAAAACGGGGGTTTTCATTTAGAATAGATACCTAATCAGATATTTTCGTAGTCGTTGCCAGCCTACAATATTTTAAGGCATGAATATTTTAATAGGTACATATGTATTTTACGTATCGAAATATATTAGATTTGCTTTGCATCGGCTGGAAGTCGGTTTTTTTAAGTTTTTATGAATAATGATATAACGATGGTTATATAATGTATGTATTATTAAATACCATTCTGTAACATACTAGCGATTTACGCTTTACTCGGGTGAATCCTTAGATTTAAATTTTTGACACGTTTGGCTCAGTTTTTAATGACCCTACTTGCTATGTCAACGGTCACGGGTTCGATTCCCGCTGGGGGCTATCATTTGTGTGATGCGCAAAAGTGTTTGTACTCTAGTCATGGGTGTTTATATTTATAATATGTAGTCTGTATTTAAAGTTATTTATATAATATGTGTAGTGTATCAACTATCTGGTATCCATAACACAAGCCTCGTAGCTTACCCTGGAACTAGATGGTGCTGTGTGTTAATGTCCCAATATATTTATTTATTTATTTACTCCAGTTCATTTTTACCTGTACTATGTTTGAGCGTGAAGTAGAAACTAACATACATACATACATACAGATTTCGCATTCATAACAGTAGGTAGAGTAAGAATACTCATTCTTACATAACTTCTATGTAAGAATGAGTATTCTTACATAGAAGTGCTATTAAATAATAACAGGTTATTTATAATTTTAAAAAAGGATATGTAAAAAAAAATGGGCATGCATGGAAATGAAACTTGAAAATTCTTTTTAATCATTAGGGGCTTTCGTAAAGTATGTATATAAAAATCTTTTGTATGTAAGCGATTTTGTTCTCCTTTTTGTTGGTGTACTTTGATAGCATTAGAAATAGGACTTAAACATTATAATTTTTTTATAATATTTTTTCTATACTTAATTTTTTAATTAATAGATTTACGGCAAAAATTTGATATTTTAAATAAAACTATCTTTTTGGATTTATTTTGATTTTTGGTTACGTCTCTCCCAAAAAAGATCCTAAAAGATAGTTTTATTTAAAATAATAGAAAAAAAAATTGAGCAGTAACACTTCTAGGCGAAATGTTATGTTGCTAAAATATATCATTCCAATATGTTTTTGGGTTTCGATTAGCGATGTCAATTATAGATAAATTGAACTTGCCCTAGCAAGGGGCTTAAGTAATGATATCAATCTACAGTCATTAATGACAATAAATAATGACATAGAGATATTTCTTATCGCAGTAATGCTTAAAAACCAGTTTAAAAATAATTGTGAAGATGAAATAGGTAATACACCTGGGCGACCGACTGTTTTTTTTAAATCGTGTTTTTTCCGGAAAAGTTGTGTTTTTTCAGAAACCAATATAGATAAACTTAAAAAGCAAAACCTTATATAAATACAAAATTTGATCCAAATCGTTACAGCCGTTTTCGAGATACACGAAATATATACACTGGTACTAATGATATTATAAAGAGGTAAAGTTTGTGAGTTTGCGACGTTGTAGGGGGTAATCTCTAGATCTAATAAACCGAATTAGATGAAATTTGGTAAGAAGATAGTTGGAGACCCTGAGAAGGATATAGGATACTTTTTATTATCCTAGAAATGATGCCTTAAGGGGGGGAAAATGGGGATGAAAGTTTGTATGGGGAATCAAGCCAGGGATGAACCCGAGCGAAGCGAGGTTGAGTCGCTAGTTTATAAATAAACACACAAGAAAATATTATAGGATATTGTTTAATTTTTTTCTTTGTAGATTAATGTAGGATAAAATTCTTAGTTTACCGATCAATCTTCTTCGTGTCTTCTCCATTTCACGTGACATTGGAAAGTAAACTATCGTCACTCAACGGCACGCCTCAAAACCATTAATAGTCTTGTATTGACTTAAACTATAATTTATCATTCTACATATGCTATAGTGAAATCTTATTACATAGTATCATATCGTAAATACGTGATTTAAGGCTAATTTAAAAATAAATAATGACAAATATGCATAGAATTTATCTATCTATATTTAAAAACTAGCTTTTAAAAAAATACATATTGAAAGCGCTAAATCTCGTCAATAACTTGACAAAAATATGAGAAAAAGGTTACTGAACTGTCTTTGTCTTTTGTCTTTTATATATATATATATATATATGTATATATATATATATATATATATATATATATACATATCGCACGTTTAATATAACACTGACTTAACTCAAAAAGCTAGATATTTGATAAATCAAGGATTTTTTTTGCATTAACGACTTTCTTTATTTTTAAATAGAATAAAAGTTTACAAAATAAATATATTTTGTAATATTTAATTATTCTAAATAGTCTTTAAGCGTATGGATACATTTTGTGTAATTATTTTGACCTAATAACCCAATTCTGACCTAAGTTGTAATTGGTCAGTTTTTTATTATGCGTGCGATATGTAGGTATATATACTGTATGTATATAGATAATTTTAAATAAATATAATAAATTTATTATTTTAATTTGAAATCGGTGATGGGAATATTTTAGTTTATATATTAATTATATAAGATACCTTTTAGTTCAAAGATGAAACGAAATTATTCACTTTAAACAACCGATATTTTTCAAAATAATATAAAAATAAGAGATAAAATTGTATTTAAATGAATAAAACCGACCGAAAATATACATAAATTTCAGAATAATTAAAAACGCTGTATATTTCGTCCGTTTAGGCGAAAAACTTTAGGTTTCGTGCACTATCGATATGATTTTATTATTCATATGGGAAACGTGTCAAAGCACGTTACCATGTATCGTGAACATAGTAAATAAACTCATGCTTTACAAGCGATCTCGATGCCAGGTTTTTTTTTAACCCATCATGTTTGGTTTAAAAAAAATGTTTCTATATAGACTTAGCCACTTTTTCAGATTTTGTAAAAATATTTTTTATGTAGTTAATCGTTATCCATGTCTTGGGAAACACAGGTCAAATTTTAGCCCTTTATATGCAGTGGTTAATCTATACATATAATATAATTGTAACTAAGCCGAATCCGTACTTAAATATTTTTTGAAAAATCTTATTGAAATAAACATTATTATCGATACAGAGGCGGAATCTATAGTTTTTAGAATTTTTGTCTGTCTGTCTATCTGTTACCGCATCACAGAATAACCACTGGAGGGATTTTGATGAAATTTGGTATGGTGATAGCTGGTTGTCCAGGTCAACGTATAGGATACTTTTTACCGCGGGAAAATGTCTCATTTCTGAGAAAAATACAAAAACTGCAATGTAAGAGTGTACTAATATGTAAAACCTAAGAATTTAGTTTTTGGTTCTCTGAACGCGGGCGGAGCCGCGGGAAATGCTAGTTATACAATCATGTTATATAGGTACAAAGTTTATTGAGCAAATTCTGAAATCGAACTAGGTACTGCATATGTGAAAGCTTGCACATTTCTGTTGTCTTGTATATTGTTTGTTACTTTATGTTGAAGTAATTGTACGGATTTTGATGTAATTTTGTACAAAATGTAGAATTTGGTCTGAGGTAAGTCATAAGTTACTGTTAGGGATGATCTCAAGGGTACGAAGGATAAGCATTAGTTATACATAAAAATTAAACAAAAACAAATCCAAAAGTAGGATGTTTTATAATTAAATTGCTAAGTGCATGACTTAAGATAACGCCAAAGCGATACGCCAGTTTCATTTCCAGGGAAAAAGCACTCAAGCTGGCAACTTACTCGTATTTTGAATGTGTCGTGTTCAATAAAATACTAACTTTTGCTAGTAGCTTCACTTGCGTTTGTTTTTTTTTGGCCTATAAATATTATTATTATTGCGGGAATTTTGTAAGTCTATTTCTTACACCTTCACGTCCATCATATGATATTATAGATTATCACATAGGCTGCTTTTAAACAGTAACCACAAATTACATGCATTATAATTGAAATATTTTCATATAAAAACGGATTCTATTGAAATTCTTTCAAGCGCCCTAGAGCGATGCGCGATTAAATAAAAATTCAGAAGCACAGATTCTGAAAATGTTGACATAGGATTTACTATATCCCAAACCTCCCGTTTACATTTTTTTTTTTACATAAAATGTTTACTAAAGATTAAAGAGAAACTAGGGGTTTTTTCCCGTGCGGCTTTTGGTTTGCACTCACATGATGTAAGTGTGGGTGAAAATTATCCTGTAGATGTAGGGACTGCTTGTGTAACTGCTTTTTATTGTTAAACTTGTACTTACTTTAGATGTTGATAAAATAATAAGCAAAGTCTTTCCTTCGGGTCTGATAATCAGCAAAATCATCAAAATCGGTTCAGCCATTCAACCGTACAAACCATCTTCTTGACGATAAATACTGTTAATTTCTTATGTATAAATAGTTCTTATGTATATATAGTAAGTATTGTTTATTTTCAAGTTAGTTAAATATCTTTCATTAAAACTTCTAATTATTGATAGCAGTATTAAGAATTTATACATTAACTAGCGGCTCACCCTCGCTTCGCTCATGTTGGTCCCTAGGTACGTTTTACGGTTAGTATAGATCTATCAGAGATGAGATATTTTCTCGCAGCTAAAAGAATACTATATTTTGACCCGGATAACTAGCCATCATCATACCAAAATCTGTCCAGCGGTTTTCTCGTGATGCGTCCCAGACTGACAGACAAAAATTCTAAAAACTACAGATTCGGCCTCTGTATCGATAATAGTAACTATGCCAAAAAGATTTTCCAAAAAATATTTGATGTACAGATTCGACTCAGAATTTTATTATATGTATAGAAATATAATTAGGCTAGTTTATAAAAACAGAGGAATTATGTAAAGGGGCATTAGCTTTGTGTATTCTTTTTTTGTGAGAATTATTTTGGTAATTCGTCGCGTGACGACATGAAACCGTAACTGTTAAGTTGGCTTGGCCCAATATATAGTTATGGCCAACTCATTCCTATCACAGATATCGAAAGTTTTATATATAAAAATCGGAATACTATTATAATTGCGTAAGTTTGTATGTTTGTATGTTAGATATGTGAAGTCCTCCAACCTGCGCTTGGCCAGCGTGGTGGACTATGGCCAAATCCCCCTCGTATTGAAGGGAGGCCCACCCCCAGCAGTGGGACGTTAAAAAGGGCTGAATACACGTTTGTTACCCCTTGACGTTGAAACGGCTGGACAGATTTACATGAAATTTAGTACTCAGACTAACAAATACTATAAAGATACTGTTAGTAATAAAATTTGACAAAAGATGGCGCTATATATGTATAATATTATAAAAATAAAAAACGCACCTATACCTAAACGTGAGAGAAGTGAGCATATTTAGCTAGTGTTTATATGAAAATAATATAAAATAAATGACTTTAAAGTAATAATAAGTTAGTCTATAAATTATTTCTGCCATTTTCACGCATTTTCACTTGTGGTGCAGTTTTCTTAATGGCTTTTATGCTTACTATTTAAATATCATAATGACTCTTCTCTCCAATTTCATATTCGTTGTTTAATTTGCTGCTTAGTCTTAATCAAAGATATGTATGTAATCTCATAATTTGTAACAGACATTTGCTTTGCGCGGGAATCGAATCCGCAATGGTTAATAAAAATGTTATCTTTCTCATGTAGATATGTTTATTGTATATGTTTAATTAGATGATGATCCATATATCTTGACCTGGAAAAGAATAAAGCTATTGATCATTTTTTATATTTGTCTACCAACGTTGGCTTAATGAGGCCAATTTTTCCAATGCGTAATAAAACAAACTATAGCGTGCAATATGCAGTCGTGAACATTGATAAAACTTTTGTAATTAAGAACAAATAATATACAAGTATTGGCAACGATTTAATTTATAAGAAATATCCAATTATAATAATATAGAAATAACTAGCATTGTCCGCGGCTCCGCCCGCGTTCAGATGACCAAAAACCAAATTCTTAGGTTTTACAATAAAAATATACTCTTACATTGCAGTTTTTGTATTTTTTCTCAGAAATGAGATATTTTCCCGCGGTTAAAAGTATTCCTATATGTTGACCCGGATAACCAGCTATCATCATACCAAATTTCATCAAAATCCGTCCAGTGGTTTTTCCGTGATGCGGTAACAGACAGACGGACAGACAAAAATTCTAAAAACTATAGATTCGGTCTCTGTATTGATAATAATGTCTATTCCAATAAGATCTTCCAAAAAATATTTAATGTACAGATTCGGCTCAGTTAAAATTTTATTATATGTATAGATAATAATAATTATTATTTATTGATAATTATTATTTAGTATTAAATAATAAATATTTATTAATTAAGTTTCTTTTATCAACCCACAGCTGGGCACTAACCTTCCTTTAAATTGGGGGGTGGTAAGCCGTAGGTCATAATCCATCAAACTGGAAAAATGCGTGTCAGTGGACTTAACACGTCTTTAGGAAATTAATCATGTTCTTCCAAACATGCAGGTTTCCTTACGATTTTTTCTTTAACGATATTCATTAAAAGCAGTAAATGGGCGTATATTAGCTTATTGCCCTATTTAACATCCCACTGCTGGGCACTGACTTACCTGCAAAATTCAAAAGAAAAAATTCAAAATTTAAAATAGTTTATTCAGCATTAAATTATTACATTTTTTTACTGAACGTCATGAGTCTACTACCAGTTCGGAAAGAAGAAGCCTCAGACCTTAGAAGAACTGGCGAAAGAAACTCAGCGGGACTAATATTAGCTTGTTATCTTTTATTAAAGTAAAATTATAATTTACAATATTTTTATCAAGTTGAAGTAGCCTGGAGGCGATCATTTCATTCCCAAGGTGTGCCATCTTCTATAAAATCATTTATTGTATAACAGCGTTTAGCACACAAACGTTATTTAACATTTTTTTTTAATTTGGCGATAGAAGCCTTTTGGTGGACTTGTTAGACATGACCTTCGAGAACTAGTTAGGTTCTATCATTCATACAGGTTTCCTAACGATGTTTTTGAGGCAAATGCTAATTATGTTGAAAATGGATCGAACATGAGAATATCAGAGATGGTGCCTGGGTTCGTATCCGCTTAAAGTTTTTCCTATCGAGCTGTATTGATACTTCCATTGTTTGCTAAATATAAATATAATACTATACGCTATAATAGCCATCACCCACGATATGAACATTTTACGCATTTTGAACTAATAATACTTTATTTAAAACATTTTGAACTCAGTTGGGTGTTCATAATTGCTTTGAGTTCGTTACGAAGATTCATTCTAAATGATTCCAATCTAAAATTTTCTTTGTAATAAGTGCTTTATAATTTAGATGCTCATTATTTTTTAGGTATTGTTTTATAACAATTTATGTATTTATTATGAGCTAGTGACCCACCCTTGTTTGGCTCTGGTTCGCCCCTAGGTCGATTCCCCATACAATTTTTCATCTTTATTTTTAACTTAAGGGATGATTTCCGAGATAAAAACTATCCTATGTCATTCCCAGGATCTCAAACTATCATCATAACAAATTTAATTTAAAGCAGTTCAGTAGATATAGAGATTACCTCCTACAACCTCACAAACTTTACCTCTATATTATTAGTATAGACTAACAGTACCCGCGGCTTCGACCGCGTTTGAACTTCCCATTGCTTTACAGAATTACCCACTAGGCAAATCTAAAGATTGCCTGAATATTTTATTAAAATCGCTCCACCCGTTTTGGAATCCATAGGTTACGTACATAAATAAGGGCGTAAAATAGGGGATAAAAGTTTGTATGAAACCTTCCTTTTTAGGGCTTTTTTGTAGTTTTAGCGCGAGCGAAGCCGCGGTTTCTGCTAGTATATATATATATATATATATATATATACTATCAGAAATACCTATATATATATATATATATATATATATATATATATATATATATATATAGGTATATCTACTTTAAAAATAGACAGAAAACTTTTCTTTTTTATCTATTAATCTAAAGATAAAATATTTGTACGAATCATCTACACAACTTAACCTGAAACAGAATGAAGCTATTGAGCGTGTTTTATATTTGCCTGCCAGCGTTGGTTTATTCAGGCCAATTTACCCAATATATACATTTATGTGTATCTAACTTAATAATACTAAAATGACTTTATATCTATTAGTTACAGAATGGGTGAAGCAAAACGTTTCGGAATTATTGAACACGACACCATTAAAGACACAATCGAGTTAATTGACTGGATATCTGATATTTGTATATTGATAAATGTAGAATTTCTTATTCAACATAATTTTATCTTTCAGGGTCTTTATATTATATTAGTGACTAGCGACTTACCATCGCTTTGCTCGGGTTCGTCCCTAAGTTGATTTTTGTGATTCCCCATACAAACTTTCATCCCCATTTTCGCCTAAGAGCAAATTTCTGGAATAAAAAATAATCTATGTCCTTCCCAGGGTCTCAAACTTCGTACCAAATTCAGTAGTAGTAGGCTTTAAGTTTATTCGTTACAAACATGCAAAAATACAAATCTTTCCTCTTTATAAAAATAGTGTAGATTACACATCACATTACTTACAATCGTAGTCTATCTGCGTATTAAATTTTATCTAAATCCGTTTAGCAGTTTTAAAGTAAGCTCAAAAATACAAAAACACACACATACACACGCATATACGTAATTTCGCTAGTAGTCTTTATATAAGCGATCTCTACTCTGAACTTAATTTAAATCGTTGTGTGAAGAAATAACTAAATTTATTCAATACCTTCTTAGTTTTACAAAAATATTTGACATCTTGTACATCACTATATATTATAAAACAAAGTCCTCAGCCGCGTCTGTCTGTCTGTTCGCGATAAACTCAAAAACTACTACACCGATTTTCATGCTGTTTTCACCAATGGATAGAGTAATTTTCGAGGAGATATTTGTTGGAGGTGTCTGAAAAAATCAGCCGTCTAAGAGCTTTCACCGAAAACGTTGCCTAAACACTTTGAGATATAATAAAATAATGTATGGTGGAATTGTGTATCTTACATAGGTCTATAGAAAAGTCCGCAATGGGATATGTCTATCTCCTAAGGATATTATATTATATATCCATTTTAATTTAAAACACACTTAGGGACGAACCCAAGCGAAGCGAGGGTGAGTCGCTAGTATAATAAAATTCTAACCAAAACGAATCTGTACATAAAATATTTTTTTTGAAAATCTTAATGAAATAGTCATAATTATCGATACAAAGGCCAAATCTACATTTTTTTAGAATTTTAGTCTATCTGTCTGTCTGTCTGTCTGGGAATGCATCACGAGAAAACCGCTGGACAGATTTGATGGAATTTGGTATGATGATGGCTGATTATCTAGGTCAATATAGGATACCTACTTTTTACTGCGGGAAAATATCTCATCTCGGAGAAATATATACTAAACGTCAAAACGCGACATAAAATGTCTTAAAAAGTTTTTTTTGAATTTTTTTCATGAGATACACGATCAGTCTCTTCTGTGACGATGATTATTATAAAGCATTCCAAACATTGGAATCAAGAACTAAATAAATCCGCGAATAAACTCACTCACTAACAAACTACCGCATTAATAAATATGGAGCAATTTAAAAATCTTACAACCCTTTCACATGCTGTTATCACATGTAATTACATCGATAAAGCAGAAATTCTATATAAGAGTCCACGCGATATGGCTATTATAGGTTATTTCTTATTATTGGTTTTGAATTATATCCAACTCATATCGAGCTTTCTTAACTATAGTTGTATATAGTCGGTTGAAATAAATTGAGATTTATCCTGTGCACTAAAAACCTTATTTAAAATGAAATTTATGTAACAGGTGCATTTAATATATCCATATCCATACTGTGTTTGTTTGTTTGTCCTTCTTTCACGTCCAAACAGAGTGACAGATTAGTATGGTTTTTTGTGTGGAGATAGTTGGATAACTGGAGAGTGATATAGGCTACTTTTTACCGCGGGAGATTATCTAATTCCCACGGGAAATCACGTTATAATACGATCCAAAAAATACTTATGATCAGAATTACTTGAAATTTGGTATTAATGCTCTTCAATAAAATTAAATAAATACGTGTTGTAGCATTTTTCGAAATTCATTCTATAAGGGGGTAAAATTGATGATGAAAGTTTCTATGAAACAACCTTTTTAGAAATTTTTTTGCAGTTTTAGCGCCAGTGAAGCCGCGCGTTCTGCTAGTATATATATATATATATATATATATATAAATTGATTTATTTTCCACTTACATATTCATTTTACTGACGACGAAGGAAGTCAATTTCTAAAAAGAAAACAACATTCATCTTGATGAGGGTAAGTAGAACATGATCTGACAGGCCTATACAAATAACGTAGTTATTTTATTGAGGTAACTGATAATATTACGTGTTATATAAGTCAATATAATGTATAGATCTCATAAATGCAGATTTTTAGGCCCGTAACCAAGATCACGGTCGTAGTGAATATGAATTCGTAAGATGGTCGCGATTGTGTATCGGTTTCCTATAGTGCAGTATGAATATACAGTTGGCGGGGACCGTGGTCACTGGTGTGGTCACCTAGATCGGGAGTGAGATTATAACTAGCGAGTTTAATTCCCCATACAAACTTTCATTCCCATTTTCACCCCCTTAAGGGATGATTTCCGGGATAAAAAGTATTCTATGTCCTTTCCAAAGTCTCAAACTATCTTCTTACTAAATTTTATATAAATCGGTTCAGTAGTTTCGGAGCTTAATCGGTAAAAACAAACAAAAAAGTCTTTCCTCGTCATCGAGTATTATTAGTATAGAAGTATAGATTATCCAACTATCGATTGCACAGACAACAGTTATAGAAATCTGTTAGGTTATTTGTTTCATAATAGTAGTTATGTATTAAGTAACACTCACTCATAATATTGAATGAGCGATTCTTGTATATACGTATGTATATTATAAATTTATTTCGTGTATCTCGAATATAGCTCTAGCGATTAGGATCAAATTTTGTATTTAGATAAGGTTTTGTTTTTTAACTTTATCTATATAGGTATTTTCTGAAAAAAAAACAATTTTCATATATTTTCCGTAAAACACCGAGCGAAACTCGGTAGTAGTATACAAATTATTTTAAAATTGAGTTCAATTTACTGAAACAAGGTAACAATTTTAGCGTCTTTTTTATACAGATTTTCTTCACCTCACATTTAAAATGTACTTTAAATATTAAAAAAAAAACCCAGCGATTTGCAATGTGAATATCTCCTATTGATCTCATTCATTCAATATCGCTTACAGCAATTTAAAAAAATATATGAGAACGAAATAGGCGTTTTTATCACATGATTTTGCTTAATACTTTCTTAGATTTACGCGAATATTTGACATTTTAAATAAAACTATCTTTTCGGATTTTGTCGCGGATTTATATTTTAGTATGAAGAATCAGGTCACCAATCATAGATTGAGAATCAGGGTGTATATAAATATGAATAATTATCTTAAAAAGTCAATGTTACATATATACGGTACTTATAAGAAAACACAATTTTCAAAATTTTTGTCTGTCTGTCTGCTTGTACCAGCTAACCTCCGAAACGGCTGGACTGATTTTGATGGGACTTTCACTGGCAGATAGGTCATGCTATAAGGAGTAACTTAGACTACTTTTATTTTGGAAAAACAATAAGGGTTATAATAATAATTATAATAATATTTATAATTTTATATTATTTATTTATAATAATAAGTTTGTAGTCGTCAAAGTTATATGTCAGTATAAATATTTCAATTTCGTCACAAGAACTTAATACTTTATTCCGAATTACATAAAATAATAGGTTTATAATTAGAACTTTTAATTGGCCGTTTGAAAGTTACAACAATAACAAAGTTCAAAATATTATTTAATTGCTTATTTGTTCTTTATCACAAGTATTACATGATAACAATCTACACAGACATAAATAGGCAAAGACTAAAACAATTTAATATTTCTATATAGATAGTTTAGTTCTATACAATATATATGTATGTTTACTTCATATTTTCAATAATGATTATCATATTACATTGGGCAAGCACTAGATAACAGGACCAGCCTTAATCCTTCGTTGATATTAAAGTTATATGTGAAAGACATATTTTATTTACATTATTAGCGACTCACCCTCGCTCCGCTCGGGTTCGTCCCTACTTACGTTTTAACGTTTAGTACAGATTTCTCAGAGATGAGATATTTTCCCGCAGTAAAAAGTATCCTATATGTTGACCCGGATTATCAGTTATCATCATTCCAAATTTCATCAAAATCCCTCCAGCGGTTTCTCCTCAATGCGGTAACAGACAGACAAAACTTCTAAAAACTATAGATTCGGCCTTTGTATCGATAATAATGACTTTTTCAATACGATTTTCCAGAAAAATATTTAATGTTCAGATTCGGCTTAGTTACAATTTTATTATATGTATAGATTACACACCACTTAAATAAGTTAGTTTCATACATTCCTTAATTTTATACTAGCGATAATTAATCTATACTTATATTATAAAAAGGCAGAATTTGTTTGTTTGATTGTTTGTTAGTTCGCTCGTTTGTTTATATGCGCTAATCTCAGGAACTACTAATCTGATTTGAAAAATTCTATATATAAATAGATTTTGCATTAGATAGTCCGTATATTGAGGAAGGCCCATGCTTACTGCCCAAGAGAGCGAAGTAGTAATCATTAATATCAACAAATCGGGCAGACTTCCATACATTATTATAAAACTGTTGTTTATATCGGAAGATTGAACGCGGGCGAAGCTGCGTGTACTGTTAGTCTATACATAAATAGGGAATATTTTAGTAACTTTTTTTTCTGAGTGTCAATCGATTTCCTTTTGTTTAGTAGTTATTGCCGAGTTTTAGTGTTATCAATAAAAATATAAAAATATGTCTCTGGTCGAATTTCGTCCACTGAGCGAACTAGAAATTGTAAAAAGTCTTGGATAAGCCCCAAGAAATGAAGAACGTTTGTCACGTATAACATGTACTATGGAAATTTTACTATTCATACTTGTAATATAGTTACAATCTATAATAATAAAATCGTGCTGTGAATCTGTAAAATGCAAGGCTAGAATGCAAGGCTTTCTCTACATAATGAAAGGGAGAACCATATTAAAATCCATGCAGTAATTCTAAAACTAAACGAAACAAACACAAACATACATACGTATATATGTATGTATATACATAACACGGTGTTTTAATGTAATGCTTAGTAATTTCAAAAAATACTCAAAACTATTTCAAATAAAACTATCTTTTCGGATTTTTTCGTAGATTTATTTTGATTTTTAGTTCCCAAAAATTAAAGCAAAAATCAAAATATGTAGGTAAATTCGCGAAAAAATCAGAAAAGAGAATTTTATTTAAAATGTCAAATATTGGCGTAAATCTAAGAAATTATTACTCAATATTAGACAATATCTCAGATTACAATCTCAAAAACATCCTTCATCAATAACAAGTAATTGCAGTCATCTCACTCAGTATTTGTTCATTTAAGACCTAGATAACTTTTATATGTCAAGGTTCTCGTAATTTTGCGCTCTCGCCTTTAGCGACGGATACGGAAAAACTGAAAGAACGGTACCGATTTTACAGAGTATGCACGCGATACGATGTTTTTATTTATTTTCAGCTCATATCGCTTGTTTTCTTCGAGCATTTTCGTTTTTGATGTGGGTCTTTAGGCTTGGCAGGTGTAGCGTTTTGCGTATATTTTTAATTTTTATTTAAAATAAACACTTTTATTTCTTTATAAAGCTTTATAATAACTATAATTTTGCTTTCGACAATTTATTAAAGTTATATTTTACGAGTACCATTTAGGTAAATATAATAAAAAGATAAAAGTTGATTTTATTAATTATTCAGTTTGAAAGTGTGTGAATGCGAAAACTTATTTTAATACAAGATTCTATGTATGGCTTAACGTAGATATGTACAAGTCACTTCCTAGTTAGTCGGCCGCCACCGCTATATGTGCGTTATATAATTGTAGCTGGCACTAAAGGAAGATTCGACTTTCTAAATGTATTGTTCTTATCTAATCTAATCTGAACTATTTGTAAGTATAGTATTATTAGTGTAGTATTTTGTAAGTTTCTTTTTTTTTAATTATATTTAAAAAATATAATTTAAAAAAAATGCAAAAAAAATAATTTGCAAATGATTTCAATTTTTCGAAAAATTTACTAATTATTTTTTTAATTATAAATTTTTTGGAAAGTAAACAAAGCATTTTCAATACACGAATAATTCTATTTCCCACACTCCAAATTTTGCCGCCCCTAAAAATTTGCCGCTCTGGACACTAGCCCCGAGTGCCCCTAGTGTAAATCCAGCGGTGCTGATTAATAATATATATTTAATATTTAATTAGACTCTTAGAAGCCTTTTTTACCATTATTTGATCACTATTATAACTGAGAATAATTGTATGTGCGTGCATGCGTGTGTGCGTGCGTGCGTGTGTGTTTGTGTGTTTGTGCATGTGTTAGGTATTTTTTCACGCGGGAAGTGTTGACAGCGTTGAGTTGTTAGCAATTGGTTTGATTGTTATTATATATCACAATTGGTCAATCAATATTATTTGATTAAATTAATTGACCAATTGTGACCATTTCGTGACTAATTGAAATAATTTAAGATCTCTCGGATTTTCCGATTACCTCGGAATTTTAAACTCTCCGTAGTAAGTGTTAAAGTATTGACCAATTACTAAAAATAACTGACCATGATATGTAGAGACCAATCTGGACCACTTTTAAAAATTTCATCATTTGGGCAGCTAAATAGATGGAGCCAGAACTGCTAGGGACGGATTTGATTTTTTTGTACACAGATAGACTAGACCTGGCTTGGCGCCCATAGACGCAACGTCCTGAGCGAAGCAAACCTCGCTAGTTCGTTCCTATTACAAAATTTAATCAAAATCAAACAAATTTACCCTTACCCTTATCTTGAAACGAACTCGTAACCTCTATCAAACATTGGCATTCTCACCAACCAGCTTTATGGCATAAATTTTTGTGATAGCTCAACTTCCATTACATTAACATAGGCTAAAATATTGGCTCTGGAATTCCAAAGGTTCCTTATCATATAATAATAATCTTTTAATGCCGGGAGTAAAGCGAGGTTTTATGGAAATGTTCGTAAACCAAATTTTGCCAGTAATCAGCCTTTATAAAGTGTCTTATCATAGCGACCATTCTTCGCATTCAATTGGTAGTGTTTAAATATTAGGTGAGTGCTGTATTAACAAATTAGCGACTCACCCACGCTTCGCTCGGGTTCGTCTCTCGGTTGATTCCTCATACAAACTTTCATCCCCATTTTCACCCCCTTAAGGTATGATTTCCGGGAAAAAATCTATTCTATGTCATTCCCAGGTTCTCAAACTATCTACTCACCAAATTTCATCTAAATCGGTTCCGTAGTTTCGGAGCCTATTCAGTATAGACAAACAAACAAAAAATCAAATCTTTCCTCTTTATAATATTAGGATAGATAAAAATATTAGATAAATCATGTGCACTAATTTCGAGACTTGATCGTGGTAATTGCTGTTTTTGTGAATTAAGTATTTGCCAATTATCATTAATTATATATACGAGTTATTTTGTTTCATTTTACGATTAGGATTTTGCCCGTAAGCCATATGAAACGTGTTATATTTTATGTTCTTCGGCACTGTCATAGAATAATAAGCTTAGAATATTATTAATATTTATATTATAGACAGCTTTTAAATAGCAATATAGTTCTATTATAATTTTCATTCGAACGAATTTCTTACAAAAAATATGCAAATTTGTTCAACGGTTTACGCGTGATGGAGTTACGAATATACAAATATTTTCACAAACTTTCACATTTATAAGATTAACTAGCCACTTAGCCTCACTTCGCCCTGTGTATTTATATATAATATACTAGTAACTTATTCTCGCCCCGCTCGGGTGCGTCCCTAGGTATATGCTATATATATGCTTACAGTTTTGCTACACTTTGATAAGAAGATCTTTTTAAGAGGAATAATTCTATAATACATTGTTTTCATGAAAACAACGTGTTTTCATATAATTTTATTAGTTTACGCAGCGCACACCAGTAAAGCTCCCAGTTGGCGTGTTTTTTTTCGACGTCTTTAACAATCATCGTCATGTTTCAACCAATTTACATAAAAAACTTAATAACTCATACATTTAAACCTTGCTCATGAATCACTCCATCTATTGCTGAAAACCGTATGAAAATCCGTTCGGTAGTTTTTTAGTTTATCGCGTTCAGACACACAGACAGACAGACGCGGTGGGTTTATTTTATAATATGTACTAATATTATGCAGGCAATGCCACTTTTTGGCAAATTTTATCACTAACAAGAGCCTATTTTACCCCAAGTCCTGGTATATGACCTTGAATAGATAAACGATGACTTCAGGCATCTAAAGGCGAAGGTAAATCACTGGTATAATAATAAGTAATAATTCATACCTTTTGACGTTCCACTGCTAAGTACGGACCTTTCCTCAATGCGATGGGGACTACGTCATAGTTCACCACTCAATGCGAAATGCGATATAGTGGACTTCACATTAGTTTATATATATATATATATATATATATATATATATATATATATATATATATATATATATATATGTCGTGTTATCCATATACTACGAACATCATCTTTGGTGGTTACTCATCTTGTGGGCGTTATCAGGGCTCAAATAATAAAGTATTCAGTGCTCAATACACAATTTAATCAGGGAAGTCACAATGTTATTAACTTGAAACGGTAATTCTAATGATTTAGAGCTAGCGGATTCACAGTCACCGATCATCGACTTCCAACTACAATATCAAACATAACTTTCTATACCACGATCAACCAACGTTACTAAGCCACGTATCTGCAAAGAATGTCGTGATGGCGTCTCGACCCCGCTCGAGACTAAATCTCTGCTCTAAATTCAAAATAACTTTAAAAGCAATAAAAAGTAAATTAAAGAACATAGTGACTTTAAACAATAATAAGGTTTCATAACAGAAAAAGGTAACTAAATCCTCTCCCGTCTTATACTGTACTTATATAAACCTATATATATATATATATATATATATATATATATATATATATATATATATATATATATATAGGTTTTCTCAGACATGCTGTGTCCTTAGGATGTTTTCCCTCACTTCATTTAAAACATTGTTGTAAATCTATGCGGTTAAAACAACCCCATGGCCATTTACTACGGCATTTGATACGTAAGGTCGTATACAGAATGAAACAAATGAACGAAACATGAAAGAAAATTATCTCTAATATTGAAGATACCAAGTTGCACTCAAAGAAAACATTCCTTTATTTTTTTGAATATTAATTACTGCATTAAAATATTATTAAAAAGCTTACAGAAGCCGGTAATCGAACGAGTTAAAAGTACGAAAAAGTACAATTTCACTATTTAATCGAACTTATTGATAGTATCTATGGTAAGAATAAAATCTCTAACAAACATTGGATCTTACAATTTTACAATTGCTTAAAACCAAGTAATCTTACAATACAAAGGTAATGGACTTATCAAAATGAAAATTAAGTAGGTAATATTTTTATTGAATTCTTACGTAAATATTCTTGCGTGCTAACTGATAATTTAATGTTTTATTTTAAATTCGTGCCAACCAATCGACTTTCGTGGAGTTAAGCAAAATAAATAATAATAACGTAATCTATTTTATTAAGTCACTTATTCCTCAGGAAAATTAAGGTAAATTTTAACTCTTATACGTCCACGAATAAACGAAAGTTATAATTGGAATAAAATGTTAACTGAACATTATAAACAACTGGAAGCAATCTTGTTTGTGAAATAGTGTCAAAAATAGCAATTACCTTTAAAATTTACTGTATAAAGAAACGTGTTGCGTCGTTAGAAATTTCAAATATGGTTTTTAAAAAATTATATTTTTGATTAAAAAATAAATATTTTTGTCGTCTTTTTATCTAAATGAAAACATATAAAATATATTTGTCGGTATATTTAATAATAAAATAATTAATTTTAATTAACAGATCACATTGTACGAAAATATATACGAAAAATAAAATACGTCATTTATAGAGATTGGTTAAAACCTACCCCAGATATAGTGACTGATTGTAAAGTACCTACCCTAGAATAGCTGTCAAATTTTAGTAACAAATTTGGAATTACTATGGTACATAAAATAATTTGTCTTCGGTTCGGAAAAACCATCGAGAGTATAATTTATTGAAATTGGGTAAAAAGTACCCCACGTTTAGTTACTAGTCAAAAAGTACCCCCAGAAAATATGGTAAAGTTTATTAGCTTTAACAAGCGCGATGGGACTCGGGCCTAAGTGAAGGAAATCCATCTTCGTTTAATTAACTACTTTGGGCTCGCAAATCGATTTTAGGACATTTCCGCCCTTAATTTGACGCGAAATAGTTTAGGACGAACGGTAATTGTTCTTCTGTTAATTTGTAAGCACATTCCGATGTCGTTTCGTAACTTATTAAGTTTCAAACGTCCAATTTACTGAGATAATTGGTTTTGACGCCCTGTACCTTATGTACATATACTTAGGTTAGAACATTTATATAGGTATAGATAACGTGATCGTAGAACAGTGGTAACGAATAAATCAAAAATTTTTGGTTTTATAATTTACTATAGGGTCTAGTGGCCATAAAAAAGCTTTTTTAAATACAATGTTTCCCATGAGAACAGGCAAATAGAAATGTCAATTATTTTGTGACTCTTGTTTTGCTTTTTATGTATATTGATTTGTTGTTCAACTATTTTAAGTAACAAGAACGACGACTAAAAATATTTTAAAGTTAAGCTGCATCTGATATGATGTCAGCACGTGGAATACAAAAGTTAAAATTTTTCCATATTCATGTATGAGTGATTGACGGATAGAGCTTTTCGGAATGTCATAATAATTGCTTTCACTATAAATATACTGAAAATATAAAGAACTAATGTTCGAATGCGGCTTTGGGCGTGTAGTTTATTTGTATATAACCAGAATAACTAATCTCGATGTCTCTAGTAACAAAAATATAAGATTTCCTTCATATAAACTTACAAGATAAACTTAAAATACCTTTTTCTTTTAATTTAACCTTGGGAAATGTATTTACTCCTAGCATCTGATACATATAATTTATAGGTTATGTGAGAATCACCAGCCAAAAAAGACATTACTACTCATTAAAACTAAACTGAACCTTCAACTATCACATCTTAATGGGGCTTCGCAGAATCGCTTACGCACTCAAAACACGACGCTCCGATGGCTGACCTGCCGGGGCAGACTACCGTAAATTAAGCTTACTCCCACGGTCCACTCTGCTATCAGAATGTGCTAGTAATGTGCTTCACTTATTAGCTTTAATGCAATTTTGCTTTTTTTCATTCAGGTCTTCTCCGAAGAACTAACAATGTTTAGGTCGTAATTTATAAAATATGTATATCTATGCCACAAATAAAAAAAACAAATCTCCTGAAAGAATTAGAATGTTTTAGAATAATTAAAATTATTCAGAGGCTATAACTGTCACGGTACAAGGAAGTGAAACGTACATTGCGGCATACCACAAGGAAGTATTTTAGGTCTTAGCAGCATTAGCTGAGTTATTACCCTTTGCCATAAGTTACTTTAAGCCTTACTGATTCTGCTAACATTTGTTACTGCTTTTATGGCAATAAATACTATTTATTATTATTATTATTATTATTATTATTACAATTTTGTTCTCCTAGGTGACTAGGGTATAACCAATTATTGCGGGCAAATAGCCAAGCAAAAACTGGGTGGATTTTTTTTTTATGTTTCGGTGATTTAAGAAAGATATCAGCCATGTAATTATATAAATAAAATATTATAAATAAATAATAGTAATAAATAAATCTGCGAGTACAATCCTGTTAAAAATCCAAAACTGTAAGAAAGTTACCACCTATAAGGATAGGAATTTTCTTACAATTCGGCATGTATTTAAAATTGCGGCTTTTTGAAGAAGTATATAAGTTGAGCGGTGGAGGCCTAAGGTTTCCAGGCTAGTATGTAGAGTGTGTGGTATAACACCTGTAGTTGATAGGACTATTGGTATTGTGGTTACTGTTTGCACTTTCCATTGACTCCTAAGTTCTATGGATAAGTCCGTATATTTAGCTATTTTACTAGAATATGTTTGTGCAAGATTGTGTGTGTTGGGTATAGCAATATCTATAAAGAATACGGTGTTGTTAGTTTTGTCGAGAAGCAATATATCGGGTCTATTATAGTGTATGGTTTTGTCGGTAATGATTGTACGGTCCCAGTAAAGTTTGTAATTAGGAGATTCTAGAATAGTTTGAGGTGTGTACTTATAGTAAGGTGTTTTTTGTGCCTGTGTGATGAGTGAATATTTAAGTGCAAGTTGTTGATGTATGATGGCAGCGACTTGATCGTGCCGATGCTTGTAGTCAGTTTGGACTATGGACTTGCAGGCTCCAGTAATGTGCTGAATAGTTTCAGAACTACAGTGGCATCGTCTACATAAATCAGTCAACATGTTGGGCCTTCTAATAATATGTTTTTGGTAGTTACGGGTGTCTATTACCTGATCTTGAATGGCTACCATAAAGGCCTCCGTCTCCGGGAAGAGCTCTCCACGCCGCAGCCATGCGTTCGACGCATCTTTGTCGACGTATGTTTGACTTAGATCAGCTAGATGTCTTCCGTGAAGTGATTTTTGAGACCATGCTTCTATTTTCTGCTGCTTACTAACTGTATTTTGATTTAGTTGCACGTTTCTATTGTGTAAATTAAGCGGCGAATATTTCTTGTCTATTTCAGTTATGCATTTGTGGAGTTCAGAATTTTCAGCTTTTGAGTGAAAATAGTTACGAAGTTTGGTTATCAGATTGTTGTGTAGGTTGCGGATATCAATTAAGCCTATTCCTCCATTTTGACGCGGTAAAGTAAGACGTTGGATGCAAGATTTAGGGTGATGTTTTCTATGGGTAGTCATATGAGTGTTAATTATTCGTTGTAATTTTGTTAAGTCGGTTTGAGACCAGTTTATTACGCCAAATGAGTAAGACAGGATTGGTATTGCATAAGTGTTTATGGCTTTAATGTTGTTTCGTGCATTTAATTGTGTTTTCAGAACCTGATTTAATCGTAGCTTAAATTTCTTGGTAAGTTCTAATTTAGTGTGTTTTTGTTTTATTTGTTTTGCTTGGTGAAATCCTAGATATTTGTAGGTGCTATTTTCGTCCATGGGATCTATTTGATCGCCTGTGTCTAGTGTGTACGTATTATGTTGTGTTTTTTCCGCGGACAACTGAGTGTATTTTGCATTTATCAACTCCAAATTCCATACAAATGTCGGAAGAGAATGATTGTGTGATATCTGCTAGAGTTTCAAGGTCATTATAGTTTGATGCGTAGAGTTTGATGTCATCCATGTACATTAAGTGTGAAAGTGTGTGGTCTGTGTTATTACACTTCAGTTTAAATCCAATATTTGTGTCATTAAGTAGTTCTGATAGGGGGTTTAAAGCCAGGCAGAACCACAATGGGCTCAACGCATCCCCTTGAAAGATACCCCGGCGGATTTTGATCGGTTCCGTAGTTAATGATTTGTTATTGGCGGTCAACTTTAATCTTGTATTCCATTGAATCATGGCAGAGCTCAAGAACGTTATGAGGGTTGGATGAATTTTATATTGTTTTAATACATGGAGTAACCAGCTGTGAGGGACCGAGTCGAATGCTTTTTTAAAATCTATGTACATAGTGTGGATATTTCTATTCTGTGCCTGTTTCATAACTATTGCGTCTATTGTTAGTTGCTCTTTACATCCTTGGCTATTTTTTCTACATCCTTTCTGTTGCTCTACTAATATCTTATGTTGGTCTACATGTCCGTAAATTATAGCACTAATACATCCAGTAATTATTTTGTATATTGTTTGTAGGCAAGTTATTGGTCTGTAATTAGCTGGATTTTTGGTGTCCGATCCCTTTGACACCATATATGTAACTCCACGTGTTATAAATTTCGGCAATGTACTTGGTGACTGTATGAACTGATTTATGTGCTTGTGGATTAGCGAATGAGTGCAAGTTAGGTTTTTGTACCAGTAATTGTGTATGTTATCTGTGCCAGGTGCCTTCCAGTTATGAGCACGCTTGATAATTTGAGTGATAATATCTAAGGGGATATTTTCGAAATCCATTTGAACTATATGTTTGTTTGTTTCCCTTTGCATCCACACCGCATCCCTATTGTGCTGCGTTGGGGTTTCCCAAATATTTGACCAGAATTGTTGTAAATCTTCTAGTGATGGTGATTCAGTTGATTGTGCTGTGTTGTTTTGATGTCTGTTTGTTAGATTCCTGTAAAATTGTTTTTCATTGGTAGTGAATGTGTAGTTTTGTTGTTTTCGTTTTGTGCAAGTTAAGTATCTCCTAAGTCTATTTGAAGTTGCATTTAATTTTTGTTTAAGTGTGTCTAAGAAGTGTTGTGGTTCTGTATTAGGTTCTTCATGTTGTGTGTGGGTTTTGTATTTAAGTTTTATTTCTTCGACTGTTTTGACTATACTTTGATTTCTATTCCCTGATATGTACTGTGTAAGTCTACCTATTTCTAATCTATATTTCCCTATTTTTCTTTCAATTCTTTTTTGCCATGATGGCTTATTTTTACGTGTACTATTTTTTTCACTTAAATTAAATTTTGTGCCATTGCAGAGGGCTGCTGTGAAAGCGGCTGTATATATTATAGTATGTATGGAGTTAAAGCTTATATTATTTATTAAATGCTTCGGAAGTATTTCATTATTCAAATGCTGGACTATCTGTGAAAATTTACGAGACGATTTCTGTTTGGGAATATATGGCCTAGCTTCTGGGTTTGTGTTAATAAATCGGGTTAGTGCATTATTAAATTCTGTTTCAATATACTTCAATAATTCACTTGGGTGCCTTTCTGTCAAATTATCTTTAATGCTTTGTGTCAGTGGATGTGTTAATTGTAGTGAGTCTAATTGAACAGATGTTAAATCAGCTGAGTTGTCTAATTGGATATGATAACTAGCATCTCCTGTTGCAGTATTCTGATTTAAAATGGATTGAGTGTTAGTGACTAGTTTTTGTTCTATTTCTCTTCTTATTTCATTAATTCTATCAGTGTTTATACTCTTGTTATTAAATATTAATCTTCTTTGGTCTGCAGTTCTTTGTTCTGTGAGGTGTGATAAATGTGGGTGTCTGGCTATAAATAACTCGAACAAATTTTTTCGATAACCGGTCTTATTGGTCTCTAGTTTGGTTACCTCAAAGTAGCACCTAACAATTTCTTCATTGAGTTCATTTGACCATCGCATTCTAGTGTTTGTCGGTGAAAGTTTATCGGTTGATTGGTTAGAATTCTGTGTTTGAAAACGATTTTCGGTTTTTAACAGGTTAATTACTTCATCTCTGATTTCGTCTAATGTACTTTGTGGTAATAGCTTCCTTCTTAATATCGCTCTTCGCTGATCTCCTATACGCTGTCGTGTTACTTGCATTTCGGGGAATTTAGTGTTGAATTCTTGGTGTAGTGGTTCCAAATTTATTATTATTATTATTATGCTATTTCTAATCTACGTAAACGACCTGTGGCTATTCCGACAATGCTATGGTAAAGATGCTGGTTTTGCAGATGCATAATACTTGTATTTAATGCCGTAAATTTATGTTACCACAGTTATGTGGTAATGACTAACCATTGACGTAGCAAACACTAAATATATGTAAATAACATTTGGGATATTCAGTAAAAATCAAGCCAAAGTCCTCTTAAACCTTACTGCAATTTGTGCTTGCATATGCCTGTTAAGATTCTGCTCGTTGCAATAATTTACAAAAACGTAAAAAGGTGACTTAAAATATATTGAGATTATTAAAGTCAGATAACTCTACTTTCAACGTTCATACGTCTTTAAAAGCGTTAGACATTTTGTGTAAATAATAAATTCATGAAGACAACTGGTTTTTAAAAGCCCATTAAAGCTTTTTGTAAGCCTCTTTTAATATATTATTATTATTTCATTACCACTTCGAAAGATTTATAATACAGTAATA
This sequence comes from Brenthis daphne, assembly GCA_947093115.1. Taxonomy (NCBI): domain Eukaryota; kingdom Metazoa; phylum Arthropoda; class Insecta; order Lepidoptera; family Nymphalidae; genus Brenthis; species Brenthis daphne. The sequence goes on along the minus strand of OX352482.1, from coordinate 14,774,719 downwards.
TAATTCAAAGATTTATTTTAAGAGACACATTTCCAATTTTCTTTTCAGCGAGTGATCTATGCAAATGCACGTCGGTTGTTACACTTTGACAGCTATTTGTTTTGCGTAGCATCCTTAAAACAGTGTGGCAGAATACAGTATATAGAGACAAGTATAGATTTTGTTTGACCTCCCTTTACTATAAGGGATATATTCGTTGCTACATGCGTTAAGCCCTTTTTAACGTCCCACAGCTGGGCACGGGCCTCCCTTCAATACGAGGGGGATCAGGCCATAGTCCACCACGATAACTAAGCGCAGGTTAGCGGTGTTCATATGTCTTTTGAAAACATGCTAGGTTCTCTCAGACAGGTTTCTTCACGATGTTTACCTTCACCGTAAGATAAGTGGTAATAATGTCGGAAATGATACGCACATGAAAATATTAAGGTTCTAGAGCCAATATTTGAATTCACTTCACTCGTTTTCCTAAGCAATCGGGTTACCACTGTCTATATATAGATAAGAGAAGAAAATATGCATTATCTAAAATTCGAAAAATTAGTACTTATAGAAGTTAAACTATGCCTGAGTGACAAAAGCTATTTTTTAATCGATATATCACGAGAGCTGAGTCGTGTTGAAAAGTGACATATTGCTTCTTTATATTGTTCCACTATTGAGATATTGCATGTTGAATATGTCTGAATATTTCGTATTTACGAAACAAGGATAAGCCTCTGCATAATCTATACAAGCATTCACTCCCTTTGAAGTTGAATATGCGAATCTGAGATTGTGTTACTCTCACATATTTCGTTAGTTCATTAGGATCGTTATTGATCACTATATATAATACTAGCGATTCACCCTCGCTTTGCTCGGGTTCGTCCCTGGCTTGATTCCCAATACAAACTCTCATCCCCATTTTCACCCCCCTAAAGGGATGATTTTCGGGATAAAAAGTATCCTATGTCCCTACCAGGGTCTCAAATTATTTCCTTACCAAATTTCATGTAAATCGGTTTAGTAGATCCAGAGATTACCCCCTACAACGTCACAAACACACAAACTCACAAACTTTACCTCCTTATAATATTAATATAGATTTAAAAAAAATAGCCTTGAGCGGGAATCAAATCCCATGGGCTCAGTAGAAAAAATAATGTAAAATTTCCACTGGATTATACGAGTATAGAAAAAAATCAATATCAAGTCTTTCGTCTGGTATTAAAAAATGATAAATTCATTAAACTATTTAGTTTTCCTTTCACTTAGCACTTAACAGAAGTTATTAGAGCTTAGAATATACGAAAGCAAAGTGAATGAAATATGAAGCTTTCTACTGCAAGAGGTATATATAATATGAGGCAAGGAATCTGACAAAGGCCCACCTTGTCTTTATAGAAAGTTCGGGCTGTTTTAGTTGAGAATAATATATTATAATAATATGGAGGATATTCAAACATCTGCAAGAGTTGAAGCATATTGATGTCTTATTGTACCTGTTACTATGAAGATGGTTGCTGATTCGATTTTTATGCTTGGAAAACGTTATGTAAAGAAAAGAAGTCTAAAAGAGTGTGATGAAAGCAAAAAGTTTTTTTAAGGATAACACCAAAGCTTTTCATTAGGTAATAAACAAAAAAAAAGAAAATCGGGAAAAAAGAGAAACAGGCACTGAGTTGCTTTGTCTTTGTCTAATATACAGATTTTTTTATTCAAACTTCATAAAAGAAGGTATGTACCTACTCCATTCTACTGTACCTACTCATGAACGAATTAGTCTCTAATTCGTCCATGTACCTACTATATATTACGTATTTATATAGGTATGTATTTGAAACGATTTTATGATTTTTTTAATGAATAGGTTTTTTCAAAGGTACTGTCATATAAATTTCAATTAAAAATTTTCGCCACTTGTGTACCTTTTCTTTTAAACATAAATTGAAGAGCACTTTTTGAATCAATTTCATGCGTATGTGTTGAGTTTATATGTAACAACTATAATGCCAGAATACTACTTGGTTTTATGTTAGAAAATGCATAAAGGAATACAGACAATTGGCCTAAATCGAATTGACAATATGTTGAGGCGTATGTTTGTATATAAAAAATCGGTCAAGTGCGAGTCGAAATCGTATAAGAAAGGTTCCGTACTATCGCACGGCTTTTTCTTAATATGACTTTGATTCTATGTATTTAGTATATTAACTTAGATCGATTAAGAATGTTTAAAAAATGTTTCTTGTATTTGATGTTATGATGTTCTCCTGATTGATTATGAATAGAGAACTAAAAACACATAGAAAATACATATCCAACCGTTATGTCACGTGGTCTGAAATTGTTATATTTTACAAAGTATAATTCTGAGTGGAATCTGTACATTAAATATTTTTTGGAAAATCTTGTTAAATTAGACATTATTTTCGATACAGATACCGAATCTATAGTTTTTAGTATTTTTGTCTGTCGGTCTGGGAACTCATCACGAGTAAACCACTGGACAGATTTTAATGAAATTTGGTATAATGATAGCTGGTTATCCGGGTCAACATAATATCTTGTCTTGGATACTTTTTACTGCGGGAAAATAACTCATCTTTGAGAAATCTATATTAGCCCTTAAAACGTATCTAGGGACGACCCGAGCGGGGCAAGGGTGATAGGGTATATAATATATTTTTTATTTATGTAATGATGATGATGATGTTCTCCTGACCGATTTCGGCCACGGGGGCCAATCTCATTGAGACTAGCCAACTGCGCAGGAGATATTTTAGTGCACAAGTGTACGCGCAGACACAAGTGCACTCTCTATTCGTGTCACTTTCATACGCCGGCGGGACGACTCGGCTCGACTCGACCAGTGAGAGTTAAGGCGCAGGACCGACGGCTTTACGTACTCTCCGAGGCACAGGGGTGAAACACCGTCAACTTCCCAACTCCGGGTTGTTACTGAGGCTTACTATACAGAAAGACTCAATAACTAAACTTGGCCCGACCCGGGACTCGAACCCAGGACCTCTGGGTGTGCAGCCGTACATGCTAGCCACTACATCACCGAGGCATTTATAGTAGTTTCTACAATACAATACATTACGTTTCTACAATACATATTGCTGTTATATATATATATATATATATATATATATATATATATATATATATATATATATAATAGCAATATGTATTGTAGAAAGTCAAGTTATCTAAGGGGTCAAAGGACGACAGGGGCATCTGAAATTGGCAATCAATAATGACACATTTTCTAGAAAATTACGTTACGTGAATGACTCTAATATATAGTAGTTACCTTAATTTTAAATAAAACTATATTTTCGGTCTTTTTTGCGAATTTATCCAAAAATCAAATTAAATTTGCGAAACAATCCGAAAAGATAGTTTTATTTAAAATGTCAAATATTTGCGTAAATCTAAGAAAGTATTAACCGTACCTTAAGTTAGCAATAAAATATCAAATATATCGATATATATAAAAAACCCGATTAATTCATATAACTCGTTTCTCGTACAGAAACTATTTGTATATTTGTCTATCTGTCTAATTTGACAAGGGCACTGAAGGGATGGAATGTGCATGTTCACGCGAACGATTTACACGGAAGTGGTATTAGCATTATATGATTCATGGGAAAGTTAAAAAAATCTATATTTAAAAATACTCTTTTAGTAGTGTATACCTGTTGTAGTCGTAGGCTATCATTTGAATGTTTTAATTACTCAGGTCTGATTAGAAAAAGTTGCTATCTCTAATTAATTTGAAAATGTACACTGTGTGTATATTCCCGTACTTTCACGAATATCAATTAACTAGCGATTCATCCTCGCTTCGCTCGGGTTTGCCCCAAGCTTGCTTCCAGATACAATTTTTCATCACCATTTTCACCCCCTTAAAGGATGATTTCCGGGATAAAAAGTATCTTTTGTCCTTCCCAGGGTCTGAAACTATCTTCTTACTAAATTTCATCTAAATCGGTTCAGCAGATCCAGTGATTACCCCCTACAACGTCACAATGTCACAAACTTTACGTCTTTATAATATTAGTATAGATTAGTAATTACACTTTTATTATTCTTATTAAACAAAGATATTTATTATGAATTAAATTACAATCTTCCACATATTTTTATTATATATTTTTTTTAACTTAATTCAATTTTATGTAATTTTTATTATTTTGACTTAATTATGTTACAAATATTGTTAATGTTTTTTTAATAATAATGTTTTGTTTATATTATTTTACTAGCGCAGGGTAAGTATACAACTTCTCTATTTGAATCGGATATTATTAAATTTTTCATTGGTTTTAATTTTTTTCGTGGGACCCAATTTTTTTTCTAAAATAAAAATAGCCTAAGTTACTCCTTATACATCAGCTATCGGCCAGTGAAAGTCTCGTCAAAATTGGTCCAGCCATTTCAGAGATTATACGGAACAAACAGACAGACAGGCAGGCAAAAATTGTAAAAAATATTGTTTTTGGTATATGTACCGTGTATACATCCATACGTACGAGTATTTAATAAAAAGCTGTTATTTTGACATTACAAACAGACACTTCAATTTTATTAATCTGTATAGATTGCATGATGTAACCTGTAAAAAAAGTGCATTTATCTCTATCTTTGTAAATGTTATAATGAATTAATTAATGTAACTTTTGTTGGTTATCCTAATAAAAATAAATAAATTAATATAGTATACAGAAAGTATATAACTATATAGCTTCAATTTATACATGCGAGATCAAAAATAGAGTATAAATTTCCGTTTTACCAGTACTTAACTTGATCAAACAACTATTGAAACCATTGGATCTGTCTGTTTGTTTGTGTCCTCCACATCGCAACCAATTTTACGACATAGGCTACTTTTTATCCAAGTTAAGAAAAATGATCGTGTGGAATTTAATACAATTTTGAATATAAATGCTATTAATCGAATTGATGTAATACTTTCTTAGATTTACGCGAATATTTGACATTTTAATTTCGAATATATGTAAATTAAACCCTGTCTATGCCACTTCTATGGAACACTTAGTCTAAGTTCTTCTATTATTTGACAAGTCGATTAGGGTCATTCGGTTTTGCGATCCTCTTATAATGGAGTGTTGGGAAATTGCCTCTGTTTCTGTCGGAATTGAAATGTGAGACGTTTATTTTATTAATTATACTTTCTACATACTGTTACATTACTTTGATTATAATTTTTTTAGATTTTTTTTTATAATGTGTTTCATGTGGGGTGTTTTAACCGAATTCAAAAAAGGAGGAGGTTCTCAATTCGTTGGAATCTTTTTTTATTTATGTTCACTGATTACTCGAATACATATGAACCGATATGGAAAATTCTTTTTCGTTAAGGAGGGTATACTTCCCAGGTAGTCCCATATAAATTTTATCGAAATTAATCGAGCAGTTTTCCAAAAATCAACAATAAATTATTTTTTTAAATAAATTGCTTAATCCAATATGTTATTAAAAACTGTCTTCTTATAAATTACCTGCTTATTACGTTTACACTAAAAATGGAAAAAAAAACTTAAAAAAATTTATAAAAACTTCCAAGCAACTAAAAAGTAAAAAATAACTAAATGGGGATTTCATTTAGAATAGATACCTAATCGGATATTTTCGAAGTCGGTGCCGATAGTTGAATGCTATTCCGAAATCATTAATTTTAGTTAGAATTTAGTTAATGATAGTGCTCAGCCCACGTATACTAGAAAAGAAATAAAACACTACTAAAATAAAAGAAACAGATAGCAAAGATTAGTGTAGACATAAACATTTTCAACGAAATTCTATGACATAACTGACAATAACGAAAAATATATGTAAAAAAAATCAAAATATTAAAACTAGCTTTTCTAATCTATACTTACATATAATAAAATTCTAACTGAGTCGAATCGACATTAAATATTTTTTCGTAAATCTTATTAAAATAGTCATTATTATCAATACATAGAGCGAATCTATTGTATTTGGAATTTTTGTCTGTGTGTCTGGGAACGCATCACGAGTAAATTACTTGACAGATTTTGATGAAATTTGGTATGATGATAGCTGGTTATCCGCGTCAACATATAGGATACTTTTTACTGCGGGAAAATATTTCATCTCTGAGAAATCTTTACTGACCGTTAAAACGCTCCTAGGGGCGAATCCGAGCGGAGCGCGGGTGAGATATTAGTCTGTTTATATAAAACCTAAATACCACTCAATCATTAATTGATTAATCACAATATTTTAATGGTATTAATTTTGAAAATGAAATTTTGTCAAATAACAGTAAGATTCTCTGTATTGAAAAGGTTTTATGAAACGACTTTTATAAAATTTATGTTTTAATAGGAGAAGTTTTCCTTAAAAAATACCAATATTGGTCTTCGCGAACAAAATCGCGTTTCCGACTTGTATGTAGCATATAATATGTATATTACACGTGTATATATATATATATATATATATTTGTATAACTTTCATTCAGTCCAAGACATTAAAATATTCATACTTATTACCCCATCCACGTAATATGAAGTTTCATAGAATAGAAAATAATAATGATAGTAGTTCTATAATACTTTCTAATTTACAGCAGACAATTGCTACGGTTTTAATTTGAATTCTTCTCACGAACTTAACTTGTTGTAATAAAGAATGTTGACTGGAACGTCTTAGGGCAAATCTACGCTATAATAGCTTTTATGCGGAAAGCTGTTTATATAAGAACTAAGAATATCTATACTAATATTATAAAGAGGTAAAGTTTGTGAGTTTGTGAAGTTGTGACGTTGTAGGGGGTAATCTCTGGATCTACTGAACCGATTTAGATGAAATTTGGTAAGAAGATAGTTTGAGACCTTGGGAAGGACATAGGATTTTTATCCCGGAAATCGTCCCTTCAGTGGGTGAAAACGGGGATAAAAGTTTGTATTGGGAAGCGAGGTAGGGACGAACCCGAGCTAAGCGAGGGTGAGTCGCTCGTATCTAATGTATAAATAAAGAATCTTTTCAACTTTATTGTGACTTGTTATCTATTTGAACATGTTTAGTTATATATTTATGTTTCCGCATGCGAGGTGTTTTCTATCTTTTTTTGTAATATTCTTTAATGACACCTTTGGCTCAGTTTTTAGTGACCCTACTTGTTGTGCCAGCGGTCGCCGATTTGAATCTAGCTGGTGGCATTCATTTGTGTGATGAGCACGAATGTTTGTACTCCAGTCAGGGGTGCTTAAATTTATAATATATATTGTGTAGTGTATCAACTATCTGGTATCCATAACACAAGTCCCAACATATTTATTTATTCTTGAATTTCTCTTCAATTTCTTATGTATAAATACACAATATAACTGTTATTAAAATAATCAAACTGGATTCTTATCCTACGATAAGGGTTAGTAATGTATAATACAGTTTCATCGAAAATCGTTTAACAGTTCACGCACGATTAAGATACAATTATTTGGATATCTGGAGAAAAATTTTGGAACAGAATATTTTTGACCGACTATAATAAAAGAAACAAAATTGGACTGTATTTTTTATTTTATATACAATATATTTTACACGATATCTTTGCTAGTGGTGAACCAATTATCGAGATTCTTTTTAGAAAACCTTAGATAACATAATTTTTTAATAAATCTTAAATAAAGCTTTGTACCTCAAGGTTCGATCCAAAAAAATCCAAGAATAATTTCATCCTTGAGGCTAAAATAATTACTTTCTAAGTGATTTTAAAGTGTAATAATATTTTAGTTAAAGTTTTTATTAGGTATCAAGACTGTATTCCATTATTTCATAATGACTAGCGGCTCACCCTCGCTTCGCTCGGGTTCGTCGCTAGGTACGTTTTAAATAGATATAAATAGATATCAGCCAGTGTTAGCCATATATTTTTTCCCTATTTTTTTTAAGGTTTTAATAGTTATTCTTCTATTTGGGACAGAGTAGAGACAAATATATATATATATATATATATATATATATATATATATATGCTATTATATAGGTGGGTGGGTGGAGGGCAAAAAATACTTTACGACCTAGTCTCGGTTTAGCCGTTTCGGAGGAGTGCGACCACAAACACCGTGAAACGAGATTTTTATATATTAGATTATAGGAATTTTCACGTGCATCATTTTAAGAGTAATAAAAATATTCTTATGTAATAAACCTCTTTATAAATTTCATAATTAAGTCTGACTTAAAACATAAATACGTTTTAATTTCATAAGATGAGGACATCAAACGTTACAGCTTTACTCTCATCAGTACTTTTTCCTTAATTATACCTTATAAAAAACCTCTAAGAAAGATTTATGATTGGAGCACGTTTGAGATGTGAGTCAAAGAAATTGAATATATAACATTTATTGGAATTTTTTAGTCTCTGTTTAATTAATCTCGCTCTTTTTAATTTTATTATAGCAACTAGCATTGCCCGCGGCTGAGCCCGCGTTTATATGACCAAAAACCAAATTCTTAGGTTTTACATATTAGTCTTCTTCTTCTTCTTCCTGCCCTTGTCCCAATTTTTATTTGGGGTCGGCGCAATATGTTTTATTCTTCCATTCTACTCTATTATTCGTCATTTCACTGCTTACTCCCTTTCTAATCATATCTTCTTCTACACAGTCCATCCATCTTTTCTTTGGTCGTCCTCTTCTCTTGTCCCCGTTAACTTCCATATACAAAACTCTTTTCACCACACTTTGCTCTTCCCTCCGCATCACATGTCCATACCACGATAACCTATTGCTTCTCAACTTTTCATCCACTGGCGCAACTTTCAGGCTCCCTCTAATGTATTCATTCCTCACCTTATCCATTCTAGTCACACCACACATCCATCTCAACATTCGCATTTCAGCTACATGTATGCGTCTTTCATCCGTTCTCTTTGTGGGCCAACTTTCAGATCCGTATAGGACGGCAGGTCTGATGATCGTCTTATATATTTGTCCCTTTAATTTCATAGGGAACTTGGGGTCGCAAATTGCTCCCGTTACCTGCCGCCACTTTATCCACCCTGCATTGATTCGATGTTGTACAGTCCGGTTTATTTCGCCATCGCTTTGAAAGAGGGAGCCAAGGTACTTGAAGTCGGAGCAGACTGTTATCGCTCTTTTATCCAGAGAAATGGTTTGAGGACTGGAGAGACCGCCAAAATCGCAGAACATATATTCAGTTTTGGTTCTGCTGATTTTTAAGCCAACATTCTCCAGTCTTTGTTGCCATTTTTCCAATCTGCTCTGGACCTCGCACCCGTCTTCTCCGACCAATACAATGTCGTCTGCAAATAGCATACACCAAGGTGTCTCCCCTGTATGTCCGATGTCAGAGCATCCATTACCAACAGGAAGAGGTATGGACTTAGAGCCGATCCCTGGTGCAAGCCTACAGAGACACTGAATTTTTCGGTGTTCCCAGCGATCGATCTTACATGAGTGCTAGACTCTCTGTACATAGCACGAATCAATTCCACGTACTTAGCAGGCACTCCTTCTACTTTCAAAGCCCACCACAAAACCTCTCGGGGAACCCTATCATACGCCTTTTCTAGATCAACAAACACCATATGCAAGTTTTTGTGCGCACGTCTGTACTTCTCAGATATTTGGCGCATTGCAAATATGGCGTCTGTTGCCCCGCGTCCTGGCATAAACCCAAATTGGTTTTGTGTTATCACACTCTCCTCTCTCACCCTTCTCTCAATTACTTTCTCCCAAACTTTCATACTATGAGACATGAGCTTTATTCCCCGATAGTTGTTGCATTCCTGTACATCTCCTTTATTTTTAAAGATGGGCACGAGAGAACTGAGACACCATTCCTCGGGGATTACTTCTTCATGCAACAACTTATTGAAAAATAAAGTCAGCCACTGATATCCGTCCTCTTTCAATAACTTCCAAACTTCAACTGGTATACCATCGGGTCCAACTGCTTTACCATTTTTCATACTTCGTACTGCCATTCTAACTTCGTTCCAACTAATCTCATTCACTAATCCAATATTAACTTGCACATCGCTTAACACTCCGCTCCAATCATTCTCCTCATTCATAAGTTTTTCGAAATATGTCTTCCATCTATCTTTTATATCTTCATTTTTTATCAACACCCTTCCCTCCTCATCTTTCATACATCTTACATGCTTGAGGTCTTTTGCCTTCTCTTCCCTGCTCTTTGCAATGCGGTATATTTCTTTTTGCCCTCTTGGTTCTTGCAGATGGCTGTACATACTGTTTTGAGCTTGAGCTCTGGCTACTGCTACCGCTTTTTTTGCCTTCTTCTTCAACTCTTTGTATTCACACTTTTTAACTTCCTTAATTCTTTCACTCCCATTTTCATTTTTCCATGTTTTAAATGCCTCCTTCTTTTCTTTCAAAGCTCTCTGTACCTCTTCACTCCACCACCAAGTATCTCTATCAATAGTACCCTTCCCTTTCGTTTCTCCAAACACTTCTCGCGCTATCTCTCTTATATAATTTGCCATTTCATTCCAACATTCATCCACTGACTTATCTTGCATTCCATTCATTTCTATCATTTTTTCCACTACTTTTTCCCTGAATGTACTTGCATACTGTTCTTTCTCTAACATTCGCCACCTGGTCCTTGGAGGAGGGCAGTTCTTCCCGCTCTTACCCACAACTTTTATTTTGACCTCCATTATGAGTAACCTATGTTGCGTCACTAAGGGTTCCCCGGGTACTACCTTGCAGTTTTTGACACAGGCCAACTTATTTCTTCTGAGAAGAAAGTAGTCGATTTGTGTCGCACGGTTTCCACTCTTATATGTGATAAGATGTTCGTCACACTTTTGAAACCAGGTGTTAACTACCGCTAGATCGAACGAAGAGGAAAACTGGAGTAGGGCTTCACCATCAATATTTCTATTTCCAAAACCCCGTCCTCCATGCACTCTTTCATAATCCTCATTCCCTGTTCCGACATGTCCATTGAAATCTCCCCCTATCAGAATTTCCTCATTTCCAGGAATATCCATCATAACCGTATCAAAATCTTGCCAAAAATTTCTTTTCATTTCATCTTTGCGTCCAGCTTGGGGCGCATACACACTAATAACATTCATAATCATGCTCTTCCATACTAATTTCACAACAATAATTCTATCATTTACTCTCTTTACATCCGTGACACACTCTTTTAGAACACTATCCAGCACTACTCCCACTCCATTTCTCTTCCCATCACTCCCAGAGTAATAAAACTTGTATCCCTCTCCTATCTCTCTAGCTTTCGTACCCTTCCATTTTGTTTCTTGTAAGCATGCCACATTTATCCTTCGTCTTTTTAAAACATCCGCTAATTCTCTCGCTCTTCCAGTCATAGTCCCAATATTCCAACTTGTATACCTCAGCCTTATCTCTCGGGCTTGCTTCTTACGTTGCACCCGCCCTGAGTGGTGCAACAACCCTTGTCCACTTGTTCGCGTAGCCGGGTGCTGCTGCCGCGCGTCGCCTAAGGGGTACGCCCTAACTCTGTCGTACTCACTTTTTATACTACTCATATTGCTTTAAGGTTTTGGCTGTTTTTTTTTATAGCCGGCCGCCTGCCTGACGCCAACCCTCCTCGGGAATATTATCGTTAAAAGACGGGAAAAGGGAACATGGTATATTTGGATAGGAAAGAAAAAAAGAGATGGGTAAGGGAAGAAAGCTAAGGTAAGGGGATACCGCAGGTCTCGGGTGGGGAACGGGACTGAGACTGCAGTAGCTTGAAGAGGCCGAGATCGCGTACACGAATGTACGGATATCCTGTGGTTGGATGAGGCCACTAGGACAAGTACACCGACTGGCCTAACAGCTAACATACTTGTTTGTTGATATGAAATACCTTAGTCGCCTTTTACGACACCTCGGTGAGAAAGAGGTAGGTGCTATTCTACTCTGCCGGCCACCTCACGGCAAGGGTTTTACATATTAGTATAGGTACTCATTACAGTTACATTACAGTTTTTGTATTTTTTTCTCAGAAATGAGATATTTTTCCACGGTAAAAAGTATCCTACATGTTGACCCGGATAATCAGCTATGACCATACCGAATTTCATCAAAATCCGTCCAGTAGTTTTTCTGTGATGCGCTAACAGACAGACAGACAGACAGACAGACAGACAGACAGACAGACAAAAATTCTAAAAACTATAGATTCGGCCTCTGTATCAATAATAATGTCTATTTCAATAAGATTTTCCAAAAAAAAAAAATTAATGTACAGATTTGACTCAGTTAGATTTTTTTTTAAGTAAAGATTAATGACTTATGCTCACTTCACTCGGGTGCGTCCTTGCATTACCTGAGTGTGTAAGTGAACTGGCGTTGCCCCATTAAGACGGAGGAGGTTCCGTTACGTTCTAGTGGGCAGTACTGGTTTTTTTGGCCGGTGAGTACCATATAAGGAATCAAGTATAAATGCAGGTGGTATGCGTAAAGGCATTTTCCGACGTTAAAAAGGGTCGAATCCAAAGTTTGAATTAGTATAGCTATTTACTTTTTACTAAAAAGTAATTATAGTTTTTTTATTGCTTAACTAGAAAAAAAAACAAATCTACCCCGCGAGAACCGTACTTTTGTCTGGGATAAAAAGTAACCTATGTGCTATTCTGATATATGAGCAATATTATTGCAAATTTCATCAAAATCTATTCAGTAGTTTTTGCGTGAAAGAGTAACATACATACATACATTCTTACAAACTTTTGCGTTTATATTAGTAGGAAGTACACCGCGTTAGATTACATAAAAAAAGTAGGTATGTGCAATTCACATACGGTAGAAGTGAATCTTCGGAAAATGAGAATGAGATGAATATAGAGTCTCAGGAGTAGGAGTAGTTATTATAAAGTTATTTTACATTTTATTTGACATAAATATACATTGCATATTATTCAGTAATTAATTTTATTATATTTCACTTCCTGTGTAATGTATTCTATCACATTCTCTCGCCGTCTTAATCCTGTATATTCATGTGTTTGTCTCTTTTCAGTGTTGCATTTCCGTTTCATCGAGTTTCAAATCACAATGATTTTAAAGAAGTTTCACTTTAAAATGCGAACAAAGCGATTGACAATAACTAGATAAACTTTGATACCTACATAATATGTTGTTGGTCTTTTTCCAAATGAATAATTTTTGCTACGAACAGGAATCGAATTCATATCCACGTTTATCGTTTAACGTAAAAACTTAATTCATAACTAGACGTTTTGAGTAAAATATGAAAGTAATGCATAGCATTATACTGAGCACTTCACATGAAGCAAGCGAGGGCGGAAATACAAAACATTCTTAATAGGGCGGGCGGTCTCATTAAAACAGTGCTATAGAGGAAAACCTGAAAAAATATGCAAATCCATATTTACTATTTACAATGAAATGGTGCCGGTCATTGTACGTTTTTGACCGTTTTAAAAAAAGAACGACACTCTTATTGATGCGGATGTTTGCAAATTGTGAATTTTTTTATCCCTAACAGAAAGGTCAAAATGAAAAGTAGTTTACAATTGCCAAATCCATACTAATATTATATTTAATGTGAGAGTGTGTTTGTTTGTTTGTTTGTTTGTTTGTTTGTTTGTTTGTTTATTTATCTTTCTTTCATGACAAAATGGAGTGACGGATTGGGGTTGATTTTTATTCGGAGATAGTTGGAGGACTGGAGAGTGACATAGGCTATTTTTTATCGTGGGAGATTAATTCTCATTCCCACCTGAAAATACGATATATAATACATATATTGTCTATCCATTCCATACTAACCGTTAAAATGTACCTATGGACGAACCCGAGCGAAGCGAGAGTGATCCGCACGATGTAACAAGGATGTGTTAAGCACGTACCTATTGCTTAAGAAAACAGAATTTTAAACGTGTAATGTTATATGTGAATTCATCAAGTAAGCTCATGGTTCACGGCTCACATACGAACGCTTGCCAAAAGTCGTATTATAAGAGCATAAGCGATAGCGTAAGTAAATATAGCGTTGTCACCGTAATCTCTTCATCTACATTCTAGAGCATGCGATGCATAATAATATAACTATTAATTGAGTTTTACACCGGATTATTATTATAATTGCGAAACTTTGTATTTGTGTATGTTTGTTCCTCATTTAAGTGCAACGGCTAAGCCGTTTTGGATAAAATTTAGTACGCAGATAGACTATTATTTAGAATAACACATAGGTAGTGACGTACTCGAGTGAAGCAAGGATAAGCATAAATTTTCTAAGCAAAGTGAAATTTACTTTATTATGAACATAGTATCAATTTGCCATTTTATAAATTTTTACGCGCAAATTTCAGTGAGATATACAAGTTTTGTCAAAGCGCCAGGCTCACTTCAATTATGCATATGTTGACGAAGTAGAACCGCGTAAATGTTTACGTTATATACTATGAAAATTTTACATAAAGGGTATTGTTATGAGAAAAATACAAAAGCTGCATGTATTAAGATGTTTTGTTCATATTCAACTTTCATCTTTCACAGTTCCGCGTTCCCACGCAAGCTCCAGTCAAATAATTACTCGAACGTATATTGCTATTGAAATTTAAATTGATAATGCTTTTTGGGCTTTCTATATATAGATACTAGTATATCAGTAATCGAGTCTTTTTTGGGTGTATATAAAAAAAAATTCGGATTATTTTGTGGGTTTTTTCGGATTTTTGTGTCAGCTTGGTCAATTGCTGTAAAGCATTCAAAAATTCGGGAACCAAAAATAAACCCACGAAAAAATCCGAAAAGTTAGTTTTATTTGAAAGGTGTAATGTATTATAATTATAATACTCGTTGAATTATGTACATAAACCCAATTTTAGGAGGCTTACTGTAGCTTATTTATTTCCTGACCCCATCATTAGGTCAGCTCGATGACACCAAATTCTTATTCTGTTATCGTAATCACATCACTCGCTGAATTCCACATCGATACAAGTTAATGTCGACTTACTGGTAGTGGTATAACGAGCCCTTTTGGGCCCCAATGCAGAAAAATGGAAGTGCCTCTATGCCTGTGTGTGAAATTTAGGATACTTTTTTCTTGCGGTTTTTTAAGCTTCTATGAGGGTCATCCTTGAAAAAATGTTATGAAATAAAAGAGTCGTTTGTGCCCCGCTTGGGTCGTCTTGAATCAGGGGCCCTATGCGACTGCGTTGGTTGCATTGGCATAGCTATTAGCTACGCCACTGCTGTCTGGATTTGATTTTATAGTTTGTAAGAATTACATACGAAGCTGATAAATACGTATTGAGGGCAATACCTTTTTAATTTAATTTCAACTCCAAGGTCACACATGTAAGAGCTCTTACTAAGAATTCAATGATACCTGAAAAATCTTGTAATTTATTTATGTTCCAGAAAAAAAAAACATAGAAGTGAAAACGAATACCATGTGTACAAAGGATGACTTATCTCTCTAAGATATCTCTACCAGAAACCCTCAAGCGTGAGAAACCATAAAAATAATGATGAGGTGTGGTGTAGGTACAAACTACAATCATCAATTATAATATAAATATACACATATACAAATATATATACACGCTTTCTAAAAAAATTTTCGAATTTATTTCCTTATCCTTGCCAAATTTTATCGAAATCTGTTCAACAGTTTAAGCGTGAAAAAATTAACTGACAGAGTGTCACATTTTTAATATTAAGTAGTATGGAAGTCATCTGTGTTACAACTATGAAATAACCCATTATAGTCTCAAACTATTCACTGCCAATAAAAGTTGTGCTAAAACAATTATCAAGCCTTATAATACTTTCTTAGATTTACGCGAATATTTGACATTTTAAATAAAACTATAATTATCGAGCCATTCTGAAGATGGAAAAATTGTCAATTTTTATTGACTGAGAACTCCTTAAGTTGATTAAGGCGCTTAGGTCTAACGAATTTTTCACGCGAGGGGTTGGTATGTTCAATCCACAAAGCGAGCTAAAAATTGACGAATTTTTCTTTGGCCTTAAGAAAAACATAAAATATATTTTTCTTTTTGGAAAGTATAAGAACTCTAATAAAATGCTTTAAATAAGCAAAAGAACTCGAACAGCCATTTTTAGAATCTGAAGTTGGCACCTGAATCATTGATACCACAAAAAACTACATGAACTTAATAAACTCATATTTTATAAAGATGCTATTTTTATTTTTTTACCTATTTTTAGTTTATTTTTGACTAGAAGAATCTGCGGTTTCGTTCGCACTAAAACTACAAAAAGAAATCTAAAAAGGTAGATTTCATATAAACTTTTATTCCTTATGGGATAAATTTCGAATAATGTTGTGTGTTGTAATGTGTTCGTATTTATTTAATTAAATATAATAACATGGTGTTAATGCTGTTCAATAGAACATCATTAACACCATGTTTTAAGTAATTATGATTATAATTATTTTTTGGGTTGTATTTTAACGAATTGAGATAATCTACCGCAATAAAAAGTAGCCTATATCACTCTCCAGGTCTCCAACTATCTTCACACAAAAACCACGCCAATCCGTTAATATGTTTTGATGTGAAAGAAGGACAGACAAACAAACAAACATACTTTCACATTTATAATATTAGTATGGATTATAGATTAAAGTGGGTGGCCAAGTGTGGGTTGGCGAAGTTCACATGTCTTTTGAAAACTTCCTAGGTTCTCTCAGACATAAACTTTTCTCGCGATGTTTTTCTTTACTGTAAGGTAAGTGGTAATCATGTTGGAAATGATTCGCACATGAGAATAGCAGTGGTGCGAGATCCGAGATTTGAATCGCATCACTCGGTTTCCCAGGCGTGCTACCATTCAATTTTATTTATGTATAAGTAAAAATAAATAATTTTATACAAATTTACTAAGAAAGTGATAAATTAGTGTCATATTTTTCAAGAGCACCCGTCATAATAGCTTTACCCACATAATTTGGTTCTTTTGTGAGATGACACGGGTGACACCATCCTAATGTGTTTTGTTATTAAATTCTGTAGAAAAGGGTCGCTACTCTGAATTACATATCAAGAGTCTAATAGATTTAAAATCAAATTAGGATTTTCATGTTATATTTATTAATGGTATTAAAAATTGTCAAAATGTCAACATGTCAAAATAACAATGTTTTCTATATTTTTTTAAATGTATAGAAGATTCAATAAAAACCTTTAATAATAAGGTTTGGAAAATGTGTTAAATGGTTCTCGTGTAAAGGGATCGAAAATACTTACTGCGTTGTGGGAGTAAACGTTATGGGAGCATACACAAATATGTACCCACTATCAGAATTGAATTGAGTAACTATAATTATAAATGTATGTAATTTACACACAGCGCCATCTAGTTCCATGATAAGCTACGAGGCTTGTGTTATGGATACCAGATAGTTGATACACTACACATATATAACTTTAAATACATAAATATTATATATATAAATACCCATGACTGGAGTACAAACATTCGTGTTCATCAAACAAACGAATGCCCCCAGCGGGACTCGAACCCGCGACCGCTGGCACAGCAAGTAAGGTCATTACCAACTAAGCCAAACGTGTCGTCACAATTGAAATGATTCTTCAAATAAATAAATAACCATAACTTATTATGACAACAAAATTATATTATTTCTATCTTCTATATACTATTTAAAACAAAATAAACTAGGATGAATGAGTGAAACTCAGAGATGCAGGCGAACATAGACTAATAGTAGTAGTTATACTACGGGTGCTAGTTTAAATAGAAATAAATCTTTTTACTCCATATCCACTAGTTTCACTCGCATTTTGTTAGCATAATATTTATTTGAAAATTCCTTAATGTATGATATCAGCGTCAAACTGTGTTTTTCTTAATAATTTTACTTTTATAGAAATCAGATTCAGCATCCAATATGTTGGATCTGATTTCATCGAAACTCAACTTGTCCCTGCGCGTCTAGAGAAACTTTTTCCAGTAAACTAATATAAGCGTTTTTCAGTTCGCGGAAACGGTAATAAGCAAAAATAAAAGTATAAATTTATTTATTTATTCATGTACCAGAAAAAAAAACGTACAAGTTAAAACAGATACCATGTGTACAAAGGATGACTTATCTCTTTAAGAGATCTCTACCAGAAACCCTCAAGCGTGAGAAAATATAAAAATAATAATGCGGTGCCGCACCGCCGGTGCGGTGTAGGTACAAACTACAAACATCAATTATAATATAAATATACACATATAAAAACATACACACATACGGTACATATATACATACATACATGTTTACATAGATACTTACATACATACATATTACATACATACATATTACATATTTATTTTTCCTATTCAATATGTTCACTTGCTATCCTAATACATTTTACTGGTCTTTCAATTAACTTATGTATAGCTTCAAAAAGAAATGTTCGACAAAAAAGTTCAATTCTTCATTACTTGATAATTTCTTCGAAATTCGTTTCGGAGCAATTTTTAATTTCTACGAAGTTCTTTTTTTAAGTTTGGAAATAAGTAATAATCGCTGGGAGCCAGGTCAGGACTGAAAGGTGGGTGAGCCAAAATATAGAAGTCCACTTTAAGCAGGGCGGCCATCGCAAAATGACTCTCGTGGACGAGGACGTGTCTTGTGGGCCCGTTGTCATTTAGAAGAACACTTTTGGTCAATTCTTCTCTTATTTTTGTTTTTACGGCTTCCTTTAAGTGCTCTACGATTGAAACGTAGTATTCTCCAATTAAGGAAACTTATTTATCTTTGATCGATCAACAGAATCGTTTTCAAAATGGTTGTATCTGACACTTCAACCATTTCTGAGAGCTATATCTTCTTTAGTCAGAAATCATCCGTTATTAGTTTTTCAAAAAATGTGGATCGTCTTCAATTAAGTCCATGCCGTGCTTAAAGAGGTTTACCATTATGGGTAAAGAATGCACGTAGTTTTTTGAAAAATAAGTGTATTGCTTCCAAATAGATCTTACCTAGTATCATGAAAGTAGTTAAAATTTGAGTCAAACGGTACCAGATACTAAGATTATTAATACTTTGATTATAATAAATAAATATGTTGGAACATTAACACACATCATCATCTAGTTCCATAGGAAGGTACGAGGCTTGTGTTATAGATACCAGATAGTTGATACACTACATATATATAACTTTAAATACATACATATTATAAATATAAACACACATAACTGGAGTACAAACATTCATGCTCATCACACAAGCGAATGCCCCCAGCGGGACTCGAACTCGCAACAGCTGGCACAGCAAGTAGGGTGACTACAAACTGAGCCAAACGTGTCGTTTCGATCGATTATAGTAGAAATTATTAGATTAGTAAAAAAAATTATACTTGTATCTATGTATTTCTGCGTGTATCTTTTTGCATTTGGGCAAAACCGAGCCAAATCCTTAATGAAATTAATTTGTCGTTAATAAAAAAGGCATTTTTCAAAAACATTTATTCCAACAGAGTCTAGAAATATACTTTTTCTAATTAAATATGAACATGAAGCTCAACCAGACGCTAATTTGTATAAATTGTCGTGCTCTACGTTCATTAAATCTAATGTAGGAATTCATTTCAATTTGAAACAGTACAGTACAGAACAGAGCGTGCTTTGTCTTATCTCATTTATTTTGTTAGTGAATATAACATTTTAATTTATAAGAAAACCTCTTGTTCAGTAGTAGTTCTATATAATATTACTAGCATTGCCCGCGGCTCCGCCCGCGTTCGATGACCGAAAACCAAATTCTTAGGTTTTACATAGTAGTACACTCTTACAATGCAGTTCTTGTATTTTTTCTCAGAAATGAGATATTTTCCCGCGGTAAAAAGTATCCTATATATTGACCCAGATAACCAGCTATCATTACACCGAATTTCATCAAAATCTGTCCAGTGGTTTTCTCGTGGTGCGGTAACAGACAGACAGACAAAAATTCTAAAAACTATAGATTCGGACTCCGTATCGATAATAATGTCTATTTCAATTAGATTTTCCAAAAAATATTTAATGTACAGATTCAACTTAGTTACAATTTTATTATAGATATAGATAGATTAATAAAATGTTTCGTTAGATGTAATCATTTAATTTTTGTTGATATTTAAAAAGGAGTAGCTACTCAATTCAGAATGTTGCCAATAGGAAAAACGCAATTGTTATAATAACGTCATGTTCGTCCCTTGGTCAGTTTGAAACCATGTATTTATGGCTGAGATATAATATGTTTAAGACAACAGAGCTTCCAAATAGTTTCAACAAAATTATCTTAATGACATACGTTGACTACTCGCACTTAACCAATTTTTGAATGAACCTTTATATATAAACTTACTACTTTATATGTAAAGCGAAACAAGCAAAAAAGTCGAGTCACGGTATACCCGGATATTATCAAGCGCCAGGAAATTCGCATTACTAAAGGAAATTAACATGAAAATATTTATTTTGTTATATTAACAAACCAAATATAATACGGATGTATATCGTATTGTATGTTTGTATGTTGCTATAGAATCTTTATATAAATACATACGTCTGTAAATTATATGTAAGATATATACTTACAATACAAATTTGGTTCAGTTGATGTTGTCAGAAAGGTAAATGATATTAAATTTTATTTTTACTAACTAGCGAGTCACCCTTGCTTCGCTCGGGTTCGTCCCTAGCTTGCTTCCCAATACAAAGTTCGATCCCCATTTTCACGCCCTTAAGGGATGATTTCCGGGATAAAAAATATCCTATGTCCTTCCCAGAGTCTCAAACTATCTTCTTACCAAATTTCATCTAAATCGGCTCAGTAGATCCAGAGATTACCCCTACGACGTCACGAACTCACAATCTCACAAACTTTACCTCTTTATAATATTAGTATAGATGACCCATCTAACTGTATTTAGATCATTGTCTCAAGAAAATTTTTACCTTAAAATTACATTAGATTGAACTTTTTCCAAACATCATAACAGTTTAGAGTTATCTACAATATTTAATTTCTAAATAAAATTAAAATGTACGTGATTTTGAACACTATACATTACAAAAACCGAAATAATCATTGATGTTTTGATCTGACTGTTTGTTTGTTGTAATATTTGAAATTTGCTGCACCAAAGAGATTTTCTTTTATTTAGTCAGACTTTTCAAAGAATAACTTAAAAGAATATTTCTAACTTGTATCCTCCAACCTTTTTATAACTTTTAAATTAGTTTATATCATAAGTTAATTTAAAACTTGTAGAAAACGCACATAAATCCTTTTAAACAATCATATGTATGTATATAATTTACATTTAAGGCAGTTATTATGTATTATTCCCAATTTTATACGGTTGGCTCATGTTATTATCTCGATATCAGTAACTTTATCTAGCCTCTATAAACTTGGGTCTTGGTCTATATTGGTCTAAAGGTAACTTTGATACTAAAAAATACCAGTGAATTCTCATTATAAAAAATACCTGTCATATAAATTGGTATCACGTAAACAAGATACGTGAGGAGTTTAGCAATAACTCCAAAACTTCTCGGCCAGAGGTCAATCGTAAAATATTATGAGCTTAAAATATGGGCCTGATATTGAAATAATATTGCGGAATAGACCTGAAAATTTGGATGGTCGTTTCACGTTTGCAGCTTTTTTACTGCTTTTTCAGCCGAATGGAGGTTTAATAATGATCATCAAATAGCATCTTATACTTCAAATGTTTCAGCCAACAGATATTTTTGGAACTGTCTCGTTGGTCTAGTAGCTAGCATGTACGGTTATAAATCTGAAAGTCCTAGGTTCAAGTTCCAGGTCAGGCTATGTATTGAATGTTTAAGTTATGAAATTCACAGTAGTAGCTCGTAGTTGGGGAGTTGATGATGGTACACCCTTGTGCCTTGGAGAGCACGAAAAGCCTTAGGTCCTGCACCTAATCTCTCACCGGTCAAGTCGGTCACGGTCACGAAGTGGTGGCCGAAATCGGTATGATGACATCATCATCATTGATATCATGAAAACCATAACATATGTGGTTTTTATACAATTAATTATTAGTCGATTGAGGCATTAAACTCTAGTTTTTGTGTATGTTTCACATAACTTGCCTGTTGCTTAAAAAAACCCTGCCTCTGTGTATTATTTATTAGATTTCAAAGTGATTTTGAAGTTGATATACCCTTTTAGCTACTTAAGTAATTATTAAATATCTATAACATTGAACCAAAAATGTACATCTAGTTCTTTATTTTTTGGGTTAAAAAGTATACTTTACTCATTTAGAATGCCAGGTTGCTAATTCAATTGAGATGGGCTCTGGAGATAGTGATAATACTAAAATTTATAATGTATGTAAATAGGCAAAGATAAACAATTTAGTACCTTCTTCTCCTATGTTTGTCAACTGACTTTCTATTTTTAAGTTTTGTTTAGTAACTCATAAATAACGAATTTCAGTTAAAAAATCAGTAAAAAATTGCAGTTTTTTATATAGATAGGTAAATTCTATTTATATATACGTTTTGCTTATATTTTCAATATGGTCAAAATTCGATCACTAGGTAAACCTAGTAAATATTATTATTTATCGAAGTCAGTAGGTCATTCGTTACGTTACTAAACAATAGACCAAACCCAACTTATCGGGAAACTCTTTTACTAATAACTAGGGTATTCGATCGCGTTACAAATAAGCCTTTATGATGGCCAGGCTATATAAATTGGATTAGATATTATTAGAGGAAAATATTTTTTTATCAACAATCACAATAAATAGCATTTTAAGCTAATGCTTGAGAACAAGCGTTAGCTTCATCCTTCATATCCTTAATAATGTCCTATTGACCGATTTCTCACTGAGATTAGCCAGATATGCAAAAGATATTATAGTGCACAAGTTGTTATACATAAATCGAAAATGATAAGATTTTGGTTCAATTTAAGATGTTGTATATAAAATTTACAGAAATACTATATCACGAAAAGTAAATAAAATATAAACGTATGTAAATCGAGCTCTGGCAGGAAGCCAGTTGAATGCAAAAATTCTATAAAAATGCATTTTAAATTGAAATATTGACTTGGATACACTGTGGAATAGAAAACAGTTCGGCAGTAAGTAGCAATGTCTCTAGGGAAATAGGTATACTTTATATCGTCTCATAGAAATCGTTGTAAGATTCAAACATACTTATACGTACATACCTATGACAAAACATAATTTTAAAAAGCAGACTTTCAAAAAAAAATCAAAATAATGCAGAACTGATAGATATTTAATTATAAAGAAATTTAAATAATAAAAAATAATAATTATAAAATATATAGCAAAGTAAAAAAAATGTCTTTATCTATACTAATATTATATAGAGGCAGAGTTTGTGTGTTTGTTTGATTGTATGCTCTAATCTCAGGAACTACTAATCCGATTTGAAAAATTCTTTTTCTATTAGATAGCCCGCTTATTGAGGAAGGTTATGTATCATTATGCTACTATTCAAGGGAGCGAAACAGTAATTATAAATGTCAACTAATCAGGCAGACTTCCATACATTATTGTAAAGGGTAGGGAGAGAAGAGTTTGTTTTTAGTACTTAGAACGCGGGCGAAACCGCGGCTTCAGCTAGTATAATATACAATTTAAAGCTGGGCTACTAGAGTAAATTTACAAGTAAATTTTCTTGTAGTATATTTCTAAGTATAATTATAAACATATATTTGAATGACCATTATAATGTATAATAAAATGCGTCACGATATGTCCTTCTGGCTTTTAACTTCAGTATGTATTGTATTTATTAGCTCTCTTTTCAATGAACATTCCAAATCGAGCGTATACACACCGCGTTTTACAAAAACGCTCGATAAACGCGTCGGCGTCGGTGCGGACGCGTTTATCGAATCGTACTCATCTTTTCTGCGATCATAAAGTTCTCTTCGAACTTTATGGTATGCACATTGCACACGTTTCATGAAGAAAATTTTCTGTACATATTTAGTTTTTATAAATCTAATAAGTACAGATTCTTTACGTTGGTACAGACAAACGTGAGGCAAATGCGCGTTGACAGCGCGTCGCACAAGCATCGAACGCATGTGTGGATAGACCTTAAGTGTCCTAACGTATTGAGAATATTGAAAATTTTTATTTTGAATCGAAGCTGATTTCATATGAATTAAAAAAAAAACACATACAAACTAAAAATAACAAAGCCCCTACATCTCTATTCTTCTATTGGACCACTAGAGGATTTATAGGTTAAAAAATCAAGCGTTTAAAGTAAAAATATCGATATATCGACATTGTAACTTCTCCCCAGAGCAAATGCTGTGAATACGTCACAGAGCATCTGTTAGACTCACGGGATAGTAATATTTATGACACACTTTCGAAAGGACGTTTAGATTACTATAAATGTTAGTGTTTGTTGAATGGATATTGCATGGGATATTAGTTTTGTTGTGGACTTTGAGAACTTTTGTTTAAAACATTCATCATATTACGATAAATAAGGACTTATTAGACAAGCAAACTAAGGTAGGTCGCAGATTCGATTCTCGCTCGAGCTGTATTTTTTTTAGGTGCATGATTAAGAAAGACAATTGTAGATGTGCTCTTTTTTATAATGAACTGTTTTAAAATGTAAGATTCCTTTTTCAACCATTTATATGTTTATCATATTTTCTCTTCAATTAATCTATGGATAGGTGATTCCTAAATGAACTATACTCAAGGTGATACAATTAATTGATTTGAATTTGAATATAGTATAGAGTAAAGCCCTCGGTCCTACGCCTCATCTCGTTGTTTCGAATTTTCGTCCCGTACTTTAAGAGTAAAAGGGACAGGAGTGCACTTGTACCTGGGTCATGATTGTGTACTATTTGTGTACTTGAAACTTGTTATTAAAGCTCTTCAATACAAATATATTAGTATACTCATATTAGTATACTCTTACATTGCAGTTTTTGTATTTTTTCTCAGAAATGAGATATTTTCCAGCGGCAAAAAGTATCCTATATGTTAACCCGGGCAACCAGCTATCATCATATCAAATTTCATCAAAATTCCTTCAGTCGTTTTTCCGTGATGCGGTAACAGACAGAAGACAGACAGACAAAAATTCTAAAAACTATAGTTTCGGCCTCTGCATCGATAATAATGTCTATTTCAATAAGATTTTCCAAAAAATATTTAATGTACAGATTCCGATTAGTTAAAAATTTTATTATATGTATAGAAGTACCTGTGGTTTTGGTTAGACTTTTTCAAGAACTTTTGAAAATGTCCACATTTTTCTTAAAGAAGTTCAGTCTAGTCAATCCCCGAGGAAAAACCAATCAGTATACAGTTTTGCTCACAAAAGCCTTCACCGGCTAACAATCAGTTATTTAAGGGCATAGTTTATTTTCGTGTCCAGTTATATCTATTTATAGCTATAAATTTACTCGTCTGACTTACGAATACCTACATAAACACGACGACATCTTGACACGATACAATATTAGTTACATCCATACTAATATTATAAATGTGAAAGTGTGTTTGTTTGTTTGTTTGTTTGTTTGTTTGTTTGTTTGTTTGTTTGTTTGTTTGTTTTTTTTGTTTGATTGTTTTGTTTGTTTGTTTGTTTGTTTGTTCGTTTGTTTGTCTTTCTTTCACGCCGAAACGGAGTGACGGATTGGCATGGTTTCTTATGTGGAGATAGTTGGAGGGCTGGAGAGTGACATAGGCTACTTTTTACCGCGGGAAATTATTTAATTCCCACGGGAAAATCACGTTATAATACAGTCTATAAAAATATTTATGATGAGAATTACTTGACACTCGGTATTAATGTTTTTCAATAAAGTTAATAAATACGTGTTTTAGCATTTTTTTAAATTCATCATATAAGAGAGTAAATTAGGGGATGAAAGTTTGTATGAAACTACCTTTTTTGATATTCTTTTGTAATTTTAGCGCGAGCGAAGCCGCGGGTTCTGCTAGTATATTATATAATAATGTAACTAATGTCGTAATATATGCAATACGTTCATCTCAATTTGCTTTGCTAACGGTCGCGGGTTCGCGTCCCGCTGGGGTATTCATTTGTATAATGAGCGCAAATGTTTGTAGAACGAAGTACAAATGTCAGTGATCGAAATTCAACATAATCGTTATTATATATATAAAAAAATCTAACTGTTTCCATTTTTTATCGATAACACTAAAACTCGTCAATAGTAATATACACTAAACAAAAAAAATG
Source organism: Brenthis daphne (assembly GCA_947093115.1). NCBI lineage: Eukaryota > Metazoa > Arthropoda > Insecta > Lepidoptera > Nymphalidae > Brenthis > Brenthis daphne. The sequence continues at coordinate 14,748,416 of OX352482.1, read as the reverse complement.
GTTGGCAAAAAAGAAGAAAAATTACTTAACTGTCTATCTAGCCTATTCATATATAGATTATTTATGTATAGATAATATTATTATTTGCACCTTTACGATCATCAATTTTCCATAACAGCTTTTTTCACTCCAATTCTAACACAAAAACCTAAAGAACAAAAAATCATTACAAAAGATCAGTAATAATGTTACTATGCACACAAAGGGAGGTACTAAAGTTATATGTACTATATAGGCGCATGTAGTCGGAGCGTACGTAATTACTGGTAGAAACTTGAGCGGCTGTTTTCGCTTTGTGGGCTCCCAACAGTTTGAAGTGCAGCTACAATTAGTGATATCTTGCTAGAGAAAAGTACTATTAAGAGAATGTTTTCTTTTAATAAACTTAGTCTTATAAGATGTTTTGGTTTAGATATGAATATATTTGTTAAATGGTAACGCGGGTTTGATTCTCGCGAGTGGGAAAAATAAGTAGTGATGGTACCGGTTTTCTATATATGCAGAAGTTTGTACATGTGTGTGCTATTAAAATGGACAGAAATACGTGAAATTTAGTACGTACGAGTACATAGACTTAGTAGATAAGGATATTTATTTTGAATGTTGGGAAATGCATTTACGCATACCACCTGTATAGATACTGGTTATATGGGACTCACGAGCTAGAAAAGCCAGTACTACCCACAAAAAAATAAGAAAACCTACTCCGTCTTAATGGGGCGTCGCTGATTGGATTCAACCACGACGCCCCGACGCGATATGCGTAGTATAGTGCCAAAGCCCATAACAGTCATGGGGTTGCGCAAACGGTCTACTCTGCTATCAGAGAAGTACCAGGAGCAACGCATGTTGAGGGGGAGTAAATTATGACCTGGAGTCATAATCCTGGAGTGGAGTGACAGTGACAGGCATCTAGAGAGGCATGCGATGAAATAAATGAAGCATGCATGAAGCGAGCTTAAATCGCCAGTAAACTTATATGTGTGCTATAGAGTAAATATGTTGGGACATTGACACACATCACCATCTAGTTCCATGGTAAGCTACGAGGCTTGTAAAGTGAGGAGAAAGAGTGAGGAGCTATTTTTCCGTGCTCTAACAAATACCTGATAAAATGAACGAAATTATAATTAGTAAATCATTAGGAAATTATAAATAACAAAGCCATTATTCTTTCATACATTCCGATAATTCGGTACTGTTATGTTGCAAGTGGCTTGTTAATGAGTACATTCTCACCCACTCAGTATGTAGATTAAATGTATGTAAATTAAACTAGTTGCTCTCTTTACTTAATTTAATTCATACTATGTATTGAATGGAAGGTGGGATGTGTAATTATTTTAATTGTTATTTGGAACGCAGCGATATTTTAACCAGTATTTTTTTAGGATTATTCTCTTTTTTTATGCGCTCTATCACATATAAATAATATTGTAATCATTATAAATAATATATTATAAATATATATCATTATAAATATATATACATTAAATATTTTTTGGAAAATCTTTAGAAATAGTCATTATTATCGATACAGAGGTCTGTCTGTCTGTCTATCTGTCTGTCTGCCTGTCTGTCTGGAAATGCATCAGAAAACCACTAGACGGATTTTAATGAAATTTGGTATGGTGATAGCTGGTTATTCGGATCAACTTATGAATGTACTTTACTGCGGAAAAATTTCTAATCTCTGAGAAATCTATTCTAAAATTAAATTGTACCTAGGGACGAACCCAAGCGGAGCGAGAGTGAGTCGCCAGTCTTAAGATAAAACTCGAAGTCCATCATTACTTTATGATCTTATCCTCATGGTCATGATTCGACCTACAATTCGTATAAGGTCACTATTTAAGGCAGAAACTTGTAATTTCGCAAAATTACAAAGAAGAATCCACATTAAAGAATATTACAAAATCTCTAAACCCATTACTAGCAATCCTAAGAATTTTGCATTCCAACAGCGTTTACTGTTTCATGGGAAAATCTAAACAGTATGAGACTTTATTGTGTAACCGCTAAACGTATATGTAGTAAAAAAAGGTCGAAGAAAAAAGGACCGATCCCAATCTACTTTTGTATCGTAAAAGGTTCATTGAGTTGATGTGTTTATAGCCTATCATCGGTTATTCTGTTATTAATATAGGATATTTGCAAATAGTCTTTGTGGGTTCTAGTCACTGGTCATCGTGGCGTATATAAGACGTGGGTTCGATTTCTCGTACATATTATGGGTATTTTTTTATTATTTTATTAATTTTACACTATCTTATTTTTTTATATATAGGAAATATTGTCTGAAACCACTTAGCCGATACTAAAAATTCTTGCACAAAGAACCTACACTTCTTCTTCTTCTGCCTGCCTATTTCCCAATCACTTGGGGTCGGCGCAGTACATCTTCTGTACTGCTGAAAGGATTTGGCAAAAGTTTTACGACCGGCCGCCTGCCTGACGTCAACCCTCCTTGGGAATGCTATTGTCTCTCTTTGTCTGAATGAACCTACTCTATCCTCAAGTAAATAAATAAAGACTAATAAATATTCATCCACATAAGAAAAACAGTAACTAACAAATCTTGACATAAATAAAAGCTGTCAAAATAAATGAACCGTCCAATTTCACACAAAATGTATTTTATTTATTACACCAATGAAAAATAAACCCATTCGCCTTCCACGTAAATGCGATCACATAAGCTAACCCATCAGATGCATATATTTTTTTTGATAAATGACATAAGCGAGGTCAGGATGCATTATATGTGTGTGACACATAACATGGGTAAACATAAATAGTATAAAGCTCGTAAATGCCATGTAAATATTGTTTTGGTTTAGACTAAACCTTTTATCAAAGGGATGTGAGGACGTGTTACCGTGATAATTCAATCTAGAAGAATTCGTTTTTTGTTGCCGAGTTCATTATGATGTAACTTTTTTGTATTTGTTGTTGCTTTTTATATAAACGTTAAATGTACTCTTGAACTTCTGTTTGGTTCTTAAATTATTGATTTTCAAAATTATATTTCTAAATATTTATATCTTTGTATTAATAATAATAGTTAGCTAAATAATAAATATGGGACATTAAAACACAGCACCATCTAGTTATATGGTAAGCTATCAGGCTTTATATATACATATTATTCCCTCCACGACCGCGGAAACGCCGGCGTTACAGTTAATAATAGATTTCTTAGAAATTTAATTAATTTCTTAGAAATTTACCTGGAGGTGTTATAAATATAAATACCCATGACTGGAGTATAAGCATTCGCGCTCATAACGCAAATAAATGCCCCAAAGGGACTCGAATCCGCGACCGCTGGCACAGCAAGTAGGGTCACTAGTTAGCTGTAGATGATTTCGTATATAGTCAAAGGTAGTGGGAGTAATTGAAGGGCCTATTAAAAAGGTTTCATGTATTTTTTACTAATTTTTATAAAAACAATACATTTCATAGGTAAAAAAATCACTAACGATCTTCAAATTTCATTCTAATTACACCCTTAGGGCAAAAGCTAAGATAAAATTAAATATAAAAGTTCTATCTTAAACAAGCTCATCGCTACTAAACATTTAACATTAAACTTTTTTTATAAAATGAAGTTGCAACTCATTTAAATGATCTCAAGTTAAATAACCTAAGATGCAGCATCTCGGTACAAAGGCTATTTAGATTGTCAAGACTAAATACTCTTTATTTTGTTACTTACCTTTTTAGTTAATTAAAAAAAAATCCGTTCGTGTTTTTAATTAAGCGTAATAAGCGTTTTTCATACATTTGTTGGAATACGCGATCGTAATCGCAAAGGCTTTTTAAGAAATTAGATGCCTTATTGTTAGGGAAAACCTCGAAAACGACTGGTTTAGGGCTTGGATAATATCAACGGTCATGCATAAGTAATTACGTCCAAATTATATGGTTTTGAAGTTGGCGGAACGGCATCGAGTTGGGTAGGTACTGTTTTTAGTGACAGAAACAGGTTCTATTCCCGCGTGCGACAAATATTAGTATTAATTTTACGGGAGTTTGGTATGAAAAGTAAGTCGTATGGGATATTGATCCTTATGACACGTATCATATCGGAAAAATTAAATAGAGTAACTACATTACAATGATATTATAAACATATTCTATACTAGGTATTTGCCACCCGTGTTTTTTTTCTTCAAAATAATTGTCATTGGATGTATGAAAGCTCTATTTTCTGATATATTTTTTTAAAATTTTCCGAACTATACAATAAAGTTGAGAGGAGGAAGGGTGGAAGGGTTGCGTCACAATGTTTACGACTTAAGAAGTGTAAATATAGTATGTATTTAGCCCTTTTTTAAATCCCACTGCTGGGCACGGACCTATCTAAACTCTGCAAGACTCTGAAACTATCGTCAGGGTACAAAAAAGTCACTTAGAAATAGTTATCTGTCTCAATTTTAAAAAGATACCAGTTTATGTGAACATAATGTTTTTTTCAAGTAACAACTATATAATAGCTCGAAGAAACGTAAAATATTCGCGTAAATCTAAGAAAATGTCATGTTCTACCTATGTTAAATCCACACAAAACAAAAATCATATAGGTATTAAGTCATCTTCATTTCACACTGTATTTCTGTGACTCTTGATCCAAGAGCACAATTTTCAGTATTGTTATTTTCACTAATACTGCTAAGTAGATATCTCTATCTATAAATAGAAACTTTCTACCCCTCTTTATTCCAATATTGCCTTACTTATCAAGAATAGTTTTCTACTAAAATATTTTCATGTTAAACTATAGATAGGAAAAGTCAGCAGTTTGATCCAACTTATATCTTACTCGATTTGATATATTTACTCGATATGACTTTAGTTTTACTATGCCTTTTAAAGTGTAATGGTTTCATTGCAATTGGTATAGAGGTCTCTAAATGTCACTGTTAACCAGACCGCGACAAATATCCCATATGAAGCCGTCAGCATAAAGATGGCTTGAGCTTTTTGTCAATATTATGATTCATATCCATATTAATATTATAAATGTGAAAATTTGTGAGGATAGATAGATGGATGGATGGATGGATCTATGTTTGTTACTCTTCCACACCAGAACGGCTGAACGGATCTGGATGAAATTTGCCACAGAGATAGATTATAGTCTAGAATAATGAATGTTACCGGAGAAATGTACGGTTCCCGTGGGATAAATTTGTTTTTGTTTAGGGACGAAGCGAAACGAGGGTGTATATATAGTATTTTCGTAGTAAATAGAAACACTGATGTAAGCAAAGCCTGGAGTATAACCAGTAATGAGTATTTCAAGTACTTACAAGTACTCAAAAGCTTAGTATAAAACGTACAGAGCTAGTCTGTTAGACGGCACTAAATAATCTGCACATAGGAACACGTAGCGGAGCTCTAAATAAAACTTATTCACAAATACACTATTTTCCCAACTAAGAGCAGTTCGCATTTTCTATCTCTTTCTAAGACTACAAGTTTGTCAATGATAGAAAGGGACAGAAAGTGTTTACAGGAGAGCTCTACCCGTAATAATTCGCTTCTCGGTTTGCACTTGTGTAATGAGTTTCCTTATTTAATAGCTTTTAATATTTGTTATTTGTTCCTTTCAAATTAGCTGAAGACTGTTTTTCATTTGAAAAATAAAGTATGAATGTACGGTTTTGTATACTAGTTTAAACGTGAGGGCTTACTCGTATTTTTTAATTTATTTTTGCTTTATTATAAAACTAGCATTGCCCGCGGCTCCGTCCGCGTTCAGATAACCAACAACCAAATTCTTAGGTTTTACATATTAGTATACTCTTACATTGCTGTTTTTGTATTTTTTCTCAAAATTGAGATATTTTCCCGTGGTAAAAAGTGTACTAAATGTTGACCCGGATAACCACGTATCACCATACCAAATTTCAACGAAATCCCTCCAGTGGTTTCCTGTGATGCGGTAACAGACAGACAAAAATTCTAAAAACAATAGATTCGGCCTCTGTGTCGATAATAATGTCTATTTCATTAAGATTTTCCAAAAAATATTTAATGTACAGATTCGGCTTGGTTACAATTTTATTATATGTGTAGATTGTTATAAAACATAATAAGACCTTCTCAATTTAATTAATAAATTACTTAAATCAATAAATTGGTTAATAAAAATTTATTAAGTAATAAAAATTAAATTCATGATTAATAAACGAATAATATAGTTATTAATAATATAAAAAGTAAATTATTAATTTCTAAGAAATAATCATTTATCAATAATTTATTACAACTAATGCAATCATTATTAATCTTTAAACTACTAAATTTTAATTCCAATTATTATATTTCATTTATTTATTTCTATTATGTAGGTATAATGTCTTCTACTTTCAAATAATAATGTTAGAAACAATATTGTATTTATAAATTGTAACAAGCGTTTGCCATTAATTAAAATTTTGTCGTACCCATAATATTTTTACTGGATATATAATTATGTATTTTACTTGTAAAAATCTATACATAATATATATATAATAATAGTGTAACTGATCGCTGTCTGTACATGGAAGATATTTGAGAAAGACAATTATTGAGGGTATTTATTAACGCAACAGAATCCAAAACAATGATTTTTAGAATTTTTGTTTGTGCGTTTGTGCGTGCTAATCTCAGAAACGGCTTGACCGATTAGGATGCGGTTTACTAATGTATTGTAGTAAATTTCACTTAACATTTAATATTTACTTTATTTCCATCGGTTCATAAATAAAAAAGTTATGTCAATTTAAAGAATGACCTAGGAACGAACCTGAGTGAAGCTAGGGTGAGCGCTAGTTTATAATATAGATTCGGTATAGTAGCTTATTAAGATACTATTTCTATTATATTAAAATACCAATGGAAGCTTGGTTATGCTTTCGCTTGGAAAACCAAAACTCGCTTGATCAAACATGATTCTCGTGCCTCTGAGATTTTCTGTTACGAATCTTATGTTCGGTTTTATTACCTTGCTTTGCCTTATTTTACTTGCTGTGCCAGCGGTCGCGGGTTCGAGTCTCGCTGGGGACATTCATTTGTGTGATAAGCACGAGAGTTTGTACTCCAGTCATGAGTGTTTATGTTTATAATATGTATGTATTTAAATTTATATATGTGTAGTGGATCCGTTATCCATAACACAAGCCTCGTAGCTTACCATGGAATTAGATGGTGCTGTGTGTTAAAGTCCCAACAAATTTATTTACTAGCGACTCACCTGTAATCCGCTCGGGTTCGTCCCTAGGTGATTATTTAAATTGACGTAACTTTTTTATAAATGAACCGATTGAATAAAAGAAATAGATACTAAATGTTAAGTGAAGCTTACCACAATATATAAGTGAAAACCGCATTCAAAGCGGTTACCTCGTTTCTGAGATTAGCGCGCACAAACGCACAGACAAACCGACAAACAGACAAAAATTCTAAAAACCAATGTTTTGGGTTCTATTACGTAAATAAAGATCCCCAATGATAGCTCTTCTCAAATATCTTCCATGTACAGACAGCGATCAGTTACACTTTTATTATATGTATAGATTCATATTTCTATTCTGATAATATCTACTGTATTTTCGTCATAATGAAGTTTTAAACAATGCGCATAGTTGAGATTCATATGCGAAGAACGTTTTCATAGATATTACTCTACGAGTATTTCTTATGAGTGAGGAGTGAACCGTTGATAAAATGAAATTTCAGATAATTTCAGTATTTACTTAAAAATTCTCTTGAAGCGTTCAAACATTATTATTCAAACCAACCCAGATAAAGACAAATAGAAATACACTGTTTTAATGTATCATGTAATTTAAACAAAATAATATCTATTTTTTTTAATATTTATGTTTTACTGTCTCGGTGGTCTAGTGGCTAGCATGTACGGTCCTTGGTTTGAGTCCCGAGTCAGGCGAAGTTTAGTTACTGTCTTTTCTTTTAAGATATTCTCAGGAACAATCTGGATTTGGGAGATGGAGGTGTTTCACCCCCGTGTCTTGGAGAGCACGTAAAGCCTTCGGTTCTGCGCCTTAATTTTCATTGGTCGTGTCGAAGTATCATCCCATCGGACCTTAAGAGTAAAAGAAATAGAAAGTCTACGCGAGCACGCGCTGCACTATAATATCTTCCGTGCATCTGATTAGTATCAGTGAAGTTGGCTGCCATCCTTCAAGAAATTTATTTTTTCTAAATAATGATATGGGTCTAACGTGCTACATAATTTGCATTATGACATTATACTTTTTTAGATTTCCGTGAATATTTGACATTTTAAATAAAAGTATCTTTTCGAATTTTTTCGCTGATATATATTGATATTTGGTTCCCGACGTTTCGATTGCTTTACAATATTCATAGTGACGAAAGAGCTCTCTTGAACCAAATATCAAAATAAATCCGCAAAAAATCCGAAAAGATAGCTTTATTGAATCATGACATTAAGAAAACTTCATACTGAATGTCAATTCAACACTATTTCCGACAATCGAACTGGCGACCCACATAACAATAATAAGCCATTCGCAAAAAGACTATTGAGAAGCAACGTTCATAACTACAGATTTATTTTTGTTATATGCTATAATAGCGACTCACCCTCGCTTCGCTCGGGTTTATCCCTGGCTTGATTCCCCATATAAAGTTTTATCCCTATTTTCACCCACTTAAGGGATGATTTCCAGGATAAAAACTATCCTATTTCCTTCCCAGGGTCTCAAACTATCTTCTTACCAAATTGCATCTAAATCGGTTCAGTAGATCAAGAGATTACCCACAACAACGTCACAAACTCACAAACTTTACCTCTTTATAATATTATATATAGTATAGATTAGATTAAAACTTGTTTATGTTCACTGAAAGTTAGTTTTCTCATGTGAACAAAAGTTAAACGTACTATTAAATGCGATATATCATCATCATATCACAGTCAGGATATAAATGTAGTTTACATCAGGCAGATGTTTGTCCAAAATATCCTGGAAATATGCCAAAAGCTCCCACTAAAGTTTGATCGAATACGAACCTTCTTGCAAAGCACAACGGTTTCGGAAGACCGCATGGATAACTTTAGCAATCTATATGGAATTTCTGAACGAAGTTATTTAAAATATATTTTCTTTAGTACTCTATTGAATAAAGTATAAGAATAGTGGGTTTCTGGATAGTAAAACCATATCAGGTGTGTTTTATAGTTTCTATGAAGAATATCATGGTTATTTTAACTAGTTCAACTAAACTTAAAATGTGCTTTATTTTAAAAGTGTTTTTCGAGAACTTTCGATTCGATATTTTTATGTGGGTTTTTATCGTATGATGGAGGCTTAGTACAAAGAATAAGCTTTTTAAATACTTTCTTAGATTTACGACAAATTTTGTTATTTTAAATAAAACTATCTTTTCGGTTTTTTTTCGGGGATTTGTTTTGCTTTTTGGTTTCCGACGTTTCGAATGCTTTACAACACTCATGGTCACGGGAGATTTTTTTTAACTAGCGACTCACCCTCGCTTCGCTCGGGTTCGTTTTATTTTTTTAAGCGGACCCTAATTCTATTTCTAAAATAAAAGTAGCCTATGTTACTCCACTTCACTATAACATCAGCTATCTTCCAGTGAAAGTCCCGTGAAAATCAGTTCAGCCGTTTCAGAGATTATCCAGAACAAACAGATAGACAGACAAAAATAAAAAAAAAAGTTTTTCTTATAAGTACCGTATATAATTTCATATTACGCATTTAGTAAAACGCTGTTATTTTGACATTACAAATAGACACTTCAATTTTATTAATCTGTAAAGATAATGAGCAACTGAACTTTCTAGAATTTTGTCTGTATCGATATTAATAATAATTTTATTTTTACTTATGTCCAAAAATAAAGTTATATTATAGATTTACTATATTCACGAAGATATAGCGTAAATTTTATATTCCAACACAGACTTGAGTAAGATAATATATCAATTTTTTTCTATACCACTTTAAAGAGAGCAAGGTTCTAGCTCTATTTTATTTTAACGTTCAAATATTCTAAAAAAATGTTGACCCAATTCAACCTTTTCTTATTTTACAAGCTCACAAAGCCTTCAATTAAAATCTAGCAAACGCGCGTCAAAATGCAATTATCGTTCGCCAAATCTTGGCTCAGTTAAAAATTCCTTCTTCCAAAAATGAAATTGCAACAATATATTATGTTAATTAAACGTGTTTGTGTCAATATTTGTTTTTTTCGTCTATTTTATACCTTCAAAACCAGTTTTATTCGGTCTATCATATTTTATTCGGTCGACTGGCGTAGTGGAGTATTAGTTCTAAGTCAGAGGTCACGAGTTCGAGTACCACTCAGGGCAAAATTTATAATTACAATATAACATTTATGGCCTAGACATATCCATCATTATAATTATTATTTAGTTTATGTTTTACAGTTCACAGACTGTATACGTCGAATAATATTGTAATATAACTGTGTGGAGTTAATTTTAGTTGATACTCAAGTAGCGTTAGCATATAAAATAATGTTATTATAGAATACATATTATTAACAAATATTTTTTACTAGTGATTTATTCGTTTGTGACTGGGTTTCTTTTGCGACTTGATACTAAAACATCAACTTTTATTTTCTTTATATAAAATACTAGCGGCTCACCCTCGCTTCGCTCGGCTTCGCCTCTAGGAAAACAAAAACAAACTATGCCACAGAAACCGTACATTTTTCCGGGACAAAAAGACTAATCTATCTCTGTGCCAAATTTCATCCAGATCCGTTCAGCCGTTCTGGCTTGAAAGAATAACAAACATACATTCTCATAAACTTTCACATTTATAATATTAGTATAGATATACACAACTGCCTCGGTGGTGCAGTGGCTAGCATGTACGGCTGCACACTCGAAGGGCCTGGGTTCGAGTCCCGGGTTGGGACATGTTTAGTTATTGAGTCTTTCTATATAGTAAGCCTCAGTAACGGCCCGGAGTTGGGAAGTTTGGGGTGTTTCGCCCCCGTGCCTCGGAGAGCACGTAAAGCCGTCGGTCCTGCGCCTTAACTCACACTGGTCATGTCGAGCAGTCGTCCCACCGGAGTATGAGAGTGACAGGAATAGAGAGTGCACGCTGTGTCTGCGCGTACACTTGTGCACTATAATATCTTCTGCGCAGTTGGTTAGTCTCAATGAGATTGGCCGCCGTAGCCGGAATCGGCCAGGAGAACATCATATATATACTTAGATTTTAGAAGAGGGCTTTATTTGAATCACAGAAATACTATTTGTACTGAAAATTAAAATAGTAAAAGAAAAATAGCAACAAACGAAACACATTCAGTCGCTCATAAAATTACGCATTAGTAATGTTAATGTGGTTTGCAGGTACAGAAGCTGTTGGATCGAGGCGTCTTAGAAAATTGTACGTAAGTTTTTTAATGTGTATTAAAATCTAGCTACTCTAAGTGATAATATAGTTTTTAATGAAATTCATACTTGGTAGAGAGAGCTTCGCTCGGCTCCCTTCAGCTCGGCTTGGAAAAAGGTGTACAAATGGTTTTTATGGTGTATCTGACAAACTATAGGTCTCACAAAAAAACTGTTAAACCACTTTTGGTTGCAAATAAAATTTTCTACAACTTTAGTTAAGTAACTTTTAGTCGTAGAATCAAAAATAACAAAGTTATTCGCTCGGCGTTTTTTAATCTTGTGTTTTCGGAAAAGACATAAAAATTGCATTTTTTTCAGAGATACATCTATATAGATAAACTCAAAAAAACGAAACCTTTACTAAATACAAAATTTCATCCAAATCCTTAGAGCTGTTTCCAAGATACACGAAATAAATTTACATATAAATATACAAGAATTTCTCATTTAATATTATATTATAAGATGGAAAGTTTCTCTGTCTACCGTTTTCATAATAATATATCCTTAACAATTTTGTCAAGTAAGAAACAAATTACTAGTAATTAATTATGTAGTTCATATAATACATAGTTTTTAAATTAATTAATATGAATTTAATAAGCTTAAGGTATCGAAGTCATCGTCTAGTTCATAAAGGGACTGCGAATAACTTTGCGATATGTTTTGAATGCAAAATGGGATGAGTTATGATATGGATGAGAGGAGATGAGAAAGTTTGCCTCCGATTCTATCAGAGTGTTTGAATCTTGTAATGAAATCTCATAATAGTATAGAATATTGTCTATTTTACAAAATTCCTTCTTCATTTCTACGCTCTTGTACGAAATATCTCATTGTGGTATAGACAGAACTCATAGAACGTTGGTCTATATATAATCGAGCTTGAGATTTACGCTTAGTATACACAATCTGAACACCAGAGAACACCTTCTAATTAAACCATGAAAACCATAACAAAGTCCGTTAGAAATAAAAGCTCTAACTTATTGCCATAAATTATTCCCATTACAAAATATTAAATAAGACAGTCTCTAGACGCGAATAAATTAACAAAGTAATTGTTCTGTGAAATGTAATCCGTTTAGTGATTTTACGGGTCGCAGTCACATTATGTATCATATATAAAGTATACGTCCCTAAAGGCTGTTATTTTAACTAAATATTATGAAAGATATCTTCGCTATCCCGCTGCAATACAGGAGTCGAAGGACAGGATATTATTATACAAATATATTTAGCGTGTTTACGTGTGTGCGTACAAGTGTGCCGTAAAATTTTGCATATGTATGTACGTGTTTTTTAGGGTTCCGTACCTAAAGGGTAAAAACGGGACCCTCCTTCTAAGACGCTGCTGTCCGTCTGTCACCAGGCTGTATCTCATAAACCGTGATACTGTGACAGTTGAAATTTTCACAGATTTACATTTCGACAGAAATACGCTGTTGCTGCTATAACAACAAATACTAAAAAACAGAATAAAATAAATATTAAGGGGGCTCCCATACAACAGATGAATGAATGAATGATTTTTTTGCCCTTTTTATTGATAATGCTACGGAACCCTTCGTGATCTAGTCCGACTCGCACTTGGTGGGATTTTTTTTTCTCCTTTATAATATTGTAATATATGTTAATTTTTAGAGTTAAGTTAGGATTAAAGTGAAATACAATAAGGATATAGGTTATAAGCTTGATTAAAACAAGCTAATACGAATGTTTTAAGCAAGAGGAGTCGGGAGCCATATCAAGTTCTAAATTATCGAATTTTGAAAGAAGATCGAAAAGGTTAAAACAATCCAAATAAACAGTTTTAAAAACTAAAATATTTTACCGCCGCAATAACGCATCACTCTGGCGTAGATAGGGATTTCTTTTAAAAAATATATAAAAAAAAATATTAAAATATTTGAAAGGCTTAATTTTAATCTATCAAGTGGATACTTGAAACGGCTTGAGCTCTCCTTCTGTACCTACTCTCATATAAAGCGGGAGCCATGTTCAATGGCTGTGAACTAACTAAAAGTTATTACAAGTACGACTTTTTGCCGGACATTATATACTCAATTAGGTTTTAATGTTTGTTTGTGTGTATGTTACGATATCTTACCCAATTATGAAGCGTTTTTCGTTTTTTTAATATAAAGAGAAAATTACACCCCAAATGGTGCAAAAATACTTGTAAAATTAAAACAAAACTTTAGAAATTATATAATGCAACGATCGACTTAGTATTTATTAAGGTGTTTTCGTAAAATTTAAATAAAACTATATTTTCGGATTTTTTCGTGGATTTATTTAGATTTTTGGTTCCCGATGTTTCGAATGCTTTACAACAATCATGGTCACGGGAGAGACTGAATATAAGAATATTATGTGAAACAGTAGAAGTTCGAAAATGTTTATATAGTACTATCCAATGATAACCTAGAAATTATGACAGAAATAGTACCAATGCGAAAAAGTGTATAAATTATTAAGCATTCATTTAGAAAATTACGCTTTTAACCAAGCGAAGTTACGGACAAGTTTTTGTAAAAGAAATAAAACAGTTGTATTGAGACCGTTTCATACAACCAGAACGCGATTTCCCCTGAGGTTATTTAGTGTTAAGAAAAAATAGATTCTTTCGAGTTCTTTGTGTCAAATAATTTGACGAGTTTTACATATATTAATAAATTATTAATTTTTCATGTATTTTCTCTTTTTTCTACATTTTACTATTTCAGAATAATAATGTGAACATTCTAACTTATAAAAAAGACCGATTTCCAGGCACTAAAATGTAAAAAATAACTAAACGGAGGTTTTCATTTAGATACCTAATTAGATATTTTCGAAGTCGGTGCCAGCCGATGCAAAGCAAATCTAATATATTTCGATACGTAAAACACATATTTACCTATTAGATATTCATATACCTTAAAATATTTTCGGCTGGCACCGACTTCGAAAATATCTGATTAGGTATCTATTCTAAATGAAAACCCTCGTTTAGCTATTTTTTACATTTTAGTGCCTGGAAGTCGTTTTTTTTTAAGTTTTAATTTGTCCATTTTTAGTGTAGACGTAATAAGCAGGTAGTTTGTTAGAAGAGAGGTTTTTAATAACATGTTCGATTAACCAATTTATTTAAAAAAATATTTTTTTATTGATTTAAAAAAAAACCGCTCGACCGATTTCGATAAAATTTATATGGGACCACCTGGGAAGTATACCTTTTGAAACAAAAAGTTTTTCCAAATCGGTTCAGGCGTCTTCGAATAATCGGTGAACATACCTATATAAAAAAAAAGATTCTGACGAATTGAGACCCTCCTCCTTTTTGGAAGTCGGTAAAAAATTAAGAAAAAACACAAAGTAACAGTATAATTTAAAATATTACCATCAAATTGTTAATGCAGAGGTTATCTTTTTTTTTAAATCCTAAAAAGAATGGCAACAATATACATATCAGATGACAGATGACTCTTTTGAATAAATGAATGCCTAAAAGACTAAATTAATTATAATATTAACATTAAAATATAATTATTTTTATATAAAAAAAATTATGATGATACGTTTGGCTCAGTTTGTAGTGACTCAACTTGCTGTGCCAGCGGTCGCGGGTTCGAGTCCCGATGAGGGCATTCATTTATGTGTTGAGCACGTTGTACTTCACAGCATGTTTGTACTCCAGTCATGGCTGTTTAAGTTTATAATATATATGTGTTTAAATATATATATATATATATATATATATATATATATAGTATATCAATTATCTAGTAGGTATCCATGAGCCTCGCCTCGTAGCTTATCATGGAACTAGATGGTGCTGTGTGGTAATCTATATATATAAAAGAAAGTCGTGTTAGTTACTTCGCTTATAACTCAAGAACGGCTGAACCGATTTAGCTGAAAATTGGCAGGGAGGTAGTTTAGAGCCAGGAGAAGGACATAGGATACTTTTTATCCCGTTCGACCGCGTTCCAATTTTTATGATATTTTAATTTTTGGATTTCTCTTAGTCCGGAATAGGTAAGTATTAAAACATATAATTAAAATGTGAGAAAGAAAGATTTTTTCTTTTTATATCTATTTAAAACGTACCTAGCGACGAACCCGAGCGAAGCGAGGGTGAGCCGCTAGTAATTTATATATATCTATTTATTTATTTTAAAGTTATTTGGTTTCATATTGATAAATAGGCTTGTTTGATACTAAGAAGATAACAGAGAATCCCAATGTACTGGAATCAAACCCTATACATGTGCTGTGCCCTATTTTACATAAAGACAAACATTTAAATTTATATTATTATAACATGACTAAACAAGGTTACTTAATTAAAATAGATTAGTACAAGAGAATGCGCACTGAAGTTTAGATTTTATCGTAAATAACTTAAGGTATAATATCCATTGTATTATTTCTATTTTTTGTGGTTCCACGCGAAATGGGAGTACAAGCCCGTTTTATAATACCAATACGTTATAAAACAAAAAGAGGTCATGCTGATGTTGAATATTTTAACATCGATTTTCAACAAATGACACCAGCAGTAATCAGTTTTTGTTGTGAAATTGGATCAGATTTCTTGTTTAGATTGAATTTTGCTTTTTATTGTGTACTAGCGACTCACCCTCGCTCCGCTCGGATTCGTCCCTATTTATGTTTTAACGTTTAGTATAGATTTCTCAGAGATGAGATATTTTTCCGCAGTAAAAAGTATCCTATATGTTGACCCAGATAACCAGCTATCACCATACCAAATTTCTTCAAAATCCCTCCAGTGGTTTTCCGTGATGCGGCCACAGACAGACAGACAGATAGATAGACAAAAAAATCTAAAAACTATACATACATTCGAACTCTGTATCGATAATAATGTCTATTTGAACAAAAAATTCCAAAAAATATTTAATGCACCGATTTGGCTTAGTTAGAATTTTATTATATTACGTATTTGTTATTTTAGTTAATTAAGTTTCGTTATTTTTGCGCTTTTTTCCCGACTTGGAAATGAGGTGGAGGGTAGGTTTAAAAAATATAAAAGTTTTCATATGTACATAAGTATATACATATACAATGTGATATCTTGTTTATCTTACGTCTTACTAATATTATAAATATGAAAGTTTAGATGGATTTTTGGATATTTGGATGTTTGTTTCTCAATCACGCCAGAACGGCTAACAGATCTGAATATTTGGCATAGAGATAGACAATAATGATAGTCTGGAATAGTACTTAGGTTAATTTTTATCCGAAAATTGTGCAGTTCCCGTGGGACAGATTTGTGTCTGTTTTTCTAGAGGCGAAGCCGAGCGAAGCGAAGTTGAGCCGCTAGTAAATACATATGTGTTTATAAGACATAAGTTGGTTGCACAATTTATAATTGTATTCAAATTTAGGTTTTTGTTAGATTTTATAAAAAATATTTCAACTATTGATAAACCAAAAAAATAAATATCTCCGAATTGCAAACTGCTTTCTATTGATTTTTAACTCGATGTAACTTTTTAGTTAAAATTTTATTACATATTATATTATAGGTATATGTAATGTGTTTCATTAATCATAATGCTATATAATTTTGTGTGTAGGCGCCGTCTGTAACAACTGTATAATGTAATATATATATATATATATATATATATATATATATATATATATAACTGCCTCGGTGGTGTAGTGGCTAGCATGTACGGCTGCACACCCGGAGGTCCTGGGTTCGAGTCCCGGGTCGGGCTAAGTTTAGTTATTGAGTCTTCCTGTATAGTAAGTCTCAGTAACAGCCCGGAGTTGGGAAGTTGGCGGTGTTTCACCCCCGTGCCTCGGAGAGCACGTAAAGCCGTCGGTCCTGCGCCTTAACTCTCACCAGTCGTGTCGAGTGGTCGTCCCACCGGAGTATGAGAGTGATAGGAATAGAGAGTGCACTTGTGTCTGCGCGTACACTTGAGCACTATAATATCTCCTGCGCAATTGGCTAATCTCATTGAGATTGGCCGCTGTGGCCGGAATCGGCTAGGAGAACATCATCATCATCATATATATATATATATATATATATATATATATATATATATATATATATATATATATATTATAGGTTATTATATGTATATATATATACATACATATAATAACCTTTAAGCTGTCTAAAACCTTAGTTTATTCCGTGTCTAATTGCTGTAAACATTAGAAATGTTAGGAACTAAAATCAAAATAAACCTGAAGAAAATATTAAATAACTAAACTTTGTCAAATGGCACTCGAATCTACGACCTTCAACATAGAACAACTTTAACAGTAATCTAGACGACTGAATTATGCCGATATATAAATTAATGCAGTAATAACATAGCGAATAAAAATCGATTTATTACCCACTAGCGATTGACCATCGCTTTGCTCAGATGCGTCCCTAGTATTTTTTTTAACGGAACCAATAATTCTTTTTCTAAAATAAAAGTAGCCTAAGTTACTCCTTATAATATCAGCTATCTGTCAATGAAAGGCTCGTCAAAATCAATCCAGCCGTTTTGGAGATGAGCCCGAGCAAGCAGACCAGCCGACAGACAGACCAAAATTTTAAAAATTGTTTTTCTCTCAGAAGTACCGCATATAATTTCATATGCATTTAGTAAAAAGCTGTTATTTTAATATTACAAACAGACACTTCAATTTTATTTATCTGTAAAAATACAAAATATTTTTATTTCTTTGTATACATTCAGGATACCAGTGTTTAGAAAATAGTAAAACGTTGATTCCGTTCGACCCACAGAGGCATACGGGTTTACATATATGGACGGTCGCGAACTCCATTACTTTACAGTCTATTTGTATTTCACAGACATACATGCAAGTTGTGTACATTTACACTGGTCTGCTTGATGATATCTTTGAAAATTCCAAGCGAATATCGCCGTACAAAATGGTTTATAGGATAAAATAATATTATACTTTTATAGTACATTTCAATTGCATTCCTGATTTCAGTTATTGATATAGGAGTCTATTCAACTACAGTCGAAGGAGGTTCCGTTGTGTTTTAGTGGGTAGTACTAACTTTTCTAACCAGTCAGTCCTGCTGTATGTATGTATACAGGTGGTAAGCTTAAATGCCTTTCCCAACGTTAAAAAAGGTATCTATACAGGCATTGTAGTAGTGTGCTAATGAGTATATCTAATGCATACTCACTCTACAGTTTATCTGCCTCGTTAGTCTAGTGGCTAGCATGAACGGCTGTAGAGCCAGAGGTTCTGGGTTCGAGTCTCAAGTCGGGCCAAGTTCATTTACCCAGTTTTTTTCTAATAAGATATTTTCAGCGAATTTGGCGGTATTTCACACCCGTGCCTCAGAGAGCACGTAAAGTCAGCAGTGGGATCCATAAAAACAAATGAATATATACTTATCTTAACCGAATAGTAAATAAAACCAAAATTGATTTAAATTGTCGCTGAAATTCTGTAAACACAATTCCTATTAGCAATCTGAGCGCTCGGATTTAATTAGATGCAGAAGTAACACTGGCTTTCGAAATCGCTTTGAAGGGAAATGAGAATGTGACTGTGAAATTTTGTTTCAGGGACATTGGGAATAACAATAGTGCAAATGTATGTGGTTATGGCCGTTGCAGCAATATTAGATTATTTCAATCCATTTTAATGAAATAGAAATAAAAATCTATACTGTATACATATAATAAAATTGTAACTAAGCCAAATATATACATACATTTTTTTTTGAGAAATTTTATTGAAAAAGATATGATAATCGACACGGAGGCCGAATCTGTAGTTTTTAGAATTTTTATCTGTCTGTCTGTGACCGCATCACGAAAAACCATTAGAGGGTTTTTGATTAAATTTTGGTATGATGATAGCTGGTTATCTGGGTCAACATATAGGATACTTTTTACTGCGGGAAAATATCTTATCTCTGAGAAATATCTACTAAACGTTAAAACGTAAGTAGGAACGTACCCGAGCGGAGCGAGGCTGAGTCGCTAGTCGTCCATATAATTGTACGCCTTTGTAATTAACACTTTTTATTTTTATTAAAATCTGTCAAAAACGAAATTTATAAAAAAAGATCTTAATCAAAAACAAAAGAGTATTAAAAGGATGTGTGTTTAAGTGTGTGTACAAGGTAAAAGAAGGTGAATGTGTACTGTGAACTATGAATTTAAAAAAATGAGTATATAATATCCATATTTTAGTATTTTAATAGTTATACACTTTTACTCGTTATGGAAAAGAGTTTTTTGGATTTGGGAACAAGTGATCAACACCAATTTTGAGTTACAATACAGAGAAATCACAACAATGTACTATATTTGAATATTTTTGCATAAATGGTACAAACAAATAAATAAAAACAAATTTAAATTTTCCATCCCAAGGAGTGAAGTTTTTTCTTTTTTTTCATCCATACTATACTATATACTGTTATATTATATATATACTATAATATTATTAATGTGAGAGTAACTTTGTCTGTTACCTATTAACGCTTTAGCCGCTAAACAGATTTCAATAAAATTTAGACACAAGAGAAGCAAGAAGCAAAAACTAGTGCTGTAAAAACCACCCTTAAGGTACAAGCCCTCTTTAAGGACTTAATACAATTGGTACAATCAATTAAAAAAAAAGAAATAAATATGACAATCCATCTATAATTGGTAAAGATATCAAATAACATACCTTTACTAAATAATTATCTACATTAAAAAAATATTGACTAATTGTACGTTCTATTTAAATAAAAAAATAAAAATAGAAGCGTATTTAGTAAACATTCGAATGGCGAACTTCATATTATGTTTGTTAAAATTAAAACATTGTTGTTTACTTACATCTTTCGTTTTTCAGTTAATTCCATAAGGGGTTCACGCTTCCCATTAACTTTTACGCCAACAGAGTTATTTGTACTTCACGCTATTGCGTGCTACTCGGTCGTATGCCCAAGCCTTTCCCGGATGTGACGAAATACTGTAATAGGTTATGTTTTGACCAATTACGTATATATTAAAATAATTATACCTTCATATATTTTGTGGGCGGGAAGGCAGAGTCACTCAAATATTAGCAGAAATCTTATGTAATATATTATTATGATAATTAATTATTATTGGTTTATGGCAATTCGTTCAAAATTAAAAAAAAATTATGTCGTTGTATGACGACCATTGTTTACATCTTTACCTTATCTATCAACTAAAACTGCTTCGTTGGTCTAGTCATCCAGTGGCTTACATGTGCAAATTCAGAGTTCCTAGGTTCGAGTACCAGCTCGGGTCAAGTTTAACTATGGGGTTATTTTATCATGTCGAGTTGTTATCCAATCTGATATGGAAAGTGAAATCGTGTGTTTCTACGTATAGGTACTTGTGCAATATGTTAATATTCTTTACTTATAACAATGTCTATGCTAATATAACAGTATTTTTAGCAATATCTATTATGTGAAGTATAGTATTATATAAATGATGATACTGACCAAAAACTCATTAAGTGAATAACGATATTGTACAGGTCGTAGCAAATAACTTCGATCCAAGCTAAACTAAGCTAAGGCTGAGCGTCATTTTATTGGTTGGTATCTTTTAGTTATAAAATAATTATATTTACAATTTCTTAAGTGTCCCTCGCAACTATGCTGCATTTCACAAGCCCAATTAAATGTTGAATTGACAATATTGACATTTGTGCTGCTTGCATTATTTTAACAACACCGTTAAAATAAAATGGTATTAATAAATAGTGCTATATAAGGCAAACTGTGTACTTAGTTTACGACACGTTTGGCTCAGTTTGTAGTGACTTGCTGTGCCAGCAGCCGCGGGTTCGAGTCCCGCTGGGCGGCATTCATTTGTGTGATGTGCACGAATGTTTGCACTCGAGTCATGGGTGTTTATATTTATAATATGCATGTTTTTTAAAAAAAAGTTCTACATATACGTGTAGTGTATCAACTATCTGGTATCCATAACACAAGCTTCGTAGCTTACCAGGGAACTAGATGGTGCTGTGTGTTAATGTCCCAACATATTAGTTGTTGAAATAAAAACTTTTTAACAAAAAAATAAAAACCGACTTCAAAAAAAAGCACTAAAAAGTAAAAAATAACTGATTGGTAGTTTTCATTTACTATACATACCTAATCAAATATTCTCGAAGTCGGTGTGCTTTGCTTTGTATGGGCTGGCACCGATTTCGAAAATATTTGATTAGGTATGTATTTAATAGGTAGGCTTTAATTACTTAGCCAAAGGTTAAATTCATCATTAGTTGTTTTTCCACCCTTAAGGGTGGTATTTTTTTTTTGAAATTTAAATGGGATCAATCTGGAAGTATACCCTTTCAAACAAAACAAAAATTGTCCAAATCGGTTAATAAATGACGGAGTTCTGAGGTAACAAACATAAAAAAAAACATACAGTCGAATTGAGAACCTCCTCCTTTTTGAAGTCGGTTGAAAAAATACTGTGAGAGAGGCTTCAAAGAAATCGGTCAATTGCGTGACACATGTATACATTATGTTGTATTGTTTGTGTTAAAATTAAACTAATTAGTTAGGATTTTATTTGATGTATTCCTAAACAATTTCGATTACGACGGCTAAACTCACAGAGACTAGCCAAATAGTTTTAGTTGAAATACGTCCACTTGTGGACATGGGCCTATTATTATTATTCCTTTCACTCTTACGTTCCAGTAGTACAACAACTCAATACGATCAGTGAGATATAAGGTCTATCGTCAGCTTAACGAACTTTCAGAATCACGAGTGTGTAAACACCGCCAACTTCCCAACTCTGGGCTTCTACTGAGTATTTTGTGATAGAAAATATCCAATAACATTTTTAAAACCTTACCGAGACTCGAACCCAGTACCTCTCGGGCTGAGGCCGTACATGCTAACCACTAACCAGCAACGACGCAAACCTTGAATAGGTTTTAAACCCTTAGAGCGAGTTAAGTTACGTTTTTCCAGTTTTTATTATATATTCTTTTTTTACGATGGAGTAGTAACGAAGAACTCTATAAACATGAGTGTGTATGCGTCTATACATTATACATTAATTTAAATGGTTTTTCACATGAAATGAAGTTTGCACACATAGTGATACTTACAGTTAGTGAAATTTTTAACCGACTTCCAATTCCAAAGAGGAGGAGCTTCTTAGTTCGTCAGAAACTTTTTTTTACGTATGTTCACCGATTACTCGAAGACGACTGAACTGATTTGGAATTTTTTTCTTTTGTTTCAAAGAGTATACTTCCCAGGTAGTCCCATATAAATTTTATCGAAATCGGTCGAGTGGTTTTTTTAAAAATCAACAATGAATATATTTTTTAAATAAATTGTTTACTCGAATATGTTATTAAAAAGCTTTTTTCTTACAAATTACCTGCTTATTACGTCTACCCTAAAAATGAAAAAATAAAAACTTTTTAACAAAAAATAAAAACCGACTTCCAGGCACTAAAATGTAAAAAATAACTAAACGGAGGTTTTCATTTAGAATAGAGACCTAATGAGATATTTTTGAAGTCGGTGCCAGCCGATGCAAAACAAATCTAATATATTTCGATACGTAGAATACATATTTACTTATTAGATATTCATATCTTAAAATATTGTAGGCTGGCACCGACTTCGAAACTTTACTTTTTTCAACTATTAAAGTACAAAAGAGCCTTAAGAGACAGTTAAAGCCTTTTTAAAGGTAAGATTGACAGGTAGACGGATAGAAAGCATAACCTTAGTAACAGTACTTGTATATATAAAGTCTAATAAAATTATAGCATTACTAGCATTGCCCGCGGCTCCGCTCACGTTCAGATTTCCAAAAACCAAATACTTAGGTTTTACATATTAGTATAACTCTTACATTACAGTTTTTGTATTTATTCTCAGAAATAAGATATTTTCCCGCGTTAGAAAGTATCCTTTATGTTGACCCGGATAACCAGCTATCACCATACCAAATTTCATCAAAATCCCTCCAGTAGTTTTTCCGTGATGCGGTAACAGACAGACAGACAGACAGACAAAAATTCTAACAACTATAGATTTGGCCTCGGTATCGATAATAATGACTATTTCAATAACATTTTCCAAAAAATATTTAATGTACAGATTCGATTTAGTTAGAATTTTATTATATGTATAGATTTTGTAAGCAAATTTTAATTTATTTTTGAGTTTTCTTTATTTACATAAAAACTTAATAATTTTTTTAATGAATTTTACATAAAACTTCAATTATAGTTCTTAAGTAAACTCTAATTATTTCAAGGTAAACTTTAAGACTGTTTTAATCAGATTAAAATAGAAAAATTTGAAAATTAAAGGAGCTAAGCATAAGTTTAAATTTTTTATACAATCAGAAATTGCAAAAAAGCAGCTTTCTTTTCGAAAATGTAAGCAAAGTTCTGTTGGACCGATTTGTATGAAATTTTGTATGGTGGTACCTTATATCCCCGGTCAACATCTTAGATACTTTTCATCCCGGAAAATTAAAGAGTTGCCGTGGGATAGTTAAAAAACTATAGTAACTTATACAGCTTAGTACACAAAAAGTACTGATTGGATTTTAATGAAACTTTACAATAATATAGTTGATGATGAATTGTTGTTGAATGAAAAATGTGCGGTTTCCGTGGGTTAGATTTGTTTTTGTTTGTCAGAGGCGAGCCGCTAGTACTTAAATAAAAGCATTTGTTTATATATATACGACTGAATGGTATATACGTATAAATATTATTAACAGTTAAATGAATGCCTTTTTACGTTCAACCCACGCATGTTTTTCATTCATATCTATAAAGGAATGAAACTTTTAAGCAGTAAGGTATGCATTCATTTTTAAAAACGAAATAACCTATATAGTAGATAGTTACTCATCTTCAAGTTCATTTACGTCGAAACATAATTTTGGATAGTGAACCCTTAAAAGGGAAAAAGAGATTGAAAATTTGTATGAAAGTAACTTTCACTAAAGAATTATATAGATGGAGTCTACCAAAAATAAATGTTTATGTCAAAAATATTAGCATTATTTGTAGTTCGTCAGATACTTTACTTTTTTTAAAAATAAGGACATTATATATATATATATATATATATATATATATATATATATATATATATATATATATATATATATATATATATATATGATGTTCTCCTAGCCGATTCCGGCCACGGCGGCCAATCTCAATGAGATTAGCCAACTGCGCAGGAGATATTATAGTGCTCAAGTGTACGCGCAGACACAACGTGCACTCTCTATTCTATCACTCTCATACTCCGGTGGGACGACCACTCGACACGACCGGTGAGAGTTAAGGCGCAGGACCGACGGCTTTACGTGCTCTCCGAGGCACGGGGGTGAAACACCGCCAACTTCCCAACTCCGGGCTGTTACTGAGACTTACTATACAGGAAGACTCAATAACTAAACTTGGCCCGACCCGGGACTCGAACCCAGGACCTCCGGGTGTGCAGCCGTACATGCTAGCCACTACACCACCGAGGCAGTTAATCATCAAATATATATATATTTATATAAAATTTTTGAGAATAAAATATAAATAATAAAAATAAAGCTATATTTTTTGTATTTATGAGAATAAGTTCTCTTCATCTTGAAATAATAATAGGCTAACATATATACCTCAATTTTTTAATATTTTTTATAAAAAATCCGTTAGCTATTTTCATTAATTAACATTTATTTACTTACTAGCGACTCACATATATGTACATACTTATATTCTATAATTTTTGTTTGATTTGATAAATAGTGCTGTTTAAATCTAAATTTAAATATTGTGAGGGAGGGATCATCTTTGATAATATAATCAGTAATTTACTTTATAGGCTAAAAGGCTTATCTAAGAAGATTTAAGAATATCTTAGAAATAAATAGGTTAGGTCAAGGAGATCTAGTCATCTTATTAATTCTATCAAGAGTTTTGCAAAACAATATCGCAAAAATTTTTGAGGACGCTAATGACCAACAACTCAACCTTTATGCTCTAAAAAGCTGCCTCATTAGACGGAGTGGCGCTTTACTAATAGGCACTTTATGGGGTCACAATATGGTTGTAAAAATAAACATTCTTCTAAAAAGAAAATATTTCTATACACATCTGATATTTATAATATATCAACGCTTAATATTGCTTGTTAATTGTCATATATTAGTGTAGTTGGAAATGGCATGATCAAAATTAATGTAAAAATTTAAAATGAATGCCAGTTATATATGTTAATTATCATCTTTTTAAATTAAACGACCAATTCTTTTATCGAACAAGCATTTCGGAAACAGCTCTAACGATTTGGATCAAATTTTGTATTTAGATAAAATTTTGCTGTTTAAGTTTAGCTAAATAAGTGTATTTTCTGAAAAAAACGTAAATTTCCGAAAAAGCAGGATTTAACAAAAAAAATGGTCTGTCATTTAAATACTTTATCGATTAAAATTGTGGGTTTGAAATTATAATTAATATTGGAAAGAAATTTGCTTTTCGTTCACACGAAAACTTGGACATGCGTGTATCTTTAATATACTATGCTAACTAGCGGCTCATCTTCGCTTCGCTCGGGTTCGCCTTAAGAAAAAACAAAAACAAACCTATCCCACGGGAACTGTACATTTTTCCGGAAGAAAAAGTAGCCTATGTGTTATTCTAGACTATAACCTATCTTTGTGCCATCCAGAATAAATATCATCCAGATAGATAATTTCATCCAAATCCGTTCAGCCATTCTGGCGTGAAAGAGTAACAAACATCCATACACACAAACTTTCTCATTTACAATATTAGCATAGAAGTATAGATGACTTACCTTCATTTTTCTCGGGTGCATCCCTATGTGTAAATTAAATATCTAACAGTGACCTTTATTTTTGTTATGTCAGATAGACTATCTGTTTACTGAATTTCATCCGAATCGGTCAAGCCGTTTATATAAAAGAAGTAGTCCAATTTTATTCCGATATCTTAAGTTTTCTAAGGCTGTAATTCACGTCATTAGGGTCTAGGTAGGGAAGGCCGCAAGTTGATTATATAAATGTTAGTACTTGTTAAGACAAATCGTTGGGAACTAAATATTAACGATCACGTTTCTGGGGAAAACGAGGTCGTTAAAACAAATAAAAGTGCGTAAAAAAATAAAAATTATTCGTTGGTATAATGCATAAAAATATAGCGAAATCACGATTACTCTCTTTTTTTTTAATCGAGGGAAATGCATGCATGCAGATTAATGCATGTTGGTGGGGGGAGAGGGGTGGGGGAAGGGGGGATCTCTCTTTCCTTGGTGCCTAACAGTAACCCTTGTAATACTTTCTTAGGTTTACGCGAATTATATAAAAATGTTAAAAAGTTAAAATATTGTAACGTACTTTAGTGCCATTTTTCAATTTTTGAATTCATTTTGTTAATTGTGGGTAGGCTGTCTGTAACAACTATATAATACCTTAGAGACATGTAATACCTCAGTCTCTCCCGTGACCATGATTGCTGTAAAGCATTCGAAACGTCGGGAACCAAAAATCAAAATAAATTCGCGAAAAAATCCGAAAAGATAGTAACCCTTGTGTTAATACGAGTCATAGTCTATTTTTGTACTACCATCCAAATCCGTCCAGCCGTTTCAGTGTAAAGAAGTAACAGACATAAAAACTTTCACATTTTTAATATCAATTTAATTCAATTCTCTTGAAAATTGGCTTCCAAGCGTGCCAGTTGAACACAGATTACTTTGCCAATGTCACGTAGAATGGAAAAGACACGAAGGAGACCAATCTTTTATTTCTATTATTATTTTACTGAATAATCAGTAAAATAAAATCAAAAATTAAATTATAATGTTTAAAAAAAGCGAGTAAATTCTAAATAAACTTACAACAAAAGACAGTACATTTAATATACATATGTATATGTGCATAAAAATTTTATAGTCTGTTAGTAATATAATTTGATTTATTAAAATAAACAATGTAATAACATCATATTTACTGTAAACACTCGTTAATTAGCTACTATATTTAATTTTTACCACAGATTATCCCACAAATAACTAATAATGAGTGTTTAAACTAAAAATGATTTCGTTATAATATTCATAGGTCTATGAAGCTGATGACATAATCACCGTTATTTTAATTAATATCGAATAAGCCAAGAGGCTTTTATAAATACATTATATTTGTTTGTGACTAAGTATTTTTTGTAGTTTTTTGTTGTTTGATGATGTTATTATGAAAATATATCAGCTTATATAATAACTATATAATATAACAACTTATATAAGATGCATATATTTTTGTCATCGCCTTTTAAAAACCTTCATTTTCGTATCTCACTCGATGGGTTTGGAAGGTTTTTTTAAAAACACACAAATTGGCTCTGGAAATCTGCCATTTTTTTAAATTATTTTTATATAGCCTATAACACTCACGTTATCAAGACGAATCTAACGACGAAATCGGCCCACGCGTTTTGTCTCTAGAATGACACATAGGAACAAAAAACATTACATACATATATATCTACATACACACATACATAAACTAATAAATACATTATCCTCCTTTGCGTCGCGCAGTCGGGTAAAAAAAATCATATAATCTAATTTAATGCCTCCTTTAAATGCCAGTTAAAACCATGTATTTAGTACTTTTTAATATTCCACTTTTGGGCACAGGCCTCCTTTCAATAACAGGGGGATCAGGTCATAACATAACGCGGACTGCACACGTATCTTTCGATAACTTTTTGGGTCCTCTCAGACTAGGTTTCCTCACGATGTTTTCCTTCACCGTAAGACAATTGGTAATAAGGGTATTCTTGGAAATGATTCACATAGAAATATCAGAGACCCGGTTACAATAGATTAAATAATATTTAATTTCGCAATAATTATTATTTTAGTTAAACAAAGCCTAATGACTGAGAGTCTAACGCTTTACAATACAATAAACATATAAATACGCGTGTTTCATAAACCATAAACTGCTTTAAGTCACGCTATTTGTATCATTTATTTAACTTGATGAGCGTTGAGAGAAAGACGGTACAAGATTTGCATTAGATTCATTGTACGGTTTTTTTTAGGTTTATAAATGATGAAAGAATGGAGGATTGAGTTAAGTGTAGATCTATACATATAATAAAATTCTAATTAAGCCGAATCTGCACATTAAATATTTAATGGAAAATCATTTTGAAATATTTATTATTATCAATACTTACAATATTAAAAATTATATACTAGTTTGTCTATCTGTCTGTCTATGACCGCATCACGGAAAAACCACTAGACAGATTTTGATGAAATTTGGTTTCATGATAGCGGGTTATCTGGGACAACATATAGGATACTTTTTACTGCGGGAAAATATTTTGTCTCTGAGAAATCTATACTAAACGTTAAAACGTAACTAGGGACGAACCCGAGCGAACCGAGAGTGAGTCGCTAGTTTAATAATAATATAATCGACAGATATATAATCATACGAAAGCTCTTTCGTTTAAATATTTATACATCGATAGCTTAAGAAATTGTTTATGTTACGATGAGAGTAATTGATTGAAAATCGTTAACAATTTCTGTTATTAAAATACAAACAAACTCGCTGGGTTAAAGCGGTAAATTAATTAAGGTTGGCATCATTGATTAATTATGAATAAAATTTGAAATTCCTGCTACCTTTGTACTCTATGGCTTACTTCCATTTATCCATCCCGTTGATGGGAGGTCAGATCCTATAGTGGGATGTTAGAATGGTTGAATTATTATTATTATTACCTTCGATTTTGAGGACTCGAATCTCGATCATTGAAAGGCTTTGGGACAGGTTATTTATGTATAGGCCTTTTCTTTAGGGCGTTAACTTTAGCTGATGATATATTAAAGAATAAAATAATTGGTTCAATTAAAGTAAGTTATTTTTTATGATCTTTTATTAGCTTATTATTTATTATGGGATTTGGAAACTTTGCAAGCATAAAAAATACGGATGACAATACAATAACAAGAAATCTTTGGCAATTATTAAAGAATTCTTTTGGATATTTTTTAATGAATAGGCTTAGGTCAATACTGTTTATTTCAAATAATAATTACATTTACATATAATAATAATACTAGCAGAACACGCAGCTACGCTCGTGTTCAAACTACATAACAAACTTCTTTGGCTTTATGTTATACAGCAACTCACCCTCGCTTCGCTCGGGTTCGTCGCTATGTATTTATATAATATTGTTCATACAAAAATACTAAAAATGCGATTAAAAAATGAGGGGTGGGGGTAGGAGGGTGAAAAATACTTTACGACCTACCAAATGAACAGAAAAAAACATTAAAGTCGGTCGAGCCGTTTGGGAGGAGTGCGACCACAAACACAGTGACACGATATATTTACATATTAGATTATAAATGTGAATGTTACTCTGGCTGTTACCTTTAAACCCTTAAGCAGTTTTCTATAGGCGTGGACATAGATTGCATCTTAGAATCGGACGTAGACTATCCGCCGGCCGCGGGCAAAATAATGTAAAAATATATATAGTTAAAATAATTTTAAAGCGCCATTTTAGTTATATAGTAATAATTATAATGCGAATTATTAATAATTCTCAACATAACATCTATTTATTCATCTGTTCAATAATACGCGTATATTCATTACGGTATTAGCCTAAAAGATGTGATTTGTTACATTCAGGATACGTAATTTCGAGGCAAAATTTCGATAGCTTTTACAAATTTTTTAATATAATTTGCTTAAGATTAATCTGATCATACTTATTTTCACTTAGTTAATGTTGGCAGTTTAGTAAAATATTAACACGATACCGCATTGCGGGCTAACCTCAAGGACAAGGAGAATGCTTAGGCTGCCTACAGTTGCTTTTACCTGAGCCATAAGTATATTTCTACAATATTTATCTAATTTTATCACGATTTTTTAGCTTAACTTCTGAGTATTTATTTAAATTTTGTAATGTATCTTAGACGTAACGCGCTGGCTTTTGAAACCGATTGGAGCGGGTTCAAATACCAGGCCTCGTACCTCTGATATTTTCATGTGCGAATCGTTTTCAACAAGATTACAAAGTTGTCTTAAGGTGAAGGATAACATCGTGAGAAAACTTGCATGTCTGAGAGTCTTGTGATATAACAAACATTTAATCATACAAACATATATCAGGTACCTATGTACATATAATAGACGAAATACCTTATATCTGCAACTTTGTTAAATTCTCATATATCCCTTACATGTAAAGTCATAAAAAATGACACAATATTTTCTCCTAAAAGGTCTCAAAAAATTCGACCACTAGATTATATAGATATACACAGATTAAAGTTAAGTCAATTTAACAAGCTATCTAGTTTAGGGATCGTAGGCTCAATTTCCGGAGACGATATTTATTTAGCTCTTAAGTGTTTGTACATGTTTTGCTAAATGAAAAGCGTTGCGACTAGAACTGGCATTCAATCCGTACTAAAATAATGGAAGTGGCATTAAAATATTTTTATTTATTCTCTATTTATTCTATATAAGATAATATAATAATGCTTCTTCTTCATATAATAATTATTTAGGTAATCTATGAATAAAATATGACCACCGTAATACTTTTGGGTAAGTGGTCTGGCATTGCTCACTATAAGATATTAATGGTATTGATTTCCGTACGGGATAATTGTAATTCTATTTTATTATATTTTGTTTTTAACTAGTGATTTACCATCGCTTCGCTCGAGTGCATTTTTGTATAATAACTACCTGAAATCGAGTGAAGCGGGTTCAAATCCCGGGTCTCGCACATCTGATATTTTCATGTGCAAATCATATCCAAGATGATTACCACTTGCCTTACGGTGAAGAAAAACATCGTGAGGAAACCTGCATGTCTGAGAAAACTTAGTAAGTTTTCGAAAGACATGTTTAGTCTGCCAATTCGCACTTGGCCAGCGTGGTGGACTTTGGCCTGTTCCCCTCTTATTGAAGGGAGGTCCGTGTCCAGCAGTGGGGCTTAAAAAGGGCTGAACACAATACAATAAGAGCCACCGATTGGCAAATTTTAATACTAGCTGTAGCTTGTATTAATCCAGTCATAGTCTATCTCTATGTATAGTGCGGAATAAAAACTTTTAAAGTTATTTTAAAATCAGAGAATCACTTGAATTAATTATTACTCGTATATCAAATTTATTGCAAATTCTTCTTCCTTTACGTCCCGATATAGAAAGAAGAAGAAAAAAGTGCATTCCACTTATCCTATAAACAAATAAATTTAGAAATATATTGGGACATTCACACAACACCATCTAATTCCATGGTAAGCTACGAGGCTTGTGTTATGGATACCAGATAGTTGATACACTACACATATATAACTTTTAAATACATACATATAATAAATATAAATACGCATGACTGGAGTACAAATATTCGTGCTCATCACACAAATTAATGCCTCCAGAGGGACTCGAACCCGCGGCCGCTGTCACAGCAAGTATTACTACAAACTGAACCAAAGGTGTCGTCGGCTTATCCTATATTATACTCTTTTCCTACTTATATTATACATGTAAAAGATTGTAAATATGTTGAATATTTAATACTCACTCATCAACAGAGCAACGGATTTCTGTGGCTTTTTGCATAGAAATAGTTTATGGGTTAGGGAGTGAATAGGCTTTGTTTCGGAACATAAAATAATTTTCATATGAATATTGAGTTCGATGTAACGCTACCGTGTTACCAAGGGAAGAGAATTAGTGATGAGTGCCCTGTCTATACTAATATTATAAAGAGAAAAGATTTGATTTTTGTTTGTTTGTTTGTACCGAATAGGCTCCGAAATTACTGAACCGATTTTGATGAAATTTGGTAAGAATACAATTTTAGACCCTGGGAATACACAGGATATTTTTTGTCCCGGAAACCATCCCTTAAGGGGGTGAAAATGGGGATGAAATTTTGTATGGAGAATCAACACAATGACGGACCCGAGGGAAGCGAAGGTGAGTCGCTAGTATAAATAAAATGATTTTATCTACTATATAGACTAAGATAAATAGTTTTTCTTAATAGTTTAGTACATTTTTCTACTTGTTGTCAGTTGTTTTTTTCTTTTTTTTTTTTGGTAGCTATTGACATACATGCTCTTATGTTGTCTATAATAAAATTTGTTTCGTTTTGAATTGAATTTCGACCATTAGGCTAAAAAGAGGTTTTTTAAACCGCATTTTGTTTTCAAAATTTAAGCATCTATACATATTCAGAAATTCTACTTATATGATGATTTTTTTTCAAATAAGCCCTATAAGTCACACATCATTATAAACTCTACACCGTTTTTCTTTACTCTGTTTGTTGTTTGTTGATTCTGTCTGATCCTAAAGTTCTTAAACTAAAACTTGAATGATGTAAAAAAAATGTCTATTCGTCATAATTACTTGCTAAATCTCATTATTACAAGTACTAGGGCGGCCAAACTTCGCTCGGCGTTTTCCGGAAAAGATATAAAAATTGCGTTGTTTTTTCAGGAAAGATACCTATTATATGTAGATAACCTTAAAAGCCTAACCTTTGTATTCAGTACAAACTCTTTGAAATTTGATCCTTGCTCCAAGTCGTTCGAGCC
Organism: Brenthis daphne; assembly: GCA_947093115.1. Taxonomy (NCBI): domain Eukaryota; kingdom Metazoa; phylum Arthropoda; class Insecta; order Lepidoptera; family Nymphalidae; genus Brenthis; species Brenthis daphne. The sequence goes on along the minus strand of OX352482.1, from coordinate 14,715,289 downwards.
GTTTCCGAGAGACAGGAAATAAATTTATATACTAGTAGAACCCGCGGCTTCGCTTGCGATAACTACAAGAAAAACTCTAAAAAGGTAGGTTTCATATAAACTTTCATCCCTTATTTTACCCCCTTACGTGATGAATTTTGAAAAATGCTAAAACACATATTTATTTAATTCTATTAAAGATCATTAATAACATGTTTAAAGTAATTCTGATCATAAAATATATTTGTTTGGGTTGTATTATGACGTGTTATCCCGTGGGAATGAGATAATCTCCCGCGGTAAAAAGTATATCACTCTTCAGCCCTCCAACTATCTCCACAGAAAAGATCATGCCAATCCTTCACTTCGTTTTGACGTGAAAGAAGGACAAACAAACACTTTCACATTTTTAATATTAGTATGGATGTTTAAAGAAAAATTACTTATTTAATATTATAGCATTAAGTATGGGTCTAGTAAATGAAAGTACAAGAGTATTTATTATTATTGCAACTCCTACCGCCTTCGCTCAGATTTTCTTAGAACAAACAATAAACTCCTTTAATTAAACGTCCGCGACCGACTGCAGACACTTAGCCTCCTAACGCTTACAGTGTTTTAAAAATATTTTCTACATCAAAATTTGTTAGATGTTGAAATAAATGGACTTATGGTTTAAAAAGAACTACTACTCAATAAAAAAATGGTTACGTATTAACCATTGTCGGAGATGTATCATAATCATGAGTCATATATAAAGATAAATTAAATTGAAGTGTCCGTTTGTAATGTCAAAATAACACATTTTTTTTTAATTTTGTCTGTCTGTTTGTTCCGGCTAATCTCCAAAACGGCTGGACTAATTTTGATTTCACTTCCGAGACAGATCACTTCGGTGGACCTCGGGTGTGTACCATGCGGGTTGCTCCTGGTACTTCTCTGATAGCAGAGTGGACTGTAAATTAGTTTTGTTTTCTATTTTGGTAGGTCAGCCGTCGAGTAGTCTTGTGTACTAAATCTCTTACAAATTCAACTTTTGCATTTATAATAGTAGCGGGATAAAAATATTTGCCTAAAAGAAAATCGAACCCAAAACCCTTACCAATTTTAATAAAAATGTTGGTGTGTTCATATTTATATATTAAATATGTTATAAGTATAATATCTTGAATTAAATGACGGTATCATCAAGCCAATCAAATATCTGTTACGTACATTTCAATATTTAATGGCAAGTAATTGCAGTCTTCAACATAACAGTAACATTAAATTATATTGTTACTTAAAATCTTTAACAGCCTAGCGGAAAATCCTTGCTTATTTCTTGCTAATATTTTAAAAACAAAAATACAAAACTTTGTGTGTTTGTTTATCTATATAGTATACTAACGACTCATCCTAGTTCCGCTCGGGTTCGTTCCCAGTTACGTTTTAACGATTAGTATTGATTTCTTAGAGATGAGATATTTTCTCGCATTAAAAAGTATCCTTCCTAGATGTTAACCATATCATCATATCAAACATCAAAATCTGTGCAGTGGTTTTCTCGTGATATGGTCACAGACAGACAGACAGACAGAAATTTTAAAAACTATAGATTCGGCCACTGTATCGATAATAATTACTATTTCAATAAGATTTTCCAAAAAATATTTAATGTACAGATTCGACTCATGATATTATTATATGTATAGATACAGACACATAAAGGAGTAAAGCCCTGTATTTCTAAATCAAAATTTACCGAATTGACTGAGCTTAACTTTGGTTATCTTATTACTTAATAAATAAATAGTGTCACGTAGGTAAGCGTTTAGAATCCTGAATAGAGTTCAGAGATTAAATGGCTAAAGAATAAGGAAGAATAATGCTAGCTATTTTTACTGTGCTCTGCAAACTGATATATATGCTTAGTAATAATGAAATAGAAGCTCTGCTGTGTAGATACGGCGTTATGAATTGTCATCATTATTAATAAATAAAGTGGTTATATGTGTTTGTTCGTATGTATGAGTATACACGTGTATATAACATTAAAAAATTTGATTTTAAAAGTTATTCCAAACTTAACGACTTACTAATCGGGTGCATCCCTAGATAAAGCGTTGGTCTAGGTCACAGTCTATTCCACCCAAATCGGTTTAGCCGTTTCTGAGATTAGCGTGCACAAACACACAGACAAACAAACAAAAAATCTAAAAAATATTGTTTTGGATTCTATTAAAGACCCCAAATAATAGTTTTTCTCAAATATCTTCCATGTACAGACAGCAATCAGTTACAATTTTATTGTATGTATATTATATACTCGTAAATAAGAAAGTAGGTACACCTTTTATACCAAACAACCTAGAAAATTATAAAGTACTAGATAGAGTGATGTTTTCAACCGACTTCAAAAAGGAGGAGGTTCTCAATTCGACTGTATGTTTTTTTTTTTATGTTTGTTACCTCAGAACTCCGTCATTTATTAACCGATTTGGACAATTTTTGTGTCGTTTGAAAGGGTATGATTCCAGATTGGTCCCATTTAAATTTCAAAAAAAAATACTACCCCTAAGGGTGGAAAAACAACTAATGATGAATTTAACCTACTTCTAATTGTCATATTGACTTGAAACTTTGCAAGTATTTCTATTTCCGTTGATAGTACAGTGGTTCGGTGTTGTTGACCTGATCTGATGGCAAGACCAGAAGGTGGATAGGTGGAACTCTTCAACGGCTAATAGTAGATACTTTGAGTTTGGGCTTATTTTGTTTGATTTGACAAGCCTAACACGTTAGAATCCTTACTTTTCTACTACTGTCTACACTAAAAAGGGAAAAATAAAAACTTTTTAACAAAAAAATAAAAACCGACTTCAAACAAAAGCACTAAAAAGTAAAAAATAACTGATTGGTAGTTTTCATTAACTATACATACCTAATCAAATATTTTCGAAGTCGGTGTGCTTTGGCTAAGTAATTAAAGCCTACCTATTAAATACATACCTAATCAAATATTTTCGAAATCGGTGCCAGCCCATACAAAGCAAAGCACACCGACTTCGAAAATATTTGATTAGGTATGTATAGTTAATGAAAACTACCAATCAGTTATTTTTTACTTTTTAGTGCTTTTGTTTGAAGTCGGTTTTTATTTTTTTGTTAAAAAGTTTTTATATTTGCTTTTCTTTAGAATTTAGATTTCTTGTATAGTATTAGATGACATAAAATTAATTAGGTAAAGCCAAAGAAGATCAGCTTGGATTTCATATACTCTCTCCTTTCATATTCACTTTTGAATGAAATGAAATTTGTATTCACTATCTCCGTATTATCGAGTACTTATGGAAAAAAGGAACATAGCTCGTTTACAGACTGCCTTATAAATTAATGAGATTACTATAACAAACATACAAAATAACATTTATTTTTAATATTCAATAAAAGCTTGCCATTAAAGCTCCTTAAAAGCTAATAATTAAATATATTACTTGATGTTGTAACTTTTATTAAGAATCGAGGGTTGCCGTTGTAACATGCAATAGTTAACCTGATGAGAGTACCACTGAGTTTTCATGGGCAATTCAGCCCTTTTTAACGTCCCACAGCTGGGCACGGGCCTCCCTTCAGCACGAGGGGAATCAGGCCATAGTCCACCACGCTGGCCAAGTGCGGGTTAGCGGGTTTTCTACCTTTATGTTATGGGCTTACCTTCTGTGAATAGAGAATGGTATGTGTAATGCAAAAAAGTATCCCTATTATAGAACTTTAAGGAATAAAAGCTGTTATCAATCAGCATACACGCTAAGGTAAATGAGCACATTTTTACCTGTATCTGTTATACTGCTCAGGTAAACTAGAGCGTGTGTAGCTATTACCTGTACAGTTTTCAATCAACATTCAATCTGGTAAATCAGGTAGGTATTGTGTAATCACGTAGGTCAGCTTTGTGCATACATACACAATAATTGACGTATAACAACGTAAACTTGAAGATACAGTTTCAATGAACCATAACTGTGCATAACTGTACTACAGAAGTATATATTATCAAAATTTGATTTACTTGAGGTACAAGTCAAAATTGATTTATTTGTATAGTAGGCCTGGGCTATTCATACTTTGCACTATGGTGTAAGACGTTTATTTTTAACCGATTTCCAAAAACGAGGAGGTTCTCAATTCGTCGGAATCTTTTTTTTATGTATGTTTACCGATTACTCGAAGAAGCCTAAACCTATTTGGAATTTTTTTATTTTTTTTTGAAAGAGTTTACTACCCAGGTGATCCCATATAAATTTTATCGAAATCAGTCGAGCGGTTTTAAAAAAAACAATAAATATTTTTATAAAACAAATTGTTTAATCGAATATGTTATTAAAAAACTTTCTTCCTACAAATTACCTACTTATTACGTCTACACAAAAAATATAAAAATAAAAACTTAAAAAAAACCGACTTCCAGGCAATAAAATGTAAAAAATAACTAAACGGGGGTTTTCATTTAGAATAGATACCTAATCAGATATTTTCGAAGTACCTAATCAGTCAGTTTTCCAAATCAGTTTACTAAAAAGCAGGACTCTAAGAAGTTTTAATATTCAGTATTATAGAAAAAATGTGAGTCAAATTTTGGACTTGTTAAACGTTTGAAAGAGGATTATGATACATCTAAATATAGCCTAGCGACGACGTTTTTTAAAATAAATCTGGTTTAAGCACGGATTCGAAACATGGATTAATGGAATACTAAAATAAAATATAAAACAATATAAATATTAAGTTTTTTTGTTTATTTATATTGATTAAGTTTTAATGACTTGCTCTTTATGCGCCTTTCTGTTCTTTTCATTTATTTTTTATATCCTTATCTATCGGTTGCCTGTAAGAGATCGTTTTTAGTAATAAAGTCGCCTTTGCACATTTATTTAATAGTTGTTTATGTACCATTAATGACTCACCCTCGCTTCGGGTTCGTCCGTAAACAAAAACAAATCTATACCACGGGAATCGTACTTTTCTGGGATAAAAAGTAGCCCATATGCTATTCCAGACTATAGTCTATCTCTGTGCCAAATTTCATCAAGATCCGTTCAGCCGTTGTGGCGTGATTGAGTAACAAACATTCATCCATCCAAACTTTCTTATTTATAATATTTATGAGATATGGATTATACATAATTTTTGCAAAGCATTTTTCCTTAAGTAAAATTTATAACTCTGATACACTTTTTTGCGTATTAAGGTCATTTGGCAATAGATTACTATATTGTAAGAACTAAGAACTAATTCATATCTTGGAATAAAAAATAGTAAACTGTCTTTGGGGCAAAGATCTCTATTGTACAGAAGACGTGGCTTGTTTATCTACACTACTATTATAAAGATGAAGGATTGTATTTTTGTATGTTTGTAACGAATAAACTCAAAAACTATTGGACCGATGTAGATGAAATTTGGTTAGAAGATAGTTTGAGACCGTAGGAAGGACTTAGGCTATTTTTATTCCAGAAATCGAGATGATTTCTGGAATAAAAAATAGCCTTGTTGTTAAGGCTGTGAAAATGGGAATGAAAGTTTGTATGGAAAATCAAACTAGTAAGAAATAAAATCCATTGTTTCTTAGAAAGTGTATTCTTTTTCAATAATATGTTATGTTATTGAGTACTTAATTGCATGTTTATAATATCGTATAATCCAAAAAAAGCACGGAATCGCAGATATAAATCAGATCAATGTACAGTGACTATACCTCTACGAAGTAAATTATATCAAATAAGAAAAACAAAAGAAGTCTATTCCTCGGGAAACGTATATTTTTAGTAGCCTATGTGATATTCCAGACTATAATCTATCTCTGTGCCAAATTTCATCCATATCCGTTCAGCCGTTCTGGCGTGAAAGAGTTAACAAACATCCATACATAATCACAAACTTTCACATTTACAATATTTATACAGATATATAGACTAGTATTATAAATGCGAAAATTTGTATGTGTGTCTGTTACTTCTTCTAACTTGAAGGGTTGTGATTTTGTAGAAATTTAGTACAGTGAGCAGATAAGTGTGAACATCTGTTATTTTTAAGCTTCGCGGACAGACCGGCTGTCTGCTAATATATAATATAATATTAGATATTATAGTATCTAAAACTGTTTGAAAAAACTTCGTAGGCAGAATTAAACGATTAATTAAAAGAACATCTCAGTAGTAAAAGCTTCTGGAACCAATTAAGGTCACACACCGAAGACGAGTGGTCGGTACTTCCAGCTCATCGCCCTAATTATTATCAGACCCTTTCTTTGGGATTAATTGGGAAAGTTAGTAATGAGCCACAGCTGCCATACATACGTTTAAACTAGATATTTTGTTTGCTTAAAAATCCGTGTAAAGCTCAGTTTTGTCAACGTGAATGGCGAAATTCTAAGCTATAGGGAATTAGCAACTTATTTTGCTTGAATGCGTCTCAACAGCTTATGTGTTATTCCAGGTCATATGATTTATCTTTGTATTAAATTTCATTCAATTTTGTTTAGCCGTTTCAGTGTGATAAACATACAAACAAATACACATACAAACTTTGAAATTTATTAGTTATCCGACATACAATATATGTAGTATTGGACCGTAGCAGCGTTCGTGTATCACGATAACAAATTATCTGTCACTTTCAATTGAACTTCCTAAAAGCCAGTAAAAGTTTCGTCAAATTCGTTTTCTTCGGAATAAAGCAGTCAAAGTAAAGCGGTTCAAACATCGTGCATCGCTGAGATTTTTATATGGGAATCGTTTTCAAGATGAGTTTTGTATGTGTGAAAGAATCTAATGAGAGAATATGTCCCTTTGAGAGTAAGCCAATGTCCAGAAGTCTGACAAAAATGGCGATTTTCATTTTTATTACATATTTATCTGTATGGCCCGAACTGTTGAATTAATAATAATAAATTAAAATTTTTAAAAACCCCGAACATATTAGACCGATTTTGATCTAACATAGCCAAGAACACTCCCGACTAATTCACCTTTCAAACAAAAAAAAACAAAATGAAAATCAGTTCATCCGTTCGGGAGCTACGATGCCACAGACAGACACACATACACCCAGATATGTCAAACTTATAATACCCCGTCGTTTTTGCGTAGGGGTTTAAAAATGTAAATAAGATTCATTTCAATTGGATAAGTTGAAGTAGTATATGTATATAACTTAATCAAAAGATTTCCAGTGTATGATTTGACAGCTATTTTTATATTAATTTATAACATACTAGCAGGACCTGCGGCTTCGCTCGCGCTAAAACTACAATAAAATCTCTAAAAAGGTAGTTTGATACAAACTTTCATCCATAATTTTACCCCCTTATATGATGAATTTCGAAAAATGCTAAAACACGTATTTATTTAATTTTATTGAAGAGCATTAATACCAAGTTTCCAGTAATCTGATCGTAAATACTAAATATTTTTTTGGATTGTATTATAACTTGTTTTCCTGTGCGAATTAGATAATGTCCCGCGGTAATAAGTCTATGTCACTAGCCTATGTCACTCTCCAGCCCTCCAACTATCTCCACACAAAAAATCACGCCAATCGGTCACTTCGTTTCGACGTGAAAAAGGACAAACAAACAAACAAACAAACAAACAAACAAACAAACAAACAAACAAACAAACAAACAAACAAACAAACAAACACACCTTCACATTTATAATATTAGTATAGAGTATGAATTGAATTGAATATGAATTTATAATATTAGTATAAATATTTTACTTTAAAAGTAGTAAAATATCAACAACATACTTTTAAAATATAACCTTTTAATTAAAAAAAGAATAATAAAAATTGGTTCACAAATGATGGAGATATTACAATAATAATAAAATATTTTATTAAAAAAATATTTTTAAGCGATTGAAACGTAGAAAAGTACCAATTAATATTAAGGGTGGTTTTACCTTCGTTTGAAGTTACACAACAATATGACGTTTGAGAGACTTCTAGTGCTCGCGCAGTGGTAAAAAAATGAGAAAATATATTTACCGAATAAAATTTATTTATCTATAATAAATAATTATCTATATATACAAAATATATTTTCCGAATAAAGTTTATTTATATATATTAAAAATAACTGTTTCTTTTAATTTTTAATAAGAACAGAAGCGACTTACCCTCGCTCCGCTCGGGTTGTTCCCTAGTTATGCTTTAATGTTTAGTATAGATTTCTCAGATATGAGATATTTTGCCGCAGTAACACATATCCTGTATGTTGACCTGGATAACCAGATCATTGTACTTTTCATTAAAATCTGTCTAGTAGTTTTCTCGTGATGCGTTCTCAGTAAGACAGACAGACAAGAATTTTAATAATTATAGGTTCAGCCTCTTTGTCGATTGTTGATAATAATGACTATTTCAATAAGATTTTCCAAAAAAAAAATTTAATGTACAGATTTGATTCAGTTAAAATTTTATAATACATATGTGATGTTCTCCTGACCGATTCCAGCCACGGCGGCCAATCTCACTGAGACTAGCCAACTGCGTAGGAGATATTATAGTGCACAAGTGTACGCGCAGACACAACGTGCACTCTCTATTATTGTCACTCACATACTCTGGTGGGACGACCACTCGACACGACCAGTGAGAGTTAAGGCGCAGAACCGACGGCTTTACGTGCTCTCCGAGGCACGGGTGTGAAACACCGCCAACTTCCCAACTCCGGGCTGTTATTGAGGCTTAATGTACAGAAAGACTCAATAACCAAACTTGGCCCGACCCGGAACTCGAACCCAGGACCTCCGGGTGTGCAGTCGTACATGCTAGCCACTACACCACCGAAGCAGTTAATACATATGTATAGATTTAATAATAATCTATACACAGGTAAAATAATTAGGCAAACGTATTCACGTGTATACAGTTGAATGTCATGTAACCCTTTTCCCAGGATATAATTGGAAAACTTAGTAATGTGTGTAATTTAATGGGTTATTTTAGTTAGGTTAACCGTTGAGGAATTTAAGTTGATGCAATATAAATGAAAGGGTGCCCATGATCATACTATGATTGTTATAGTTAACGAAAGTCAGTGTAGTATGATTGATAAATAATTTACGTATTCGTTAATGGAAATAGTATAGTAATATAACAATGAACTTTTAGTCTCAAATATATGTCAATTTGATAATGTTAATGTTTGGTCTTTTTAAAATTCCTCTACTGGGCACGAGCCTCCCTTTAGTACGAGGGGAATCAGGGGTCCACCACGCTGGCCAAGTGCGGGTTGGCGGACTTTTCACGTCTTTTGAAAACTTGCTAGGTTCTGTCAGACATGCAGGTTTCCTCACGATGTTTTTTTTCAACGTAAAACAAGTAGTAATCATGTTGATAATGATTCACACATTAAAATATCAGAGGTGCGAGACCTAGGATTTGAACCTGCTTCACTTCGTTTCCAATGCCAGCGCTTTTCCACTGGGCTATTCCTTGAATGTTTGGGTAAGTGCAATAAATTGAAACCACATGTATCTAACATAACACTGCCACTTACCACTCATATACCTACATATAAAAATATTTCACTCACGTGAGAATCGAACCCATCCCAAATAATTACTTATTAGTATTTTATATACCGTACTCGTCAAAATATTGGAGTAACAAAAATAAGCTTCCAAATAAAACAATGGTTATATATATATATGAAAATACAAAAACCTTTTAGTTTAAATTTTCAGATCTGACACAAATTTAATTTTATTATGCGTCTTGTAGACTCAGCACTGCAAAATGACTTTGCCGTTTATAACAGACAGACGTCGGTATAACGAGTTTTCCTTCTGTCAGATATCCTAGAAGGCGTAACGGTTCTATTTTCTCCACTTTTCGCGTGGAAACAGCTTTTACTTAGCCCATTCAATGAAAAATACTTTTGTATGCCAGTTTTAAATGAAATACTATTATTTATTATACTTTTTTAGTTATTTTTTAGTGTTGCCAGATAGGTTGATGAACTCGTTTTAAGTGTAATAGTTGTTTATTATTGCTAGACAATTTTCAACTTTAATAAAAATTTAGTACATTATAATTATATTGACAAAAAATACTTTATTTTGCCCTCAGCTCCATTCGCCTAGTTTCTTTATGTATAAAAGGTCCATTGAATAGATAAGCGCGTCCAAACAAACAAACAACCAAACAAACAAACAAACAAACAAACAAACAAACAAACAAACAAACAAACAAACAAACAAACAAACAAACAAACAAACAAACAAACAAACAAACAAACAAGCAGACTCATTTTTATTAATATCAGTATATATGAAAGACGAGTGAATTCAAGCAGGCAATAATTGTATAATAATAATTATAACTCACAAATTATATTTTACTTACAAAGTGGTAAGTGTTTTCCATCGACTTATGATTGTTACATGAATTGTCCTTATTTGGACGTATAACTGCCATATTAACTAAATAGGTTACTAAATTAAGTTACAGTATTAATGACATTTTTTTATATTTCGCCCTATAGAATATTCTTCAGACCGAGTTTAATCACGAAGACTGATTGTTAACTTTATATATATGTATTAATATATATGTACTCGTATAGGATCACACAGGAGCACTATTTTTACCCGACTGCGCGACGTAAAGGAGGGTAATGTGTTTATCAGTCTATGTATGTATGTTTGTTTTTATGTGGCATTCTAGACACAAAACGTGTTGGCTGATTTTGATGATTCATATGTAAATATATATGTACATTCGCGTCAAGGATGTAACGTGTATGTCTTCGACTGCATAATACTATATTCCTTCGTCAACTGGTTTTTATATTTTTAGTTAGCTTTTATGCAGTCGGGTTTTTTATTTTTATATAAATTCACATTGTCATAGTCCTGCTGCTAGCACATGAAAAGAAATTATTTATTTTTTAACTCAACCCAGACTCGAACCTCGAATCTCCTTGTCGTAGAAGAGGATAGCTAGTAACCACATTCACAGAATGTTTAATATGCTCATTTTTAAATATTTGTGATATATTGCCAAACTACTGAATTTTTGCACGTTAACTACGCTTGGATTAACACTTTAATTTTCTACGTGAAACGAAAGCAGATTAAATTATTGGTATATGTTACCGGCATTGTGCATAATACCGGCATTCTATAGAATATCTATACAATGTATATTATATTAGCGAAATACCCGCGCTTCTTGCTGCTTGCGCTGGGTACCTTCTTTAATATTTTGTACAGTTGCTAGGTAGTTCTACCTATTGGCAGATTTTGTTATTAAAAGTAACTTATATGATACTCCAGATCTTGATCTACTTTTGTACCAAAATTTATTAAAATTTGTCCAGTTGTTCTAGCGTACATAAACATACACTTATACACTAAAAGAAAATGTATTTTCAAGCATCTATCCCAACCAATAAATATATCGTAAAATATATGTCTATAATTGACTGGATTAATTAAAAGTGTCACCATTACATATATTGCCTAGGCATTCTGTAAAATATACAAAGATATTGCCGGTAACATATATTCAAAATGTAAAATCTCGCCCGGCTCTTGACCGGTTTCTGACCCGCAGTGTTGACCTGTATATAAGTAACTTTGTAGGTGTCGGGGTAAAATTCTTTACCTTTTGTTAATTAATATTGATTAACTAGCGTTGAGTTTTTGTTTATTTTTTATATTGCTTAGCGTTTCTGTTGGGATTATTCGCATGGAATTTGATCGTGCTGTTATTATAAATGTGTAATAATATGTGTGGTCCTATATAGTCCAAATCTATCCCACGGAAATTGAACATTTTTCCGGGATAAAAAACCTATATGCTATTCCAGATTACACTCTATCTCTGTGCCACATTTTATTCAGATCCGTTCAGCCGTTCTGGCGTGATTGAGAAACAAACATCCAAACATCTAAACTTTCATATTTATAATATTAAAGTACCTGGGCGACCGAGCTTCGCTATGAGTTTTTAGCCAAAAGTACAATTTTCTTTTTTATAAGAAAAATTAAAAACTTGAGACAAAAGTAAAAACTTTGTATCCGATCGGGATTCGAACCCTGTGCTGGTTGTCCTATGATTGCCAATCTAGCGCCTTGGCCGCTTAACCATAATGGTTATGCCAGAAGGAAGCAAAAAAAGCGAAGCATGTAAGTAGCTAGTGCTTAATATTGTAATTGAATTATCTTTCTTTTAGTAAATAGTGAGTGGGGATACATTGATTTAATAATATAAAAGGTTTTGGTGAGATAAAAATATTACTTTGAGGAACTTATACAGGCTATTAAGTATTTATTTACCGAAGAAGATAAATAAAAAAATCGTATTTTTCAATTTTTTATAGTCAGTAAAAATCTGTTTAGTTCTGAAGGTATTGTTTTCATTGAAATGAATACATACTATAATATGACCTTTTGTGTAACTATTTACTTATTAGACCTCTTATTTCACTATCTTTGATAGTCAACTAGGCTTTATATATAAAAACTCATGAAAACATAAATAAAATTATGTAAGAAACCTTAGTCTAGAACAAAGTAAAAATATTCACATCGTCAAATCACCCCACAGTATACTCAAATATCGTCAAAGCCTCGTATTTCTTTTACTCTTCACAAGTTTCCACGCGATCCCATTAGTGAGATGAAAAATAACTCGCTTGATTTTGTTACATTATTAGTCAATTTTATATGAAGTTCATGTTTTGTCTATGAAAATACATTTTTATTTTTAACACTAGCGATATACACTGGCTTCGCTCAGATGTGTATTATCTATGTACATTCAACGCCACCTTTTGTCAAATTTCATTACTACCAACAGCCTGTATGTTATTCTGGTTAATCCCTCCACGACCGCGGACACGCCGGCGTTACAGATGACAATAGATTACTCAGAACTTTAATTAATTTCTTAGAAATTTACCTGGAGGTGTTAATCTATCTGTATACCAAATTGCATCTAAATCTGCTCAGCAAGTTTTACATTAATATTGTTGTGAGATCTTAGACCGAGATCTTAGACTGAGGTTTAATATCCAAACGATGGAAAATTTTCATTAATATAGATCATTTGCATATAATATAGATTATACATGTGAATGATTTTAAAATAATGAACTATTTTTGAGGTCATAGCAGTATTACAAAGCCCATTAAAATTTTCTTTAATAGAAAATGGAGTGTGTGAATATTTAGGGAGTGTGTTTTTGTATTTATGCTAAGAGATTAAGTCGTGATAATACATTTGACATTAAACCCATGGATCGCAAATTTGATTCTCATTCATGGCATGATTAAAAAAACGAAAAAGCACTAGAATCGACCGTAGAATAGAAAAAAAAAATCTGTCACTGTGTTCTATAATCGATTCTAAGGTATTTATGTCATATGATTACTTAGATATCAATAAAATATTTTAAATAATATGAAAACCAGACTCTGTCTCTATAATTATTTAAAGAAATATAAATTATCTATTTTAATGTCTTATTATTCTTTAGATTTCCAGACCAAACAAGCTTTATAGCAGTTTACTAATGAGCGTAGAAACCGTTCTTCAGACGCCGAGACCTCTATATTTGCCTTTACTAACTGTCGTAATACGTATCTTTATATAGAGCAGTGTTTTGCTTGTTGTATTACGTAACTACTATAGTTGAGTTTCAATTGTCACAGTAGCAATGTTGTAGTGAAGTAACATGTTCGAATACTGGCTAGTGTATTTATACCTTTTGTTAATAGCTTCAAAACTTACGAGTAACTTTGCGAAGAACAGAAATAGTTGTTAAACAACAATTGCAGCAATCTCCTTCGTATCTTATCCATTCTTCTTGACATAGGCAAAGTAGTCAGTGCTCAACTGGCACGCTTTGAACCATTAACAAGTTTAAGAACTTTGATAGGCGTTTTTTGAAAACGGTAAAAAAATTGCATTTTTTTAGAAAGACACAGCATATAGATAAAATTAAAAAGTAAAACCTTATCTAAATAAAAAATTTGATCCAAATCGTTAGCCGTTTCTGAGATTATCTAAGTATATAAATAAAAATGAATGTTGGTAAACGCATAACTAAAGAATGGCTGGACCAATTCGGCATTTTTTTTGTATGTTCCTTAAGGTCCACGAAAGGTTTTAATAAAGAGAAAAAATGAAAAACGAAAAAAAAAAATTATATGGCTAACGCTGGCTAATAACTATTTATATATATTTAAAACGTACCGAACCCGAGCGAAGCGAGGGTGAGCCGCTAGTACGAAAGAAATTAATATATATACAAGAATTTCTTATTTAATATTATAATATAAATATTACATGATAATATATAACTAACCTAACACCTTAAACTGTCAAAATGTTGGATAAAAGTCCATCGATTTGTAGCGGGAAGTAGAGTCGCTTAAATGTATTGAGCCGTGGAAAAGGCAATCTACAAGTTTTGATGTAAAGCCCAAACTTCAAACATTTTCTAGCATCTTCTTTCAAAAGTTGTATAACATCACCTGCTCCATATACCGTTGTTATACGGTAGAGTATTTTTATAATAACCAAATCTTATTATATATATACGAGCAATTATTTTATATTCTTTTATTTACGCGAATATTTGACATTTTAAATTTGCGGATCTTTTCGCGGATTTATTTGGGAACCAAAAATCTAAATAAATCCGCAAAAAAATATCTAAAAGACAGTTTTATTTAAAAGGTATACATATATATATTTATTTAGTGCAATCTCCGAAACGGCTCTAACGATTTGGATCAAATTTTGTATTTAGGTAAAGTTTTATTTTTTAAGCTTATTTATATGTATATGTGTCTCTTCTGAAGAAAAAAAACGCAATTTTTATAACTTCTACAATTCGAGTGAAGCTCGGTCGCACAGGTACTTGTTTAAAGCCATTGATAATAAATTCAATTGAATTTATTGTATGTCTGTGTTTTCAATTTTATTTAATTTATTTCATTTGTATTCAGTCCTTTTTAACGTCCCACTGCTGGACACGGGCCTCCCTTCAATACGACGGGGATCAGGCCATAGTCCACCACGCTGGCCAAGTGCAGGTTGGCGGACTTCACATGTCTTTCGATAACTTACTAAGTTCTTGTGACACGGTTTCTTCACGATGTTTTCTTTCACTGTAAGGCAAGTGGTACTGATGTTAGAACTGATTCGCACATGAAAAATCAAAGATGCGAGACCCGGGCTTTGAACCTGTTGTTGTGTCCTTCCCAAGTACGCGCGTTACCACTGGGTTACCACTACCTATTTCATGTGGAGTAGTATATTAAATACTATTAAATTATGGGACGCATTATATTATTTTGTGTAGCATATTAGAAATAAACACTTAAATAAATAATCAGAACATTGTTTCTATATTACAGAAAATGTAGCAAGTGAATGGTCAAGTTTTTTTTTATATATTTGGGGACATTTAAAACACAGCACCATCTAGTTCCATGGTAAGCAACGAGGCTTGCGTTATGGATATCAGACAGTTGATACATTACACATGCATATATAACTTTAAATACATACATATTATAAATATAAACACCCATGACTGGAGTTCGTGCTCATCACATAAATGAATGTCCCCAGCGGGACTCGAACCCGCGACCGCTGGCGCAGCAAGTTGGGTTACAAACTGAGCCAAACGTATCGTAATTGAACGAATGACTTTTATTCTAAAAACATACTTTGCTACACACCAGGAGGTATGTGAAAAACACTTTTTAAAGTTAAATTTTAGTCATAAAAGCAAATACAGTGTAAAACATCGCTAATGTGTTTTAAAAAAAATACAGTATAAAAACTGAGAACAACACAGATGTGGTTTCAGACAGCAAACTTTTACATAAAGGCCCAAGAGGAAAGGGAAACGCTGTTTAATTAAAATTACAAAACTAACTTTTTCCTTCGATTTTTCTTGATTTTCTATACAAATAATAATAAAACGTAACACTATCATGCGTAGTGTTATACTAGTATAGTATTATGTGATCTGTGGTTATACTATTTTAAAGTAGATTTATATGTGTTTGTTTGTATCTATAATCTCTAAAAATACTAAAAAGATAGAAATAAGATTCACTATAGAAAAAAAGATTTGAAAATTGTATTGAAATAATGTAATGAATGTCCCAATATATTTATTTATTACATTTTCAAGATTTCTTTTCTTCAACATATAGATTTCGGTTAAACCCGCTGATTCTAAAAATTTTTTCAATTAGAAAACTTCACTTTTACTGACTTTTATGTACCTCAGAAAGACCGCTGGTAAGATATTTTATCGTGTCTGGTATCCACAGTTAAAAAGCCATTTAGACTACAGAATGTCATATCAAATAAACATACACCTCATATATACATATTTACATATGTACATATATACATACACACATAAAAATCATCGAAAAGTACCTTTTCTAGGTCAGTCGAGTAATAAACAGAAATCGCACAATGCTTTCAACTTAGGTCACAACTAAGTATAGGCCTACAGTGGTATTTGGTGCCATATGTTCAGTTTTTACCGCACTTTATGTAGATGCCCTCGTTCCCCACAACTGAATGTTACATCAAAGTTTTACCCGTGTTTTTATGAAACACATTTTTTTAAGTAATATGTTCTTTTTGTACTATGTATGAAAATATTCTCCATTTTGTTCTTATTTCTTACTAGCGATTCACCCTCCGCTCAGGTTCGTCCTAGATACGTCTTGACGTATTTATTTGTATTAGTACAGATTTTTCAAAGATGAGATATTCTTCCGCAGTAAAAAGTATCCTATATGTTGACCCGGATACCCAGCTATCATCATACCAAATTTCATCAAAATCTTTTCAGCGGTTTTCTCGTGATGCGGTCACAGACAGACAATAATTCTAAAAACTATAGATTCGGTCTCTGTATCGATAATAATGACTGTTTCAATAAGATTTTCCAAAAAATATTTAATGTACAGATTCGACTCAGAATTTTATTATATGTATAGATAGATATAAGTATAAGTATGGAACTTGCAAATTGTGGAACGATTTTGCTTCTGAGGTTTTCCTTAAGCGCTATAATATGAGCCTCTTCAAGAGTTTTGTTTACAGGACCCTTAAAAGCTGGCAACGTATTCGCAACTCTTCTTATGATGCTAATTTCCATGAACGACGATTGCCTCTTACCATCAGGTGAATTGTTTGCTCATTAATCCAATTTTCTATAAAATAAGTACATTACTTAAACTGTGCAGGCGGAGTTGCAGCAATTCGCTAGTATATTTTTTGGAGATGTGACACAAAGAGAACTTTGTGACTTTTACATAATTTCTTCACTTTTCATTAGTATTAAAATACTGCGGTTCACATCTAACGTGTTTTGCAAGCCAAAGAACACCAGAAATATATAAATATCACGGTCTTTGTAAATATTTGACTTTAACGGTAATCAAACTTGCGATGTCCAGTGGCATTGACAGATTTAAAATGTTAATTACAAATGAACTTTGATGACTTTTTATTAATATGTTCTTTAATACACAACTATCTTCAATCTATGTATGTATTTAATAGTTCATATTTGTGTCGAAGTTTAGTATATTAAAGAGTTTGCGTCTAAAATTAAAATATCTTAGTAAGAAAGTGCATAATATTAAAGTAGAGCAAAACAACTATACTTTTTACTCTAAAGACGTAATCTTTTTAGTTCCGGGTCAGAAATTTTCTCGCAAATTCTCGGTCTTCTGGAAAGCGACAATTATATAAATAAGCGTTAATTATATGACAATATAATATAAAATTCGAGTGTGCGAGTGTTCGTAATTGTTCTCCCCTGGATTTGTCGATTTTGATGATCTTTTTTGTGTATGTAGGTACTTATGGGACTATCTAAATGGTTCTTAGCTATAACTGGACCCGGTAGATGGCGTTGTTGTCGAGATCTCTGTTCGTTTTTCTTAATTTACCCAATAAGATAAAGTCTGCCTACGTGTTCGCTAATCCCTTGTATGTTTAGTATATTTGAGTCGACATTGGCATAGTAAACGTACCTATGTGCCTGTATTTTTTGTTTTCTAACCCCAGGTCATTTTGCTTTAATCCTACTAATATTATAAACGCGAAAATTTGTGAGATTGTATGTATGGATGTATGTATGTTTGTTACTCTTTCACGTCAGAACGGTTGAACGGATCTGGATGGAATTTAGCGCAGAGATAGATAATAGTCTGGAATAACATATTAACAGGCTACTTTTTATACCGGAAAAATATACGGTTCCTGAGGGATAGATTTGTTTTTGTTTTTCTAGAGGCGAACCCGATCGAAGCGAGGGGGAGCCGCTAGTCCTTTATAAAGGACAGAATAGGAAAAAAGAACTCAATATTCCTCCAGACCTAGTAAATTTATTATGTTAAATTTTATCTCTATGATAAAGTAAGTACGTATAATGTATACATATGCATAAAATGTATGAACGATACATATAATATGATGTCAGTGACTAAGGTCCAGATCCCTTATAAAGAATGGTTTTTTATGTCAAGCAAGTTATTATAGTATAAGTTATATTGTAAGAAAAATTGGAAAATAAAATGACTTATTGTGTACCTATCTTCTATCTTCTTCTATCTATACAGATAATAAAATTCTGAGTCGAATATGCACATTAAATAGTTTTTGGAAAATCTTATTTAAACAGTCACTATTATCGATACAGAGACCGAATCTATAGTTTTTAGAGTTTTTGTCTGTCTGTCTGGGAATGCACCACGAGAAAACACTGGATAGATTTTGATGAAATTTGATATGATGATAGCTGGTAATCGGGTATTGGTAACAAATATTGTAAGGTAATTTGGTGCCATTTTTGAATTTTTGAAATCATTTTTGTCAAATAGTGGGTAGGCACTGTCTGTAATAAGTGTATAACGCCTTTGAAACGTCTATAACCTTAGCCTCTCCCGTGACCATGTTTGCTGTAAACCAAACCAAAAATCAAAATAAATCCGCGAAATAATCCGAAATATTCGCGTAAATCTAAGAAAATCTTGTGCTTATCATATTTAGGGTACATAGAAGACACGTATATCCCTATATTTTCTCTTACGCTGTTTAAAGCCAATGTATTGGGCTGAATATCACAGCCCAATTTATATCAATTGAACCAAACACACACATTTAACCCAAATAGAAATCAAACCTATAATCTCCAGTGTTGGAGATAATCAGAGACACAATACTATGAGATCTATACTTCGACTGTAGAGTCAGTCAAAAGAAATAACTTAAAACATTAAAACCTCGACCAATTCGAAAGTGAGATTGCTTTAATAAAAGAAAAAAAAAAACTTTGTGAACTAACTTCGGTAATTTGCTTAGATATTAAGAAAATTTTCCTTCATATTTTGTTTGTTTCCACTTCGAATCGTAACACTATAATTTTGTTAAATGCCCAAATTGTTATTTTCAGAAATACATGGTATAGAAATTGTTTTTTAAATAACTTCCGCAGTTACTATTTATTTGATGATGTTGATTGTTTTTGATCATATGCATACATATATAGTTTTATGGGTAAGACTC
Source organism: Brenthis daphne (assembly GCA_947093115.1). NCBI lineage: Eukaryota > Metazoa > Arthropoda > Insecta > Lepidoptera > Nymphalidae > Brenthis > Brenthis daphne. Next base: position 14,695,696 of record OX352482.1, on the reverse strand, counting down.
GGAGAGTAAATATCTCTCCATTCTCTACGTTTTAACGTGGAAGGAGAGATAATATAAAGCTTTGTCGGGTATCGAAATCGTGACCATAGTATTAACAGTAAAATAAGGAGGAGCTATCTTCGAGCTGATACAGCTTTGCATCAGCTGGCACCGACTTCGAAAATGTCTGATGATTTATCTATAATAAATAAAAAAACCGCTTGGTAAATAAATAAAAATATATTTGGACATCAACACACAGCACCATCTAGTTCCATGGAAAGCTACGAACGAGGCTTGTGTTATGGATACCAGATAGTTGATACACTACACATATAACTTTATACATATTATAAATATAAATACCTATGACTGAAGTACAAACGTTCGTGCTCATCACACAAATGATTGCTCCCAGTAGGACCCGAACCCCTGACCGCTGGCACAGCAAGTAGGGTGTCACTACAAACTGAGACAAATGTGTCGTCGTGTTTAGGTATTTCTTACTTTTTAATTTCTGGAAGTCGTTTTTTTTTAATTTTTATTTCTCTATATAATTACCATTCGTTCTCATTTCCTAGATTCCTTTTTAAAAGTTATTTGTATTTTCAAAATTTCATTTTTGATACAAACTTACATGAACCTCCGAACAATCTGACCTACTTCAATAGATCAGGTGCATTCATAAAATGTATATATAAGGTCATCAGAATACGGACACAGACAAATAAAAATAGCTTAGAGCTTTAAAAATGCTACAATACAATAGGCAGTAAAAAACTACTGGAGTGTTATTCTAAAACCATACACCTATTTTCCTTTTTGAATGCGTCTGGGAAGGGTTGGAAGAGGTCTCGAGGGATGCTAGTTGAATGATATTGATATATTTCACAAATATATACCTTATTAACTTAGAATAGAGCTCAATTTACGTTGAGCGGCTTTTGTTTATTTAATATTGAATTATGTAGGTGACGTTATTTTTTGGATATTTTGTTAGGTTTTATTTGACTTGTATTATTTTTATGGAATATTATATTTTTCTGATATAGTTTGGTTATTTTATTTTTCTGGTAGAAATTCTTACGATAAATTATGTTTATTATTCCTTTAGGTCGAAATTTACTGTGGGAAAAAATCGAACTCCTGACCTTTTTTTTATGGGACTAAGGGGGCAAACGGGCAGGAGGCTCACCTGGAGAAGTGATCACCGCCGCCCATGGACATCTGCAACACCGCAGGGCTTGCAGATGCGTTGCCGGCCTTTAAGGAATGAATACGCTCTCTTTTTGAAGGTGGCCAGGTCGTAGCGGTTCGGAAAGACCGCCGGCGATAGCTGGTTCCACAGAGTGGAAAAAAACAATTCCAAACTTCGAAATTTATGGTTTATTCGTAAGCAATAACGATTTCTCTTATATAAGGCTTAGAATTTTAATTCATTTCATCTATTATATATATATATATATGTGTGTGTGTGTGTGTGTGTGTGGAGACAGTTAGAGGGCTGAGAGTACATAGGGTACTTCTATCGCGGGAAATTATCTAATTCCCACGGGAAAACACGTTATAATACAAACCAAAAAATATTTATGATTACAAGTACTTGAAACTTGGTTCAATACAATTAAATAAATCCGTGTTTTAGCATTTTTCGAAATTCATATATATATATATATATATATATATATATATATATATATATATATATATATATATATATAGGGATATATCCGTTTTACAATAATGTATGGAAGTCTGCCCGATTTGTTGACATTTTATGATTACTGTTCCGCTCCTTTGGGTCACCATGATGATATACGGCCTATAACCTTTCTTAATAAACGTGCTATCTAATGCAAAAAGATTTTTTCAAATCCAATTAGTAGTTCCTGAGATTAGCGCGTTCAAACAAACAAACTCTGCTTCTTTATAATATTAGTAAGTATAGATTGCGCTTGAATACTTATCTTTTTAGGTGACGTTCTGTAATTATATTTAATTTATTTTTCAACCGACTTCAAAAAGGAGGAGGTTCTCAATTCGACTGTATGTTTTTTTTTTTATGTTTGTTACCTCAGAACTCCGTCATTTATTAACCGATTTGGACAATTTTTGTGTCGTTTGAAAGGGTATACTTCCAGATTGGTCCCATTTAAATTTCAAAAAAAAATACCACCCCTAAGGGTGGAAAAACAACTAATGATGAATTTAACCTACTTCTGATTGTCATATTGACTTGAAACTTTGCAAATATTTCTATTTCCGTTGATAGTACAGTGGTTCGGTGTTGTTGACCTGATCTGATGCCAAGGCCAGAAGGTGGATAGGTGGAACTCTTCAACGGCTAATAGTAGATACTTTGAGTTTGGGCTTATTTTGTTTGATTTGACAAGCCTAACACGTTAGAATCCTTACTTTTCTACTACTGTCTACACTAAAAAGGGAAAAATAAAAACTTTTTAACAAAAAAATAAAAACCGACTTCAAACAAAAGCACTAAAAAGTAAAAAATAACTGATTGGTAGTTTTCATTAACTATACATACCTAATCAAATATTTTCGAAGTCGGTGTGCTTTGGCTAAGTAATTAAAGCCTACCTATTAAATACATACCTAATCAAATATTTTCGAAATCGGTGCCAGCCCATCCATACAAAGCAAAGCACACCAACTTCGAAAATATTTGATTAGGTATGTATAGTAAATGAAAACTACCAATCAGTTATTTTTTACTTTTTAGTGCTTTTGTTTGAAGTCGGTTTTTATTTTTTTGTTAAAAAGTTTTTATGTTCAGTCAATTTTTTGTTTGTATTTTAGGGTAATTTTTTATAAGTATCTACTTAGAAAATATTAATTTATTTTTATTTTTCTAATTATCGTACCTACGAATTCCTTTTATACATGCTCCAATACATTGACCGATGTTAACAATCTCTTGTTTAAGTGATTTATTTTTATATTTTTATTTAAATAAGATAGTTAGCATTGCTGATGCCATACCATTCTATGGTACCCTTTATACCCTTTAATCTGAAGGATAAAGGGTGAGAATAAATTTCCTACAGACACTAAACACCCTCTGAACTACTGGATATTATAATGTTCTTGGATCCCTTTTGCTTTGTACAGAGTGTGAAAACAAGGCCGTTAACAAAATATTTTAGAGTAATAAAATCCTTGCATATATGTATGTACGTACGTACATATATATTATGCAAAAGCTAGCAAACCCAAGGGGCTTAGAAAAAATGGCACACTATCATTGAAATCTAAAAAAATTAAAATGTTATAGATATTTTTTCAATTCTATTTTGTTTAAACTACCTATATTGTACAATTTTTTGGGTAGACACCATCTGCAATAACTATGACTTTCTATACATCAAAAATGTTAGTCTCCCCCGTCTTTACGTATTCAAAATGCCAGAAACAAAAAATCAAACCGTGATAAAATCTGAAAAGATAGTTTTATTTAAAAAATATGTGGACATCGTCTTGGACACACAATCCCACTTACTACATTTTAAAGTAAAAGGGTCAAAATCAAAAGCTTCCCAAAATAAAGACATTACTTTGAAAGGCTAATTCAAAGACAAAGCAAAGTATTGCTTACACCGAAAACCTTTTCACAGAACAAAACGTGAGGCAAATAGGATTAATTGGAGGACTATTGTCGAGGGATCGAAGGCGAGTTTTATTTGGATAAAGCCTAACCTAATTGAACTTCATTACGATTCATTCATATTATTTTCTAAAGATCTTTAAAGAAAAAGATATAAGAGAGGGACCAAAGATCGTATGATCTTTTGATTGAATTAAATGGTGACGAAGGCTCTTTTGTATGTCAAATATTGGTAATCTATACTGAGGAAAGATTTTTTTGTTTGTTTGTTTGTTTGTTTGTTTGTACGGAATGATGATTTAGATGAAATTTGATAAAAAGATAGTTTGAGACCCGGGGAAGGACATAGGATAGTTTTTTTTCCGGTATAATGGTGTGAAAATGGGGATGAAAGTTTGTACGGGGAATCAGCCTAGGAACGAACCCGAGGCTGAGTCGCTAGTCTATACAGATATCTATACAGATAAATAAAATTGTAGTGTCTATTTGTAATTTCAAAATAACAGCGTTTTACTAAATGCATATGAAATTATATACGCCACTTATAAGAAAAACACAATTTTTTTAATTTTGGTCTGTCTGTCTATCTGTATGTTTGTTCTGGATAAACTCTGAAACGGCTAGTTTGAATTTGACGGGGTTTTCACTGGAAGATAGCTGATGTTATAGGGAGTAACATATGCTACTTTTATTTTGAGAAAAAGAATTAGGGTTCCGCTCAAAAAAATCAAAACGGACCGGAATTTCATAATGCTGGTGGTTTAGGATGGGGTAAGGAAATGTAAAAATAGATTTTTATGCTACAGTTTTATAGGAATATAGCCATTTCGTTTGATTGAGGAAATTCAAAGCTACAATTTGTACTTAATTGGTAGTACTATTTATTCTTCGATAAAACTTATTTATTATTATTGATATTACATACATACTTAAAGCCCGCTAAATTTGTTATATTAAAATGAAATGTACAAATTTTTAGCATCTTATTCTTGAATTTGAATGCATGGATACAATCTTCTTAATTAAAATAAAATCCCAAATAAAGAACCCTCTTATTGGAAGTCGGTTAAAAATAAATTAAACACAAAAAAGGCGCGGGCACAACGTCTGCGGTATTCGTTGTAATTATGTATAAAAAAAATATTTGCTGTATATTTGTCCTTCTTACACGTCGGAATAGGCCGAGGGTTTCATGTTATTTTTGTATGGAGTTAATCGGAGGCTGGAGAATGATCCAGGAAGACTACTTTTTACCGCGAGAAAATATATAATTCCCACACAATAATACCTATAAAAATATAATATGTAATCGAAGCAATAATGTGACTAAAGGAGGATAAACGAAGGTATATACAATATACATATACTGGACGATTGTACTTAAACTGCTAAGCTACGAAATGAGCATAAAACTTTAAAAAATACCGTCAATCTGGGTAACTTTGTCTTTCCGGGTAACATTGACCCACCTTAATTAAATTGGATTTTTTTTTCAAGTGCGTTAGAACACATCACTCAAGTTTACTACTTTTATTTTATAGTTAGCATTCTTTATAAACGCCCTAAATTTGTCATATTTTGATAGGTGTCAAAAATCCACAAACAAATAATTCTTTTCAAAATGGTGAATTACTTTTGTAGACCGATCATTCATTTATAGTTTTAATTTCACAATATAGTTACCAAATTTCAAAATTTCCGCTCAATCTCATTCGTGTCTTATTTATTTATTTATTTGGATAAGCACACTTACAACATACATACACAGCATTTGTATATTAATTAACAACAATAATAATATAACTTATATGTATGTCAATTACTAGTGTACATAGCATTTCCACATTCAATGATTAAAAGCACAAAAAAATCATAACTGTAATATTAAAAACAGAGCCAAAAATAAATAAATCTAAATAATATCAGTTTACAAAGGAAATAGATAATAATAAAAGAAATTGAAATAATAATCATTTACAAAAAAATCTTCCTCACAAAACGTGACACTGGCAGAATGGATTGCGTCTGTTAACGCAACTATAAGCCATTATAAAAAAAATGTGAAAAAGTTGTTATAACGAAGTAACTAACAAAAACAATTTGCTCTTGAATATAATCAAAAAAAATTTTTTGCTATCCACTTACAGCTGTGTAAAGTATTAACCGTAGCTTTGCAGGATTAAACAAAAGGTTCTACTGAAATATGTCAGAATATATCAAATTCATAATCTGAGGACTTGAACTAAGTTCTACAATCTACATTATTAATAAACGGTCGGAAACCATTCATTTGTGAATGTCAAATTAGCACTCACCCAGTGGCTTCTTATTATAATATAGTTCCATAACGTTTCCATTTTCAGGCGGAGACTGGAGAGTACTCTCATTTACCAATATCTTTTCTCTCGTATGAACGTGACGTAACTATAGTACGTCGAGGTATTTTTAGTTTTTCTAAGTATTCATGATCTAAGCATGTAAAGTATGTATGTAGTACTTATGTATATTTTGTTTATTTTGTCGTCTATAACAGAAACATTATATTCATCGTTGTTTTTGAATTACACAGTAGTTCCAATTACTTAGAAATTTTCAATGATCAAGATTACTTTCTTTTTTTCTATAAAAATAAATATATAAATGTACTAGCAATGCCCGCGGCTCTGCCAGCGTTTAGATGACCAAAAACCAAACTCTTAGGTTTCACATATTAGTATACTCTTACAATGCAGTTTTTGTATTTTTTCTCAAAAATGAGATATTTTCCCGCGGTAAAAAGTATCTTTTATGTTGACCCGGACAACCATCTATCACCATACAGAATTTCATCAAAATCCCTCCAGTGGTTTTTCTGTGATGCGGTAACAGACAGACAGACAGACAAAAATTCTATAAATTGTAGATTCGGCTTCTGTATCGATAATAATTTTTACTTCAATAAGATTTTCCAAAAAATATCTAATGTACAGATTCGGCTTAGTTACAATTTTATTACATGTATAGATTGTAAACGAAAAAATAAATGCTGTTAATTGGCAAGTGTATGCCTTGAAACGGTTGAAGGGATTTGTATTTTTTTAAATATGCTATTAGATTGAATGAAAAAGAAATTCGTATAGTTGTCCAGAAAATCGGAAAATTCGAGAAAGAATTAAAATACTTATCTATGAAATTTTTGCATGAACTTAAAGACAACAAACATTTTTTTTTAATTTGAGTCAGATCAACATCAAGACAAAGATGCACCCTTTATTTTTATCGAATCGCGAGACATTATAAGTATAATATGTCCTTATATTTACTTGAAAAGAGAATTTTTAATTTCTATAATTACTTCATTACATTTCAATTCGCATCGTTAATTTCGGAGCGTAGTTGTTTGGAAGCAGGCCAGGTTTGGAATTAAATTGTATACGCCAATATTTTAATTATGTAAGTCATATTTGAATTACTATTTTATACACAGTGTTAGGCTGAATATTGTGTTACTATCTCTAACTGGCACTACCTTTATGCTGGAGGTCACAGGTTTGAATAAAGCATGATAGCTAATATCAAATAAATAAAAATAAATATGTTGGAAAGTTAACACAGCACCATCCAGTTCCATGGTAAGCTACGAGGCTTGTGTTATGGATACCGGATAGTTAATACACTACACATGTATAACTACCAAACAGTCAATTATAGTTATTGATTAGAAACATACGCATTTATAAAATAAAAATCTAAAAGATATTAAAAAAAAGGTATTGAAAAAATAAACATAAAGTAAAATAAAAAGAAAAATAAAAATAAAATTTCATAAATTCTTATATAAATAAAAATAATAAAACTTTTATATACTTTTTCAACATCTTTACGTATAAATTTCTAGCAAGTTCTCGAAAAACGTGTAAAGTCCTACAACCGGCACTTGGTCAGTGTGGTGGACTATGGTCAGTTCCCCCTAGAATTGAAGGGAGGCCCGTGCCCAGCAATAGGACATTAAAAAGGGTTGAATACATAAATGCGTACAATGTGTACCTCGAAATCTCGAAATTTTCACGCAGTAAAAAGTATCCTATATGTTGACCCGGATAACAGCTATCATCATACCAAATTTCATCAAAATCTATCCAGTGGTTTTCCCGTGATGCGGTAACAGACAGACAAACTCCGTATCGATAATAAAGTATATAAATAAGTATTTCAATAAGATTTTCCAAAAAATATTTGATGTACAGATTCGGCTTAGTTACAATTTTATTATATGTATAGATGTGTCTAAATACTTAAATATTCTCTATTCATACAAATTACATTATGCGACATTTCTTTGAAGAAAAAGATTACAGCGGATAGCTAATGACAGCTTCACAGTTATACACCCTTTACTGTATTTCATACTAGCGGCTCACCCTCGCTTCGCTCAGGTTCGCCTCTAGAAAAGCACAAACAGATTTATTTTACGGGAACCGTTAATTTTTTCGGGATGAAAAGTAACTTGTTGTTAGACCGGCAATATAAGGTATCAGCATGCCAAATTTTACTAAATATATTATATAATATAAATTAGGTCCATAAGTTGTTGTGTAATAAGCTGTATTAGTTATTATAGTTTTTTAAATATCCCACGGGAACTCTTTAATTTTTCGGGATAAAAAGTATCTAAGATGTTGCCCGGGGATATAAGTTACCACCATACAAAATTTCATTTAAATCGGTCCAATAGATTCGGAGATTAGCCCGTACAAACAGACAAACAGACAGAGAAACAAAAAAATTGAAAAAAATCTAGATTTGTTGTATTTGTCTTCTTAAACCCCCCAGACTCGGTTTTTAGCATTTTTTTCTATGTACAGACATTGGACCTGTACAGTTTTATTATAATATAGATACTGTAATAGAACAGAAGTTAGAACAAAATATAAACGTACAGGTAGCCTTAAGATTCTCTAAATTGAAAACTGAAACGGTCATAAGGTTTCGAAACCTTATATCCCAATCTGCTAACTTCTTAAGTCGGTAAGTGTTAAAGCAATATTGCTAAGCGGATTTCTTCGATGTCAGCTTAATTAAATAGGTCATTGTATGGAGCACGTAATAAATGAAAAGACGTGAATGAAACATGTGGTAACAATTTGATGTAAGAAGATATAATATACTTAAAAAAGGTTTTTGTATCAAATCCTTTTTCTATTACATATTAGCAATTTCCTGCGGCCTCCTTTGTAGTTCTTTTTTTATTATTATATATATTTGTGTGTTACGAAGCTTTGTATTATTTAGATGTATAATCTATATTACTGAATCGGTGGTCTAGTGGCTAGCATATATGACTGCAGATTCGGAGATCTTTGGTTAGAGTCCCGGGTCGGGCCACATTTTTCCTACAGTGCACTATAATATATGCGCATCTGGCTAGTCTCAGTGAGGTTGGCTGCTGGTCGAAATCGCTTAGGAGGGAATTATAACTGCATAATTTTGAATCATAAAATTGCAATTTAAAATTCGATCAGTAGTTTTTGCATGAAACTCTCGCACTTATGATATTAAAAAGATTACGATTATAAAGCATATTGGTCTATTTGTTCTATCGTGTCTTTCTCGAGAACCTCTACTAACATTTCTAACATGAGTTTTTATACTATGATACATTATCGGGCTAGATCTCGATCGACTTCAAAAGGAAGTTAGACTTTGAGTGTTTTTTGCAAGTACGATATCATTATCTCCACCAATTATAATGTTATATTTGGAATCATTTTTTATAATAGCTAATATATATGTATTTAAGAAAGTCGCATATTATATATCTTAATAAAACTTCAAAGTGAGTTTGTAGTCGAAATACTTTTTAGTTAAAAAGTAAGTATTAATACCTATATACCTAGAAACTATAAGTAACCAAGGTATTGTGAAATTTTAAGTTTATGTTGGAAGATTGATATATCATTTGAATAACGGACAAGATTTTTTTATATATTCACGTGAACCTTCCTATAAAGAGTACACAAAAAATCGAGTTATTTCTGTTTTTTTTTCGATTGCGTAGAATAATATCAATAGGTAAGTCAATTTAACTGAGCTGATATTGTAACTATTCAAAAAATACCACTCTGACAAATAAACGTACAACGAAAAAGAACATTATGAATGTCCACTACACTTTAAATGTCTCCACGACATCGTCTTTGAACAATAAAGGCAGATAAAAAGGGGTCTTGTTCGTACCAAAAATCTAAAGGAGGAATTTTCAACACAATCTCGAGCTCGAATTTCGTTGATTTTCCTTATTTATGCTTTCAAAGGTCTAACAAAAACTCAGTCAGAACCCAATTTCTTTTACAAATGGGTAGCAATAATAATTGGATATGATTCGGACGGATCTACTGAATCACGGCGCGAATTAATTCTAAGTCCTACAAATCTTAACTTGGTTCCGAATGCACGCAGTGTATTTCAAAACTGGATTTAAAGAATAAAATTTATTTTTGCTCAAAATTGTTATTTTAGAATATATACGAGAAAGTATTTAAAAATTATATACCTAGTATATAAATTTCAAGTTTTAATACCTATTCCTTTGTATTTTTTGCTACTCACATCTTTGTTTGACATCAAAATCACCTAATTTTAATCCAACTTTTAGGAAAGAATAATTTCCCGGAATCTATAAGAGACTACCCTTGAATCACACAAAAGAATTATTAAGCTCGGTGCAGAATAGCGCAATACATCGCGCAACAAAAACCAACACTTTCATGTATATATTCAATACCTCCAACTTTTCAAAGTCGGTCAAAAACGTAACCTATATATTATATCACTAGCTTGTTTTTAGTAAAACCATGATAGTGTGTCAAACTAAGCGTTTTCGCTTATCATAAATTAATAAGGATAATAAGATTTTGCCTGTAGCTATCTCATGAATATTGTCCGCAAAATAGCTTCTTCATAGAGAATATTCTAATAATGAAATATGTAGGTTTATGGTTTAGATAATTTTTTTTTATTAATAATTTGGGTTTGGACGACTGAGAGTTAATTATCTTTTACTTCAAATGGAAATCAATCCTGCGACCTACAATCTGCCCGTGATTTTCTTTAATAAAGATAGGAATATGACACAATTTGTTTGGAACTTAAGTTAAATGTCTATCGCTAGTAAGAAAGCAGCAAATAACTTAAAAGGGTCCGCAGTTAGTGTATCTCACTACGTTATTTGGAGAACACGTACACGCATTTACAACACACGCATAAACACACACAGACATACACACGCACACACGCACGCTCGCACGCACGCACGCACGCACGCACGCACGCACGCGCGCACGCTCGCACGCACGCACGCACGCACGCACGCACGCACGCACGCACGCACTCACGCACGTGCGCACGCACGCACGCACGCACGCACGCACGCACGCGCACGCACGCACGCAAGCACGCACGCACGCACGCACGCACGCACGCACACACACACACACACACACACACACACGCATACGCATACGAACACTCATAGGCACACGAACACTCACACGCGCACGAATACTTACACACACACGTACACAATTACTTTATTTATGTTACTAATAAAAAGTTGTGGCTATGAAAGAGCTAAATTGTCTGCTACAGGTGTTTTTTAAACTTCAAAGGCGATTTCAACAATGAATAAAGTATATTTTATTTTTATTTTATATGCTTATTTGGTGAATAGCTTTAAGTAATTATTTTATTAGTCTATATACATTTGACAGCATTTAATTATCTTATATCTTTAAACGAGTAATTCTTATATATATATATATATATATATATATATATATATATATATATATATAATAACGGCTCCAACAATTTTCATGAACTTTAGTATACAGGCGGTTTCGGGGGCGATAAATCGATCTAGATTAGTCTTATGTCTAGGAAAACGCGTGTTTTCGAACTTTCATGCGGTTTTCTTTCGAATTATTCCACGCAAAATTTGGTCGATAATTTCGCACGCTCGGGCATAAGCATCATGGTCAAGCGACCAAGGCGCAAGATTGATAATCATAGGTGTCCGGCTTCAAATCCCAGTTGGATACAAAGGTATAATTTATTTTTGTTTTTTTTTTGTATTTATTCAAGTTTTTAGTTTTTTTTTGAAAGCAAACTGTACTTTTGACCAAAAACTCCGAGCGAAGCTCGGTGGCCCAGGTACTTACAATTTGTATTAAACTCAAGAGGCTCAGGGCCGAATATAGCCAAAACAATGCCATTCAAAACAACCGCTACGAACTTATTTACCGTTTTTGTTAAAAAAACAGATTGTGTCATTTTCCTACCCCATACAATGTCAGAAGTAGCAATCATGGGAGTAATTCTTCACTCGCAATTGCGTCTGACACCATAACTTTTAACGAATCTCGGTATGAGGTTTTATATTGAATTTAGTATGTGTTCTACTTTATTTGGTGTGAATAAATAGGTACTTGATGTATAAAAATTCATTCTTCAATAGATTATTTTGTTTTGTTTAGTGTATTTTTTATTTAATTTTATTTTAATAATGTATAGTTGCGTGTAGATAAAATATATTATTTGTTAGTCAATTGCTTAAATAAGGAAAAATAGCAGGAAAGAAGATAAAAAATAGTTTAGTGTGACTATTTTAATTTTAGTTAATATTAATTTGACGACATGTTTGACTCAGTTTGTAGTGACCCTACTTGCTGTACCAGCAGTCGTGGGTTCGAGTCCTGCTGGGGGCATTCATTTGTGTGATGACAAATGTTTGTGCTCCAATCATGGGTGTTCATATTTATAATATGTATGTATTTAAAGTTATATATATATGTATTGTATCAACTATCTGGTATCCATAACACAAGCCTCGTAGCTTACCATGGAGCTAGATGGTGATGTGTGTTAATGTCCCAACATATTTATTATTTCAATTTTCACTATTTATAAATATTTTTGACTATAGTTAATTAACGGTAAACCCATCGCGTCACAATAAATTGAAATTTATACTAACTCGTCAATATTATTAACCTAATTGAAAAATGTTTTCCACTAAAATTACTGGAAATTTTATCTTTTCGACACAGAAACAATTTTTATATTACTATCTTAGCTATACTAATATTATAAAGTGGAAAGATTTGTTTGTTTGTTTGTTTGTTTGTTTGTTTGTTTGTTTGTTTGTTTGTTTGTTTGTTTGTTTGTTTGTTTGTTTGTACTGAATAGGCTACAAAACTACTGAACCGATTTAGATGAAATTTGGTAAGAAGATAGTTTGAGATCCTGGGAAGAACATATGATAGTTTTCATTCCGGAAATCATCCCTTAAGTTGGTCCCTAGTGATGCATGTTTTAAACAAGATTAAAGAAGATATTATCTAGAATATATTCACTTCAAAAAACTAGGTGATAAATGTGTAAAAAGTAGCTGCATCGGTGGTCTAGTAACTAGAATGTACTGCCGCAGATCCGGAGGTCCTGGGTTCGAGTCCCGGGTCGAGCCAAGTTTAGTTATTTTCTCAAGAAAGTTTTTCGGTCAAGAAATTCTCAGTATATGCAGTGGGAAGTTGGCAGTGTTCCACCCGGTGTCTCGGAGAGCACGTAAAGCTGTCGGTTCTGCGCCTTAGCTCTCATTGGGTCGTGTCGAAGTATTGTCTTATGTGCACTATAACATCTCCTATGCAGTTGGATAATCGCAGTGAGAATAGCCGCCTTGGCCGAAATCATATCATTTCAAAAGATGTACGATTTCATTCACATAATATAATCTATACATGTATTAGAATTCTGAGTCGAATCTGTATATTAAATATTTTTTGGAAAAGGTTATTGAAATAATCATTATTATCTATACAGAGGCCGAATTTATAGTCTTTAGAATTTTCGTCCATCTATCTGTCTGAGACTGCATCACGAGAAAACCACTGAACAGATTTTGATGAAATTTAGTATGGTGATAGCTGGTTATCCGGGTCAACATATAGGATACTTTTTACTGCGGGAAAATATCTCATCTCTAAGAAATCTATACTAAACGTTAAAAAGTAAATAGGAACAAACCCGAGCGGAGCGAGAGTGAGTCGCTAGTCCATATAATTTAACACGTAACTAAAAAGAAATATTACCGGACCGCAAAACACGCATCACTTGTATCTTTATGTCGAAGTGTGTAATAGTTGAAACGGACCGGAAAATTTCAAACGAGCGTACCCGCACTTATTTTATAACAAAAGTTGGAAAGGAAAAAACAAATGAGCCCCAGTAAAAAGGTTTTCGTAGAAGTTTCTCATACAACGATTTATGCGACACAGTGTTGTTACTTTTACGGTGGAAAGTATTTAATACAATTTATATATTTATGAAAAATTTGATTTTGGGTTAGTTTTGTTTGGAATTATGAGTATTATATTAAGGCGTATTTAGATAAGGTACATTGTAAAATTTTTTTTTAGTATAACTTTTTAAGCGATTGTAAAACAGGAGGCATTGAATTTTGATGTTTTTTTATGTAGGTACATGTATGTACATATGTATATTTTTTATGTTACGCAATATCTTTTAAGGCTGTAAATATATTAATAAAATAGGTTTTTTTTAATAATTGGTAATTTTGTTTTCTATTTTTAATTTTATTATGTTTCCAGTATATGTGTATTTATATAAAGATACTCATTTTAAATATTTATTTTTAGTAGCCAACTGTGAATAAATTAATAAGTAAGCAAAATTTTTGTTAGAAAGTTCGAACGTTTAATTATTCCTAAAATGGGTTAGGCAACGGAACGACATTTTTGAAAGTTATCTTACAAAAGACATTTTATATTTGAAAATTGATTTAAAAAGCTACGTGATCAATTACAGGAATTACCATAGTAGAATTTTTTGTACTGTAGAGTAATTTTATATCATTAAAATACCATTAATATATATAATAAATTGGATATTTTAGGTTAACTAATTTGCCCAAAGGTCAAAATTCGCTCATAATCAAAAGATCAGAAAAAAAACTAATTCATTCCAAATTATTATTTAAACATTATTATTAAAATATTGATAACACTATACACTCGTCAACAGCTACTAAATAAAAAAAAACACGGTTCATAAACAGAAAAGAAAAAGATACCCACTGGACTGTTTTCTCTTTCTTTCGTCTTTGCCTATATCTTTATATGTAGCAACATATTATATTTATATATATATTTTATATATATATATATATATATATATATATATATATATATATGTATAGACCACAACACGGTAGAACTTACCTTAAAAAGTAATCAAAATCCGTTTACAATTAAGATATGGCAGGCAAAAATATATTTGAATACTTCTTTTTTCGAAATTGATTAAAAAAGCAATTAAAATATCGCAAACCGTAAGAGATTATATATAAATTAAAAAAAAATCATCTCTAAAGTAATATCAATATAATTTCCACAAATAAACAATATTTATTCAAGTCTAAAGACCGTGTGTATCACAAATATTGCAAGTTGTCATCATCGTCCATCCCGAGGCAATATCTTGAATGTTGCTGTATTTTCGTTGATTGTCGGATTAACGTTAAGGCCTCTTATATAAGCTGTGATCTTTATTGTCGCCAATATTTTCGGTATGAAATATGTAAAACTAGCTGTTTTGTTGGACTTTATTTGTCATATTCTTTCCCAAATCGATTTACTTTTAGATATTATGTTATTGCATCCTGTAACCGACTTACTAAATTTTTCTAGGGCTGGGTGGGTATATTAACATGTTTTTATAGATAATGTAACTTTAAAAGATATTATTATTTAATTTGCAGACGCGGTGTTATCAGAATATCTATAAGCTAAATTTGTTAGATTTAAGGTAGCCATACTCAACTTTTTTTTTATAGGAGCCACAAACACGTTTCAGTCATGGTGTCGAGGGCCGCAAGCAAAAATTATTTAGGTCTAATGAAAACGTAATTCCAAGTTAACGATGTAGTTACTTTTTTAACAAAGTTATGTTATAATGCGGTTTTTAATGGCCCGCGGGCCGCAGGTTGAGTATAGCTGATTTAAGGTTTATATACTATGAGCTTCTGCTTACATATTTAAGATTTTTTTGTAAATAGTGCCTGAAATAAATGATTAAATAAAAAAAATTTAACATAAAACAACTTAGTAACTTGTCCACAGCTTGACTTCAAACCTATCAATAGGTAGCACATACAAATAATAGTATTTTATTAATATTAAAGTTATTAGGTTTGCATAAGAGGTGTCTTAAATTAAATCTTTATTAAGTTATTCTATACTTTTTAGTGTTTGAAGTCGGTTTTTTTAAACGTAGTTTTTTAATTTTTTTATTTTTAGTGTCTGTAATAGGTTGTTCTGTAAACTACAGTAGGCAATAAGGTTACGATTGGTTATAACATTTCACAGTTTATCTACTCCGCATACTCGCTCCGCTTCAATGAAAGGTAGCATAATACCTACTTATCTGGACACGGGTTGATAAAAAATGTTTATAAAATGAAAACTACTGGGCCAAACTATGTTAAATTTTTATAAGACCAAATGGCAACTATTCCGCATCAAACTAAAGAAGAATCACGTAAATCGGATCATAAATCTCAGCGTAATCGGTTTACATGCTTAAAAAAATACCAATCGAATTGAGAACCTCCTCCTTTTTAAGTCGGTTAAAAAGGTTTGTGCCAATCCCCGCAGCCCTGGGTACATGAGACCCTACTGCAGTAGGGTAAATACGCCATTGCGTATATACAGTAGAATATAAGAACATGTATTGTTATCTATACATATAATAAAATTGTAACTAAGCCAAATCTGTACAATAAATATTTTTTGGAAAATCTTATTGAGATAGAAATTATTACCGATACAGAGGCCGAATTTATAGTTTTTAGAATTTTTGTCTGTCTGTCTGGTATCGCATCACGAAAAAACTACTGGAGGGATTTTGATGAAATTTGGTATGATGATAGCTGGTTATCTGGGTCAACATATAGGATACTTTTTACCGCGGGAAAACGTCTCATTTCTGAGAAAAAATACAAAAACTGCAATGTATACTAATATGTAAAATCTAAGAATTTGGTTTTTGGTCATCTGAACGCGGGCGGAGCCGCGGACAATGCTTGTCATAAATACGAATACAATCTTTCTTTACAACGATGACTGAAAATTTAAAAACGTTTGTAAAAATAATCTTAAGCATAAATTGCATGCAAATAATTCTTTTAAAGACGCAGTTATATTCATGAATAATTTTCACGAAAACTTAGAAAAATTCCAGTTAAAATCGTGGTTAAATATGAGATAATTTCACTTGAATAACTAGGCCATCGTTTTAGTCCTTTCAACCAAGTCTAAGTCAAAGCATTTATCATAAGAATACTAAAATGTACAGACACAAATTATGCACATGCATATTTCACATGTAAAAGGCTAAAAATGTTACTATTTCAAAAGCTATGTACAAGCTGCTTAGATTTTTAACAAAATATATTTATATGATTTCCTATAATCATAAAGATTTGCTATAAGATTTAATAGAGGAATCTGTGCACGCTTCACCTTTTTGGTTTACATTAATCTCACTCATAAATACTTCTCTGAAGATAAATTTTAATGTAATGAAATGCAAAATGCAAAACGTATTTAGGCATACCACCTGTATACATACAGGTGGTTATGTGTGACTCACCGGCTGGAAAAGCTAGTATTCGTACTATCCACTAAAACCCAACAGAATCTCCACTGTCGCCAGAAAAATAAACGCAAACGGTATTTAAAAGAATTTTCATTTATAAAGTAGTGGTTTAATTGAAAAGTTTTATGGCCTCTTCCAGGTCCATCATAAGATCTACTTGGTAGCATTGCTGCATCGTTTCTGAATTTCATATAGACATAGTATATATATATATAAACGAGAGCAAGTTAAGGCTAATAACATCGTTTCACATTGTCGTGGTAGAGGCATTTATTAGCGTTCGGCGATCAAGCCGGGTGCGAAGCCATGAAACGCACTAGGAGGTGGCCCACTTCGGTGGGCGGTGCTATGTGTATTGCTCCTGGTACTTCTCTGACAGCAGAGTAGACCGTTTGAACAACTCCATGGTTGTTGTGGTCTGCTTTGGTAGCCCTGGCGTTGGGGCGTCGTAGTTGATTGCCCCATTAAGACGCGGGAGGTTCTGTTGGGTTTTATTGGGTAATACTGGCTTCTCCAGTGAGTCCCACATAACCACTCGTGTATACAGGCGGTATGCGTAAATGCATTTCCCAAAACTTAAAAAAAGGCTAATAACAACGTTAGAATTCAATCCAAGGTAACAGGTAAAAGGTTATTCATAAAGAATGTATGTATGTACAATTACATATACATATTATGTATATAAAAATTAATTTAACCGTCTGTTACATTTTAACATTAAACACTAGTTTCCATTTCAAAGTATAAAATAATTTTTCACACTCAGGTTTATACGTTGACCTAGTTCATGTAAAAATCTTTTAGTAAGAACGAAAGTAAATTTGAGAAGGCTATTATATAATTTAGTAGCTTCTTTTAGCCTGCAGTTTTAATACACGCGATCATTTTGTAATTGCTTGGCGCTTTGATGTGTTTTAAATTATTTTTTTTCGTAAATCGAACAACTATTTTAAATGCGAAAATTTGTATGTTTGTACTATATAGATATATATATATATTAGTTACTGTATACATGTAATATGTATGTTAGTGCGTACATGTGTCTATTTCTACTGACTTGGTGGCGCATGTACGGCTGCAAATCCGAAAAACCTGGGTTCGATTCTCGGTTCAGGTCAAGTTTGGTTATTGAGTCTTTCTGTTAAGAAAGTGTCAGAAACAGCCTGGAGTTGGGAAGTTGGAGATGTTTCACCTCCGGGCCTCGGAGGGCACGTAAAGCCGTTGGTCTTGCGCCTGATATCTCACTGATCTTGTCGGATTGTACTACCGGAATATAAGAGTGAGTGGAATGGAGAGTGCACTTGTGCACTATAATATTTCCTGCGCAGTTGGCTAATCACCGTGTGATTGGACGCTGTGGCTGAAATCTGTTAGGAGGACGTCACGTCTAGATCTTATTCTATTTCTGGAGTTTCATAAGGCATGTAGCATCTGCGAAAGAAAGAATTTAAAAATTTAAAAAAATTATCATTAGAGTTAATTCTACGTGTAACTTGGAATAAATAGTATTTTAAATAAATATATCTTTTCGGATTTTTCGTCGATTTATTTAGGTTTTTGGTTCCCGACGTTTCGAAAGCTCTAGACTCACCTGTCTAAAGGATAGTTTTATTTAAAATGTTAAATATTTGCGTAAATCTAAAAAAGTATTTGGATTTAATCTAAGTTTTACATAACCTGTATTGTGTTTTTTTTATTTATTAGCGTTAGTATTGAACTTAAATTATTATGCCTTTAATGTAAATACGCATTAACATAACTTAGTTACATTTACGGTAAGTATACAGAATTTATCCATCGAAGACACTTTTAAGCAGTCCTTCTTAATATTCTGCTTGCACCCGCTTGGGGCGGCAGTGAAGAAATATGTTCGCAATCATATGAAAACGAGAAGAAAAATTCTTTTAATACCAAGTAAATGTCGCCTTTCTCTTAAGAAAAAGTACGTAAATGGACTTGTAATAGAAATTTATACATGCTATTGATCAAAGTTGATGGTTAATATCCGGAATTACTAAAAAACTGTTTTCTAAGTTTACAAGATGGTATGACGCAGTGATCTGAGTATCTGTTTCTAGACCGAAGGTTCGCTAATTCGAGTTTTTCGCTGGACTTTAATGGCTTTATTACTTTCAATATTGGTGTACATGTGTTTTGTAAATGTTTTATTGATTCAAGACGATATAGTGAGGGCCTGGTTAAGTCTATAGCATTATCTATTAAAATGATAATTAATTAAAAGGCATATGAAGAAGCTTACATATTATGTATCTTATAATTACTACAGATAATTTACAAAATAACTATATAAAAGTAATAAAATTAGAAGTTCCAAAGTGTATAATATATAAGTAGATAAAGACAAAACAATTCAGTACATTTTCTTCCTCTGTTTGTCGAGTTTAGCTATGGACGAGCTTTAATAAATAATTATAAATATGTTGGGACATTAACACACAGCACCATCTAGTTCCATTGTAAGCTACGAGGCTTGTGTTATGGATACCAGATAGTTGATATACTACACATATATAACTTTAAATACATACAATTTTAAATATAAACACCCATGACTGGAGTACAAAAATTCGGGACTCGAACCTGCGATCACTGGCACAGCAAGTAGGGTCACAACATACTGAACCAAACGTCTACTCTAACTCAATATTTGCATGGATGGGTAGCGCATAGGTACATACAAAATGTACGCGCTATTAAAGCTGAAAACGTGACTGTTCTAAGTAAAAATTGAAAACGTCTGTTCTTAGCAAAAAGAATTTATTAATATTAAGTAAAAAAAATAAAGAATTGAAGTTTAATCTAAAAAATATATTTAAAACGTAAGATAGTTAATAGCTATCTATAGAGGTTGCTATCTATAAAGGTTGCTATCTTCCATCGCGCGCACTCTTATCGCGGCTTTATGTTAGGTAGGCTTTTTATCTTATTTATTTTTATGACCCGCAATGGCGAACGTTTCAACGGTCGGGTCAGTTTTATGTACACTAACTTCGTTGGTGAAGTCGGGAATTTTTAAATTATACTATATAACCATGTGAATTGAAATTGTTAGATTAACTGGTTTTATGAGATTATTTAAATTTTTAAATTTTCAGGTATTTCATGTTGTTTCAATGTTTGGTCTGTAAGTTTTATTTAACACATGGTTTTGAAATATTATACAATGTAATCCCATAAATAATATAAATTCGAAAGTTTGGATGGATGGATGTTTGTTACTAAATCACGCCAGAACGGCTGAACGGACCTTGATCAAATTTGGCACAGAGATAGATTATAGTCTGGAATAGCATATACATCACTTTTATCCTGGAAAAACGTACGGTTCCCGTGGGATAGATTTGTTTTTCTTTTTTTCGACTTTCGACTAGGGGCGAAACAGATCAAAGCGAGGGTGAGTCGCTAGTTACGTTTTGACGTTTACTATAGATTTCTCAGAGATGAGATATTTTCCCGAAGTAAAAAGTATCCTATATGTCGACCCAGATAACCAGCTATCATAGTACCAAATTTCATCAAAATCTGTCCAGTGGTTTTCTCGTGATACGTTCCCAGACAGACAGACAGACAGACAAAAATGTTAAAACTATAGATTCGGCCTCTGTATCGGTAATAATGGCTATTTCAATAAGATTTTCCAAAACATATTTAATGTACAGATTCGACTCAGAATTTTATTAAATGTACTAGACTGAGTCTACTCGAATATATAAGACACTTGTTTCCATTACCGAAAACTTCGCGCTACAAGTTTAGCTTAATTTATTAAGTGGTGCTTACAAATGTGTCGATTACCTCTTGAACAGAACGCGATAAGTAATTGCATGATCAATACAGACGCTCTTCGACACTGTTCCAAGCCTCGACGTTGTTACAATTGAAATAATTGCTAATTATTTCAATTTCGAATTGTTATTGGTTTATTTTGTATGAAGTTAATATGTATTGCTTATACAAATCTAACCCGACTCCTATTTGTATTCAGCCTATATATTGACCCAGATAACCAGCTATCATCATACCAAATTTCATCAAAATCTGTCCACTGGTTTTCTCGTGATGTGGTAATAGACAGACAGACAGACAGACAGACAAAAATTCTAAAAACTATAGATTCGGACTCTGTATCGATAATAATGTCTATTTCAATTAGATTTCCCAAAAAATATTTAATGTACAGATTCGACTTAGAATTTTATTATATGTATAGATATGTTATATGTTGGTACATTAACACAAAGCACCATCTAATTCAATGGTAAGTACAAGGCTTGTGTTATGGAACCTAGATAGTTGATACACTAAACATAAATATAAACACACATGACTGGAGTACAAACAGTCGTGCTCATCACACAAATGATGGCCCTTAGCGGGACTCGAACCCGCGCCTGCTGGAACAACAAAGGGGGGTCAAAGTCATACAGTCTTGTTAGATCTCAGACCGAACGTAAGGACTAAACCTAAAACTTACAATTAAATATTCGCGAATATGTGACATTTTGAATAATCTTCCCGTCACCCGTAGTTATAAGGTTTTTCCTGTGACCACGATTGCTGTAAAGTATTCGAAACGTCGGGAACTAAAAATCAAAATAAATCCGATCAGATTGTTTAATTTCAAATGACTAAACTTAAACTTGATCCGACTCAGGACACGAACCTAGAACCTCGGTATCTACATAGGTACACGCTAGCCACTAAACCAACGAACTAGTTATTATACTGTAGTAA
Organism: Brenthis daphne; assembly: GCA_947093115.1. Classification (NCBI taxonomy): domain Eukaryota; kingdom Metazoa; phylum Arthropoda; class Insecta; order Lepidoptera; family Nymphalidae; genus Brenthis; species Brenthis daphne. Next base: position 14,673,630 of record OX352482.1, on the reverse strand, counting down.
GAATTGTAATATTGTACTGGAAAGTTGTATTATTTCATACAAACGTTAAACCTTATTCTATCTCTGGTGAGAGTTGAATGAAAAACTTCGGGTACTGACTCAAATGAAACTTTATATTTCGAAAGTTTAGATTATTATTTTTAGCGTAACAATTTATATGTTCTTATTACTCAAATAATATTATTGAAAAGAAAGCATTTTATTTAGTTTATAAAGGAATTGTTGGAAAAATATCTTTTATTATACTTAAATATATTTTCGTTATATCTAATTTGATGAATGAAAATTATCATGAAATAAAAACTTTTATGTAAATAGAATTTTATATATCTATTTTCCGCTTTTATTTTAAAAATAATCAGTACTTGTGATTTCATATGTACATCTATTGCTTGTATTCAGCCTTTTTTAACGTCCCACTGCTGGGCACTGGCCAGGTCGGCCAGCATGGTGGACTACGGTCCACCACGCTAGCCAAGTGCGAGTTGGCGGACTTCACATATCTTTTGAAAACTTGCTAGGCTTTTATAGACCAGCAGCTTACCTTACGGTCTTCTCAAAGTTGCGATATCGGGAATTGAACCAGCTTTACTCGGTTTCTCAAGCGAGCGCGTTACCACTGGGCTTAAGCATTAAGATTCGAATTTCCAATAATGGTTGGTCGAATTTTGATCACTGGGTGGAAACTAGTAAATATAAGTAACCATGTCTCTCCAACTCAAAAACTATATCTATTCAAAAATTTAATCGATCTAAAAAAAAGGTTAAAGAAGGACTTACTAACAAAGACTTTTGCGCTTAAACAAAACATTTTAAATACACATATACATACATATATTTATAATCCATGCTAATGTTATAAATGTGAAAGTAACTCTGTCTGTTACAAATTCATTCTTAATTCGCTGAACAGATTTTGATAAAATTTGGCGAGGACATAGATTGTATCCTGGGATCGGACATAGGACATAGAGGTAACCGCGTGTAAAAACTAAAAATTTTAAAACGTTTAAGATATAATTAAATGAAGCCTTTGGCCATATTTCATTTGGCGATTATCGATGCGATATATTTACTTATATATTATGTTTAATGCATATTACGTTTCATTTACTTAGTGGATGAATAAAGGACGCTCTACTTTGGATATTAGTATAAATGTTGAAAGACCACCACTGCGGTCTATTTATTGGATCTTTTGTAAAAATTGAATCCTTATCCATCACTATAATTGTGTTGATAACCCTTCCATTTCAATAAGAGTATGCACAGTAAAAATAAAACCGATTATACGCATGCTGCATTTACTTTAAAAACCCACGAAATTGAATTTCTTTGAATAAAAAATAAAATGCCTCGCATTTAATTTCTTTATGAATCCGGACGAGATACGTCTTTCAATATTCCTTTTAGTGTCGCTGTCAAGAAAACGATAAGAAATATTAGATTTTTTTAACTGAAGGTAGAAATTTCGACCTTTTGTGCGAAAACAAAGTTAAAAACTCCAATTTTGTTAACTTTGGGTTTGAAAAGTCTGGTCTTTTTTTAAGAAATTGATAAAGTGTCATGAATTTTGCGTTTAATTCTTTAATCAGCTTTTGTTCACATCAATGCACGTATTCCATAGCGCGAGTAGCTTAAATTACATCAATCTGCAGCTCATATGATTCTTTATATTACATATACAATTTGCCACTCTCTGATCAAAATAAAACATGGCATTTCTGATTTCAGTAGAGCGAAGGTTTTAAGACAGTTATGATATATAACAAATTTCTCGTTTCTTACTTCAAAAATGATCAATATATCACTTTTTTGCCCTATTAAACAAACACCTTTAGGGTATACATTTTCAAATAACTTTCGTTTATACTTTCTTCATTTTATTGTCGTCTCAGTGCTTATTTGTCCAAATGACCGATTTACCGAAAGAGTTTTTAATGCATAATTATTGACTTTTAAATGTCAATATTTCTATAAAGTATATATTTTACTTTACGTTGTATATTAGTGAATTAATTAAAATTTTTTGTTAAGTAAATTTTAAAAATAAAAAACCGACTTCAAAAAAAATGCACTAAAAAGTAAAAAAAAATTTGCTGATTGATAGTTTTCATTTACTATAGATACCTAATCCGATATTTTTGAAGTCGGTGTTCTTTGTCGCTTGCTTTGCGTCTTCCCTTTTTTAAGTCAGTTAACATATAATTATTAAGATTTGTCTATATTCAATTTATAGAAATTTCCACCATAAAATCATAGAAAATCTTGACGGCCTCAAATGCTTCTAATTTACATAAGCTACTTCTCAACAAGGGTTACGGATTCCATTTCCGCGGGACATATTTCTATTATACCATTTCAGTTATTTGGTATTCTGTTCGAGTTTTCTGAATTATTTACATAAAACTTGTTGTTTTTCGCTATGTTGCTTACAATAATATTGAATAAAATAACTTAATGGAAAATTTAATATAGTTCAAATAATATTTAATATAGCGAGTTAGTCAGCATAAGGTTTTAGAATCTTAAAAGTTATATAGTATTAGTTGTAACAAACGGTATACATACATACATACATATGTATATATTGTATACATATATACATATGTACAATATTTCAATTGTCAATTTCAATTTAATTTTAATAAGTTAAATAATTGGGTTGCTCATAATATAATTCTAATAAATTTTACATTTTTCTTATGATAGTGGTATTTAGTGTTTTTACTTCTATATTAAAAAAAAAATCAAAATCCTTATCAAAACTATTGCCATATTTAAATATTCAAAATATGAAAAATTATCAATATATGTATATAAATAATATATAATGATAAATATGTTAGCATTATCAACATAATTATCATTATATATACATACAATGTGGCACACGTTTGCAACATCATTAGAATTCTAGACGAAAAGTCAGCTAAAAAAAATTTAATAACGGATATTACATACATTTTGTAATACATGGCTTACGGATGAAAGCATGTCGCACTGAAGCCTGAAAGGAAGACAATGTAAAGAAGAATTAAAACCCGCCCAAACACGTAAAGTTTACAGGCGCAGTAAAAAGCAAAACCTACATTTCGTCCTTTTAAAAATACGAATATACTCTTTTTAATCTCAGACTAAGGAATGGTATAGAGTGTTATGGAACAAAACATAAAGTCCAACAATGATTGAAATATATAAGAATTGTTGAAGAATTTGATGACCCGTTTGGCTCATTTTGTAGTGACCCTACTTGCTGTGCCAGCGTTCGCGGGTTCGAGTCCCGCTGGGGGTATTCATTTGTGTAATAAGCACGAATGTACGTAGATATGTGACGTACGTAGTACATACGTGTAGTGTATCAACTATTTGATATCCATAACACAAGCCTCGTAGCTTGCCATGACCTAGATGGTGCTGTGTGTTAATGTCCCGACATATTTATTTAAGAATACAAATATTTATAAAATATTCATTGCTGTGATAAATAAATAAATGTTAATAAATAAAAATATTCTTATTAATCATATTTTCTTCTTAAAAATTGTGATTTGCCGACTAATAGTTAATACCTATATAAATTTTTGGCAAATTTATGGCAAAATCGAGAATGTACAACAAAACCCTATTATTTCTCACTGTCTTTTTTGGCGAGCTCTGTTCATATATATTTTTTTGTCTGAGTGCTTAATATACATTTTTAGATAATCTAGAGCAGCTGTGACTCATCGATTTCGAAACGGGTTTATATAACTTGACATGTGTATTTGTTTCGACGTGAAAGAAAGACAAGCAAGCAACCAAACAAACACACATCCACATTTATAATATTAGTATGGATTACGAAAATAAGCTACAGGATGATTGACATTGGATAAGTCAACCTTACTGAGAACTTTTGTGGTATTAAAATTAAAATGGGAACGGCATCTACAGACCCTAGTCATTAAATAATTTCATTATACGACGAGTGTTTGTTGATTAAACTAAAAAACTAAAAAATAATTAATTCATATCAGAACATCCCCCAACATGACGATTCTTGATATGATTACCTTCTTTAAGTATGAGTTTATCTTCCCTTGTATCAGCCCTTTTATATTCCACTGCTCCCGGGTCTCCCTTCTATACGAGGGGGATCAGGCCATAGCCCACCACGCTGGCCAAGTGCGGGTTGGCGGACCTATCTTCTCTTAGCATTCAATATTTTTACTTATATTATTTCTATTGTTAGTAGTACATTTATTTAATAATACGATGTTGACTAAATATAAATTTTCTTTCTAATTCAAAACTTAAAACCAATTTATCTACAAAATTAACCCAATTACAGTTTTAATCAGTATTTCGTTTCCAAAATGGTATTCCCCAAAGAAGTATCAGCGCTTAACTCCAATTTGATTGCTTTTATCTCTTATTTTAAATTCCAATTACTTCAGTTCGTAAAATATAACAGAAGTTATTTATTTGATGAAGCTTTAACGAAGTTAAGTGATGTTCTTGTATTGGAGAGGATCCTCGATTGTTATTTTTAGCGTCAGGAAATTCGAATAGGTACCATAAATATATTTTTTAATTTTTTATATACCAATATTATATATAAAAAGGGTTTTTTGTATGTTTGTTTGTAATAGATTAACTAAATATTCGCTGAATCGATTTAGATGGTTTGAGATCGTGAGTTCTTCCTGAGTCAAAAATCATCCTTTAAGGAAAAAGAAAAGGGGGATGAAAGTTTACATGAGGAATCAATCATTTCTCAAGTAAGAATTTAAATTAATCCAACCTATCTTTTTATAATATATAGTCTATCTTTTGGACGAACTTGAGGCAAGCGAGGGCTTTGTAGGAGTTGCTAGTAACTCATAAATGATTACTTGCAGGTACGCCTTAATTTCTTTTATAGAAGCACTAGCGACTCACCCTCGCTTCGCTCGGGTTCGTTTCTAGGTTGATTTCCCATATAAACTTTCATCCCCATTTTCATCCCCTTAAGGGACGATTTCTGGGATAAATTTTATCTAAATCGGTTCAGTAGATCCAGAGATTACCCCCTACAACGTCACAAACTCACAAACTTTACCTCTTTATAATATAAGTATAGATATAATACAAAAAAAATATTATTATACGCAAAAAAATATTTGCCCTGGTCGAAAGAGATGTTATCTGAAGAGTTTTAAAGTTTTGTACGCTTATAAGAAGTAATTATTATGCTAAGTTTTGACTAATATTTTCAACATGAAAAATAGATATTATTATTTCTTCGTCCATTCTCACATAACAACGGAGTGAAAGATAATCGTAATTATTGGTGTAGAAATAATTTGTCTGAATACAGATGTAACTAAGGAGGTTTCCTTGGAGATTAATTAATTACCTCTCACATGGTAAGCTGGGCTGTAGAAACGATGTCCATGTCCATTCCCATCAAATTTCGCAACGATATCGAAACCTGTTCAGCGGTTTTAGCGTTAAATGATGACAGACAGAATTATCTTTACTTATATAATATTAGTAATAATAATAATAAGGAAAAAAAAACACAATTCAATTCTTTAGTTTCGTGGCTTCTAGGAGTGGCTTTGAGCACAATTTACTTCATAATGTAGCGTATACATACACATAGCACATACATATATCATAACCATTGTAGCGTAGAATGAAGAAGGCAAGTTATACTCGTATATAGCATGACCGGTAAAAAATGAGAAAAAAAACACTAATATGATTACATGTAGAAACAGAGCGATTCGTTGTAAAATCAGGACCTACAACAGACCATACTATATATACAAAAACAATGAGATAAAATAAAAATTACAATTGTTAGTAATAATAAACACATATTTTACATATAATTACAATTTAATTTTAATACTTTTTATATATTTACACAGATATCTACATATTTATTTATAAAATGTCTGTCGAAATTAAGTTTGTCAAGATGCCTGTCTGTACAATATATTTGGTAGTCAAGAACACCTGTCCCTTCAGTTTTATAGTGTCTTTGATTTCTTTACATATACCGTAGGATTACTCATAAAATATTTAAATGAAATCGGAGATCCTTTTTGTATTTCGAGACAAATTTTATATTGGTCATATAACTATTTCTCTCGGGTTAGATATTGGTCAATGGGTTTTGTATTTCAACACATATGCAAAACCTTTTTCTCCTGTTTGTCAACTTATTGTCTTTTTTTTTGTCATCAATAAAAAAAATTAAAACATTTTTTTTAATATAAAGACTGTGATCGAATTTCGACCACTGGACGAGCATTAGTAACGTTAAATGCAGATAGAACTACTTTTTGGCACAATTTATTACTAACAGTAACTCAGTGGAGTAACATATACTCCAGCTCATAACCTATCTGCGTACTATAGTTTATCAAAATCCGTCTGTTTGACCGTAAAGGAATAACAAACATACACACACACATAGAATCTTTCACATTTATAAGAGAAATGCAATTAAATACATTCAAACATGAAAATAAAGGTCAAATTGCCAATAGTTAGAATCTCCGCATTCTTTCGCTTCTCGAAAACTTGTAGTCTTCATGCTCGACGAAAAGTCTTAAAACTTTCAATTTGTCCCTCCTACAGCTTTTGTTTTTCTTAGATTACTTGGAACCCTCTTTTTCCGGGAAATAAGAAATTTGTGGATTTTTTCTTAATTTATTATTTAATTTATATTTTTTTTATAAAGCTTGATTTTGAAGATTGACCTCAGTGTTGTGTCATGGAATATATTTATGCCCCGTAGTGAACGAAATTATAGAGTGTGATGATGATGTTGAACACGAAACTACGTAAATAACTAATATCTAAGAGTCTATATTGCATATTATGAGCATCAATTTTTTTTATTTCTTTTTATTTTTAGACATTAACACACATCACCATCTAGTTCCATGGTAAGCTACGAGACTTGTGTTATGGATACCAGATAGTTGATACACTACAAATATATAATTTTAAATACATACATAATAAATATATTAATATTGTTACACCCATGACTGGAAGACAAACATTCATGCTCATCACACAAATGAATGCCCCTAGCGGGACTCGAACCCGCGACCGCTGGCACAGCGAGTAGGGTCACTACAAACTAAGCCAAACGTGTCGTCGAGTTATAAAAATGCTATACATGGTTTTCTTCTAATATTAAAACTAAAACAGCTCTAATTTTTTATAATATAATCAATCACTCGATAATTATATGCAAGCAAACAAACATACACATACAAATAAAAGAGTATAAATATTATTTGTTCGGTTTTCTATTGATTTAGTTTTATATGTTTTAAGGAATATTATAGACTAGTATTGCCCGCGGCTCCGTCCGCGTTCAGATGACCAAAAACGAAATTCTTAGGTTTTACATATTAGTATACTCTTACATTGGAGTTTTTGTATTTTTTCTCAGAAATGAGACATTTTCCCGCGGTAAAAAGTATCTTATATGTTGACCCGGATAACCATCTATCACCATACCAAATTTCATCAAATTCCCTGCAGTGGTTTTTCTGTGATGCGGTAACAGACAGACAGACGGACAAATATTCTAAAAACTATAGATTCGGCCTCTGTGTCGAAAATAATGTCTATTTCAATAAGATTTTCCAAAAAATATTTAATGTATAGATTCGGATTAATTACAATTTTATTATATGTATAGATAACGTCACTTAAAATATAATAATATTTAAATCGAAATTGCAAATGAATTGTTGATTTCATTATTTAATTTATGGAATTCTTGTTGAGTGTCTCCTACATTGTATAGGCGAGAGACAATTCTAAAGCTCACGTAAACTTTAACAGCTTTTGAGATATTCCTACTAATATTATAAATATGAAAGTAAGTGAGGATGTATGTATAGAAGTATAGATGTATGGATGTTTGTTACTCTTTCACGCAAAAACTACTGGATTTTAATGAATCTTAACAATCATATAGCTCATACATCGGTATAGCACATAGGCTACTTTTTATCCCGGAAAATGTACGGTTCCCGTGGGATAGATTTGTTTTTGTTTATCTATAGCCGAACCCGAGCGAAGCGGAAGTGAGCTGCTAGTTCTTAATATCGCACTTATTCTCCTGAATAACTTGCTATTTTCATTACTTTATGTGACATTAAAACGCCACCATATCTACCATAGAATCTAGTCATTCGGATAATGTAATTAAGCAACTATGATAATCAACTATTACAAAGTTTCTCATTTAAATAAAAGTCACTATTTTAAGGATCGACAACAAATCTAGTAATTGACGTATTCGTACATAAATAATGGACATTCGGCCCCAAACACTTGAAAGGCCTGAATATCAATTGTATCGGAAAAAGCTCTCGAAGTTCTTTGTAAAACTACTTCGGCTACAATGTAAAGCTTTTTGATCACGATTTCGATGGTTTTTGATGACGTTCGTGCAGTACAGTGGTGGTATATATTTCTATATTAATGTGTAAGTGTAGGTTCAATTTTGAATGACGCTATCTTGATGCTATAATGTACTCATTACTTGAAAAGAGGGAGTAAAAAAAAGAGAGAGAGAGAGATTATGTATTTATTTTAGACATTTTTTTGCTTACATCTATGTATCACTCCAGTAAATTACTTTCTTTGCCTTTAAGCCAAAAATCCAAGGCCAAACTATTTTAAAGTCACACAATTTTTTAAATAAAATATTTTTATACTAATATTAATTTTCTCTTATACATTGCAACCAGATTTTTTCAATAAAATTATAACCTTAACAACAAAATTACATTGAATCATGAAATTGTGCAATTTAATGAAGCAGTTAGGTCTCATAAGTTAAGTAATCTATATAGTTTTAACGTTTAGTATCGATTTCTCAGAGATGATATATTTTCCCGCAGTAAAAAGTATTCTATATGTTGACCCGGATAACCAGCTATCATTATATCAAGTTTTATTAAAATCCCTCCAGTGGTTTTTTCCGTGATGCGATAACAGACAGACAGACAGACAAAAAATCTAAAATCTATTGATTCGGCCTCTGTATCGATAATAATGTCTATTTCAATAAAAATTTCCAAAAAAATATTTAATGTACAGATTTGGTTTAGTTACAATTTTATTATATGTATAGATAGATGAGTATGAATGTAACTAGAATTCTATTAATAACAGAGTTAAATACATATTATATGTAAGCTTTAAATAATATATCCTATATTATCTTTGAAGGTTATGTTGCAAGTAGATTTGCCAATTCAAAAACTGTATGAAAATCCTTTAACCTTTTTAAAACGTTAATCAATTTGACATGAAGCCGATCCAAAGTTAGCTGTCGGTCTCAGACTCCGACAGGATTCATTTCGTATCGGATTGAAAACCCCTGTTTTATTTTCAGCGAGAAAAGTCCACTGAATTTGTGAATTGGAATATAGTGCCTGGGCTATTACTAGGTCGTATAAATAGCTTTGAATATAAATATAAATAAATATGTTGGGACATTAACACACAGCGCCATCTAGTTCAATGGTAAGCTACAAGACTTGTGTTATGGATACCAGATAGTTAATACACTACATATATATAACTTTGAAATACATAAATATTATAAATATAAACACCCATGGCTGGAGTATAAACATAAGTGCTTATCACACAAATGAATGCCCCCATCGGGACTCGAACCCGTGACTGCTGGCACAGCAAGAACAAACTGAGCCAAACGTGTCGTCAAAAAAATTTTGAAAATATCTTGCCTGAGTGTTGGTTATTCCGCTCCAGTTTGTGTGATAACTATCTTATTCAATATTGTTCCCACCAATAAAAAGCTTTAGAGCAATCGTGGTCACGGGAGAGACTAAGGTTTTAGACATCTCAAAGCTAATGATATACTTACAGATTGCATTTGAAAGGTCGGGAAAAAAATCTGAAAAGATAAGTGGTTATTAGTTTATTATAAGTGGTTATATTTAAATATTTGCGTAAATCTAAGAAAGTATTAAGTTCAAACAAATCGAACTGCTATTTTATTATATTAACGTAAAAAATTATACGAATGTATGTTTGTTGCACGTTCACCCCGAGACGGTAAGATGGCTTACTACACAAATATATGCAAATATCTGTCTATTGAATAAAGAATATCTTTACTGTACATATATTTTTCGTTTCCCTTTAAGTATTTTTATTGTTGGTTTAGTTTATCGGAAATTATTATTGATTTCTATATTCTGCATATATTTAGTACTATCGTCGTGTCACAATGATACTACGCTCTTTAGTAATTGAAAATGCGAAAAATGGTTAATTCTTGCAATCAACGTATTTTTTTATATACAACGAAATATTCTTTAAGAAATGAGGTAGAGTTCCAAGTGTTGAGCAGTTGAGACGTGTTTGAAATTCACCTGTTGGTTTCAGATGAGCAGGATAACCAGAAAAAATAGCTTTGGGCTTAGTGGGTAAGCTTTTGTGTGGCTTTTGTAGTACAAATAAAAAGCAGAATAAGTCTTAAGTAATCTGTGTGTTATTAAAACACCTGTTTTAAAATATTAAATAATTATTTTTAAACTATTTTATCCTCACAGTTTTAATGTTTTTCTATCTATTTATTAACAAAAGATCATGAAAGTCGAAATAGTCGATATGTGTTAAAATTGACTGTAACCAAAAGATATTTTATTTTATTTCTCTTACGAACTACTACTATGTAAAGTTATATATTAAACCAAAGTCGGGTTTATACTGCTAACATTTGACATATTATGAGAAAAAGTATGAAACTTGTTAAAATACTAGCGACTCATCCTCGCTGCGCTTGGGTTCGTCTCTTGCGTTTTAACGTTTAGTATAGATTTCTCAGAGATGATAAATTTTCCTGTAGGAAAAAGTATATGTTGACCTGGATACCCAGCTATCTTCATACCAAATTTCATCAAAATCTGTTCAGTGGTTTTCTCGTGATGCGTTCCCAGACAGACGAATAAACATTCTAAAAACTATAGATTCGGCCTCTGTATCGATAACAATGAATATTACAATTAGATTTTCCAAATAATATCTTATGTACACATTCGACTTAGTTATCATTTTATTATATGTATAGATAGATAACTTATAAATTAATATATAAGTTCTCATATTAAAATGTATAAAGATATTATTATAAGCAAAAGTGAAAAATTAAACAACACTGACATGGACACATGAAATTTTGGTACTTTGTTAAATTATATTACTCCTTTTGTTATATAATAAATTCTTCATCCACAGTCTTAAATGTATGTTTTAATATTTCTTTAGTAATAATATATACATGAGTTCGTACATACAAATAAATAACATGTTTTTTTTTCAGATTTGACGTTCGACAAGCTGTTATCTCTACAGCTTCATATAAAGGTAAAAAATTTCAAATATGTACAAAAATTGCAATTACTCTTTAGATTTTGCACTACTTTTGTGTATTTTGTACTACATGACTCGCTAAAAAATTATACTCTTAGTTACCAACGAATTAGTTCTAGCTCAAATGAAAACACTCAAAACTCTCTTTCTTCTTCTCTTTCATTTTTCACAAAATTGTCTTATTCGTGCATTTTATTTCTGAAGGTCGCCGCGTCCATGAAAGACTTTCATAGACTTTTTTGTCACATCATTCTATTTTGTCCGGTTTTCAGGTTTTTTTAAGCCGGTTCTTATTGGGAGGCCAATAAGAGCAGTTTTTTGGTGAACCAGTGCAGCGGTGAAATGTTGGGCCACGTGGTTTTTTCCTTCCAACTTGCCCAGTAACACTACACTATCTTGTCTAGGCTGTCCACTTGGTTGCGGGTAGAGTGACCAAAATATCCTAGAATGCGTTAGTTATTGATGGCAGAGAGTCTATTCCTTATATGGAGTTGCTCCAGTATCGACTTATTCGATCCAATTGATTGCATTAGGACATGTAAACATATCTTCACCCTCTTGTCTCCCAGAAGTTAAAGTTCTTCAGTGAAAGTTTCGCCTCTACCGGCTGATTTATTGCACTTGAGTTTTTTCAATATATTCCTGACTTCAGTTTCCAGGATATCTGGTTCTGTACATCGTAGTTCTATATTTGGAAAACTAGATATTTCAGCTGCAGGGTCAGTAAACAGTCTTTTATAGTACGATCGCCACTTTTCTGTAACTTGTTTTATTTTAGTCAGGAGTTTCTACGTCTCGACAGAATATAAATATAGGTGACTAAATAAGTTCTTTTCCAGTTAATTATTTAAATAAAAAACTTAAACTAAGTTTAAAGTAATTAGTGACTTTTTAACTAAGTAAAGCAAATTAACTTTCAGTCTGATTCTTTTTATACTTTTATATTTACAGATATATTATTTGAATGAAAAAAAATTATATACATTGAAGCAAACAATACAATGTTAAGCCCAGCTTTGGTTGAAATATCGCTACGTGCGAAGGATTAGCTTTTGTGTCAGTTTTTGTGGAATCACGCGAAATTTCACTGACAGTTTGACACAATAATTTGATTTTTTATATTTTTTGTTACCTTATAGGCTTTTCATTATTTACATTTTGCTATCACAGTTTTTTTTGTTTAACCTTTATTTTGATAGCTATCTATATAATATTTGTATGATTTTTCCAAAAAAAAAAACATAACAACGCTAATTTTCATTAAAGTTCTAAAAATTTTCTTTTAAAATTGAAATTGAATAAATATATTATTATATATATCAGAATATACGTATCTATATGTACTATATAAGTTTATAATCAACTATAGAGCAAAGGACCAATAAACACGTACAGTTTAAGATACTTCCACGTGCGGAGAAGGAAATGTGATCTCTGTATGCTATCTATATATTATGTTACAGGAATAACTAGATCAAATATATAAAAAAACTTACCTGTTAACTGCTACCGAGGCCTTTAATGCTACCGAAGCTTACAGCTTTACTCAAGCAATACCATAAGCTTTGCGCATGCTTAGCTGAAAAGATATTCCACAGGAACCTCTTAATTATATAAATTACTAGCGACTCACCCTCGCTCCGCTCGGGTTCGTCCCTGGGGTGGGGTCTGGGAGGACCACCCTTATCCTTATCACTTAGGGGTATGGAAAATAGATAGTAGCCGATTCTCAGACCTATTGAATACGCATATAAAATTTGGTAAAAATCGGTAAAGCCAATTCGGAGGAGTACGGTAACTAACATTGTGACATGGAAATTTTATATATTAGACTAGTTATAATAGAAATTACGAGGCATATATTAGATAACAATTTCTAGTTGGGTTACTTAGAGGTAATGTTGTTTATATTTTTTTTTAAATTTCAGAATCGTATCAGGCTTTAGGTTCTACATACAAACTCTTGCTTCTTTATAATGTTAGTTTATATCTAATCTACACTAATATTATAAATAGGTAAAGTTTGTGAATTGTGAGTTTGTGACGTTGTGGGGGTAATCTCTGGATCTACAGAACCGATTTAGATAAAACTTGGTAAGAAGATAGTTTGAGACCCTAGGAAGGACATAGGATATTTTTTATCCTGGAAATAATCCCTAAAGGGGTGAAAATTGAAATGAAAGTTTATATGGGGAATCAACCTAATCAAGAATCAACCTTGCTAGTTATAATGAAATAATTTTAAGATTACTTATTCACTCCCAATTGATAGATTTTTATTGAAATATATACATAGGTCCTATCTTGAGGTATACTCATAAGTGACGACGACGCAAAAAAATTTAGCTAACTACATTGGATTGAGTTTAACCTCCTTTTTTTAGAAATCGGTCAATATTTTAATAAAAGTGTTCCTTTAAACTACTAGTGACGTGAGGATCTAGTATATCTAACGGCATCTTAAACCTAGATAAAATCTTGATTGGTGGTGCAGGCTAAGTTCTTATAATGTCATTATACTCTTTAAGTGCACTTCAGTCCTTGTACTTTACATACTGTCTAAAGTAACTTGTTCGTTCAATCGACGTCATGCTTTAGTTTTTATTAGCTTTTACTATATTTGTATGTAAATTATCTTTCTATACAGAGATCAATATTTACAATAATGTTGGAATTGATACGCTATAAGAATTATATAAGGAAAACTAGCATTGTCCGCGGCTCCGCCCGCTTTCAGATGACCAAAAACCAAATTCTTAGGTTTTACATATTAGTATACTCTTACATTGCAGTTTTTGTATTTTTTCTCAGAAATGTGATATTTTTCCGCGATAAAAAGTATCCTACATATTGACCCGGATAACCAGCTATCACCATACTAAATTTCATCAAAATCCCTCCAGTAGTTGTTCTGTGAGGCGGTAACAAACAGACAGACAGACAAAAATTCTAAAAACTATAGATTCGGCCTCTGTATTGATAATATTGTTTATTTCGATAAAAATTTCCAAAAAATATTTTATGTACAGATTCGGCTTAGTTACAATTTTATTATATGTATAGATAAATAAGAAATACAGTAAGTAAAAGTACATCCTTAGCAGTAGTCCCTTTTAAATTCTTCATGTAAAGGTAGCGAGTTGATTGCCACTATTCAGTATTTCACGCGTTACTTTGAAAGTAACCAATGAAAGTTTCATTGCAATCTAATAAATGGTATCTACAGGTTATAAAAAACAATTGTTAAACTTATTTTTTCTATCTAATTAAAAACTAGCGACTCACCCTTGCTCCGCTCAGGTTCGTCTATAGGTATATTTTAACAGTTAGTATAGATTTTTCAGAGATGAGATATTTTCCTGCAGTAAGAAGTATTCTATATGTTGACCCGGATAACCAGCTATCATCATACCAAATTTCATCAAAATCTGTGCAGTGGTTTTCTCGTAATGCCTTGCCAGACAGACAGACGACAAATCTAAAAACTATAGATTCGGCCTCTGTCTTGATAACACTGTCTATTTCAATAAGGTTTTCCAAAAAAATGTAATGTACAGATTCGACTCATATAGAATTTCATTATATGTATAGGTAGGTAGTTAACATTTGACAGTTTGTATAGCTCTTTGGTAGTTCAAGGCAAAGATCTTTAGACGCTTAGTTATTCATACGACCTACCACAGTGTTCGGTTGAGATGCTTCACAAAGCCTTCTAAAATTGCAATATCATCCCTATTTTGCTATAGACGTGATGCGAAAAAATTGAAAATTACAACCCTAAATATGGTTTATGCAATTTCACTCAATAAACCTCTCATATTTTATACAGAAGAGGTAATTATAATTGTTAGATATAGTCTTTGCTCGCGTCTTCGCTTGTGTGTTATAATAATTACGACTTAACTAAAAAAAATGAATAATTTAAAAATAACATTTGTTTGCTATTTCCTATACCTAAAAGTTATTCGATAGGGACTGCTGAAAAGATAGAAAATTTTGAAGACACATTTGGCTCAGTTTGTAGTGATTCTACTTGCTGAGCCAGCGGTCGCGGGTTCGAATCCCGCTGAGGGCATTCATTTGTGTGATGAGCACGAATGTTTGTACTCCAGTCATGGGTGTTTATATTTATAATATATATGTATGTGTCTAAAGTCATATATGTGGAGTGTATCAACTATCTGGTATCCATAACACAAGCCTCTTACAGTAAAGTACTCTGTTTATGAATTAAAATAAACAAACGAACAAATAAATGAACAAACAACCAAATAAATAAATAAATAAACAAACAAACAATTTAGACCTCTAAGGTAATACCAGCTAAAATAAAATAAAATAGCACGGTATTATCATCTCTATCTCTTTTCAGGACAAACATAAAGATTTATTATATATTTTCGAAGTAACAATTTGTCGGATCTTTGTAGCTTGTTAAAACAACGCCTCAGTAAGCAATGTTAACCAGATTGACACGTAATCATAGGTATCTGAAATTCATAGCCTTTGATCTCGACATTGTTCCGAGATGTTGTTAGAGATATCCTATTTGATTAATTTAAACTTGTATTTATTTATTTGAAGATATTGAAAGTGGAATTTATTTTTCTAGTTGATTTGTTTAGTTTGATTGTTTTTAAGGTGAAATATTTGAAATTATGTAACTAATGAAAGCCTGGAGCGTTTCCTTCTTTTTAACCGACTTCGAAAATACCTGATTAGATATCTATTCTAAATGAAAACCCCCGTTTAGTTATTTTTTACATTTTAGTGCCTGCAAGTCAGTCTTTTTAAGTTTTTATTTATTCTTAAAATTCTTAATTAAGTATGACCCAAGTTTAATTTAAAACGCGTAAAACAGAAATCTTAAGTATTTCAATATATGATCAAATGATAGAATTGAAACATTTTTAATTTAGACTATAACTATCGGCTTACCCTCGCTTCGCTCGGGTTCGTCGCTAGTGAAAAAAAAAGAAATCTATCCCACGGGAACAGTACATTTTTCCAGGATAAAAAGTAGCATATTTGCTTTTCCAGACTTTAATCTATTTCCGTATCCAATTTAATCCAGGTACGTTTAGCCTTTCTGACGTTATTGAGTAACAAACATCCATCCAAACTTTCCCATTTATATTATAGCAGTAAGATGTACATACATATTAAACTACAATAATAACACAGAAGGAGTTTATAGCATAGTAAATGGAACAAAGTGAATTTGTACATTTTGCTTCTTAAATATTTATCATACTGCAAAAATATCAGCCGAAATAGTATTATACCTATAAATAACTAATTGTAATACCATAATACCATTTCATATTTTAATTGATATCTTGTGCTCGCTCTGTCTCTCTTATTCTTTAAGTTTGAGACTTTAAATTGCAAAAGTTTCATTAAGATTAACCCATCAAGTAACGCTTAAATTAGCTGATAAACAAAAAATCTTGATAATACAATTTCTATTCAATACAAAAAAAAAATCTAAAATGTTTACAAGCTACAAGTTAATTGTTATGTACATAGATAATGTAAATATTAATGGGCACAAACCCAATAAGGATACGAGTTTTGACTCGTAATGTTGGTTTCCAACGTCACGATCTGAAGCTATTTCCGTTCAACGAATTACGTCGTATTTTGGGAGTTAGACTACAACAGACTATTATTTTCATAGACTTTTTAATGTTGCTCTATTTTTTAATTATCTTGTTGGTTTGGCTAGCATGCGCATATGCAGCTTCAAAGGTCCTAGATTCGAGTCCTAAGTCGGGCTAAGATTAGTTGTTGGAGGTTTCTCGAGAAAATCTTTGTAACAGCTCGGAGTTGGGAAGATGGCAGCGGTATCTCGAGAAGACGAAAAATACTTTTTCCATATCTCAACTGAACCGTAAATGCTATGGGTTATTAAACCATCTGTCATTCTCGAGCTAATAATAAAATGATTTTTATATATATATTTTAGTTTTGAAGGTGAAATCAAATACGGTGACAACGAAGAGTTTGATCTTGATATCTTCTTGATGACTATGAACCGTCTTTATCTGGACTACATAGGATACACAATTATGTATATATTTTAACCACCTTGACTATCTAGAGGCTAGCATATATAGCTTTAAATCCCGAAACCCTGGCAGGCCACGTACAGTTACAGGGGTTTTCTGTTAATAAGTTCTCAGTAACAGCCTGGAGTTGAGAATTTAGCGGTGAAAGACCCCTGTGCCTCATAGAGAACTTAAAACCGTCGGTTTTTATCTCTCACTGATCACGTCCAATTGTCGTCTCACCGGAGTTTGTTAGTGCAAAGATAGAAAGAGCACTTTTGTTCTTGTGCATTGTGAACTGTGATCCTGCGCACAAGGCTAGACTCCGTCATTGGTTATGGTGGTGGGAATTGGTCAGAAATGTATTATTATATGTATTTGTATAAATGCGATTCCTTCGACATAATATTACTTATTGTTTAACATTCAGATTAGATACAAACTATCGGCTTACACTGTTGTCTATAGTTTGTGGGTGTTCCAAACTGCACACACAGGTGTACTTACTGTAAAATAATTGTTGTGGACGAATAATCAAGTGAAATTTCCTAAACCTGACCGACCGTTGACCGTAATAGCGGTCACTTACTACATGAACAGGGTAAAGGTGGATACTTAGCAGAATCAAAGCCACTTCCTTTATTAAATTTTATAACAGGTGAGCAATAAACATATCTGAACTTTAAAACTATTATGTAAATAATAGTCGTGTAAATCTGGATTTTACAGTAAACTTTGATCATACGGTTGTCTAATAATTTGCAGTTCAAGCCCCATCGTATTTTTTCTCAATCAACGTTACTGAAACAAATTACCCAAAACTCTAAAACCTCCACAAATTACATTCAAAATAAAGTAAAATTGCAAGATAAACTACAAATCAATGGTAATGAAATGTAAATGTGAATGTGAACATACGAGCACAACGTCGTCACTTTATGTATGTAAAGGGGGCAACCAGGACAGACGAAACTGCCTCATTTCCCCTATGAACGAACACTTGTCTCAGTAAAAGAAGCTTCTACGCGTGAAACATGAATAAAATGCTTTCATGCCGTATGTTCTGGAATCAGTGAATATAGTTAAGGCTAGGTATATATAGACACGTATTTTATGTAAAATAGTTTTAAGTTCGCTCAGTCTATAAGAAACTTCTTGCAACAGACATACATAATAAAAATATGTGTTAGCTATTTGCTAGATAAATATCGTGCCACTTGAATTTATACAAAAAATATCTAGATTTTACGCTCTATTGCTTTTTAGATAGAGACAATCCGTGTTCATTTGCGTGTTTAGTACACCTCCAGGTAAATTTCTAAGAAATTAATTAAATATCTAAGAAATCTATTGTTAACTGTAACGCCGGCGTGTCCGTGGTCGTGGAGGAATAATATTTATAAGGATTGGTTTCTGCCTGAAAGCTCGCGCGCACTAAGCATGAAGTTCGCTGTAAACTCTATTATGTATTCATCATCAATTAGAAATATATGTTTATCTATCAGATATATGTAATTAATTGTTGATTTTTCAAAGTGAAATTTTATAATTGTACAATAAAAAATAATAGTAAAACAGTAGAGATAATATTAGTCTTAGTCCGTATTTTGCGCATTAAATCGGCACTATGATTCAGCGGAGGAAAGCAGCTAGCGTTCTTGCTACA
Organism: Brenthis daphne; assembly: GCA_947093115.1. NCBI lineage: Eukaryota > Metazoa > Arthropoda > Insecta > Lepidoptera > Nymphalidae > Brenthis > Brenthis daphne. Next base: position 14,654,499 of record OX352482.1, on the reverse strand, counting down.
ATTCTACACAGACATCTTACACTTCTATAATATTTATAAAGTATACATTTATTATTTATAAACTTTAAGCAAACATTTTGTTACTTTTTATTCTCATCGTCTAATCTTTCTTTTTAAAATATGAAATGTAAAGAAAAACTACCTACTACAGATTTTGTACCAAACCTAGACGCGAGCCAACTTGACCCAAATCTGCATTATCAATTGAAACATAAACCCTTCACTTTAAGTTTTTGTCTCTTATATGACAAGTCCTCCCTTAGGCATCGCAGCCGTGGTTTGAACCTTACAAGAGGACCTTCTGTGCCATTACATCCCTTTGGAGCTTAAAGCTCATTTTTCACGATCGAACGCCGTATTTAAGCCAAGCTTCTAGGACATCCGCTTGCTACTTCCATACACGTACGTATGGATTAATTGTAGTGCGATCGATCGTTGACCAATCTGCCACGCATAAATGCCAGCTACTAGTGTTAATTTCGAATATATCTATACATATAATAAAATTCTAACTGAGTCAAATCTGTACATTAAATATTTTTTAGAAAATCTTATTGAAATAGACTTTATTATTGATACAGAAGCCGAATCTATAGTTTTTAGAATTTTTGTCTGTCTGTCCGTCTGTCTGTCCGTCTGTCTGTGTGTCTGTCTGTCTGTCTGTCTGTCTGTCTGTCTGTTACCGAATCACAGAAAAACCACTGGAGGGATTTTGATGAAATTTGGTACGGTCATAGCTGGTTATCCGGGTCAACATATAGGATACTTTTTACCGCGGGAATATATCTCATTTCTGGGAAATAATACAAAAACTGTAATGTAAGAGTATACTAATATGTAAAACCTAAAAATTTGATTTTTGGTCATCTGAACGAGGGCGGAGCCGCGGGCAATGCTAGTGTCCTATATAAGTTGAAACTTCAAACAGAATTTTGATATAGAAGCGTGAACGCGGTTGTAGGAACTGTATACCGTTCCAAATTCAACGAAAGCATCTACGCTCTACCACATAACTGATCTCACTAAACTCTCATCAAACAGATTTAGCAAACATGTCTCATTTTCATCGCATCGCTAAAAATGTCTATGAAAGAAACCGCTTTTCCTGGAGATAAAGGAAATTACTGAAGGTAAATGGTCTTGTAAGAGCGTAACGTTTCCTACGTGTTGCTTTCAAACTGGTCTATCTTCTGCAAGACTGAAAACTGCGCAATTGTGCTCATTCCTTTTGAAAATGAGTTTTATTTCTTAGAAAAGATATAGAAATTTGACGTTAAAAATGTCTAATAACGACAAAGCACCTGTTAAAGCTGGATTTCATCAAAAAATGAAAAATCCTGGTATTTTTTTAATAATACGAATATACATTTAAACTTACTTATTCAAACATTTTAAAAAGAATATCTATTTGGATTTTTTACGCTTTTAGACGTCTTTAGGGTTATTATATAGCTATTAAAAACGGTACCAGCCCACAAAATTATACACACATTTTAAAGAAAAAGAAACGACAACGAAATACCTTACAATTGTAACAAATATGTAATTCTAATTAGTGTTATTATAGTTTAACAATTTTAGTAGCTACGGTTTAACAATTTGAAATTGTTTAATTTTTGAGTTGCTATTTTTTATAATTTGTTTACAATTTCATGATATTTTTTTATAAAAAAATATATACATATATTTAATGATTTTATTAATTTGCTAGTTAATTAATGATAATATATTTAATATTTATAAATATAATTTAAACTTTTTAAATTTTTTTTTTTATTTAAAGCTATTGTTATAAACTACAGAATAACAATAAACTACATCTAGCTATCTATTACTCGATTTTTTATTTTTAGATCTTATTACATATATTCATACTTCTGCATTGTACAGATGTGGTAATTGACTGGTGATAAAAACTGATTAACTTGAAGCCAAAAGTATGATTTATTTAACAAAAAGAAAGGTTCACAATCGGTAAAAATATTCTGTAAAATAAAAAATGGTAATATACACAACCTTCTGTTTTGAAGTTGAGTAACAAGGAAAAATTATTCCTCACTACGTCTAGCATACAGCAAAATATAACAGAATTTTCGAGTTATTTTCTGATATCACAATATTTTCATTGTACGTTAAAAAAATGTAAAACAGGCGCGGCTTCGTAATTAGTTGTCAATGTCGATGCGACAGCGGTGAGCTGTCATCGCTGAGAGTAGGTTTCTGGCATTTTTATTTGAAGCGACACGCTTTGTGGAAATTTTATTGGTATCATAATGATACATAATTTTTAAATATTTTGTTAATTTCATATTTAAAGATCTATTATCCTATATTAGACAAACTTTAAAAAATTTACTATTGGCAGATTTGAAAAAAAATATGTAAATGTCTATTTATTATATTATCGCTCTTTCTGTTTCGCTAGAAATATACATAAAGAACTGGTTAAAACGTCTCTTTATCTATACATATAATAAAATTGTAACTAAGTCGAATCTGTACATTAAATATTTTTTGGAAAATCTAATTGAAATAGATATTATTATCGATACAGAGTCCGAATCTATAGTTTTTAGAATTTTTATCTGTCTGTCTGTCTGTTACCGCATCACTAGAAAACCACTGGACAGATTTTGATGAAATTTGGTATGATGATAGCTGGTTATCCGGGTCAACATATAGGATACTTTTACCGCGGGAAATTATCTCATTTCTGAGAAAAAATACAAAAACTGCATTGTAAGAGTATACTAATATGTAAAACCTAATAATCTGATTTTTGGTCATCTGAATGGGGGCAGAGCCGCGGGCAATGCTAGTGTATACTATACAAATACAGTTGATCCAAACTGAAATTCGACTAACAAAAATTATCGTACCATTAATAAATAACAATTCCCAACACTCCTTATCTAAGGTAATATTTCGTAACTGAAAATTGCTATAGATCATAAAGCAACCCTTACAATAAATAATGCAAAGTTCATAAATAACATAGGCGTCCTTAACCATTTAAGATGAGTTATTTTTAATGCCCACCCCAAGTTGTTAAGTGGCCTTAGTAAATTCGTGAAAGTTAAAATTTTGTGGAAAACTTTAAGTTTGACGGAGTCAAAAACTTGAAAGTTTTTTGGGTATTGACCCGCTAAAGTTTTTGGAATAACTTATAAAGACAAATATCTAATATATAATCAAGGAATCTAGGAAAAAATATTTATGTAAATCTCTATCAAGAATTTGGATATTCAAATCTGAATACTTGTATGGATGGTTTATTATTTTTTATTTACATTCATTTTTTGTGAAGTCTAAATTATCTGATCAACCGACTTCAAAAAGGAGGAGGTTCTCAATTCGACTGTATTTTTTTTTTATGTTTGCTACCTCAGAACTTCGTCATTTATTAACCGATTTGGACGATTTTTGTTTTGTTTGAAAGGGTATACTTCCAGATTGGTCCCATTTAAATTTCAAAAAAAAATACCACCCCTAAGGGTGGAAAAATAGCTAATAATGAATTTAACCTACTTCTAATTGTCATATTGACTTGAAACTTTGCAAGTGTTTCTATTTCCGTTGATAGTACAGTGGTTCGGTATTGTTGACCTGATCTGATGGTAAGGCCAGAAGGTGGATAGGTGGAACTCTTCAACGGCTAATAGTAGATACTTTGAGTTTGGGCTTATTTTGTTTGATTTGACAAGCCTAACACGTTAGAATTCTTACTTTGCTACTACTGTTTACACTAAAAAGGGAAAAATAAAAACTTTTTAACAAAAAAATAAAAACTGACTTCAAACAAAAGCACTAAAAAGTAAAAAATAACTGATTGGTAGTTTTCATTTACTATACATACCTAATCAAATATTTTCGAAGTCGGTGTGCTTTGCTTTGTATGGGCTGGCACCGATTTCGAAAATATTTGATTAGGTATGTATTTAATAGGTAGGCTTTAATTACTTAGCCAAAGCACACCGACTTCGAAAATATTTGATTAGGTATGTATAGTAAATGAAAACTACCAATCAGTTATTTTTTACTTTTTAGTGCTTTTGTTTGAAGTCGGTTTTTATTTTTCTGTTAAAAAGTTTTTATGGGCTAAAAATACAAGTAATAAGGCTACTATAATGTTATACTAATATTTGTTTGTTCAGAATATTTTATCAGTACCGATATTCAAATTTTGTACGAACTTTGGAAAACTAGTAAATTTAATAAGCCAAAAGTTACTATGGGGAGGTATTTATAATAAATTAACCGCTTCTCGCGGTTTCACTTGTACTTATGCAAGATATTTGCTATACTTACTTACTTAAGTACTACTTGTATCTGAGTTTTGCTTCATAATACTATGCTTTTTCAACATTTTTTATTTTAGTTAGCATTTTATGCGTGTTTGTTTTTGCACTTAATTTTTATACCAAACCAATTTGAATAATCGTGGTTGCCTCTGGTCTAGTAAGCCAGCCAGTTAGAGTGTTGTGGTCGAGGAGAAGGAGACTGCGACACCCCATTAAAATGAGAAGGTCCTATTTAGTTTTATGGAATAGTAACGTAAATGCTTTATTACCACTATTAAGTAGTAATGGATTATTCTAGCTAGTGATTCATTATATTATAGCGTATATATAGGCAATGCAATTTCTAACTTTACAAAAGGACACTCTGTGTGCCAACTTTTATTTAAATCCGTTGAACTGCTCTCCCAATTAAGTCCAACATCCGTTTCATTAGTCATAAAACACGTTTTTATGAAGTTTAACATCTACAACAAACATAGATCTATGAAAATAGTAAAATATCACGAATAATAGAAATATAGAATGAAATATGTATGTTCATTTTATTAAATACTAGCAGCTCACCTTCGTTTCGCTCGGGTCGCGTCTAGAAAAACAAAAATAAAGCTATCCCTTGGGAACCGTATATTTTTCCGGGATAAAAAGTAACCTATATTCTATTCCAGACTATCATCTATCTTTGTGCCAAATTTCATTCAGATCCGTTTAGCCGTTCTGGTGTGAAAGAGTAACAAACATCTATACTCGCAAACTTTCACATTTATAATATTAGTTTTTATAAGATATTTTTTTTCATTAACTCGTCTAATTTGATTTATTACATCCAGCAAACTAGGGTTCTATCGATTTTTCTTATATATTAAGATTAAACAAAAAATAACACGGTTTTTGTACATCTGAAATGAGCGCCACACTTGCAATTTTACGGGCAAAAAGGAGATTACCCAACTTCGTACATGTCATACCCATTCTCCATAAGTCAAAGAAGTTTTTACCTATCATAATATTTTTAGTATATTTAAATTGTTTAACACAAGAGAGTTGATTATTTTTCATACATGTTTCAATGGTTGACTTAATTAAAATAAGCTTACTCAGCTACAGGTCACAAATTCGATTCCGGGACGACGAAAATATCAAACTAAAAATATTTATTGAACTGACTGAAACTAATGAAATGAAATTCACGTCTTTGTCTTAAAACTAAGAGAAATTGCATAAAAAATGAAAAATGAAAAAAAAAGAAAAATAAACAAAGAAAGAAAGAGAAAGATTTCAAGAGATTTTTTTTTCGTATAAATACTATATAAGTTTTTACATAATTAGTTGGCCTATTTAGTTAAAAATAATTATGTATATTATAACGCAATTCAATCTCAAGGTAAAATGTGGTTAGTTTTGCCATTTGTGTACATTACTGAGTTACTGAAACTAGATCTAGCGTATAAACTTGGGTCGCATTACAGTATTAATGTCAGGGACTATTGGTTGCCCGCGACTCTTCATCGCGTGAATTGTGGGCTTTATGCTATTTAATACTTACAAACAAAATCAATTATAATAGAACTGTTTTATACCTCGATTATGACCAAAGCATATAGATAAAAGTTTAAGAGATATATTCTATTGTTTGACTGTATTAGTAAATTGTGTCCGATTTGATTAGTAAAGAATTTTAGTCATCTTTAGCTGATATCCACGGGTCTGTTCAAGAAGTTGAAAGAATGTAGTGAAAGAAAGAATAAAGGCATAGAATTTATAATATCGATTTAATTATTTCATAGCTTATCTATACTAATATTATAAACAGGTAAAGTTTGTGAGTTTGTGACGTTGTAGGGGGTAATATCTGGATCTACTGAACCGATTTAGATGAAATTTGGTAAGAAGATAGTTTGAGACCTTGGGAAGGACATAGGATGCATTTTATCCCAGAAATAATCCCTTAAGAGGGTGAAAATGGGGATGAAAGTTTGTATTGGGAAACAAGCTAGGGACGAACCCGAGCGAATCGAGGGTGAGTCGCTAGTCCAAAATAATTTAGCCCTCTTTTGACGTCCCATTGCTGGACATAGATAGTTCACTACGCGGTCCAAGTGGGGATTGGCACGTGTTTACCGAAAACTTGTTAACTTCTCCCAAACAAACAAGTTTCCTCCCGATGTTTTAGCGTGAGGTATGTGGTAATCATGTTGAAATGATTAGCACATGAGAATATCAGAGGTACAAAACCCGCAATTTGAACTCGTTTTCGTGGTATCCCAAGCGAGCGCGTTGCCACTGAACTACTACTGCTTCTCAAAATATTTCTAACATCATAATTTACATTTATTTTAAAATATGCTATCAACACTTTCAAGATTGTTCCTCGTCGAATATATTTAAATTTTTCCTAACAATTGGCGTGTTTGTTTCGAAAATAATTCGATACTATTGTTGTTCGTTTCTATTGAAGTTTTTATTAAAAAACTTTAACACTCAAATATTTTGCGTTAATATTATTTTCATAAGTAAATATGAATATCAAGTAACCGGTAAAATAAAATTCAAATATTTTGATACATTTATTTATTTGATAAGCAGTGGTAGCCCAGTGGTAACGCGCTCGCTTGGGAACCCGAGTGAAGAGGGTTCAAATCCCGGGTCTCACACCTTTGATATTTTCATGTGCGAATTATTTCTAACATGATTACCACTTGCCTTACGGTGAAGAAAAACATCGAGAAAACCTGCATGTTTGAGAAAACCTAGAAAGTTTTTGAAAGACATGGGAAGGCCGCCAACCCGCACTTGACCAGCGTGGTGGACTATGGTCTGATCCCCCTTGTATTGAAGGGAGGCCCGTGCCCAGCAGTGGGACGTTAAAAAAAGAAAAGGGCTGAATACATGTTATTTTGATATACAGGTGTTGTTGTTGTGTAAATAATAACTATTTTATTTACGAATCACTTAATATTATATGACACTAGAGTGTCACGTCCTATCTTCGTTCGCGTGTTTGTATGTAAGTTATTTACTCACCCCGAAACGATTGGATAGATTTAGATAAAATTTAGTACATACATAAAATTTAGTACATATACAAACATTTAGGTTACTATTGCCTACTTAGGACCCCACCAGAGCGAACGATGGTAAATCGCCATTATAATATATATGGCTCATTCATATTTTAGCAAACGATCGACACCGCCTTTTAGCAAAATTTCTCACTCTCTCATTTTCACAGTAATTTTCTTCTCATTCTTACAGTAGCCTATGTAAATAATCGTGTTGTAATCGGTTTATACTAATTTCATCTAAATCCGTCCAGCCTTTGCAGCATGAAAAAGTACCAAACATACACACACAGAATAGGAATATTAATATTATTGTAAAATTAATAGATTCATAGTAAAAAAAGTACCTAATTGTTTTTAGAATCAAATCAGTACAGTCAGAGATTATCCGGAAAAAACGAGCATTTGTCAATAGAAGTAGAAATTGTTGCACCATTTTCAATATCATGCTAATAAATTTTCAACTGAGAATTGAGCCTATTGTCATATTATGTCTGAAGTGAATAAATTTAAAACTTTATTAATGAGTGCCACAGAATCTGTGACAAAAGTAACTTGAGCCTTCATAACTAAACGCTCTGATTGACATAAAAAGCTCGCTGAGTGTCTTTAGTCAGTTTTTTTGTACTGAGGCATTTTCTTGCCAAGATGATAGTAAAGTTTTAGAAAAATTACTTATATATTCTAAATGGTCTTCTCATATTCTATACTAATATAGATAGCCCTTTTATTGAGGAAGTCTATAGGTTATATCATATAATATATAGTCTATCTATTCCATACTAACCGTTAAAACGTACCTAGAGACGAACTCAAGCGAAGCGAGGGTGAGTCGCTAGTACACCTAAATATTTGTACCAAATCAAACCTGTTAAATGGATTAAAATTATTTAACACGAACTATAAAACTGTATTAATGTCAAATATACAAAAGCCAACGTGTAATTTCAACTTCAATCACGACGAGGCAGTGTTGCGAATGAAATCAAATAGCGATTGGTTTCACCTCATTTCGTTCGTTCAGATGTCGGTCAATTGAATCAGTTCCCGTTTATATGCTATGCTGTTAGAGTGAGATTCATTAGATATTTAAAATACTGGCTACTGCCTATGGCTTCACTTGAGTACATAACCATTAACCATTACCTAATCGAGCTACTATTATTGGGTGTGTTTGATATTCCTTACTTCAAACGGCTGAATTTGGATGTAATTTTCTATACAAATAGATACTACTCTCAGTGCTTATTTATCCAAACGACCCATTTACCGAAAGAATTTTTAAAACAGAATTATTGTCTGTTAATTTGTGTCAATTTTATAGGTTTAAAATGCACATTTTATTGTAAAAAAGGCGAAAAGATGCACATATATCTATAGATATAATAAAAATTTAACTGATTGCTGTCTGAACATGGAAAATATTTGAGAAAAACTATTATTAGGGGTCTTTATTAACGCAATAGAACCCAAAGTAAGGTTTTTTTTGTTTGTCTGACTGTCTATGCGTTTGTGCGCTACACACGTGTATCACTTTACACTTAGTATTTGTTTTATTTCAATCGTTTTATAAATAAAAAAGTTATGTCAATTCAAAGAATTACCAATTGACTTGTGAGTGAGTCGCTTGTATGTATATAAATTTTAAAAATAACGCTTTATTTTTAAAAGAGGAAAGAACTCTCTACTGTTAATTACAAGTATTGGTGGTTTGAACAAATAAGAACAAATAGCACTAACGTGACTGGATATATAAGCATAGATAAAAAAAGTACTAGATACACAATCCCATACAAAAGTTCTCTTAAAACTGTCATCAATTATGATAAGGTATCTGTTCTAGATGATGTAAATATACAAAAAAGTGAATTGAACCTTAAATGCTTAAAGTGGGTTTCATAAAAAAAATTAAAAGCACGCTTAATTGTTCAAATAAGCGCTCATTCGGTGAGGACATTTTTTGTCGCAGTACTAGTAATAAGATTTGCCAAAAGATGGTCCTATCTGTATATAATATTATACTGTTTATACTGTAAGCATCTATTGATGCACCCGATTGAAACGAGGGTAAAGGGGTAATGGAGAAAGCTCCTCATGCTGCGTCTTTCAATTTACTCTAAAGAAAAAATAAGACTTACCTATGCTTTAATTAATTTTATTTATTATACAATATAAAAATAGTACTTTATGAAAAATTATTTAAACTGATATTTTTTTAAATATTATATAGTTCAAATATTTATATATTTTTAATTAAAAAAATATTAAGTAATTGTTAGTAGGGAAAATGGCAAGTGCTAGTTTGTTCTCTATTCATAGAAATTACCATTTTACGAAAATAGCAGTGTTTTTTTCTGAATATAATATTATGTTCCACTAAATTACGGTCACGGCGGTCAATCACACCGAGATTAACATCTCATCTCATTATCGCAGGAGATATTACAGTACAAGTGGTATATGGGGGTGTATGTAAACTCAAGAGCACTGTTTATTTTTTATCATTTTACTCTTATAGGTATACCAATGGGACGAAAATCAGGCTCCTTGAGATATTAAACGTTAGATCGATGTCCTTATATGATTTTTGAGGTACAGGGATGCAACACCGTTTTCTTCTAAAGTACGAGCTGTTAATGAGAGTTTCTATGGTAGATTTCTGTTTAGGATTTCACAATTTGTAATCGTATAAGTAAGGCGCTGGACCAAAGCGCTAAATACTTATTTTTATTTATATATTGTTATAGTTTGAATAGATTGCGCCCGACACTACGCATAATCTATACATATAATAAAATTCTGAGGCGAATCTGTACATTAAATATTTTTTAGAAATCTTATTGAAACAGTCATCATTATTGATACAGAGACCGAATCTATAGTTTTTAGAATTTTTGTCTGTATGTCTGTCTGTTTGTCTGTCAGTTTGTCTGGGAACGCATCACGAGAAAACCACTGGACAGATTCTGATGAAATTTGGTATTATGATAGATGATTATCCGGGTCAACATATAGGATATTTTATCTCTGAGAAATCTATACGTTTACGTGAGAAATCTATGACGTTAAAACTTAACTACGCTAATCAAAATATAAAAAGTATGTGGCAAATAATTTTCTTTATTAAAATTCTTCTGTTCATAAAATATATAATATAGCTAAAAAGAATATGCAAGCTATTGCTTGTCAAGATCGTTAAAATAATATTGAAAAAAGAAAGAAAGATGTGTTTATTTAATTAAAGCATACTTTTAATTGAACGACCTAGTAAAGATATTATTTGTAGAAAAGAAAGTGGGCGATGACCAATTCTTGCAATTCAGTCAGACTCGTTAATCACTTCATAAAAGTTATAGTGTCTTGTTTATAATTTAACTACTAAGTTAAGTAGATACCAAGTTTTCGTGTGCTTTAAATTGTTTTTGTTTTATTCACTATTTGTTTTAACTAATAAATATGAGACAGATACTTGTTTGTATGTTGATCGTACTGTTCACTTTGCTAATAATAATCTATACATATAATAAAATTGTAACTAAACCGAATCTGTACATTAAATATTTTTTGAAAAATCTAATTGAAATAGACATTATTATCGATACAGAGGCCGAATCTATAGTCTTTAGAATTTTTGTCTGTCTGTCTGTCTGTTACCGCATCACGGAAAAACCACTGGAGGGATTTTGATGAAATTTGGTATGATAATAGCTGGTCATCCGGGTCAACATATAGAATACTTTTTACCGCGGGAAAATATCTCATTTCTGAGAAAAAAATACAAAAACTCCAATGTAAGAGTATAGTAATATGTAAAAGCTAAGAATTTGGTTTTTGGTAATCTGAACGCATATTATGTACATAGTTTTATCCATACAATGCATTATCTATAATTCCTTAGTGTCATTTGCAGTAGGACCCCTTGGCTTATGGAGTTAAAGTGCTAAAACTTCTTAAAAGGGACACAGCACTCCGTCTTATCGCATTTACTGGTGACATAAAGGCTTCTTTATCACCCAAAGAATCAGCACTACGATTCAGACAGCATTCTTGCCACAATTCTACACGGACATGTACGGTGATCGTTGAAAGTACATTTATTTTTTACATATATGTATATACATATTTGAGTACTAGATCTAGATCTCTTCTATATTATTACTATCTGATACTGCATGCATTCAGACTTTTTAAACCCATTAATGCAAGCGAAATCAAGCCGTAGTCAACCACACAAATGCGAGTTGGTAGACTGTTAGTCTTTTGTAAAATCGTTTTTCCTTCACCGTACATCAAGTGGTAATCATGTAATAAATTATTTGCACATGGCATTACCTATTACGTCTTTAATCGTGGGTTCAATGCCGTTCTAAGGTAGAATCCTCGTGTCGTACAAATATTTATTTTTTCTACACAATGATAAAAATTGTAAGTAAAATCGTTCGATTCTTCAAATATATGTAGGTCGTACCATTTACAATTTTATTTTGCACATATTTTTTGTTACAGGTTTCATTATGTTGTAGCATAATCAGTGACCTCAAAAATACTTAGTGCTATCGGAAATGTCCAAGTTTCTAATTAGGGTGGTATAAGCCAATTAAATTTGAGTACGGGTGTGTTCGTCTACTTTGTATATGTAACTTTAATTGCTTTGCATTTTCAGGTCAAGGCTATACGTATGGCTCAAGTTTAGAAAAAGAGCTGAGTGGACAATGGCACTTTCTTTTAGTTATTATTTAGCTTACTAAAACCCAAAATTAATGCTGAGTAAGTATATACATTTACATATAATACTAGCGACCCAACGTTACTCCGCTCGGGTTCGTCCCTAGTTACGTTTTAAGGTTTAATATAAGTTTCTCAGAGATGAGATATTTTCCCGCAGTAAAAATTATCCTATATTGACCCGGATCACCAGTTATCATCATACCAAATTTCATCAAAATCTGTCCAGTGGTGGTTGGTGGTAATATAATTTGGTTTACAAGAATCAAACTTGTCACCTGATGCTGAACCAGACACAACGCCACTATATCAAATGGTCCAGATAGACTAAAGTCTTTGTTTTCAACAGAGGCCTTCACACTGACATATATTCACGAGAACAATGTATTTATTGTTGTACACGTGTGTTAAGTATCATAAAAAAATCATATATAAATCGAATATATTTGATTTCATCACAATGCTGACTTTTATTTTATTCTATACTAAATTAGTTTTTCGGGTTACGTTATATTCGACAAATTTTATAGAATTTATATATCGATATTTTTTTCAATTTTTATGGACAGATAAACAAACTATAGCCAAAACGTAGCGCTATCTATATAATATCTTAATATATAAAATTTCCGTGTCACGATGTTGGTCCGCGATGAACTCTGAAACTAGTAATCCGATCTCTAAGTTACTTTTTTTTAAATGTGTGATTCAACTTAAAAGATAGAATAGTTTTTATCCCGATTATTTCTTTTTTAATGAAAAATTAACGAACTTCATATCCGGAGAGGCATTTCGATGAGAGAACCTGAGCAAGGGCTACTCCAAACTACAAATTCTACTAACTAAGCTAAAGAAAAAGAAATTTATAAGTTTACTAGCATTGTCCGCGGCTCCGCCCGCGTTCAGATAACCAAAAACCAAATCTTAGGTTTTACATATTACTATACTCTTACATTGCAGTTTTTGTATTTTTTCTCAGAAATGAGATATTTTCCCGCGGTAAAAAGTATCCTGTATGTTGACCCGGATAACCAGCTATCATCATATTAAATTTCATCAAAATCTGACCAGTGGTTTTCTCGCGATGCGGTAACAGACAGACAGACAGACAGACAAAAATTCTAAAAACTAAAGATTCGGCCTCTGTATCGATAATCATGTCTATTTCAATAAGATTTTCCAAAAAATATTTAATGTACAGATTCGGCTCAGTTAGAATTTTGTTATATGTATAGACTGCAGCAATTTCGCAAGCTTCTGTTCTGTCCCAAGTCTGCTAGTAATATTCTAAATGTAAAATGCATTGAGTGATGCAAGCAGGTGAAGCAAGGTTAAATCACTAGTTTTGTATATACTTGTATATTAATCTGATTCAAACGAGATTTCCGCTTTTTGAACATTAAAAGTTATTTAACAGTATTTGTAATATATAATTAATAAAGAGACTCCGAATTAAATATTTCGTTTGAAATTCTAAAACAATATTTTCCAAAATTTGCTATTTCCGCAAATATAAACTCGATTAATTCAATATCAAATTAAAATTTTCAACCAAATTACTCAAAGATACAAACTGTCTAAAATGTATTTAAAACCAGTTCTCCAATGTGGTTGTTTTCAACAACCTACTTTTTTATTATTTTATATTTTTATAAATATGAGAAATGATTTAGCTGATAGTACATTCTTAGATTTACGAGAATATTTGACATTTTAAATAAAACTATCTTTTCGGATTTTTTCGATTTATTTTGATTTTTGGTTAATATGTAGCAATCATGGTTACGGGAGAGACTAAGGTTTTAGATGTCTTAAAGACATTTAGCTGATGTGTAGAGTACATACTTTTTTAATTGTAAAAAAAAAATTAAGATGAAAAAATTCAAAACGGCGATAATTAATGTCTGTATGTTTTTGTGGATATTTTACGTTATTTATATACATACATACATACATACATATTATAGGTCAAACACATTTTCTTAGGTATAGCCTAAGAAAATGTGTTAATAAATGTGTTATTTATATACATACATATTATAGGTCAAACACATAATCATCCTTTGGGCTTCGCCTCAGTTGGGTAAAAATGGTAAGCCTGCACGTACAATCGATTCATTTGTCTTCACACCATGTATCATATCGTACGTACGACTGTAAAAAATGCTTTGTTTCCATATAAAGCCTTACACATTTTTGCAAAAGCAAAACGGGTAAAACTTAAAAATTTCACTTCAATAGAAATATCTTTTGTGATGAGATATTGAAAGCTTGTTGAATTATGCATAAAAGTTGCACAGACGACCTGAAAATATTACAACAAACTACAGCATAACTTCACGGAACGTGTGCATTGAATAAATTATGTTATGTAAAAGGAATTAAGAGTGTTATTCCGAAAGCTACACAGATTTTAGACAGCTCTATTGTCATATCTCCACTAGTATTGAATTATTATCATGTTTACATATGTATGTGTATGCCAGATAATCTGTTTTGATTCTAAAAGCTGAAGATTTGTTACTGGGACTTCAAATTTTGGAAACGAGTATTTTAACTAACTTTATTCGCGGATATGTACCTACCTACATAATGTGCATATGATAATATAGGATATAAGCTATCTATTCAGAGTTTTATCTAATTAAATTAGTTGAACCGGAACAGAGTGAACAGGTACTCATAAGTTTATATATCTATTTTTAACCGACTTTAAAAAAAGGAGGTTATCAATTGGACACGTATGTGTGTAATATTCTTAGGGCTTCAAAACAAATATACAAAATTTTATAGGTGTATGTATATATGTATGTATGTATGTATGTACGTATATATATATGTATGTTTGTATGTATGTTTGTCCACGCATTTCTCCGAAACTAGTAATCAGATCGTGATTAATGTTTTTTATTTGCTTATTCACATAATAATAATAATGTTACACATCAGATTATTCCAAAGCATTGCATAAATAAACTATGGTTGGCTTACGTGCTAGATCTAGTCAACACGTTACATAACTATCTCGTTGCTTTAACTCTTACCGGTCGTGTCTAAGTATAGTCCCACCGGAGTATGAGAGTGACAGGAATAGAGAGTGCACGTTATGTCTGCGCGTACACTTGTGCACTATAATATCTCTTGCGCATCTGGCTAGTCTCATAGTCATTGAGATTGGCCGCCGTGGCTCAAATCGATCAGGAGGGCATTCTTATAGCCAGTTTTTTTCTCTTAGTATAATATTGTTATGTGCGCTGAATAGGTAACATATGTAGAATCCTTTCTATATGTATTTATTGAAATTCTGTATATAATTAAATATTTTTTTCTTACTCGTTCATGTGTAAATTTTGACAGGGACGACATTTTCGCTTTTTATTATGTGAACAAGTATTTTAAATGGTAAATTTATGTTAAATAAATAAATATTTTGGAATATTAACACACAACACCATCTAGTTAGTTCCATGGTAAGCTACGAGGCTTGTGTTATGGATTCCATATAGTTGATACGCTACGTATGCATAACTTTAAATATAATACATATTATAAATATACAAACAACCATGACTGGAGTACAAAATTATTTGTGCTTATCGCACAAATGAATGTCCCCTGTGGGACTCGAACCCGCGATCGCTGGCACAGAAAGTAAGGTCACTACAAACTGAGCCAAACGTGTCGTCAAATGTATATGAGAACATATTGAATTTGTTAAAAAAATCATTAATGAGCCCTTTCTCTAAATTTACCGTATTCTACCTACTTTCAAACATTTATTTTTTATATGGAACAACACTATGATTTGATGCGAAAATGTTTTTGAATCTTGGAATATTGTATCATTAATACCTAAAACAAGTGCAATCTTTTTTTTTATTAAATAAAATGATTCATTTCTCTAGAGATAATATTACATCTAAATATGTCGTTGTAACGGAAATGTGAACGTAGTCTCAACGGGTCGCCATTTCCAATTTCATTATCTTAATATTTCATGACAATTACACGTAACACACTTTACTAACGATGTAATTAGAGTTTATATATTTATATATATATATATATATATATATATATATATATATATATGTATATAGCTTAAATATAAATAACTTTAAATATGTATATATTTAAAGTTATATATATGTGTAGTGTATCAACTATCTGGTACCAATATCACAGGCCTCGTAGCTTACTATGGAGCATGGAACTAGATGGTGCTGAATTAACTCTCTTTTTAACCGATTTCCCAAAAAAAGGAGGAGGTTCTCAATTCATCGGAATCTTTTTTTTCTTTTTTTTTAATGTATATTCACCGATTACTCGAAGACGCCTGAACCGATTTGAATTTTTTTTGTTTCAAACAAAACAACAATATTTTAAGATATTAATATCTAATAGGTAAATATGTATTTTACGTATCGAAATGTATAAGATTTGCTTTGCATCAGCTGGCACCGACTTCGAAGATATCTGATTAGGTATATATTCTAAATGAAAACCTCCGTTTAGTTATTTTTTACATTTTAGTGCCTGGAATTCGGTTTCTATTTTTTTTTAAAGTTTTTTCAATGGTTATGGTAATTGGCTTTGAAGCCTGATAGCAGAACATGAAACGCTTTCCAAAATATCAAAATAAAGTAGACATGAATCAAATTTAATTTCAGTGAAAACGATATGTTCTTTAGGCGGCAGTTAAGAAAACACAACGATTCGCAACTTTCACTGCTCATTATAATTTTCTGGTCATTAGTATTCGAGATGGTTTCTAAAGAAAGTGACTTAGAATTTAAATCTCGGTACTCCAAATGATTTGGTGGGACATAAGAATTAGACATAATATTACCTGTATAGTGCATACATACAGGTGATTGTGTGGGGCTCGCTGGTCAAAAAAGCCAGTATTGCTCATCTGGAACTGCAGGATCGCTTGCGCACTGAACTACGACAAATATGGGATATAAGACTAGGTTGAAAGATCTAGATCTATAATATTGTAATAATATTTTTATTAAGATTTAAACATTTTTGTACCTTTAACATAAGCATATCTTCTTCTTTTATATGATGTTCTCCTGACCGATTCCGGCCACGGCGGCCAATCTCATTGAGACTAGCCAACTGCGCAGGAGATATTATAGTGCACAAGTGTACGCGCAGACACAAATGCACTCTCTATTCCTGTCACTCTCATACTCTGGTGGGACGACCACTCGACACGACCAGTGAGAGTTAAGGCGCAGGACCGACGGCTTTACGTGCTCTCCGAGGCACGGAGGTGAAATACCGCTAACTTCCCAACTCCGGGCTGTTACTGAGACTTAATATACAGAAAGACTCAATAACTAAACTTGGCCCGACCCGGGACTCAAACCCAGGACCTCCTGTGTGCAGCCGTACATGCTAGCCACTACACCACTGAGGCAGTTAAACTTCTTTTATATACTAATATTATAAAGAGGTAAAGTTTGTGAATTGTGAGTTTGTGACGTTGTAGGGGGTAATCTTTGGATCTACTGAATCGATTTAGATGAAATTTGGTAAGAAGATAGTTTGAGACCCTGGGAAGGACATAGGATACTTTTTATCCCGGAAATCATCCCTTAAGGGAGTGAAAATACAGATGCATGTTTGTACGGGGAATCAAACTCGGGGGAACGGGGATTCGCTAGTATATAAAGAGGTAAAGTTTATGAGTTTGTGATGTTGTAGGGGGTAATCTCTGGATCTAACTAATCGATTTAGATGACACTTTTGGACAGACATTTTAAATAGTTTGAGACCCTGGGAAGAACATAGAATACTTTTTGTCCCGTAAATCATCCCTTTAGAGGGTGAAAATGGGGATGAAAGTTTGTATGGGGAAGCAACCTAGGGACGAACCCGAGCGAAGCGAGGGTGAGTCACTAGTAATATATCCGTTAATTATAATTTAAATTCGTTGCGAATATTAAATGAAGCGGAAAACGGTCAGACACTTTCGCATAATTAAATATGTTAAAAGCTCGAAATCAAATTGAAATATTATCTATGGATCAATTAAAAGGTTATTATAAAATCTTCTATTAAAAAATTTAAAGTACGGTTGGGAAGTATTTTTATCGAATCTATTTTCTTATCATTTTTACTTTTTAATTAATATATTTCATTAAGTCGAGATTTCGCGCAAAAATTTTAATGTATATGAATATGAAGTACTAGCGGTATACTCTCGCTTCACTACGGGTTCTTCCCTAGAAAAAAATCTATCCCACGGGAACCGTACATTTTTGTGCAAATCCAATCTATAATCTATCTCTGTGTACAAAAAAATTGTATGCATGAGTGTTTTGTTATTCCTTCACACATAAACGGCTGGGCAGATTTGGATGAAATTTTGTGCACTGATAGGCTACGTTTTGAAGTACTCATATGCACAATCGAAGTAAGCATAAGTTGCTAGTGAGCATAAAGATCCAGTGCCCTATTTGTTTTTTAATTATCTTTCGAAATTAAGAGAAAAGAACAAGTAGTTTTAGTAGTTAGAAGCAATGTTTAATCTTCATGCTAACATTTTCTAACAAAACCAAAGAAGCATATAAGGCATAGTAACATGAATATTTTGGTAATAATCTAGCTAAATCTAATACTAAAATTGTTCTACAATCTAGACTATGTACACAACGACGTTGCATCTAAGCAAACATTAACACCGAAGTAATATTACCTTGGGATAAACTTGGTAATATATTATATATAAATTATAGTAAGTTATGCTTGTAGCGTTCTCATACGAGTACTTTCTTCACAATACTGTTTATTAATGAAATATGTGTTCACAATGCTGCTGTTATTTTATCTTTACACCTAATTTATTAAGCAATTTTAAGAGCAAAGAGGTAATCAATTTTAACCGACTTCCAAAAAAGGAAGATGTATGCATTTTTTTATCTGTGTACTTCATGCGACATATTCGCTAAATGCAAACTGATTGTTACCGTGATTCTTTAATGAATCCGACTAATATAATAACGCGACATTTGTGAGTATGTCCATACATCCTTCACATCCATATTATGTATGTTAGTTACTTTTTAATGCAAAAAGTACTAAACGGATTGTGATGAAACTGTACAATAATATAGATTACAAAAAAGAGTAACGCATATGCTATAATTTTAGATCAATAAATAACGCGGAAGAGCCGTGGTTATTAACGAGTCGATTTTACTTAAAAATATAAGTTGAAAAAAACTCCTTGAGAGTGGTAAATCTTTAGTTAAAAAGTGATTATATTACTTCATATTTTAATACTAGATAAACTAGATAAATAATATATGCCAAAATTGTTTGTCCTACAATCTATTTAAATATAAATATAAATACGTTGGGACATTAACATATAGCACCATCTAGTTCCATGGTAAGCTACGAGGCTTGTGATATGGATACCAGATAGTTAATACACTACACATATATAACTTTAAATACATAGGTACATATTATAAATATAAACACCCATGACTGGAGTACAAACCTTCGTCATTACACAAATGAATGCCTCCAACGGGACTTGAACCCGCGACCGCTGGTACAGAAAGTAGGGTATACTACAAATTGAGCCAAACGTGTCGTCAATAAATATTAGCGTAGGTAAAGATATTTAGATAGATGGAAAATAAATGAATGCGCCATATATAGTATAAAAAGCAAAAGATTTTCCTTAAATAATCTTAATGAGAAAGATATAATTGAAAGAACATAATTGATGAGCCCGTGCGCCTTGAATGTTTAACAATAATTTTGATTACATCACAGACTATATATAATCTTCCAGTTAGCTTTTATCAACTAATTGAAATTCTTCCGCAGACGATGCTGATAGGTATATAATATGTACATTTATTTTCAAATATGAACAAATTTCTTGCTCTTATCAATTTGAATAAAACTTTTCGGATTTTTTCGCGAATTTATTTTGATTTGTGGTTCCCAAAGTTTCGAATGTTTTACAGCAATTATGGTCACGGGTAAGACATGTCCTTCAATCGAAATGTGTCATCAAAAAGATAGTTTGTCAATCGAAAAGATAGTTTTATTTAAAACTAGCAGAACCCGCGGCTTTGCTCGCGCTAAAACTACAAAAGAAACTCTAAAAAAGAAGTTTTACAAACTTACATCTCCTATTTTACCCCCTTATGGGATGAATTTCAAAGAATGCTGAAACACATATTTATTTAATTGTATCGAAGAGCATTAATACCAAGTTTCAAAAAATTCTACTATTTTTTTCTACTCATATTTTTTGGACTTGTATTATAACGTGTTTTCCCGTAGGAATGAGATTATTTTCCGCGGTATAAAGTAGCCTATGTCACTCTCCAACCCTCCAACTATCTACACACAAAAATCACGCCAATCCGTCATTCTCTTTCCACGTGAAAGAAGGACAAACAAACAAACAAACAAACAAACAAACAAACAAACAAACAAACAAACAAACAAACAAACAAACACACTTTCACATTTATAATATTAGTATGGACGTCAAAGATCACGTAAATCTAAGAAAGTTTTATACTCTTAACAACCTTAGTATAAAAAGCAGAAAATATTTTAATAATGGCATATCGTGACTTCAGCTGACTTTTTTCCCCCATAAATCCATAATAAGTAGACAAGCGCCATAAAAAGAAAACTTAATGTCAGTACACACGCACAAAGACATTACGTGTAGGAAAAACACTCTATTTTTATATCGGTGTCATATATAGGATATTGAAGACTGGCTTCATCGTTTATATTACGCTTTATGATATTCTAATAAGCCGAGTTGTTTTTGCATGCTTGGTGGTTTGGTAAACTTGTTTTTGTTCGTAGCTCTGCTTGCATTGTAAGCGGAGTGGCAATAAAAGGCGCTTAAATTCATTTCCACGATGCAATCTCTATTCTTGCCAAAAATAGAAATCTATTCAGCGGTTAAGGAGTGAAGATAACAAGCAAATAGATAAAATTACTTAATATAGGCACATCTATACATATAATTTATCTATAAATAAAATTGTAAATAAGCCAAATCTGTACATTAAATATTTTTTGGAAAATCTTATTGAAATAGACATTGTCGATCGATACAGAGGCCGAATCTATAGTTTTTAGAATTTTTGTCTGTATGTCTGTTACCGCATCACGGAAAAACCACTGGAGAAATTTTCATGAAATTTGGTATGATGATAGCTGGTTATCCGGGTCAACATATAGGATACTTTTTACCGCGTGCAAATATCTTACTTCTCAGAAAAAAATAAAAAAACTGCAATGTAAGAGTATACTAATATGTAAAATCTAAGAATTTGGTTTTCGGTCATCTGAACGCGGGCGGGGTTTACTGCAAAAATAAATTTATTAGTAAGTTTGATCACAAAGGTTTGAATTCATGAAGAAATGGCTTTCGTATTGACGACGTTATTTATAGATTAATAAAGTTGATAATTGCCTAAAACGTTTTTAGAATTTTTGTCTGTCTGTCTGTTTGTGACCGCAGCACGAGTAAACCATTGGATAGATTTTGATGTAATTTGATATGATTATAGTTGGTCCAGGTCAACATATAGGATACTTTTTACTGCGGGAAAATATCTCATTTCTGAGAAATCTATACTAAACATTAAAACGTAACTAGGTACGAACACGAGTGGAGCGAGGGTGAGTGGCTAGTAATTTATACAATTTATATATAAACATAATGTACAATATCTATATATATAAAAGAAAGTCGTGTTAGTTACTTCGCTTATAACTCAAGAACGGCTGAACCGATTTAGCTGAAAATTGGCAGGGAGGTAGTTTAGAGCCAGGAGAAGGACATAGGATACTTTTTATCCCGTTCGACCGCGTTCCAATTTTTATGATATTTTAATTTTTGGATTTCTCTTAGTCCGGGATAGGTAAGTATTAAAACATATAATTAAAATGTGAGAAAGAAAGATTTTTTCTTTTTATATCTATTTAAAACGTACCTAGCGACGAACCCGAGCGAAGCGAGGGTGAGCCGCTAGTCTAGAAATAAAGAAATAACAAAAGCATATTACGTATTTAGAGAGCTCGGAACAATTTCCACAGGCGGCGCCAAATTACCCATACTGTGTAGATTCATTTACTTCTTTCACGCCTGCAGATTGCATGCGGTCTAAATTAAGTTATGTTTACTTTATGTAAGAAACTAAATACATTTTATTAGATATATCTGATGGAATAGCATATTATATAGCAGGTCGTAGATTCGATTCTTGCACGGAGTAAAATTACAATGTATAAGACAAAACAGTACAGTACCTTTGTCTCCTGTATTCGTCAATGGATTTTTTTATAGCTGTTGACGAGCTTTAGTAATATTTTAGTTTCTAAAACTTATTGCGATTATTTTTTATTCGTTACCTGTTTATGTAGAGAAAATCTATACATATAATAAAATTGTAACTAAGCCAAATCTGTACATTAAATATTATTTGGAAATTCTTATTGAAATAAACATTATTATCGATTCAGAGGCCGAATCTATAGTTTTTAGAATTTTTGTCTGTCTGTCTGTTACCGCACTACAGAAAAACCACTGGAAGGATTTTGATGAAATTTGGTATGATGATAGCTGGTTATCCGGGTCAACATATAGATTACTTTTTACCGCGGGAAAATATGTGATGTCTGAGAAAAAATACATAAACTGCAATGTAATAGTATACTAATATGTAAAACCCAAGAATTTGGTTTTGGTCATCAGAACGCAGGCTGAGCCGAGCAATGCTAGTAAAAACATATATCAAATACCAAACGAATACTGTTACGTAATTGAGTCACATTATAATATGCATCTTATAAGTCCACCTCAAAGGCGTTCAAAATCTCTATACCAAATTTTCATTTAAATATTAATAAATCTAATCTCTTTATACAGAATATATTAATTTTTGCAAGATATTTAGTTAGAGCAAACCTTGTTACTTAAGTCAGCACAATGCTCAAAATCTGATAAAATATACAGTAAAATTATATCTGCGGTAACTTGCATTGAATGGACGGAGAAGATAAAGAGAAAAAAAGAGAAATAAAGTTGGACTGACGAAAGTATATATGACGTAGAATAATTGCGTGCTGAGATGTCGGCTGATAGAAGGACACATGTATGTATTTCAAGCTCACGTACAGTCCTTGTCCTATGAAATCAAGAAGGTCAAGTTGAAAATGTATAATGTATAAAATGCGAATAGTTGCTATATATATATATATATATATATATATATATATATAATGCTACATTGCCTTACAGAATGGAAAAAAATCCATTCCCCGTTCGTTTGTTCCTCGATGTTAGAATAATTGTTGTAAAATTTTACGGTTTTTTGTAGTTTTAAGATATAATATTTGTTCTAGAGTTTTTCTTCTTACAATGAACTATATCGATTAGTGTAATAAAAAATAACGATTTAGCTTTTTACATTTTTAATTGATTCGATTACAGGCTAAGGTAAGCCTTTAAAAAAAATAAAGCGATGTAATCTATGCTCATCTGATACGGTTTAAAGCCATTAACAATAAAACTTCATTGAATGGAATTGAAATATAACTGCATTTCAATAAAATTTAATTAAATAAAAAAAAATAAGACAGTTTCCTTTGAATAAAACATATTATCTTCTAAATTTAAGGTACTTTTTATCAATATCAAGTTCATTTGTTTCAGCCTGTATAGTCGGTGTATTATTGCAGTAATATACATACATAAATTGCTCCTCTACGTGTATGCTTGTTAAAACTTTGCACTACCAAGTGCGTCTAACATACACTGGTATATATGTATCTATACAAGTATTAGAACATTCGTGCCACTTTTAATGAATGTCTACTCGTAGTTGTAGTAACATAAAAACTTTTTAACAAAAAATAAAAACTTGACTCCTATGTAAAGCAAATCTGTTATATTTCGATACGTAAAATACATATTCACTTATTAGATATTCATATCTTAAAATATTGTAGGCTGGCACCGACTTCGAAAATATCTGATTAGGTATCTATTCTAAATGAAAACCTCCGTTTAGTTATTTTTTACATTTTAGTGGGTTAAAGTCGGTTTTTATTTTTTGTTATAAAGTTTTTATTTTTCCATTTTAGTATAGACGTAATAAGCAGGTAATTTGTAAGAAGAAAGTTTTTTAATAACATATTCGACTAAGAAATTTATTTAAAAAATATATTTATTGTTGATTTTTTTAAAAAACCGCTCGACAGATTTCGATAAAATTTATATGGGACCACCTGGGATGTATACCCTTTGAAACAAAAAAAAAATCCAAATCGGTTCTGGCGTCATCGAGTAATCGGTAAACATACATAAAAAAAAGAAAGAAAAAAAAATTCCGACGAATTGATAACCTCCTCCTTTTTGGAAGTCGGTTAATAAAGTATACTAGTTCGCCCAAAAATCGAAATTCGATCATAATCATTATTGAAAAGTTATAAATATATAATTAGCGGCTCACCCTCGCTTCGCTCGGTTAAGTCCCTAGGTACGTTTTAAATGGATATAAATGGCTAATAGCCAGGGTTAGTAATTTTTTTTGGTGATTTTTTTGGTATTTTAATAGTTATTCTACTATTCAGGGTGAAGACAAATCCAACAAAACAAAGATCATCGAAATCGGTCCAGCCGTTTTCGAGTTATAAATGGTGTACTCGTAACTAACCCGACTGTTTCACATATAAAGATAACTAGCATTGCCCGCGGCTTCGCCCGCGTTCAGATGACCGAAAACCAAATTCTTAGGTTTTACATATTAGTATACTCTTACATTACAGTTTTTGTATTTTCTCTGAGATGAGATATTTTTCCGCAGTAATAAGTATTCTAAATGTTGACCCGGATAACCAGTTATCATCAAACCAAATTTCATCACAATCCCTCTAGTGGCTTTTCCGTGATGAGGTCACAGACAGACATACAGACAAAAATTTTGAAAACTATAGATTCGGCCTCTGTATCGATAATAATATCGATTTTCATAACATTTTCCATAAATATTTAATGTACAAATTCGGCTTAGTTACAATTTTATTATATGTATAGACATTATAGACAATGGATTTTACAAATTCTATAATAATTACTCTTAATTATAACTGTAATTTTTATTCTTATGTTATATCTATACATATGGGATTTTTTGACTGCAGTCAATCATTTATTTATTAAAGACACCATCAGCAACCGTATAGTGAAACAAATATAAGGAGTTTTATACCACTGAGCTATCATATAAAATTTCATATCTTTGAAACAATTTAAAAACGCAACTGCACGGTCGTTTAAAATTAAAGCTAACCCAAGATTTGCGAGTTTTGGTAAATTTTATTCATTCAGCTAAGAGTATAAGCCGCGAAACGCTTATTTCTTTGGGCGGATTTATGAAATTCAACAAATTTAATCCTGTAAATCTAATGTCCATAACATTGTTTGTAAAATATAGCAATAAATGATTGTACAGTGATAAGGCAGTTAAAAATATTTGAAATACTAGTTTTTGCACTTGTCTTATGGCATATTAAGCGGCGTGGAGATCAAAGGTTGCCTATGTCCGTCCCCAAGCCTTTATGTTTTTGCCAAATTTTATCGAAATCTGTTCAGTAGTTTAAGCGTGATTTTCCAAAAAATATTTTATGCACAGATTCGGCTTAGTTACAATTTTATTATATGTAAAGCTAGGTAGATAAATTTCAGGTGTTGAAAAAACCATACTAATTTCTTGTTTAATAAATCACTTCCGCGGCCACTCGGACTTTTACTATCTAAATTATAAAAACTTTATTAGAAAAAAGCATATACAATCAATTTTATAGTTTCAGAGATTATTACAAACAAACAAACAAATTTTTCTTACTTCATAAATTTTTTACTTCACTTCATCCATAGTTGATTTAAATTTTCAGAAAATTTCTCATAATGAATCAAACCCATGAACTAGCTATTCGCCATAAAGTAGGTCAAAATTTCCTTATTCAAGCAGTTTCAACTTAATAAAGGTGTGGTTTGGTTGGTTGGAATGTCAAATGAAGTAGCTCTGTTTTGCCAGTCGTTTAAATTTGTTTACAGGTGAATAGACGTAGATTATGTCAATTAGTTATTTTTGTAGCCAAATAACTTATTTTTCTTGATTTTGAGAAATACATATATATACTTTATACACGAATAAATAGTTGGAACGTGGAAGAAAATCCTTAAAAAACCTTAAACTTATCAAAATTTACACAAAGGAAAATTTATTTTGTTTTTAAAAATAATAATAACTGCGTTTTTTTAAACTAACCTGAAGTGGTAATCGAAATAACTAAAAATGCAAAAAATACGCGGTCACTATGTTATTAAAATAATCGATAGAGTCTATGGTAAACATAAAATCTCTTGAACTTAAATTTTATCTTACAATTAAAGGAAACTATGTAATTTTCCATATGTAGTACCGTGCCTTAGAGAACATGTAAAGCCGTCGGTCCTGCGCTTGATCTTTCATTATTCGTGTCATATTATTGTCCTACTGCAGTTTGAAAGTCAAAGGAATAGAAAGTGCACTTGTGTCGTGCTGATAGCTAGCTTAGTGAGATTAGCTGGCACAGCCGAAATCGGTTTAAACGGTCATTATTATCTTACTAATATATGAATGGGAAAGCTTAGATGTTTGGATGTTTGATATTCAATCAAGCCAGAACAGCTGAACGGATCTGGATGAAATTTGGCACAAAGATAGATTATAGTCTGAAATAGCACATAGGCTACTTTTTATTCCAGATAAATCTACGGTTCCCGTGAGATACATTTGTTTTTTTTCTTCTAGTTAGTTACTTATACTTTTATTAATATGTGCTTCGCTTTCGTTTTCCATAATAATATACATTATCAAAATCATTTACATTATATATTAAAAGTGAAACAACAAAGTGTTGAAATTAAGTAATGAATGCACAGAAGCGAGATCATCCCTTCAGGGATTATTCAACCCTAACAAGGATTACGGTCTACACAAGAAAATATTGTTGCTCATACCTGGAGTATTTTAGTTAAAATTATTATGAAAATTTAAAATTTCTAATAACTGTATTAAATTAAAAATTGCTATGAATCTTACTACTATGCAAATGCGAAAATTTGAATGGATGGATGTTTCTTACTCAATCACGCCAGAACGGCTGAACGGATCTGGATTAAATTTGACACAGGAGATAGATTATAGTCTGGAATAGCATATAGATTTTATCCCGGAAAAAGGTCAGTTCCCGGAGGATATATTTGTTTTATTTGTCACTAGGGATGAAAACGAGAGAAGCGAGGGTGAGCCGCTAGTCTTACAATATATTATATTTACAATACATTTAGATGTATGGTGATCTTTGGTTGGACGCTGAAATTAAATGTCGCGGGTTCGATTTCGGTACGCAATTAATTTTTGTAGAAATCATGTGATAAAATAAGACCTTAAGTAAATAATATGGTATAGCTATTCCATATATAATGTAATGTTTTATTACTGAAGATTGAGTAAAAGAATCTGAAGAGTCCAGGAAAAGAATGATCAAAGTCACTTTGAGAACAACTGGGAGAAAAACGAATTTTTAACTTTGAAAACTTATAATTGCTTATAAAAGCGACACCACACAAACGCTGTCTAACATAAAATCACAGATTATCAGTCAGGTTTTATTTATCTTTTTACGTAATTGGATAAAGGTCATAGATTCGATTCTGTTTAGTGCATTTTAAAATAATAAATTATATAAGTTATAAGCTTAAAAAAACATTTCTGTTACATTTTTATTCAGCTAGAATGTAATTTAGTTAACTTTTAATCTGTTAACAAAATTACATATTTGATACTGGTAACGTATCTGTATCGAAAATGCATGCTTCCTTATTTTTTCTTACCGGCAAGTGTCGCGTTGAAAATGACTCGCTTAAGAATATCACAGATGCAAGACCCACAGGTTGCCAAAAACCGAAATCTTAGGTTTTACATATTAGTATACATTGCAGTTTTTGTATTCTTTCTCTGAAATAAGATATTTTTCCGCGGTAAAAAGTATCCTATATGTTGACACGGATAACCAGCTATCACCATACCAAACATGAAAATCCCTCCAGTGGCTTTTCTGTGATGCGGTAACAGACAGACAGACAAAAATTCTAATAACTATAGATTCAGCCTTTGTATCGATGATAATGTTTATTTCAATAAGATTTTCCAAAAAATATTTAATGTACAGATTCGGCTTAGTTACAATTTTATTATATGTATGGATTATAGTTTCAGAATACATAAGTTTTTAAGCATATCCAAATATATTCCATTTGCGTTGTAATGTGATAAGTTGGGATATTTGTAATTTACATATAAAGTTGTTGTCAAACTAGTTTCCGCGTCTGGTTTTGCTTGCATGAATAATGTATGTGAAATGAATGTTACAGGCGCTATAATCATATACAAATAAAATGTAAACAGATACCATTTATTATTCTAATATAGTTATTCTTGATACAAAATGCATGCACAAAATACGTGTTTTTCTAATTTAACTGATTTTATAATAAAAGGATATTCTTCGGGGGAAGATTTTATACGTAATATACTTACTAGGAACTCTTGCTTCCCTCGGGTTTGTGCCTTGTGAATGACAAAAACAAATCTATCCCACGGAAACGGTATTTTTTTCAGGAATAAAAAATAACATATGTGCTATTCCAAATTAATCTATTTCTGTGCCAAATTTTATCGAGATCCGTTCAGCCGTTCTGTCGTGATTGAGTAAGAAATATCCATCCATCCAAACTTTCGCATTTATAATATTAATGGGATGTTAGGTGATACGATTGTACGTTTATATAAAAAAAAATCATTTTATGCAGCCTACTTTAATAACTGAACCGATTTTGAAAAGAAATTCTTGAATTTTACAAGGATAATAATGAACAACGGATAAATGCCACTTTAAAACGTCATAGGTTCTGCTTATTGAGATGGGATTTTAAAACTTCAACTTATCCGGAGTCTATCTGGGAAAGGTACCTGTCACATATGTGGAGATTATAAAATAAAAGCTTTATTTATACTATTTGCTGTAAAAACCCTTGGCCCATAGAGTAAAAGTGCTAGGCCCTTCGTAAAAGACATAACACCTCGTCTTGTCGCCTCTACTGGTGACAGCACAGCTGGCTCATTTTTCGCCCAAAGAATCGGCATTGCCATTCAGTGGAGGAATGCGGGTAGCATTCTGACTACTATTCCGCGCGGAAATGACTTGTACAGTAATAATTAAGTGTACATTTGTTGTGTATATAATATAATTAAGTATATTTGTAATTGACGATACGCTTGGCTCAGTTTGTAGTGACCCTACTTTCTGTGCCAGCGGTCGCGGGTTCGAGTCCCGCTGGGGGCATTCATTTGTGTGATGACGAATGTATGTTCTCCAGTCATGGGTGTTTATATTTATAATATTTATGTATTTAAAGTTATATATGTGTAGCGTATCAACTGTCTGGTATCCATAACACAAGCCTCGTAGCTTACCATGGAACTAGATGGCGCTGTGTGTTAATGTCCCAACGTATAAATTATCTTTACCTATAGTAGCGGCTCACGCTCGCTTCGGTTGCTCGTTCTTTCGTTCTTTGTTCGCTCTTCGTTCGTTGTCTTCACGCGGTTCGTCGTTAGGTACGTTTTAAATAGTTATTAGCCAGTGTTAGCCATGTAATTTTTTTTGTGAAATTTTTCTTTGCTTTAATACTCATTATCCTATTCCGGACGAATCCAAAAAATCAAATATTATAAAAATTGTTCCAGCCGGTCTTAAGTTAAGGTGTAACTAACACGACTTTGTTTTAAGATAAGCTGTTGTTTTGAAAAAAAGCTATGGCACTAACGACTGTTAGAAATAAAAGTCAAAGCTTGAGTATAATCTGGTACAAAAGCTAGTTTCTATGATTTACATATGCATGATATTCACTTAACTGGTCTTAAAGTTTGCAAATTCCATCTGTCTATTATCCCATTAATATACTTGTGGGTTGAATAGTAATAACTTAATCTATATAAGAGATAATGTCTTAACGGATTTGGGGTCGGTTAGGGGTTTGAAAGCGGGATTAGATGGATTGACTTATAAGCCGGTCCGCTGCTACTATGCTAGAGGGTATTTTGTGATATAAATCAACTATAATGACATTAGGCTAAGCAGCATACAATGGCAACTAACGGTTTTACTCAGATAACTTGGCCGAGTCATCTATACATGTGGGATTTGTAATATTATATATTTAAAGTATGTAAATATTATGCGTGAAATGATATTTTTAAAGTAAACGATATGGAATAAAAGATGCATAAAAGAAAAAAGGTTGTTTTGTAATGACGGCGGCAGATTTATAACATTGTTTTTGTAATTTTAATAGAATAAATAGTCAAATCACAAATATACTTTATACTAGAACTTAGGTACTAGTATTACTTTTAGATGGAAAACTTGTTAGGTTAGTTAGGTTATCTCAGACATGCAGGTTTCCTCACGATGTTTTCCGTCACCGTAAGAC
This sequence comes from Brenthis daphne, assembly GCA_947093115.1. NCBI lineage: Eukaryota > Metazoa > Arthropoda > Insecta > Lepidoptera > Nymphalidae > Brenthis > Brenthis daphne. The sequence continues at coordinate 14,623,801 of OX352482.1, read as the reverse complement.
AAGTGGTAATCATGTTGAAAATGATTCGCACATGAAAATGTCAGAAGTGCGAGACCCGGGATTTGATCTGACTGGACAGACTGGGCTACCACTGCCTCAAAACATGTGAAGTTCGCCAATCCGAACTTGGCCAGCGTGGTGGGCTATGGCCTAATGAGGCCCTGTCCACCAGTGGGACGTCAAAAAGGGCTGAATACTTTTGGCATAAAGGCATAGTGGGAAAAAAATCCATAGTAAAAAAATCGAACTATTTCGACCCGATACGGGGCTCGAACTCATACCTACGATCTCACAATGTGTGTATGTGTATAACGTATCACCTAAGCAAAGCCAAAATGAGTATGATATATAACTACGAGTACATATTTAAGTAAAACTTATAAAATTCCATCCAAACAATAATGCTGTCTTTGACTTTTGCACTTTCGTGTTTGAATCTAAATACGGCCTCCAATTTAAATTGTTTACTTGAACATTATCTAATTACAAGCTCAAGTAAAACAACAGTTGTAATTCTTTTAAATTATTCCGGAAAATTTGCTTTGAAAGTAGAATAATTGAAGTTCACGCTTTTATTTGTAAAAGGTTTGGGATTTCCGCTTATTTTGAAAACTTGTTTGTTGGACGTCGAATCATATTATTAATATTGTAAATAAGGATTACTTGCTAAGTGGATTTTGAAGTAATCAGGAAAAGAAATGAAAATTGTTTCATAAAAAGGACTTGAGAAGAGATAAAGGGAAAAAAGAGAAAGAATATAAAAAGCAATATGACCTATTTATAATGGAGAAATGATAAGGAAAAAAGTACTAAAAAGTAAAAAATAACTGAATGATGGTTTTCATTTACTGTAGATACCTAATCAGATATTTTTGAAATCGGTACCAGCCGAGAATGCAATTCATAATCTCTTTTTTTGAAGTCGGTTAAAAAGAGAACTAATTTGGTTAATACTATAGACTATCCCAGCTTGCTTTTTTAATTAAATCGAATAATATTATTTCCGTACAATCTTTATAATCCCTATTCACCCCACTAATTTTCAAATACAAAAATTATGAGCGACGTTTAGGAATATCAATTTGAAATTTTCAGAATCGAAATGATTTCGAATCTAGAAAATGGTTAAATAACGAGAAAAATAATAATAATAATAAAACGTTTTTGAAGAATTTGAAAATAAAAAAAAGTGAGCGATCTCTAAAAAACTTTTTTTGTGCTGTTTTCTTAAGGATGTTCTTGAAACATTAAACTAATATATTTTCATACGATTTGACGACACGTTTGGCTCAGTTTGTAGTGACCCTACTTACTATGCCGGCGGTCGCGGGTTCGAGTCCCGCTAGGGGCATTCATTTGTGTAATGAGCACGATTGTTTGTACTCCAGTCGTGGGTGTATATATTTATAATATTATAATATGTATGTATTTAAAAGCTATATATGTGTAATGTATCAACTATCTGGTATCTATAACACAAGCCTCGTAGCTTAACCATGGAACTAGATGATGCTGTGTGAATGTCACAACATATTTATTTATTTAACGATACACACAAATAACCTATTTTATATACCCATCCACCACCGAGAAATAGACTAATAATAATAATATACTATTGTCAGCACTCTAAAAACTATATAAAAACCAAATTGAAAAATTTATAAAACTAAAAATAACGCGGTACAAGACAAAAAGATTGAATGAGAAACTGTAGAATAGAAATGATAGTGCTCTCTTAAGTAGAAACGTTTGTAGTAACGTGACGTGAGGGACTTTATTGTTCATAATAAATGTCATGTGAGCATTGTCTCTTGTGATAAGATACAAGTGGTAGATTGTTATTTATACACACTTTTAAATATCTTTCGCGTTTAAAGTTAAATTAAAATAAAGCTTTATTTTTTTTCGCGGTTTTACCTGAGTTTCGCGATTTTTCTAAACATCGGGAATCATAAAACCTCGAAAAATCTATATTTATCTTCTATCAATTCGTTTCTTAGAATATATTACCGATGATTTAATTTAATTGCTATATTATGTACTACAAAAAATATATGTATAAAGAAATATTATGTTTGGAAATTAGCGTGTCCAATGAGGTTTTCGATCTTCTCAAATGCTTTTTCTTTAAAAATATCAAAGTGCCACACAAATGTTCGTCCCTTTTCAACATGTAATCTTTTTATGGGATGGATTTATTAGAATTTTCTAAAAAAAGGAAATAGAAAAAAAAATGAAAAAAAAAAATGTACTCTTGCAATGTCATGCTATTAGTCCCAGGACTCTTAGACTTTAGACGTTTTTTTTTTAATTTAGTACACTGACAGATTCTAACCTGAAGGAAGTGTTAGTAGTGTTAAAATTTACCACAATGTGGCGCTGCCTGTATATAATATTATACGTAGCGCATGGCGTTGCCAAAGTTTAATAGGAAGATATTTTTTGAGGAATAATTCTGTAGTTTTCATATAATTTTATTAGATTACGCGGCACACGCCAATAAAGTTCCATGCATACTGGGGTTTTTTCCGACAACTTTAACAATTATCGTCATATTTCAGCCAATTTACACAAAACCATAATGAATTATACACCTAAACCTTCCAAAATTCAAAATTAAAACTCAAAATTCAACACTAAATTATTACATATTTTTGTACTGAACCTACTACCAGTTCAGATAGAAGAAGCCTTAGACCTGAGAAGAACTAGCGAAAAAAACTCAGCGGGACTAATATTATTTCTTTATCTTTTTTGTAGTTAAATTATAATTTACAATATTTCTATAAAGTTGAAGTAGCCTGGAGGTGATCACTTCATTCCCAAGGCGTACCATCTTGTATAAAATCATTAATTGTATAATAACCTTTAGCACACAAACGTTCTTTAACATTTTTTTTTAATTTGCCGATAGAAGCTTTTTGAACATTTTCTGGGATCCTTGTAAAAGCGTATACATTGTCCATAAATTTTTTTACTGACTCTGTGTAGACGAGTCACAGGCATTACAAGTTTGTGTTTGCTCCTAGTATTAATGTTATGCATGTCACACACACATTCTTCATGAATTACTCCATCTATTGGTGAAAATCGTATGAAAATCCGTTAGGTAGTTTTTGAGTTTATCACGTTCAGATAGACAGATAGACGCGGTGGAGGATTTTTTTTTAATAATTTGTATTGATTGATAATTTCAAAAGGCATCTACGGACGCACCTGAAGGAACTGAGGACACCAAAGTCACTTAAAATTTATAGGGCTTAAAGATGATTGATATATTAAAATAGTTGAAAACAGGCGATCCTGTAGGATATGTTTACTTTGATTACCAACTAGAATTGCCCGCGGCTCCACCCGCGTTTAGATGACCAAAAACCAAATTCTTAGGTTTTACATATTAGTATACTCTTACATTACAGTTTTTGTATTTTCTCTGAAATGAGATATTTTTCCGCGGTAAAAAGTATCCTATATGTTGACCCGGATATCCAGCTATCATCATATCAAATTTCATCAAAATCTGTCCAGTGGTTTTCTCGTGATGCGGTAACAGACAGACAGACAAAAATTCTAAAAACTATAGATTCGGACTCTGTATCGATAATAATGTCTATTTAAATTAGATTTTCCAAAAAATATTTAATGTACAGATTCGACTTAGTTACAATTTTATTATATGTATAGATTTGAGCTGGGTTTCTTGAGAGTGGAGTTCAACTTCTTTCATTTAATTTAATTACATAGATCCGATGGCTCGACAGCTGCTCTAAATGATAATGCGGCAGTCAGATAGTAACTTTACTTATGCATTAATTTGTTTAATTAAGCCGAAGGGGCTAAAAGTCATTCTGCAATCGTTAAAGAATTGAAATTACCAAAATTTATTGAATTGTCATTTCAATTGTTATATAATAAAAAAATATTATATCATTCCCATATATTTTTTCAGAATTTTATTTTTCACTAGCGACTCACCCTCGCCTCGCTTTAGGTTCGTCTCTAGCCAAAAACAAATCTATCCCTCGGGAATCATACATTTTCCGAGATAATATATAGCCTATAGCCTTCCTCAATAAACAGACTATCTAATGTAAAAAGAATTTTTTAAATCGGATTATTAGTTCCTGAGATTAACGCGTTCAAACAAACAAACAAACAAACAAACAAACAAACAAACAAACAAACAAACAAACAAACAAACAAACAAACAAACAAACAAACAAACAAACAAACAAACAAACAAACAAACAAACAAACAAACAAACAAACAAACTCTGCCTCTTTATAATATTAGTATAGTTTCAATTGTATGACATTTATTAAGCTTCTACAGTTTAAATGATGCTATTTTTTACTTCTTAAAATGGATATTTCCAGGTTTCGATTCAAGATCGAATTGAAAGATTGAGGATTGCTCTAAAGAGCAATAAATATTACCAAAAATTTTCGTAAGAAAACTGTGGGCATAACATTTTTGTAAAGCGATTTATTTGCAAATCTTCTCTACAAATCAAAAATTATGTATGCGATTCTTACTGTTTTTATACTGTATTTACTTATTTGCGAAGCTATTTTTCTTGTTCTCGAAATAAAATATTCGGAATTTTGTACTACGTCTTTCGCGACTAAATAATTCAAAGTAAACGAAAGATTACAAAAATATTCTTTGAGTTAAATGGCTGTGACATACGGACAGGCTGATGGCTAGACAGACATGATGAAATTAAAAAGATTTCGTTTTGGCTATGTCCATTTGGCTATGAAAATAATAAAACTATAAATCAAAAACATAGCTTTAAAAAAGACATTAAATTTTTATTTGTTATGAGGTTAAAATATTCACAGCTTTTAAGGTTTTATTAGCACTTATATTTAAGTTTACACATAGTAAAAATGCACCTAGCATTTTTACAATACCGAGTTCTGTATAGGCGTTTGCAATCAATGCCTTAGGTAATTAACTTAACATTTTGATCGATTATTCATATAAAAACTATTGATTGATATTTGTTTATATGTATAATAAAATAATATTTTATGGTAGATGTACATACATCAATTTTAAATTCACTTTTAAAGTTACGTAAATTTACTATCGATATCTCATCCGCTCTCTGACCCTCGAGACTTACCTTATTTATCTATATTATTAATATTATAGAGAGGTTAAGTTTGTGAGTTTGTGACGTTGTAGGGGGTAATCTCTAAATCTACTGAACCGATTTATATGAAATTTAGTTAAAAGATAGTTTGAGACCTTGGGAAGGACATAGGATACTTTTTATCCTGGAAATCATCCCTTAAGGGGGTAAATATGGGGATGAAAGTTTGTATTGGGAAGCAAGCTAGGGACGAACCCGAGCGAAGCGAGGGTGAGTCGCCTGTTTATTAATATAAACATACATACATATATACATAGAAATCGGTTCACTATTGGTGAATAGTGGTACTTTGCATATCATGTGCACAAAAAAAAAATTAGTGTGTATAACCTTTACGCGCAGTTGAAATAAAACTTCTTAGTCGCTGTTACAGATACCGCAATTAAATTAGAATAAATCAAAATATAAATATAATATTTTTTATAAAATTATTAGTAATAAATATTAATTTTTATAAGTAATAAATACTATAAAAATATAAGTTTTTTTTTTTTTTAAATTATTAATAATAAATTTGACTCTCACTTCTGCCATACTTTTTTCCAATGTATTGACTTACTCCTCAGCCACGCCTAAACAAGTTCTACTTCAAAAACATACATCCGTAAACTTTAATTAATTAAAGTGTTTCAAATTCATGATTCCGTCGGACCAAGTTTAGGTATTGAGTTTTCTATCTAGAAATTCTCAGTAACAGCCTGGAGTTGGGAAGTTGGCGGTGTTTCACCGCCGTGCCTCGGAGAGCACGTAAAGCCGTCGGTCCTGCGCCTTAATTCTCACCGGTCATGTCGAGTGGTCGTCCCACCGGAGTATGAGAGTGACAGGAATAGAGAGTGCACTTGTGTCTGCGCGTACACTTGTGCACTATAATATCTCCTGCGCGATTGGCTAATCTAAATGAGATTGGTGGCATAAAATCCGATTTCTTTATGTGTCAGTTAACATATTGACTTCGTATTATTATTGTTATAATTTTATTTTGATCCCATTAATTCTTAACTATATAAATGTACAGATTAACTTATCCGGGAATCGAATACGCTTCAGCTATTAGAAGTTAAAGTCATAAAAAATATATTTAATTGCAAAAACTCAACTGGCATACATTCTTGGAAATTGCCGAGTACGTGCGCACATTAAAAGGCAATTTACTTCACTTGACTAACTCCAATAATGTCATATAATACGTATATTTAAACTTATCATATTGTACTTTGAATAAATACAAAAGGATATTTAATAAGTGTTTACAGAGATCAAGTTTCATTATCATATGGTATATAGCATCTTTCCAATACGTACAATGTCACAGGTTCGATTTTTATATTTTGGTTACAATTTATCTAACTCTTCTTGTACGATATTCGTCTTAATACATACGTATTATAAATAAAAGTTGGGTTTGTATTGATTCGGTCTATTCTCATAAACTAACTGTTAGATGTACATAAAGTTTTCATCAATAGGAAGAGATATTATTTTAGAAAGTTTTTGGGCTATTATGTTTAAACATTTTGCCAAAATACTCCTAGATATGACGACATTTGTAAATTAGGTCAGAATGAGAGTAGGCTACTAGTAACATTATATACTACTAGCAGAACCCGCGGCTTAACTCGCGTTAAAATTACAAAAAACCTTCTAAAATAGTACGTTTCATACAAAGTTATATCCGCGATTTTAGCCCCTTATAAAATGAATTTCGAAAAATGCTAAAACACGTATTTATTTAATTTTATTGAAGGGAATTAAAACCAAGTTTCAAGTAATTCTGAACATAAATATTTTTTTAGATTGTATTATAACGTGTTATCCCGTGGGAGTTAGATAATCTCCCGCGGTAAAAAGTATGCCTATGTCACTCTCCAGTCCTCCACCTATCTCCATACAAAAAAATCACGCCAATTTGTCGCTCCGTTTCGACGTGAAAGAAGGACAAACAAACAAACAAAGGAACCAACAAACAAACAAACAAACAAACAAACAAACAAACAAACAAACACACTTTCACATTTATAATATAAGTATGAATATAGTGGCTGACATTTTTTGCTTATCATAATAAGTTTCCACGAAGACCACTTCTCAGCTTATAATTTCTATCTGCCACGGAAATGTTCATGTTGTATGTACCGTTGCTCTGTTCCTAAAAGACGTAAAAACAATCTTTCAAATTAATAAATACATAAGCATTTTCTATAATATTAGTAAGTGAAGTTTACGCCATTTTACCATTTTGTGATTTCCAGACATAATACTATTTTATATCATTTATGCAATATTACTGCGATACTATATATAGCTTTATTGATTTTTATAAAAGGCTTCAACGGAAGTCCATTACTGGAGGTGTCGGTCAATTTTCAATGAACGGAAAAATTTGAGCTTTTTCACTACCAATATAAGCTTGGTATGTACAAAGTGCTCTATGTTTTTAAAATATGTATATGACATTTTTGAGGCAGTGGTAGGCGATGGAAGATAAAGACGCAGGGAGTTCTTTAGGATCTCGCACCTCTAATATTCTCCTGTGCGAATAACTTACAACATGATTATCACTTGTATTATACATAGGAACGTGCATGTGAGAACCTAGCAAGTGCTTAAAAGACATGCTAAGTCCGCCAACCCGCAACAATGAAATGCGAAAATTTGTGAATAGTGCAAATTGTTTTATTTTTCTAAGATTTAATGAATTCATTTTAAATTCATCGTACCGAAACTAGGCCAGTGCCCAACAGTGGGACGTTGAAAACGGCTGAATACACATTTTAGATTAGAATTACGTAGATTCTCATTTAAAACCACCTTTTGTAAATGACAAGATATAACTTAAACCAGTTAAGCTTCCAGTTAAATTATATTAAGGTACGCATAATGAAGGAAATCAAAGGGGAAAGAGTCATTGGCGCGAAAAATGAGACGAAATTCAGAAATGACGGCAGTTTCAAATGTTTGCGAAATAATAATACACACTGTTCTGTTGTTTTGGAGATATATTTTTTCTGTAAGTTCAATAGCGTAATCTAAATAAGAGTTACGATATACGATATAAAACGCATACGATAGGCGGTCAATGTCGCTGAGACTAGCCAACAGTGCAGGAGATATTATAGTGCACAAGTGTACGCGCAGACACAACGTGCACTCTCTATTCCTTTCACTCTCAAATAACGATGGGACGATAATGCGACACGACCGGTGGTAGATCAGGCGCACGAACGATGGATTTATGTGCTTTCTGAAACATGGGGCTGAAGCATCGCTAACTTCCCACTTCCAGGCTGTTACTGTAACAAAAGACTCAAAAATTAAACTTGGCTCGACCCAGGTTTCGCACCTAGGACCTCCAGATCTGTCAGTACACCACACGAAGCAGGCAATACACATTATATTTGTACAGCACATTATCTTTTTAGATGACGAAAGCTCTTAATTTAAATCACGCCTAATTTTTCACACGTCTATAAAAATTAATATTGACTATTTTTTTTCTTCTAATTAATCAGATCCTACTCTACCATATATTATAATCTCTGCCACACCGTACCAATGATACGCAACCGATTCAATTTTCCTTCTGGTCATGAGGAATTGAGTCGATACAGAAATTAAAAATACATGGAATCTAGTTACATTAATGGAAAAGTTTGTAGGTAAGTACATTAATAGTATAGCAAGTAACTTAATAGTTTACTAAGTGTATAGAAAACAACAACAAGAACGAAATGAGTCCACGCTCTAGTTCTTGATGTACATATGTATAATTGTATATTCATTTACAAAAAAAACTTATAATGGCTGCTAACAAAAAAATATATTATTTTATTTTTAAAGTTTTCTTTACTAATCCACAACTGACTTTGTAAAAAAAAGAAAAATATTATATTTAACCGCCCCTCTCATAACCGTTACGATCTTCTGCATATATCGGGATATAGAGTGCGTCACATTAGCCGCACTTGCAAAATACCCGAAAGAGAATGCGCCTTTGTATACACTGTGTCAGATTTGTAATAAATTATGAAACAAAAACAATAATTTGTGGTCGCACTCACCCCAAATTACTTATGAGTGACATATAAAGCAATAGTATACATTTTTATGGCATCTATTTTCTCTTTCAAGGTGGCCAATTCCGTGTCTTGGATATACTGAATTGAAATAAACTTATGACAGAAAATAACTCAGTAAACCAACAAAAACTTATTAATTCTCACATCATAAAGAGAAAATGTAAGTCTGTCCATTTGGAAGTTTGGTACATCAAACATGGCGACATCAAAAAATTAATTAAGTATATAAAATATAATATTTTTTAACTTTTATTAGACATTCTTAACGTCTGTGTATCACAATACCGTTTTTGACACGTAATTCGTGAGGAGCCTTCAAGATCTCTCGGCGACTAGCTTTTATTTAAATGGAGATATGTAAAATTCTTAGTACGTCATTCGAGCGTATTTGATTATGATTTAACCTTTCTTAGTTGTATGGATCATAGTTCTGTAAAGGAATAAATATTACAAAGATTAAAATATTTATGAGATTTTGATGACAAAGTCTTGGAGAAAGTCGAGATTATTAATTTTCAAATTTAACACTAGATTTCTGGCTGTTTATATGATCAAAATTTACCTTTTTTATAATAGCAGGTGTAAGTAATAAAAAAATCTACATATAATATAATGCACTGAGTGGATCAAAATGAAACTTGGCCACGTTTTTGTTTAATTTATTATGACTACATCAGAAAAAGCCTACAAAATCCGCCAAGTTAATTTCGTCTTCCTAGCAAAGAAAAATAATTTAGTATATAATTACATAAAAATTGTTCTTTTTTATGTAATTATATTGTGGTGTCTCAAACTAAACAAGCTAGTACTACACACTTAAACCTAATGGAACCGGTTAAAATGATCGAAACCAGTACGAAATGGTTTCAATGTGGCTTTGCAGGATCATTTGGGCACTCAACTATGGCAACCCGATGGCTGGCATACCGAGGTAGACATCCTGCCCCCTAAAGAATCAAGGAGTTGCTTTAATAGTTAACCTATAGTTAAACAAAATAACCTTTTATATCGGCTTATATCTGGTATGTATCTGGAATACTTTAGTGTGCTGAAAGTTTCTTATTTAATTATACAGTACCTGGCTGACCGAGCGTCGCTCGACGATTTTCGGCACACATATAAAACTGTTTTTTCTCAGAGAAGATATCTATATAGATAAACTTAAAAAGAAAATCTTATGTAAATACAAAATTTGATCCAAGTCGTTACAGCCGTTTCTGATACACCTACACAAAATAAATATATATATTAACTGCCTCGGTGGTGTAGCGGCTAGCATGTACGGCTGCACACCTGGAGGTCCTGGGTTCGAGTCCCGAGTCGGGCCAAGTTTAGTCATTGAGTGTTTCTGTATAGTAAGTCTCAGTAACAGCCCGGAGTTGGGAGTTGGCGGTGTTTCACCCCCGTGCCTCGGAGAGCACGTAAAGCCGTCGGTCCTGCGCCTTAACTCTCACCGGTCGTGTCGAGTGGTCGTCCCACCGGAGTATGAGAGTGATAGGAATAGAGAGTGCACCTGTGTCTGCGCGTACACTTGAGCACTATAATATCTCCTGCACAGTTGGCTAATCTCAATCAGATTGGCCGCCGTAGCCGAAATTGGCTAGGAGAACATCATCATCATATATATAAATTTACAATATTTGCTCATTTCATATTATAAAATACTCGAAGCTCAATATTTATATTAGTTGCAAAATATTGGTCAGTGAGTATGTTTGACAAAGTGAGGCATTTTTACAAACATAATATTTGTTCATCTATATGGAGATGATAATTAATCACTGGATGAACTGAATGACTTCTCCAAATGTTTTTTTATAGGTTACTTTATTCCACGCTTGAAGGATTTTTTCTCGTTGATGCCATATTGAATAAGTAATTTTTCTTAAAGCTACTAAGCTATTATGTTCCTAAAATCTTAACATGAAGTTTCCACTTCCTTAATCGTGAATACTTTATAAGTATATACAAAGTAGTCAATTTTGGTCCAACACCAAAACAGTCTACAAATAAATCCTGCATTTCGAATTTGTACAATGCTCGTGTAAATACTCGTGTAAATTATTTTCAATTGTAAACAATTGTGTTTTGAAAACAAAGGAACCGACATCTGAGGTCTGAAAGCTTGTTCAACTCAATCTGTTGCGGTTGGTGTAAGCGCTGTTTACATCATCTTGTTCAGTGTTGCTTACTCTTCAGCATGTCTTACGTTTGGCCCCAAAGATTTTGCTGAATATAACTGAAATATTTTGTTTAAAATTATGAAGTCATTACTTTTTTGCAAGAGGCTAGACCATACTATGGAATAAATGATACATTTATAATGTAAATATTTCCAAACCAAAAATTATCTTTCATTCAAAAAAAAATCATCGCAATTTTGTGTAAAGTGACACAAATATATACAAATACATTAAAAATATTTGATTTTACCAACAATATACTTATAATTATATCTCACGAAAGTAATAACAATTGGTATTGATGTATATTGTACCTATGTTTATTTGACTTTATTACAGAATCGAATCTTCTACACCGGTATAGGTGCAGTATACTAATTTCGCCTTATGGTGAATATAAGCATTCCAGTAATGTTTGAGTCATATAATAATATTAGTATAATCATATAAAAAGGAAGGCATATCAAAAGACGATGATCGTTTACATCCCCATAAAAGGGAAGCATATTTAAATATCTGGTTTTATTAAACTTCTTCGTTCCAGAATATATTATGCACTTTGTTTCAACAAATATATGGTAATCATCTTCGAAGTATTGGAATGGATCATTAGCTCAATTTAATGGCTTGGAAAGAAATCCGGCTCGAAGGATCAAAATTCGATTTCGCATTAGGAGTTCGTTTATCTCCCTATTATATTACTCTGGTTACTGGTTTTCGCGCACTTTAACTCGAATTTGACAAATAGCTTACAATTTAAGTTAACGTTTGTTAATTACATATTCAGAAACCAATAACCATTTTAGTTTATGAATAATAAAACATAAGAGACGAGAAGTCGGAACTATTTTCATAATACAGTCCAGTTTTTATTATTTACCTAAAAATCCTTTTATTGAATTCAAAAGTTTATAGAGAACCTATAGTTAGCACTTTAACAGTTAACACTATTCAAGCAGCGAAAGGTAAATAATGGTTAAATGAAAACTCAAATTATGCCCTTTATCGACTTGGTACATTGTTCCAAGTCAATTACGTACAATCGTCCATAGCGAGGTAAAAATACCTATTTCCCCTTTCCACGCCACTACGGCACGCCTATTACTGCAGTAACGTCAGAAGTAAACTTCGCTTAACTAAAATAAATCTTAGAAAACTTTTTTAGATTTATGAAGTTTTCAATAAAACTATCTTTTAGAATTTTTTTGGCGGATTTGTTTTGGTTTTGAGTTACATGATTGCTGTAAAGTATTCGAAACGTTGCAAATCGTTTTAATTAAAATGTAAAATCTATCTTCAACATTCTGGCTTAGTTAGCTGAGCCGAAAGTTACAGGTTTGATTTCTGCTAGAGCCCACTGAGTATGTATACCGACAATATTTGAGCCTATAACTTTGAGAATTAGCAAGGGAGTGGTTATTTCGATATATATATATATATATTGAGATTTCCTTTGTTCAGTTAGTAAATATTATTTAAAAAAATATATTATACAATTTCTTAGATATTTTATATATATTACCTAAGATAGTTTACAAAATTAGTAATTTTTATTTAATATTTTTTCTGTGAACCATACTTAGTCTGTGGTTAAACTTTACCAGTTCTGCTTGCTCAAGCTATTGTTAATTTCTAGATTCTATTGTAGAGAGATACTGTTTAAGGAACATTTAAGTTCATTGAATATTAAAGAAGTTTCCGAGAAGCAAAGGTTTAACATATTGTTTACACAAAGTTTTAATAAGAAAACAAGACGAATTTAATTTTATTCATAACTTTAATATTCTAAAGCTACTCGTAAGTGTTACTGGGAAGTTGATAAATATATGTATCTTTCTCGTTTTAGCTCTTGGAGTTTATATTATAGTAAAATCTATACAAACTTATGTGGCATCTATATATATAATAAAATTCTAACTGAGTCGAATCTGTACATGAAATATTTTTTGGAAAATCTTATTGAAATAGTAATTATTATCGATACAGAGACCGAATCTATAGTTTTTAGAATTTTTGTCCGTCTGTCTATCTGTCTGGAAAGGAACGCATCACGAGAAAACCACTAGACAGATTTTGATAAAAATTTATTATGGTCATAGCTGGTTAGGAACTTTTTACTGTGAGAAAATATCTCGTATTTTAGAAATCTATACTAAGCTTTAGAACGTAACTAGGGACGAACCGGAGCGGAGCGAAGGTAAGCCGCTTGTAATGAATTAATTTAGATTTTTGGCATATTTGATGGGGAAATAAGGAAATTGAAGCAAAAGCTTTTCTAGTTCTTCTTGTGATATTTTCTTTTGAAATTCTTGTGGATTCTTTAAGAAGCAAACGAATTGTATATTAAAATTATTAAATGCTCACCGGAAATCAGTCCGGTACGTATTCTCAACAAAACAATGAAGAATCATGTTATCGTTATTTATTATTCATTTCCATATCTGTACTTTATAATTTAACTACACTTTTGTACACCTTAAATATTGATTCTTAATTTAACTTGACTTTTAGAAATATTTTAGTTACCAAACTTCATCAATCACACACTGTTGTTAGTTAGTTTTGTTTAATTTATAATTTCTTATGTCAAGGTAGAAGAGCCATCCATACTAATATTATAAATGTGGGAAGTGTGTTTGCATATTTGTTTGTTTATTTGGTTGTCCTTCTTTCACGTCAAACAGAGTGACGGATTGGCGTGATTTTTTGTATAGATAGATTAGTTGGATGACTAAAATTATCTCATTCCCACGGGAAAACACGTTACAAGACAGCCATTGGTATTAATGCTCTTCAATGTAATTAAATAAATATGTTTTAGCATTTTTCGAAATTCATCCTATAAAGGGTTAAAATAGGGGAAGTTTGTATGAAACCTACCTTTTTGGCGATTTTTTGTAGTTTTAATGCGAGCGAAGTCACGGGTTGTGTTAATATATTTATATTGTATAAAATAATAGAAGATATTATATTTTATTACGTTTCAATCGCTTGAAATATAATTATTGCAATTCTAATTGCCCTTGAGGTATTCTGTATAGTTATTAGTACGGGGATTCACCCAATGCTCGAAATTCAATCATAATCACTATTGAATATTTGAGAAAAACATATTATATGAATAGAATTTACCTACCTATGTAATAAAAAAACTGTTTCTAATTTTTTTTATTGATAATGCTAAAGCTTATCAATAGCTACTAAAAAAAGGTGGACAACCAAAGTGCTAACAAACAAACAGACAGCTTTCACATTTACGATACTAATATGATTTTTTTGCTTCAAAAGCTGTCTTGATGGCTTACTGATTATAAAATAGGATACTAAAAATACAATTATTATATTGTATATTGAGAAATACATTAGCGATAATGCACTGAAATCATACGAAAATATAATACCTTTTTTCCATCCCTTAAAAACAAAAACAGAAGACGCTAAGTAGAAACACAAGTACTCGTCCTTAACACGTAGAAGGGATGATTTATAACTTTTTCTCTGACGTGTTCACATTTCAACGTGTACGTGCTTAAAGATAAAGTATATTTGCTGTGTACGTAAAAATGTTCACTAAAAATCTGTGCTTTAAAATTGTAAATTAATTTTCTGACTCTCGTATTACTACTATAAATAAACAATTAATTCTTAACATGTATGAAATTTAAGTAACCAATGGTAAAGCTCGCTTGGGAAATCGAATGAAGCGGGTTCAAATCCCGGGTCTCGTATCTCTGATATTTTCATGTGAGAATCATTTCCAACTTCATTACCACTTGTCTTACGGTGAAGGAAAACATCGTGAGGAAACCTAAATGTCTAAGAGACTAACAAATACGTGTGAAGTTCGCCAATCACTTGGCCAGCGTGGTGAACAATGGCCTGATCCCCCTCAAATTGAAGGCACATTAAAAAAAGGTCCGAATACTGATGTATTAATACGAGTAGGCAAAGATAAAACAGTTGATTTTCTCTTTTATTTGTCAAACGCTATTTTTGTTATTTTTTTTAGTAGCAATTGATGAGATTTAATTTTTATAATAAAAAAAACAATAATTGAATCGAATTTATACCACTGGGTGAACACTAGTTATTAGTAAAAGGTCTATAAATTGTTTTGTTGCTTGTAAGTATAGATATCTGAAGAAGTAATTAAGATTCATTAATATACCATTTTCTTAATATTTATTTTTTAAATTTATTTATTTATCATTACATAGTTTATTATTAAGAAAAAGTACAATATCTATCTAATACTAATATTAAAAAGACGTAAGGTTTGTAAGTTTGTGAGTTTGTTTGTAGGAAGTAATCTCTGGAATTACTGAACCGATTTAGGAATTTGGTAAGAAAGTAATTTGAGACCCAGGGAAGAATTTGGTTTTTTCCCGGAAATCATCCCTTAAGAGGTTGAAAATGAGGATGAAAGTTTGTATGGGGAATCAGTCGCTAGTACATATAATAAAATTCTGAGTGAAATCTGTACATTGAATATTTTTTTGGAAAATGTTGTTGAAATAGTCATTATTATCGATACAGAGATTGAACCTATAAATTATAGAAATTTTGTTTATCTCTCTCTTTATCTGTCTGTGTGTCTGTCTATCTATGTAGGAACGTATCACGAGAAAACCAATGGATAGATTTTGATGAAATTTGGTATGATAACAGCTGGTTATCCGGGTCAATTTATAGAATACTTTTTACTACGGGAAAATATCTCATCTCTCAGAAGTATATACTAAACGTTAAAACTTAACTAGGAACGAACCTGAGCGGAGCGAGGGTGAGTCGCTAGTAACTTCTAAAAATCGCCACCGACTGCCTAATACTATGTTCCGTCAATCAACTTACCCCAATATTTTCAGTTCGTTTTTACAAAAATCGTTTTTGCAAAAAGTGTTTTATATTTTTATAATTCAGTTATTTATAAAATCTGTAAAGTACAAACATAAGAAAAAATCATTACAA
Organism: Brenthis daphne; assembly: GCA_947093115.1. Taxonomy (NCBI): domain Eukaryota; kingdom Metazoa; phylum Arthropoda; class Insecta; order Lepidoptera; family Nymphalidae; genus Brenthis; species Brenthis daphne. The sequence goes on along the minus strand of OX352482.1, from coordinate 14,607,409 downwards.
ATTCGACACGATCTCTGAAAGATTATTCGCAAGAGAGATAACCTAAAGTGCTTTCAGCAACTTCGACTAATTTAATAATATGTAATATGTGTTTTATATAAATACTAGCATTGGCCGCGGCTCCGCCCGCGTTCAGATGACCAAAAACCAAATTCTTAGGTTTTACATATTAGTATACTCTTACATAGCAGTTTTTGTATTTTTTCTCAGAAATGACACATTTTCCCGCGGTAAAAAGTATCCTATATGTTGACCCGGATAACCAGCTATCACCATACCAAAGTTCATCAAAATCCCTACAGTGGTTTTTCTGTGATGCGGTAACAGACAGACAGACAGACAAAAATTCTAAAAACTATAGATTTGGCCTCTGTATCGATAATAATGTCTATTTCAATAAGATTTTCCAAAAAATATTTAATATACAGATTCGACTTAGTTACAATTTTATTATATGTATAGATAGTAGTAACTATAAATAATTAATTTAATTCATATCACCACTTTTCTAAGCTTTATCACTCTCGATATTGCTGTTTCCCATAATATTGGATTTAAAAAGTGACCAGATCGAACATGTCAACTAGATTAAGCTTTTAAAGCCTCACCCACTTAAGCCGCATCGTAAGAGATCTAAAGTATCTATTAACCTTATTACCCCTTATTTACCTTCTATCGTTGTGATAATTGAACATATTTTTTTAGAAAGCTTATCACAGAGAGCTTTATCCTTTAGACATAGTAAAAATATTCCGTTATTAGTATTTTCAGTTACGTAATTTATAATCTTTAAAAAATTTAAAAACATTTCAAAAGAAACACAAGGTATGGTAGTCGCAGATTCTTTTTAAAAATTATACTTTTTCTAATGATTCGTAGATAATATATACGGTTTTGTATAATAATAATGATAAATATGTCAGGACATTAACACACAACACCATGTAGTTCCACGGTAAGCTACGAGGCTTGTGTTATGGATACCAGATAGTTGATACATTATACATATATAACTTTTAATACATACATTTTATAAATATAAACACCCATGACTGGAGTACAAACATTAGTGCTCATCACACAAATGAATGCCCCAGCGGGACTTGAACCCGCGACCGCTGGCGTTGCAAGTAGGGTCACTACAAACTGAGCGAAACGTGTCGTATGGAAAAATGTAAGCATGGCGTTTGAGGAAATTATAGGACTCAAGAAACGATTAAAATTTTTCACCATGCCTATCATAGTTTTTTACGTAAATTAATAAAAATAAACGCATAAACAAATATGTACAGGAAGCAGTTCTATGGTATTTATGTTTGTATGGCATAAAAAAGTTAAAATAAATATTTAATCAAATTATTCGGGGTCTAAGTGGCCGGAACCCAGTGGATGGGAATGGGACAAGGCTGGCAGTCATGAAATTTTTGGGTAGAGGCCTTTGCCCAGCATCAAAGTCTTTCGGCTGAAACTATGACGTGGACAGCAACGAATATTTAGAAGCAATTCCAATGGATAAAAACTATTTGTTTCCAATAATCTTCTATGGTGAAAAGTATTCTAAAAGGTAGATAAAAGATACATAACTTATAACATAAGTTTTTTTTATATTTGTTTATTTTATCTTAACCGGATCCGGAAATCATTTTTTAATTTTTATATATAGTTTTTCATTATAGCAAAAATTCCAGTTATATAAAAGTTTTTACATATGGAATCTTTATTTAACTTAGTTCTTAAAATATCAAACAATTTCACTATATCTAATATAACAAACTGTAGATGAGGCAAGCCACGAGTGAAAACTAGTTTAAAGATTAGAATTTCAATGCAATTATTATGTACAAAAGAATCTCTAAAAAGGTAGTTTCATACAAACTTTCATCCCCTATTTACCCCCTTATAGGATGAATTTTGAAAAATGCGAAAACACGTATTTATTTAATTTTATTCAAGATCATTAATACCAAGTTTCATGTAATTCTGATCATAATTTTTTTTGTATTGTATACCGCGGGAGAGGTAAAAAGTAGCCTATGTCACTCTCCGGCCCTCCAACTATCTCCACACAAAAAATTACGCCAATCCATCACTCCGTTTCGACATGAAAGAAGGACAAACAAACAAACAAACAAACAAACAAACAAACACTTTCACGTTTATAATATTACTATGGATTTTTCATCTCCTTTGACTGATGAAGAGTTCAAAAATAACGTCTACTCCAACTGTACCTTTATATGAATATCCAAAAGTGCACTTTAGTGGTTGCAAGAATTTGTTTGTAGCTAATACAAAATAAATTGCCTTTCTGATATGATAATGGCGCTCATTGTATGAGTTAATTGGATTTTCTACAATTTTATTGTATGAAAATATTTTTATTATTAAAACTGGGATGATTATTATCTTTGTTAAAATTTAATCTGTAAAATGAATTTAAGCTAAAGATACTGGTACATTTTGAAATAATTTAAATTTTGTATGTAGCAACAAAAATATTAAGTGACTTCTAAAGAGTAAATACTAGCATTTACTGATAAATAAGGCATGTAGTGGTAAAAAAGTTGTTAGAAATAAATCGTGTAAGTTCTTACTAACGTAAAAACATATATTTCAATACGAAAACTTTTCCCTTTTGATTACAAAATGTTCATGACTTATCTATATAAATGAAATGACGTATCTATACATATAATAAAACTCAAACTGAGTCGATTCTGTACATTAAATATATATTTTTAAAATCTTATAATAGTAATTATATAATATTGATACAAAGGCGGATCTATAGCTTTTAGAATGTTTGTCTATCTGTCTCTTTGTTTGGGAACGCATCACGAGAAAACCACTGGACAGATTTTGATGAAATTCGGTATGATGTTAGTTGGTTTTTTTTTATTGCGAGAAAACATCTCATCTCTGAGAAATCTATACTAAGCTTTAAAACTTAACTAGAGACGAACCTGAGCGAAGCTCAGGCGAGTTGCTAGTTATAAAAAAAATAAAATGCAATCTGACCCGATTTTATTAAACAAAAATTAAATGTTAGTAATATTCAAATGAGGTTATTAAGGAGAAAAATTGGAAAAATTAGCGTGAAAATGGAAAATTCGAAAACAATGAAAAGTGGTATTTCAATAGAATTCTTGTATGAATTCAAATATTTTTTTTTAGAATTTAGAAAGAATCTTTGTGCTCATAACATAGTCACAAAATCGAAGAGATCTACATAAATCTTATCGCTCTCACACGTGACAAAGGCTCGTATTTCACTCGAAAAATCTGAATTCAGCGCTTCAATGATGAAATGCAGCGAGCATTTTCGTCATTTCATGTAACCGTGACTTGTTTATTAATTAATAGATATGTTTTTGACTTTTTTTATATTTGCAGATGTACTAAATATTCTTATATTTATAATATATGTTAATAATATGTGTATTTATATTAGCGACCCATACCCGGCCTTGCTTCGCTCAAATTGTGTAAACAGTAAATAATTGACTGACTTGAAAATTGGAGGCTTTTAGGCATTAAACTTTAATAGAAAAAAAAAACTTCTTCGAAAATATCTGATTAGGTCTCTATTCTAAATGAAAATCCCCGTTTAGTTATTTTTTACATTTAGTACCTGGAAGTCAGTTTTTTTAAGTTTTTATTTTTCCATTTTTAGCGCAGACGTAATAAGCAGGTAATTTGTAAGAAAAAAGTTTTTTTATAACATATTCGATTAAACAATTTATTTAAAAAATATATTTATTGTTAATTTTTTTTAACAACCCATAGCGGTGTTAAAAAAAAAAGTAAGGTATACTTGAAACAAAAAAAAATATGTCCATATCGGTTCAGGCGCCTTCGAGTAATCGCCGAGCATACAAAAAAAAAAAGATTCCGACGAATTGAGAACCTCCTACTTTTTGGAAGTCGGCTAGAAAGAATAATATTTATAAGAATATTTAGTTTTATTTTATCAATCCAAGAGTGATACACGTACAAGTAAGCACAGATAAGTAAGAATATATTATACATAGACCGAGGCGCCATTAAGTGACAAAAAGATTTAATTAGGTGGGTCGCGTTTCATTTCTATCAAAAATGAAGGATTGCAATACGAGTACATATTTTTATATGTATACTAGCAGTGCCCGCGGCTACGCCCGCGTTCATCTGAAAGACGACCAAAAACCAAATTCTTAGGTTTTATATAATAGTATACTCTTACATTGCAGTTTTTGGATTTTTCTCAGAAATGAGATATTTTCCCACGTTAAAAAGTATCCTATATGTTGACCAGGATAACCAGCTATCATCATACCAAATTTCATCAAAATCTGTCCAGTGGTTTTCTCGTGATGCGGTAACAGACAGACCGACAGACAGACAGACAGACGGACGAACAGACGGACGGACGGACGGACGGACGGACGGACGGACGGACGGACGGACGGACGGACGGACGGACGGACGGACGGACGGACGGACGGACGGACGGACGGACGGACGGAAAGACAGACAAAAATTCTAAAAACTATAGATTCGGATTCTGTATCGATAATAATGTCTATTTCAATTAGATTTTCCAAAAAATATTTAATGTACAGATTCGAGTTAGTTGCAATTTTATTATATGTATAGATTTGTCTTCGTCAATGAATATATTATACGAGTAAGTAGGCAAAGACAAAACGGTTCAGTCCCTTTTTCTTCTCTATTTGTTTACCGTTTTTTTTTTGTTTAGTAGCTATTGACGAGTTTTAATGATATTAATTAAAAACATTTTTTTATATATAAATAGGTAAAGACGGACAAAACGTTTAGTGTATTTTTGTTTATTTTCCAATAAAAATTATAGTTAAATTTCGACCACTGAGCGAAAAATATTATTATACATTAATATAAAATATTAAATGTTCCGTTTAGTCTGACTCGCAATTTGAACACTGGAGACCTCCGGAATTGCAGCTGTACTGCTTATCGTTGCTGCTGTATTAGGTAAATAGACCAACAAAGACTAGTTCAAATCAGAGTAGAAGTTCAAGTTAAATAATATACATCTGACCAGAATCGAACCTATAATTTTTTAATTGGCAATAAAAATCATATACCAACACATTAAATTTTATATTATAATGTGGATACGTTTTAAAATCAAAAGAGGTATTGCGGCATATTTTTATTTTCAGACTTCGTATTCCGCTACATTGTTCATCGCATGTCTATTGTTAGTTCAGTCTACGTGTTGGACGTGAACCAAAAAAACCATTATATATATATTCTGTTATTGCTTAAATATATTTAAGTTGTTATTGCTTAAATACATTTAAATGTACATATATTTTTGTTTATCTTCGCAAAAAGAGAGAGAGAGAGAGAAAGAGAGAGTGTTATAGTGATTCATTATTCCGTTCTCTACTTATTTTATGCCTTCAAAACAATGCAACATTATGATCGTAGTGTTGCAGTATTTTCTTATATTGCATACTAGCGACTCACCCTCGCTTCGCACGGGTTCGTCCCTAGGTTGATTCCCCATACAATCTCTCATCCCCATTTTCACCCCTTGAGAGATTTTCGGGATAAAAACTATAAAACGTCCTTCCCAGGGTCTCAAACTATCTTCTTACCAAATTCCATCTAAATCGGTCCAGTAGTATTGGAGCTTATTCAGTACAAACAAACAAACAAAATACCTTTCCTTTTTATACTATTAGTATAGACTGCAACACCGTGATCTGAAGGACAATGATTTTAACGGTTCCAATGCTAAGCTGAGCTGATAATCTATCCAATGATGAGTTAAAACTATACTTATGCTATTATTGTACATTCCCGAGTGGACCGTGAGAGCACCGTGAGAGACCCTTGGTTATGTGGTCTGCTTCGGCAGACCTGCCGACGCGGCGTCGTGGTTGAATGCGTAAGCGATCCTGCGACGCCCCGTTCAGACCGGGAAGGTTCTGTTGGGTTTTAGCGGGTAGTACCGGCTTTTCTAGCCGGTGAGTCCCATATAAACACTTGTATGTATACAGGTGATATGTGTAAATGCGTATACAAAAATTAAAAAAATATCTCTATACCTACTAAATTTCATCCCAATCCTTGCAGCCTTTTCGGCGAAACAACAAAACATACTTTCGCATATACAAACTTCCGCATTAAATAATAGTAATTTAATGCTATTTTAAAACTATACTAAAAATATTATGATTTTATTATACTGTAAATTGAAATGTGCTAAGCGGGAAAATGTAAAAGTACAAAATAGTAGCGCATTTTGGTGATTCTTGATTTTGCCGTACATATCGTTTACTTTCTTTAGAGAACAAGAGAAATTTTATATAGGTATTATTGACTAATTAATAATTTTTAAAAGGAATTATATATATATATATATATATATATATATATATATATATATATATATGAATAATAAAAAAAACTACATAGATTCTTTTGTATTTTTAAGCATTAGTTCTTTTCCCCTTGAAAGCGAGAGAGCATGTTTGCTTATTAATTTTTTTTCTTTATTGTTAAATTCATTAAGTATTTTTATTTATTAATATTAATTTATAAAGTAATGAGTATTTTATTAATATTTGCGTGCTGTTTTAAAACAACATACCTATATTATTTAAAAAAAAAAATGTTTGGCATCATGTTTTGTTCTACGACACTCTTTATTTCTCAGTATGAGCCTAGTTACTTATAGGGGAAGGTGCGACAAAATACATCTATAGGAGGTACATGAAGTATAAAGTTTAACAGATTTATGTGTATTACCCATATATATTTTAATCTCCTGTCTCCATATATCATAGAGGACGTTGTGACAGCTCGTGTTGGATTGAAAAGTGGATTTGCGAATATACACAGATCAAAATTGACGCTTCCAACTATATTCTATTGTATCCGGAATTTATTTAGTATTAGTAGGTATATAACGTAACAAAGCTAAATCTATACATATAATAAAATTGTAACTAAGCCGAATCGGTACATTAAATATTTTTGGGAAAATCTTATTGAATTAAACATTATTATCGATAAAGAGGCCGAATCTATAGTGTTTAGAATTTTTGTCTGTCTGTCTGTTACCGCATCACAGAAAAACCACTGCAGGGATTTTAATGAAATTTGGTATGGTGATAGATGGTTATCCGGATCAAAATATAGAGTAATTTTTAGCGCGGGAAATATTCTCTCACAACCGAAATATCTTTTCTTTCGATAATCGGATTAGTTAAAAGAATATGTTTATATAATATTATTATTTATATATATATATATATATATATATATATATATATATATATATATATATATAAAGCATAACAAAAAAAATGATTATAAAATGATAACAAATTATAATATTTAATTATAGCAAATTATAGACTATTCTCATAAATTGATTTATATAAAAAACACCCACGCTCCGCTCGAGTTCGTCGCTAGTTACGGTTTAAGGTTTAGTATAAATTTCTCAGAGGTGAGATGTTTTCCCGCAGCAAAAAGTATTCTATATGTTGACCAAGATCACCATCTATCATCATACCAAATTTCATCAAAATTTGCCCGGTGGTTTTCTCGTGATGCGTTCGCGGACGGACAGACAAAAATTCTAAAATCCGTACATTCGGCCTCTATATTGATAATAATGACTATTTCAATGAGATTTTCCACAAAATATTTTATTTACAGACTCGACTCGTTTAGAATTTTATTATAAGTATTGATTGATTTTGAGCTCTTTATATTCGCGTATTATCTTCCGTTCCGCTTTATTAGCTTATCAAAGAAGGTATAGACGAAGTTATGAACAACAATGTAGCCAATAAGTATAGTTGGATGAATAATTATAATTGAAATTTGAAGGGAAACTTCTTTAGAATCGTTGTGATTTGAAACTAAATGAAACGGAAATGCCGCATGAGAAAGAGACAAACACATAAATAGAATTAAACGAGAACCGGAAAATATACAAGAATACATTACACAGGAAGTCAAAAATAATAGTGAATTATATGTTATCATGTAATATACTCGTATGTTAAAAAATGTAAAATAACTTTTAAGATTGGTAAAAAAAACTAAATTTATTACTTGTAATAAAAATGAATATTTTTACGGTGGGATGAATGTGCATAAATTAAATAAAAACTATTATGACTAATTGTTGCCATGGTAACCGTTGTTATTGTCTGACAAATATATAATATTATATTCTTTCTGTATAGGTATGATATTCTATAAATATATCATTGAAAATATGCCTAATATGCCTTATTTAATTATTTGAAATAGAATACATTACACAGGTAGTGAAAAATAATAAAATTTATTACTGAATAATATTTAATGTATATTAAATATTATTCCGTCAGTAATTATCAATAATGTCAAATAAAATGTAAAATAACTTTTAAACTTGGCAAAAATATTATAAAAAAATAAACCTTATAATTTTCCTACTCCTGATACTCTATGTTTATCTCATTCTCTCGTAGGTTACTTTTTCAACCGACTTCAAAAAGGAGGAGGTTCTCAATTCGACTGTATGTTTTTTTTTTTTTTTTTTTTATGTTTGTTACCTCAGAACTCCGTCATTTATTAACCGATTTGGACAATTTTTGTTTTGTTTGAAAGGGTATACTTCCAGATTGGTCCCATTTAAATTTCAAAAAAAAATACCACCCCTAAGGGTGGAAAAACAACGAATGATGGATTTAACCTACTTCTAATTGTCATATTGACTTGAAACTTTGCAAGTATTTCTATTTCCGTTGATAGTACAGTGGTTCAGTGTTGTTAACCTGATCTGATGGCAAGGCCAGAAGGTGGAAAAGTAAAAAATAACTGATTGGTAGTTTTCATTTACTATACATACCTAATCAAATATTTTCGAAGTCGGTGTGCTTTGGCTAAGTAATTAAAGCCTACCTATTAAATACATACCTAATCAAATATTTTCGAAATCGGTGCCAGCCCATACAAAGCAAAGCACACCGACTTCGAAAATATTTGATTAGGTATGTATAGTAAATGAAAACTACCAATCAGTTATTTTTGAAGTTTCACTTCTACCATGTGTAAATTGCACACACACGCACTTAATTTTTTTTATTCATGACGGACGGAAGTATAAGAAAAGTCTGATATTATTTGATAAAGCAGACACTTAATTAGCATTTTACACTACTTTGTCTAGTTCTATAATCTTATTAAAAAAGAAAATATAGAAAAGAAAAGAGTACAGTATCCCAGTGATAACGCGCTTGCTTGAGAAATCGAGTGAAGTGCGTTCACATCTCGGGTTTCGCACCTCTGATATCAATTATTAATTAATAAATTCAATCATTTCCAACATGATTTTACTTATCTTGGTAAAGGAAAACATCGTAAAGAAACCTGCATGTCTGAAAGAACCTAACAAGTTTTTGAACGACATGTGAAGTCCGAAAATCCGCGTTTACATAGCTTTGTGGACTATGGCCTGATACCCCTCGTAGTGAAGGGAGACCCACCCACTGCAATAGGACGTTAAAAAGGGCTGAATACATAACCTTATAGAGTAAATATTCAATTTCTAAGTACATTGTACCTTTTCACAGCAAATTGAACTGCTAGTGATAAGAGCAATCTCTTAAACGATCCTCAGTTCAAATGTGCTACTTAAGTTCGTTCGACCAAAAAACGATTTCTTGAAGCGAATACAATAATATTTATCTACATTATTATTGAAATACTAAACAATCTATACATTTAATAAAATTCTAACTGAGTCGAATCTGTACATTAAATATTTTTCGGAAAATCTTATTGAAATAGACATTATTATCGATACAGGGGCCGAATCTATTGTTTTTAGAATTTTTGTCTGTCAGTCTGAGAACGCATCACGAGAAAACCACTAGGCATATTTTGATGAAATTTGGTATGATGATAGCTGCTTATTCGGGTCAACATATAGGATACTTTTTACTGCAGGAAAATCGCCCATTATGTGAATTATATATTATTTATTATACATTATGTGAAATATATATGGATATTAGCTTATTATGTTCTAACTTAAAAGTCTATCTGCTAGAGTCAAAATTGGTTTAGTCCTTTTAAATAAAACTATCTTTTCGGATTTTTTTGCGGATTTGTATTCATTTTAATCATGGTCACAGGAGGACTCTGTCTCTGAAAAAGTCAAATTTTCGCTTTAAGCTAAGAAAATATTATTGGTTTAGTTCTTGTAGTTAGCGGAAACAAACGTACCAACAGCCAACATTTATTAATTATTATTAAATTATACACTGATAATTATTTATACTCTTGTATCATTGTGCATTTCTGTGTGTCTTTTGAACTTATACTTTTATATACTGTTAGTGCCCTCTTCAGGCAAATATTATTAATAACAACAGCCTACTACTTGAATTTATAGTTCTAAATTTTATTCTAGCCTGGTTATGTATGGATATGTCTGGATATATAGATGTATGGATGATTGTTACTCTTTTACGCAAAACTACTAAATGGATTTTAATAAAACTTTACAATACTATAGCTCATACATCAGACTAATACATAGGCTACTTTTTATCTCTGACCAATGTACGGTTTGTGTGGGATGGATTTGTTTTTATTTTTCAATACATAAATATATAAAACACATATTTTTATAAATACAAACAACGAAAATATTCATTTTCATAATTATTATGAATCTCGTGCAAAAAGATGCCGATTTCTTTTATACTCTAAAGAGGCTATATGAGTACTCACTTGTAAGATTTAAAGTGTGTATTGCAGAGAAAAAAGCCCCCTCTCTAATTCTACAGCGCAAGGTTCTATAAATATTTTTATGTTTCTCTTGGATCAAGCATCGTCAATTTACGGAATCGATCAGATTTTATTTTGTAATTGGACTTCAAAGAACATTTTTAAAAGATTCGTACTTAAAAAGTGTAAAATTTACTATTTAATTATCGTTTTGAATAAGTTTGATCGTGGTTTAAAGTAGTTAGATTATAATATTCTCAATTTTCCAACACAATGTGAAGGAACAATTAATTGGATGCTGTAGCGGACCAATTTGTTTCATTTCGGGCCAACATTTATTGTGTCGAGCCGCGGTTCGTCAGATGTAGACTATTTATTAACACAATACAAGTCTCAAATGTTCCAAGATTATTATTAAGTGTTTTAATAAATGTTTAAATAAATAAATGATTATTCTTAAATTCTTAGTCACTAACTATCGACTCACCGTCGCTTCGCTCGTGTGCGTCCCTAAGTATGTTTTAATTGTTTGAGCTCAAACCGTAGTATTTTTTCTAAAAGAAAAGTCTAATGGACTCCTTATAACATAAGCTATCTATCAGTGCAAGTCCCGTCAAAATCAGTCCAGCCGTTTCGGAGATTAGCAGAAACAAACAGACAGACTGACAGGCAGACAGACAAATATTTAAAAAATTGTGTTTTTCTTCTAATTACCGTATGTAATTTTATATGCATTTAGTAAAATGCTGTTATTTTGAAATTACAAACAGACATTTCAATTTTATTTATCTGTAATAATTAACCCTTGTTATTAATGTTTTCACTTAATTTTTTGTTTCATTTTGTTGCAGGAACTATGAAGATTTCCTCCAATGATATTTAAAAAGGTAAGGTTGCATTGATAGATATAGTTAAAATTTCTTTGAAAATTTACTTAATTTATTTATCTGTCGGGGACCTATTTTTACGTAAACAGCACATGAAATAATAATATATTATGCGTATTAATTATATACATATAATAAGTACTTTTTAAGAGTAAAAGGGTGAACATACAAACATTCGTTATATGTAAATAAACTGCCTCCGTGGTGTAGTGGCTAGCAGTGGCTGCACACCCGGAGGTCCTGGGTTCGAGTCCCGGGTCAGGCCAAGTTTAGTTATTGTCTTTCTGTATAAGTAAGCTTCAGTAACAGTCCGGAGTTGGGAAGTTGGCGGTGTTTCACCCCCGTGCCTCGGAGAGCACGTAAAGCCGTCGGTCCTGCGCCTTTACTCTCACTGGTCGTGTCGAGCAGTCGTCCCACCGGAATATGAGAGTGATAGGAATAGAGAGTGCACTTGTGTCTGCGCGTACACTTGTGCACTATAATATCTCCTGCGCAGTTGGCTAGTCTCAAATGAGATTGGCCGCCGTGGCCGGAATCGGTCAGGAGAACATCATATGTAAATATTCAATGTTCCAGCAAGACGAGGAAAATTGACTTTACACACTTAACAATTCAAACAATTTTTAATTGAATTTAATTCTTTATTTAATGGCTTGAATGCTTGTTACTTGAGTACAAATTATTTCGACATTGTCACGTTGAATGGAGGAATCACGTAGGTGATTAGCCGGTGATTTTAACAGTTTTACAACTATTTTTATTAACCTCACCTAAATATGTATATTAAACGGGATTATTTGACATTCACTGAACATAATTATGATATTTAGGGCTAATTAGATGGCATAGTGTCGATCACAGTCCGTTATCGGTCTGGTTTGGTCTGGTAAAATTTGGTACAAATTACCCTTAATTTAAATATATGTAGATAATCAAAACGAAGTAACCCTAAACATATTTCTTACAATATCGACAAGACCATAGATTCTAGCACTAAACCGCTTTACCAAAATTTGGGTACAAAAACCTAGCCTTCCAATGTAATGTGGAGTCACCTCCAAAAACTAAGAAAATATAAACTAAGAAAATATAAAAATTGCCTCAGAATAGAATAGAATGGGACTCTATCAACTTAATAGTACATGCAATATATTATGTATTTAAATTATTTCTTTAAAAAATGAATGAAAAAGCTTAGGATTAAAGCCCCGAAATTCAATTTCGGGACTGACTTGGTATGAAATTCTTTATAAAGCGTTTTCAGTGCAGCTGAAATAGCTGACGAGTAAAGAGAGAATAGAGAAATGACGTGAACTATCAAAAACAATACAAAAAATATTGGTCTAAAAATCTTTTCATTTATTGATTCTGATTAAAGCTTATGTTGGTCCTTTTGTTTGGGTCCTTCTGGAAAATTAATATTTTACTTGAATATAGTTCAGTTAGATAGTTGATTGAAAAAATGAGATAGATATATATTGAGTGTACTTATCTTTATATTGTTTAAGAAAAATGGCTCTAATTTTTATTATTTTTAATATAATAATTTATTTATATAAGAGAAATTAACACATAACACCTAATTCTATAGTAAGTAACGAGGCTGGTGTTATGGATACGAGATAGTTGGTACACTAAGTATATATAATTTTAAATACATACATATTATAAATATAAACACCCAACTAACGTTCATCACACAATTGAGTCCAGCGGGACTCGAACCCACGACAGTTGGCACAGCAAGAGCGGGACTTAAGCGTGCGTCAAATGTACGTTTCGAGTGGTTTGCACCAGCCATGGTCACGGGTCCGTGACGAATATACGCGTTTAAGTTCCATAATATCATTTTTATACAATTATAGAACACAAAAATTTTAAAAGTTATATTTTTAATGTAACGAGTGTTCGTTCAGTGGTCGAAATCGACCATAATCATTATTGATATATAATTTAAATAGAACATATATCTACATATATGTATGACGTACTGTTGGTCGATGGAGCCGAAAGGTGTTACAGTGGAGACCGCTTTTAGGCAAGCATAGTGTAGGATGACCTACAGCACTGGAGAGAATAGGAAAAGTGGTGGGCAGTGGATGGATGCAGGCTGCCCAGGACCGGAATAGTTGGCTTTGGTTCATTTGAGGAGGCCTTTGTTCAGCAGTTGACGGCGATAGGTTGTTTGATTGATTGATTGATATATGTGTATAATTTACCTAGTTTAAAAAAAAGTAATTGCTTTAAAAATTTATTTAATGGTAACAACAAAGCTCATCGATAGCTATTAAACAAAAAAAAAGAAAATCGGTTGACAAACACAAGAGAAAAACGTACTGAACTGTTTTAACTTTGCCTATTTATATATAGATAGCTATAAAGGTGCGAGTTTATTGAGTTATTTAGTTTGTAAGTCATTTTTAACACCTAGATTAGACCTAAAGAAACTAGACTTGAAGCAATATTTCGTAGGAAATGAATTCCGAAATTCTGTGACATAAAGAACGAGCAGCAAACGAAATTTCGATAGAAAATACACAGATATCAACAATAACCTTAACAGGAGTCTCACATATGGTATATGTAAGTATGAACGATATTGCGAAATAGGGCTTTGTGCTTCAGTCTGGTCGTCCTTTACGTATCCCAAGCAACAACAAAAGCTAATTTTCTATACAAATGCACGCTTCAACGTTTTGGAATATAATCTTCTCGCTCAATAACATGACAGACACTACTTTGTATAATATGGATATATAATATTTACATCAATATTCGTATTCTATTAAAAAAATTTCAAGCAAACCATACTTTCCTTATTTTAAAACTAGCGACTAACCCTCGCTTCTTTCGGGTTCGTCCCTAGGTTGTCTCCATGGTCTATCTAGGTTGAATCCCCATACAAAGTTTTTATTGCCATTTTCACCCCTTTTAAGGACGATTTCTGGAATAAAAAATATTTTGTGCCCTTTCCAGGGTCTCAAACTATTTTTTTACCAAATTTCATCTAAATCGGTCCAGTGCTTTTTGAGTTTATGCGTTACAAACATACAAATCTTTTCTCTTTATAATAGTTGTGTAGATATTGTGTTAGTATGAGCGCTAGAAGGAAATACTAAAATTTTTATTGCAAATTTATTGTGGCTTGATTATATAAAATTCAAAAAGTTTTGAGTTATTTTATACAGTTTTAAGATTATATAAAAAGCATAGAGATCTCAGTTTGCTCTTTATAGTTTTCATGGTTTCAAATATTGGCATTACCTTAGTTCAGTACCTTTTTCTTTTCTGTTTGTCAAGCGATTTTTTTTGTTTAATAGGTAGCGTTATTAATAAAAAAATTGGAAACAATTTTTATATGAGTAGATAGGTAAATCTATTCATATAACATCCTCAATTTTTTTTCATTAAAAAACTCTACAAACTGTAGTACCTATATATTAATAACATATTAATACCTAGTATATTAGTGAATTACTCGTACTACAATTTTTTTTTGTTCGGAAATGCATCGTTATGTGGGACTCACCAGCTAAAGAAGCTTCTTACTAAAACCCAACAGAACCTTCTATAACATAATATAACAACAAATAAATTTTAAACAAAGCTAATTTTTATTTACTAAATCAATCATCATTATGATATCCAGTATTTTATTGAATTTCATTTGTAAACACATAATATATTTCATTGTTGAACGCAGTACTGCGAGCTGTGTTTGATGATGAACAAACATTCTCATACTGTGTACATATATTTTCTATTTACCAAGCAAATAGTAATCGCTCTTCCATATTATTTCGATATCTCGGTGTATAGATTGTTTGATACTAATACTGTAGCTATACTTAGATTGCACTCGGTAGTCTAGTAGCTAGCATGTACGGCTACAGATCAGGAAGTCCTGTGTTTGAGTCCCGGGTCGGGCCAAGTTTAATTACTAAGTGTTTTTGTTAAGAATGAAGATATTCTTAGTAACTTCCCGGAGTTGGGAAGTTGATTCTGCTTAACCCCTGTGTCTCGGTGAGCATGATGCTCTGGGTTAGTGTCCCAACACATTTTTTTTAATTTATTTATAACGATTATTTTATTTTTATTTTTTGACGACATGTTTGGCTCAGTTTGTAGTGAACCTACTTGTTGCGCCAGCGGTCGCGGGTCCGAGTCCCGCTAGGGGGCATTCATTTTGTGTGATGAACACGAATGTTTGTACTCCAGTCATGGGTGTTTATATTTATAATAATTATATAAGTATTTAAAGTTATATATGTGTAGTGAATCAACTATCTGGTATCCATAACACAAGTCTCGTAACTTACCATGGAATTAGATGGTGCTGTGTGTTAACGTCCCAACATATATTTATTTTATTTATTTATTAGACTACCAACAAAGTACAAACTAAACACATTATAACATACATGGAAAATAGAAGAGATAGATTAAGTAGTACATTAATTTTAGGCGATAACGACAATCAAAAAATAGTTTATATGTAAAGGCAAAACAACATTTAGAATATTAAAAAATTACCTTAAAGATACACAATGTGATAGCTTACAAATAAATATTAGTTTATAAAAATAATAACAGCTACATATATTATTAACAAATTAAGAAAAATCTAAATTGAAATAGGTATACATATAATACCTGGGCCACCGAGCTTCGTTCGGAGTTTTTGGTCAAAAATACAATTTTCTTTTTAAAAAAAACTTGAAAAAATACAAAAAAAAAACAAAAATAAATTATACCTTTGTATTGGACCGGGATTCGAACCCGGACACTTATTCAATCTTGCGCCTTGTCCGCTTGACTATGACCTTTTTGCCCGAGCGTGCGAATTAGCGACCATATTTTGCGTGGAAAACTCGAAAACACGCGTTTTATCAGACATAAAACAAGAATTGCTCGTTTAAATATATTAGATATACTCACACACACATATGCATACACATACATTTAGTTGAATTTCGCCTTCTAGACGAACACTAATATAAGTAATTCTATACAAATTTAAGGAGTATTACATCTGATTTACAGATACATTATCCAGCTTCTGGTCGCTGGACCGCGAACAATGGAAATTAATTTAAACTGCTAACTCGACATATCTCCAGCACTTTGAGTCTAGAGATAGTTTTGATGCATTCTACGAAGTGGTTTGGATACATTACAATATCACTGTGATTCTAATTTAATGTTATGTGCAGAAAGCTTATCCGAGTGAAATGATTGTTAGTAGTTTTGTATCAAGAGGTAAAAGTTTATTAATTTCTGAAAGCTTTATTATTTAGTAAAATATAATTATGTTAATGTAGGCAACTAGCGATTTACTTTCGCTTCGCTCGGGTGGACTCTGAGCTTTTGTATTTATAACAGTACTAGCGACTCAGCCTCGCTTCGCTCGGGTTAGTCCCTAGGTACCTACGTTTTGACGCTTAGTATTGAATAGATAGACTAAATGTGTACAGGTATGATGAGTTTTAAGGCAATGGTAGCCCAGTGGTAACGCGCTTGCTTGGGAAACCGAGTGAAGCGGGTTCAAATACCGGGTCTCGCACCTCTGATATTTTCATATGCGAATCATTTCTAACATGATTACCACTTGCCTTACGGTGAAGGAAAAACATCGTGAGGAAACCTGCATGTCTGAGAGAACCTAGCAAGTTTTCAAAAGACATGTGAAATCCGCTAACTCGCGCTTGGCCAGTGTGGTGGACTATGGCCTGATCCCCCTCGTATTGAAGGGAGGCCCGTACCCAGCAGTGGGACGTTAAAAAGGGCTGAATACATGATGAGTTTTATGTCCCTTATTTGAGAAATGATTAATTCCCGTAACAATTTCCACTCACCTTTTCAACCCCTTAATGATGACGATTTCCGGGATAAAAGCTATTCTATGTCCTTTCCAGGGAACAAACTATCTCCGTAACCAAATTTCATCTAAATCGGTTCTGCGGATTAAGCGCGAATACGTAATAGACAGACAAATAGACAGACTGACAGAGTTACTTTCGCATTTATAATATTAGTACGGATTTACAGGTAGCGTCATCTTTTGGCATATTTAATAACTAGTAGCTTATGTGTTACTCTACTTTATAGTCTATCTGAGTAGAAAATTTCATTCAAATATGCCCAGCCGTTTCAGCGTGAATATTTAACAAACATACATAGATTCAGTGGTTGCCCAGTGGTAACGCGCTCGCTTGGAAAACTGAGTGAAGTGGGTTCAAATTCCGGTTCTCACACCTCTGATATTTTCATGTGCAAATCATTTCCAATATGATGTCCACTTATCTTACGGTGAAGGAAAACATCGTGAAGAAACTCACAGATTCAAACTTTTGCTTCTATAATAGTGATTTCTTCCTAATAATGACATAAAATGTAAAGATTTTGAAAGCTTTTTGGTTTATGAATAAATCCAAAAAAAAAGCTCTGAAGTATTCTTTTGACTAGTATTACATTTTATAATATCATACCAAAAAATCCGAAAGCGGATGAGATTGAAATAGCTGAACAAACTTTCCGAAATGCCTATGGCTTCATAGTTTTAAAGTTCGAGTGCGGTAATAGTTGGAAAAATATTGTTATATATTAAGAAAAATTTTAAAAGTTTATTCAAGTTATTTTCAATGTACTTACAATTTATTATAGAAACTTACTAATTAGGTAGAATTGTAAAGTTTAAGAATCGTATATATTATATTTTTTACATATACATATGTTATTTTTTTTGTAGTACAGATTCCCTCTGTGATACAATGAAAATGTATTAATAGATTTTATGATGACTTTAAATTCGATAGAAGTGCACGATAATTATAAAATTTCAAAAGAGCGTTCTAAACTATTCTATCCAATTTCATATCACATTTAAAAAATAATTTGGTAATATTATACGTAACTCATGTGGTTAGTTACATTATTTAAAAGTAGCCTGCGCGTTTTCCATGGTTCTCTTTGAAGGTGGAAGTGGGGGTGGGCGGCTCAATAGCGTGGAGCCTAGAAACGTGTCTGGGAGATTGCCCACGTCAGTGGGAAATGTATTGTGGGCAGGTGGTATGTGTAAATGCATTTCCCAACGTTAAAAAAAACCTTACCTCATTATCCAATAGAGAGGGGGGGAGAGGGAGAGGGAGAGAGGGAGAGGGGGGAGAGGGGGGAGAGATAGAGTATAAGCTTTCACTCCAGCCATAACGATATTTACGTCTTTTGAACTTTTACAACCTACGTAAGTACTATTTGTTTTTATTAAAATGCTTTGAAGTAATATTAGAATCAAATTGAAAGTGGATTTTCGTCGAGTATAGGTTACATTGTATAAAGCATACGTAAAGATTTCAAAACTTATAATAGATAACAGATGAAGTTTAGTACCACGACGTGCGATAGCAAACTCTATTCTAATAAAGACTAAATCGTTAGAACTTTCTCTTTCTATTATACGTTAATACATACAAGAGCTTTGAAATTCGTTCAAGATCTATAAAATATTAAACATTTGAAGTTAAACTATTTAAATTTTATTAAGTTTCATAAAGTTTAGATAAATATGTATATGACAGAATTGACTTGGCGATTGACTCAATGTGATATCTTACTCTTACTAATATTATAAATGGGTCTGGATGTGTAGATGTACGGATTTTTGTTACTCTTTCACGCAAAAACTATTGAATGGATTTTAATGAAACTTTATAATAATATAGTTCATACATCAGAATAACACATAACGTACTTTTTATCCCGGAAAATGTACGGTTCCCGTGGGATAGATTTGTTTTTGTTTTTCTAGTATGGTAATAAAGAAGAGCTTAAAGAGCTTACATAAGATGTGTAAGTGTAATCGTTTAAGAATAGAAATGTAGAAAATTTGGTTATGATATTTTTATTATTATGATTTATATTGTTATGATCCTGTGATAAAACTATCGAATTTGTCATTTCCATACAAAATATCTAATGTTTAATTTCTTGCGTTATCTTGCATCTCCTATGTTAGAGTATAGTTTCGTAAAGCACATTTCGTAAAGTTATAAAATATATGTAAATTTTCGAATAGAGCTTTTTCCGAGGCAAAACATTTTATGCCATGCATATTCACTTAGATTTTTCTATGTTCAACTTTTACTGGATACTCTGATGTGTAAACAGTCTTAAATTTTATGTAGCTTGTGTCCGGAGATTGATATACAAAACTTTCACAGCGAAATTGCAAAATTTCAGGTAAAATTTTCATGTGCTATCCACGAAAATGAAAATTTTATAAAATTCTCAAAATTAGCAGTTATTTTGCTAAGAAATTTTCGTAATTCGTTTATGTTGTGTATATACATAATATGTTATCCTTTATTATTTATTGAAAATTCAGATAATATCATAAATTGCTGCCATTTTATATAGATTACAATGTATTATTAAGGTTTTCTATTTATGTAACATTTATGTAAATTCCGCATTAGGGAAAGATATGTTCACTGTAAATAATGATCAAATTAGTAAAGACATAAAAAAATACAAGTTTTTTTTTAATTTTAAGTTTATTTCGATTGACGATTCAAATGTCAAAGGACTAAATCGCATTCAACTTAGGTGTGATTCGGTATATTTGGTCAGAGTTTAAAGATTTGTTTTTGTAAATATTTTTATATTTCATACATAATGTTTGTGTGTACATTTGTTGTATTTGTATGTAATCCGAGTTATAATACTATAGGTAGAACTAGAGGAAAAGAATGTCAATAAAATCTGTTCAAAAGTGCAAAGGTAGTACATATGAACTACTATAACACAATCTATACATATATAAATAGGCAAAGCCAAAAGAGTTTAGCAGCTTTCTCCTCTGTTTGTCAACCGATTTTCTTTAATTTAGCTTTATTAACTATTGACGAAATTTAGTGTTTTAAAAAAAATTGTACGTGTATTTGAAGTTTTAACTCTTCATACTTTGCTCAAATGACATCATAAATGTCGTACTTCAAAGAAATGTAAGAAGGAGTTTATAGATTCGATGTTCACTTGGTGCAATTTACTTTAACCATTTAAGCCAATTTGGCTATTTATTACTTATAAAAATGATAAGATAATAAAAATACTAAATCTAAACAAGTAATAGACACAATGTGGATAGATCGCTGTCTTTCTTTTCTTGTGCCACTGACAGCACTTGTTTAATTTATGAGTTCGTGAATGGCTCCCATTATCTCTTTGTTAACTGGAGCGACTTGGTCCTGCACTTTGATGATGCATCTTGAGATGAATAGGTTTAGCGCGTTGAATTATAAAGGTTTAGTAGAGGTTTTACAGTTTTTTTTTAATTTATGTGGTTTTAAAAAGGCAGTGGTAGCTTAGTAACTACTAGTGGTAACGCACTAACTTGGGAAACCAAGTACTTCATTTCCCAGGTGGTTCAAATCCTGGGTCTCGCGCCCTAAATATTTTCATGTCCGAATCATTTCCATGATTACCACTTGTCTTACGGTAAAGAAAAACAACGAGGAAGCCTCTATGTCTGAGAGAACCAAGCAATTCTCGAAAGACCAACCCAAACTTTCCCAGCGTGGTGGACTATGGCCTGATCCCCTCGCATTGAAGGGAGGCCCGTACCCAGCAGTGGGACATTAAAAAGGGCAGGACACAAGAGGTTTTAGCAAATTTCTGTAGTTCAGTCTTGTATCTTTTGGCGTTTTTTTATAAAAAACACGTTGACGACACGTTTGGCTACGTTTGGTACTTATGTACATAATTACTAAATACTCACTTTTTTGATGGTCAACAACTACTATTATTTCAATATTTTCAAATTTATATCTTAAAGATAAATATAAATTTTGAATGAAAAACATCCCTGTCGCTCCGAAAGTTATGGTTATAACTTAGTTCCGAAGCAATCTTGAGATGCTTTGCTGAAAACTTTTGCGAACTATTGAAACAATTCAAATATTATTAGAGTCAAGTAAAACTTGATTCTAAGGATAGTTTTGTAGAATTCGTAACATCTAATTTATATACATTTTGAAATCTTATCTTTATCTTATTGAAGCTTTAAGGAAACTGGTTATAAGTTAAATCTTCGAATGAATGCTTATATCCATACACTAGCGACTCGCCCTCGTTTCGCTCGGGTTCGTCTCTAGGTTGATTCTCCATACAAACTTTCATCCTCATTTTCACCCCCTGAAGGGATGATTTTCGTGATATAAAGTATCCTATGTTCTTTCCAGGGCCTAAAAATATTTTCTTACCAAATTTCACCTAAATCAGTTTAGTAGATCCAGAGATTTCCCCCTACAACGTCACAAACTCACAAATGTCACCTCTTTATAATATTAGTATAGACAATATTAGCATAGATATAATAAAATTCTGAGTCGAATCTGTACATTAAATATATTTTGGGTTTTTTTATTGAAATAGTCATTATTATCAATATCTAGAGTTTTTAGATTTTTTTCTGTTTGTCTGTCTGTCTAGCATCACGAGAAAACCACTTGACAGATTTTGATTAAATTTGGTATGATGCTAGCTGGTTATCCGGGTCAACAATCAGGATATTATTTACTGCAAAAATATAATATACTAACCGTTAAAACGTACGTCTTTTTACTTATAATATCAAAATCAATGAGGAATATTTTGTTATTCAAAACGTACGAGAATATGAGTAGCTATTATAATTTCTTCGTTGAAAATACCAAAATATTAGTATGTAAATATATAAGAAATAATTACCCTAGTGAGTGTAGTAATTATATTCGTACTAATTTACATAACCGACTGTAACCCACGTTAAAGTCGTATGTAAAGCAGTTTAGATTTTAAACTGCCAGGACGGTATTAAATATTAATTATTCAAATCATCCTTTGATATTCTGTACTTTAGTAACAACTTGTATCCACGTTCTAAGATTCGATTTGGGACTGGATTCCAGTACTAACGTAACATTATTATGTAAAATACTCGACTTAAGCATGAGTACTACGCTTCACACTATATTGCTTCTTGTACATTATTAAATATTAAACTTTATCAGATTTACGCGAATATTTGATATCTAATAGATATCAAATATTCGCGTGTGATGAAACTCTAGTGGGTTATTCTGTATACGACTGCAAAGGTTTCTGGCGTAAAAAATTTTTTTTTCTTTGCACGTTTGTCTTTTATGCGTTCCTAAGCCATTCAAACTGAGAGACGCTGCCGAGCGAAGCAAGGATGGGTCGCTAGTTTTAAATAAAATTATATTTATAATTATCAATCATTCAATAGAAATGTTAGTTACATGTGCTCTGTACAATGCACATACATACATACTGTACTTTTATTTGCCAAAATTATTTACTTTTAGCTTTTGCCTCCAGATTTGCGTTATGAATTATATGTCAGTCGTATAAAAATAGCGTCTTCTTTATTCTACACGACATTGGCGTAGTAAGTTGTAGGTACGCAACTGGCGAAAAAAAATTGAATTGAATTAAAAAAATATTAATTTAGTTGTTTTCATAATAAAAGATGGCGGAAAGAAATTAATATGATAGTTTAGGATCTGAAAAGATAAATTCTTATTATTGTGTTGACAATCATTTAAAAAATAAAATAATACCCTCTGGATGTACATTTTTGAAGTCTATATGAACCGTATAAATAACCTATTCATTTAGAAAGAATAATAAAAATCGGTCTCGTGTCTTCTCCATTCTACGTGACATTGGTGAAGTAATATATGCTCAATTAGCATGCCTTTAAAGCCATTAACAGAAGAATTAAATTGAATTGAAAAAAATTGGTTTACCATAATTATATCTATCCATTCAATCCCCAAATATCAAAACATTACTCATGCCTTAAAATTCTAGAACATACAGAAAAATACTATACATATTTTATAACATTTCTTACAAGAAAATTAACTAGCATACAAGTTCAACGTAAGTAAAAGCATTTATTGTGCTACAAATTGTATCCAAAAATAAAAAATATACTTACTTCGTGTGTTGCCAATAACGAATAAAAAAATAGTTCTTGATCACAGCAATAAGTGCTGTTTATACGACTCTGCTGACTTAGTATATAAGTTGTTGTAGAAGTGGTATCGTGATGTTCATACAACCACAGTTTGTAGTGATCCTACTTGCTGTGCCAGCGGTCGCGGATTCGAGTCCCGCTGGGGGTATTCATTTGTGTGATAAGCAGGTATTTATTATATGTATGTGTTTAAAGTGATATATTTGTAGTGTATCAACTATCTGGTATCCATAACACAAGCCTCGTAGCTTATCATGGAACTAGTTGGTGCTGTGTGTTAATATCCCAGCATATTTATTTACTTATTAGAAATAAGAAGTGGAGATGAAAGGAGAAAAATAAAACCAATATATGTCAATGGCAATATACAATATATGTATCGATGTGTAATAATAAAAAATAATTTAAAGAATCCTTTAAGCAACGGAAGATGAAATATTGTTTTGCTAAGTTTTACGACATTTTCCACCCCATTTTGTTACTATTTGAACTAAATAAAACAGACCACGAATATTAGGGCAAGCCAGCTATTTTTTCGTATATATGTTGTTTCACATCAACGATTGTGTTTGTATAATATATTTAAACTTCAACTATAGTAATATGACTTTTTTCACGCGCAATCAGAAGAACGAATTTATTGATCAGATTTTTTGGATACAGATAGTATAAGCTGGATTTTTCCATAAGATATAAGCAAAACCTCATGACTTATCACTGGGTATAAATTTTTTTTATATAACAAAGTACTATGCTGACTGTGACAAAAAAATGTTCTTCTTTATTTTTATCCGAGACAGTCACGGAGAAAGCATATATGCGTTTAGGGTAACAGGTGTGGTGTGTGTGTGTCTCGCACCGTTTTTCTAGGAAACGGCTGGGCCGATTTTGAAACGGTTTTTTGCTTTGTATAAGTCTCATTCCTGAACGGGATTTAGCTAAGTTTTATGATGTTACAGGCACGATGGGACGGTATAGGTACACCTTAAATATAATAATATTACATAAATAAGAAATAATATTTTATTATATAAAATAAATGATTTTAATATTGCATTTACTATTAAAAGTTAAAATTTTAAAAAGTCACAAATTAAATTTAAATTAAAAATTAAAAAAAATCCACCATGGCCAATTGTGACATTAAAAAACTCTAAATTAAAAAATCCAAAATCTCACGACATTAAAGCGTAATATAGAGTACTATTAATTGCCTTCATGCATGTGTTGCAGAATTTCACATTAATTAACAATAAAAATATGGCACATACTACCTAATATGTGCAATCTACGAAATTCATAATATAAATGTTGTAGACGTGGGACGTGGGTTTTTGAATATTTTTATTTGAAGTTTTTTTCATTGTAATATTATAATTAATCTATATTGAAACAAAACAGCATTACCTCTTAATGATATCACTTCTAATTCATTACGTGTTCTTTGGACACATGCAGCCATTAAACCTCTCGAGTTCAAAACTAACAACTGCAACTGAAAAATAAGGCATGAACGAACTCCGATAAAATACTGAGTGTAAACAAGACTAAGATTTATGATACTGGATGTAGCATTAGAAAGAAATATAAATTTAGTTTCTTCTTGTATAGACATAATATGTAAATCATATTAGTTTTGTTATATATTTTCAATAATACGTAATAAATTTAAGTGTTCGCCTTTAGAAAAACAAAAACAAATCTATCCCACGGGAACCCTACATTTTTCCGGGATAAAAAGTAGTTTATTTGTATTCTGGTGTATGAACTATATTATTGTAAAGTTTCATTAAAATCCATTTAGTAGTTTTTGCGTGAAAGAGTAACAAACATACATATTCACAAACATTCGCATTTATAATGTTAGTACTCGTATACATATACATATATAAATAGATAAGGACAAAATATCAATCAAACATTTTATTTCTATTGGTCAATCTTTATCGTGTCTTCTTTATTCTACGAGACTTGGCGAAATAAATCATCCTACCTTAAAATCCATTTCGCTAGTACGAGTATATATGTATGTTCTTGATACCACGCGTACGTCTTAAAGGGTGTTTGTCAATGTATATTCATTCTGTGTGGAATAGTAGCTAGAGTCAACCTTCACTTCAAAGGACGTTGGTAGCAGCTGTTACAGTTTTGTGTTCAGTGTCTAGTTATTACTGACGACTGCGTGTCAAGTAAAGAAAAAAAATGTGGGCTTGACAAGTTGGCAATCTCCAGACGTTATCGCTAATAGAAAATTAAAAAACTAAAATATGTTCATAAGAATATATTATCTTCAGCTTTCTATTAATATTATAGATAACTAGCATTGCCCGCGGCTCCGCCCGCGTTTATATAACCAAAACCAAATTCTTAGGTTTTATATATTAGTATTAGTATATTAGTTGACCCAGATAACCAGCTATTACCATACCAAATTTCTTCAAACTCCCTCCAGTGATTTTTCTGTGATGCGGTCACAGACAGACAGACAAAAATTCTTAAAACTATAGGTTCGGCTTTCGTTAGCGATAATAATGTGTATTTCAATAAAATTTTCGAAAAAATATTTTGTGTACAGATTTGACTTAGAATTTTATTATATGTATAGATAGAACAATTTTTTTAAGGTTATATTTCATCAGTTTATATATTTTAAATCAATCCTTTGAGAAATATTAAATAACTTTAATCAGGAGTGGTGCAGTGAAAATGCACTCGTTTGAAAAACCAAGTAAAGTGGTTCAAATCTCGAGTCGCGCCACCTTTGATATTTCCAGGTAGGAATCATTTTTCACCATGATTGCCATACCCTTAGCGGTTGAGGATAATTTTGTGAAGAAATGTATGTCATTATGTCATTTGTGAAAACCTAATTGGTATTCGGAAGACGAAGAAATTCGTCAACTCGTCCTTTGCCAGCGTGGTGGGCTATGGCCCGTGACCAACAGTAGGTGGTTATAAAAGCTAAATAAGTTTGTCAAGCGACTTCCTGTACTTAGAATTTTAGTTACTTCCTTTTGCCTGCAAACAAAGCTTTCTATTGCACGTCCAACGAAAAAATTAATAGTAAGAAAAATAAGTTAAATTCTATAATACTTTCTTAGATTTACGCGAATATTTGACATATTAAATAAAACTATCTTTTCGGATTTTGTCGCGGATTTATTTGGATTTTTTTTGTTTCCCGACGTTTCGAATGCTTTACAGCATCCATGGTCACGGGAGAGACTGAGGTGTTACATGTCTTGAATGTATAGTTGTTACAGACAGCCTACCCACAATTAACAAAATGAAAATTGCACTAATTACATTACAATATTTTTTAAATTTAAACATTTTTATAATTTTAATTATAATTGAATATGGAAAATTATTTATTTAATTTTTGCTATTATTTTTATAATTATTACAATTTTAAATATTAATTAGTAATCTATATTTAGTGTTGCCATTATTATATTTATAACCATAAAGAAAAATATAAAATATAGTATTAATTATTTAAGCCATATAATTGTTCTATGTGTAATTTAAAAAGTTAAAATTAATTAAGGATAATAATTTTAATTTAGTTTGCTATTATTTAAAAACAACTTACTAAGCAACACTATTAATATATACTTTTACAAATGAAAAATGAAAAATATTAATCTGATAAGCTGTCATTTTGATCTACACAGTATGAACTTACTACATCTGTTTGTCTGTTATCTTTATATTTATTATTTGATTTTATTATATTAATAACAGGATCCCATGACGATGGTAGTACCCAGCCATCTTCCCTATTGAAATTAGGATGTTTTTTAATTTCTATGGCTTCTCGAATCATTCTAGGGCGATATCGGTTTTCTTTCGCCAGGATTTGAGGTCTATCGAAGCGAATATAATGGCTTGGGCGGTCCTGACTATGTTTGCAGACAGCAGATGTTGTATTGCGACGGTGCTTCACATCAGCTATGTGTTCTTTGACCCGGGTTCTAATGGATCTCTTTGTTTGTCCAATGTAAGAGAGCCCACAATCACAATCAAGCTTGTAAACTCCTGCATCTTGTAGAGGGATGTGGCACTTGACAGGTGGTAGAAACTGACTAATTTTCTTTGGCGGCTTGAAGTAAGTTTTAATTGAAGCTCGCTTTAGAATGTAGCCAATCTTGTCAGTGACGCCTCTCATGTAAGGTAGGACTGCAGGGACGCGCTCGACTGTGGCTCGGGAAACAAAAAAATCCAAATAAATCCGCGACAAAATCCGAAAAGATAGTTTTATTTAATAAGTTAAATTCTAATTAAATTAAAAGTTTAGATTGATTTCATTTAACCCGAAGAATTATTAGTTTCTTACAAAATAATTTAGTACTAGCCTCAACAATTCTCTTCCAGTAACAAAAGCTCTGTGTCAAGTGCTCGTTCACATTTCATAACGGGTGGTATTGTAGTTGCACTTATTTGAACGTACCGAACTTTTAATAATCTTTTTAACCTAGTAACTGATCGTGGCTTTGTTTTACATTTTAGATTGTTGGAATATTAATAAATAAGTATAGTGGCATGATTTCTTTAAATGTAGTTATAAGTAGTTATAGATTGAGTCAATTCGATTTTAGTCTATAATAATAAAATTCTAATTGAGTCGAATCTGTACATTAAATATTTTTTTTAAAATAGTCATTGTTATCGATACAGAGGCCGAATCTATAGTTTTTAGAATTTTTGTCTGTATGTCTGTCTGTGACTGCATCACGGAAAAACCACTGGAGAGATTTTGATGAAAGTTGGTATGATGAAAGCTGATTATCCGGATCAATATATAGGATACTTTTTACTGCAGGTAAATATCTTATCTCTGAGAAATCTATACTAAACGTTAACAGTAATACGTAAGGTCGAACCCGAGCGATTTTCTTTTTTTTTTGCTTAATAACTATTAACGAGCTTCAAAGTTATCATTAAAAAATGATTATGGTCGGATATCGACCACTCGGCAAATACAAGTTTAGATAAATCTTTAATTTTGTTAAAAAAACTGAATTGGACCATCTTGTAATGAAATTTACCAACCCTATATATATAGATATATATGTATTTGAAAGGCATTGTGCAAGAAACGAAATTTGAAATATGTTTCGTAGGAATTTTTTTTTTGTGCAATGACAATAGTTAAAATATAATCTATATCTATATATATAAAAGAAAGTCGTGTTAGTTACTTCGCTTATAACTCAAGAACGGCTGAACCGATTTAGCTGAAAATTGGCAGGGAGGTAGTTTAGAGCCAGGAGAAGGACATAGGATACTTTTTATCCCGTTCGACCGCGTTCCAATTTTTATGATATTTTAATTTTTGGATTTCTCTTAGTCCGGAATAGGTAAGTATTAAAACATATAATTAAAATGTGAGAAAGAAAGATTTTTTCTTTTTATATCTATTTAAAACGTACCTAGCGACGAAAGTTATTTATATGTTATTCGTTATTATTCTTTAATTTTAAAGATAATTTCCGCATTTTTGCATAACTTAATCCAAATGATCCCAGAAAGAAAGGTTAC
The DNA here is from genome assembly GCA_947093115.1 of Brenthis daphne. NCBI lineage: Eukaryota > Metazoa > Arthropoda > Insecta > Lepidoptera > Nymphalidae > Brenthis > Brenthis daphne. The sequence goes on along the minus strand of OX352482.1, from coordinate 14,578,171 downwards.
ATAGAGGATGAGAGTTAGTATGGAAGCTCATAATTTTAAAGTCGGATGCTTATGATTCTATTAATAATAGTAATAATCCCATCCACAGATGGTGTTTCTATCGGGCTTACAGCAATCAGTGAGCCTGTTATTATATATTACAATATGTTATTATATAGTAAAATAAGATTTTTTTAATATTATTAATATGATATGCGTCTTCGTTCTTCATTCATCCAATTGGAGTACACAAATAGACCTTAAGTAACACATAAGCTACTGTTAGTCAAAAGTCTTATATTATTATTTTTTAAATGTTGTAACTTAAATTATATTTTCAGTAATTCAAAACCATCGTGGAAAGTGTAAATGTTCTGCGGGAAAGTCATTATTCACTGTTATCTGCAAGCCGCGTGTAACTAGGTTTGATTTGTTGCTGAATTTTTGTTTTAGGTCTAGCTTAGTACTAACATACTGGACATATACATGGATATAGAATATAGAAGTGACAAAACTAGTATTTTTTTGAAGCCAATGGTAGCCCAGTGGTACACACTCGCTTGGGAAACCGAGTGTAGCGGGTTTGAATCCCGGGTCTCGCAGCTATGATATTTTCGTGTGTGAGTCATTTTTCAACATGATTACCCCTTGTTCTACGATGAAGGAATATATAATGAGAAACCCTGCATGTTACAAAGAACCTAGCAAGTTTTTGAAAGACATGATGAGCTTTAATGTTATGAATAAAAAAAAAATTTGTTAGATTTTTATATAGCTTGGTTTTATAATTCTATTCATGTACATATGTTTTACTCAAATATCCGATCAAAATTTTGGTCGAATTTCGGCCACTGGGTGGACACTAGTTATTATATTATAAAAAACTAGCGACATACCCTCGCTTCGCTCGGGTTTTTCCTTGGGTACATTTTAACGGTTGGTATGAAATACAAATATTGAATTTTTTAGGCTTTAATGTACTATAATATGCATGTATTATACATATAAACCTTCCTATTGAATCATCCTATCTATTGCTGAAAACTGCATTAAAATCTGTTAAGTAGTTTAAAAGATACAAGCAAACAGACAGCGGAAGCTACTTCATATTATACTATATAAAGATATAAAAAGCAACGTAGTTAGTAGCTAAAGTAAATAAAAAATTGCCCAACACAAGAATAGATCAGCAGTCCTAAATAGCAGGCTATTGTATGGGAGTTGTGAAGTATTAATAAGCTGCCAAGTTACTCTCTATACAGATTCGAACTGGAGCTGAAACAATAAGAAAACAAGTGGTCTTGAAAGACAGGAACTATTGAATAAGGGATCAATTACAGGCATTTCAACTAAACTTGTAGTTAGTTTTGTATTATATAATTTATTTCTATAGAAATTTAAGATATTCTAAACTTTCTATAGACACCAGACATTCTAAGCTTTGTAGTGACTATTTACTCTATTGTCCAATTTTAGGCAGTTGGGCCTAGATTTAATAAGAATTTAATTCAATAAGAATTTCCAAAAAAAAAATTAATGTACAAATTCTACTTAGAATTTTAATAAATATATAGATTATTATTTATTATACATAACAAACTCTCACATTTTCTCTTTAAAAAAAAACGTAATTTTTACTCTATTTCACAGATTCTCATATCATTCAACATATTATATTACTGCAAATCAAATTCGATAGTTGTTACCAAAATAATATAAGCCCACAGTAAATATATACTACATTCAAATTCCTTCACTCCATTCACTGTTTATTCTTCAAATATTGTTTGGATAATTCTAATCAAGGATGCTATTATTTGCTTTTAATTATCACCCCATTTTGGATCTGAGTAAATAACTAAGGGTCTTCGGTACTCTGGTATAAATTCGTTGGCTCACTATTACAAGGTTCTATGTTAATTTTAATGAAGTTTAGTAATTTTTACATAGAACTATGTAAAATTGAATATTTTGTTGTTAAAGTGCCACTATCTAGTAGTTTGTTTTTGCAAAACTGTAGCTAATGACACATAGAACCTTGTAGCATTAATAACTAAATAAGTACTAAAATTGTAACATAGAATCTTGTAACAGTGAGCCAACGAATTTATGTCAACTTAATAAAAGTTGGTTTCAATTGTTTCTTCTCTTATTGTAAATTAGACTTTTAATTAGTGTTTGAGCCGCTGTTTCTAAAGACGATGTTATTCAGTTAGTAACCCTACTTGCTATGCCAGCGGTTGCTGGTTCGAATCCCGCTGGGTGCATTCATTTGTGTGATGAGCACGAGTGTTTGTACTCCAGTCATGGGTGTTTATATTTATAATATGTATGTATTTAAAAGTTATATATACGTAGTGTATCAACAATCCGGTATCCATAACACAGGCCTCGTAGCTTACCATGGATCTAGATGGCGCTGTGTGTTAATGTCCCAACATATTATTGTTATTAGTTCTTCATCTTGATTAATTAGAGAAATAATTACTTATTTACTAAACACACTTTGAAATAACTTGTCCAAAAAAAGCACCATTTATCCTTATTTAGACCCTTTTATTGTTCCCATCTGCCTTCAATATAGGGGGATTTTGCCATAGCCAGTTGTTACCAAGTGCGGGTTGGTGTACTTCACATATCTTTCGAAAACTTACTAGGTTCTTTCAGACATGCAGGTTTCTTCACGATGTTTTTCTTTACCGTTAGACAGCGGTAATCACCTTCGAAATGATTCGCACATGAAAATATCAGAGTCTCGTGACCCGAGCTTAATTTGGTTTTAAGAGCAAGTGCGTTACCACTGGGCTATTACTGCATCTGCAATCTGTGTACATATTAAATAATCCATACTAATATTATAAATGTGAAAATAACTCTGTCTCTCTGTCTGTTACGTTTTCACGACTAAACCGCTGAACCAATTTTAATGATGTTTGGTAAGGCGTTTATGTCTAATCAAGGTAAAATAGAGGATGATTTCGAGTTTTTTTAAAGTGCTTACCTATTTTTCTATTCGTATGTATGTATAGTCTGTCTATTCCATACAAACCATTAAAACGTTAATATTAGAAAAACAAAAACAAATCTATCCCACGGGAACCGTACATTTTTCCGGGATATAAAGTAGTCTATGTGTTTCATCAAAATCCATTAGTAGTTTTTGCGTGAAAGAGTAACAAACATACATCCATACATACATTCTTACAAACTTTCGCGTTTATAATATTAGTAGGATATGATATAAAAGGCATTTAGGTTTACATCTGAGCGAAGCGAGAATAAATCTAATAGTAAGCTTCTAGACCAAATTCTTTATAAAGTAGGTATACGAATTTCATTATGTTTGTAAAAAAAATATCATATATTTTTACGATACGAATTTTTCTAATAAATCGGGGCAATATTACTTTGATAAACACAAACAGTTCGTGTTGTATTCTGGTAATGATCGCTTGACACGGCGGTGTAAGAGTATAAGTTAGTAAATAATTAGTTTCACAGTGAACTGTTCACTCTCTCTCAGTTTAAGTTATTTAGTGATTTAAATCGTTATATTTATATGTTACTAGCAAAACCCGTGGCTTCGCTCGCGCTAAAACTACAAAAAAATCTCTAAAAAGGTAGTTTTATATAAACTTTCATCCCCTATTTTACGCCCTTATAAGATGAATTTCGAAAAATGCTAAAAAACGTGTTAATTTAATTTTATTGAAGAGCAATAATACCGAGTTTCAAGTAATATTGATCATAAATATTTTTTTGGATTGTATTATAACGTGTTTTCCCGTGGGAATTAGATAATTTCCCGCGATAAAAAGTAGCCTATGTCACTCTTTAGCCCTCCATCTACACAACTAAAAAATAACGCTAATCTGTCACTCCGTTTTGACGTGTATGAAAGACAAACAAACTAACACACTTTCACATTTATAATATTAGTATGGATTTTTAACATTCTTTTTAACATTTCAATTAAAAAAGCTTTTTAATATTTCAATGCTGGGCTTAAGCCTCTCTTCAATGCGAGGGGGATCAGGTCATAGTCATCCTGCTAGCCATGTACGAGTTAGTGGACTTAACATGTCTTTCGAAAACTTACGATGTTTTCCTTCACCGTAAGACAAGTGGTAATCATGTTGGAAATGATTCGCATATGAAAATATTATACGAGACCCGGGACTTGAATCCGCTTTACTTCTATTCCCAAGCGAGCACGTTACCACTGGGCTACCGCTGCCTTTTGTTGCTAAACGTTAATAATAAGTAAATTTAACTTGACGTAGAAAATCGTAATTTATGAAAGTAGTTCTGCGACTGCATGTATGTTTGACATTAAATTTTATTATTAGGATCTTGAATGAAGATAATATGGGCTATTATAAAATACCCCATAACGTGTGTTACTATAAAAATTATCACATAAGGCAGAGTAATGTAAGAAAAAAATAACATGAAATTTGGTGTTTCCATATAAAAATTATATTGGCTTATGTCCAACTAAAAAGCGGAGACAAGATAAATCACTTGTATAATATTAAAAAATAAATAATTATTAAGATTTCCTATTATATTTTTAACTATTTTCATTTTCCTTGCATCACAGCTAAATGGTACTAATCGATCAATACGTAATGGGTTAGAGCGTATGAATCATCCTAGACGCTCGGGACTTGACTATAATAGATTGTCTAAAATTCGTTACGTACGAGTATACTGTCAATTATGATATTACTGGCAATAACAATTAACTAATAATGTGTTTATACTTCATTTGTAACCCAATCCACTTCACTTTGAACTTACAGCTTTATAAGCTTATTGCATTCTACTAATTCATGCAAAACAATAGATATTTGGAGAGAAAATGTAGCTTTTTTAAAAGTAATCTGGATACATACAGGTGGTGATGTGGGAATCAGCGGTTAAAAATCGATTAAAGACTACCCACTAAAACCCAACGGAACCCCCGTCTCCATGAGGTACAACAGTAGCCTATGCTAGCCATCGGGCCTAGCCAGCTTTACTAGTATTGATTCCTGCATAATTTATTTTTATTTATTTTATAAAAACAAACAGTATTACAGAATATACAATTTACAATAAAAAAAAATCACACATTTACTAATTAAGTTTCCACAAATAAAAAACAGGCTAAATTGAGCCAAAATATTGAAAAAGTACATATAAATATACTATAAACACACATATGGACTAAAATAGAATTATGATATGTTTCTTAGTCGTGTCGCTTAATACAAAATATGTTTATAGTACACTTTTAGTGCTTGTAGAATTTGGAGGGCGAATATCTATGGATATCTCAAATACTTGATCGACGTTAATTCAAAGTACGTGAATAACGGCTTTAGGTGTTCTCCAACGCACAATGGGAAGGTTCTACTTAGCTATTTCCGGATCGCTACTAATAATATCTTTGACAAAAAACGTTTCGGGGCACTGACGAGACCTTTTGAGACCCATGAAATCATATTTACTGAACAAATTGACTACATATCATGGATATCGTGTAGATTACGGAAGTTTAAAAGGGGCAGTGTGTATCAAAAGAGAAATGGGCTGGCTTTTAAGCTCCAAAATCCCGTTTTACTAAGTCAAGCTTCGCTTAAGGCAATCCAAACCTAGATAGGAATATAGCTCTAGTAACCTACCTTTATTTGAACCATTAAATGTAGTAAAAAATAGCCGTGCAAACAAATTGATTCCTATAATACTTTAAATAAAACTATGTAATATATTTTTTTATAAATATTGGTATTGCTTTAAAATCATTGTATAGTTCATGACTAGATGGTGTCTGTAACAACTATATAATAAGTTTTGAGAGGTCTACAACCTTAGCATTTCCGTTAACAATGCTTGCTATAAAGCATTAAAAACCTAATGAATCAAAAATCAGTGAAAAAATCCGATTCTAAAATCAGAAATTCACTTATCACTACATAGTATAAAACAAAGTCGCTTTCTCTGTCCCTATATCCCTATGTATGCTTAAATCTTTAAAACTACGCATCGGATTTTGATGCGGTTTTTTTTAATAGATAGATGATGATTCAAGAGGAAGGTTTTAGTATATAATTTGTTAAGTTTTTGTATACATTGGCTAAAATATAACGATATTTGTTGGAGGTGTCGGAAAAAATAAGACGTCTGGGAGCTTTCAAAGAAAACGCTGCCTAAATCCTTTGAGATATAACAAAATAATGTATGGTGGAATTGTGTATCTTATATAGGTCTACAGAAAAGTCCGCAATGGCATATGTCTATCTCTTAAGGATAACATACTATATCCATTTTAATTTAAAACGTACCTAGGGACGAATCCTAGCGAAGCGAGGATGAGTCACTAGTTTAAAATAAAAATCGATTCACAATTAGTGAAAATATCGTTTAACATTTAAAAAAAAAAAATCTGCCGAATTGAGTACTCTGTCCTTTTTGATGTTGATCAAAAATAGCACAAACAATATTTAGCATTCTTGCAATACTAATACTTTTAGTTTGATATTTTCTTCTGTCAGTTTAAAATTTCCTCAGTTTTTCTACATTTTATATCAATTACTTGACAAAGACATAATATCACGTCATTTTCTTATCTTGATTCGGTTGTATCGCCGCTTTAGTGTTCTATACGTTCCAGTTCTAGACTTCAATGCCAAATAGCTCTGAAATTAAGTTATTTGTGTGGTTTAGATTGATAAATTTAAGTTTTCAAAAAGTTTTACGAAAGAAAAAAGATTTGTTCGATCAATATTATTCTTGTATGAAATTTGGTATTTCCATATAAAAATTGTATTGGCTTAAGTCTGACTAAAAAATCGGAGACAGGACAGATTACTCGTATAATATTGAAAAAAACGCGAGGCTTGTGTTATAGATATCAAATACATAGTTGATGTACTACACAGTACACATATATTATTACTTTAAATACATACATATTATAAATATAAACACCCATAACTGGAGTACAAACATTTGTGATCATCACACAAATGAATACCCCCAGCGGGACTCGAACCCGCGACCGCTGGCACAGCAAGTACAAACACTACAAACAAGTACACTACAAACAGAACCAAGCGTATCATCTTTCGCTTTTATAACGATTATTTAAGTAGAGGCGTCGACCTATAAATTATATTATAATTTTTTCGTATCATACATAACGAATTATGTAGTACAAGTATATAGAAGTAAATAATATTGAATCACACGCAGTTCGAATCCGATATTCATTGAACCATTTCCAATAAAAATCTCTTTATTTATACCCTGACATTCTCGTACAATACAGTGATAGAAGTATATATGTACTTTGTTGTAGACATTGAAAATACGTATATAAAGAATACAATCCAGTCTTTTGTTAAAAAAATGTTTTTAATATTATATTATATATTAGGATAGAATCAAATTACGTTTTTTATCTAATGGATGAGTTTTAGCGTTTACTGTGCCATATCTATATTAATATTATAAAAGCGAAAGTTTGTGAGGATGTGTGTTACTTTTTCAAGCAAAAACTATTGAATGGATTTTAATGAAACTTTACAATAATATAGTTCATACATCAGAATAACATGTAGGCTACTTTTTATCTCTGAAAAATGTACGGTTCCCGTGGGATAGATTTGTTTTTGTTTTCTAGTAGTTTATAATTTTACTTAACATGTTTACCGGTCTACTCTTATTAAAGTTAAAATATGTTTGTGTGTTTGTGTATTTGTTTCTCCTTCACGTTGAAATGGATTTGAATCATATTTAATAGGAGCGCTTCGCTCGGGGGATCATAGCATATCCATGAAATAAAAATCTATAAATCCGTCCAGCCGTTTTAGTGCGAAGCATTAGGAAACATTCAAACACGTACAAAAACACATATACACACACACACAAACACACAGATACACACACGCACACGCACACATACACACACACGCATGTAAACATTTACAAATACATATAATACCTATTTGTCTTATAAAAATATTAATCTAGTAATCAAATTCTGTACTTCTAAAGCTAAATTACTATTCATTTAACTATTTAACGCGGACTCATTACATAACCGTCGGTAAACAAAAGGCTCGAATGAAATGCAAACACTCATTATGCCACTGCATGCTAAAAGCGAAAAGAAATTTTAGTATACGTTTGTAAGTTTGTTGATTACCCACTAACCTAGAAAGGTATGATATGATGGGTTAAGGTCATTTTCAAAAAGAAATCCACTTAGACTAATAATGTACTTGGTTTATTCTTGGTAATAAGAATTGTCGAATTGGATAAAATGTTTTAGAGCTGATTCATTCAAATAACCCCAAAAATGGTATTGTTATTAAAAAAATTATCTGTTTGTCTGTACGTCGGTTTGTCTGTGTGGGTGTGCACATTTCACGCAAAAATATTAACGACGTTAACGACGTAATATGTTAAATTTTGTGTAGTGATAACTTATTAGCACTCGTGTCAATATTTAGGATACCTTTTACTGCAGGAAAATCTTTCATTCCCATGGTACACATAATAACTGGTTCTATCGAGTTGTCAGAAATTTATGTGGCTAACGCTGACTAAACCATAAGAGATACATCAAAATAATGTACTAGAAAATTGTAGGACTTAAAAAAAAACGGAAATGTTCAAATAGTATATGTCTATCTCCTAAGTAACATTCGCAATGACTTTTTTATTCTATATAAAAATTATACGTACATGGGTTTTTTACTATAAAATAATACATATCTGAAAAATAGTTACAAATAACTGTTTGTATTTCTTACAGCAGATATTAATTTCACATTAAATTCATAAAAGTTATGTCAAATTCTTACCGCTAGTAATAAATGTTAAATATGAAATCTGCCTAAAATAACTTATTGTGCACTATATTTACAAAGTAGTGTATACACTATATGTATATATTACTAGCGACTTACCCTCGCTCCGCTCGGGTTCGTCCCGATTTATCGTTTAGTATAGACTCAGAGATGCGATATTTCCCCGCTTTAAAAAGTATCCTATAAATTGACCCAAACAATGAACTATACCAAATTTCATTAAAATCCCTCCATTTGTTTTTCCGTGATGTGGTCACAAACAGACAGACAGACAAAAATTCTAAAAATATAGATTCGGCCTCTGCATCGATAATAATGTCTATTTCAATAACATTTTCCAAAAAAATATTTAATATACAGACTCGGCTTATTTACAATATTATTATAGTACAGATTGTAAAGAAATATAACTGTTGTTTTAATTTATTTATTTGTTAAAGAAATACTAAAACACTGTTTATTTGTTTCTATGGTTCTTGACAACGAATGGGAAGTCAGCCTTAGACTTGACAGGAAGCCGGCTCAAAGATTACGGGATTCGCCGTAAGCGAGCTTTTGTACGAGCTTTTAGTGAGAAGCTGTAGCTTTTTCATACTGTATTTGATGAGTTCTTTTTTCAGATTTAATTTACAACAAAATCATACTTATTGATTTTTTTTTTGTAAAATGTTTATAAATTATAACTTATGAGATTTCTTAGTAATTATTATTTCTATTGGTGTGAATGTTGAATTTCTGTATGAAAATCCGTACGGCAATTTCTGAGGACATTAACACACAGCAACATCCAGTTCCGTGGTAAGCTACGAGGCATGTGTTATGGATGCCACATAATTGATACACTACACTGGAATATAAAACTATTTTCCCCTGTCCCTGAATTATCGTAATTCGCGGAAGAACTTGATATTTTACTAAAAACATTTAGTGATAGATGGCAAAATTATCAAAGTAATTTTTAATTGAAAATATTATTAACTAGCATTGCCCGCGGCTCCGCCCGCGTTCAGATGACCAAAAACCAAATAAAATAGCGCTATTATTATTTTTTTTCTCAAGATAAGCTATTTTTAATAGTGTTTGCCTTATTTAGTAAGTTACCTTGCTAAAATATATATATAGTATCATCGTGGTTTTATTCTAACCAGTTTTTGTATTTTTTTCTCAGAAATGAGATATTTTCCCGCGGTAAAAAGTATCTTTTATGTTGACCCGGATAACCAGCTATGACCGTACCAAATTTCATCAATATCCCTCCAGTAGATTTTTTGTGATGCGGAAACAGACAGACAGATAGACAGACAAAAATTCTAAAAACTATAGATTCGGCCTCTGTATCTATAATAATGTCTATTTCAATAAGGTTTTCCAAAAAAATATTTAATGTACAGATTCGACTTAGAATTTTATTATATATATATATATATAGATTATAGATATCACTGCTGTTATACTCGTAGGATCAGATAGGGTACTGAACTTTATTGTCTATACCAGCGCCATTCTTCCATCGGAACACCAAACGTACTGCAGGATACCATCCTCTTTTGGTTGATATTCCGACCACTCGCACTAAGCGCTATTCATCATCTTTTATAATGCGCACAGCCAAGAAATGGAATGCCCTGCCTGCGTCTGTTTTTCCGAGAGCGTACAACCTGAAACTTTTTAAGGTGCGTGTCAACAGGCTTCTCCTGGGCAAACTCGTTAGATCATAGACCTTATCTACGCCTTCGAGCTAAGATGAAGATCAAGAGTAAGCCCATTTTTAATTAAAAAAATATCTCTACTTATAAAAAAATACAGATTTTTTATTGATACAATAGCTCAAGCGCGTTTCACATAAGCTTTTGTATTTATAATATTACGGATACTCCTTACTTATGGAATAAATGTGAATCTGTGACATTCTGCTTGTGTGTTAGTTTGTCTGTTGTTAGGTAAGAAGCTTATTCTTCTTTTATTCAAGGCTGATCACGAGATTTACTAATTATAACGGTATACATATGTGGGACTAGCGACTCACTCTCGCTCCGCTCGGATTCGTCCCTAGGTGATTCTTTAAATTGACGTAACTTTTTTATTTATGAACCGCTTGAAATAAAACAAATACTAAATGTTAAATGAAGCTTACCAAAATATATTAGTGAAAACCACATCCAAATCGCGCGCACAAACGCACAGACAAACAGACAAACCGACAAACAGACAAAAATTCTAAAAATCATTGTTTTGGGTTCTATTGCGTAAATAAAGACCCCCAATGTTAGTTTTTCTCAAATACCTTCCATGTACAGACAGCGTTCAGTTACACTTTTATTATAAGTATAGATAGATTGAGGATACCAGCAAACTATGTATCACCTTAATACGTTTATTACTTTTTATTACGTCTTTTACAATTCACATGCAGTTCGCTTTCTTCTTTCAACTCAACTGACATTCAAAATCAAACAAGCCCGAACAGGCTCTGTCCCTTTCACTCGTTCTTTCTTTCATTCACACTTCACAAAAGTCATTTCTATGTAAACATTCATCCCACACATGTGAATTATACATATATACAGTAACAGATGGTGTTGTTTTTTAAATTCAATAATTGAGGTCCTAAAGACCTAAAATGAAAAGTATTAGATTACAATCCACAAAGAATTTCAAATATTTTTTACCTACAAATACAAAACTCATAAGAAGTTAAATCAAAATCTATTCTATTCCCAAAATACGAGATGCAAACAAGAATTTAATTTAAGGAAAGCAAAACATTTTATAAAAACGTCTTACAACGCTTTTCAATGAACTGTTTATCTGATTTTTTTCTAGAGATAGATATTTGCCAAAAGCTCTATACAAATTATTTTAAATTCCGATCGCTAGTAATAAAACCCATAGATAGATAATTGAACTTATTGAGAAAGTATTTACAAAAAAAACCAATAACTGTAATATAATATGACTCGTAAATCGAACCCAGGACCTGAGAAATTCTTCACAAAAAACCCTACGTATGTATGTATTCAGCTCTTTTTAATGTCCCACTGCTGGGCCTCCCTTCATATGAGGGGGATCAGGTCATAGTCCACCACGCTGGCCAAGTGCGGGTTGACGGACTTCACATGTTTTTTGAAAACTTGCTAGGTTCTCTCAGACGTGCAAGTTTCCTCACGATGTTTTTCCTCCATTGTAAGGCAAGTGGTAATCATGTTAGAAAATGATTCGCACATGAAAATATCAGAGGTGCGAGACCCGAGATTTGAACCCGCTTCACTCGGTTTCCCAAGCCCACTGGGTTACCACTGCCTTTGACAAAAAACCCAATACCTATACTATAATACGGTCCGAGACTCGAACCCAATACCTCTGGATGATGTACGTACCAGTACCAGTACCAGCACTAGACCTAGGCAGCTATACATGGAAAGGAAATAATCAATTCTTCAAAGCTGATCTAATCTTCCCAGACTTAGGGAAATTGTCGCTTTGGCGAACTGATACGGATTGCGTAATTGCACCACTTCCACACCTTTTAAGTACTTATCTACGAGTACTACTGTACGTTTTGTAGCAGAACTAACATTTTCGTTTCATTTTCGTAGTAGATATTTCTTTATAAAACAACTTCAATCAAATAATAGTCTATGAAATCTTATTTATTTATTATCAGTTGGGAAACAAACAGCTTTTATGATACAGATATAAATAGAAACTAATATTCTTATAAGCAAATTCTACTTATAAGTAAACGTGGAGTGAATAAAAAAATTAAACTATACGTAAAATAATACGTTTTTTTTTCGCAGATTCATTTTGATTTTTGATTCCCGACGTTTCGAATGCCTTACATTGTTGATCACGGGAGATACTAATATTTTAGACATCACAAAGGTCAATACAGGGTCATTTTTAATTTACTGAAAACCTTAAATTTAACAAAAACAAAAATATTTTTTTTGCACCTTCTCAATGGTAATAGTCCAGCATTAGCAAAAGAAAGTGCGTGTCTGGTTGAAGGGGAGGGGCGGAGGGTTGTAGGAAGGCGCGTTTACTTATTGAAACTTGGCCAGATGCTAGAACTTTAAAGTTTAGAAGGTGCAAAAATATTTTTATTTTTGTATGAAAATAAAAATTTAAGAAATATTATTTTTTCTTGTTACAGATGTTGTTGTTATTATGTAAATAGTATATTCCCAAAAGGTTTTCAGTAAATTAAAAATGACCCTGTATAGTTGTTACAGATAGTTTTTTGTACATACATACATACACTTTTTGTTTTTATTTTTGACATTTTAATATGTCACACGCAGACAATTTAGTAGATAAGAAAGAATATTTAATAAATATATTATGATAAACATATATAAGTACCATGACAATCGCACAAAGTGAGCAATCCATCAATGTCAGATTAGCATACTTTACCTTTCATTTGAGGACTGTTTTGACATTGCCTTTACAAAATGATCTCAATCGTAATAATTACACGTAATTGGCCCTTATTTGTTTTGACGTAAACAATTCAAATATTAAAAATGGTTTGTAAATTCCGTTTTTTAATTTATCTTTTATTTTGTGATATTTTTGATTTGTTTTAAAAAAAGAGGACTCATCTCGTTTGTATTTATTGTGTAAATTGTTTATCTCAAAACTCTTTTCGTAATTAATGTTTTCTTTGAAGTACCTATATATTATGTCGTAGGAAGATTTGATAATTCGAATTTTCACGAAAACCCTGGGGATATTGCAAAAACACAAATAATTAAACAATGGTGAAAACATTTCTCAATGTTACCGGAAAAAGATAGGGTTTTTGCAAAAACACGAGTCGCTCTAGTACTAGTTCTAGTCGTTTATGGCGTTGTGTTTTAACTTAACCAAACCAACCTAGAAAGAAAGAGTTCTTCCGAATAAGACGTAGCTTCCGCCTTAGCCTTTTCAAACTACGTCATCCAAGTCAGACTTGTCACATAATCAAAAAAATAAAACTTATCTAACCATTGTCTAATTATAATCGCTGTTTGCGCAATAACCCTAGGTTTTTCGCGAAAATTCGAATTATCAAATTATCCTACGACATATATATTTTTTAACGATGTATCTTTCCCTTAAAAAGTATGTAATATTTTAAAAAGTAATTAAAGTTTTGTTCTGAAATAATATTTGATATTATATACAAATATTGATATTATATTATGTGATTATGAACTAACCCTTAGAATAGATTTCAGACACCCTTAGCTTAAAAAGTTTATTTAAAAAATAAATAATGAAAAACAGTTTACACTAACTAAATTGAGTATATAAAGGCAATTAAAGCGTACCTTATTTTTAAAAGTCGGTCAAAAAATAGCCTTTAGCGTACTTCTGGACCAATTAGCATCATGATAACACAAACAAATCCTGTAACTATACTAGTTTAAAATATACTTAGTATATATACTTAGACCTATACGTGTAGACGTTTAAAATGAGAGATTTAGTATAAGACTCGGTCCGAATACCTCCAGTACCTACTGAGCTCGCAGGTCGAGAATAAATCTCGTTCCTTTATAAAATTTTCAATTTACTTATTTACGGATGTACGTAGCTATTGAGAAAATGCTACGAAACTTGTATTTGTTGCTCTTTCTTGTATATGTAGGTTAGTATGAGATTTGCTTTATTATTCTATTGGTATGGGTTCGATGCTTGTATTATGCTTCCTATTTTTAAGTGAAACTTTTTTTATATCGTTTTGATTTGAAACTCGATGAAACGAAAATGTGACACAGGAAATGTGACAAACAAATAAATATATAGGATTAAGCCGGCGAGAGAATGAGATAGAATACATTACACAGGAAGTGAAAAATAATACTGAATAATATGTTATGTAATATATGTTAAATAAAATTATCTCGTAGTTTACTTTTCTGAAGTTTCACTTCTACGATGTGTGAGTTGCACATACACGCATTTTTTTTAAATTGTATATATTTTGATAAAGTATACAAATACTAGCGACTGAGTCTCGCTTCGCTCGTTTTTCAACCGACTTCAAAAAGGAGGAGGTTCTCAATTCGACTGTATGTTTTTTTTTTTTTTTTTTTTTTTTATGTTTGTTACCTCAGAACACCGTCATTTATTAACCGATTTGGACAATTTTGTTTGAAAGGGTATACTTCCAGATTGGTCCCATTTAAAAAAAAAATACCACCCCTAAGGGTGGAAAAACAACTAATAATGAATTTAACCTACTTCTAATTGTCATATTGACTTGAAACTTTGCAAGTATTTCTATTTCCGTTGATAGTACAGTGGTTCGGTGTTGTTGACCTGATCTGATGCCAAGGCCAGAAGGTGGATAGGTGGAACTCTTCAACGGCTAATAGTAGATACTTTGAGTTTGGGCTTATTTTGTTTGATTTGACAAGCCTAACACGTTAGAATCCTTACTTTGCTACTACTGTCTACACTAAAAAGGGAAAAATAAAAACTTTTTAACAAAAAAATAAAAACCGACTTCAAACAAAAGCACTAAAAAGTGAAAAATAACTGATTGGTAGTTTTCATTTACTATACATACCTAATCAAATATTTTCGAAGTCGGTGTGCTTTGGCTAAGTAATTAAAGCCTACCTATTAAATACATACCTAATCAAATATTTTCGAAATCGGTGCCAGCCCATACAAAGCAAAGCACACCGACTTCGAAAATATTTGATTAGGTATGTATAGTAAATGAAAACTACCAATCAGTTATTTTTCACTTTTTAGTGCTTTTGTTTGAAGTCGGTTTTTATTTTTTTGTTAAAAAGTTTTTTTTTTAATTGTGTCCTTAAATCTTTTATTGTATTAAAACATAATTTTGATTAATTCTTTAAAAAATGTGGATGAAAATATGTTATTATATTATGTGTTCCAATTGATTTTCCTCTCAGAGCGAAATGAAAAGGCCTTTTCCCAGCCGAGTCTCATATTACGCTTCCTAATATAAGAGTCAATGTTGCGATGAGTTTCTGGACTAAATATGTACGTATATTTGTATATATTAAATTCTTTTTAGTAATATCGATAGATATTCCAATAAAGACGTAACTTCACTAAATTATTATAGCTGTCATTATCTTTATTATCATAATAAATAAATAAATATGTTGGAACTTCAACACACATCACCATCTAGTTCTATGGTAAACTAGGAGGCTTGTGTAATGGATACAAGATAATTGATGCAATACACATATATAACTTTAAATACCTACATATTATAAATATAAACACTCATGACTGGAGTACAAGCATTCATACTCATCACATAAATGAATGCCCCCAGCGGGACTCGAACCCGCGACCGCTGGTACAATAAGTAGGGTCACTACAAACTGAGCCAAACGTGTCGTCATAACGTATAAGCCCAAGTTACGTTATCCTAAGTAATATTATATCTAATTCTTTGTATGAGCTTTATTTATTGCTACATTTTATTCATATTAATAGTAAAATACACATTATTTGAAGAGACTTTAACAAGTACTTTTTTATATTTCAATTAAATGTCTGATTTGCAAGTGCGAAGCGATCACAGTTACATTGTTTTGGCTACAATAAATATAACCCACTATAAAATACTAACAAAGTCATGACACTCGTATTTAGTTGATATAAAATGATTAGTTAAGTTAGAGTAGTATATCTCGAGAATCGAACCCGCGATCGATATTATAGTGAGTTAGTATATCCCATATATACTTTTGAATTATAACTAAATAAAAATATACTGTAACGACTCACCCTCGCTTCCCTCAGGTTTGCCCCTCATTACGTTTTAACGTGTAATATATATTTCTCAGAGATTAGATATTTTCCTACAGTAAAAAGTATCCTATATATTGACCTGGATAATCAAGTATCATCATACCAAATTTCATCAAAATCGGTCCAGTGGTTTTCTCGTAATGCGTACCCAGACAGACAGATAAAAATTGTAAAAACTATAGATTCGGTCTCTGTATCGATAATAAGGACTATTTCAATAAAATTTTCCAAATAATATTTAATATACAGATTCAACTCATAATTTTATTATATGTATAGATTATAACTATACATCTCAAATTCAACCATTGACTAATGACCATACACTTTAAACTTAAACCAAAAATGACCATTCACTGTAATAGACAACAAACGTATATATTTTTCCGCTTTAAAGATATTGCGCGTATTTTCCACTGGAATACATTACCGTCTCGCAACTTTTATTATTGTAACAGCATATAATGTTCCTTCTATTGGTTTGTATTTTATTGAAATGCAACTATTGCTTTATTTCATTTCATATTTTATTGCATTTTCGAGTACACTTTTATTACATTTCCTTGAAACGTTTTAATATTTATGGTTTTTAGTTTTGTTACAATTCTTTTCTATGTATCTTAGTTACTAAAACAGCAAAGTTGAGTCTTTGGTGGCTGAAGTTAGAGTGGAGTTTCACACAATCTTCTTTGTAAGTTGACGTAGCCCAAATTTATTTATTTTTTTCAATAAAACGGTGCACAATTTAACCTGTGTGTATGTATAGAAGACATTTAAATAGCAACAAATATCAGACACATGAACCCCTAAGGTGTCACCTTTCCAAGATGTTTTGGGGTAGATCCCTTAAAATTATGGAAACGATATCGAATACAATTATCGTCAATGACAATGACAATTAGTATATTTTTCTGTGATAGTCATCATTTTCATATTGAGATGTAAACATCAGATCACATCATGTTTGTCTTCAAATGTCTCGGATGTGTGATACTTTAGAGGACCATAACTCTGGAATTTTTATTTGTTTATACTAGCGACTCACCTTCGCTTCGCTTCGGGTTCATTCCTAGGTGATTCTTTAAATTGAAATAACTTTTATATTTTTGAACGGATTGGAATAAAACATACTAAATGTTAAATGAAGCTTACCACATATAAATTAGTGATAACCACACACAAATCGGTTTAGCCATTTCTGAGATTAGCACGCCTAAACGCACAGACAAACAGACAAAAGTTCTAAAAATCATTGTTTTGGGTTCTATTGCATTAATTAAAACTCCCAATAATAAAACTTCTAAATATATTTCATGTACAGACAGCGATCAGTTACACTTTTATTATATGTACATGTCTTCTACGCACATACACCAGTTTCATTGTGCGCCACATTGTTAGAAAAATAATGGCTGGAGTCTTGTAATGCCACAAAGGCTCCATCTCCTTTGATTCATATACTCCAATTAAAATCGAGTATGTACTTAGATGATCTAATATTATATTTTTATAACTTATTTAAACAGAGATTCTCAAATCGCTTGTACTTTTGTAGACAAGATAGATGAAAATATTAGTTTTTTGCTATTTAGTAAGGTATGTATGTCATAGGCATTAAACTCATCAAGGTATTGTTTCAATTGTAAAACCCTGATACCTACTATCCATAGTTTTTTCAGACCGTAACTATACCCTGCTGTGTCTGTATTTCTTTCTTTCACGCTGTAATAGCAAAACAAATATACTACTCAACATATCAGTAAAAATATTTTGTCACTTCCGGCCAATACAAAAATTATATAGATTCATTGCAACGTGAAATGGAACAAACTAACATTCAGGTTATCCAAACAAAGCTAGATCGTAATTTTTTTGTTTCATTTCGGAAACTAAAAAGATTAATTTAAAAAATAGACACAGTATAGTAGAAGCTGGTTGAAAACTATTCAAGCTGGTCTAATCGGCCATCGGGCTTTTAGCGAGAGCTTTTTGGTCGATTGATACGGATTGGATAATTGCACAGCTTCGGCACCTTTCAAGTGCTTTCAAGTTTCAACGCTCAGACTTGGGTACTACAAGATATTTTCAATTTACAACTAGTAGGTAGCTTTTCCCTAGTGCTACTTCAATATTATTCTTGGTTAA
Organism: Brenthis daphne; assembly: GCA_947093115.1. NCBI lineage: Eukaryota > Metazoa > Arthropoda > Insecta > Lepidoptera > Nymphalidae > Brenthis > Brenthis daphne. Next base: position 14,559,392 of record OX352482.1, on the reverse strand, counting down.
TATTTCCTAGGAAATCTAGAGAGCTATTACTAGCAACAACAATTAATACTAATTGTTTATATTTGCAAAAAATACTCTTTATTGTCTTTATAGCCAGATTTTTACAATACTCTCTTAGATTTACGCGAATATTTGATGTTTAAATAAATCTTTTTGAGTTTTTTCTAACTGAAAATGACAAATGAAAATTGTTAATTTGATTTGATTTGCTATAAGTGTCGATCTGTTTGTTTCTTTGGTTCTTCTAAGCTAATGGATTATGAAAGCTTTATATGAACAATATTTATATGCATTTGCATATAATAAAAAAAAACAAGTAAGTATTTCTAATCATGTTAAGCCTAAACGAAGTTGAAGCCTAGTTCATATCATCCTAAAGGCTAAAGCGAAAAATAAATGAAAATATACTTATATGTATCTCAATATCAAGTTAAAGCTGGCATAAGCCAGACGATAGTATATTTCTCTCTTACTCTCACTCACTCTCTTTCTCTCTTCCTATTTCTAAGGGAAGTATACAAAATGAAAATCAGTTCTTTTTTATTACTTACGTAATTATAAGTTAAAAACGAATTCTGCCAAATCGACATGTCCAAAAAAGCTTAAACGCAAATGAACGTGTATTGAAAGACTGAAAATACAGTTTAAATTTCCAACTTCATTCGAATTTAACGAGCTGAAATAAAAAGATCTCTATTCAAATATCACTCATACAGTCAACATTTAGCCTTCTATTCGACTATGGGAAATTATCATTTCTATCTATGTTCCAATATAATGTTTAATAAATTAAGCAGTGGTCGCTTATTTGATTTTTACATCTGTATATACAAATATTATAAATGTGAAAGTTTGTGAGTATTTTTGTTACTCTTTGACGCCAGAACGGCTGAACAGATCTGGATGAAATTTGGCACAGAGATAGATTATAGTCTGGAATAACACATAAGCTACTTCTTATCTCAGAAAAATATACGGTTCCCGAGGGATAGATTTGTTTTTGTTTTTAATTCATAAGAGTAACTTAGGCTACTTTTATTTTTTTTAAAGAATTAGAGTTCCGCTCAAAAAATATTAAAACTTACATAGAGACGCTAGTTTTAAATAAATTTAAATTCAGTATATGAGTGACGAGTAATGAAATTATCGACCATATGGTACAAGTAGTCTTGCTCTGTTTTTTCAAAGGCGTTTATAACAATTTAAAAAGATTTTGCGCATAGAGGCGAAGAACTGATGTTTTCAAAGTTTTTCAATTTTCAAAGAGGAACCTAAAATATTAGAATTTTCTACCGCTATGAGATTTTGTAGCGTCATCCATGAAATTGATCTACCAGCTATTATGATACAGAAAACTATGTTTACGGGGTTTTCCACGGATTTATATTAGATTTTAGTTACGACGTTTCGAATGCTTTACAATCATTGCATGGAAGAGATTGCGGTTTTAGACGCCTTAAAAGTTATTATATAGATGTTACAGACGATATCTACCTACAAAATTATAGCCAGAAAATGGCAAGTTCCCAAAAATACTTGTAACTATAAACTTTAAACATTTAAATAAATTAGGTGAATAGTGCATACCTAATTAACACAAAAAACGTGTATACACGGAAATTGAACCTTTTTTAAAGCCTTTCCTTAAATGTAAAAGGATGTCCCTTCTAATTGAATTTATTTGAAAAATTCGTAACTCAATTACTTTTATGTTACTACGTCAGTTATTTTATTGTATTGATATTTTTACTTCTCTCTGTCAATTCCAAATCGTGCCTAAACTACGCAGGACTGACTTGTTGTTCTATATCGGAATTTCCCAAAGGAATATTGTCTGTATGGAAGCGGTTGAAATTGTATTGGCTATGAGAAACTATGTACAGATTGACTATAATATTACTTCGTAGAGATTTAGATTACGGAATATACCGTACATTTTGGTTTCACTTCCGGTGTGTACGGAAATGCCTTCTGCACGATGCAAATGTATTGTTGTCCATAATACTAATTATTATTATTGTATACTGTATAGTTGAATTCAATTCAATTCAATTATTTTGTTAATGGCTTCAAAGCGTGTCATCAGAGCACAGATTACTTCGCCAATGTCACGTAGAATGGAGAAGACAGGAAGGAGATTGGTCGGTGAAATAAGATTATTAAACTGCATAGTTGGTGTTACACTTTTAAGACTTATATTTTTTACCGACCTGGCATAAAAAGTTTTAAAATTATGTTTATATGTTGTTACGTTTTAGTCCAAACAACTTGATGGATACTGACATGTTATGGTGACGTTATATTCATGCGAGTTGTGGACATGACATAAAATATCTATGTATGTATGTATGTATTCAGTCCTTTTTAACGTCCCACTGCTGGGCGCGGGCCTTCCTTCAATACGAGGGGGGTCAGGCCATAGTCCACCACGCTGGCCAAGTGCGGGTTGGCGGACTTCACATGTCTTTTGAAAACTTGCTAGGTTCTCTCAGACATGCAGGTTTCCTCACGATATTTTCCTTCACCGATAGGATAAGTGGCAATCATGTTGGAAATGATTCGCACATGAAAATATCAGAGGTGCGAGACCCGGGAGTTGAACCCGGGGTTTCCTAGGCGAGCGCGCTGCCACAGTGCTTCCGCTGCCTTACAAAAACATAAGATTGCTTAAATATTTTTATGTAGAATTTAAAAAAAAACTGAAATTACTCTTTGTTTGATTTTATTGAGTTCAATCACGTAGTGTGATATTTCAGCTGATTTTTTATTACACAAGGCCAATTTAAATAAAAGTTTGCATTGATTCAATGTATTAATTATATAGTGGGAATTTCATTAAAAAATATTCTACTATTTTCACATGGTATGGATACTCAGTCATAAACTTTCAGTAATTTTTAGCTTCTACTTAACACATAATCTATATGAATATTACTCGTATAAAGAGGTAGACTTTCTTTGTTTGTTTGAATGCGCTAATCTCAGGAACTACTAATCCTATTTGAAAAATTCTTTTCGCATTATATAGCCCGTTTATTGAGGAAGGCTATAGGCTATAATATCATCATGCTACTACCCAAGGGAGCGGAACAGTATCATAAATGTCAACAAATCGGGCAGACTTCCATACATTATAGTAAAACTGATTAAAAACATCGGAAGTTTGAACACGGACGAAGCCACTACTGCTAGTAAAATATATAATAAAATATTTTAAATGCATAACTTACTTACTTTACTACTTTTAATATCGATTAAGAAGTTGATCGTACATATCGACTAGGTTACAAAGTTGACTTGATAACAAAATATTCTAGATTCTACAAAATTCCTTAAGAGGTGTTGCATTAATTAAATTCTTAATAAACTTAAACATGGAAAACGATGCATAATCCCTCAAAGAACTTTGAAACCACGGAACTGAGATACCGAGACTGCTTATAGTTTAATATTTTGCGAAATATGTTTACTTTGTACTTAATGTCGTTAGTTTCGTACGAAAACACAGTATTATCCGTAAATAATCTATTCTCATTTAACTTGTATCAGTAAGTGGGCGGCCTAAAGGCGTTTTTTTTTGGAAAAGATATTATAAAAGTTGTGTTCTTTCAAAAAAGACAGGTCTACTGGTCGCAGAACAACTAGAATTCTCCTTTAAAAATGAATTAATCAAAAATGTTTTTATTGCCATAAAAAAGAGTAAAAAAAAGTTAACAGAATCAGTAAAGCTTAAAGTAACTTATAGCAAAATGTAATAACGCAGCTAATGCTGCTAAGACCTAAATCTCAAGCAGCGCTGATTTTCAGTTACACCCAGCTCCCTAGGGTGTTGAGCGGGAGCAATGCAAGAGAACTATTCCTATAGTTAATCTAAACAGGAGTCAGAGAAAAAACGCAATTAAAACAAAAAGCAATAAGAAATTAAAAAAAAGTGCGTGTGTGTGTGTGTGCGCATGTTGTGCGCGTGTGTGGGTCGTTTGTGTGTGTGTGTGTGCGCGCATGTGTAAACGAATGTATGTGTATGTGTGTGTGTATGTGTGTGTGTGTTCAAATTTAAGTTTTTGGCAATATATTAAAAGAATAACAAGACATCAACATAAATCAGAAATTTTGAAATTATTGACAAACACTTAAAGACAACAAAATATACAATAAAAAAATCAATACTATATTCCATATCCGAACAAAATCAAATTTCTTGAATCTCTTTGATACAAAATACGTAGAGATTCGCTGAAAGCAATTCATACGGATATAGAAATTTTCAAAGACAATACAGTCAAAGCAGTTGCTTTATAGTCCATTGAAAAGGACTTTAAAAATATTAGGACCATTTGTTTAAAGTACATTTTTAAATGCTTTATTAAAAGCTATCTCTAAATAATATGTGACATTATACTTTATTAATTTTTTTCTGAAATAAAACCCCTATAGAATGAAACCCCTTTTCTCTCCTTAAGGGTTAGCAAAGTATTTAAAAAAAATATATTTACGTAACCAGATTTATTTGTAGTTATTTATAGCTCAATAAGCACTTTTGCAAACTTAATGAAATTTATGAATATATTAAGTAAAGAAAGATGAAACTGACGCCCTGGTGTACTTCCTTCGATCATTGAGAAACCAATTTGTAATTTTTTCAATTAACATATAATAAAATCAAATAAAGGCGAGACTAAATAAATCTCAAAACCATTGTTTTGTAATCTAACAGGTCCTAAAAATAATAAATAAATAAATATGTTGGGACATTAACACACAGCACTATCTAGTTCCATGGTAAGCTACGAGGCTTGTGTTATGGATACCAGATAGTTGATACATTACACATATATAACTTTAAATACATACATATTATAAATAAAAACACCCATAATTGGAGTACAGACATTCGCGCTCATCACACAAATGAATGCGGGACTCGAACCCGCGACCGCTGGCACTGCAAGTAGTCACTGAACTGAGCCAAAAATAAAATTAATATTTTTTTAAAGAAAGACTTTTTTCTAAAATTGTATTATTATTTTACATTTAATACAAAAGAGTTTATTGTATCAGAGAATTTTCAATCGTTAACAAAACGGAAACTATTCTCAGCACAATACATGAACGAAACAAAATCATATTTCTGAAAGCGCTTTGATACAAAACACGAGATCCATACAAATCAAATTTGACTGAAATTGACAGTTGAATAACTGTAAACAAAAATTTAGCGGTTATGTATGTTGAATTATCTGTACTCATATCAACTGTTCATTTATCTTCAAAAAAGATTCCGACGAATTGAGAACCTCCTCGTTTTTGGAAGTCGGTTAAAAATGCAACAGATTTTGATAACAAGTGATAAAAACAGCCTTAATCCTCCTTGGAAGTTCATCCTACCGTTTATTAGAAATAATAAGAAATATACCACAATACTATTTTTATGAAAACTAAGTAACGAGCTATTTTTTATTATATTTGAAACATTTTATTTTGCATGAAACAAAAAGGTTCTTGCTCTAAAATATCTAGTCTATACATAATTATAATAAAATTCTAACTGATTCGAATCTGTACATAAATAAATATTTTTTGGATAATCTTATTGAAATAATCATTATTATCGATACAGAGGCCGAATGTATAGATTTTAGATTTTTGTCTGTATGTATGTCTGAGAATGCTTCACGAGAAAACCACTGGGCAGATTTTGGTGATATTTGGAATGATGATAGCTGGTTATCCGGGTCAACATTTAGAATACTTATTACTACGGGAAAATATCTCATCTATGAGAAATCTATACAAACCTTAAAACGTAACAAGAAACCAACCCGAGCGGAGCGAAGGTGAGGTGCTAGTAAAAATATAAAAATCTTTGTATGATATTAGAACCAAATAGATTCTAAAAATACATTTTAGTCCATTATCCTCAAAATATATTTTGAGTCCCGCATAACGTAAATTTTTACCTAAAAATGCTAAAAATATTTGTTTACAGTTCACTCTACTCTATCTCATAAAGTTATGTGGTCAGATGTTATGAGTACGAGTGTTGTAATGCGATTACATTTTTAAATACTTTTAAAATTGCAATTTATAGCAGATTAACCAGCTCACTGAACGTTCAGAATCTGATGACAAAAGCGCCAGAAATGGCTGGCAAGTTATATAATTTACGAGGATTTATATTAAAAATGTTTTACTCACTAAACTGCTTATTCGGGACTACCCACATATTGATAATAGATAGTTTTATATCATGACGGGTTGCAGATTTGGAGGTCCTGGGTTTGTGTCCCGGGTATGACCAAGTATAGCTCGGTATTTGGAAATAAGTGGTGTTACTCCTTCGTGTCCTGCACTTGATCTCTTACCGGTCGTGTGGAATTGTTGTCCTACATGACTTGGAAAGTGAAAGAAATGAAGCATTTGTGTTTACGCACATACTTGCATACACAATATGGCTAGTTTTAATTAGATTGACCGATCGAAATCAGTAAAAATTTTTACAATGAACAATAAATTTGTTTTAGTGGAGTCTGAAATCCCGAGTTTGAATCCCGTTCAGAACAAAATAATGTCTATTTACGGACTTAAAATATTGACATTTAATTTAAACTTTGAAAATTTTGATTCAGTGCTTTTAAAACTCTATTTGAGTTAAATATCTATCATTCACTGACGAGCCAATGAAGTACACACGCGAGTTAAAACCTAAAAAAATAAACCAAAACCAAGCACTCTTCTCAAATTACAATAACATACAAATGCCTTATATAGGTTCATAACAAGAACTGCGGAGAATTTTCCTTATAATTGAATAGAGAAAGGCGACTTGACCTAGATGCTTCAACTTAAGGTGGTGTAAGATACATATGGTACACCATATTATATAGTCGGTTATTACTGTATTAATTAAAATATATATAACTTCTCTTAGGCGTTTATTATCTTATATATTAAATGAGCAATGCTTGTACATACATATATAAATTTATTCCCTGTACCTCGGAAACGGCTCTAACTGTTTAGATCAAATTTTGTTTTTAGATAAGGTTTAGCTTTTTAAGTTTCTCTATATAGGTATCAATTTTTATATTATTTTCGAAAAAAGCCAGCAAAACTCGGTTGTCCAGGCACTGTAATATTAACAGTTATGTTATTATAATAAAATAAAATTATAATTGAAACTGAGAGTCCACGGATGCAGTATTATATTATCAACTTCTTAAGGGTTTCTAATTTACAAAAAAATTTTTTTGCTTAAATAACTAATGTTTTGTTATTTCAACCAGTGATAGCTGTAAAGACACGTCTAACTAATTCCAGTAAAACAACTTGCGGTGGTCTCGATGTGGTTAGTACATGCCGCAGTGATATGTCCTAGAAATCTATTAAAATAACTTACAAAATATAAATGTCATGTCATGAGATAAAAGCATTTAAACAAACAGATAACTATAAGATTCGGACTTCACAGTATAAGTACACATATATTTATTAAGAAAAATAATGAGATGCCTTGGTAAAAATAAATGTAATATGATTAATCGTGCTCTGCACGTAATTGAACCCATGACTTAACAAAAACGACGTTGCGGCATGACGTTGAGTGCTTTTTTGAGCCATTAGTTAGTAAGACGATGTTGTAACTAAGGCTTGGTATAACGTTTTAACTGAAAAGGTACATGGACTTAAATATATATCTCTTCAAAAAGTGGCGTCGACATGTCACGTTAAGTCAACCCAAAGAATAAAAAAAACAGCGAATATTCTAATTGTCTAAACACAAATTCGAACTTACGCACACCACATAAAGTATTTTTTTAAACAAAACACCATGCGTTAATTTAGTCATCCGAAAACAATGAACGAGACATGTTAAAAAAGCTCCTTTTAAGGCCACTTTTAAGACGTTAATTGTGCATCTTGAATTTTTGTATATCAATGCTTAAAAGTAAGTAAGAACGGATGGAACTTTTCTTAAATATTGTATTTTAGAAAAGGCCCTTGAGGCATATCCCATTCATTTATAAAATATGAAAATCAACACGACAACTATAATAAATGCGAAAGTTTGTATGTGTATATGTTTGATACTCGTTCACGCTAAGATGGCTAGACGGATTTGGATAAAATTAAGTACACAGATAGATACTTGCAGGGACTTTAGTACAGATTTGTACCTAGAGATACTATAATTTATAAGATTTTAAGTATGCCCGCGAGGAAAACGAAGGTTAGTTGCTAGTCCTGAATATTCCTCAAAGATATCGCGTATTTTTTAATTTATGTATGTAATAATGAATGGAAGCTTATAAATAATAAATAAATAAATATTCTGGGACGTTAACACACAGCACCATCTAGTTCCATAGTAAGCTACAAAGCTTGTGTTATGGATATCAGATAGTTGATACACTACACATATATAACTTGAAAAATATAACCATTTATGCTCATCACGCAATTGAATGCCCCCAGTGGCACTCGAAACTGCGACCATTGGCACAGTAAGTAGGGTTACTACAAACTGAGCTAAACGTGTCGTCATACAATATTAAGATTACTGTGAATTTTCATTATACTCCAATATTACCCTAAAATATAATTTGCAAAATATATTGAAATATTAATAATATAATATTTAAAAACTAGGTCTTTGAACGCAATTAAAAATTAATTGGGCCACACTCCGTATCCTGCAGCGGTAGGCGATTTGTTACAACGCAATAAGCCACTTTATAAATCTTTTATACAAAAATCTCATATACCCGCATTTTACAGATTTATTTTCCCATATTTAGTTACGGAAGGTTTTTAAATTTTCATATTTGAATCCTCTATTTTATCCCCTTTTGTGATGAATTTCGAAAAATGTTAACACGTATTTATTTAATTGTATTAAAGAGCATTAATACCAAGTTTTTGGGTTATATTGTAACGTCTTTTCCCGTGGGAATGAGATAATTTCCCGCGGTAAAAAGTCTTTGTCACTCTCCAGTCCTCCAACTATCTCGACCCAAAAAATCCACTCTGCTATCAGAGAAGTACCAGGAGCAACCTGCATGGTACACCGCCCACCGAAGTGGGCCACCTCCCTGTGCGTTTCTTGGCTTCGCGCCCGACTGTATTGCCGGGTACTACTGAGCCCCCTCACCACGACAAGGTGAACGCACGTTGGGGTTGACGCATCTGAGCGAAGAGAAAGTAAGTCGCTAGTAGTATATATTCAATTTAATAGCTCTTTTGACATGAAGACCAATGAAGTTAGAATTTCATGAGTATTCTCTTTTTAATTTTCTTGCTCTTTTCTCCTGAACATTTATAAACTGCTTTTTCCAAAAATCGCGAACTCGCTATACTCATATACTGTACGGTATATGTAGTACATAATTGTTTTAACATCGATTTAATAACTTCAACGACTACCGACGACAGCAATTTCATGTTCTTTTGTCCCTCTTGATAGGCACTTGTTTTTAAACAAGTAATAAAGAAAAAACTGAACTTCTGATGACATAATTTATAGTATAATAGCAAGCTAGGTACGTTTTAACGGTTTCTACAGAATAGATAGACTATATATTCATAGGTATATAAAAGTAGTTTAAAATATGTATGTGCAGGGAAATTATAATTTACCTAAAAATATCGGGTAATTATAATTTCACTAGTGAAATTATAATTTCGATCTTAACTTTTAAAAAAACGGATCTTACGATTTCCTTGCGACATATAGTATTTAAGTACCTATGTCCTTTTCCAAGGCCCCATCCCTCTCTGTACCAAACTTCATCTTTGGTTCAGCGGCTAAGGCGTGAAAATGTAACAGACAGACAGAGTTTCTTTCGCATTTATAATATTAGTATTGATAATAATTGTGTGCTTGTGCATGTACTTGTATTTTTATATCTATGTAAGAATTATTTTTATCTAATATTTTCAGCATTAGGTACCTACATTATTATAATTTTTGACTGAACGTCATGATCCTACCAAGAGTTCTGAAATGAGAAGAACTGGTGCATGTAACTCATATAATATGGAATTACGTTACGTCTATACAGATAAATAAAATAGAAGTGTCTGTTTCTAATATCAAAATAACTGATAATAGTTTGTCGGTTTGTCTATCTGTCTGTCTGGAAACGCATCACGAAACAGCTACTGGACAGATTTTGAAAAAGTTTGGTACAATGGTAGCTCGTTATCCGGGTCAACACATAGGGTACTTTTAATGCGAGAAAATATCTTATCTCTGACAAATCAATACTAAACTTTAAAACGTATTAATATATTAATAATGGTGGCTGATTACAGAATATACTCGTATATACGATTCAAATTTTATCGAACCGGTGACCCATTATCTAGAACTGACTTACTGTTACTTATTATAAGTGATAAATATTTACCAATTTGATGAAGACATAATTCATTCATGCATTACATTGCTTGCTTAATTATACTGTGACCTATTTTACGTGCGCTAGTTACATCTATCTAGTTTCCAAATACATATATTGGTGGTTTGCTATTAATATGTACTAAATCTATACACATAATAAAATTGTAACTAAGCCGAATCTGTACATTAAATATTTTTTTTTAAATCTTATTTAAATAGACATTACTATCGATGCAGAGGCCGAATCGATAGTTTTTAGAATTTTTGTCTATTTGTCTGTCTGTTACCACATCACGGAAAAACCACTGGAGGGATTTTGATGAAATTTGGTACGGTGATAGCTGGTTATCCGGGTCAACATATAGGATACTTTTTACCGCGGGAAAATATCTCATTTCTGAGAAAAAATACAAAAACTACAATGTAAGAGTATACTAATATGTAAAACCTAAGAATTTGGTTTTTGGTCACCTGAACGCGGGCGGAGCCGCGGGCAATGCTAGTCTATACATAAAAGCTTATCTTATCTAAGCCAATTAGATGAAAGTAGGTTGATATATGTCACGTAAAAATCGAAATAAAATTTTCAAAATATATCTTCCACCATTAGAATTCAAAGAAATACATACTTATGTATATACATACATATATATGTATTACTTATGTATGTATGTAACAACATATGTATATGTGTGTTTTTCTGTTCCATCTAATCTTGGAAACAACTGAACGATTTAGCCTAAATATCTTGTGTTAAAATCAAGAACAAATATTTTTCTTATCAATTCATCCTTTAGAGGTCTTAAAACTATATTGTCTATAAATATTTTACGATGTGTATGTTTTGAGATACTCCAAGCTCCAAGATTTTTTTTAATAATTTACTTCTAAAACGATGTATGTACGAGACACGAGAAATGAAAAGCAAAAATGCAGAAATATTCAAGCAGTGTTTTGAATTTTTTCCCTTCTGTTGCTTATGTTTTTTTCTCGTGTCCAGTTAACTCAAGTACTATACGACGGTTATCATTATTACTTTTATTTGAAACTAGCGAATTCCCTTATTTCGCTCAAGTGTGTTTCTAAGTGCTTTTAATTTTATAATAAATAACTAGCGAATCACCCTTGCTCTGCTCGGGTTCGTTACGTTTTATCGTTTAGTATAGATTTCTCAGAGATGAGATATTTTCCGGCAGTAAAAAATATCCTATGCGTTGACCCAGATAACCAACTATCATTACATTATCATTATACCAAATTTTATCAAAATCACCCCAGTGGTTTTTCCGTTATGCGGTCACAGACAGGTAGACAAATGACAAAAATTCTAAAAACTAAAGATTCGGCCTTTGTACCAATAATAATGACCATTTTAATAAGATTTTCCAAAAAAATATTTAATATACAGATTCAACTCAGTAAGAAGTTCATTCTATGTATAAAGTAGTATTTTACTCAAAAATAGTACAGCTATTTGTAAAAGAAGTATTAGAATCAGTTTCCTAGATCGATAGATTACTTCTAACATACAAACACATAAACTAACTCTCTCTTGTATATAGTATGTAATTTATTATTATTTCTTAAATAAACGGGTATACAACAGTTGCGCTCGACCATTCTGCATTATTATATTAGATTAGTATATCTAATAACTAATTTAATATTAATTAATAAACCCGCGACCACTGGCACAGCAAGTAGGGTCACATCAAACTGAGCCAAAGTCGTCTGAAAAAAGTGCTGAATATTTTCGGCAATAAAAAAAAATACAAAAAGCAGTCATGAGGACTGCCGACAGAATTGAAAACTTAAAACAATAAACAAACAGTTGTTATTTTTAGATATTAAAATTAATTGTTTGATCTTAAATTAAATTTTGTAAATTAATACTGTTTGCATTTACCTGGTTTTGACATCTGTCGGCACTCTGAGTGTTAGCGTTAACACGTCACGTGACCACGTCGTTGACGACTTACATGAATTTACTCCCCATCCAAACCGTCCTATAGAAGTTTTCACTTCAAAAATAAAGTTACACATTTATCTATACAGATAAATATGTACAATTAAATTGATTCCGCTCAAAAAAATTAAAACTTACCTAGAGAGGAACCCGAGCGAAGCGAGTGTGAGTCGCTAGTATCTATTTCATAAATTAATTCTTTCATACTACGAAAAAGATAAAAAAATATATTGATAAATAATAAAAAAAAATGTCATATTGAAGACATGGCAGATAAAAATATCTTTGCTCACAAATTTTACATATACACCCAAAACATTTGCGAAGAATCTAATAGAAATATTTTTATAATGTAAGACATATTTCCATCTTATCATTATAATAAAACGAACATATATACATACATATTTCTACCATACCATATTATATGGTACGGTAGATCTAATGGATGCATCCATTAACGATGAATGTAAGACATTTGGGAAATAGGTTTTTGGAGCCATATTTAGTTCCAAGTTTTTTTTTTTTATTTTCATACAACAACTTTAATTTTGTGATCATAATATAATATAGGTAAAGATTTATTGAATTTCTTATTTAAGAAGTAAAAAGGGTTACAAACCTTGTATGAGAAACAAACCTATTAAAGCCGGGACTCGCTGCTAGTTTTAGATACGAAATATTTGGTTATTACCCTTATGGCTCGCCCTCTTACTGGTCCTTCGAATGTGGGATTATTTAATATCTATATTATTTACTGTGAATTTAATATATAGGACCGGAGAGAGCGCAGGACCGACAGCTTTACGTGCTCTCCGAGGCACGGGGATGAAACACCGCCAACTTCTAAACTAAAGTCTACTACTGATATCTATAGTAACATTATAAAGAGGTAAAATTTGTGAGTTCGTGAGATTGTTTGTAGGGGGTAATCTCTGGATCTACTGATTTAGATAAAATTTGGTAAGAAGATAGTTTGAGCCATTGGAAAGTAAGTACATAGGATACTTTTTATACCGGAAATCATTCCTTAAAGGGGTGAAAATGGGGATGAAAGTTTGTATTTGGAACCAAGCTAAATAATCATATATAGTCACTCTCAATCGCTAGCAATAATATATGGTAACTGACCAATACATAAATTAAAAGTATTTTGATCCCAACCATTGTTGTATAGCAGACACAATGATACCTCGAAATTCGATCACAGACGATACAAAATTAGCAATTTTATGTCTACAGTTAGCTATAAATAAACATGCAAAAGCACCTTTCTTTATTTTTCCAACCGTTCTTTAATAGATCCACAGGTGACAGGGATTCTAATTTTGCCAAGCTTCGTCTCTGTCAGTCGCATTCAGGTTTTCTGCTGCCAATTTTAAATGAATTTAGTTTATAGCTTAAATTTTTACTAGCTTTCTTAATAAATTGTACCTGAAAAGTTTACTTATTGTTTTTTATTGCGGTTTTATATTTAATTAAATATCATATATTAATATAACAAACGTAAAATTTTGTATCTGTTTTACAATTTTTTAAACTCATTTCAAATAATTATGACTAGGTTATTGATTGTAAGTGCTTAATTACTACTTAAAAATGCTGCTTAAGCTACTTAAGATAAGTGGTCTCTTACTTACCAATTGTCATTTTACAGGAGTAGATAATTACAAGTATATAATTCGATAAGTAGATAATTATGGGGTATTAACATATTGGTTTCAATCATGACCGTCTGAAAGTGAATGGTAGTGGTAGCCCAGTGGTAACATGCTCACTTGGCAAACCAAGTGAAGCGAGTTCAAATCCTAGGTGTTGCACTTTGATATTTTCATTTATTTCTTGTTTTACAATTAATAGCTTTAAAGCTAAAAAATAAATAAATACTCTTGTTAATTAATAGCTTTAAAGCCTGCCAGTTGAGCATTCTTATTCTTATGAATTACGTTTTAGCGTTTAGTATAGATTGCTCAGAGATGAGATATTTTCCCACAGTAAAAAGTACCCTATATGTTAACCTGGATAACCAGCTATCATCATACCGAATTTCATCAAAATCTGTCAAGTGGTTTTCTCGTGATGCGGTAACAGACAGACAGACAAAAATTCTAAAAATTATAGATTCGGCCTCTCTATCGATAATAATGTCTATTTCAATAAGATTTTCCAAAAAATATTTAATGTACAAATTCGGCTTAGGTACAATTTTATTATTTGTATAGATGTTCGACATGATTACCACTTGCCTTACAGTATAGGAAAATAATGTAAAGAAACTTGCACGTCTAAGAGACCCTAACTAGTTTTCAGACTAAGATAAAATATAGAAAATAGAGATTAGAGAAGTATAAGATGTGAAGTCCGTCCGTGGTGGACTATACACCCTTCTTTAATACAAAGGCAATGAGGCTTAGCATTATCAGAACACAAGCTCTTACTCTCATTGTACTCTCACTTCCTGTACTAAAAATATTTTTGGTTAATCTACAAAGGACGTTTGTTTTATGCGGATAAAATTTCATTAAAAAGAGCTAAGTAGAAAATCCCTAACTTGTTTATAGCTTATACTTTGTCCCGAATTTATATGGTATTATAATGGATTTTGTATAAAAATGTAAAAAGTAATAAAAAGGACTTTATGTCGTGTAAATTTCAGTTATCTAAATTGCCGATTCGTTAATAACTTCAATATCCCAAGCACGTTCTAATCTATACTAATATTATAAAGAAGAAATATTTTTTGTTTGTTTATTTGATTGTCTGTTTGTTGGTACCGAATAGGCTCCGAAACTACTGAACCGATTTAGGTGAAATTTGGTAATAAGATACTTTGAGATCCTCGGAAAAATATAAGAATATAGTTTTTATCTCGGAAATCATCCCTTAAGAAGGTGAAAATGGGGATGAAAGTTTGTATGTGGAAGCAACCTAGGGACGAACCCGAGCGAAGCGAGAGTGAGTCGCTAGTGTTTATATAATTCTAAATTTGTTTTTTCTTAATCACCAAATATAATAACACCTTTGTTTGTTTATCAAATTCTTCAATAAACCTGAAACAAGCTTTTCGACAAACACTTGACGCAGCTTTGACGAATATATTTGAATATCCAGGGCACTTTAAAGATGCCACCCGCCTACACTTCACTCTGTATACAAGTGCCCCTCGGTAATAAAATCAAAAAAGTATGATGGTCTAGGGACTACTATGTACCTACCTATAGATCCGCAGGTCCTAGGTTCAAATCCCGGGTCGGGCCTAGTTCAGTTATTGAGTATTCTGTCAAGAAATTTTCAGTACTATACAGATATTATTATTGTTATATATACAAGTGCTCCTTAGAAATTTGTTCCTAGTAATAATGCATTTTCATTTTGCTTGGATTCATTATAGACAAAAACAAATCTATCCCACGGGAATCATACATTTTTCCGGGATAAAAGTAGCCTATGTGCTATTCTATGTCTAGCGATATCTATGCCCATTCTGAAATACTTTTAAAATTTTTCTTTAATAAATGTGTAAAGTGATAAATTTTTAAGTGATTTTAAAATCGATGTGCAGTTTTAGTCAAAAACTTATTATTTTGTTGACCCTAAATGAAGAAGAAATAAAATTTAGGATAACTTTCATGCCATTTTTACTACATGTCATTTTTAATTTACTGAAAACCTTTTGAGAATATAATATTTACATCATAACAACATCTGTAAGAAACAAAAATAATATTTCTTAAATTTTACAAAAATAAAAATATTTTTATTGCACCTTCAAAACGGTAATAGTCCAGCAATTAGCAAAAGAAAGCGCGTGTCTGGTGGTGGAGGGGTGGAGGGGTGTAGGAAGCGGCCCTTACTCATTTAAACTTGGCTAGATGCTAGAATATTACCATTCAGAAGGTGCAATATATTTTTTTTATTTTTGTATGAATAAAAAATTTAAGAAATATAATTTTTTCTTGTTACAGATGTTGTTGTTATGATGTAAATAGTTTATTCCCAAAAGGTTTTCAGTAAATTAAAAATGACCATGTATATGTTTGTTAGTCGTTCTCTCTGAAACGGCTGGAGCGATTTGGATATTTAGTACAAAGATACATAAATGACCTGACCATAAGTAAGTCTACGTAAGTTTAAGACCTAGTAATTAAAAACTTAAAATCCATGATTTATAGAATTGTGTATAAAATTTTGTTAGTTTTTACGTTAAGCCCATTAATTTAGACGTTCTTTATTTCGTATCTTTCAATCGATAGCTAGATTTACTCGCTATTATAATAAACCTATTTCTTTCTATACAAAAATATATATCAACTATTCAATTTCATTTCATATCTGCAGCAGAAGGGTGACAATTTTGTTAAAAAAATAACTTTTTAAAATAAAACGCTACCCATTTAAAATTTCATTTCAAAATAAGCGCTTAATTTAAACTGCATTGAATTATCCAAAGCAAGTTCTTGCTTCATTTTAAATATAAAGCTATTACGCTAATTTACTTGTGCTTAAACATCAAATAGAATGATGGAAATTTTAAAAATTTGAGAGAATTCACTCTAAAGATACGTTAAGTTATGAAGTAAAATTTTTGTTTATTTACGAAAATAATAAATAAATAATTATAAATATGATGTTCTCCCGACCGATTCCGGCCACGGCGGCCAATCTCATTGAGACTAGCCAACTGCGCAGGAGATATTATAGTGCACAAGTGTACGCGCAGACACAAGTGCACTCTCTATTCCTATCACTCTCATATTCTGGTGGGACGACTGCTCGACACGACCAGTGAGAGTAAAGGCGCAGGACCGACGGCTTTACGTGCTCTCCGAGGCACGGGGGTGAAACACCGCCAACTTCCCAACTCCGGGCTGTTACTGAGGCTTACTTATACAGAAAGACAATAACTAAACTTGGCCCGACCCGGGACTCGAACCCAGGACCTCCGGGTGCGCAGCCGTACATGCTAGCCACTACACCACGGAGGCAGATTATAAATATATGGACATTAACACACATCACTATCTAGTTCCATGGTAAGCTACGAAGCTTGTGTTATGGAAACCAGATAGTTGATACATTACACATAAATATAACTTTAAATATATACATATTATAAGTATACTCATGACTGGAGTGCAAATATTCGGAAAATTTGTAAAAATTTTACGTTATTAAGATATTTTAATTCGTTTTCTTCTCAGGAAACCCTTTCATCTGACGCCCATATCATAAGAGTCACTATGGAAATGATAAATCGCGCAGGACCGATAGCTTTACGTGTTTCCCGAGACATGGGCGTGGAACACCGCCAACTTTCCAACTTCTGGCTGTTATTGAGAATTTCTTGACAGAAAATCTCATTAACTAAGCTTGGATAGACACGCGACTCAAACTCAGGGCCTCCAGATGTGCAGCCGTACATGCTAGCCACTAGACCGTCGAGGCAGTTGTGCTTTATATACTATGTTGTTAACTGGACACGCATCCATTATTTCTAAATTTAAATATATTTGAATACAAAATAACACTCTAGATACTACACAGTACATATTCTAATTAAATTACATTTTCTATTAGAGCTCAGCTTTCGAAAGTTATTTAGAAACGAATATTTTTACAACTAGCGAATCATCCTCGTACTTTTTAAAGGTTAGTATAGATTTCTCAGAAATGAGATATTTTCCCGCAGTAAAAAGTATTCTATATGTTGACCCGGATAACCAGCTATCATTATACGAAATTTCATCAAAATCCCTCACGTGGTTTTTCCGTGATGCGGTCACAGACAGACAGACAAAAATTCTAAAAACTATACCTAGATCCGGAAGCTGTATCGATAATAATGACTATTTCAATAAGATATTACAAAAAATATATAATGTAAAGATTCGACTCAGTTACAATTTTATTATATGTAAAGATAAGGTTTTCAATGAGCTTTGCTAACGGTTTCCAATAATCTATCTCACTGTGGCTTTCTTGACTAGGGATAATATTGTGATTAAGTTCCATACAATATCAAATTCCTATCGAATGTAAGGAAAACCGAAGATAAGTTATTGAGTTTTGCCAAAAGTCATCTTACTTATCGGACTATACTATAATAAATACGAAATTTTGTATGTGTGTATGTAATGCTTCACTGACGACACATTTGGCTCTGTTTGTGGTACCCTACTTGCTGTGACAGCGGTCGCGGGTTCAAGTCCCGCTGGAGGATTTATATGATGAGCATGAATATGTACTCCAGTCATGGGTGTTTATATTTATAATATGCATGTATTTAAAGTTATATATGTGTAGTATATCAACTATCTGGTATCCATAACACAAGCCTCGTAGCTTACCATGGAACTAGATGGTGCTGTGTGTTAAAGTCCTAACATATTTATTTATTTATATTTATATGCGATACTTTTACTGTTAGATAGCTAGGGATGTACTTAAGTACGCAAGTAACATAGAACTGAAATTGTCTGGTTAACCCGGTAAAAATTCATGTTTTATGTAAACATCACATCAAAATCGGCCCATCTCGCAAATAAGCATGGTTAACAGAATTATTATTCTAACTCTGTGACGATCAACCTAATTTAAAAATTTCTACGCAAAGAAAATCTTAAGTGTTATCTGGTCAATAGCAATTCTAAACTTTTAAAGATATTCAACTTCCATACTCTTAATATTGAAGGAGCCCTAAGCTCGAATAAAGTTAAAATTTTAAACTTTGTTAGAAGAATAGCTCACGTTTTCTCTCAACACTTTCTATATCCAATGATAAATTTTCTTATTTTACGTAGGTACCTATTATATATATATTACATGTTATTATCTTATGAATATTTATGTATGAATTATATTTAATATGGGTGGAAGTTTTTTTTTAAATTGAATGAAATTACACCAAGGTGTAATTTCATTAAATTTAAAAATATAATTATGACAATAGAACTCTTTATTATATAAAAAACAAATGTACATTTAATTATAGGAATTGTGGCAAGAATGCTAGTCCCTGTGAAAAACGAGCAAGTTTTCCTGTCACCAGTTCGACTCCATTAGCCAAGCTTTTTTACAGACCAAAGGTATACTTTTGACTAAATGAAAGGTGTTTACGCAAATAGAGTAGTATCTTTTTCCTATTTAAATTTTCCTCCTTCAATAATGATTATGGCCTATTTTCAACCACTGGGCGAACACTAATTTGGACTTGAATTTGGAAAATCTTATTGAAATAGACATTTTTATCGATACAGAGACCGAATCTATAGTTTTTAGAATTCCTGTCTGTCTTTTTGTCTGGGAATCCATCACGGAAAAATTACTGTACAGATTTTCATGAAATTTGGCATGATGATAGCTGGTTATCCGAGTCAACATATAGGATATTTTTACTGCGGGAAAATATTTCATCTTTGAGAAATCTATACTAAACATTAAAATGTATCTGCCCGAATGGAGCGAGAGTGAGTCGCTAGTTTATTTTATAACTTAATATAAACCAACAGTATAAAAAGAAGATTTATGTAAAAACCATATTTACGGAATCCTTAGTGATGTAATTTTCTTAGACGAATATTTGATATTTTAAATAAAACTATCTTTTCGGATTATTACCCGGATTTATTTTGATTTTTGGCTCCCGATGTTTCATCAATCATTTCAGCAATCTGGCCGTAATCCGAAGAATCCGAAAACCGGAGACCGAATCCGCAAAAAAAAACTGAAAAGATAGTTTTATTTAAAATGTCTGTTTATTATTATTGTAGCATCATGTTCAAATTGCCGACGCTTCCATATACTTAGTTAATTAAAGCGAAATTCGTTTCAATAATCTTACTCGTACTAACTTACTTCGAGTGTAATGGTAACCGCGTACGAATTGAGTAATTAATGAAATTTTTGAAACTTACTCTCTTATGTAATACTCATATTTTAAGATTTAATACTAATTATATATAATGAATCTATGTATATATATATATATGTGTGTGTGTGTGTGTGTGTGTGTGTGTGTGTGTGTGTGTATAGGGTAAGTCGGTAGCTAGTTTATCATATTATATAAATTAAACTACCCTCGTACCTAAGATTACAACACGAAACGTAACATGGGCTACATTTCTAAAGAAAACTTTATGTAATTTCTACACTTTAGTAAGGGATGTAAAACAGTACCAGGTGCGTATATAGGTCAGATAAATCGGGGTCAAGGAATTATGCGTGCCTTCCTTCTGGTAGCAAATGCTGGAAATTATCTTAGTTAAAAACGAAATAAGCTTTTATCTATTCTACTAGCGACTAACCGTCGCTTCGCTCAGGTTCGTCCCTAGGTTGATTCCCCATACAAACTTTCATCCCAATTTTCAGCCCTTTAAGGGATGATTTCCGGAATAAAAATATTCTATGTCCTTCTTAAGGTCTCAAACTATCTTCTTACCAAATTTCATCTAAATAGATCCAATAGTTTTAGAGTTTATTCGTTACGAACATACACATATACAAATCTTTCCTCTTTATAATAGTTGTGTAGATGTAGATTAATATCAAAAATAATGTTATCCTTACATCTATATACGTACATTCATCATACGTGTTCGCTTAATGGTCGAAATCCAACCATATATTATAATTATTATTGATGAAGAAAACATGTGTGAACAGAATTCACCTATTTTTTTTAATTTTCTTTTTAGTCAATAGCTACTGAATAAATAAAAGAAAATCGGTTGATAAACAGACGAGAAAGGTACTGTGCTGTTTT
The DNA here is from genome assembly GCA_947093115.1 of Brenthis daphne. Classification (NCBI taxonomy): domain Eukaryota; kingdom Metazoa; phylum Arthropoda; class Insecta; order Lepidoptera; family Nymphalidae; genus Brenthis; species Brenthis daphne. The sequence continues at coordinate 14,538,266 of OX352482.1, read as the reverse complement.
TGTCTTTGCCTATTTATATATTGTATTGTATGTATTGTATTATATTCAGCCCTTTTTAACGTCCCACTGCTGGGTGCCTCCCTTTAATATGAAGGGCATCAGGCCATAGTCCACCACGCTGGCCAAGTGTGGGTTGGCGGACTTCACATGGGTTTCGAAAACTTGTCAGATTCTCTCAGACATTCAGATTTCCTCACGATGTTTTCCTTCACCGTGAGGTAAGCGGTAATCAAGTTAGAAATGATTTACACATGAAAATATCAGAAGTGCGAGACCGGGATTTGAACTCACTTCACTCGGTTTCCCAAGCGAGCGCGCTACCACTGGGCAAACACTGCCTCTTATTTATATATAAACATAACATAGTATACAGATTTAAAACTTATTTCTCATTTGCGTTCCATAAAGACAGAACCATCTATAAAGTGCTTGGTTAATATTCACCCTATTCGTTATGCAAAATAATAATTCGTCGACACCTTATGCATAATACATCCGCAAAATAATTACCAAGTTTTCTTAGTTTTCTTCGAAATACTGCGGTTTCATAATACGGTGTGGTGTCGACTTATTGAGTTTAGAATGCACTTGGGGCTTACACGAGATGTCATTCTAGAGTTGTTTAGTATAGAATAAATAATTTAGTATATATATATATATATGAGAACGACAACTTGTCTAAACCGTAGTATATATTTTTTTAATAACAACGAAATCATCACTTCAGTAGGCAAACATTTTATATAGACATAGCGTCAGTTAATGAATTATTGCAATTGCTTACTTCTTAGAAATCTTTAGATTTCATTTTAGTAGTTTTCGAGAAAAGCCGTTTCTGTTTAGCGTGAACACATACATATACACAAACGCATGCACGTACACTTGCCCGCAAAGACGCACACACACTCGCGAGACGTACATACGTACACACGTACGCACGCACTCACGCACACATACTTATAAAATTACGCATTTATTAGTAGTGCGATTTATCTAGAGAATCGATATAACAAATAACATTTTAATTGTTAAAGTTGATGAACAAAACTTTTGATGAAACGGTTAAATTTGTTACAAAAGCACAAAGGAGTTGTAATTTCAATATTGGAATAATTTTACTATGAATAATAGACTCATGAATAATAGACTCATGACGTACAGTAAAAATAATATTTTCTTAGATTTACGCGAATATTTGACATTTTAAATAAAACTATCTTTTCGGATTTTTCGCGAATTTATTTTGATTTTTGGTTCCAGACGTTTCGAATGCTTTACAGCAATCATGGTCACGGGAGAGACTGAGGTGTTAGATGTCTCGAAGGTATAGTTGTTACAGACAGCCTACCCACAATTAACAAAATGAAAAATTGCACCAAGTACCTTACAATATTTTATAACTTTAAACATTTTTATAATTTTAATTAGTTTTATAATTGAATATGGAATATTATTAATTTAATTTTTGCTGTTATTATTATAATTATTACAATTTTAAAAATATTAATTAGTAATCTATATTTAGTGTTGCCATTATTATATTTATAACCATAAAGAAAAATATAAAATATAGTATTAATTATTTAAGCCACATAATTGTTCTATGTGTAATATAAAAAGTTAAAATTAGTTAAGAATAATAATTTTAATTTAGCTTGCTATTATTTAAAAAAGACAATTTACTAAGCAACACTATTACTATATACTTTTACAAATGAAAAATATTAATCTGAAATGCTATCGTTCTGATCCACACAGTAAGAACTTACTACATCTACCTGTCTGTTATGTTTAGATTTATTATTTGATTTTATTATCCTGTTATTAATATAATAAAATCTAATAATAAATCTAAACATAACAGACAGGTAGATGTAGTAAGTTTTTACTGTGTGGATCAAAATAAAAGCATTTCAGCTTAATATTTTTCATTTTGTAATTTGTAAGGTTTTTATTCTAAACAGAATATTTGATCTAAATCGTTAAAGGCGTTTCCGAGATACACGAAATAAAATATATATGCAAGCAAATTGCTAATTTTATATTATACTAGCGGCTCACCCTCGCTTCGCTCGGGTTCACCTCTAGAAAAGCACAAACAGATCTATCCCACGGGAACCGGTCATTTTTCCGGGATAAAAATAAGTAATCTGTTGTTTGACCTGCAATATAAGGTATCAGCATGCCAAATTTTACTAAATTAGGTGCATAAGTTGTTGTGTACTGAGCTGTATAAGTTACTATAATTTTTTAACTATCCCACGGGAACTCTTTAATTTTACAGAATGATAAGTATCAAATTTCATTTAAGTAGGTTCAATAGTATCGGAGATTAGCCCGTACGAACAGACAAACAGACAGAGAAACAAAAATTTGAAAAAAAAAACTGGATTTGTTCTATTTCTCTTCTTACGGGATATAAGAAGAGAACTGACTCGTTTTTTAGCAATTTTTTCTACCATCTGTGTACAGACATTCGACCTCTACAGTTTTATTATTCATATATGTACCTATATTCAGATAGAATAAATAACGTACAATAAAACAGAAATATATAATAATGAAAATAGTTATAGCGAGTGTACCTTAGGAGATAGACATATACTATCGTATGTAGAACTTTTCTATAGACCTTTTTAAGACTTACAATTTTCTTGTACAATGTTTTGATCTATCTCTTAAGGTTGAGCCAAAGTTAGCCATATAAATTTCTAAGGACAATTCGATAGAACCAGTTATTGTATTTTCCCGTGGGAATGAATAATTTGCCTGTCGTAAAAAGTATTCTAAATGTTGACCCGAGCACTAAGTTTTATCACTATACAAAATGAAGTTAAATTCGGTTGAGTACTTTTTGCATGAAACGCGCACATCGATTTGACTAAGTTTTATTATAGGTATAGATAAGAATAAATATTGCGAGTGTAACTCTACTACATGTGATATACTATTCAGAACTTTTCTGTAGGACTTTTCAAGACCTACAATTTTTTAGTATATTGTTTTGATGTATGTCTTAAGGCTTAGCCAGAGGAAGGTTTCTAGGGAGGACTCGATAAAACCAGTTATTATATTTACCCGTGGGAAAGAAAGATTTTCTTTAAGTAAAAGGTATCTAGGCAGTGGTATCCCAGTGGTAACGCGCTCGCTTGGGAAACCGAGTGAAGCAAGTTCAAATCCCGGGTCTAGCACCTCTGATATTGGCCAGCGTGGTGGACAATGGCCTGATCCACCTCGTACTGAAGGGAGGCCCGTGCGTGTGTTAAAAAGGGCTGAATACAACATACATACATACATACATACATACAAAAGGTATCCTAAATGTTGACTCGAGTAATAAGTTATCACTTCACCAAATTTCGTTGAAATTAGTACATTACTTTTCGCGTGAAACGCGCACACAAAAACAGACAGACATACAGGCAAACAGACAAACAGACATTTTTTTTAATAACTATTGTTTTGGGGTCTATGTTGTCAACATAATACGTTACAAATAAACAAAAACATCTATCCCACGGGAAAAGTACGTTTTTCCGGGATAAAAATTACCTATTTGTTATTCTGATGTATGAACTATATTATTGTAAAGTTTCATCAAAATCCAATCAGTGGTTTTTGTGTACTAAGCTGTATAAGTTACTATAGTTTTTTGACCATCCCACGGAAACTCTTTAATTTTCCGGGATGAAAAGTAGCTGATTTGTTTTTGTTATGTATGAACTATATTATTGTAAAGTTTCATTAAAATCCACTCAGTAGTTTTTGTGTACTAAGATGAATAAGTTTTTATAGTTTTTTAACTATCCCACGGGAACCCTTTAATTTTCCAGGATGAAAAGTATCTAAGATGTTGCCCGGGGATATAAGGTACCACCATGCAAAATTTCATTTAAATAGGTCCAATAGATCCGGAGATTAGCCCGTACAAAGAGAAAAACAGATAAACAGCTTGCTCGGGTTCGTCCATACATACGAATATGTTGTATTATCTCTTTAACCATTTGTCCAAATTATATGCAGTAAAAGGGAAAAGTCTTTTATTTTAAACATTTTAGACGATAAATTTACTTATTTTGATAAGAATTCATAATTGTTGATAATATGACCAATAAACATGACCTACCGATTTAAATGATTTTTTTAATATAAAAAACTACTTTTTGTGACTTAAATATAAAAGTTAGACATATGCTGTCGCTGACTTTTTTGTAGGCATTATTAAGTTCTACAACTTTTCTCTAGAACATAATCATATATCTCTCATCGTTAAGGCAGCGTTCGTAAGAAACGTTTTCGTTCGACCGTTTTTTCTCCGACTTACTTTGCAAATCCGACTACCACGAAAAAGCCTTTTCATTTTTCGGATTAATATATAGCCTATGACACTCAGAAACAACGTGGCTTTCTTTTGGTAAAAGAATTTTGAAAATCAGTTCAGTAGATCCAGAGATTACCCCCTACAACGTCACAAACTCACAAACTCACAAACTCACAAACTCACAAGATCACAAACTTTACCGCTTTATAATATTAGTATAGATGTAAGGTTAAGTTAAATTAAACATACTTAACTTTTCTAAGTTTATTATTTAATAGCTTATTGATTTCTATAAAAATACATGACGTAAAATCTCCAAGTGTAATATTTTACACTTAATAAATTCCCTTTTGAATCAAAGCTCTTTTTATCTTGCCACGACCGTAAAAAAATTTCTACCATAAAGTTGATTAGTATTAAAAATTCATTGGTCTTTTATGACAAAGATACCTGTATTAACCGCTATCATCAGAAGATGAAGATATATATTATGTAGATATATACTAATAATATTATGATGAAATGTTTGTTTGTTTGTAAACGATAACCTCTGAAACTATAGAACCGATTTTAATAAGGTTTTCACTAATACATAGCTATATTATGTCAGAGTTCTATATATTACTAGCGACTCACCCTCGCTTCGCTCCGGTTCTTGCCTAGCTTGATTCCCCATACAAACCTTTCATCGCCATTTTCACTCCCTTAAGGGATGATTTTTGGGTTAAAAAGTAGTTTCCAGGGTCTTAAACTATCTTCTTACCAAATTTCATCTAAATCAGTTTAATATATCCAGAGATAATCCCCTACAACGTCACAAACTCACAATTTCACAAACTCACAAACTTTACCTCTTTATAATATTATTATTCATAGATTATAGATATATCTATTGTGCTTCTAACTGAGCTATCACGTTTTTATTTGTAGTGACCATCATATTGAGGAAAATCATTTTAATCGCTAGACGTGATACTTTTGATACTTTTACTATGAGATAGTATAGAAGAGAGATATGGCAACACTAAATACGATATACAATAATATTGTAGGTAATGGATTTAGCTAAGTTTACATTTAAATATTGAAATTAAGTACACCGCAAAGAGCTGATTCTGTTTATAAATAAGAATTTCTTAATAAAATTTGTAACTTTTGTTGTACGGAACTCGAACCCAGGACCTGGCAATAAGATTCGTACTAAAGTAAGCTAATAAAAACCGTCTAACATAATATGACGGTTTCCATCCATCGTCAATATCCAAGGTTATTAAATTAATTTGTTGTTTTAGTTCTTGTCGATTTACTTAGAGGTCGATAATAATGAGCTAATGTAGTGTAGACGTTTACGTTAAAATGCTAATTTGCTGTTAACGATAGCTAGTTATTTTTATAGCTTTATACGAACTTTTCAATTTAATCATTAGAAGTGTAAGCGCGTTTGTGCTTTTGTATGACTGTATGTTTGTTACACTTTAATCTTTTTATAATTTAGTATTGAGATACTCGTGGTTATAGATGCATTATGGAAACCTTATATAGTAGCACTACCCGCGGCTCCACCCGCGTTCAGGTGACCAAAAACCAAATTTTTAGGTTTTACATAATATTAGTATACCTATACTCTTACAATGCAGTTTTTTTATTTTTTCTCAGAAATGAGATATTTTCCCGCGGTACAAAGTATCCTATATGTTGACGCGGATAAGCAGCTACCATTATACCAAATTTCATCAAAATCCTTCCAGTGGTTTTTCCATGATGCGGTAACAGACAGACAGACCAAAATTCTTAAAACTATAAATTCGACCTCTGTGTCGGTAATAATGTCTATTTCAATAAGATTTTCCAAAAAATATTTAATGTACAGATTCGACTTAGTTAGAATTTTATTATATGTTTAGATTTAAAATGTATTCATTGTTAATATAGCAATCACGTTCATCGGAGAGACTTAAACTAGACGTCTCAAAGGCATTTTATAGTTCTAACAGACAACCTACCCTACACCTACAAGCTAGAGGTTTTATTTAGTCTGCTCGTTGAAACAATAATAACGCAATCAATTCGTTGACTTGTGTACCAGTACATGTGATGGTTGAAAGTCTCTGGCGACATATTTTCCGGGTTACTGCCGTTAAAACTTGGGTATACAGAGCTTTGGGCGGAACGAGGTTTGCATAAAAGATCCTCTGCGAGCTTTCAGCTTTCATTCACTGTGCGTATGTTTTTTTTAACATTTTTATTTCGTTTTGAGCATGGATTAATGAAATACACTCGAGAAATGGGTCATGTTATGATTTTTATTGGGTGATGAGTGTTTTTACTATATAATCTGTACAGATAAATAAAATTGAAATATCTGTTTGTATGTTCTAAATTACAGCTTTTTACTTAAAGCATATAGAATTATATAAGGTAGGTATTTATAGAAAAAAAACCTCATTTTTTTTAATTTTTTGTCTGTATGTCTGTTTGTTCCGGCTAATCTTCGAAACGGCTGGCCTAATTTTGACGGAATTTCGCTGACAGACATCTATTATTATAAGGAGTAACTTAGGCTAATAAATAAATAATAAATATGTTGGGACATTAACACCCAGCACCATCTAGTTCTATGGTAAGCTACGAGGCTGGCTACTTTTATTTTAGAAAAAGAATTCGGGTACCAATTAAAAAAAATTAAAACGAACTTAGGGACGCAACACGAAGTGAGCGTAAATCCCTAGTACTAATATATTTATCAGCTGGCACGTTTTAGTGCAATCAACAAAAAAAAATATATCAGCAGCTGTCTATGAAAATATAATGTTAAAATTTAAAATTTTAATATCATTATCAACTTGAAATGTAAAAATAACATAAATTATGTAAATAATAACAAATTAGTTGATATTAAGAATAACATCAAATAATAAAATAATAAAATCAAATAATTCATAATAAGCAAAAACAAAAGTGATTTTATTCATTTTTTTAAATGTAATGTAAGTAAGAGTTAAATATGCATTTTCCTTGAAATAAGAGTCATTTTATATGAATATAAGCATAGTACCAACAAGTTATTTTAATATATTAACCAATTCTATCAATATATGTTAAGTTTCAAATCAATGTAACAATAAAACTTCAAAACTATTTTTATTATACTTTCAATTCAATTCAATTCTTTGTTGTGTGGTCTATAGGTGTGCCATTTGGGCACATTTTACTTCGCCAATGTCGTGTAGAATGGCGAACACGCAGTATACCATTTTTTTACTTGTAACTTAAACAAAGAAAAATAATATGTTTGTAGGTACTTAAAAATAAAAATTTTAGACTAAAATTAAGATATGGGGGTAGTAAGAAAAAATACTGAGCAACCTGTCAGAATTAGATACTATAGCAAACATTCGAAGCAGGTGACAGAACACGTTCAACTCGACCATCATTAAAGATGGCCCAAAGGCGAACGTGTTCACCTTATGTTAGTTATCCGTAGGTTTTGGGTTCGAATCCTGATATTATAATTTTTTTTTTCATTAACAAATAAGCAAAAGTGATTTTTTTATTACCATTTACATATTTTTTTAATTTTTAAACATTTTTTGTGTTTTATTTAATGTTAATAATATTCCATATAGATTTATTTATTCTTTTTCTTTAATAAATATATTAAGTAGGATATATATTATTTGTACAATTATATATTTTTTGCATAAAATATGTATTCGTTAAAAAATATAACTGAACTTAATAGGTTGTACAGTAAGTTCTTTATTTATTTATTTTACAGACAATGTCTATTGATTTTACGAACGCAAATTGAGTTGTTATAAAATTTACATACATATTATAGTCTATCTGGCTATACATCAAGCCTTTGAACGGATGCGCTAAATTTAATGCGGTTTTGCTTAAAGACGAATGCTTTATTTGCGAACTGCTTAATAACATTTAGTAGAAACACGTTGAATGGACACCTTGATTTCGAACAGCTGTTCTTGCGATTTGCTGTTAATAGCTCTTGCGAATATGGAGCAATGTTGAAAGGCTAGTTTGAAAATTTATTGGTATTAGATTTTGAAGTAGTAAGTTATTTAAATAAAACATATATAATTCAGAATAAAATTCAAAATAGTAGTAGATAATAGAGTCAAAATAAAATCCGTATTGTCAATAAAATAATTATTTAATTCTGAACGGAAAGAATCAATTGAGATACCAAAATATTTGTATAAATAGTTTCGTGATTTATTATAATATATAGTATTGCATATTTCCGCTTTATAAAATACTAAAAATACCTAAAGTTGGTAACGAATAATATTGTTTAGGGTTTTCATTGTAATTAATATAATACATACATATGTAAAGCAGCCTTCGACCGCAAGGCTTCAGTTACTTAATCCTTGACACGCGATATTTTTGTTTACCATTTAATTAACCTTCACATTATTACCAGTTAATTTTACAACTATATATTACACTAATATTGTAAACTAGCAACTTACCTCGTTTCCCTCAGGTGCGTCCCTTTGTTTTAATTTTTTGAGTGGAACAATAATTCTTATTCTAAAATAAAAGTAGCCTAAATTAGTCCTTATAACATCAGCTATCTACCAGTGAAAGTCCCGTCTAAATTAGTTCAGCCGTTTCGGAGATTAGCCGGAACAAACAGACAGACAGACCTACCAGCTATTTATAAATTGTGTTTTTCTTGTTAGTATTTTTTCTTATAAGTACCGTACATAATTTCATATGTATTAAGTAAAAAGTTGTTATTTTGACATTAAACAGGCACTTCAATTTTATTTATCTGTGTTGATGTAAAAGATTTTGAGTGTGTGTTTCTTCTTTTCTCTATAAAGGCTTAACAGATTTGAGTGTTGTTCAAACTAGTTATAAATAGGTATTGTTTAACTTAATAATACATAAAATAAGTTGGGACATTATCTGCACACAGCGCCATCTAGTTCCATGGTAAGCTACGGGGCTTGTGTTATGGATATCAGATAGTTGATACACTACACATATATAACTTTAAATACATACATATTATAAATATAAACACCCATGACTGGAATACAAACATTCGTGCTCATCACACAAATGAATGCCCCCAGCGGGACTCGAACCCGCGACCGCTGGCACAGCAAGTAGGGTCACTACAAACTGAGCCAAACATGTATCATCAAACGTATTTACAAGTTGCAACATAAGTTTGTACTATGCGCAAAAAAACTCGTATAAATAACTAAAATTGATTTACAATGGTTAAAGCTATCGTGTGCAAAAACAAAAAAATGTACACCTAAATTGAAAATCTTTGCTTTTATTCAAGTTAAAACTGAGCTTATTCTTGCTCGTAATAACACTAAATCGTAAGAAACTTTCACAGTAATTAGTACTACAAAATTAGTACTACTTTGTTTCATTTCATAAAAATCGATCAAGTGCGAGTCGAATTAGCACACGAAGGGTTCCATACCAGCGTACAAGTTATACTTATTAATATGACCATCAATTACGAATTGAAAAATATTTATTGTATTTTTATTTATTTATTTATTTTTATTATTTGTTGTTATAGCGGCATTAAAAATACATACTTTGTGAAAATTTCAACTCTTTATCTATTACGGTTTATGAGATACAGCCCTCTGACAGACGGACGGACGGACAACGGAGGCTTATTAATAGGGTTCCGTTGGCACCCTTCGGGTACGGAACCCTAAAAATAAAAAGATAATAATCAATGAACGGTCGTATAAAATAATTACTCGACATTTAAATCTTAAAATACTTTTAGAACCTTTAAGTCTGTCGTTAAAAATAAAACGCCAGTGATAGCGTTTTTTAATAGTATAAAGAGAATTTAACGTTGGTATTAAATAGAAAAGCTTTGTCTTTTATATTTTTTTCTATTTCATTTACTGCTTCAAGTGCGATAGAAATTATTTTAATTATTAAATCATTTAAAAATATTTTTTTAACATTTTTCGTGTACAATATGATGTGTTCAAGTTATTTGTAGACTGTTACGTGGAAACTTGTTATATTCTTGCTAATTTTCCACACTTGAAAGTACTCCTAGAAGCCACGGAACAAAAGAATTGTATCGAATAGTTGAAAGTATGTTATATTTTTTTATTTGAATTGCTACTAATTACAATGCATACTAATCTATACATATAATAAAATTGTAACTAAGTCGAATCTGTACATTAAATATTTTTTGGAAAATCTTATTTAAATAAACATTATTATCGATACAGAAGACGAATCTATAGTTTTTAGAATTTTTGTCTGTCTGTCTATTACCGCATCACAGAAAAACCACTGGAGGGATTTTGATGAGGTATGGTGATAGCTGGTTATCCGGGTCAACATATAGGACACTTTTTACTGCGGGAAAATGTCTCATTTCTGAGAAAAAATACAAAAACTGCAATGTAAGAGTATACTAATATGTACAACCTAAGAATTTGGTTTTTGGTCATCTGAACGCGGGCAGAGCCGCGGGCAATGCTAGTAATATTATAAATGTGAAAGTTGGAGGGCTGAAGAGTGACATAGGTTACTTTGTACTGTGGGACATTATCTCATTCCCATGAGAAAACATGTTATAATACAACAACAACACATTATATTTATGTATAATCTACACTAATATTATGAAGTGGGAATGTTTGTTTGTTTGAACGCGCTAATCTCAAGAACTACTAATCCAATTTGATTTTTTTTTGCATTAGATAGCCCGTTTATTGAAGAAGGCTAAAGACTATATTATATCATCCCGGAAAAAATTGCGGTTTCCGTGGGATAGTTTTTTTATAACAGGGTTTTCCTAAAGTATCATCATAACGTGAAATTGTATTTTGATCTAAGTTAAGATTATGCTTCACTGACGACACGTTTGGCTCAGTTTGTAGCGTAATAGTACATGCCGTGCCAACGGTCGCGGATTCGAATCCCGCTAGGGGCTTTCATTTGTTTTATGAGCACGAACGTATATACTCCAGTCATTGATGTTTATATACTCGTATATAATATGTATGTATTTAAAATTATATATATGTAGTATATCAACTATCTGGTATCCATAATACAAGCCTCGTAGCTTACCATGGAACTAGATGGTGTGTTAATGTCCCAACATAATTATATTATAGCAACATATTTACTTACAGCTTTTACTTAAGTTTATGCTAATGAAGGTTAAACTACCAAATTTGGAAGTATAGTAATTAATATTGTACACATCAAGATAAACTACAACATTAACTTTGCATGAAAATTGTAGAACTTGTTAAAGAGTCTGCTGTACAATATAGGTACTTAACTGATTAAAAAAAACCTTTCTACAAAAGCTGCCGGAAATTTTACGGTCTAATATTTTTGTAATGGCTATTTTCGGATTAAATTGCGTTTGAGAGATAAAAAGCCTTTAATGCAGTGGTATGAGTAACTCAAGGTAACCTTAACATTAATGAAAACATCAAACTGTACAGGACACAAATATACTAAATTAAAACTTTTTTGGGCTTTCACAAGTGAAAACCTACGCAATGTTTGATCAACTAAGTAGATAAAAGCTTTGTAAAATACTTCAATAAAGTCCAAAAAACGGTGCTATCCAAGAATTGATTACTGAGATAAAAAATTTGGTGAAATTTTCTCGTTCTGCGTTCTGTAAAAATAATATACTACAAAAAAATGTAGCTGGGGTATAGCCGCCACTGGTATAACCTTGAATTACCTCGCACGGGATCAAACTTGCGACTTAATATTAAATCTATATATTAGACTAAATTTCTCTAAGCATATCACAACAGGCAAACAATTACATACATTTTAAAAATCATTTCAGATTTTTCGCAGGTTTTATTTTGATTTTTGGTTTCCGACGTTTCGAATGCTTTACAGCAATCATGGTCGGGAGAGACTAAGGTTTTAGACGTATCAAACGTCATTATATAGTTACAGTCAGTATCTACCAAGCAAATTACAAAATTTACTCTTCTATATACATAAAACGTACATATATAACCTATATAAGTATAAACCCTTTGAATTCAGGTGTTGATTTATACTTAACCATTTTTTCTTTTTTTTTTACATACATTTGCCAAACCCAGATCCATTAGCCTATAACCCGTATTTGTAAGTAATCCTTGTTAAATAATGGTCTCGTTTGACGCGGCAATGAACAAATAGCCCACGAAGTGCGAGGGTTAGATACGGTCGGTAACAAATTTTTAGGGTTGATTCTGCGAAGAATTAAGATTTTTTTTCAAGCGAATGCCATATAAAATATTTTGTTTGGAAATCTTCTTGATGAAAATATTTTATGCTTTTTATAAGGTACTAGCATTGCCCGCGGCTTCGCTCGCGTTCAGATGACCAAAAACCAAATTATGAGATTTTACATATTAGTATACTCTTACAATGCAGTTTTTGTATTTTTTCTCGCAAATGATATATTTTCCCGTGGTAAAAAGTATCCTATATGTTAACCCAGATAACCAGCTATCACCATACCAAATTCATCAAAATCCCTCCAGTAGTTTTTCCGTGATGCGGTAACAGACCGACAGACAGACAGACAGACAGACAAAAATTCTAAAAACTATAGATTCGGCCTCTGTATCGATAATAATGTGTATTTCAATAAGATTTTCCAAAAATATTTAATGTACAGATTCGGCTTAGTTACAATTTTATTATATGTATAGATTTGGTTTCGAAATATCATATAGGTTTGGTTGTAAAAATGATAACTTTTCATTTTTGCTGTTACTTAACCTATTTATCTAAGTACAAGAAGAGAATTACAAATAAAATAAGTTTGATAGCCTTCTAGTAAGTTAAAAATAACCCGTGACAGGTGGCCTTGTACATATATAAGTCTCATAATAACACATTAACTCCTTGATTTTTAGCAATTATTTACATTATAAACGTTTCTCTTTAACATATAGGTCTTTAACATATAGGTAACATGGTTTTTCATTGAAATACTTCAAATAAAGAAGAATGAACAATAAAAACATTAATCGCAAGTCATTTTACATTGTAGCTATAAAAATTACAAACGTTTGTTACTATTATATATTTGTTAATACTAGCGACTCACCCTCGCTTCGCTCGGGTTCGTCCCTGGCTTGCTTCCCAATATAAACTTTCATCCCTATTTTCACCCCCTTAAGGAACGATTTCCGGGATAAAAAGTATCCTATGTTCTTTCTAGGGTCTCAAACAATCTTCTTACCAAATTTCATCTAAATCAGTTCAATAGATCCAGAGATTACCCCCTACAACGTCACAAACTCACAATCTCACAAAGTTTACCTCTTTATAATATTAGTCTAGAAGTATGTATAGATTATTTATGCCGTAATACAGGTCTCCCAGTACAGCAACAGAGGCTACCATATCTTTTGTGTCAACGCAGCATAAGTTAAATTAAGATTAGAAACTAAGATTGTTCCGTATAATATATGTAAGTATGTCTGTTTTTGTACGTTATATTGCTTTATATTATATTTATGTGTTTTATTGCTCAATAAATTATTTTTATTATATTATGTTATAATACAGGGTCTTCTCTTGGAAATATTGAACCAATTCTAAAAATTTCTTCACCTATCGAAAACTAGATCTCTTTAACCAAAGAAAATGGAAGAATATTTTATTGACATACTTGAGACGTAGATACGTGGGCGTAAAATCAATAGACATTTAATATGAATACTATTCAAATCATTTTTGAAGTTGTACTTCTTTTGGGACGTTTGGAAAAAATTATGAGAGTAAAATTTCTACGATGCGCGCGCACACCGACAGCCAAAAAACGACATAATGAAGTTAGCTGAAAGCGACATGATGAAGTTAGCTGCATGCCTTTTACAAACAGACAGTTGTGGACATACGGGATGAAATCTTTCGCTATTTTTGTTCTGTTACGCCAAAGAAGTATAACTTCTTAAGTGCGTACATAAGTACACACTACACACATACGTTTTTTTATATACCTATTTATGTATATCTCATGATTATTATAATTATTATATTTAGTAAAACTATTCTAGCGGCTCACCCTCGCTTCGCTCGGGTTCGTCGTTCGTTCGTCGGGTATATATATATATATATATATATATATATATATATATATATATTAATATAATTTGAAATATATATTTATATAAATATAAATATAGTGTAAATTAGTGATTTAACCTCGCTTCGCTCTGGTGTTTCCGTAGTATTGTACGGTACACATAGTGTTAGTTTAATAGATCTTTTTAATAATACATTGTTTTCATATAATTTTGTTAACGCGTTTATTGGACAACGCGGCGCACGCCAGCAAAGCTCCAAGTCGACAAGTTTTTTTCGACATCTTTAACAATCATCGTCATTTTTCAGTTAATTTACACCTAAACCTTCCTCATGAATCACCCCATCTATTGGTGAAAACCATATAAAAACCTGTCTGGTCAATTTTGAGTTTATCGCGTTCAGACAGATAGACAGACGCGGCTGAGAGACTTTGTTTTATAATATGTTGTGATTTATAATTTTAGTTGTTTGATACCACGCCAAAATTGATTTTAAGTTTCTAATTTTCTATTTATTTGAGTAAAATATACTAAATACATATTAATTAGGTATTGTAATACTTGTTACCAATCAGAATTAATCAAAATGAGTAGGCTTTAATGACGATAATCTGCCATTAATTCTAATGTCAACATCTACGTACGTATTACATAAGCAGCCTGCCCCGACTTGGCTGGACTGTTAATTTCATATAAACTAGTGTTCGTTGAGTGGTCGAAATTCTTCTATAATATTTATTAAAAAAAACTATTTGAACATAATTTACCTATCTAAATAATTAAAAATTTTAAAAATCCCCTACGCAAATTTATTGTTATTTAAAGATTACACTGGCACGTGTGAAAGACTTAAATCGAGTAATCATACGCCAAAATGCCTTACATCATTTTGGAAAAGAGCTAATACTCTTACACTCTTACAATGATACCAAACAAAGCTAAGAACCACCGCAAGGAAGTTTCCTTTGGCTTTCAAATGAAAAAAAACTGCATCGAAATCGGTCCATCCGTTTAAGAGCTATGATGTCACAGATAGACACACACACAGACAGACAGATATCGACGTCAAACTTATAACACCCCTCTTTTTGCGTCGGGGCTTAAAAAAACTGTTTTTTTTTTAAACTTTCGTTAAAAGCTATTAAAAAATAAAAGGTTGACAAACAAAAGAAATAAGGTACTGTTGTTTTTTTTTATACATAAAATGTATGTATTCACCCCATTTTAAAGTCAAAAATAGTAGCATGATTTTGCTATTTATGCTATTCTTCTCGATACTGTTTATATTCTGTTTTAATACGTATTTAAAAACGTTATTATAGCTTGGCTTCATGGTTAGTTCTATGATACTCTGTCTGTCTATATTATTTCTTAGTCTGAGGTTGTTGGTTATAATTTATAAACATTTTGCATAGTAAACTTTATTATAAACAATAATAATCCTGTACTCATAAGAGTACATTTGTGATACAATCAGGTACTGATTATTGAGTATATTATTGAATTATGTTATTTATTAGGAGCTAAGATAATTAGTCTATCTGTATATAAAAATCAATGCCGTTTGTTAGTCCCGCTAAAAATCAAAAACGGCTGGACCGATTTTAATATATTTTTTTTGTGTTTTGTTGGTGGTGTATCAGGGGTACTTTAAAGTATAAAAAAATTGGGAAAAAATAAAAAAAAACAGCTGGAAAATGGAAAAGTTCAGAACTGTTTATGGTTACCTATGTATATATGTATAATACATATATAGTTTATCTATTCCATACTAACCGTTAAAGAGGGTGAGTCGCTAGTACGGTATAATTATGTTATACGGAACTTAAGAATGTAAACAATAGAAAAACTAAGTAAAAAAAATATTGTTTCTTGAAGAAGCCATTTGAAACTGCCAAGATCCAAACGTTTGCAATAATAGGATGAGAAAAGTAATTGCGCATTTATGAATTTAATCGTTTGGAAATGAAATCATTTATCTAAATATTATCAAGATTGACATTTTTCTTGCCTTTTTGCATAATTATATAAAAAAATAAAAATTTCCGATATGTTTTTTTAAAGTTTATACATGAAATAGGATTGATTTAGATGATGATGATCAGATTTTACCGATCCACATGGATCATTTTCTATCGAAAACCTATCAAGTTCGAAACACGTGAAGTCCGCCATCCCGCACTTATCCAGCGTGGTGGACTATGGCCTGATCCCCCTCGTATTAAAGGGAGGCTCATGCCTAGCAGTGGGACTTTAAAACGGGCTGAATACATGGATGGACCCCGTATTTTCTCATTAGGAAAAATATAATCATAAAATCGGTTTTAAAGAACAAGGTACCTACTCAAATTGGCTGTATTTTTTTATGTGTGTTACGAGATATATTTGGTAATTGAAATAGAATTGGTCATCACATTTCTTATTGAATAGATTATACTTAAGTATCTTAAGGGTCCTATACAAATTCAAAAATAATCCAGTTTAATCAATCAGTTTTGTAATAATAAACCACACAGGAATGGTTTACATACATACCTAGTAAGGTACATCTATCTATACATATAATAAAAGTGTCACGGAATATACATGGAAGATATTTGATATTAACTATTATACTGGGGGGTCTTTATTAACGCAATAGAACCCAAAACAATGATTTTTAGAATGTTTGTCTGTTTGTCTGTGCGTTTGTACGCCATAATCTCAGAAGTCGCTTAACCGATTTTTTGTTTTTAATTATAGCATTAAAATAATAATAAACCTCAGCCGAAATAGAGCCCACAATAATCGATATATTTTACTAAACATTTTAATTTGGTCGGTTATGTTCAACGCTAACCACTTTTAGTCCAATTTTAATTTGGCTTCACTTCCCAGTGTTAATTACATTGTAGTTCTATAAGACTTGTCAGCGATTATGCGACTTGTTTTAATATTAAGTTTCTTTGTTGGAAGAAATTGCTTTTGTTTAAGCCGGAATATAGTTCAATTCTTCTTTTGAAATTTCATTTCTCTTGAAATACAATGGAAATTTTGACATTTTTAACTATATTTCGTTTTAAGTTTATAAGGTCAATGAGACGATTTTGAAAAAAAATACACAATAAAAAAAAATATGTATATTTTAAATAAACTTGTGGTTTAACGGTTAGTATAGATTTCTCAGAGATGAGATATTCTCCCGCAGTAAAAAATATCTTATATGTTGACTCTAACCAGCTATCATCATTCCAAGCTTCATCAAAATCTGTCCAATGGTTTTTCGTGATGCGGGTCACAAACAGACAGACAGAAAACAAAAATTGAAAAAACTATAGATTCGGCCTCTGTATCGATAATAATGAATATTTCAATAAGATTTCTCAAAAAATATTTAATGTATATTACAAATTTGATTACAGATTTGACTCAGAATTTTCTTATATGTATAGATTAATGACTTATGCTCACTTCACTCGGGTGCGTCCTTGCATTACCTGAGTGTGTAAGTGAACTGGCGATGCCCCATTAAGACTTGACTTCTCTAAATTTGTCAGAATAAGGAATAATATAAACAGTGTCATAGAACTAAACATGAAGCCACATAATAGTGTTTTAAAATAGTATACAAATGACAATTTGTATACTGTATAAGTAAAAAAAAATTAATAAATAGCTTAAAAGATTTCATTATAATAAAGAAAAAAATAAATAAGCTAATATTATGCTATAATTCGTTCAACGAGCTTAAAAAAATACAAAAGAATATAGTATTATTTTTACTATTCTTATTAAATTTATTCTAAAAAAATGTACATTCATTTAATTTTGAAGATTCATTTAGTTTTGAGAAATTAAACCATGCGTATGGCAAAATCGAGAATAGTAGCATAAACAGCAAATCACGCTACATATATGTATATATATATATATATATATATATATATATATATATAAGACAAAAATATTGACATTTTTTATTATATATAAATAAATAAATACGTTGGGACATTAACACACACCACCATCTAGTTCCATGGTACGCAACGAGGCTTCTGTTATGGATACTAGACAGTTTATATGTATTACACATATTATATAACTTCAAATACGTACATATTAAAAATATAAATATTAGTACCTACTCCAGTCATGAGTGTTTACACCGTGACTGGAGTACTAACATTCGTGCACATCGCACAAATAAATTGCTAAAATCTCAAAAAAACCCCAGCGGGACTCAAACCCGCGACCGCTGGCACAGCATGTCGTCAAATATATAATTCCTTATTCTGAACTGTATATAAACATAATAAACTTTTCATTTTCAAAATAAGAAAGAAACCTTTAAGCTATTTTCTTTACTTGCTCGAGAATGGACAGCACGATCTTCATGCAAGCTATTGCTTGAAATTCTCCAATACTACTGCGCTAGTGCGTTTAAACTTATAAAAACATTATAATAATTTAATTCAACCTTCACAACCAGGGCTTTAACAATAGCAATTTATAATAAGTCCATTATGATTTTTTCTTTAAAAAGACTGGCTAATCCACTTTGCGTGGGAGATGACGGTGGATTGAAGAAATCCTTTATACTGTAAGTTTTTGTATATTTCAACCATATTTTCACCCATTTATAGTGCTATCTATTACCCGTCTATCTATACATATAATAAAATTGTAACTAAGCCGAATCTGTACATTAAATATTTTTTGGAAAATCTTATTAAAATAGACATTATTATCGATACAGAGGCCGAATCTATAGTTTTTAGAATTTTTGTCTGTCTGTCTGTTATCACATCACAAGAAAACCACTGGACAGATTTTGATGAAATTTGGTATGATGATAGCTGGTTATACGGGTCAATATATAGGATACTTTTTACCACTGGAAAATATTTCATTTTAGAGAAAAAATACAAAAAGTACATTGTAAGAGTATAATAATATGTAAAACCTAAGAATTTGGTTTTTGGTCATCTGAATGCGGATGGAGCAATGAATGATGGAGCAAGTAATGGTAGTTGTAAATAAAACGATTCTAAAAAAACGCAAGACATATATTTCATTTAAAAGCAGAAAAGAAAGTAAAAGAGCAGACTTTTATTTGAAATCAAAGAAAAAATATCCACTTTGCGGGAAGGCGACCGACTCATAAATCACGACCCGACCCAGACTCGAACCCGCGCCCGTAAATACATCACCTGACAATTACTTGAGTTACTTAAATAAATCCTCTCTATTCGCCTCTGTTAACTAAAATTTAGATTTAGAGTGCTCGGGGTTGGAATTACCATATAATGTAACCAAAGATAACGAAAAAGGGCTTTTTTAACCCCATTGAATAAAATAAGCTATCTATCGCGTTGTTGTATAAAATATCATATAACTTTTATCATTTTTTCAAAAACTATTTGCCTGTATCTGTTCAAATTTTATTCTAATATATATATAATACTTATAGGTATACTTTCTAAAAACTGGAGACTCGCAGTACAGACTACGAGTAAGGCTCGCAACAATATAAAACGTGTATATCTTCGACTGCATAATACTATATAATTTTGTTTCGATCTTTTTAATCTGCTTTCTCGCGGCCTGGTTTTCAATTTTTGTACTTAATTTATTACTACTAACTAGAGTTCGCCGAGTGGTCGAACTTCGACCATGATTATTATTGATTTTTAAAAGCTCGTCAATGGCTATTAAACTAAAATAAAAAATAAACAGATCGCTTCACAAACAAAATGTTTATTTTAATTATATTTATGTATTTCTAATATATTTTATATAAAAATATTAGCACTATATCTCCATATAAACTTTAACTGTGGGAAATTTCATACTCCTCCGTCCGCGCAATTTTCGTAAAAAAGGGTACAAAGTTTTAGCTTCACGTATTAATATACCTATAGATTAGGATATTATTTCATTTTAGTCATAACGGGTTTGATTTTTTTAGCTATTTTACTGACAATCCAGTAATCTTGAACGGCGATATCTATGGAACTCTCAAATATCCTCGCCTTAAATAATATAAACGACTTGTGCCATTTGTAAAATATAGCGATGTCATAACCATATTTCAACACAATGTATGACCAGCTTTGAAAGAATTTTTACAATTACGCTTGTCAAAAACACTGGAAACCAAAGTCGTAAAAGCCTATCATTTTGTGCCATTTCAAAAGAAAAGGTCTAAAATTTGTTTACCATGCTAAAATTCAATGCAAAGTCATCATTTTTTTATTTTTTTTATTTTCATAATTTATTAGGTTGATTCGCCATACAAGTTTATATCCCCATTTTCACCCCTTTAAGTGATGATCGTATGTCCTTCTCAGGATCTCAAACTATCTTTTTACCAAATTTCATCTAAATCGGTCCAGTAGTTGCGGAGCTTATTTGGTACCTACAGTAAACAAATATTTTTTTTTCTCTTTATAGATAAACTGATATTTTATTACATTTATGCGAATATTTGACACTATATTATAATATTTTAGTTGTTATTCTTTAAGACTGAAATAACTGGGTTGATTTGTATGTAATTCAATACAAAGATATACCTGGAGTAACATATAGGCTACTGTTATGCACTAAGGGTGTATTTGTACGTAGCAAGTGTAAATCGCTTGTCGCTTGTTGTTATATAACCTTTGGTGATGTTTATGTATGGATTCGAAACTTTGGCATAACTTACTAAATGTGACTAAAATCCCTAGCACATATTATATAATGTCCACCTGATCGATTCCGGCCACGGCGGCCAATATCATTGAGACTAGCCAACTGCGCAGGAGATATTATATATAGTGCAGCGCGTGTGAAAGAGAACGCAGACACAAGTGCACTCTCTATTCCTGTCACTCTCATACTCCGGTGGGACGACACGAGACACGACCGGTGAGAGTTAAGGCGCAGGATCGATGGCTTTACGTGCTCTCCGAGGCACGGAGGTGAAACTCCGGGCTGTTACTGAGGTTTACTATACAGAAAGACTCAATAACTAAACTTGGCCCGACCCGGGACTCGAACCCAGGACCTTCGAGTGTACAGCCGTATACACTAATAATGTCTAGACTTACAATGTCAGGTACACAATAAATTCTTCGATTACTATTCTAACAGTTAGACAAATTGACTTTCTACTTTCAATATCGATAATGGAAAGCTACTCATACTATGGAACTAAAATATATAGATACTAGCGAGTCATCCTCGTTTCGCTCGGGTTCGCCCCTGGATTGGTTCCCCATAGAAACTTTCATTCCCGCTTTCACCCCCTTAAGGGATGATTTCCGGGATAACTAGTATCCTATGTCCTTTCCAAGGTCTGAAACTATCTTCTTACCAAATTTCATATAAATCGTTTAAGTAGATCCAAAGATTACCCCCTAAAACGTCACAAACTCACAAACTTTACCTCTTTATAATATTACTATAGATAACACATTAACCACGTAACATAACGCCTATATTTGCTGATATGTCTATTCTATATTTTTTAAGTTTCTATTAGCGATATTAGTTCTAGAGGAGTTCTAGACGGACCATCGGGTACCATGAGTCTAGGGTGTGATACAATGATGAAAAAGTAATGAATTGTTGCCATCATTTTACAGCTAAAATTATTACGAGTGTAATAAAGAATTTTTTGGAGCAACGCTTTGAAAACAGTTTAAATCGAATTCAGTCCTCGGGTCTCGCACTTTTGAGATTTCAATGTCTAACAAATTAGACTTAAAGACGTATTTTTTATCCTCTTTTTTTAACGTTGGGAAATGCATTTAGGTATTCCATCATACATACAGGTGAATACACAGTGCGTCTTCTTCAATTCTTGGATTAACACCAGGCAAATGAAAAACCCGAAATGTCTTTCAAAAACTTGCTAGGTTCTCTCAAATATTCAGATTCCCTCACGATGTTTTCCTTCACCCTAAGGCAAGTAATGGTAATCATGTTAGAAATGATTCGCACATGAAAATATCAGAGTTACAAGACCCAAATGGAACCAGCTTCACTCGGTTACCCAAGCGAGCCCGTTACCACTGGGCTACCACTGCCTATATATATAGAATATGAATTAAGCGTGCGTTTTAATTCCATGTAATTTAAAAAGTACGACCCTCTTTCCATACCATTTAACTTACTCATATCGTCTTTTACTATAATGAATGGATTAGTACCGCATTATGCGGCGCCTTGAACTGTGAATGCCAGAGTGGTGGCAATTACACCTATTTCCTTTGAATGTCTATTTCAATGTTATTTCTACAAATTCAGTGCAGATTGTTTAATTTTCTTAATGCTGTACAAAACGTTTATACATAAATTTGTTTGTTATATGTACGTAATATTGTGTAAATATAAACCTTTACATGTAGGCACATATGTATAAGGTCTTATGTTCGTGTGAAATGAGACCACTGTTCATTTATTGTAGTATGTTGTATTTAAATAAATTACAAGAGTTACTATGTATGTTTAGTATCATGGCGAGCCTAAGAGAGAGAATCCAGAGTAGGGTGGCATAAACTATAATTATTCATAGATAATATGTAACACTAGCGTCTAGCGACTCATCCTCGCTTTGCTCGGGTTCGTCCCTAGCTTGCTTCCCCATACAAACTTTCATTCTCAATTTCACCCCCGTATGGAATGATTTCCAGAATAAAATATATCCTATGTCGTTCCAAAGGTCTCAAACTATCTTCTTATCCAATTTCGTCTAATTCGGTACAGTAGATCCAGAGATTATCTCCTACAACGTCACAAACTCATAAACTATACCTCTTTATAATATTAGTATAAATAAGGTAAGAAATTGTTGAGTGGATTTTGATCTGTATTTTTAGTGTCATAGTAACAATTTTTCCTTGTATCGCCCGATGCACTAGATATCCTAACACTAAGGCTACACTTAGGTACTAGATACCTAACTGTAACCTAAGCTTTACTCCAGATCATAGTCTATCTGTATACTTTTCATTCAAATTTGTATAGACGTTTTTACCGTGAAGTATAAAATATATACACATACGCAATTTTGCATTTTTAATATAGTTTAGTCCGATCGCTTTGTCTTGAAACTTTCGTAAGCTAAATAATTTGGATGAAGATTTAGTGTTATTGAGGTGATCTTAATATGAAAAAAAGCTTAATTTGACCAAAATACATATTTTGTGTGTAATATGTCCCACAAAAAAATGCCATGCACGCATCAATCAAAAAAGTACTAGATACAAATCAGAGACTAAAAATTCCCTCACCACATGAGCGCTCATTTGAACATTTGAGCGCGCTTTTAATTTAATTTTTTTGTGTAAACAACATTAAACATTGCATTTAAGATTCAATTTACATTGTTGTATATTTATTTCAACTAGAATAGTTACCTAAACACAAACGGTGGCAGTTTTAAGAGAACTTTTGCATGGGATTGTGTATCTAGTACTTTTTTGATCGATGCATGCACGTGAATAAATCCCTACAGATTATTAAGTAAAAATATATAAATATGTCTAACAATTTCATTTCTCTGTTCGTTTTTTATCTTACAAAATTTATGGTAAAAATATAAAAAAAGCCTTTTACAAACTCATCATTATGCCCAATTAAATTCGTATTACGTGTTTACATTAAAAAAAACGTTGCGGTTATATATTGAATTTATTTAATATTAAACCTGCAAAATCTTACAAAATCTTATAAAGCTGCTCATATTTTATATATTATTATTATGTATATCAATATAGAGCTTATATAAAGGAGCTTTAAAAGGCAGTGGTAGCGCAGTGGCAGGGCGCTTGCTTGGGAAAATAGCTTTTCCGCTTATAATATTAATACCTTAAGGTAATATTAGGTTTAATTTAATAATATTAGGTTTAATTTAAAAAAAATATGCTTAAACACAATTTAGGTTTATCTGTACAATCTAAACGTTTTTATATTTAGCTTGTTCGCGAGCGTATTGTTGGAGATTGGCTCGTTGAATTTCAATAAAATATTTTTATGATTTCAATAAAATATTATAGTAGATAGGCGATTCACAAATTTTTTAATTAAAAAGTATTTTGTCACTCAAATAAATATTTTAATTTAGGGATAGCGTAGCTTATTTTATGAAGAAATTGTGAAGATCGTAGTTTCAGAGATATTTCCTTCATACAGACAAATAAACTAATTGTACTTGATTTGAAGACGGAGAAACTTGGTGCGTGTGTAACTTGTAACGAGAGGATGTTCCAATATAAATCAGAAAAAAATGACTCCTAAGGATGAAATAGTTATTTTAAGTTATTTAGAAGTAGCATAGGCGTTTTATTAAAAAAGTCAACTGCGTAAAAAACAAACTTAAAAGATGGGAACAACGTATGGAATGATTGATGAAGGAACATAGTATAATGCAGTCAAAGACACATACAATTTTGTATTTGCTGCGAGTCTTGCTGTGGATATGACACATAACCCTCCTTTGGGATTCGCCGCAGTTGGGTAAATAAGAATTATTTCTATTTATAACTTACTAGCAGAACCCGCAGTTTCGCTCGTGCTAAAACTAAACTAAACTACACAGAAAAACTAAAAAAGTAGGTTTCATACAAACTTTCATACCCTATTTTACCCTCTCGTGGAATGAATTTCGAAAAATGGTAAAACACATTTTTATTTAATTGTATTGAAGAGCACTAATACCAAGTTTTAAGTAATACTGATCATTAATAATTTTCGGGTTGTATTTTAACGTTTTTTCCCGTGGGAATGTGATTATCTCCAGCGAAAAAAGCAGCCAATGTCACTCTCCAGCTCTCCAACTATCTCCACGCAAAAAAAATACATTAATCCGTCATTCCGTTTCTACGTGAAAAAAAGACAAACAAACAAACAAACAAACAAACAAACAAACAAACAAACAAACAAACAAACAAACAAACAAACAAACAAACAAACAAACAAACACACTTTCACATTTATTATATAAAGTATGAATTATAACTTAAAAAGTTAACATTCGCCTAAAAATAGCATAGAGCCAAATAAATATTTTATTTATTTTCATCAAGTGAAAAATCGTAGAACCTTTTTATCCTATGATCATCCATCTCCCCTAAATTGACCCTTGGGTATATTAAAGTCATTCATCCCAACCTACGTACATATATAGTATACTCTATTATATATGTAGGTACGTCTATCTTGTATATAAGATATATGTACGTCTAACTTATATATTATGTTAAAATAATCTAATAATATGTATATTATTAATCTCTACAGCTAAATAAAATTGAAGTGTCTGTTTGCAATGTCAAAATAACAGCGTTTTACTAAATGCGCATGAAATTATATACGGTACTTATAAGAAAAACATAATTTTTAAAATGTTTGTCAGTCTGTCCGTTCTGAGTGTGTTTGTTCCAGCTAATCTCTGAAACGGTTGGACTGATTTTGACGGGACTTTCACTGGTATATAGTTGCTGCTATAAGGAGTAACGTAGGCTACTTTTATTTTAGAAAAAGAATTGAAGTTCCGCTCAAAAAAATAATTGTAGTACCTACGGACGCACTTAACACCTCACGCCTCCGAAGTGCGTTCCTTGGCTTCTCCTTCACGCCAGACGCTACGAGCTTTTTAATCACACAAATCTTTGGACAAAAACTAATGATTAAATATATACTTTATAAAAATTAAACTAACAACCAATATAATTGAATTCTTTTAAATAAAACTATCTTTTCGGATTTTTTGCGGATTTACTTTTGTTTTTGGTTCCTGACCTTTCGAATGCTTCACAGCAATAATGTTCTCCTGGCCGATTCTGGCTACGGCGGCTAATCTCATTGAGACTAGCCAACTGCGCAGGAGATATTATAGTGCAGCGCGTGTACGCGCAAACACAACGTGCACTCTCTATTCCTGTCACTCTCATACTCCGGTGGGATGACTGCTCGACACGACCAGTGAGCGTAAAGGCGCAGGACCAACGGCTTTACGTGCTTTCCGAGGCACGGGGGTGAAACACCGCCAACTTCCCAACTCCGGGCTGCTACTGAGACTTACTATACAGAAAGACTCAATAACTAATCTTGGCCCGACCCGGGACTCGAACCCAGGACCTCCGGGTGTGCAGCCGTACATTCTAGCTACTATACTACCGAGGCAGTTAACTTGATTTAGTTCACAGCAATAGCGGTCACAGAAGAGACTTATGTATATAGTTTCATTTAAAATATCAAATATTCGTGTAAATCTAAGAAAGTATAATTGAAACCATTAATATATTTTCATTAATAGTAAAATAACGCCTACGCTATATTTAAGGCAAATAACAATTCATCATAACCGAAATTGTCAAAAATCAGAACCTTTGTTTAGTAAGCCCTTGTAATTAATGGTGGCTGAATGTAAAATATTGCCGCTCTCTTGAGATCCAACGCATAACGGCCTGCTTAAATTGATTTTCTTATCTTTTAATAAGTACGCTTTTACGATTTTATTAAATTCAATTAAAATTTTCACCTCTTAAGGGCTAGAAGTACTTCATTTTCTTGAAAATTCTTTTTGATTGAATTGAAGTGTCAAAAAAGTAATAATAATAATAATAAATATGTAGCTACATTACACACAGCACCATCTAGTTCCATGGGAAGCCACGAGACTTGTGTTATGGATACCAGATAGTTGATACACTACACTTATATAACTTTAAAAAGATACATATTATAAATATAAACATTAAACACCCATGACTGAAGTACAAAGATTCGTGCTCATCACACAAATAAATGCCCCCAGCGCGACTAGAACCCGCGACCGCGGGCACAGCAAGTCCGTTCCAATGATGCATCGAAGTCTTTATCGATTAAGCATACAAACATACAGCTAAATAGAGTTTTCCGTATTTGAAGTAGGTAAAGAATAAATTTGTATGAAAGGAATATCTCTGAAACTACGGAGCCGATTTCAAAAATTCTTTTATTAAATGAAATCTACTATGTACTGTAGGTTATTTATTTAGTATTTATTAAGTAGGAAAAGCGGAAATACAGTATAAAAAATGCAGTGTGTCAAAAAGCAAATATAACAAATTTCACCCATTAAGAAACCAGTTAAGCTGCACTCTAAAGTATGAATATTTAAGAATTTCCATACCAAAAGGTTGTGAACTTAAAATTCGTGTTTTTGCGACAATCTTCACAGCTCGTTGGTTTTTATAACTGGAATACGTTTAACAAACACAATAAATATATGTAATCTGTTGGCTCGTCACGCCATTCGCGTATAAAAACGGTTGTTTCAAAAATGATATGTATCTTTTGGTCGACAAGAAAAATTATTTATATAAAAATATTGTTATGTTACATACAATATATAGACAAAATGTGAAATGAAAATCTTTAATAAGAATTTTCAAACTTCAAGCATTTAACGATTCTAGCACTTTATCACTACATTGTTCCTTTTTATAGACTCTTAAATCAAGATATTTTATAAAGGTTTATTACAAAATCCAAGCTAGACTTGAGTGTAAATTGTTCAACCAATAATTAGTTAAATGATATTTCTTGGAAGGCGGAAGATTTTTGACTACCTTTTTTTATATGACAGATACTAGCGACTCACCCTCGCTCCGCTCGGGTTTGTCTCTAGGAACGTTTTAACGGTTAGTATAGATTTCTCAGAAATTAAATATTTTCTTGCACTAAAAAGTATTCTATAAATTGACCAGCTAACCAGCAGGATAACCAGCTATCATGGTACCAAATTTCATCAAAATCTGTCCAGTGGTTTTCTCGTGATGCGTTCCCAGACAAACAGACAAAACTCTAAAAACTATAGATTTGGCCTCTGTATCGATAATAATGATTAATTCAGTAAGATTTTCCAAAAAACATTTAATGTACAGGTTTGGCTAAGAATTTTATTATATGTATAGATAATTATTTACATAGTTTTATAACTAAAAACATTTTTTAACACCTCCAGTTTTCTAAGAAATTAATTAAAACTCTAAGAAATCTATTGTTAACTGTAACGCCGGCGTGTCCGCGGTCGTGGAGGGATTAGAAAAAGAAAAACCTGCAAAATCCACGTACTTTACATAGCAAAACAGTTACAAAATCATTACCAGTGTACAGAATACGTTTTATTTCTAAGAAGTTGTATTTTATTTGGAATGTGGTTACAAGATGTCATGAATACGAAGCGAACGCGACAGAGATAAATAAGAAGATGAATAACTCAGTCCTTTGCTGGGAGGAGTGTTGCTTAAATCTTCTTTATATCACAACTACCTGCGCGTGACTTTGCTTGCTAGTATATATATTTTAGTCGATAATAACTAAATATAACCAATATAATATTTTATTGAAATGCACAGAAAATCATTGGGCGACCAAAAGTATGTGTAAATACGTACTAGGGTTTGTCCGACCCGTAGAAATATAATAGAAATTTAATTACCTAAAAAGATACATAAACATCAAAATTAATAATTTAGGGCTAGGGTGGATCAAATATGAAATTGATTGACTGATATGTTAACAATTCAAAATTACATATATTTTTTTTGCTGTAGAAATCCTCGAGGGAGCCGCTATTTGGTCAATTCAGAAGTGACTCCTAATAAAAACCTCACTGAAAACATAATAGTAATATACCTTCATCGTATTTAGGACATCTCGCGTTTTCTCTTATACGTATATTAGTAAGCCCAATTTACGCGAACTACGTTCAAAAGTATGGTACTCCGTGTAAGAAAATTTCAAACAAATGTCTATTAGGTTTAGTTTTTGCCAGTAAAAGAAAGTTTTTAACGTCTAAGAATGATTTTACAAAAGCTATAATTATTGTTATAATTTTAAAACGCCAAGCTTGCGTGATGCCTGCTATCTCCTTAGGTTCAAACCATAAAATATGGATCATAAAGTTAAGTTTCTGAAATCAAAATTAAAAAGCTTTAGTAAAAGAAGAAAAAGTATTCAGAAAATACAGTGCTAATGATTTGATTATTTTTATATTTATTATTCCTTTCTTATTATATTTCTTAACATTAAATATACACATTAAGGTATCAAATAATCAAACTTTCCCACAGAATCTATTTCAATAATTTTTTAACATCAATATCGAACAAAAATGGTAATAACTTTTCTCAGTAAATAAAAAATTAATATTTTATCTATTAAGTATGTACTAGCAAACTACTTTACAGGATCACCCACTGGGCTAATCAGAAGATTGACTGATAATTTCATCAAAATCGCTCCAGCCGTTTTTTAGTCCATATACATATAGGTACATACACACATCGGTTTTTATATATATGAATATATACAGAGGACATGTTTCTTTGTTACAGATCACATATGCGTCCAGTGAAGAGTATCACTCAGGAATGCAAGGAAACGAAGAAATGACCACTATAACAAAATGGCTCACAAATGTTGGGAGACATGGCTGAGTATGGCTATCATATCCCTCGTGACGACTACAACCATAGCCGATTTTACAACGGAATGCCAAAGACCTTGTGACTGCAGGTGGCAATCTGGAAATAAAGCAGCAATTTGCTCAAACTCAAGCCTTCGAATAGTGCCAGCTAATCTCAGCAGTGATATACAAATACTCGATCTATCTAACAATAATTTACTACAGTTACACCAAGAAGCCTTTAAACGAGTGGGCTTGAGCAACTTAAAAAAACTTTTCTTAAGAGATTGTAATATAGAAACTATTCATAAGGCAGCGTTCATGACACTTGCCATTATGATTGAGTTAGATCTATCAAAAAATAGAATAAGAAATCTTCATGCAGATACATTCAAAGGCACTGAGAAACTAAGATTAATAAACTTGAGCAACAACTTTATCGATAAGTTAGAGGACGGTCTATTCCGCAATTTAAAGTTCCTTCAAAAAGTTGAGGTAAGCAATAACAGAATAGTCAGGATCGGAACGAAGGCGTTCGTAAACTTGCCGCAGTTAAAGATATTGAGAATAGACGGGAACAATTTGAGCCATATGAAACCGGAAACTTTGATGGCGTTAAGAAACTTATCGGGTTTGGATCTACACAACAATCCTTGGAGATGTGATTGCAATTTGCAAACGTTCAGAGACTGGGTGATCAGTCACAACTTGTACACGCCGCCGACCTCGTGTGCGGAACCCGCGTCCGTCCGTTCTAAACTTTGGAACGAATTAGATTCTTCAAACTTTGCCTGCCGGCCTACTATATTGGAGCCAGTGCCGGACGCGACTATCAAAAGTTATGAGGAAAACGTGACTCTGATATGCAAAGTCGTTGGAAACCCGAACCCAGAAGTTCTGTGGCGGTTCAATGGCAAGACAATTGAGTTGAGGTCTTTCGGTGAAATAAGGTACATAATTTCTGAAAATACAATGGATTTAATAAGATGGGTGAATTTGACAATACTTCATACTAGATATAGTGATAGAGGCAATTACACTTGCGTTGCCGAAAATCCCGGTGGTAAGGATGAGAAAACATTAACACTAGTTCTCTCAAAATATGGTGGGGCGGGAACGATAGCCGGTATGGATGCCGACTCCTTTGCCATTTTAGTGGGATGTTTGACATCAATAGTCCTAATTTTTGGAGCGGTGTTAGCTGTATGCTACTTTACGACACAAAACGGCGAATTGAAAAGACTGATCAAAACGGACACTCGTTCTTCAAACGGAGAGGCATTAATAGAGGGCTCAGTCACCTCAGAAGCCGAAAAAGGTTGTAAGACGGATGTTAATCCCGTGACTAAGCCGCCAAGAAAGTACGAGCCCCCGTCCCTCGCAAACGCTGCCTCAGAAATGTTGGAGCTTAATAAGACTTTACTGGATAACGACACTGTTTTGGGTAAGAAGATTTTAATTAAGCATAATTAGTTTAAAAGGCTTTAAAAAGTATAAGGATATATATTACAATGAAATATCACATTTATATGCAAACACCGTATTATCATTAATTATATGCATGTGCACGTAAATAATAAGTATAATACCAAGTCTTAGAATCGTATTTGACTGTCGATGCCTACAACGTTAGAGATTACGGGTTCGACACCCTATATAAAGTATATAAAGTAAACATATGTATATAATATCTGTATAAATAAGATAAAATAAGGCATTTTTAACTATTATAAAGAGCAAATTCAAAACCAGTTGAAAAATCGTAAGAAAACCGGATTTGCCTTAGTCTAACGATATGACATTACTACTAAAAAACACATAAATCTTAAAAACACAAACTTAAGTATTTACCAATCTATAATCTTGAAAAAAAATTCTAAAAGACACATTACACTGACAATATATTTGGACATAAACTCTCCAAACGGACATATATTACGACGCAAACTTTAGGAACATTTTATTTCCGCCTCATCCTGATAATCTTTTCATATTTTCGCCCCCCCTATCGGAAAAACGAAGTCTTTAATATTTACCTTTCAATTTCCCCGTTTATTTCCGCTATTCACAAGTTTTATTCAATAAGTAAACGCATGTGATATTAAACATATTTTTTTTTATGTTCTCACCAAAAGATCAATTTAGAACCGTTTGGAAATTATAGTAATTGAACATTTAGATCTTTAGGAGCCCTTTAAAAAAATGTTTTTCTTTTATTTAATATTTCACGAACTCGTTTAAAAAAATCTTATATTAATTAAAAGTATGGAAAACATAAGTTAGTTTCTCGCGAAATGTAATTTCAAATTTGAGGCAAGACCCATCTTACACAATAATATTGCTAAATGTTACTTATCCTCATTTCCTCCGCGATAAGTTTTTTCCCCTTAACGTATTTATTAATAAATAAATTCATGCTTATTACAAAACTTGTATACAGCCCTCTTTAATGTCCCACTGCTGGGCAGGGGCCTCCCTTCAATATGAGGTGATTATACCATATATTCAACATTTTA
Source organism: Brenthis daphne (assembly GCA_947093115.1). Classification (NCBI taxonomy): domain Eukaryota; kingdom Metazoa; phylum Arthropoda; class Insecta; order Lepidoptera; family Nymphalidae; genus Brenthis; species Brenthis daphne. The sequence continues at coordinate 14,505,899 of OX352482.1, read as the reverse complement.
TCAGGTCATAGCCATTACAAAATTTACCTGCATAATTAAAGATGACCCAATGCTCATACAGACAGACACACGATTTCCATATATGTATATAAAAGGGTAAATTTGAATTTTTCAACAAACAGATGTACATTTTTGATAAAATATTCAATTCAGAACTTTGGTCTTATTATATTTATTATTATAATTTTGAGAGTAAGGCACTGTCTACTTTAATTTGATGTGCTAATATCAAAATACTAAATTTAAAACGAAGGTTAGTTACAAACGTAAACAACCCTCGCAAATTTTCTAACTTAGTATATTTAAAGTCGGGCCAAGTTGCGATTACGCGAGGAGTGTTTCATTAAACTCATTAACACTTTAAGCTTTTAAGTATATTTTAGCATATTTTTTACGCATTATAAAGTTATAATTTTATTTTTCGTACTTACCTAAGATCTTGTGCCTGGTTCATTGATCATTTGGAAGCGTAACTTATAAAAAAAATCTGTTTTTTATGACATTTTGGAAGAGTAAGTAGAAAAAAAAATTGTACTGTGAAATATACCGTGATACAACGCAATTAGTACTTGTTTTATGGCATTTGCCAAATAGGAGTGAATATTTCTATGGTCTATGATGCCATACCATGGTTCAGCGAAAATAATATTACAATTATACTAATTAATAGCGACTCATTGGACCTTAGGTAAATTTTAATTTTTTTGAGCGGAATCCTAATTCTTTTATTGAAATAAATGTCGCCTAAGTTACTCCTTATAAAATCAACGACCTGCCAGTGAAAGTCCCGTCAAAATCAGCATAGCCATTTCCGAGATTAGCCGAAACAACCACACAGACAGACAGACAAAAATTTTAAAAATTGTGTTTTTCTTATAAATACTATATATAATTCCATATTATGCATTTAGTAAAAAGCTGTTATTTTGACATCACAAACAGATACTTCAATTTTATTTATCTGTATAGATAATAAATAATAATAGTATATTTATTTATTGAAAATCAAAGCCAAAACCTTTAATGTAAGCAATGACTTAGGTACAGTTTCGTAACTAAAAACTTAGTGTCTCCACGAATTATTTATTTCATGTACACGAATAACAGTAAAATCAAGACAACTTTGATGGGTAATAGTCTGACACAAACTTGTTATTTGTTCAAATTTAACTTGCCGTTTCTAACTATATTTGCACGAGACGGTCCCTCATAAATTACTAAAGTCGACAGACTACTATTTTCATGAAACATTCTTTAACTGTCGTGCCTTCTGCTATAAAAATTAACGAGGTTACAGTCCTTTGTGCCAAAATTAAAGTAAAAGACAACAGAGACTGTGCCAACTTTGAGAAATATGGTTGCTTTTGTATCGAAACGTTAAGAAATAGTAGTTTACAATTTTTAAGCAATTTTTGTGTATTGGTCATAAGTTTTTTTAATTAGTTTGAATTAGGTTTCATCGTTAGTTATATGTAACATACATAATTTATGAGATGACAATCTAATCATAACCTTCTGTATGGGATATAATTTGAATGGATGGCTTTAGTCAAATTTATATCTCAATTAAGGAAAACTTCGAATTGTTCGAAAACTTCGAACTTCGATTGTCTAAGTCATATACAGAAGAGAATTTATTAAGTCCAACTATTTATAATAGGATAAAATAAATAAATAATAACTATAAATATGTTGGAATATTAACACACAGTATCGTCTAGTTTCATGGTAAGCTACGAGGCTTGGATTATGGATACCAGATAATTGATACATACATATTATAAATATAAGCACCTGTGACTGGATTACAAACATCCGTGCTCATCACACAGAATGTCCCCAACGGTACTCGAACCGCGTCCGCTGGCACAGCAAGTAGGGTCACTAAAAACTGAGCCATACGTGTCGTCGATACACACAAGTATCTTTTTTATATCTTTATTAATATTGTCATATCAATGTGGCAAAATAAATATGGTTCAATTGATTTTTAAAAATCATAAAAAGGTTTTTTTTATTGTAATAAAATATATACCTTGAGTCATTTAAGTACCACCATTTTCACACTCTAAGAATGCGTATTAATTGCTAAAGAACTATTTTTTTCTCATCTCACAGTATACAACTATCAGTAATCTATTAACATGCTATTTAAAAAAGGTTAATGTTTTTAAAAATTTTGATGAAATAATAAAGTAAGGTGATAAAAAGATAATAAAAATACTTATACTTGATGATCTCGTATGTTTCGAGGAGATTTTCAGGTATTAAAAGTGTCGTTATTTTTATACAGAAGGTCCATAAATATTGATTCCATAAGTTTACATATGATAGTTTAGATAAATTCACATACTCCATTTGATAGTGCAAATACGCAGATCTATATTTTTTTTAAATATTGCCTGTGAAAAATAGAGTGTTGATATTTGATTGCCTAGTGAAATTGATTTTATAAAAATACCGCATGAGTTACCAGTAATTTACCAACGCACGCGATATATTCAATAAAAAATAGAATACAAGTAAAATATGATTGAAAATTTAATATTGTTCACAGTTCCGAGTGAAGAGCACAATCGACAAGACATCGAGCTACCTAAGATATCTAAAGACATACTCTTAGATCGCATGCCTACAGACTCTCAGGCATACCCACCAGACTTGTTATCATTTCCTCTACGACCTACTAGCCAGATATCTCCAGCAACTGGCGTATCCACCCAAGAAAGGCCTCTGGTAATGGAAAGTCCAAAATCTCCCACATACAGTATATCTTCTATCAACTCTGCAATTTACAGCCGGCTTCAAAATACCAGTTACCAAGAGATGCCGCTAGTGACAACGAAAGGATATGTAACATTACCTAGACGGCCAAGATTAAGTTACCCCGATAACACTCTAAGGCCGCAAGTGTTTTCTACTTTAAATGGTGTTATTCCATATTATGATAATTTTAACATGAAATTATTTGGCAATGGTGGAAATTATTACAGTTTGAATAAAAGCGAAATGGACTTAGGTCCAGTTAATAAGGCAGGATTTTTAGATGCCAGTGATGAACTGGAACCTGCTCCTTCCCCAGCACCTGGGACTCCTCATGCAACTATTCCAAGAAATAGTTTAAGTTCACCAAATATTCATAACCAACTTTTAATGTTACAAGCTATGTCCAATAAACACAGTATGAGATCCTCAGAGCAGAGGCCTTTAAAAGTTACTCTGACAGAGAATGAAAGTCTTTTGAAGGCTTCAAGCAGAGAGTTGAAAGGATATAGTGTAAATGTTGCAAGTACATTAGGTAAGACTAGAACGATATCGAATCCGACACCGAAAACGCGAAAACGAACTGGGGATGTGAAAGAGACATTCATAGATGCTATCGAAAATGCCACTCAAGTCTGAATATCACAACAGTTAATAAAGATACTGACAAAATAAGTTTTACAGTTAAGTTTTCAAATGTTTTAATTTCAGTTTAATATTAACATTGGTAAATAAGAGGATAATTTATGTATTTAATTGTTTAAATTATAAATTACAATATCATTACTTTACATGAAGTTTCTAACGGCCTTTAGATGTACTAGATTTTATATGAATAATTTAGTATGAATACCATGAACTATAAAATAAATTCGGTTCATATTTCGAGAGTCATCATAAAATAAGTATTACTTCTTCAATCAAGTGTATTGTGTTAGAAATATTAATTTTACTTAATGTTATCTTTATCAATATTTTTATTACATACTATGATTATTCTGGTTATGTAATAACATAATATATGTATAATTTAATTATATTATAATAATTTAAAATAAAAAAATACTTCAGTTCTGTTTACATTTTTATATTGGCCTATACTTGACAGTAATAGGACCAGATCTGGTCCAAATTTTGCATAAAGCCTAAACTTATACTTGATAGTTGAATATTTGAATCTTATGTAATTATCTAGAGAAATATGTCCAAATTAATACTGGATTTTTATTAAGACAATTGTATAAATAAATCTATTAATATTATATTTAATGTTAACCAAATTATAATTCTAATATTGGTGCTTATGAGAATAATAATAAATTGCAGTATAGTCTCCAATACATGCTTTGTTTCTCATTACAGTGAAAAATTATATACAGATTTAGGCACATCTAGTTTTTGTGTGATACTTAAAATTATGTATTGAAATTATTTTTGTATACGGAGTATGACGCGATATAATCAGATTTATTATGAACTAGCGGCTCACCCTCGCTTCGCTCGGGTTCGTCGCTAGGTACGTTTTTTAAATAGATATAAAAAGAAAAAATCTTTCTTTCTCACATTTTAATTATATGTTTTAATACTTACCTATTCCGGACTAAGAGAAATCCAAAAATTAAAATATCATAAAAATTGGAACGCGGTCGAACGGGATAAAAAGTATCCTATGTCCTTCTCCTGGCTCTAAACTACCTCCCTGCCAATTTTCAGCTAAATCGGTTCAGCCGTTCTTGAGTTATAAGCGAAGTAACTAACACGACTTTCTTTTATATATATAGATTTTTCAAAAGAATGGATCACAGTATGGATATTCCCAAAAATGAATTGTTTTTTTTTATTTAAAAAAAATCTTTATTGATGGAAATCGAACCTATTATTTTAGAAAAGTAACACGCCCTATTCTTGTACCTATAATATTGTTTATAATAAATAATAAACGAAGTAAATTTGGACAACTCAGTTTGTGTTATGTGCAAGGATATGAAACAGTAATCTAATTTATTTTTATGACCGGAGAATATAGTGACAAAATACTTTGCATTACCGTTTCCGATTGTAGCACCTTCATGTATATTTCCAAACATAAAATCTATGCATATAATAAAATTGTAACTAAGTCAAATCTGTACATTAAATATTTTTTGGAAAATCTTATTGAAATAGACATTATTATCGATACAGAGGCTGAATCTACAGTTTTAGAATTTTTGTCTGTATGTCTGTTACCGCATTACAGAAAAACTACTAAAGGGATTTTGATGACATTTGGTATGGTGATAGCTGATTATCCGGGCCAACAAATAGGATACTTTTTATCGCTGGAAAATGTGTCATTTTTGAGAAAAATACAAAAACTGCAATGTAAGAGTATACTTATATGTAAAACCCAAAAATTTGGTTTTTGGTCATTTCAATGCGGGCGGAGCCGCAGGCAATGCCAGTTTTTAATAAAATCTAGATGTATCTAAATCGAATTAGAAAAAAAATATAACGATTTTCTAATATAGGATATAATGTATAGAAAAATATATCGAATAAATTAAAATTATTTAAGATACCCGCTTTTACTATGTAATTAAAGTATTGTTTTCATTGTAAAAATGTAAATAGATGGGGTTAATGTGATGTTAGATTGTATTATTCGAAGCGAAATTAAAAAGATTTATTATAATTTATTTAAAATGATTTCGCAACGCTCTTTTTTCTTACGAATTTTTTCTTCGCTGAATAGATTTTTTTTGTATTATTATATAAAACATGTATTTGAAAAATTTATTTTGTAGCTTAATTAAGTTATTTCTTGATGAAAAGTGGTTTTAGTATATTATATTTGAAGGCTTATGGATTTTCGATATTTTTCTCAATATAAAATATTATTTCAAATAGTTATAACTGGTTCTATAATATCTTATTATATATATATAATTTGTTATCTAACACCATCTTGACCCCTTTAGATGATAAGTGGTGAGAATATTGTAAATTGGTGTGTTGAGTTGGATGGACCAATAGAGTGGAATGAATTGTAAAATAAATACAGTTTTAAATATTCATATTTGTTTTTTATAATTCCTTATAATTAATTTGTATTGTTCAAAGAAAACTTAAATTAAATAATGTTATATATTATAAAGTAAAAATTTGTACAGATTATATATAATAGACAACGATGATATTTTGTCTGCCTATTTGGAGTATTTGCACACCTACCTTCATAGCTTGATTAATCGTTCTGAGTTCTTGTAATATAGTTTGTTTTAAAAAAAACACATTATATGCGTTAGATTTTGTAATTGTAGCCAAAAGCCAATGAAGTTTTAGCTCAATATTAATTGAATTGTTTCAATTCTCAACTCGAAGCTGCTTATCGCATTTTATTGACGAAATAATTCAACAACTTAGCCTGGCATTGGACTCGACCCATGACCTCGGGTATCCAGCTGGACAAGGGATCCAATATGCCAAAGATGCAGTTACGCAAAAGACAAAACAATGGTAAAAAAAAGAAAAGTATCGGTAAATCTTAGCAACTTTTTACAACTTACGATATGGTAGAAGATACGGTGTTAGAAATATATATCCTCATCTGTTATTTGATCATAACACATATTATATGTTAAGTAATAATATGTAGATACATTGCTAAATCACAAATGGGTTGGCTAGCAAACTCACGGGTCAATACTGCCTAGTAATATTTAATTACATTTTTTTCATCAACTTCCCCAATTTGTTTTGATAAAAATCGATATTGATCTTTGTGATCATCGAATAACAGATGAGGGTATGTATTTCTAATACCGTATCTTAGAATAATAGTGCTTATTATATAAAAATAATATTATAAACCTGAAAGTATTTGTTACTTTATCTTTCTTGCATACTGCAATAGAGAAATTATTTGGCATCCAGATCGCTAGTTAATGGGTAAGAAATTAGAGTGACCTATATAATATTATTTTAATATATTGGTATGAAAAATCTTTTGAAAAGTTTTTAAACATGTTATAAATTATAAAGAATACTTATATATAATGTGTATTTGGCTAGGAAATTCACGTATACATGAAGATTGTAGATACACTTAAGAAGCATTAACAAGAAAGAACCTTATCTGAATACAAAATTTTATCCAGATCGTTAGAGCAGTTTAGGAGATACACGAAATGAATTTATACATATCTATACGTATAATAAAATACTGAGTCGAATCTGTACATTAAATTGTTTTTGAGAAATCTTATTGAAATAGTCATTATTATCAATACAAATGCCGAATCTATAGTTTTTAGAATTTTTGTCTGTCTGTCTGAGAACGCATCACGAAAAAATCACTAGATAGATTTTGGAGAAATTTGGTATGATAATAGCTGGTTATCCGGGTCAACATATAGGATACTTTTTACTGCAGGGAAATATCTCATCTCTGAGAAATCTATACTAAACGCTAAAACGTAAGGGAAGAACCCGAGCAGAACGAGGGTGAGCCGCTAGTAATATCATAAAATTGTTAACTATATTTCATTTTGAAAAACCAAAATCGATTTAGCGACCTTTCACACAATAACAACGACAATGTTCACAAATCACGAATGCTATTATCAACTAATAAGTCACTATAAAAGCCTAAAATTATTTAAATTTCAAATTTGGGCCTAATATCTAGATTTGAAGTGTAGATAATAGTTTTTAGGACAATAAATAATAAAACTCCTAGACTGGTTTAAATAATAATTAATACCAAAATATTATTTTAGTTTTATGATATATTATTTTATACATGTAATAACATTCTAAGTCGAAGCTGTACATTAAATATTTTTTAGAAAATCTTATTGAAATACTCATTAATATTGATACAGAGGCCAAATCTATAGTTTTTAGTGTTTTTGTCTGTCTGGGAACGCATCGCGAGAAAATCACTGGACACATTTTGATGAAATTTGGTATGATTATAGCTGGTTATCCGGATCAACATATAGGATACGTTTTTACTGCGGGAAAATATGTGATATCTGAGAAGTCTATACTAAACGTTAAAACATACAAAGGGACGTACCCAAGCGGAGTGAAAGCCGCTACTCGCTAGTATTATATAATTTCGGTAACCTCGATATGTATTTCACAATTATTTAATAATTAGAAATAAATGGAGTTTGTTATGGAGTACAAGGACAGAGTAATTATTTTTATCAATTAGGTTAGATGTAAGGTTATGTTTTAGTTACTTTACCTTAATGCTGAAAATAATAATTATAAATATATATTTTATGACTGTTAATGTCACCATCTAGTTCCATGGGAAGCTACGAAGCTTGTGTTATGGATACCAGATAGTTGATACACATACACCACAACTTTAAATGGGTTACTACAAACTCAGCCAAACGTGCTTTAATAAAATTTGAGATAAATATATTATATAAATAGAATTTACTTATCTATGTGAAAAACTGACTCTTTTAAAAATGTTTTATTGATAACATTAAAACTTGTCAATAGCTACTAAACAAAATAAAACAACGGTTGATTGAAGAACGGAATTGTTCCAAAATATTATGTTGTATTGTAGGTATGTACCTATTTATTTAAGTTTTTAAATTTAGAAAAAAAGAAAATTGTACTATTGGCCAAAAACTCCGAGCGAAGCTCGGTCGCCCAGGTACTGTCAGTTTAAAAAAGCTAATAAATTATTAATTTTCCAGTACAAAACATATCGCCCCCGGGTGGGCTCGAACCACCAACCTTTCGGTTAACAGCCGAACGCGCTAGCCGATTGCGCCACGGAGGCTTACTAAGTCAATATCAAAGGAGACATGCCGTCTTCACACTAACTCATCTCTGACATTAAAAGTTACATTAAAGTTACAAAAAAATTAGTGATTGTATTTTTAAAATCGAGAAATAAATTCTCTCTACTGTAAAACAAGTATTAGTCGTTTGAACAAATAAACACTAAGACGGCATTTGCTATACTTATCTATCTACCACTAACCTACGTCATGAAAAACCAGTTAAGCAAAAACCAGTTACCTATAAATTAGAGTATTTATCCCAATTAAATTCAATTGCCTTGAATGGCAATGCTTCTTTGTCTCTTGTCATTATTAGAAACGGTAAGAGGTCCATTAGCCAAGGATTTCTGCAGAAAATGATATAAAGTCTTAATTTCTAAGAAAGGTGTACTTACGCAACTGAGTACTTCAGCCTTTTCCGCTGTGGCACTATTACTAAATCAATATATAATTTATTATAGATTTTAGGTAAGGTTTTAGGTAAGTTTTAATTAAATATTAGCCAGCGTTAGCCATATAAATTTTAATATTTTTTTTCGTTAATTTTTCTGATGTTTTAATACTTATTATCCTATTCCGGACTAAGAGAAATCCAAAAAATCAAATATCATAAAAATTGCTCCAGCTGTTCTTGAGTTATAAATAGTGTAGCTAACCCGACTTTGTTTTATATAATATATAATATATAGATTACAGTATTTTATGTAGTATAGCTCTGCACTCTGAGGTAAGATTGTGAGATACCTACCGACTTCTCTTTTCTACAATGTAACTGCAGTTAAATTGGATTAAAACATCTCTCGAGCTTATACTTTATTGCAGACTCTAATAAAAATGTACAGATAATAAAGTACAAGAAATACGTACTATAAAAGTATATAAAACTATATATATACGTACAAATGCGAAAAGCAAATGACAGAATAAATCAAATAATTAATATTTCAATTACAAACTTAAATCGTCTTCAAAATTATCTTAAAAGTAATTATTGAAGTCCACCCCTTGGGGGATGAAATATTGCTCACCCCACACGTTTGATATTTTCCTGTGCATATCTAACAGTGACGCTGAGTCCAACAGACAGAAGACAGAACAGATGACACGTTTGGTTCAGTTTGTAGTAACCCTACTTGCTATGCCAGCGATTGCGGGTTCGAGTCCTGCTGGGCATTTCATTTATATGATGATCACGAATGTTTGCATTCCAGTCATGGATGTTTATATTTATAACATGTATGTATTTAATGTTATATATATATGTAGTGTATCAACTACCTGGTATCCATAACACAGGCCTCGTAGCTTATCATGGAACTAGATGGTGCTGTGTGTTAATGTCCTAAAAAAAACTGATTAAATTAACTAAAAGCTAAAGGTAATAAAAATAATATATTTTTCTAAGGTACAAAATTCTTGACTTCATAATCACTTCAAAAGCTTTTATTACAATATCGAATAATTAATTATATTTTAATAAAGCAGATATTACGTTCTTCATGCAATCTTACTAAATTGGTTTTTATCGTCAGTTTTAATGCTACATTAGCTATCAGATAATAGAATCGTCATAATCAGTAAGCAATTACGATATTTAATCACGATATTTATATAAGAAATATCAAGCGGAGTTTACAAAAGGAACCAAAATGTAAATATTATAGTAAAAATAACAAAGATATTTTTTTCTTATGAAAATGACTGGTTTCGTGTTATATTGTCTGTTATCATTTAAATGAGCTTCCCATTGTTATTTTGTTTTTGACGTGATCGACATGAAATGTTATATAATTTTTAGGGGTTTTTATTAATTGAAACCTCACCGGTAGTTTATTTGAGCGTCGTAATAATAATCAATCTGCAAATGAGTAAAACAAGGAGGTTGTTGTCTTCAATAGCTGTAAATGGGTGAATTTTGAGCTTATTTTATACGTTTTGTCGAGTAATGTGTGAGAAAGTATTATATGTAGTTGGTAAAGTCACTTTAGAAACAGTCAGTCCGTTCTTTTCATTAACTATAAACAATACGAGAATTTTAAATACTATAAATGCCTCTGTATCGATAATAATGACTTTACAATAGGATTTTCATAAAAACATTTAATGTACACATTCAGCTCAGTTAGAATTTTATTATATGTATAGATAGAATAATCCAAACTGGAATGATCATAATCAGCAAGAATAAGTTATATAGCCAACTATCGACTTAATCTTTCTCTTCGCTCAGAAGCGTCTTTGGTGCCTAAAGATGAATTTAGTACACCTACATATATCTAGACTATGACTCCAGGCCATAGGCTATATGTGCACTCAAATTGCGTGCATGTAAATTTTACGTAAATCCGCCCAGCCATTTTAGCGTAAAGAATGGACAAACATACAGACTTTCATATGAGTAATAGTTATTTTTTTACTTAATAATTAAGTGAGATTTTTACTAACAAAATACGCTTTATCGTCTGCATTCGAGTATTTTCGCCATTGTAATGCAATCGTCGCCACATGCTAAAGTTATACGTATTCTTCTAATATTTAATATTTATATAGTTTCACAGTAGGTGAAATGTGTAAGTAAATAATAATTTATGTCAATAATCCCAAAATAAAAGAGCATTTAGAGGAAAAAATTCGAAACCTTGGGAACAGTGTAATTGAGTTTTGGACCATTATGTCCACTTTGCTGGTGTAAACGGGATTAAATTAGATGTGCTTACGCGTGTGTTTTATGGGTCATTTTACGTGTTTATTTTATTGATGGTTTTGATAATAAAAAGAATTTTTGTATGTTATAGATTTTTTTATATGCTGTTGAACATTAACACACAGCACCATCTAGTTCCATGGTAAGCTACGAGGTTTGTGTTGTGGATACCAGATAGTTGATACATTACACATATATAACTTTAAATACATACATATTATAAATATAAACACCAATGAAAATATTGATTTATTTTATAAACATATTTTTTCCTTAAAATCATTAAAGTAGTCATAGGTACCAACAAAGTTCTGTATTACAAAAATTAAACAAAAAAACGATCAAATAAAATCCTATGCACCTACATTATCGTAATTAAAATTTAAAAGTGACAATCCCAGCTTCAGGGAAAAGACACTCTATAAGTACTACTTCCTGACGTCAAATAAGAAACAAACACGTCGATACAAGTTTTCCCGCCGCAAGTTTTGCGCTGACCGAAAAGTTTTGCCTAATATTCGGCTATTCGACCAAAAAGCCCACCGAATATTCGGTATTCGGCGTATGGCCGAATACACTATTCGTTGCAAGTCTAATTTAAAGCATCTGGTACCATCGGAAAGTTAAATCTATAAATTATTATTTCCGTAATAACAAGCTTTGGGTCACCAGTTAAGAGTTTATGATACACATTTGTAGTCTCGGAAGTGCAAAACATTTAGAACTTTCACCACATTATTTAAATACTTTTGGGAGTATATTCATAACTTTTACTTTACGTAATACCACTCACTGAGATGTCAAAAGATGAAAGTTTTTACCGCTACTTTGCCTGAGAACAAAGTTGAATACATCGACGCCTCAAGTTTTGAAGTATAGGAAAGTTTGCTTTTGTATTAAAAGCTTGGTGCCTCGAGACCTCTGGGTGTATAGTTTTATTAATATTAATGGTTTTTAAAATGCAAAATTTTTTAGCAGCATATTTACATAAAAATTTGCTGCTAACAATTTTTAACTTTGTTAGTATATATATAAGAACGCTATACCTATATATACATATATATATATATATATATATATATATATATATATATACATAATTATATACAATGAACTACATTTTATATATGTAATTTTTATTATCTATAATTATAATTAATAATAATAATTAAAAATCACGCTCCTCCTAGGTTCACTATATCACTGTATCCTTATCACCAAATATAAGCTATGTTAAAATACAAAATATCTAATAAATTTTTGAATCTACATAATGCCTGATCCCCCTCTTATTAAATGAAGACCCGAGCCAAGCAGTGGCACGTTACAAAGAAAAAGATAATGAAACAACAAAACAAGAAATCGTTAAAAAACGTAGCCATAACCTCAAAAAAAATGTAACAATTACCACGCATAGCATTAGATTTGATAATATTTAAATCTATAGTTTCACAAGACTACTGAAGCGAATAAAAGCGTATTACAACTGTATTGAAAGCACTTTTTGCGTGCAGTCATGAACCAGCAACTACCATGTATTAATTAACTAAGTGCCAATTGTATTTAAACTTACCGTGCTTATAGTAATATACTCGTAATTTCTTTGATTCCATAAAGCACTATATATTTCATAAGACTAGGCTAGGTAGGTACCTATTAGTACGAGTATAGTAGATTTGTCAGAAATGAGATATTTTCTCGCAGTAAAAAGTATTCTATATGTTGACCCGAATAACCAGCTATCATCATACCAAATTTCATTAAAATCTGTTTAGTGGTTTTCTCGTGACAAACAGACACAAATTCTAAAAACTATAGATTCGGCCTCTACATGCCTAATAATGACTATTCCAATAAGATTTTGCAAAAAATATTTTTGTACAGATTCCTCTCAGAATTTTATTATATGACGCATAGATAAGTTACGAATCTAATTTAAACTAGCCTCGATTTGATGCTGCACGGCAATAAGTTTAATTATTTCAAGAAGCACATTTTCAGACAAATTTGTAGCTATCATTATTTTCTAAAAAAAAATTAACACTTCCTAACGTTTACTGAAACCATTGAAGAAAATGAAACAAAAGGTTTGTAAGGTCGCATTTTTTATATATTGAGTGTTTTAATAGAAAATAATATATTTGATTAATTTGTAATGATTTATGTATAAGGCATTTACTTATGTGACCTTGGCCGATAGGAATGTGTTTTAAAAAAAATAAAAAAGGGCGCGGGTATTCATTTGTTTTCTCGCGCTTTTACACAAACATGTCGGTACCACCATGTAGTGACTAGTCACGAATTGTTTGTAATACTGAAAATTATGATTATGATATACAAATTATGTAACTCACAGACGATTATAAAAGTACTGAATATAAGAATATAAGCAAGAAATATCTCGAAGTTTTATTAGGGACCCAAAAGGTTAATAAAATCTAAAATTTTAATCGGTCAGGCCAACGGACAGAGATGGTAAGTTAGAATTATTTTCAGCCAATTTTAGTATTATTTGAATCCATAAATGTTGTCGAATATCTTTGCATAACATACATACATATGTATCGAATAAGTTAAGTCGTATGTGTTACATCACAAATACCCTAAAGCCAGAGATTGAATTCGATCTTATTTTCCCAATAAAGTGTACAAAACAACAGCAAACTTAATCAAAGTAACCCAAATTTACTAGAAGTTTTCTCCAGATCTTTTAAAAAGAAATAGAAGCCTAAAGTAATATTATTGATTCAAAGATTTTTTTTTCAGTTGTCAGATATATATGATTGTTAAATATTTTAAATATATTGGGACATTAACACACAGCACCATCTAGTTCCATGGTAAGCTACAAGGCTTGTGTTATGGATACTAGGTAGTTGATACATACCTACATACATATTATAAATATAAACACCCATGACGGGAGTACGAACATTCGTGCTCATTACACAAATGAATGCCCCTAGCGGGACTCGAACCCGCGGCCGCTGGCACAGCAAAAGGCAAAGGCAAAACTGTTGTACCTTTTTCACCTCTGTTTGTCTCAACCTATTTTCTTTTTTTTTGTTTAGTACCTATTGATGAGCTTAAGTGTTATCAATAAAAACTTTTTGGAAATAGTTCGTATATTTTATATATATAGATAGGTAAATTTTATTCATATACATATGTATTCCTCAAATTTTTAATAATAATTATGTTCAAATTTCGATCACTGGACAGACCCTAATTTATTGAAAAACGCTGATAAATTACTGTTCGAGGGTTAAATGTTAAAAGTGTATAGTGACTTATATCATAATTCATATACTTGTAAATTACTAAAAATCATGTTATTAAAGCCCTTTTATTAGTTTCATATATAGTTCGTTAGATACTATTACTGCTTTTTTTTTTTTTTTATAGTTGGGAAATCCTATTACGGATACCACCCGAATTCCCCCGGGGTGGTTATGTGGAGACTCTCCGGCTAATGAGACCGGCATACCCACTAAAACCCAACTTTCCCCCTCTGCCGCCATGTGGGACGCCACGGGATCGCTCTCGCATACAACCGCGACGCCCCGACGGTTGGCCGAAGCCACCAACCATGAGGCCGCCCCAAGCGGGACAACCCCATTATGGGAAGACTTGCAACCCAACAAGTGAGGCCGCTCCTAAGTCTACTCTGCTGATCAGAGAAGTACCCGGAGCAGCCCCACACCACACAAACACCGCCCACCGAAGTGGGCAACCTGCAAAAATAATAAACCCCTAAAGACGCCCGCGAACGAGCCCAAACACAAACGGCTGCAGGAGAAGAGGATGCGACAACGCCGACACTCCCCTTTCCCTGCAGCCCCACCGCGTCCACCATCAACGGTGGTGGCCCCGCTAGGCCGCGGGAGATAGGGACGAGCGGCGCATCGCCATACCGACACTCCTCTTCCCCCGCGGCCCCCCTACCGTCGGCCCACCTCCGGACCAAAATGGCTGCCGACATCCCTCGCCATACGCAGGACCACCGAAATGGCCCCGCTCCAGCCGCCGCACCGACGGGCTAGCCCCGGCAGTGTGGCCCGCGCAGCACCTCCTACCGCAAAACGGCCGGAGATACCGCACTACCTCCAAGAAGGAGACGGCGCCCTCTAACGCCGCTCCCTCAACCTCCCCTCCTGGCTGTTGGTCCGCGCCGGATTGCTCCGGTACCACAAGCTCCTGTCGGGTCCAAACAGGTGCGAGTGGTGTTCCCCTATCCGCCACCCGGGGACGCGTCCGGTAGCAGTCAGCCTCTGCCCCGGATAGATACTATTACTGCTATTCCTACTTATTTCGTATTCACATTTTGAATTTTCAATCAAAACAAGGCATAGATGACTCTGTGATATGGTCACCATCATAAATATGGGATTCAAACTTGTGATCTCGTTATTATGCCTGGCATATAAATATCCAATTTTATGGTGGTTAATTAACGTAACCGTATAATTTTGTATAGGAGAAAGCAACACTCAATATTTACTCCAGAAACAATCAATTCATTTGTTTTTGTCAACGTTACTCAAACACTTGTTGATATTTGTTGGAAAAATACAGCTAACTTTTTGTATTGTTACTCAGTTTCGAGTGTTATATACAGTGAGGGGAGATGTATCAATATGATTTCTATATCAATCTGCCTCTATATATAAAATGGATTGTCTAACACTTCCTATAATAATCTATTTATTTTGAAATCTATATTAGACCATCATTGCAATCTATATAAATAAAAATTAATGTTCGTATGTTTGTCCTCTATGCGGGTAAGTCTAGTGGGTTATTTTATTTACGCCTGCGAAGGTTTCTGACGTAAAAAAAAGATTTTTTTTTTCTAAGACTGTCTTTTATATGTTCCTGTATATCCGAGCGAAGTGAAGTCGCTTAGGTATTTATAAAATAAGAAATTCTGATAATTAGCAATATTTGGGGAAGATATTGCGTTGTACATGAACAAAATAAAAGTTATATTAAATGGAGTAGTTTCTGTTTGATAAAAAATGGAATCTTAGGAACGTTTACGATAGAACAAAATATATAATTACTAGCATTGCCCGCGGCTCCGCCCGCGTTCAGATGACCAAAAACCAAATTCTTAGGTTTTACATATTAGTATACTCTTGCATTGCAGTTTTTGTATTTTTTCTCAAAAATGAGACATTATCCCACGGTAAAAAGTATCCAATATGTTGACCCGGATAATCAGCTATCACTATACCAAATTACATCAAAATCCCTCCAGTGGTCTTTCTGTGATGCGGTAACAGACAGACAGACAGACAGACAGACAGACAAAAATTCTAAAAACTATAGATTCGGCCTCTGTATCGATAATAATGTTTATTTCAATAAGATTTTCTAAAAAATATCTAATGTACAGATTCGGCTTAATTACAATTTTATTATATGTATAGATTAGTGGAATAAATAAAATTAATCACTTTAACAGACAAATATTTTACAGTAATATGTGATCACATTTAGACCGCGCTTAGGCTAACGTAGAGTAACACGTCCTGCGGCATCGTAACCGACGACTTGAAAAAGGTGGTAGGTACGGTATGGATGCGACCTTCCCAAGGTTGGGATGATTAAAGTTCTATGGGAGAACCTTTCAGGCGTCAATTAGTGGAAGCCGATAACTGTAAGGCACCATAATATCAGATACTACTTTAAATTACATACACCAGTGACTTTTACTTAAAAATAATTATTTTTGTTCAGAGAATACGAATAAAAATGCGTTAAGGAGGAAAACGAAATAATTTTGGATGTTAATTTTATTTGAACTGGAGCGCACATTTGGGCTCAATTATAAATATTTAAAATTTAAATGTGGGATCGTGACTCGCAAAAATTATGTTAAAATAGACGACAGTAAGCGTAAGGCCGCAGGCTGTCTCGTTGCTACTCTCACACCGTTAAATGTATAGAAATTATTCAGACTATAAAACCTACTTACTATCACTTCGCTCGGAAACGTCCTAGGTACCTAGCACTAACCTAGTATTATTCTACGCCATAGATTATCGGTGTACGTAATTTCATCCAAATTAGTTCAGCCCTTTCAGGGCTAGAAAGTAATAAATATACACACATACACATACAAATTTCGTATATATATATATATATATATATAATATAATAGTAGCATTTTTTTATTTCAACACACAATATTGTATGGCGTAAACTCTTAGAGATAGATAATAAAGAAAATGTATAACTCAATACCTACTTTAAAATCACTTTGGTAGTTAAGGTAGAAAAAATATTTTTAAAAGGATTTTGGTAGGTTACAAAAAAAATATAAGATCTTTGAAGTATAAGAAAGAATTAAAAAAAAACAATAAAAAGTGAACATATTGCGTAACATAGTGTTGGCGATAGGTTGGAGGACATACATTTATACATTTACATATGTATAATAAATAAGTACTTTATTTATATTAACTGCCTCGGTGGTGTAGTGGCTAGCATGTACGGCTGCACACTCGGAGGTCCTGGGTTCGAGTCCCGGGTCGGGCCAAGTTTAGTTATTGAGTCTTTCCGTATAGTAAGTCTCAGTAATAGCCCGGAGCTGGGAAGTTGGCGGTGTTTCACCCCCGTGCCAAGGAGAGCACGTAAAGCCGTCGGTCCTGCGCCTTAACTCTCACTGGTCGTGTCGAGCAGTCGTCCCACCGGAGTATGAGAGTGACAGGAATAGAGAGTGCACTTGTGTCTGTACGTACACTTGTTCACTATAATATCTCCTGCGCAGTTGGTTAGTCTCAATGAGATTGGCCGCCGTGGCCAGGATCGGTCCGGAGAACATCATCATCATCATCAAATAAGTACTAAATAATATATAAGGCAATAAGGCAATGCAATTATTCCTAAAATTTGTGTACAAAAAACTTTTTAACAAAAAAATAAAAACCGACTTCAAACAAAAGCACTAAAAAGTAAAAAAATAACTGATTGGTAGTTTTCATTTACTATACATACCTAATCAAATATTTTCGAAGTCGGTGTGTTAAAGTTACTCAAACATCCAATTGAAATCTTCACTTCCGGTTTACAATATGTAAAAAAAATTTGTAATTCGATGAAAAAAATTAAAATCCGCACCCTTTTAACTTTAAGAAACGATAGTTTTTTGATATTTTTACAAATTTATTGATACAAATATTATTGATACAAATAAAGCTCGTAACTCGGCAATAAAGCATCATACGAAAAAAATAATGTATTTGCACATCCATGTTCACTAGAACTATAACTGGCCAGAGTATGAACAATTTTCACAACCTTACTTTATTTTCGTTGTCCGCTTCACGTGAAATGCCCCATTATCATCATGATATTATTTCTCCATTACCAAAAATGCTTCGTAAAATCTTCATTTTTTGAAGTTGATAAAAACACCACTTACATTAATTACATGCTTTATACGTAAATTTTAATCGATATGGAGAGCGCACTTGTATCTGCGCGTATACCTATCCTTTTCCTCAATGCCTATCCTCCATGAGATTGGCCACCGTGACCGAAATCAGCCAGGTCGTTAGGATATAATATTAATTTATTTAATAACGGTGTAAGTAAAAGCCGGTGCCCGACGAAGCGTCATAGGCGCGGAAGTTTAAAATCGATTAACAGTCCTTCTGAGCGACTGAGCATTGCTATATATATGTAAAATACTTTAACAATTATAAATGCAAATAGTTATTTTAATATTTATTGTAATTGCTATTTGACAACTGTCTTTTAACTGACAGAACAGAATTTAACTGGTCTGGTAAGTGTGGAAATGGACATGGAAGAAAAGTACCTTAATATAATAATAATATTACGGGACTAAATGCGGGTATGTCTTGTATGGGCTGGCACCAATTTCGAAAATATTTGATTAGGTATGTATTAATAGGTAGGCTTTAATTACTTAGCCAAAGCACACCGACTTCGAAAATATTTGATTAGGTATGAATAGTAAAAGAAAACTACCAATTACCAGTTATTTTTTACTTTTTAGTGCTTTTGTTTGAAGTCGGTTTTTATTTTTTTGTTAAAAAGTTTTTATTTTTCCCTTTTTAGTGGTTTTTTTTTTGAAATTTAAATGGGACCAATCTGGAAGTATACACTTTCAAAGAACACAAAAATTGTCCAAATCGGTTAATAAATGACGGAATTGTTAATAGGTAACAAATATAAAGAAAAAAATACAGTCGAATTGAGAACCTCCTCCTTTTTGAAGTAGGTTGAAAAAGAAAAAAAAGATTCCGACGAATTGATAACCTCCTCCTTTTTGGAAGTCGGTTAAAAATTCTAAAACATTGTATGAAAGTGATAAACGAATGCTTAAAAATCAGAGAAACCGTTCTTTTCGTACTAATGAAACTCATCACGAGGGCAAGATATAACCTAAGCAGAATAATATGCTCTTCTGTTAAGTATAAAACTTTTTGCATAAATTGAACAAGTTCAATGTACATATATAATGACAGCTCGTTTGGCTTAGTTTGTAGTAACCCTGCTTGCTGTGCCAGCGGTCGCGGGTTCGAGTCCCGCTGGGGGCATTCATTTGTGTAATGAGAACGAATGTGTGTTCTTCAGTCATGGGTGTTTATATTTATAATATGTATGTATTTAAAATTATATATATGTAGTGTATCAACTATCTGGTATCCATAACACAGACCTCGTAGCTTACCATGGAACTAGATGGTGCTGCGTGTTAATGTCCCAACATAACATATACATCACATATCGCGAAAATAAATGATCCCCATATCGAAAATTCAGGCAAATTACGCCATCAATTACTAAAATTGGAAAATAATTGTTTTCACAAATTATAATTGTCAGAAGCGATTTAAAATAACGATATTTTTAATGTGTGTTCGTTATATATGACAAAAGTTGAGTTTCATATAAAATGGATAGTTTTATTGTAGGTAATAAAATTATATTAACAGGAGTAATAAATTACTATAAATTACTATAGTAACACTAATTAGAAATATTTATTAATATTTATTTTTAATTTTAAGTTATTATATGGTTGTCATTTTTCCATCTTTTTCAATTTATTGAATAATTTTGTGGGTAGAAACTGCATGTGATTATGACAATTGTGACATCGAACACCTTAGTTCTTCTGTGATCCTTTTTACTATATACGATACCAACGTGGAAATGAAGTTAAATGGAAAAATAAATTATATTGCAAGTAGCTTAGCCATTTGGTGCTCAAAAAAGAGGTTCCCTGGAAAGTTTTCCGGAAGTTTTTAAAATTGGTGGTTTTATAGATTTTGACGGGCTCCGAATTTCTACTTTGCCACCTCGTATCTTTGCCACTTGCACCGCCATAATGGAAAAATGGCTCCTAAAACAGTTTTTGACATGTCTTTTGCTACTCATTTAACGATGAAAATAGTTATGTAACAAATGAGATTAGAGAATATTTCTATAATTTATGTAATAATCTTTTTTTGTAAAATGAATAGTTTTAGCGTATGAGTGCTGTAAAGTCGACTCAATACACGTTTTGACCAAAAAACTCATTTCCACACCACGATGTTAGGTAGAGTAAGTGGCGCATTCTTTATCATATTTTAACAACAAATCAAATTAAATTAAATCAAAATATACTTTATTTAAATAGGCTTTTACAAGCGGCAGTAAAACTACCAAATGATTGGACTACAGGAAAATTATAAAAAACTAAAAATATATTACGCATGGTTTTAGTTTAGATAAACATATATGTAGGAAAAAATGTCGTGTTTGAACCCGGAGAGGGGAAGCTCGATGATAAAAGAGAACCAAAAGCCACTAGACGTGATAGGACATACAGAATCCCAATGTCATTTTACGTCAAAAACGCTATATTCTTTTAGTTTAGTGTTTAGCTTTTTGTTTTTCTTATTTTCATTGTGGTCTGCTTCATATTTGTATTGTTTAATTTGTGGAAACTTCATTGGTTTATGTGTTATCTATTATTATTAATTATTTATGTAATATTGTCCTGTTTGTTTCCCTAAAATAAATAAATACATATTATATAAATAGGCAAAGACAAACCAGTTCAGTCCATGTTTCTCATCTGTTTGTCAAGTTTTTATTTGTTTAGTAGCTATCGACGAGCTTTAGAGTTATCAATAAAAAAATCGCAACAGCTACTTTTTTAATATTATCGTTGAATTTTGAACTGGACGAACACGGGTATGCTTACAATCACCTTAAGCCCTCCACGAGCGCGGACACGCCGGCTTGTCAGTTAACAATAGATAAATAAATAAAGAAATATGTTGGGACATTAAGACAGCGCCATCTAGTTCCATGGTAAGCTACGAGGCGTGTGTTATGGATACCAGATAGTTGATACACTACACATATATAACTTTAAATACATACATATTATAAATATAAACACCCATGACTAGAGTACAAACATTCGTGCTCATCACACAAATGAATGCCCCCAGCGAGACTCGAACCCGCGACTGCTGGCACAGCAAGTAGGGTCACTACAAACTGAGCCAAACATGTCGTCATCGATTTCTTAGAAATTTCAGTAGTTACTTAGAAATTTATCTGGAGGTGTTAATCTCGCTCTTTTGCTGTTTAATAAACAACCAACAAGTGTGTATAATATTAGTAAAAGATTCACTGAATATGTATTTGTATAAGCACTTAATTTTAGACAATTACCATACTTATTTAAATATCAAAGGTTATAAGAACACCATCAAACTTCTAAATGCTATTCAAATTTCCATCTGCTTTATAAACTAAATAATTTTGTTAGGATCCATTAAAATACCAGAATTACTTTAAAGTTTGTCTTGAATTGGTTTAAAATGATAATAAATATAATTTCAAAGCACCCCTTTCCAAGAGAGAGAGTGGGGGATATTTGGTTTGAAATGACACTCGTTAGAATTTAGATAAAGACTGTGGTAAAGGATCATTAAAATTGTTTAACAATAGGTGAAAATATCGTATAAAATTGAATATGTCATGCGATATGTTCTCCAAAAAATCTCAAACGATTTAACGTATGTACTTACAAGTATATGCTACGTGAAATTTAAATATATGACAGAAATGTGACAACGTTTTAAGAAGTATTTGGCACCAATTCAACTTTGCTTTAAGAATTTTACAAATATCTGTCATATTGAGACTTGATGTATTTAGATATGTCGAAGGATGAATTGACAATTCAAATTTGTGAGAAAATCCTAGGGATATTGCGAAAATACGGATAATTAGATAATGGTGAAAATATTTCTCAATCTTACTGGAAGAAGATAGGGTTGTTGCAAAAACATGAGTCTCTCTAGTTCTAGTCGTTTATGGCACTCGTCGGCCGCTGTCGCGGCATGGCCGCTTCGCTAGCTCGGCTCGTGCATTGTGGTCACTGTCTTACTCTACCTAATCAACCTAGAAAGAAAGAAAAGGTTCTTCCTAGTAAGACGTAGCTTCCGCCTTAGCCTTTTCAAACTACGTCATCCAAATCAGACTTGTCACATAATCAAAAAATAAACTTACCTAAACATTGTCTAAGTATCCGTGTTTTCGCAATATCCCTAGGGTTTTCGTGATATTATATTTAAAATTGGGTTTCAATTTTATTAAATTACAAATTTGCAAGAAGTTTGAATTGTGGTATTTTTGAATTATTATTAAAAAAGTTAAACTGACTTCAAAACAATTTCATACTTTTTAAGCTTCATAATTTTTCCTTTAAATCTGCATTATTATGTACAAGATATAATTTATTTAATAAAAAAAGTCCTGTATAGTATTGGTTTTTCCTTTAAATTGTAGTCAGTGTTCATAGTCTAAGATACCGCAACAACTTTGCTGAGAAGAGCTCCGGTCGTGTTGGATTGCCGTTTCATCAAACTATGAGGTTTAGGGTAGGTCAGTAAATATTCCTTTGAATGCGTGCTCACATTGTCGTGGTGAAGGGCCTTTTAAGCGTCCGGCAATCCAGCTGGGCGTAAAGCCAATAAGCATACTGGGAGGTGAACCACTTTAGTGGGCGGTCTATTATCTGGTACTTCTCTGATAGCAAAGTGGACCGTGACAGCAAGCCTTGGTCATACCCAGGAGATAGATATCCTCTATAAAATTACCGCTTATCATTACAGGTACGGTACATGTATGTTTGCACACACATACCTACAACACAATGTCTTTTATATAGTTGACAACTCTCAGTGGCCACCGTGACCGACTTCGGTCAGACGACAACATTGCTTACTCTATTTATTTTATAAAATGGTGTAAATTGCTTTCGTTACTTCGCCCTCTCTAAAATATTTCCACTATATCATTTTGTATTTTATAAAGAATAAAATACAGTAAGCTACATCGTTAAAGTAACTATGTTGTAATGCTTTGGCACTTTTCTGCATTTTGTAGAGTGTTTGAGGAAATATTTCATTTCAAGGGGAAATTAATGAGCTTCTCTCGGTATTCTAACACCAATATTATCAACTTATTTATAATTTATAAATAGTAGTATTTTATCATAGTACGTGGGCGACCGAGCTTTGCTTTGAGTTTTTCGGAAGAAATATAAAAAAAAACGGTCTAGTACGGGTAAGTTACAACTTTATTATATGTATAGATATAGCATTTTGCATCTACATATATTATACATATATATTAATTGTTTGGTATTTGTATATAAACAATCTTGTATATATAGTATAACTCAATGGGATATGACAGCTATACTTGCTGACTTCAAAATCTTTTACAGCATATCCTGAAGTTAAAGGAAAATATGTATGTCACATGTTTTGACAGGTGTATCGCTTAAACGTATCGCCGTTTCACTTTACATATTTTAGACGCGTCTAACTTTGAAATATACCCACGAATCAGACGTGGAAATACTTTGAAGTCAGATTTTACTTTTAAATTATGATAATTCTTTACATATAATAAAATTCTAACTGAGTCGAATCTGTACATTAAATATTTTTTGGAAAATATTATTGAAAAAGTCATTATTATAGATGCAGAGGTCAAATCTATGTTCTTAGAATTTTTGTCTTGATGATAGCTGGTTATTTGGATCAACGTATATGATACTTTTTACTGCGGGAAAATATCTCATCTCTGAGAAATCCATAGTGAGTCACTAGTCTGGTATAAAATACATTTTAACTATAGGTATAAATTACTAGGGATTTGGCAAAGTGTAAATGTAATTCTATTTTTTTGTAATCATAAACTTAAGTCTCAGTAGTTTCAGATTTCAATAAAATAAATCATTCAATAGAGTGAAATAATTATTAATAACGAGCGGTTGCTCCCTTCGCTCGGGTTGGCCTCTAGGAAAACAAAAACAAACCTATCCCACGGGGACCGTACATTTTTCCGGGATAAAAAGTAGTGTTAGCTTATGTGCTATTCCAGACTATAATATATCTCTGTGCCAAATTTCATCCAGATCCGTTCAGCCGTACTGGTGTGAAATAGTAACAAACATCCATACATACTCACAAACTTTCACATTTATAATATTATAATATAATACGCATATATATTGCTGATTTGAAGTCTTACGCCGTATTTGAAAAGTATTCGGTCTTTGTTCATTTATTTGTGAGTATAGAATAATTTAATACTAAATAGTTTTTATCATGTAAATATCTGCAGTAAGTTAGTTCATTTAAAGTAGTTAGTTGATTCTAAGAAGCATCTTGAGCACCTTCCATAAAGGTACGGCAAATGCTCGTATATATATATAATTACCATGTATTATGTCATCCTGTAGCTTTCAACTTGTACACTATGAAGTTTCACATACGTATTTCCAAGAAAGCTTTATATAGGCAGCAAAGTCGTAGCTAAATAACTCAACAAGAAAAAGATTACGCAACTGAATAAACAATGTAGATACAGCTCGCAAAGTATATTTTAGTTATTTTCATAGTATTATGTCCTATGGTATCTTACTATGGGGAAATGCAGCTGCTATTAATACAATTTTTGTCCTCCAGAAAACAGCTATTCGTGCAATTTATAGTTTAGGTCCTAAAGTGTCATTAAGAGATAAGTTTAAAGAAATAAAAATATTGACTGTTGCTTCTCAGTACGTGTACGAAAATGTTATGTATGTCAAAATATACACGAATTTCCCAAGAAGTGTGACATGCATAACATTAATACTAGGAGCAAACACAAACTTGTAATGCTTGTGACTCGTCTACACAGAGTTAGTAATTCTTTTTATGGACAATATATACGCTTGTACAACAAGATCCCAGAAAATGTTCAAAAGGCTTCTATCGCCAAATTCAAAAAAAATGTTAACGAACGTATGTGTTTATACAATAAATGATTTTATAGAAGATGGCACACCTTGGGAATGAAATGATCGCCTCCAGGCTACTTCAACTTGATAGAAATATTGTAAATTATAATTTTACTTTAAAAAAAGGTAACAAGTTAATATTAGTCCCGCTGAGTTTCTTTCGCCAGTTTTTCTCAGGTCTGAGGCTTCTTCTTTCCGAACTGGTAGTAAACTCATGACGTTCAGTAAAAAATGTAATAATTTAATGCTGAATAAAATATTTTGAATTTTAAATATTAGCGACTCACCCTTGCTTCGCTCGATTTCTTATGTGCCTTACAGTAGCCTCCAAGACATAGTCTATCTACTAAACATATTAATCCATCCAGCCGTTTTAGCGTAACAGAATAACAAACGTACACACAAACACAGCGTGTTTTAGCTTAATTTTATTAAATACTGTAAAAACAAAAATATATGATGACAATTATTCCTAATTCAATCTCGCTCACCCAAAAGTATACGAAAACGTCTCAAACTCAATAAGCGTTGGCCTAAATGTATGGTCCTCTCGAGAGGCTCATGTAATTCTAACCACGTGGAAATAATACCTTTTACCTTTTGTTTAAGGTATACCCTACTTTCATGGGAATCTTATTCTAGATGCTTTACCGGCTTCACTAAAATATATTAACCATTTCATGGGGAGTAAGGCATTAATTCACATTGTTTCTTTTTGGTGTTGACTGCGAGTAAATGAAGTCTTTAGTTTGTTCATAATTTAAAATAACATCATAGAAATGTATGAATATACGTATGTATATTATGTATTCATTATTTATTCAAAATTAATATTATAAGTTACCATAACTTATAGTGCTAATTTTAAATATCTTAATGATAATTTGAATTTTTTTACTGTTAGATTCTAAAAATATTTCTTATGTACATATATTCAGACCTTTTTAAAATCCCAGTGCTGGGCGAGGCGGATTAGGCCATAGTCGACCACGCTGGCCAAGTGCGGATCGATGTGTTGGCAAGTAAGAACGCAAACAAATTATAATTAAGTTGGCAACATCCATGACCTGTCAATGTAAACTGTATATAAATCGCGTCATGTAAGCATAAAACCTCTTTTTCATCATTTGTGCCGTGTTCAGTTTGTAACTATACTCTTTGGTCGTGCTACTGCTAATAATATATGACAATATATATTTGTTATATTCAATCAGTCATTTTTATTTATTTCCACATAAAATATCAACATGGTAGCAGAGCGTAGTTGATTGCTACTAATTGTGGAAATAAAAGAAGAAAAAGTAACGCAGTTAGCAGTAAAACTAAGAATACCGGCCGGCGTGTTGTCCGCCATTTTATGGTTATCCGGCGTGGCGTACCGCGTGCTCAGTCACAAACCGTAAAAATCTTAAATACGCATAGAAGATGTCGAAATCAGGTTACAATCCATTTCATATCGACAGATTAACTGGAAGAGATAATTATGCCAGTTGGAAGTTTGCAGTCCAAGCATATTTCGAACTCGACGATATATGGAGTTGTGTCACAGGTACCAATACAGACAAGAACAAAGAAATCAAGGCGAAATCTAAGTCGATTTTATTACTGGACCCTATCATTTACGTACATGTTCAGAATGCAAGTACTTGTAAAAAAGTCTGGGAGAGTTTGGAACAGGCTTTTGATGACAGCGGGTTATACAGGAGAGTAGCCTTGTTGAGAGACCTGATAACAACTATATTAGAATCTTCTCGAAGCGTAGATGATTATGTGAATAAAATCATGTCGACTGCTCACAAGCTCAGGAATATCAAGTTTGACGTAAATGATGAATGGCTCGGTACACTGATGTTAGCTGGCCTCCCTGAAGCATATAAGCCCATGATAATGGGACTGGAGAGCTCTGGCATCAAGATAAGTGCAGATTCTATTAAATCTAAACTCCTGCAGGAAGTTCAATGCTCAGATAACTCAGCATTCTTCACAAGGAAAAAGGTCATTCAAAGAAATCAACATGATTCAACAAAGGTTCACAAAGGACCCCGATGTTATAATTGTAACAAGCATGGACACTTTGCAAGGAATTGTCATGCTCCGAAAAGGAAGAATGTAGAAAATATAGAAAGTAATAAAAGTTTTGTTGCAGTTTTTTCAGCATCTCATACAATGAATCCGGACCTGTGGTATGTGGACTCAGGTGCCTCCATGCATATGACAAATAGATGTGACTGGATGTATGATGTCACAAGTCCACCGATACCCACCATAATTGTTGCCAGTAAGACACCGCTACCTGTGGAAAGTATGGGAAAGGTCAATTTATTGCTAAATGGTAATGAAGAAAGGAAAATTCAGGTAAGACAAGTTTTATACATACCTAAACTAGCTGCAAACCTCCTGTCAGTCAGTGCTATGGTGAAAAATGGCTGTAATGTAAATTTTAGAGATGGAGGTTGTGATATCTATGATAAAAATGGCAAGCTCCTATGTTCAGCTACACAAGTTAATAATTTATATTTATTAAACACACTCAGAGAGATATTTTCTAACCTGTCTTGTTCAGATAATTTAAATGATTTTGTCCTATGGCACAGACGCATGGGACACCTGAATTTTTCAGATGTTAACAAGCTGCCAGAGTGTGCTGAGGGAGTACAGCCGTTCACAAACAAAAATAAAGGTTCTATTACTTGTACTACCTGCCTCTCTGGGAAACAGACCAGATTGCCCTTTAACAACATCGGTTCAAGATCTTCACACCCACTGCAACTGGTCCACACTGATTTATGTGGACCAATGGAGCAAGAATCTTTAGGAGCAGCAGTCCAGAGATACAGCCACTCGAAGAAACCTGTAAAGAAAAATTAGAGGATGGCACAAACCATTCTACTGATGAGTCAAGCGAGGACTACCAGTCTGGTGATAATGACGATACATCTTACATACCAGAACAATCGATTGATCTCGAGTCATCATTAAGAAACATAAATTTACGTCCACGGAGACCTGTTAAGTATGCAGAAACAGATGACCATGATGTAAGTTACTTCTGTCCGATACTTAATTTAAATGATCCACAGACAACTGACGACGCATTATCATCACCTTATGCTGACCAATGGAAAAAGGCTATGCAAGAAGAGTATGACTCTCTGATTAAAAACAAAACTTGGTCACTGGTTGATGCACCATCTGGGAAAAGAGTCTTACCATGTAAATGGGTCTATAAAACTAAAACAAATGACAAAGGTGAGATTATCCGTTTTAAAGCAAGACTGGTTATCAAAGGGTATGCTCAGAGGAAAGGAAGTGACTATGATGAGACATATGCTCCTGTTGTAAGGTATACATCTGTTCGATACTTGCTTTCACTGGCCGCGAAGTATGATTTAGAAATTTTTCAGATGGATGCTATAAGTGCTTTTCTTCAGGGTGACATAGATACCGAGATATACATGTCACAACCAGAATACTACAAAAAAAAATGATCAAGTATGTATTTTACATAAATCAATTTATGGACTCAAACAAGCTAGCCGGCAGTGGAATCTTAAATGAAATAATATTTTATTAAAAATTGGCTTACAAAGATCACATGTAGATCCCTGTATTTATTATTTAGTTAATAAGTCTATAACTATATTCATTGCAGTGTGGGTGGATGATCTTTTAATATTCACAAATAATGAGGATAAAACAACAGAGATTAAAAACAAGTTAAAAGGAGAATGCAGTATGAAAGACCTAGGTGAAATGAAGAACTGTATCGGCATAAATATAAGCAGGAACCGAGAGGCAGGTATGATTATGTTAGATCAAGAAAAATACATTAACCTAGTATTAGACCGCTTTAATATGTCTGAATGCAAACCAGTTTGTACCCCGATACAGGTGAATGCAAAATTTGAGAAAAATCCCAAAGATGGAAACAAAAATATCCCATACAGGGAAGCAGTGGGATGTCTGATATATCTGGCACATGTCACGAGAGCTGATATAACATACGCAGTTAACAAGTTGAGTCAGTATTGTAATAATCCAGGAAATCAACACTGGCTTGGAATAAAAAGGATCATGAGGTATCTTCAAGGAACCAGGAACCTGAAGCTATGCTATGTCAAAGATGATTCAAAGGAAATAACTGGATATTGTGATGCTGACTGGGCGAGTGACCCAGTGGATAGACGATCATGTACGGGTTATATTTTTCTGTTTCAGAATGCTTGTTTATCTTGGAATTCGTGTAAACAGCAAACCGTGGCAATCTCTACGGCGGAGGCCGAATACATGGCGATGTCAGCGGCGTCCCAGGAGGCCCTGTGGCTGCGGCAACTGCAGGACGAGCTCGAGCAAGGCGTGGACAGCGCGCTACTCATCCATTGTGACAATCAAAGTGCAATAAGACTGGCATCAACAGACTGTTATAAATCTAAAACTAAACATATAGATATTCGTTTACATTTTCTTAGAGATAACATTGTTAATTCTAAAGTTAAATTTAAATTTGTAAATGGTTGCAATATGGTAGCTGATAACTTAACTAAAGGTACGACTTTTGAAAAACATTTGTTCTATATAAGTAAAATGGGTTTGCGTTCTGTGGGGAGTGTTGACAAGTAAGAACGCAAACAAATTATAATTAAGTTGGCAACATCCATGACCTGTCAATGTAAACTGTATATAAATCGCGTCATGTAGGCATAAAACCTCTTTTTCATCATTTGTGCCGTGTTCAGTTTGTAACTATACTCTTTGGTCGTGCTACTGCTAATAATATATGACAATATATATTTGTTATATTCAATCAGTCATTTTTATTTATTTCCACATAAAATATCAACACGATGGACTTCCTATGTCTCGAAATCTTGCTAGGTTCTCTCAGACATGCAGATTTCCTCACGATGTTTTTTTAAGCGTTAGACAAGTGGTAATCATGTTGGAAATGATTGGCCCATAATCTACAGAGTGGCAATATTATTTAGAGTTTGGCATGCAAGAGCCTCCGTGGCGCAATCGGCTAGCGCGTTCGGCTGTTAACCGAAAGGTTGGTGGTTCGAGCCCACCCGGGGGCGATACGTTTTGCAAACTTACCTAAATACATATATTTAGGTAAAAGCATAACATTTAATTAGGCAGCCCCAATTGTTGTATGTTTGTTTATGTATTATGTAGTATAGCACTTAATCAAATTCAAGTCCGTATTTATACAAAAAAATAAAATTGAAATGTCTGTTTGTAATGTAAAAATAAGCTGTTTACTCAATGCATATGAAAGGTATATACGTTACTTATAAGACAAAAATCATCTTTTAAATTTTTTGTCTATCTGTATATCTTTCTGTCTGTTTGTTCTAGTTAATCTATGAAACGTCGGGACCAATTTTGACGGAACTTTAACTGGCAGATAGCTGACGTTACAAGGAGTAATTTAAGCTACTTTTATTTTAAAACAAGAATTAGGGTTCCGCATAAAAAATACAACCCATGAAATTGAGAACATAATACGAATACCTAAAATACTAGTAACGTGCTAGAATTTTGGGAAAAGTTTTTTAGTTTGACACTTCTTGATACACATTATTATCCTAAACTAATTTTGTACACCGTTTTGTCTTCCTCAGGTTATGGTGAGTAGGAAATACAGAAGCAGTAGGAAGTAAATCGAATGAAAAATCTTGGAAATAAAAACTTAAAAAAACCGACTTTCAGGCACTAAAATGTAAAAAATAACTAAACGGGGGGTTTCATTCAAAATAGATACCTAATCAGATATTTTCGAAGTCGGTGCTAACCGATGCAAAGCAAATCTTATATATTTCGATACGTAAAATACATTACAAATTGATTGAAATTGAGAACCTCCTCCTTTTTGGAAGTCGGTTAAAAATATATAATATATTACATCACAATTAATTAAAAGGTTGTTTTATAAATACAAGAATTAAGTTTCTAACACTGCCATTTTTAAGCACGCGTCAACTAAAGCACTTATCTTTTAATAAAAGCAAGGAAGCTATTTAAATCAAGCCGACTTTATGATTCTTAGGGGAATAGCTAGCAGTAAAATGCAGAATTTTATTTCTTCTCTTCATTGAACGAATCTCAGAAGCTTTGAGCAAAAGTAATTTATGTTTTAAGTGCAATTTATCAAAAACGTTATTTTTTCCTTGAATGTAACGATTTAGGCATTGTATATATAGCTTCATTTGTCTTATTGTAATGGCTGATGCGTGAATAGCTATCGATTATGAGGTTCTAGGCTCGAGTCCCGGGCTGAGTTAGGTCTTAAAATAAATTATTTTCAACCGACTTCAAAAAGGAGGAGGTTCTCAATTCGACTGTATTTTTTTTAATGTTTGTTACCTCAGAACTTCGTCATTTATTAACCGATTTGGGCAATTTTTGTTTTGTTTGAAAGGGTATACTTCCAGATTGGTCCCATTTAAATTAAAAAAAAAATACCACCCCTAAGGGTGGAAAAATAGCTAATGATGAATTTAACCTAATTCTAATTGTCATATGACTTGAAACTTTGCAAGTGTTTCTATTTCCGTTGATAGTACAGTGGTTCGGTATTGTTGACCTGATCTGATGGTAAGGCCAGAAGGTGGATAGGTGGAACTCTTCAACGGCTAATAGTAGATACTTTGAGTTTGGGCTTTTATTGTTTGATTTGACAAGCCTAACACTTTAGAATTCTTACTTTGCTACTACTGTCTAAGTAATTAAAGCCTACCTATTAAATACATACCTAATCAAATATTTTCGAAATCGGTGCCAGCCCATACAAAGCAAATAAAAAGGCATCTATGGATGCAATTCCCTGGTAAGTAAATATATATAAAATAAACAAAAATATATACTTTATGTATTGTACGAGTATAACATAGTTAAATAAATTTGGAAAATATTTGTTCAATCATTTGATTCAACAGCTGCATACTTAAATACGAATTTACTCATCGGCAATTAAAATATTGTAATTTAGTATTTTATTTACACACTACATGAAAATAGAACGTCAATATGTTGATTCATTGTATCTCATTTTACTGAATGATATTTATGACTAAGCGTTACATTTACTAATAAAACAAAATATAAAACAAAATGGAAAAAATGTTTCTTATTACTTTACGATTCCTCCTAAACATTTTTAATTCAACCTCATTTCGAACAACTCGGTTAATTGAAGCCAATTTACATTTGTTTTACATTTTCTAATCTATACAAATAATAAAATTCTGAGTCAAATCTGTACATTAAATATTTTTGGGAAAATCTTATTGAAATAGACATTATTATCGATACAGAGGCCGATTTTAAAATTTCCGTCTGTCTGTCTGTTACTGCATCACAGAAAAATTACTGGACGGATGAAATTTGGTATGGTAATAGCTGATTATCCTGGTCAACATATAGGATACTTTTTACAGCGGAAAAATATCTTATTTCTGAGAAATAATTCAAAAACTGCAAAGTAAGAGTATACTAATATGTAAAACCTAAGAATTTGGTTTTGGTCATCTGAACGCGGGCGAAGCCGCGGGCAATGCTAGTATACTATATTTCACAGTATTCAAGCAAAGTATAGTAGAAAATTAAATGTCGAAATTGTAAGTCTGTGTGGAAGTCACTACCAACTTAGAGTGGTAGAAAACTTAACAGTTGCTCTTTTCATAATTAAAATAAATTATTTTTAAAGGCCCCGTATTGCTAATATGTTTTTGTTTGTAAAGTATCCTCTATCCATATATACATACATATAAGTGCTCTATTTATTTAAAAAAAGTATGTATTTTAACATTGACATTGACATCGAGATTACTTTCTTCCATATCTACTGATAAATTCACGCGGATAGAACGACAGGAAGAAGTAGCCATACTAATATTATAAATATGAAAGTTAGTGAGGATGGATGTTTGTTACTCTTTCACGTCGGAATTGACACGGATGAAATTTAGCACAGAGATAGATTATAGTCTGAAATAGCACATAGGTTACATTTATCCCGGTAAATGTACGGTTCCCGTGGGATACATTTGTTTTTGTCTAGGGACGAACCCGAAGCGAAGCGATAGAGAGTCTTTAATAATTTATGAAAATATTCTGTTGAATTTTCATTTTAATATTTGCATTATAAACGCTTTATAACTGAGAGGGTTATATTTCTTTTCAACAGGTCGTCAGGGACTGTAGCTATAAACTTGTACACTGCAACGTTGTATTTATAATCTATATTAAACTAGAAACTATATCAAACTACAAACAGGGTCAGAATTGCAAATTGAATGTTTGAATAATTTATTTAAAATACTTAAGATTTTATACATTAAGATAATAGTTTAAGAAGATCAAAACAATATATAATTTTATGTGTATGTGCATTGTACGCATACGCACAATGTACATTGTACGTATTATATATATTTTTGTTTATGGGTATGTATTTATTTATACAATAACTAACGACTCACCCTCGAATTCTTTGTCCTTCCCAGTGTCTCAAATTATCTTCTTACCTTTCATCTAAATCGGTTTAGTAGATCTAGAGATTACCCCCTACAACGTTACAAACTCACACTTCACAAACTTTACCTATTTATTATATTAGTATAGATAATTATTGAAGATATCACGTAATATATCCACACATCAAATTTCAGAAATATTGAGTATCTTTTTTTAAAGTTAAATTAAACATAAAGTAAAATATAACATAGACGTGTTCATATATTTTTTTATCAATAGACGAAGAGCCTCCGTGGCGCAATCGGCTAGCGCGTTCGGCTGTTAACCGAAAGGTTGGTGGTTCGAGCCCACCCGGGGGCGATACGTTTTGTACTGGAAAATAATTACAAACTCTTTTTGACTGACATAAACAACGAGAGGTGCTCACTACGATATATGTGATATTTACACGATTTGTAAGCCGTTTTTTTTTAATTTTCACTATTAAAATGATTTTAAAGTCAAGAAGTTGGTTTTCGAAAACCGTTGAAAGGTTTCGTTGATTATATCAAAGAGCATAAAATATATGGAGTTTCAAGTAGAGGCCGGAAAAATATTATTTTCCATACAAACTTTACCATCCCTTTTAACCCCTTGTAAGGGCTGAATTGCAAAGTCAAAGTCAATAAGCCCAAGTAAACTATTAACTACCGTTAGACACTGTCATATTTGCTTAATATATAAGACCACTGGAACAGTGTCACTAAATTTCTCCAAAAATGTTATTTTTTTTTCAATAATAAAATTCTGACTCGAATTTGTACATTAAATTTTTTTTAGAAAATATTATTGAAATTGTCATTATTATCGATAAAGAGGCCGAATCTATAGTTTTTATAAATGTTAATCGGTGTATCTGTCTATCTGGGAGCGCATTACGAGAAAACCAATGGACAGATTTTGATGAAATTTGGTATGATGATAGCTGGTTAACCGGGTCAGCATATAAATATCTCCTGTCTGAAAAATCTTTACTAAGCGTTAAAAAATAACTAGACGAACCCGAGCGAAGCGAGGGTGAGTCGCTAGTCTACTGTTTAAAAATAGGAAAAGGCAAAATAGTTCAGTATCTTGTTCTCCTCTGTTTGTTAACCGATTTTCTTTTTTTGTGTAGTAGCTATTGAAGAGCTTTAGTTTTATCAATAAAAAAATTTGGAAACAGTTTTTTATATGGAAAGTTAAATTCTTTTTTCATACATATTTTTCCCAAATTTTCAATATTGATTATAGTTGAATTTCGACCAGTAGTAATAATAATTAATAAATAATAAATATGTTTGGACATTAACACACAGCACCATCTAGTTCCATGGTAAGCTATGAGGCTTGTGTTATTGATACCAGATAGTTGATACACTACACTTATATAACTTTAAATACATACATATTATAAATATAAACACCCATGACTGGAGTACAAACATTCGTACAAACACTGGGCGAACATTAATTCTATTTTATCTTTAAAAATATTGAACGATCATTTCATATCTACGACATCTAGTTTTTGGTACCTAGTTTTCCTTTTCCCGCGGCTTCGCTCGTATAATCGATAAAAGAATATAGATATATCTAAATCTAGAATATAAGCTATAGCCATTCCGAATTCCACCCTTTGTTTAGTAAATAGTGTTCGTTACGGCGTAACAACGCAACGAACACTATTTTTTATATATTTCGCATTTATTTTACAAGTATAAAATATTGAAAGCAAAATATACGAAATTAAAACAACCACAAATGAGTGACATTAAAAAACTGTCACTCCTCTTAATCTCTTTGGTACGTATACACGATATGTAGGGCTCATTTTCAAACGGAATTATATTTATTTTTAATACAGTCTCATGAGAGGTTTGAATTTTGATACTGACATATTTTTATCATGTTTTTATCAACTTAACTTGTATCTATGTAATCACATTACCTTATTACTAGCGACTCACACTCGTTTCGCTCGGGTTCTTCCATAGGTACGTTTTAATTTTTTTTAACGGAACCCTAATTCTTTTTCTGAAATAAAAGTAGCCTATGTTACTCCCTATAACATTAGCTATCTTCCAGTGAAAATGCCGTCAAAATCAGCCCAGCCGTTTTGGAGATTATCCGGAACAAACAGACAGACAGACAAAAATTAAAGAAAAGTGTTTTTCTTATAAGTACTTTATATAATTTCATATGCACTTACTAAAACGCTGTTATTTTGACATTAAAAACAGACACTTCAATTTTATTTATCTGTATAGATTTCGTCGCTACACAAAGTTAGATATGACCTAAATATCAACGAAAATCTTCATCATTATTTTTGATAAAATACTTATTCGAAGATCGAAAATGGAGACAAAATAGGGCTATTTCGTTGACAAATACATTTCCCCTCGATTTCTTTCAATTTGATAGAGTATTTCGAAACGAAGTAAATGACTCACGCTTTTACAGAACGTTAAATAATACTTTATTCGTAAAGGCTATGTAGTATTAGTAATGCTTATGAAAATGTTATTTTACATGTTTTTGTTCATCGGAACATTTTGTAATTATTATTAATTAATACATAGGTATTACATGTTATAAAGTTCTAAATGAGTCGAATGTGTAGATAAAATTTCTTTTTTTGGAAAATCTTATTGAAATAGTCATTATTATCGATAGAGAGGACGAATCTATAATTTTTAGAATTTTTGTATGTCTGGGAACGCATTATGAGAAAATCACGGGACAAATTTTAATGAAATTTGGTATGATGATAGCTGGTTATCCGGGTCAACATATAGGATACTTTTTACTGCGGGAAAATATCTCATCTCTAAGAAATCTATACTAAACCTTAAAACGTAACTAGGGATGAACCCGTGTGGAACGAATATTAATAATATTCATTTAATACGTTTATATCTTTTTAAGTAATGTAATTTTTACTGTATACGGGTTTAGGCCAAGTGTCAATGGAAGAAATGGAATTAAGGGATAAAAGAAGATTTGAAAATCGTACTAATTAGCATACGTTTAAGATTTTTGCTTCCTGGGGAAGTGTGTACGTAGAAGGGCGAATATAAAGCATTTTCAGACTTTGACGTGGAATTTCTTACCATTGGTTTTAATTTCGATCTACAGCTAAGCTTGTTTTTTGCTATTTTGTCAGTTTATAACGAAGCAAATTGGGTTCTGCGAAATTATATATCACCACTTTACAAATAAACTTGATTTGATCATAAAAATGTCTACTGTAAGAAGAATGTCTAGTTGTTATCTAGGGAAGTCAGCTAGAAAAGCCAGTACCCACTGAAAGCCAGCAAAAGCGCCGCACTCAATCATGACGGCTGGCCTTTCGAGGCACACCACAGTGTTTCTTTCATGGATCACTTCTATTAGAGAAGTACCAGGAGTAACCCGCATGATAGGTTTACCGAAGCTCACCGTGGTCTGAGCTTTCAAGTAAATAATCCATTTTAACAACACTTACATAGTTCTGAACTAAACAATACTAAACGAACTAACCCGGTATTCGAACCCAGGACCTCTTGATCTGCAGATGTATATGCTAACCAGTATACCGATGAGGCAGTCACTCCACAAGTAAGTCATATATTCGTAACGATTCTGCCTCCAGCTTTACTTAACCTATGCATATGAGTTTCCGCTTAGAGAATTTAACATGATTTTCCACTTATTCCTTATTTTATCCATTCTTACGTTTCATTCATTAAATATTTTTATATTTCTTCTAATCGATGCAAACGAAAAATATAAACTAAAGTTAGCCCTTGCATTTTCGTAGTCTATTAAAATGAAAGATGCGAAAACCTAGACAGTATTAATGAATAAAATTATTTTAGGCGTATATGCTTTGGGATATGTTATTCTAAATCCAGACTGACATATTTCTTTACTAAGTTGGTTCTCTGCTTAATATTTCATGGGATAAATTTTAGATGCGGTCAAGCCACAGATTTGTTTATGGTTCAGTCGTGTTGGACGTGTCTAAAGTAGCTAAGGTAGTTACCGACTTTCTTGATATAGAAATTTATTATGTATTTTTACCTATAAACCCTTATGCCCTAGATTCGAGTCTCGGTTTGAGTTTGGTAGTAGGTTTTCATGTCACAAACCTGACTTTAACCGATGCTCCTTGTCCGGATTTAAGAGTTGATTGTGAGATAAAACATAAAATTAAGTTAAACTTAAGAAACATGTCTTTTTCCTTTACTCCCAAGTCCCAGATCCGTCTATCATCACATCATTCCCAAAATATTCTATCTTAATAAGTTATGTAAAAAGTCACATGTAACTATTTAATGTTTACACCCTTTTTAAATAAATATATACCTACATATAATAAAATTCTAACTCCGCCGAATCTGTACATTAAATATTTTTTGGAAAATTTTATTGAAATAGTCATTATTATCGAAACAGAGGCCGAAACTATAGTTTTTAGAATTTTTGTCTCTCTGTCTGTTATCGCATCACGAGGAAACTACTGGACGGATTTTGATGAAATTTGGTATGGTGAAAGCTGGTTATCAGGGTCAACATATAGGATACTTTTTACTGCGGGAAAATATTTCATCTTTGAGAAATCTATACAAAACGTTAAAACGTAAGTACGGACGAAACGGAGCAAAGCGAGAGTGAGTCGCTAGTAAGAAATAAAAATGTAACAAAACAATTTAAGTCGATCCTCCAGGTATCAGAAAATCTATTACATATCTATTGGCTATTTAAAATAAACTTTAACTTGTAAGAGAAACTGTCTTACTTTTAATAATATTATTTAAATTTCATTTTACCACCTGTATAACAAATTTTAATATTATATCTTATAATATTAAATGAGCATTTCTTATATAATATATATTGTATATAATAATATGCATTTTTATATATTGTATATGTATCAAAAAAGTGCGCAAGCTGAAGTGCGTCTTAAGCTCTAATAGGTCTGAGTCTGGTTCGGGGGTCGTCAACCGAAGGGTCTGTCTAATGTGGCAATTGTGGGTTCATGCAGCAATAGTTGCGCTTAATGTAATACAACGTAATATAACTTAGGAATAGAACAGGCGATCTTCAACATAGTTGAGATCATACTCAGGTGACTTTTGAACTACTCACAAGTAGTAACTTATATATACATATGTATATAGCTCATATATACTTGTAATATATAATATTCTTGTAATAAATTAGATCTATCTATATCGCACGCTCCACTTATGATACTTGGCACAAATACCAAAATTTCATGTCAATAATGTCGGTTTACATATTTGCTATTACAAACAGACACACATATATATATATATATATATATATATATATATATATATATATATATATATATATAAATATGTATAAATATATATATATATATAAATAACTATATATAAGTACATATTTCTATGTTTTCTAAGAAAATAAAATTATTTCTCAGGAATTGTACTCACGTTATAGGTTAAAGCTATGGCGATAAAGTACGTTGATTCATTAGCTACTCATCACGGGGGTATTAATGGGGGCAAACACGTATGATGGATTGGTACCATCACTCTTAGGATTAAACATATACGCATTATATTTATAACTCACTTAGCAACTTTAGCTACCAAGGTAAAAGGAAGAATAATAATAAAATAAGAGAATCTTTGTAATATTCTATACCTATAAGATATAATAAAAGTGTAACTGATTGCGTTCTGTACGTGGAAGATATTTGAGAAAAACTATTATTGGGATATTTATTCATGCAATAGAATCCAAAACAATAATTTTTCGAAATTTTGTCTGTTTATCTGTGCATTTGTATGCGCTTATCCGAGAAACGGCTTTACCGATTTTTGAGCGGTTTTCACTAATGTTTTATGGTAGGCTTCACTTACAAGTAACATTTAGTATATGTTTCATTTCAATCACCTAAGGACGAACCCACGCGGAGCGAGAGGTTTTAATATTTTTGTTATAGCAGAGAAAACGGAAAATAATCTCTCTACTCTCCGCTTTTAGTCCCAGGGACTTGGTAACTTTACTTGTGCTAGGCTAGGATTCAAATTAACTATCTAAATTACATTATGCTGGAATTGAACTGTTGATAATGGTAGAATAAGCAGTATTTGATATACAGCACTCAAAACCCATGTCGGTTAACTATATTTCCAGTTAGCTATCACTAAAATATGGAATATATGCGTACGAAATGAGAACCATATTATAATATGCATTATACATGGAAATAGTTTTCTTTTGGTAGAAATCGAGCTAACCCTTTTCGTCTTCTATTTTTTGCTTAAATTATACAAAATAAGCCAATTTTTCGTACAGGAATTGAACTTGTTAACCATAGTGTATTATTAATATGTAGAGTTAAATAGATTTGAACAATAGCCTTTAAAACAACTATAAAAGCGCCCTTATTTATTACTAGCATTGCTCGCGGCTCCGCCCGCGTTCAGATGACCAAAAACCAAATTCTTAGGTTTTACAGATTATTATACTCTTACATTGCAGTTTTTGCATTTTTTCTCAGAAATGAGATATTTTCCCGCGGTAAAAAGTATCCTATATGTTGACCTGGATAACCAGCTATCATCATACCAAATTTCATCAAAATCCCTCCAGTGGTTTTTCTGTGGTGCGGTAACAGACAGACAGACAGACAGGCAGACAGACAGACAGACAGACAGACACATAGACAAAAATTCTAAAAACTATATAAATTCTGTATGTATACTAACTTTGTATCGATAATAATGTTTATTTCAATTTCAATTCGGCTTGGTTACAATTTTGTTATATGTATAGAAATTCTATTTAGTTTATAATTAAAGATAGC
Source organism: Brenthis daphne (assembly GCA_947093115.1). Classification (NCBI taxonomy): domain Eukaryota; kingdom Metazoa; phylum Arthropoda; class Insecta; order Lepidoptera; family Nymphalidae; genus Brenthis; species Brenthis daphne. Next base: position 14,464,950 of record OX352482.1, on the reverse strand, counting down.
TTCGCGCATATTAAAACCGAATAGACCAAAATGAAACCGAACAAAAAAGTTATATAAAAAAATAAGCAATTTAAGTTATTTAAAGAAAATATTTTAAGTTAAATTGCTTTTTTAGAATGTTTTAAATTTTAATTTGAAAATAGTTGATATGGCTTCTAAATCCTTAACAACTTTAAAAGTACAAATCAAAAAAAGCACACAATGTACACTCTCAATAACAGAATTTAATTTTTGGAATAGATTAAAAAATAATTAAAAAAACTAATATAAATGTCTTAGAAAGGGTTTTTATTACTTAACTAATTTCTCATGATATCATTCATAGTTTTAGTAAAATTCAGAATAAAGAAAGCTTATAAGCTTCAATTCGGAATTTTGCTAAAACTAGTTAAGCAGTTACAGCATGCAGAACTAATGAATACTCTCACCCACTTTTAGTATTTATTTGTATGTAACTATCGTCTCACCCTCGCTTCACTCGGGTTCTTCCTTTAGTACGTTTTAACGGTTAGTATGGAGTAGATAGACTATATATTATACATGTATGTATATATATGTACATATTCATTGTATTATAAGGTATTTTTCTATGGGATAATCACCCGCTGTAAGAAGCCTATGTCACTCTGCAGCCCTCCAAATATCTCCACATAAAAAATCAATCTAATCTATTACCGTGTTTCCACGTGAGAAAGACAAACAAACAAACACACTTTTACATTTATAATATTAAGTATAGATATTATCTGTATACTTTAACCAGAAACGACTATGTCTCTGTCTTCTTTTCATTCAATATCAAAAAATGATAACTACTTTGAGGCTGATAATATTTTTTAACAAAATTGTATCATAAAATAAGACGTATCGCCCCCGGGTGGGCTCGAACCACCAACCTTTCGGTTAACAGCCGAACGCGCTAGCCGATTGCGCCACGGAGGCTCTTGTATGCAACATCTAACAAAAGACTCTGGCGTAAAAAATGAATAGGGTCTATTATTTCAACATTTAAAAACATACATACGTTCTAAGCTATAGATATATGTCTGTTAGTTTTCTTGAATAAAATACAATTTAAATAAACTGTAAATGTTGGTCTTAACATTTCAAAAATTGTTTCTTTTCTTATCTGCTCCTTTCTTGTCCGGTTCATTGGCTAAAGTATACCTCAAATATACATAATATATCATAATATATTGACGACACGTTCGGCTGAGTTTGTAATGACCCTACTTGCTGTACCAGCGGTCGCAGGTTCGATTCCTGCTGGAGGGCATTCGTGTGATGAGCACGAATGTCTGTACTCCAGTCATGGGTGTTTGTATTTATATTTATACCTATATGTATGTATTTTAAGTTATATATAATATGTAGTGTATCAACTATCTGGTATCCATAACACAGGCCTTATACTTTGTAGCTTACCATAGAACTAGATATTGTTGTATGTGAATGTCCCAAAATATTAAAATAAACGATAAAAGTTCTATCAAAAATAGGTAAGCGTTAGCGCTACGGTTATCAGACATTATCATTTTTAGTAAACAATAATGTTAATAACCTCTTGACCATTTTCGGCCAATCTCACTGGACAAACTGAAGATCTGGAGGCCCGAGACTCGACCTGATTTCGAATCCTGGCTCGGGCCAAGTATAGTAATTTAGTGTTTTTGTTAAAACATTTCAGTTGAAGCTAGGAGTTGGGAAGTTGGTGTTATTACTTCAACGCCTCGAAGAGCACGTAAAGTTATCCAGCGTCTTTTCTCTGATCAGTCGTATCGAAATGTCGTCCCATCGGACTTTGAAAACGACATAGAGAATGTACTTGTTTATATACATTATACAATTGTCCACTAAAGTGTCTTCTATGGAGTTGGTTACTCTTCCGCGTAGTTAGCTATTCTTCATCTTATTAGCAATATTAGGGACAGGTAAAGATGAACTCTTCTTTAAAGATTTTCCCCGACTAATACTAAATTTCCTAGTTAAACTTTACTTACCTTTTACCATATTCCAAAGAAAAATGAAAATTAGTCTGATGTATTAAAGGAATGTTTCTAATCGAAGGTCTAAAGGACCTTTTGAGACAAGTTTTTAGGGAAGCGTGTGTGAAGAGCGTTGTGGTAATGAGATAGAACAATGAAAATTAATACAATTTGTTTAACAGGAAGCTTTTTCATTATCTTTTGCAATAGATTTATGTACGATTTACTTTTGACGGCACGTTTGGCTCAGTTTGTAATGACCCTACTTGCTGTGCCAGCGGTCACGAGTTTGATTTCGGTTAGCGGTTCTGTGATGAGCATGAATATTTTTACTGCCAGTAATGAATGTTTATATTTTTAATGTGTATGTATTTATAATTTTATACGTGTAGTGTTTCAACTATCTGATATCCACAACACAACCCTCTTAGCTTATCATGGAACTACCCGTAGATGGTGTTGTGTTTTAATGTTCCAATATGTATGGACAAGTAGCTTCTTTGGTTCAACTTGCCTTTGGCACATAGTTTCGTTATATCCCCTAATGTAGCCAAACTATTATAATATAAACGTTTGACACGTTGCTGATGTTGTGTGTCTCAATATATGTGTGTAACTACTCATACTCATAATTTTATAAGAGATTTTCATAATACAACTCTAAAAAATTTAACTTACTTCACTGCAGTAAAAAGTGAGAAATAATAGCATTTTTACTGAATTTTTCATTACCAATAATTCTCTAATGAGATATGCTTAGAGTAGATACAATTTAACCACATTAAAGTAGATTGCGGATTATGAATTAAATTATAGTTTTAACGCAAAATGTATCTGTATCGCCCCCGGGTGGGCTCGAACCACCAACCTTTCGGTTAACAGCCGAACGCGCTAGCCGATTGCGCCACGGAGGCTCTTGTGTGAATTTTAAATATTTTGTTCCCTAAATATATGTTTTAGAAGAGCATTCCTTGAAAATTAAGATTCGTTGTGTTGATGAAAGCCTTTTGCGTCTGTTAAAGTAGACTGAACGATTTATTATTAAGATATTTTCATTAGCAGCAGCAGTTTGAAGTAAGAAAGTTGATGGTGATACCGCCTAATGCCTCAGAGAACAAGTGAAGCCGTCGATTTTGCTCTTATAAGTAAATTTTAATCATGTTCCATTATCTTTCAAAGAACAAGCATATTATGAGTGCATTTCTTTTTAATTTTAAACATACACTTATATATATGAATTAAAATATTCTTGGCATATAGGTATCTAATCTAAAAATGATAAGCCGGCATCATCAAATAATTAGTGAAAAAGTCATTATTATAAAGTGTTTACCACATAATTGTAATATTTTTACCAAAATCATTTTTGATCTTGACTTTTAATCTTTAGTTATCTAAATTCCAACATTTATAATTATTGATATAAATTAGAAATAATGTTTCCTTTGTATTTTATAAGGTAACTTATTTCTTTATATGTTTACACCTTATTCCCACCTTCACCGTGATTTCTTCCTTATTCCTTAACCGAGCAAATAATATAAGACCATTTTAAATGAAATTATCTTTTCGGATTTTGTCACCGATTTATTTTATATTTTCTCGACGTTTCGAATAATATATCGCAAATATGGTCACGGGAGAGACTTGATAGTCTTGTTTCATTTTTGTCAAATATTCGCGTAAATCTAAAAAAACGTGTATGTGTACTTACGTACGCACGTAAGAAGTTATACTTCTTTGATGTAACAGAACAAAAACAGCTAAAGATTTCATCCTGTATGTCACAACTCTCTGTTTGTAAAAGGAATGCAGCTAACTTCATCAGGTCACTTTCAGCTAACTTCATCGTGTCGCTTTTTGACTGTCGGTGTGGGGGCGCATCGTAAAAATTTTACTCTCATATTTTTTTCCAAACGTGCCAAAAGAAATATAACTTCAGAAAATATTATGTATCACCTAAGTTTTTGAATGAAACTAAAATTGAAAAAAATATAACAAGTATATAAAACACCAAACTGCAATATACCACATATACTCGTATATCCCTGTCACTGCACAGTACACACAGCACAGCTGTATAAACTCAAAAGTTTACAAAGCAATATATTTTACTCTATATAAAAGCTCAAAGCTTCGAGTTACACGATTTATCTAAAGAAAAGCTCAGTTTATCCCCTAAGGAGGAAATCTAGCACATCATCAAAATACGTGAAGACACTCCGTCCCCCTAGACCTCATTATATGACATTTTTCTCTTTTACGCTAGAGATGGGAATTGAAAAGACTGAAAACTGTCAAATTCAATATTATTACGAGCTTAAAGTTTCATTAAAACTTTTTATCAATCTTGCGTTATTATTGTGTATCTATGTTAATTGAAACAAGCTTTGAAATTTAAAGTTATTAAAATAATTCTTGTTTTCATCTACCTATCAGACGTCACGTATGGAAAATATGGAATCGAATTTTTTAGTTAGTATATTCTTCTATTTGTGTATTTCATACGTTATATACGTTAATGAAAAGATTTTTCTTTATACGGTAGGTATAAAATTTTAGTTGTTTTTGTTGCCGACTACAGAAAGGAGGATACAATTCGTAGTTATTTATTGTGCTATTCCAGACTATATTCTATCTCTGTGCCAAACTTCATCCATATTCGTTCAGCCTTTCTGGCGTGAAAGAGTAACAAACATCCATACATACTAACAAACTTTCACATTTATAATATTAGTATAGATGATTAAATTAAATAAATATTGAATACCAAATTAAAGCTCTAATCTTTCCACTACATTGCATAATTTCAAAATAATTGAAATAAATACAGGCACAAAACTGAGAACTGTGCTTATTATAGCCTAAGCAACTATAAAGTTCCTGCACAGTCCATTGTTGAAAAACTTTTTTAAACTTGAGCAAGTTGTAATTACAGGCTATTCGCTGCATTTTCACTGAGTTGGATGAATAATTTCTATTGCAGCGATCAATTGTATTTTACCACTGGTGTTATATTATAATGACTTTATAATACTTTGAATTCTCAATAAACTAGTTCTAACGTAGTTTCGTTTTTATTTTCATTATTGGATTATTATTTGACTAGCGACTCACTGATTCCCCATACAAACTTTCATCCCCATTTTTACCCCCCTTAAGGGATGATTTACGGGATAAAAAGTATTCTATATCCTTCCCAAGGTCTCAAACTATCTTTTTACCAAATTTCATCTAAATCGGTTCAGTAGATCCAGAGATTACCCCCTACAACGTCACAAACTCACAAACTTTACCTCTTTATAATATTAGTATAGATAATAGAAGAGATTTTTTTCTCTTTAGAGATTTATATTACAGATACCATTAACGACTATAAAATAAACTTAATTATATGATAAAAGTATATTATTTACATTTACTGTACCATAGAATGGCAAAGCAGACAAATAAAACGATTATCTACAATCGTTATCGCCAATAGATGCAAATAGACAAAGGCAAAACAGTTCAGCGCCTTTTTATCTTCCGTTTGTCAACCGATTTCCTTTTCTTTGTCGAAATTCGATTATAATTATTATAGAAAATTTGAGAAAAACATATATAAACAGAATTTAGGTTATTTACCGTATAAAAACTGATTGTTTCCCATTTTTTTTTTATAGATAGCACTAAAGCTCGATAATAGCTACTAAGAAAAAAAAAATAAAAAAAAACGGTTGACAAACAGGAGAAAAAGGGTATCAAATCTATTTTATCTTTGCCTATATATATATTCATATTGTTATAGATTATACTTAGCCTCATTAAATATTTTAAATATTCTCGACATTTTGTAAAACAAATATTTTTCTGTAAAATATTAAATTATATATTTCAGGAAAAATGTGAAAAATATCTATTGTTTTATAAAAATTACGTTTTATAATTTATTTAAACAAAATATTTTTTCGAGAATTCAATCCACTACATTATACGTAGATATATAAACGAGGGTTTTGTATTTAGTATATTATTAATAGTTAGTTTGAAAGCGCCATAAACTATTCATCATCGTTACCTCATCATTAGAGAGTGTTAATCTATAATAAATTAATTATATTATTGATTGTATTATAATAAAGCCTAGCTTAATGTTTTAACCGATCTTAAAACGGAGAGGTATTCAATTCAAATGTATGTGTGTACGTCACACAAAATGCATACGCTGTATCATAATACTTTCATAGATTTACACGAATATTTTGACATCTTATACTAATATTATAAAGAGGAAATTATTTGGTTTTTTTGACTGTTTGTTTGTACTGAATAGGCTCCGAATCTACTGGATCAATTTAGATGAAATTTGTTAAGAAGATAGTTTAAGACCCTATGAATAACATAGAATAGTTTTTTATCCCGGTACTCATCCCTTCAGGGGGTGAGGATGGGGATGAAATATTGTATATGGAATCAACCTATAAATAAAACTATCTTTTTTTGGAATTTTCGCAGATTTATTTAGTTTTTTGGTTCCTGACGTTTCGAATGCTTTAGTCTTTACAGCAATCAAGACCCGTTACATTATTTCTGAAAAGCATTCAAAATGTCGAAAATCAAAAAAACAAACTTAATCAGTGAAAAAGATTGTATCAATTGTAAATTAATTCACTGGATTTCTTTTAGTGTGTGTCTATACGTCAAGTGTGGTATCATTTAAATTTCAAAAAAATACAACTCTTAGTATGGAATTATTACTTTCCAAGTGGTTTGGAGTCGATATTACCTAATTAACTGCTTATAATTTAAAATGAACTATACTAATCAAATGCTCTTTTATTACTTTTAATGCCAAAAAAGCTTTGCCTCGAAGCTTGCTTAGAATCATTTTTAAATCCTGGAAAAATTTTAGCATCGACTTGAATCGTATTTATAAAGCTTTATTACCGGTAAAGACAAAATCGCCATTTATTGTTCACTTTCTTTTCAATATAAGGAATTCATAAAGCTTGAGGTCTATTAATTATAGTCTTATTTAGTTGAAGAAGACCGAAGATGGAAATATTCATTTAACAATAACGGAATCGAACTCCCGATATCCAGCTTAGAGGAAAAGTGATAATTAAGCTCTTATATTACCGGTATTGAAAGTTTTCTGGATCAAAGTTCAAAATACAACTCCATTATATTATGTATCTGCTTAAGCACTGAGCCCGCATTAAAGCTTAAGTCCATTGCTCAAGTTAGAAGTTTGCTGACAGTTTGCAACACCTGCAAGAATACAGCAGTGAAGTTAAAATTTTAAAAGATTACGTATTAAGTAGCAATTATGTGATACTTTATTAGATTTACGCGAATATTAGATATTTTAAATAAAACAATCTTTTCGGATTTAAATTTTTGGTTCCTGACATTTCGAATGCTTTACAACTATATAATGCCTTTGAGACATGATTGCTCTAAAGCATTTGAAACGTCGGGAACCAAAAATCAAAATAAATCTGCGAAAAAATCCGAAAAGATAGTTATTATGGGGTTTAGTGGGTTTTTTGGAAATTTTCATCAATTTTGGTAGAATTGCTGAACAGTTTTTAGTAAAACTTTTACAAATAGGTATTGTTCCAAGTTTTATTTCTTTCTTTGTTTAATTGTGTTTCTAATTGTCTGTAATTTGATGGCTTTCTTTCTCTATGTAATCTAAGAGTATTAAGAATCAAAGTATATTTTTTTGTATATAGAGTATACAAGACTTAGCAAAAGCGATACATAGATAGGGTGTGTAGGTGTAAGAGCTCTTTACAACTTAAGTCAATAAATCTAAAAAACATTTTATTAAGTTTTTACTGTTTAATTTACTCTATCTTAATCCCTCCACGACTGTGGACACGCCGGCGAGTCAGTTAACATTTTTTTTGAGCGGAACCCTAATTCTTATCAACCGACTTCAAAAAGGAGGAGGTTCTCAATTCGACTGTATGTTTTTTTTTTTTTTTTTTTTTTTTTTTTATGTTTGTTACCTCAGAACTCCGTCATTTATTAACCGATTTGGACAATTTTTGTTTTGTTTGAAAGGGTATACTTCCAGATTGGTCCCATTTAAATTTCAAAAAAAAATACCACCCCTAAGGGTGGAAAAACAACTAATGATGAATTTAACCTACTTCTAATTGTCATATTGACTTGAAACTTTGCAAGTATTTCTATTTTCGTTGATAGTACAGTGGTTTGGTGTTTTTGACCTGATCTGATGGCAAGACCAGAAGGTGGATAGGTGGAACTCTTCAACGGCTAATAGTAGATACTTTGAGTTTGGGCTTATTTTGTTTGATTTGACAAGCCTAACACGTTAGAATCCTTACTTTGCTACTACTGTCTACACTAAAAAGGGAAAAATAAAAACTTTTTAACAAAAAAATAAAAACCGACTTCAAACAAAAGCACTAAAAAGTGAAAAATAACTGATTGGTAGTTTTCATTTACTATACATACCTAATCAAATATTTTCGAAGTCGGTGTGCTTTGGCTAAGTAATTAAAGCCTACCTATTAAATACATACCTAATCAAATATTTTCGAAATCGGTGCCAGCCCATACAAAGCAAAGCACACCGACTTCGAAAATATTTGATTAGGTATGTATAGTAAATGAAAACTACCAATCAGTTATTTTTCACTTTTTAGTGCTTTTGTTTGAAGTCGGTTTTTATTTTTTTGTTAAAAAGTTTTTATTCTAAAATAAAAGTAGTGTAAAGTACTACTTATATCATCAGCTATCTACCAATGAAAGTTAATCAAAATCAGCCCAGCTGTTTTGGAGATTAGTCGGAACAAACAGACAGACAAATAGGCAAATTTTTAAAAATTGAAAATTTTTCTTATAATTACCGTGTATAATTCTATATGTATTTAGTGAAAAGCTGTTATTTTGACATTACAAGCAGACACTTCAATTTTATTTATCTGTATAGATTACAACATCAAAAGCTGTCCTGCCTTTAATTACTCACTCTCAGACTTCAGATACCATTTATCTATGTAACAAGCAATTAACTATATTCGAAAGCCAATGTTAAACAGATGTAAGTGGCATTCGAGAATGACATCGTATTTGTACTGTATTTAGTTATGAAATGAAATAAACTTAATTAAATTAGACTTATTACAAGCGCTTTGAATATCAATTTCTTATATTGGTATCTATCAGTCCATCATTATAAGTCATTCTTTGTTCAAAGGATTTATGATAGTTTACAGTAGAGAGCTTTTTCGTTTATTTTTATAACAAACCTTTATTCATTAACCCACTGAGCCTTTGTATATACTGGGATTAAAAGTAGTATATTATATATAAGTATATGTATAAATTCCGACAATATTTTAAGATATGAATATCTAATAGGTGAATATGTGTTTTACGTATCGAAATATATTAGATTTGCTTTGCACCGGCTGGCAACGACTTCGAAAATATCTGATTAGGTATCTATTCTAAATTAAAACCCCCGTTTAGTTATTTTTTACATTTTAGTGCCTGGAAGTCGTTTTTTTTCTAAGTTTTAATTTTCATCACCAATAGCGGGAAGCCAGGCAGAATCGTGTCATGCTACGCCTAGATGGTTGTTATTCTATGTAAAATCCGATATAAATGGCTTTTCAAAGTTCGCGTATAGGCCTCGCTACTGTTTCCCCTAGAGATTTCAAAGGCTTTTTCAGAATGGTGTTTCGGAATATTTTCAGGTATTCTAAAAATCTATCTACAGTTACGTGTACGTGGGCGATATATAACACGGCAAATTAGAGAAGTTAGCATTAATATATTACTTACTAGGGATTTATCCTCGCTTCGATTGGGTGCGTCCCTAAGTACGTATTAATTTTTTTGAGCGGAATCCTAATTATTTTTCTAAAATAATAATAGCCTTATTTACTCCTTATAATACTAGCTATCTAAAAAAAATCCCGTTAAAATAGGTTCAGCCATTTCGGAGATTAGCCGGAACAAACAGCCAAAATAAATTTTAAAAATTGTGTTTTTCTTTGCATATGCATATGCATTAAGTAAAAAGATGTTATCTCAGGAAGTATTAATCCGATTTGATAAAAATCTTTTTGCTTTAAATAGCTGGTTTTTTGAGGAAGGCTATATAAATATATATATATATATATATATATATATATATATATATATCATCCCGGAAAAATCCCCGGTTTCCGTGGGGTAAAGTTGTTTGTCTAGGGATGAACCCGAAGCGAAGCAACGGTGAGTCGCTATGCTAACTAAACTATTTTGAATTTGAATAATATAAAAACTAAAAATGTGTCCCAAACAATTTATTTATGCTTCACATTACGAGACCACATAAAGCCTATAAACCTCTGAAATTGAATACGAATTAAACAAATTCATCCAATTTTGAGCGGAAATCACATATTTCCATATTAGTTTTCGTGAGATTAAAAATTTTATACAATTTTTGAAATATCCAATAGCCATTGCTCGAAACAACAGCTTTGATTCTTGTTCTAGACTAACGTTCGCTATGATAATTTTGATAGTTAAATTTAAAAATCGCTTCAAAATATAACAATATAAAAAATATATATTAAAAAATTGATTAAAAAATAAGAAATTCTATAAAATGGATCTATAAAGTGTATTAAATAGCACTAGCGACTCACCCTCGCCTCGCTCGGTTTCGTCCCTAGAAACATTTTAACGGTATGGAAGTAAGTATGGAATAGATAGACTAAAAAATATATATAGAATATAGGTATAGAAAATTAGGTGAGAACTTTAAAAAAAACTTGAAATCATCACCTATTTTATATAACATACATACATTTTATTTGATTGGTCATAAACGTCGAAATGTTCTTTATTTCTTACCGAAATTATAGGATACTAGCGACTTTAATTCCTCATACAAACTTTCATTCCCATTTTAACCCCTTTAATGGATTATTTCCAGGATTAAAAGTATCCTATGTCCTTCCTTGGATCTCAAACTATTTTTTTATTAAATTTCATCTAAATCGGTTCAGTAGATCCAAAGATTACCCCCTACAACGTCACAAACTCAAAAACCCACAAACATTACCTCTTTATAATATAAGTATAGATAAGGACTATATAACCTAAAGCAAAAGAGTTTTTTTTTTGTAGATTGAATGCGGGCAAAGCTTCGGGTTTTACTTGTTTTGTATTAAAAATATTATGTTTCAAAACATTTCAACTATAGCGTTAAATTTAAAGTTAAAAATAATTTACAAACTTCCTACTAGAAATATGACTCTTTCTACTTTGTTCATAGACTAAACTATCTTTCATTGTTTTCAACCCTCGATGCCATATTGAAATTTATAAAAGACACACACACGACTTTGTCTACTCAAATATTTTAGAATTATACTAAACTTTGAAAGCGAAAGTTTATATAGTACTAGTATTGCCCCCGGCTCCGCCCGCGTTCAGATGACCAAAAACCAAATTCTTAGGTTTTACATATTAGTATACATTGCAGTTTTTGTATTTTTTCTCAGAAATGAGATATTTTCCTGCGATAAAAAGTATCCTATATATTGACGAGGATAACCAGCTATCACAATACCAAATTTCATCAAATTCCCTCTAGTGGTTTTTCTGTGATGCGGTAACAGACAGACCGACAAAAATTCTAAAAACTATAGATTCGGCCTCTGTATCGATAATAATGTCTATTTCAATAAGATTTTCCAAAAAAATATTTAATGTACAGATTTGCCTTAGTTACAATTTTATTATATGTATAGATTTACTATTTAAACTTTCACTTTACTATGTAGGCGTATTTAGGTAGGTGTAGGAAAAGTGATTTTTTCAATGTTAAGGGTAAAATAAATAACATGTTATGTATGTTTCACGCATGTCGAAATTCATAAAGAAGTCCCCATAAGTTATGGAAATTCCATATAAAATGGCAAGAGGCTTCCCACGGGATCACTTTATTTTCTCGCGACATAAAATATTCTAAGTCTTAACTTAAATATTGTTTTTATTTAAGTCTAATTTATATTAAATAATTACTATTCTTTATTGCACTTATATGTAAAATACAGAAAGTAACAAACAATAAAATTAGTTAGCAAAGGTGGACTTATCTCTAGAAGAGATCTCTTCCAGTCAACCTAAGAGAGTTAGAGAGATAGTATTAAAATGCAGGCTAAAGTGCAGTAACTCAAATGTAAATACTTAAATAAATATATATTATATATACATATAACAAAACATTATACATATTATATACATAAATATATGTACATACTACTACACATATACTATACACAAATACATATCTATATAATATAATGCATAATAATAGTAGTTAATATAATTATTGTGGAATAACTTGGGTGAGAAAGTGCTGTTTTATTTTCTTTTTAAAGGCAGTTATAGAGGGGCTTAATTGGATGTCTTTCGGAAGTTTGTTCCAGAGCAATGCGGCATACACCGAAAAAGATTGTAGAGAGAACTTAGTGTTGCTCTTGGGTATGTCAAGCATCGCAGTAATGCAAGGCCGCCTGGAACGAGTAGGAGTAGGGAGAATTTGGAAGCGAGAACGAAGGTATGAAGGAGAATTGGGATCATTAAGAATATTGAAGAGGAATGAAAGGACATGCATATCACGGCGAAGGCGGATTGGGAGCCATTTAAGTTGAGCACGAAATTTTGATATATGGTCATGCTTACGCAAGCCAAAAATAAAACGAATAGCGAGATTTTGAAGACGCTCTAATTTGTTGAGTTGCTCCTCAGTCACATCTAAATAGCACACATCAGCGTAGTCGAGTATGGGGAGAAGAAGGGACTGAGCAAGCATAATCTTGGTTGTGAAAGGGAGGAAGAATTGGAGACGCTTGAGAGAGTGAAGAGTATAATGCATTCGTTTGCTGACCTCGTTGACATGAGCCGCCCAAGTCATGTTACAATCCATAATTAAGCCCAAGTTTTTTACTTTATTACAGTACGGGATTGGAACACCCGAGAACTGGACTGTAGGTGTCGAGGTCCAATCGATTTTGCACCTCAGTCGACTACTGCCAAAAATTATGGATTGTGACTTGCAGGGATTCACAAGGAGGCCAAAGGACTCTGCCCACGTTTGGACCCGGACAAGATCCGAGTTCAATGCATCAATAGCTTCATGTAACTCGGTCAGCTCACAATGTCGATATAATTGTAAGTCATCTGCATACAGATGGAAGGGAGAAGAAATGACTTTTGATATGTTATTAATAAATATTGAAAAAAGTAAGGGAGAAAGTACGCCGCCTTGAGGTACACCAGCAGTAAGATCTAGCCAATCCGATGATGCATCGTTGGTCTTCACGCACTGCTGGCGTCCGAAGAGATAAGAGTGAAACCAGTCTATAACAGTACTAGAAATGTTGACCGCACGAAGAGTTCCCATAAGGATGTCGAGATCCACAGAGCTGAAAGCGCTGCTAAAATCAAGTAAAACCATCACAGTGAGCTTGGTTTTATCCATAGCACCACGAATATCCTCTGTGATATTCAGCAGTGCACCAACTGTACTATGGGAGGAGCGGAAACCGGATTGATAGGGACATAAGTGGTTATTGTGAGATAGATAGGAGTAAAGTTGATTGTGTGCCAATGATTCTATGACTTTGGATAGGATAGGAAGAATTGATATAGGACGGTATTGAGTGAGATACTTAGGATTCGGGGATTTAGGTAGGGGTATGACGAAAGCTTTTTTCCATAAAGACGGGAAGACATTGCGTGTGAATGAGAAGTTTAGAATGTGAGTGATCACAGGTGCAATATCTTCCAGTACCGGAAGAATCATGTCGCGGCTGAGGTCGTCACTACCAATGGCTTTTGTGGAAATAGAGCGGACACACTTCTTTATATCATCTACTGAGACTGTTTCAAAGACGAATGGTGGTATGTCAGGGGGGGCGAGGTTTAATAAAAATGAAAGAGTTTGAGTTTTGGTATGCGAATCTAGAGTGATGGGTGGAGTGGTAAAATTATAATTTAAAGCATTGAGATCCACAGAACTTTGACAAGTTTCTGCGGCATTTAATTTATTAATTATAGACCCCTAAACTCATTTCGCCCAGGTCTCGGTTCCCATTTAATGTGCATTCGAACATAATTCAAGCGTTTAAACGATTAGTATGGATTTGTCAGAGATGAGATATTTTCTCGCAATAAAAAGTATCCTATATGTTGACCCGAATGACCAGATATCATTATACCAAATTTCATCAAAATCTATCAAGTGGTTTTCTCGTGATGCGTTCCCAGATAGACAGACAGACAGACAAAAATTTCAAAAACTATCCATTCAGCCTCTGTACCGATAATAATGACTACCTATTTCAATAAGATTTTCCAAAAAATATTTAATTTACATTACAGATTCGACTCGGTTAGAATTATATTATATGTATACATTTTTTGGATTTCTATTCTACAACGATTGTGGGATGACATCTTGTCTACAATGAACTGGGGAGTCCATTGTAGTTTAAATTTGATGAAACATTTAAGTTTAGAACAAAGTTCTTAAAATACTAAGAGAATGTTCTTTTAGTTTATTTCTCTTTGTTTTGAAGTATCGTAGTTAAAGAACATCTTAAGTGTGCCTAAAAAAGTTTATTCAAAATGCTTATAATTTATTTTAGCTTCTGAGCAATGACGGCATTGTTTGTTTAGTAATTAACGTCTTCTTAAGTAAATTTCGATCAATACGGACGGATAATATGATAATGCAATATTATATTCGTTAACACAAATTTACTCTACATCCGCTTTAAGCTGTGTACATAATAAAATTTAATTTAAAATAATGTATAATGTATAGGTATAGGTATTAATAACATTTATAAAATTTGACTACACGTTTGTCTTAGTTTGTGGTGAACCTACTTGCTGTGCCTGCGGTCGTGGGTTCGACTCCCGCTGGGGGCAATCATTTATGTGATGAGCACGAATACTTGTACTCCAGTCATGGGTGTTTATACTTATAATGTGTATGTATTTAAAATTATATATGTGTAGTGTATCAACTATCTAGTATCCGTAACGCAGGCCACGTAGCTTACCATGGAACTAGATGGTACTATGTGTTAATGTTCCAACATATTTATTTAATATTTTTTGTTGAAACATAAACCCTTTATTTTTAGACGTTTTTTAACAATTAATTTCTAATACCTTAATATATTTTAACGTGACTTATGACATCGCTAAAGCAAACCTATAAAACCCTCACAGTTGGAGATGAAATAAAAAGGAAGTAAGACGTAACAATAAATTTTCGCATGACGAGTCTCATAAGGTTCTTGAAACGATAAAAGGGCCTCTAACACGTGTCTTAAGTTAGGGGTGTCACAAAATTGAATTGTTATGGATATCTACATATAAAGTTTGTAAGCTTGGACGTAGGAAGTAATCTTAGACACTGTAATTCCTAACCCCTGTAATTCATTCTATAATTAGTAGTCGTATTACAGCCGTGTCATAAGTAGTAGTTTTCAACCAACTTCCTCAAAAAGGAGGAGGTTCTCAATTCGGCTGTATTATTTTTATGTTTGTTACCTCAGAACTCCGTCATTTATTAATCGATTTGGACAATTTTTGTTTTGTTTGAAAGTGTATACTTCCAGATTGGTCATGTTGGTACCAGCCTTCGAAAATATTTGATTAGATATGTATAGTAAATGAAAACTACCAATCAGTTATTGTTTACATTTTAGTGCTTTTGTTTGAAGTCGGTTTTTATTTTTTTTGTTAAAAAGTTTTTATTATTTAATTCAATTTTCTTGTCAATGGGCTTAATATGCCGATAAAGTGTTTGCTGTCAGAAATCCTAAAAGTTTTAATAGAAATTGAATTTTTTTTACTGTTGAACAGGTTTATCGCAGTGCAATGCTCAACGTTTTAAAACAAAGCTATTAAATATACCAATAACAAAGACATCTAGGGATACATCTGAGTGAAGAAAGGGTATTTCACTAACTTCCTAGCGACTTATCCTTCACCTGGTTATATGTAAGCTTATGTAAATATTTTTTTTAATATTTCAAAAGTTAGTTAAATAATTATACCATTATCGTATCCACTTCACTTTTATTTTAATTCTGAAATTTCTATAACTCTCTCCTGACTGAAAATGTCTGAAGATATTTTCATTCTTGAATGCGCTTTTAAAAGACAACTAGATTAAAGTTGGTTGTATGTCTTCTTACACTATATTTTCATTTATTAAAAATAATGATAAAAATATTTTTTTTAATTTATTTATGTACAAAATAACATGAAATAAAAACAGATACCACGTGTACAAAGGATGACTTATCTCTTTGATAGATTTCTACCAGAAACCCTCCAGCGTCAGAAAAAATAAAAATAATAATAAGGTGTGGTGTAGTTACAAACTACAAACATCAATTATTATAAATATATACATATACAAACATACATACCTACACATATACATACATACATACTTACATAGATACTTATCTACATATAACATATTTTTAATGTTAGAGAATATTTTTTATTATTTTAGTATATTGGGCAGGTCGTTTGGTGACTCCCCCCCTCCCCCCTCCCCCAACGTGCGTTCACCTTGTCGTGGTGGGGGGGGAGGCTCAGCAGTGCCCGGCAATTCAGCCGGGCGCGAAGCCAAGAAACGCACTGGGAGGTGGCCCACTTTGGTGGGCGGTGGGAGGTGGCCCTCTTCGGAGGGCGGTGTACCATGCGGGTTGCTCCTGGTACTTCTCTGATAGCAGAGTGGACCTTGGAGCAACCCCGTGGTTGTTGTGGTCTGCTTCGGCAGACCTGCCGTCGGGGCGTCGTAGTTGATGCGTAAGCGATCCTGCGACGCCCCATTAAGACGGGGGAAGGTTTTGTTGGGTTTTAGTGGGTAGTACTGGCTTTGCTGGTGAGTCCCACACCTCGTGCGTAAATGCATTTCCCAACGTTAAAATAAAAAGGTCGGTTGGTGTCGATGTAATATTCTGAATAAGTAAGACTTGATTATATTCAACCCTTTTTAACGTCCCACTGCTGAGCACGAGCCTTCTTTCAATACGAGGGGGCTCAGGTCATAGTCCACCACGCTGGCCAAGTGTGAGTTGGCGGATTGCACATGTCTTTCTAAAAGCTTTAATGTATATCAATAAAATATTTGTTGGAAACAGTTAGTTTTTTTTATAAATAGGTACATTCTATTCACATAACTTTTCTGAAAATTTTCAATATTGGTTATTGTCGATTTTCTACCACTGGGCGACGAACTTTTACAAATTTCTATGTCTAACTTAGAGACTGTATTAATATATGCAAAAAGTAAAAATCTACACGTATTTTTGTGATGAACAATCATACGAGTAACCAATAGATTAAAGCACAGCCCTAATCTAAAACAATTTATATCATCGCAATCACTCGCAGTTATTACGCTCGTTCCGTGGAACATTATTGTTAGCGTTACAATGCCATATGAAACTTACATTTCTTGACTCACATAAAAAGGGAATGCAGGTAATACTACCAATTTATGTATGTATGTGTGTACCATGGAAATAAATAATTTAGCAGCTTCTAAACTGTGGCATCGTCCATATAAAGATTCAAACTTCAGAACGCCTAAGATAACCCTTACAAGTTTTTTTTAATGTTAGGACAAAATATTCAATAAAAAATCATTAACCTGTTTTCTAGAAATTATTTTTCCAAATTATGATTTAAATCTATACTTGTATATTGTCGGCGCTTCTCCCTCTCACCAGGCGCGTGACGTATACGTCGCGCGGGTGGGGTCCCCGCCCGGCCGCTAATCTATACTATAATAAAACAGTAGAGGTCGAATGTCTGTACATAGCAAAAAAATGCTAAAAACCGAGTCAGGGGGATGTAAGAAGACAAATAGAACAAATCTAGATTTTTTCAATTTATTTTTGTTTCTCTGTCTGTTTGTCTGTTTGTACGGGCTAACCTCCGAATCTATTGGACCGATTTAAATGAAATTTTGCATGGTGGTACCTTATATCCCCGGGCAACACCTTAGATATTTTTTGTCCCGGAAAATTAAAGAGTTCCCGTGGGATAGTTAAAAAACTATAATAACTTATACAACTTATGCACCTAATTTAGTAAAATTTAACATTCTGATAATGCCGGTCAAACAACAGGTTACTTTTCATCCGGGAAAAATGAACGGTTTCCGTGGGAACAAATAGATCTCTATTAGTGTTTTTCTAGAGGCGAACCCGAGCGAAGCGAGGGTGAGCCGCTAGTATTGAATAAAATTGTAACTGAGCCGAATCTGTACATTTTAAATAGTTTTTGGAAAATCTTATTGAGATAGTCATTATTATCGATACAGAGGCCAAATCTATAGTTTTTAGAATTTTAGTCTGTCTGTCTAGGAACGAATTACGAAAAAATCACTAGAAAGATCTTTATGAAATTTGGTACGATGATAGCTAGTTATTCGGTTCAATATATAATATAATTTTACTGCGGGAAAATATCTCATCTCTGAGAAATCTATATTAAACGTTAAAGCTATTGTTTTACTGAAATGTTGACTACAGTATATTAAGACAGTACGTATTAGTTGGCTCCTCGGGGTTAATCTCGTAACCTCTTATGCTCGTTATGTGCTAGTTATTCCAATTAGTTATCAGGAATCTTACTAATATTATAAAAGTGAAATTTTAGATGGATGTTTGGATGTTTTTATGTTTGTTCCTTAATCACGCTAGAACAGCTGAACAGATCGGAATGAAATTTAGCACAGAGATATATTATAGTCTGGAATAGCATAGGTTACCTTTTATCCCGGAAAAATCTACGGTTCCCGTGGGATAGATATGTTTTCGTTTTTGTAGATCCAAACCCGAACGCAGCGAGGGTGAGCCGCTAGTTAAGTATATCATTCAAAAAGTTCATGCGATAATCTTTTTAATAACAATAATTAATTCAGTCCTATTAGGTTCGATTCACACTATAGTGCCGGGAATAATTCTCCTAAGTTTTCATAGTTCTCGGTATGATATCGATTTATTTTGTTTATTAGCCTTAGGGTTATCAATAAAATAACTTTTGGAAGCAGTTATTTTTTTATATAGATAGGTAAAATTTATTCATATACGTTTTCCTCAAATTTTCAATAATGATTTTGGTCGAATTATAACCAACGAACAGACAACAGTACTTATAAATAAGCAAAACTACGAACTCCCTTATTCTAAGTCAGTTAAAACAATCAAAACAAAAGCAGAAACTATTTTAAATACCGGGTCCCTCAACGTGTGCGTGTCAACACGCATGGCGGTTTCCTGCCTATAGATTGCCATGAAGGACTTATATACATATTTAGAAAGAAATCCAATAAATTTATCATGCTGTTTATTATGTAACTCTAAAAGAAAAACTAGTCAAGATTGACTGATTTGTAAGTATATATTATATAATTACAAAGTAAAACTGTTGTATGTTACAGTTTTTTGGTAAGCAATTTCTCTTATTCTATACATATAATAAAATTGTAACTAAGCCGAATCTGTACATTAAATATTTTTTGGAAATCTTATTGATATAAACATTAATATCGATACATAGGTCTGTCTGTTACCGCATCACAGAAAAACCACTGGAGGGATATTTATGAAATTTGGTATGGTGATAGCTGGTCACCCGGGTCAACATATAGGACTTTTTACTGCGGGAAAATGTCTCATTTCTGAGAAAAAATACAAAAACTGCAATATAAGAGAATACTAATATGTAAAACCTATGAATTTGGTTTTTGGTCATCTGAACGCGGGCGGAGCCGCGGGCAATGCTAGTGTAATATAAATATCTATATATCTCTACATAAATAGGCAAATACAAAATAGTTCAGTATCTTTTGTCTTCTATGTTTGTCAACAGATTTTCTTTTATTTTTTTGTACAGGAACTATGGGCGAGCACTAGTATATTTAAATATATGTACGTACTAGCGACTGCCCCTCACGTCGCTCGGTTTCGTCCCTAAGTGATTCTTTAAATTGACATAACTTCTTCATTTATGAACCGATTGAAATAAAACAAATACTAAACGTTAAGTGACGCTTACCACAAGATATTAATGAAAATCGCACCCAAATGGATTAAGCCATTTCTGAGATTAGCGCGCACAAACGCACAGACAGGCAAAAATTCTAAAAAATATTGTTTATATTGCTTATATAAATATTGCTTATATAAAGATCCCTGACAATAGTTTTTTCTTAAATACCTTCCATGTATTGTATTGACAAAGGAACATGGTATTTTCATGTTTTATACGAATGATGAAGGATTTCTAAGAAAACCTTATTTACAAACAGCACCTATCAAATGAGCAGATACTAAATTTCTATTAAGAAATCATGCTGAGAAGTTCCTGTAACATTAATAAAATAGATGTTTTACGCTAAGTATTTTGTCATTATCTCTTTCTTGAATTTAAATAAATACTCGTAAGTACCTGACACTGCTTTATTTCAACCTAAAATAGACTAATGTTACAAAAGACTTCAAATACTAAGCTAAAATTGTAAGCGTGTCTTAAGACGTGTAGCGAAATCATTGTATCCATCTATCATATAAATAGTATGAATAAGAAGCTATTTGTGTCTGTCTGTTTGTGCGCTTAGTTCTTCTAAATTATGCTTTAATTTGTACGAGTATTGGCTGGCACCGACTTCGAAAACATCTGATTAGGTATCTATAGTATATAAAAGCTACCAATAAGTTATTTTTTAATTATTAGTGTTTTTTGAAGAGTTTTTTCTAAAAAAACTTTTTCTATTCTTAATGTAAACGTACATAATAGTAGCAAAGTAAGAAGAATGTATTTTAAAAATTCAGTTGGTGAAAAATCAAATATCTCCTATTTTCTACACTTAGGGTTAGTTTTCTATTTCAAATTCAAATTAAATCTCTATTCAATTAAAAAAAGAATTATCGAAACCGTGTAAAAACGAAACACTGTAAAAAGCTATGCGTGGTCAAACAAAAAAATATACATGTCGAATTGAGAACCTCCTTTTGTTTTGTCGGTTAAAAAGAAATTTAGGAGATCCACGCAAAGCAGGGGTTACATACCCAGTGTTATATAATGAATACGTGCATATTATAAAAAAAAAGTAAAAACTGGTCTTTACGAAAAAAGAACTTAATTTCCAATTAAAAGCTTTTCGGAAGCTTTCCAAAGCTTCCAACTTCCTTATACATAAAACAAAATTAGCCATTTTCGAAACATCATGTGGTGATATTTACCTCATCATACTGTGAAACTAAATTATAAAACTAATTTCAACCAGTATATTTGGAGAGTTGGAAATTCTAAACGCAGTATTCTCTTTTCAAAGCATTAATAAATCTCCATTATTTTCAAATGAAGGTGAAATAAGTGGATTTCAAATTTATTCATACATAAGACACAATAATATGGTTGAATTCATACAATGTGCAGTTTACACGTTTTTATGTACCTTTTTTGTACTCATATATATATATATATATATATATATATATATATATATATCTATATAGTATCTGTAACTATTCATCAATGATTCTTTTTACCCGACAGCGGCTAAGCCCAAAAGAGGGTTATTTAGACAATAGTTTATATTTAAAAAAAATCTACGACAACAGACAGACTGTCAAAAAACACTACTCCAAGGCTGAATAAAATATTTTTAAACAATTTTAAATTCTTCATTGAGTATAGTATGTAAAAATAGTATGTCATAGAAATATTTCATAATAACTTATCTATACAGATAAATAAAATTAAAGTGTCTGTTTGTAATGTCAAAATAACAGCTTTTTACTAAATGCACATGAAATTGTGGTACTTTTAAGAAAATCACAATTTTTAAATTTTTATCTGTCTGTTTAGTCCGGCTCATCTCCGAAACGGCTGGACAGATTTTTACGAGACATCCACTGGCAGATAGCTGTTATTATAAGAAGTAACTTAGGTTATTTTTAGCTTAAAAAAAGAATTAGGCTTCCGCTGAAAAAAAATAAAAGGTCTATATATAAACTAATTTTATTATATAATAAAGTTGCTAGCTTATAGTATGAACTAAGCTAAACCAGAATAAGTTAAAAACTGTTTAGTCGTTACATAACACATGAGTCAGCTATGCGTGCCTCGACGCCCCGGAGTTGTTAGTCGGTTTGCCAAAATTATGTATATTAACTATCTTGTATAGAGCAACTATTAAATTGTGAAGTTTTAACAATAGTTGGTAATTGTTCAACGTCGCGACATTTTCGTACAGAATGTATATTGTATTCAGCCCTTTTTGACTTCACATGTCTTTCGAAAACTTGGTAGGTTCTCTCAGGCATGCAGGTTTCCTCACGATGTTTTCCTTCACCGTAAGGCAAGTGGTAACCATGTTAGAAATGATTCACACATGAAAATATCAGAGGTGCGAGTGTCGGGATTTGAACCCGCTTCACTCGGTTTCCCAAGCGAGCGCGTTACCACTGGGCTACCACTGCCTGTATATATATATATATATATATATATATATATATATATATATAGATTTTATTATAGATGCAATGGTTATTGAAAGACAGTATCAATTTTTGCTGACTTAAAAAGCATTGAATACCACATTCACAGCTTAAAAATTTAAAATATATACACAAAAATACCTGTACAGGATTTGAATATGTCGTTGAAGTCAATCTGTATACAAGTTAACTCTCTTGTTAATATTATGGTTTTTTTATTAAATTTATTATTCAATGATCATGATGTTCAAATAAATATATTATATGTACATATGTAGTGCAATTTCAGAATTTACACACAGGTTTCTCCCGTGATCATGATTACTGTAAAGCATTCGAAACCAAAAGTAAAGATAAAACCTCGAAAATATCAGGTATAGTTTTATTTAAAATGTTAAATATTCTCGTAAATCTAAGAAAGTATTATTCTGTACATATCTTATCTCAAAATAGATACATTATATCAGCATATACACCTCTACTAAGAAGTTTCAGTGGAAACAATTAAGAATTACCTACCCCTTTAAAAATCAAAAGAACATACCCGGTATTTGACAAAACATATTTTCTTCTATCAAGAATCGAACTTGCGATTCTTAACACTTTATAGGTTGATTCCCCATACATACTTTCATCCCTATTTTCACTCCCTTGAGCGATGATTTCTGGAAGGATCTTTCTTCTTACCAAATTTCATCTAAATCGGTCCAGTAGTTTCGAAGCTTATTCGGTACAAACAAACAAACAAAAAATCTTTCCACTTTATAATATAAGTATAGAAAAACGCCATGAAAACTGTTTTTAGTTTTGTTTTAAGATTTTACGCCCAACTTCTTTATTTTGCAATGTTATTTCACCAAAATTTATTTCACCAACAAAATGATAAAGCGAAGTCAGCAGTGCGTGCCGACGCTTCCGAATAGTTAGCTTTGGCGCCAAAATTACATTTTATTACCCACCCATATTTCTACACTGTGTCTGAAAAAATTAACTTTAGTTTTACCTCATATGACGCTCTATATTTTAAGTTTAGGCTTTTGTGTATGAGGTGTACTTGTAAAAATATTAAAGTAGATTTTTCATGACAAATGTTTTTAACACACATACAGGAGTGCTAATTATCATCTCAAATTTGGATTATATACTCAAAATTTGGCGTTTTAAGAGATTTAACATCTTGAGCTACACTTTTGTAATTTAATTTAGTTTTATTTTTTTATTTTTTCAGTCCGATGGGATAGTCCAACTGAAGAGAAAACAAGCGCAAGACTGACTTTCCCAAACACAGACAACAAACAACATCAACTTTTCATCTCCAGGCTGCAACCTGGTTTTAGCAACTCAGGAGTCGAATTGAAGACCACACAAGCTAGCAACTGGCCGAGTTAGCCAGTTTTTTGCAATACACAATACAATTGTCTGTATTATATCTATACTAATATAATATAATAAAGAGATAAAGCTTGTGAGTTTGTGACGTTGCAGGGGGTAATCTCTGGATCTACTAAACCGATTTAGATGAAATTTGGCAAGAAGATAATGTAAGACCCTGGGGAGGACATAGAATACTTTATATCCCGGAAATTATCCCTTAAGGGGGTGAAAATGGGGATGAAAGTTTGTATGGGGAATCAAGCTAGGGACGAACCCGAGCGAAGCGAGGGTGAGTCGCTAGTTCATAAATAAATTACTATTGCTGTCATGAAAAAATTAACTAACATTTCATGCTCTTTCGCGTCATTAATACAAGTGATGATTTTTACATCCTCGTATATGGTATTAAAGCTAGGTAATACACATTTAACATAGGAAGTTGCCCTATGTGCCTAACAGTACCATACGAGTGTTACTCCCGGTTATAATCTATGTACCTACTGAAGTTCCACTATAACCGTCACAACATAAATAAAAACTTTCGTATTATTTTCCATCTCTCTATTTTCTATTCAGTCCTTTTTTAACGTCCCACTGCTGGGCACGGGCCTCCCTTCAATACGAGGGGGATCAGGCCATAGTCCACCACGCTGGCCAAGTGCAGGTTGGCGGACTTCATATGTCTTTCGAAAACTTGCTGGGTTCTTTCAGACATGCAGGTTTCCTCATGATGTTTTTCTTCACAGTAAGGCAAGTAGTAATCATGTTAAATGATTCGCACATGAAAATATCACATGTGCGAGACCCGGGATTTGAGCCCACTTCACTCGGTTTCCCAAGCGAGCGTGTTACCACTGGACTACCACGGCCTCAATTTTCCATCTATTTCCCATTATTTGTTAACTATTATTTCACTAAAAAGTATCGAAGGTTATTGATTAGTGAAATAATAGTTAGAAAATAATGAACTTTTAATGAATTTGCCAAACAAAACTGGTTTTCAAATAAGCTGTTGAATAATTTCTTAAGTAACGTCAAAAATTTTAGTTTGTTTGTTGTGTTTCTACGAAATATAATTTTGCAGAAATACAAAATTAGCAGAAACTTTCACTTCATTTCTAAACTTAAAGCGGAGCTAGAGCCAATTGTAAGATATTGTTTCATTTAAATCTTACTAATTCGTATTAATATTATAAAGTTTGTGAGTATAGATGTTTGTTACTTTTTCACACCAGAACGGCTGAACGGATCTGGATGAAATTTGGCACATAGATAGACTATAGTCTGGAATAATACATAGGCTCCTTTTTATCTCGGAAAAATGTACGGTTCCCATGGGATAGGTTTGTTTTTGTTTTCCTAGAAACGAACCCGAATAAAGCTAGGGTGAGCGGCAAGTATTTAAAATCTGAAAGTTTAGATCTTTGGATGTTTGGATAGATGTTTGTTACTCAATTACGCCTTTGTTTCGAAAGTGTGGACATATAACATTTTTTATGACATGTTGGTTATTGAGACTCGAAACCTATCAACGAGATTTCGATATTACTTGACCGCGGTCATTTTTGCTCTTTTATTATCATGTTGGTTTTCTTAATTATCTATTGTTATTGATAAGCCCTTTGTTAATTTTTATGTAAAAGGGAAATATTTCCATATGGATTTTTTTTAATTAAAAGTACTTATCTGTTTGTTTTATATTTATTAAATTAAGTAATCGCCTTTTGTAAAAAATACATCCTTTACTCTGGGTAGACTTTTCCTGAGGATAAAACGTAATCTATGTTTTTATTGAAATATTCTCATTAAAATTGGCTTAGCCCTATCGAGAATAAGCGGGTATTATTAGAAAAACGCTGAGATAACTTGTTTTTGTGGCTCTTTTTGAACTTAATCGTGCACTCTCAGACGACTACGGAAGTATAGAATAATCAGTACCAAACTATATAACTTTTGTTTTTTTTAACCGATTCCCAAAAACGAGGAGGTTCTCAATTCGTCGGAATCTTTTTTTTTATGTATGCTCACCGATTACTCAAAGATGCCTAAACCGATTTGGCAAATTTTTATTTTGTTTGAAAGGGTATACATCCCAGGTGGTTCCATATAAATTTTATCGAAATCGATTGAGCGGTTTTTAAAAAAATCAACAATAAATATATTTTTTCATGATTTTCATGATTTTTCTTTCATTGATTGCGATATGTGCGTCTAAATTCTACAGTAATCATTATTGAAAATTTGAAGAAAACATTTGAATAGAATTTATAATATCTACATAAAAAAAGAAGGAGGAAAGAGGGAGAAAAGAGCGCTGTATTGTTTTGTCTTTGCCTATTTACCTATATAGACTAGCGACTCACCCTTGCATCGCTTGGGTTCATTCCTAGGTAGAATAGATAAAAAATATATATAATGTATGATGAGTTGTTGTTGGTTGTATTATAACATGTTTCCTGTGGGAATGAGATCCCGCGGTAAAAAGTAGCCTACGTCACTCTCCAGCCCTTCGACTATCTCCGCACAAATAATCACGCCCATCTGTCACTCTGTTTCGAAACAAAAGGAGGACAAACAAACAAACAAACAAACAAACAAACAAACAAACAAACAAACAAACAAACAAACATACTTTCACGTTTATAATATTATGTAAAGAATGGATGTTACACCATATTTAAAATTTTATTGAGAAAGTTATAATTACTTTTTAAAGTGATATGACGTCAGTGTAACTTTTTTGTTAAAAACAAATTGTATTTTCTTCGGAATACGAAAAATGCAACATTTTCTAATTAAAATGTCTTCAATTTTGTAACTTTACTCTGAACAAGTGAAACTTCTGAAGTGACTACAATGTCTCAGGTGTCTTTTGTTAAAATCAACGAGTGCTTTTAAGTAAGTTCCAACGAAATATTCTTGACATAATTTTATATTTATTTTTAAGGAGCTTTTAGTTTTTTAACATGTCAATTTTAAATTGGTCATTTAAAAGCTTTTATTTAACTTGCTTGTTCTTTTCTGTTTTTTTGTTTTATTTTTATTTTATCATTTATTTCAGGTAATATTTACAAAAGGATCTTAAATATGTAAACAGAGGCCAATAGTATATATACCTTAAAACTAACATAATATATATTAATTATAAAACTTAAAAACTATTTAACGTCGACGACGACGATGACGTTTTACCAGTTCAAATTTTTCTAATTTAGTTTTAGTAATGCATTTTCATGGTATTTTCATGAAAGCTTGAGGCGTAAATATGTAAATAAAATTTGAACTATATATTATATAAGATAATATTTAAATGTTTATATTTATCTTACCTTTTTCAGATGAGTTTGACATATGAGCCAAGATTTCGAAAGAAATCTCTTTTTAAGGTTACGTGTTTGATCTGTATGTATGTAATTTTGTCCAATCCTATGTTCCCTCGTAAATACTAAACGGCTTAACCGATTTTGATGATTCATATATCGTTCGATTTGTCTTAATAACGCGAATGTCATAACTATAACAATATTATTAAAAATTAAAATTACTGATCAGTCTCAGGTCAATTTGTGCCCTTAATTATTTTTTTTGATTATCGTGTGGGATATTAAGATAAAGGTTTTTAAAAGGCGATCACATAAATATACGCAACTTATATGTAATTTCTCTGTCTATCTGTCTGTTTGGGAACGTATCACGAGAAAACCGCTAACAGATTTTGATGAAATTTGATATGAAGACAGCTAGTTATACGGGTCAACATATAGGATATTTTTTAAAGCGGGAAAATATCTTATCTCTGAGAAATTTAGACTAAGCTGCAAAGTATAACTATTTCTATATTATTCTTTGCCAAGTTCGGAACATTCAATATATTCCCATTTAAAATATATCTATATCAATTTGATACGATTTTATTCTTCAAAGAAATTAAGTCATCCAATAAAATTATTTCGCCGCCGCTCTCCAATGAGATTTATTTTCGATCTCGACTGTCGTGATCCTGTTTGTATTCAGTTATTTTATATCGAAACGTAAACTACTTTTAAACCTTCTGATTACTTCCATTGATACTTGACGATTGATATTTCAGAAGATAATAATGTTTGAACGCTGTTTTATTTATCTGTTTTGGATATTAGTTCGGAATTTTGAATTTGCGAGATAGATAGAAATTGCTACACATTGTTATAAAGCTCTTTATGTACAGGGTACTATGTTCTTTTTTACGTACAGGCAAAGCTTTTTTTTAAGTTTGTTTTTTTTTGTTTTCTTTTGATTAGTCTACTATAATATAGTTATCTATACTGGGTGAAACAAATGTATGGTATATGGAAGAAAAGTACCTTAAATATTGAAGTTATCAAGATATGCTCAAAGGAAAAATTGTTTTATTTAAAAAAAAATTAATATTTAAAAATTAATAATTAAAATTAATGCTTGTATTATAGCATTTATTTTTTAAAAAAGCTTACCTGAACCGGAAATCGAACTAAATAAAAATGGAAAAAAGGACACCAACACTATTTTATCAAATTAATCGATAGTCTATGGTAAGGATAAAAGCTCTCAAACAAGCATTGTATCTTACATAGAATTAAAGAAAACTATGAAATTTTACAAATTATACATATCGTCTGTAACATAGTGGATAAAACGCATTGGACATGTAAGAAAAGTGTCTTAATCACTGAAAATACCGGAAAAACAAAAAAACAGCAAATAAAGTAAAATAGAAAGAAATGATCAAGATGTTTATATCATTTTCAGTTTCGCACTATTTACAAATAACTAAATGGTTGCTTAAACTTACTTTGCCTTAGAAATATGTAGGTATACTTAGATATGTGTATGTTAAATAAAGATTAATAATAATTATGGAGGAATTTTTAGGTAATTTGACTTCATAAAAAAAATCCAGTTTGTTTTTTGTTGACATTTTTTTCGCCAGTTCTTCTCAGGTCTGAGGCTATTTCATTCCGAACTGGTAGTAGATTCATGACTTTCAGTAAAAAAAGTAATAATATATCATCATAGACATCTGTCACATCCAAGGGCCAAGTCATTCTATTTAACAAAGATATCTAATATTGGTACGGTCTCTAAAAATGTTTTTATTCAACTTATTAGATAACAATTTATGACAAAATTGTTGGATAGATTCTTCCATAGATAGGTACTGAATAAATAAACCGACTTGGTTTTACATAAGATCTCACAACTTTTTGTGGTAGAAGAACTGTGTTGCGAGACTTGCATTTTTTTACATGTTATGTTTTTGATATGATATATTGTACAACACGTTTTGGCCAATTACAAGATACAAGTATATATTTTAATTACACTCACTATATAACAGTTACAATTGGCCGAAATACAACCACAAAAAACACTAATATTCATTACTCCTTGTTTATTAAAACGCTACTGTGAATTCTGAACAAATTGCTTGTTATTGCTATACGAGTATATAGACACCTGCTAACAAAATAATTGTAATTTAGTATTATTGCTATTAAAATTTGTGTTTAAAATGTATTATGAACATACCAATTAATATTTTTTTTAAATATTAAAAGAACGCCATTAACAAGAAAGAAGTGATTGAATTGAATCAATACTGAATTATCATTTTGAGTTATGACTTTTCATTAAGGAACATTTTCGTTTTAATTTATATATGTACAATTGGGGTATCGTTTGGGTGCGCCCCTGGGTGTCTTGCATTTATAATATTCCCATACTTGCTTCCCTTGATCTTCGTTATAAAACTAAAGGGTGATTTTCAATAAATATAATATACCAGAATCATCTTTATGTCTCGAGCAGCAAAAACATAACACTTTCATGCTTTCATTCTGCCCCGTTTAAGTTTTATTTTCGAGACAATGCTATCTTCCTCTCCAAGGTCCATACCATCTGTATACCAAAATTCATGTAAATTGGTTGAGCGGTTTATGTGTGAAAACGTAACAGACAGATAGACAGAGTCACTTTCACATTTATAATATTAAAGTAAGGATTTCTATTTCTTTTGCACGTTACCACCTTCATGCTACATATAAAAACGTATTTCTGTTCGCAATCACATTTTCTTATACATATGATGACACATTTGGCTACGTTTTTAGTGACCCTTGCCGTGCTAACGGTCGCGGGTTCAAATCCCGCTAGGGGCATTCATTTATGTGATGAGCACGAATGTTTGTACTCCAGTCATGGGTGTTTATATCATAATATGTATGTATTTAAAGTTATATATATGTAGTGTATCAACTATCTGGTATCCATAACACAAGCCTCATAACTTACCATGGAACTAGATGGTGTTGTGTGGTAATGACCCAACATATTTATTTATTTATATTTTTTTACTTTACTATTTATTTTCATTTGTTAAATATCTGTATAATAAACAACAGATGGACGTCTAAACTATAAAAATATTTACAATCCCCGATATCCCATATCCCTTATCAAAAATTCACGACCTTATATTATGATGAAAGCTCAAATGTCATTACTCTAAATGTCACGTGCTGTAATAAGTATATATAAAGCTTATATTACAAGTTAAAGCATCAGTGCTCATAGAAATGAAGGTTTTATGCAAAACATAATGCACACATTGGTCATTCAAGTCGCATGTATTAAACAACCCTCTATACTTTACTTATCTCTCGCAAACAAAATGGGTCGAAAGTCATTTTACCGATAAAAATCTCTGTGTTTGATGAACTTTCACTGAAAATACTTCAAAAAATGACGGCTTTTTAATAGGAGTTTGTAGAAAGTTTTACATATACAAAAGAGCTTTGAAAGCTCGTGGACTGCTTTAATAATAAATTGTTTATATATGGCTGACATAATTGCTGCGGTTCACACTTTAAAGTAATGAGTTCGATAATGAAACTTATTTTGAAGTTTGGAGTTCATGATACCTAATATAATCTTGTTTGTTAATAATACTATGGTCCAGTGGCTAGCATGTACGGTTGAAAATTCGGAGGTCGTGTGTTCAAGTCTCGGATCGGGCCAAGTTCTGTTATTGAGTCTTTCTATTTAAAAGTCTGACTATCAGACATCATATTTTGTTACTGTTTTACTCAAAATCAGTTAAAAATTTAGTGTTATATATAAGTTTATATAATACTTTTTAATTTTCGATTACTGACGACACGTTTGGCTCAGTTTGTATTGACTCTACTTGCTGTGCCAGCGGTCGCGGATTGGAGTCCCGCTGGTGGCATTCATTTGTGTGATGAGCACGAATGTTTGTACTCCAGTCATGAGTGTTTATATTTATAATATATATGTACTTAAACATATATGTGTAGTGTATCAACTATATGGTATCCATAACACAGGGATCGTAGCTTACCATGGTACTAGACGGTGCTGTGTGGTAATGTACCAACATATTACTTTTAATATTATACTAAAAATTATATATAAACCACTTTAACTTTAAAAAAATATACGCAAAGCATATTTAAATAGTACTTTTCACATTAAATCGTTAAGCCAGTTCACATTTCCACGCCGTTAAAACCAGATGTCACGGACGCAGATTTGTGGGCAGCACTGAGTGGACTTACATGGTATCATTTACATAAATTGTTTTAACACGGTCGACGGGATTTTTGAGCCATCGCGATCTGATATAAATGGTGTATACTTGTTGTTTATATAAAATCTAGTTATATAGCATGGCTTTGTCTGCGTACACAATAAGACGTTAAGATTGCTTCCCACTGCTGGGCACGGGCTTTCTTTCAATGAGAGGGGGATCAGGCTTCCACGCTGGCCAAGTGCGGGGCGGACTTAACATGTCTTTTGAAAACTTGCTAGGTTAGGCATAAAAATATCATTTTACAATGGCTTTCAAATTTTCAATAGATAACTAAAATCTTACTATTATATATTAAATGCGAAAGTTTGGATATTTGGTAAAGTGATAGATTATAGTCTGGAATAGCATGTAGGCTACTTTTTATCCCGGAAAAATGTAAGGCTCCCATGGGATGGATTTGTTTTTATTTTTCACTAGGGACGAACCCGAGCGAAGCGAGGGTGAGCTAGCTAGTTGTAGAGTTATTTTGT
This sequence comes from Brenthis daphne, assembly GCA_947093115.1. Classification (NCBI taxonomy): domain Eukaryota; kingdom Metazoa; phylum Arthropoda; class Insecta; order Lepidoptera; family Nymphalidae; genus Brenthis; species Brenthis daphne. Next base: position 14,432,918 of record OX352482.1, on the reverse strand, counting down.
TTAAACTAAAATAAAACATAACTAAGATCTATATATATTTATGGCTTTTTACCTTGAGGTTGACCTCTTTTCTACCTTTAAGGCTGGGCTGTAATAAATTATAGCATATCATCAATTTTCCGGAACAATCTGATGAGATAATCTATACTAATATTATAAAGAGGAAAGATTTATTTGTTTGCTTGTACCGAATGTGGCTCCGAAACTACTGAACCGATTTATATGAAAATTGATATTTGGACTAATACTAATGTCAATGATCTTAAACTAAATAATAATATAGACAGAACCTCATACAACTAAATATGAAGCCAAACAATATTGTTTTTAAACATTATACAAATATTAATAGAATATTCATTGCTGTGATAAGTAAATAAATGTTAATAAATAAAAATAGCACACGTATTTAATTATAATAAAATAAACTTTTATAAGATATTAATAATAATAATAAATACTCTTTATTGTACACCCACAAGAGAAAAAAAGAAAAAATGTTCAAGAAAAAAATAAAAAGAGCTATGTACAAGAGGCGGCCTTATCGCTAAAACAGCGATCTCTTCCAGGCAACCTTAAGGTGTTGGAATTGACAAACTGTAAGAGGTAAGGGGTGTGAATAATAGTAATTATTCACACAGCAATAATAATAATTTAAAAAAACAGAAATAATAATAATAATAATTTTTAATATATAATATTATATACATTTTTAATACTATGAATAAATTTACATATCAAAAATACATACATATGTACATAATAATAATATTATATTATTACTTTATCTCTCTTTCAAAGGGAAGATAGGTTATGCTTAAAAATACAAAACAATATAGTATTATTTTTATTATCCATTATTATTGAAATTTCTCAAAAAATCAAAATAAGCGACTAAAATCTATATATTCATCAGGATCATTTATAATTTTCTGAAAACCTTTTGGAAATATACTATTTACATCATAACAACAACATCTATAACAAGAAAAAAAATATTTCTTAAATGTTTATTTTCATACAAAAATAAAAATATTTTTATTACACCTTCTAAACGGTAAAGTTCTAGCATCTGGCCAAGTTTAAATGAGTGAGAGCCACTTCCGACACCCCTCCACTCTTCCCCTCCACCGGTCACGCGCTTTCTTTTGCTAAATGCTGGACTATTACCGCCTAAAAGGACCAATAAAAATACTTTTATTTTTGTAAAATGTATATATATATCACAAACTCAACACACAGACAGATAGGCAAGATAATATTGTATGGTTATATAAATAAAAATCTGAAAAATATATGAGAATGAAATGTGGGTAACGCCCAAAAAATATGTCATTTCCATACAATTTTTAACGTTTCTATATGAAAGCGATTGGAGAACACAGCGCTGTTATAAAAAAATATTATGTTTGAAAATTACATTATTAATAATTTGTATATAGATTTTAGCTGTAATATGGGTAAGCCAGAGATAATGATAGTCCATGAAAAGCGGTGATAGCTCATTGGTAATGTGCTGAAAAAGCTAATGAAGCGGGTACGAATCTCGGTTCTCACTTCTTTGAAAAAAATATTATTAGTATTATTTAGGTAGGTACATTATATGTTGACAAAATTATTCTAATAAATATTGCCTCAACTTCTTTATCATCCTAAAATATCAACCATGAAAAATTTTATCTCTATTTATTAACCCCAGACGCAAGAGGAGGGGTGTTAGTCTTGTTTTTTGAAAGGTGCGTTAATCGAGAATGTTTTATTTTAGACGGTAAAAAAATATAAACAACTTCCACAGATCTAATTCATTCGAAATTTGGTATCCCGTTATTTCAATGACATTGAAAAAATATGGTAACCTTGGCCTGATGCTACAGCGTGATAAATATTATAAATAAATATGTTGGGACATTAACACACAGCATCATCTAGTTCCATGGCAAGCTACGATCTACGGCTTATGTTATGGACACCAAATAGTTGATATGCTACACGTATATAAATTTTAATGACATATATATTATAAATATAAACACTCATGACTGGAGTACAAACATTCGTGCTCATCACACAAAAGAATGCCCTAAGCGGGACTCGAACCCTCAACTGCTGGCACAGCAAGTAGAATCACTACAAACTGAGCCAAACGTGTCATCTAAGATGCTCAGCTTTTCACTAAATTACTGCAGATATATCCTGAGAAGGCTTTTTGAAATTGCTTTTTGAAATGGTTATTTTGTTGCGAGTTTTTTTAATTGTTCATTTAATTTCTTAATTGTTTAAACAACATCATAGATGCGAAGTAATCTTCAAAATATCTTATTACTAAACAAAATTTGTTCTATTTTAAAAACAAATTGTAACAGCTTTTTTCATTTAACGACTTACTATTATTCACTAACTAGGTAAAGGTGAAGCTACACTAGGCAAGCTATAAAACACTGTGTCAAATAAACGGGCACGTACATTAAGATTTGTTGCACTGTTAGTTCTATAAGTAACGTGAGTTGTGTTCTAAAGATGTAGTTGGTTCGAATCCGCTTCGTAAATAGTTTAATTATATTTTTTAAAGGACGTATACTTACAACTTCTAATACTTGTAATTTGTAGTTGCCATAATTTAACACTGTTCTAGTGTTAAAATATGTCAAGTTCAAACAGACAATAATAATAATAATTAATTGTTTTCCTATGGAATAAGAATTTTCTTTTAAATTAATTTTAATATTTTTTGGGACAACGGCTCACCCTCACTTCGGTCGGGTTCGTCCCTAGTGGAAAACAAAAACAAATCTATCCCACGGAAGCCGCATATTTTTCCGGGATAAAAAATAACCTATGGGCTGTTCCAGACTATAATCTTTCACTGTGATAAATTTCATCCAGATCCGTTCAGCCGATCTGGCGTGATTGAGTAACAAACATCCGTCCATCCAAACTTTCGCATTTATATAGTAGTAAAACAAGATTGTGTTTCATTTTTATATATACCTAGATATTTTATACATACACTTGCTTTTGACTACGGATTCACTCATATAGTTTATTTATGCGTTATTATTTCACTACTGAAATATACCGTTACTTAATAAATAGGTTTTATTAAAGAACTAGCATTGCCCGCGGCTCCGCCCGCGTCCAGGTGACCAACAACCAAATTCTTAGGTTTTGCATATTAGTATATTCTTAAAATGCAGTTTTTGTATTTTTTCTCAGAAATGAGATATTTTCCCGCGATAAAAAGTATCCTATATGTTGACCTGGATGTTTAGCTATCACCATACCAAATTTCATCAAAATCTGTCCAGTGGTTTTCTCGTGATGCGGTAACAGACAGACAGACAAAAAATCTAAAAACTATAAAATCGGACTCTGTATCTATATTAATGTCTATTTCAATTAGATTTTCCAAAAAATATTTAATGTACAGATTCGACTTAGAATTTTATTATATGTATAGATGTTATTTTGCAAATCCAGTAATTTCATAAATTGCCGCATTTAAACAAACAAAAACCAAATCTTTCAGCTTTAAGTATTAGTATAGATAGAAAAAAACACCCGCGTATTAATTTACAATGTACGCATCAACACAACGTCTAGTCAGGTATAAAATAATGAAAATTTATGCCACAACGCTATAAGCCTTTTCATGTTGGCTAACGTTAAATGAGATTGTGCAAAAATATTATTATTATACGGATTACTTTTACTGTTGTATGATTGTGTTGTTTTATATCTATACATATAATGAATTTCTGTGTTGAATCTGTACATTAAATTTTTTTTGGAATATCTTATTGAAATAGTCATTATTATCGATACAGAGGCCAAGTCTATAGTTTTTAGAATTAATGTCTGTCTGTCTGTCTATCTGGGAACGCATCATGAGAAAGCTACTGGATAGATTTTGATAAAATTTGGTATGATGATAGCTGGTTATACAAAATATAAGACTTTTTACTGCGAGAATATATCTCATCTCTGAGAAATATATACTAAACGTTAAAACGTAAGGGTGAACCCGAGCGGAGCGAGGGTGAGTCGCTAGTAGCTAACGGAACAAAATATGTGGGACATCAAAAAATATTGAAGTTATTAAGTTTCACTCAAAGCAAACATTCCTTTATTTAAAAGATCAAACTAACTAAAAATGTTTTTCTCAGACATGCAGGTTTTTTCACGATATTTTTATTCACCGTAAGAAAGTCGTAATTATCAGTGTCTCAGCTAGGTATAGATAAGTACAAAAAAATTATATTTGTTTGTAAAAAAATTTTTTTTGTAAAAATTAAAAAAAAATCTTATAAACATACCGTACTTTAATTACGGTTTTACTTTGTGTAGCGAAATAGTGAAAGGATCTTACAAGATACGACGTATAGTTTCTTTAAAGGAATTTGAGGATCAGAATATTTCATGTATATAAAATTACATGACCTACTGAGGATTCATTGAAACCTCTTAACCTAGAATAATAAAATTTTAAGTGTTTTGTTATACTGATGTGAATAATAATAGCACTCTAAGTTTAATAGTCAAAGCTTTATCTTATAATATTAAATGAGCAAGTCTTGTATTTCAGAAACCGCTCTAACGATTTGGATCAAATTTTGTATTTAGATAATTTTGCTTTTTAAGTTTAACTATATATTATTTATCTATATATATATATATATATATATATATATATATATATATATATTTGTGTATGTGTGTATGCTTATTCTTCACGCTGAAAAGGCTGGATAGATTTGGACGAAATGTAGTACCTACAAGATAGACTGTGACCTGGAGTAACATATAGGCAGTCGGGCATCTAAGGGTGCTCCCGAGGAAAGCAAGGGTGCTCGCTTGTTCGTATTATAATCTTAGTAAGTGAATCAATTTATTTTATAAAAAACTTGATAAAATTGCATTTAAAAAGTACATTTAAAACAAAAGTCTTAAAAGCTATTAAAGAAACATGCAATCTCTTAAACACACCATTAACTCTTCGATGTTCCAGAAAGACCAGCAAGAAACTAATAATTGAAGTTGGAAGTGAAATAAAAAAATCCCTTAGAGTACTTACGTCTAGTTGTAACTTTGATTATGCTATTTGTTTGTATATACTTGCATTCGCCCAGTTATCCAAATTCGACGAAAATCATTATTGAAAATTTAAGGAAAATATATATGAATAGAATTTATCTATCTTTACAAAAAAAATGGTTCCAAAAAAAAATTTTTGAAATTTTTTTCTATAATAATTTACCTATAACAATTTATACATAAATACGAAAAGTTTAATTTTATTCTATTTTTTATTTAGTACCTATCAGTAGCGAAGGGTCGCAAGACGATTCCCACCGCCTTTTAGAAATCCAATAATCCATCATTCATTATAAATATTTATTTTTTAAATTAACATAAATAGTAAATAAAAAATCTACTTAAATATTATTATATATTAATTTCTAAAAACAAAATAAAGCCTACAAAAAATCATAAGCAAAGTAATGCTTCGAGCGCAAAAAAGTATTTTTTTTTCATATAAATACCATAATAAGTGTAAGTGTAATTTTCTAAAAACTTTTAATTTATGACTTGGCTCTTTTAAGCTTTTATGTTTTGGCTTGCAGCCACCTCTTTTCACAGCGGCAGAGACATATAACGCAGTTGACATCTTCTAACGTATGAATGAATTATATTGCTTTTTTTCTGGAGGTAAATATCAAAAACTTAAGATTCAAGCGTCTCCAGTAAAATATAAATAGGTAACTAGCATTGCCCGCGGCTCCGCCCGCGTTCAGATGACCAAAAACCAAATTCTTAGGTTTTACATATTAGTATACTTTTACATTGCAGTTTTTGTATTTTTTCTCAGAAATGAGATATTTTCCCGCAGTAAAAAGTATCCTATATGTTGACCAGGATAGCCAGCTATCATCATACTAAATTTCATCAAAATCTATCCAGTGGTTTTCCCGTGATGCGGTAACAGACAGACAGACAGAAAGACAGACAGATAGACAAAAATTCTAAAAACTATGATTTCGGCCTCTGTATCAATAATAAAGTCTATTTCAATAAGATTTTCTAAAAAAAAATTTAATATACAGATTCGGCTTAGTTATAACTTTATTATATGTGTAGATTTGCATAAAATAATGTGTAAAACTAGAACTTATAAGAAGGATAAATATATATATATATATATATATATATATATATATATATAATATATTATATATATGATGTTCTCCTAGCCGATTCCGGCCACGGCGGCCAATCTCAATGAGATTAGCCAACTGCGCAGGAGATATTATAGTGCTCTGTGCAGCCGTACATGCTAGCCACTACACCACCGAGGCAGTTAAAATATATATATTGAAAAAAAAACTCTTAGGCATTATGTTATACAGCAAACGAACCCAAGCGAAGTGAGGGTGAGTCGCTATATATTTCTATAATATTGTTCATACAAAAATACTATGATTGCGATTAAAAATGGGTTGAAAAATACTTTACGACCTATTCTCATAGCTATCAAATATACAAAAAAAATATCATTAAAATCGGTCGAGCCGTTCAGGAAGAGTGCGACCTCAAAGACCGTGACACGAGAAATTTATATTTTAAGTTATACTAAATCAATATGAATAAAAGTAAAATGACTGGTAAAGCAAAAACACAATGTATGTTAGTTAGGTTAGTTTGCTTTAGGCGTGATTTCATACAGTTTCGAGTTTCAAAATCGGTTAATGAAAGCTAATTATAATACTAACTTCGTCTTAATATTAAGTTTTAATAATTCCATCTCACCGTCATTTATCACAGAAATGAGGTCATGAAAAGTTTAACGCAACACGAATGAAAAATAATTTTGATAAGCAAGTTCTCCTTGGAGACAGAATTTTAAACCATAATTATAAGCAACCCCTTAAGGAAGCTATGAATTTTCGAGATAGCTAAGGATCATATCATAAACTTTTAAGTATCTACACTTTAAACTGCACACATCTATACATATAATAAAATCGTAACTAAGCCGAATCTGTACATAGAATATTTTTTGGAAAATTTTATTGAAATAGACTTTATTATCGATACAGAGGCCGAATCTATAGTTTTTAGAATTTTTGTCTGTCTGTCTGTTACCGCATCATGGAAAAACCACTAGAGGGATTTTGATGAAATTTGGTATGGTGATAGCTGATTATCCGGGTCAACATATAGGATACTTTTTACCGTACAAAAACTGCAATGTAAGAGTATACTAATATGTAAAACCTAAGAATTAGGTTTTTCTCATTTGAACGCGGGCGGAGCCGCGGGAAATGCTAGTCTGTACATATAGTAAAAGTGTAACTTATCGTTGTCTATAAATGGAAGTTATTTGAGAAAAACTATTATTAGAATTTTTGTGTGCTTGTCTGTGCGTTTGTCCGCGCTAATCTCAGAAAGGCTTAACTGATTTGGGTGCAGTTTTTACTAATGTATTGTGGTAGCTTCACTTAAGATTTAGTGTTTCTTTTATTTCAATCGGTACATAAATAAATAAATATGTCAATTTAAAGAGTCACCTAGGGACGAACCGGAGTGAAGCAAGGGTGAGTCGCTAGTTTAAAATATATTTAAAATATAGTATATATTTCATATGACGATATTTCATCAAATTCTAAAATTTTTCGACCTCATCTAATTTAATTTTTAGCGATCGGCGATTACAATGTGTTTAAGAAAACATTAAAATTATTATATTTTGCTACACTTATGAAGTATTAATTTTTTTATATTTATTTCTGTCCCAGATATTTAATAAATATTTTTATAGGAATTCCGACTTTGACGGACCGATCCTTAGTTTTTTCCTTAGTTTCTTTTTTGTACGTATTTTGTTTTATTTGTAATTTTTCGTTTCCTAAAAATTTGACTTATTTTGATGTTGATTTGAGTTCTTATGAATGCTAAACCTAGGTGGTGGTTTTCGAATGAAATCCAAAGAAAAACAGACTCTTCAGCTTTCAATATAGAGTATATTTTAGTAAGACGGTAATATTTTTTTTCAATTATGTAACACAAATATCATACTGATTTACAATTTATGTTGTATAATCACCTTATATGGAAATTAAAACCATGACATCTAAAGTACCATATCACCAATATAAATATTTCATGGCGTTAATTCGCTTTGTCCCTTTTCTACACCATAACTCAGCAACGAATCGATGTAATTTTTCACATAGAGTTAGTTTATGAGAGAGTGACGCAGGCTACTTTTGGACTTGGTACGTGTAAGTGGTGCCCATGGGAAATTAGACTGTGGCAAAATAGGACGCGTCTGAGCGAAACTAGGACTCACTAAAATTACATATTTACATCAATGGCTTGTATAACTTCATCAAACGTATTGGTTCAATATATAGGTACTAAATAAAATATACTTTTCTACAGCCATAACTATCAAAAGCGCGATTACTCACAACGGTATAGAGTAAATACGGTATGTGTAGATGTGCTAAGATCAAAATATCGTAGAAATGACATAGAAAAGGATGAAATAGAACACGTCCCATTTTTTTTTAATTTATTCTATAAGCGAAAATACTTTAAAAAGTAAAATCATTTAATTTTACTACACTTATCTATGCTTTTACTTGAATAATATTGTTAGTAAAAAAATCTCCGTCAGCTGAAATCATAAATAAGACACAAAATTAACAACTTTTTAAACTTTTTTTTTATAATAAAGGTATGTTGAAAGTTTAGATAGTAATAGATATTTATATTTAAATATTTGAAAGTCTGTCTGCATGCCCCTTCTATAAATATAAACGTCTACACAACGCCTGTTCATGTTTGCTACGCGATGCTTGCTTTGCACTCGAGCCGGGAGTGAAATATTGACTAGGCCTGGACTAAGAAGAGTGTTTTAAGTACACATACTATATCGTTATTAAAGTACTAACTGGATACTGTAGTTTTGTCTGTATATGAAATATATATGTATATAGTAATAAAATTGTTTATACCAGTGATAGCAGGTTTGGTTTTCGTTAGATGTAAAGAGTTTGGTTGATAACTTGGTAACCGATAGATGATGTTTTATGCAAATTTCAAAATTATTTGTGATCTTTGAGTACAGAAATAAAGTCAAAATTAAAAAAAATGTAATTTCAGTTTTTCCCGAATTTACACATTTTGTGGGCAATTTTTTATTATTCGGAATATTATGAACATTTTAACATAAAAATTAGCTAAATCATTTTAGCTGTTATCAAATTATGTATTTACTAACAAACAGCGTTTAATTCTATCTTTAATTTTTTCGCGGATTTATTTTGGTTTTTCGTTTCCGACGTTTGAAAAACAACAAGCTATACAACAAATTCTACCTATTTAGAGATTTTTCTGTAGTGCTAGTATTTTATATATAAATACCTATTCATATATTTATACTGTTCTTTGTGCTTTTTCGATTATAGAAATAGTATATTTTAATAGTTATTTACAATAGTTGTTGTAGAAAAATAAAATCCACAAGTTAAGTGTGACTCAATAAATAACAAAGTAAAGCAATTTATCGTAAAGCTTAATCGTACCTAATCTCCGGATCTGGACTCGAAGTCCTAACTTATTTAGAGTAATTAACGACTGTTTGAACACTTACTTGAAGTTTGAAAAAGGGAAACTCTATTTAAATATTTCATATACCTTTACAAACATAATATGTATTAGAGTGATTAAAAAAATCGACTTTCCATTTTTTTACGAAATTTCATGTGAAATAGATACAGGGAACTGAGAAATATGCACAAAATTTAAAGCCTTAATATTAATATTTTGAGGTCGCGCATCGTTAATTTCTTTTTTCCATTGAAATAGCCGGCTAGAAAAGCCAGTAATAACCCCCCACCCCCCTCCCCTCCTCCCCACACACAATTATAAATAATATGAACACATATTGGGAAGAAGCCAAGGACGCACCTAAGAGAAGCAAAAGTAAGTTGCTAGTTAATAATAAATGCAGTTCAAATAAAGTACTGAAACAAACTCAACTCAAACAAACGCTAACAACAAGTTTTCTACAAGTTTTCATGTGAGGGTTATATTTTAAAATTAAGGGCATGCAATCAGACATGTAATTGAAGTCGCAGGTAGAAGTTAGTTTAAAAACAACTGAAGATAAATTAAATAAACACAAGCCAAATAACTACATGCTGGCCCTTTCTTGTAACTGGAACAAAACAATCACATGAGATTTTATTTGAACGCGAAGTTTTTAGTTGAGTAGTGGATAATTATTTTAAACAGCAATTCCTTTTCTTTTATATATTATTCATATTATTACAAGCTAGTAGTAGAACCCGCGGCTTCGCCCGCGTTCAAACTTCCTATCACTACTAAACTGCACAGGATCACCCGCTGGGTTAATTTGAAGATTGCCTGGAAATTTCATCAAAATCGCTCCAGCCGTTTTTCCACACACATCGATTTTTATACATAATACTAAATAGACGCAAAAGTTTGTATGTGTGGGTGAGTATGTGTATGTTTGTTACTCTTTCACCCTAAAACGTCTGGCCGAATTTCGGTGAAATTTAGTACACAGATAGATTATGTTTTAGAACATAGGTTTTATTATGATAGTAATAAAATCTGATAAAAGATGGCGCTGCATATATAATAAAATATATAAAAGGCATATATGGACTCAGTCTTATCTTTGCATAAATTCTAGATGAATTCATAGGGAGTTTCGAAATCTAAGAAAAAGCGCCGTGCACTAAATGAAACAGTTCCACTTATTACAATTAAATTACAAAATCGCTCGAGTTCTTTTAATAAACGACAATCATTTCTAGCAATAAAACAAAAAGTCCTTCGGTAGAATTTGTAATAAGAAATAAACCGGAGGATATTTTTTGTGGCGGCATATCTTAGAACAAATGGGAAAAATTTATAATGAAAAGTAAGCTTTATAAATATTCATGATAAATTTTTATATAAGATATAAAACAATCTGTTATTACTTATTGAGATGGCAATGGAAATTGAGAATAATAATTTAAAAAATGCGTTTTAAAAATTTTCATCGACACCAATCTGACTACTTTTTTTAAATTTAAAAATGTATTCTCCCACACATACAGTATTACCCACAAAATTATCCAACTTACCTCCCTCGTCTCAATGGGGTGTTGCAGCATCACTCATCACATTCAACCACGACGCGACAATGCGACGGCTGGTCCCTTTTTTTTAATATTGGGTAATGCATTTACGCATACCATCATGTATGCATACTGCATACAAGTGGTTATGTGGGAAGCACCGGCTAGAAAAGCTAGTAATCTCTACAACTCAAGGAAACGACGGCGGACTGCCGAAATTGCGCTTCCTATTCCTGTCACTCGCAAAGTCCGATGGGACGATACTTCGACACAACTGGTGAGAGTTAAAGTACAGGACCGAAGGCTTTACGTGTTCTCCGAGGCACGGGGGTGAAACACCGTCAACTTTCCAACTCCAGGCTGTTACTAAAAATTTCACTCACAAATACTCAATAACTGAACTTGGCCTAACCCGGAATTTGAACCTGGGACCTACTGATCTGCGGGCGTACATGCTAGACACTAGACCACCGAGGCAGTTAAATCTCCATAAATTAACTATAATTGTAAAGTGCTACAAACTGCTTCAATTACTTCCCAAACCACTAGGGAAATCCAATCAGTGCCAATAAGTTTCATTCCAATTTAAGAAAACGAGAAAACTTTGAATAAATACGATCAAGATGTCAAATATGAGATACCACTTTGTTTTTTACGTATTTCTCGAAAAATATGAAGATAAGATGGTAATATTAATTTATAATAAATTAAATAATGCATAATTCAAAACAAGAACAAAAGAAAGGAAATAAAAGACAATACCTCGTTTGTCGTCTCTACTGGTGACACGGGAGCAGGCTCGTTTTTCACCCGAAGAATCGACATAGCCATTCAGCGGAGGAATGCGGCTAGCATTCTTGCCTCAATTCACGCGAAAATGACTTGTAAAGTAATAATTCGTTTTGTATATATAATAAAAATGTTCTCCTGACCGATTCCGGCCACGGCGGCCAATCTCATTGAGACTAGCCAACTGCGCAGGAGATATTATAGTGCACAAGTGAATGCTCAGACACAAGTGCACTCTCTATTCCTGTCACTCTCATACTCCAGTGGGACGACTACTCGACACGCCCAGTGAGAGTTAAGGCGCAGGACCGATGGCTTTACGTGCTCTCCGAGGCACGGGGGTGAAGCACCGCCAACTTCCCAACTCCGGGCTGTTACTGAGGCTTACTATACAGAAAGACTCAATAACTAAACTTGGCCCGACGCGGGACTCGAACCTAGGACCTCCGAGTGTGCAGCCGTAAATGCTAGCCACTACATCACCGAAGCAGTTATATAATAAAACAATCAAAAGTTATATAATAAAATATATAATAAAATAATCTATATACAAAATACACTTTAGTTTCTATCCAGTTGAGTAAATAGTTTTTAAGGACACTGCAACTTTTTGTTAAATATGTGGTATCATTTTATTTCTCTTGCAACTAATTGAAATTAGATCATAAAAAAGAAAAAGAAGATCAAAGGAGATGGTGTAAGAAGTCATTAAAAAAAACCAGCTCGCTAAACCGTAACGAACCAGATATATAGTAATTGCTATGCATTTTAATCAGGTGTTAAAATTAATTACAAATACTACTATATAAATAAATAATAAAATAAATAATAAATAAATATGTTGGGACATCAACACAGTACCATCTAGTTCCATGGTAAGCCTGTGTTATGGATACCAGATAGTTGATACACTACACATATATAACTTTAAATACATACATATTATAAATATAAACACCCATGACTTTAGTACAAACATTGGTGCTCATCACACAAATGAGTGTCCCCAGCGGGACTCGAACCCGCGACCGCTGGCACAACAAGTAGGGTCACTACCAACTGAGCCAAACGTGTCGTCACGTCGTTATAATTATAAAATAATTATAAATATTCCTATATTCTATTCAAGCAGCTGATAACTTACCTCTCTCCTAAATAACTTATCTTGCTTCCATATTTGGACCGCAGATCTGGTAATTAAATTAATCCATTTTTAGCTTTCTATGATTAAGTGCTCAGGTACTCGTTAACTATGACCTATGGCCTGACCCCCTCGTATTGAAGGGAGACCCGTGCCCAGCAGTGGGATGTTAGAAAGGGCTAAATACATACTCTTTAAAATCAAAATATACCTTAAAACAAAAACATCATTTTTGTTTTATTGTATTTTAATCCCACAGGTATTGTGGTATAAATAACATTATTTATAAATAAAAAAACCTTGGTTCAGATAATTTGGAAAGTTCAAAAAAGGGATTATAAATTAAACTGCTTAATTAAATCGTTTGTGAATATTTTGGGTCCAATAAAATTACTAAGTAAAGAGTAGAGACAATTTTATGTTATAGCTCAAGTGTTAATCCAGTTTTCTTTGCAAAAGGCTTCTTTTTAATATAAATATAATAAAACTAACATTATACATATCGAAGCAGCATTAATTTTCTCTATTATTTTCCATTATTTTATCATGAATTATACAGTGGGCGTTATATGGGAAGTGTTGGTTCAAATGAAAGTCGATGCAATCACAGTTGTATTTCAAATTAACAATAATCACTTCGTACATAGTTAAACAGCACTTCACTACACAGCCATATACCACTTCATTATTACCATGTATAGACAATACGGAACGCAAGACAGTTCCTAGTGGAGCGGTCTTAAGCTTGGCTCGGCCCGAAGGCAAGTGTCCAGCCCTCTTAGCACCCCTCCCTTAGCTAGGCTCCGTCGTAGCACGAAGCTCGCCGAGTGTTGGCGATAATACCGAAAGTGCTGCCATTACTCAGGCGTCGTGCCGCGCTTCGTTTAGCGACCGTATTGATGACCGTCTCCGACACGGCCATCCTGCGTGCACACGCCCTCGTGTGTTAGCCGTGTGTTAGCCTGCAACCAAATAATCAACGAAAATACTTGCTCGACTCGGTCAATCCTGACCAGATAAAACTTAACTTTGAATCTGAATCATCTTTATTGTAACGAAAAGCTTTAAAGCTAACACCTTTGTTTTTTTTAAACTCCAAGTCACTGTAACTATCTCTAATCTAACTAATAACATTAGTCATCCAGAGCCATGTACCAACATCATTCAAAACTTTAATCAAACTAATTTTCAAATTTACTGGCACCTCTGTAAACCACTCTTAGGCCACGGCTTTACAAGCCAACCAGCAATCACAATTGCTCCACAATCCAGGTGCATCCACTACGGGATCACCGTATGTATCATCCTCTCGATGACTACACACTATGGTCATAACAGACCCCGACCTCCGCCAGAACTAAACGCACATCACACACCCACGGTCTATTTAGTTTGAGCTTCCTCAAAAGACCGACTTTTACTAGGCTATGACTACGTAATAGTTACTGGTACGGTCGACACATCCACTACAGGATCACCGTATCACCCTCTCGGTGACTACACACTATGGTCATAACAGACCCCGACCTCCGCCAGAACTAAACGCACATCACACACCCACGGTCTATTTAGTTTGAGCTTCCTCAAAAGACCGACTTTTACCAGGCTATGACTACGTAATAGTTACTAGTACGGTCGACACTACTACGGCCGTCAGAATGCTTACATTGGTTTCCATCGACTTCATTAAAACATTTGCTTGGCATGATGATCATTATTTACATCAACCTCTATTGGTACATGACCTACTAGAATTTTTGTGTAAAGAATTTATAGCCGTCGTGTTAATAGAAAACCTTTCAATATCTCATGTTCTATCATGATACCATTTTGTAACTAATAATTAGGCAAAACATAATATTTCAAAAGATTTCAAGAGAATGACCGTTAATCGTTACAAAACAAATTTTACTCTGTGCGGAATATTCTGTTTTGATCAATACTAGAAATTGCAAGGACAAAATCGTTAACCACACAATTTGACTGCTAAATGTTATCTTACTAACGAATATTCAGCACCATGATTATAACAAAAGCAATACAGATTACCTCTATGCCATTGAGCATTCGAAGATGGTTGTACAACACATACATCCACGCGTCGTTCCGTTCGTGTTGCACCCATATTGCTTCCGTCCACTTGACTGGCACTACTTATGCACCGGAGCGTGATGTGACCAGGCTTGCCACATTTGAAGCACACCAGAGACTTCACTGCAGGCTGCAATGCCGTTGCCGTCATCGAAGGTCGTTCTACACTGTCATTTACCTTGCTTCTACACTCTGACCGCTTAAGACTCACTTTTCTGCATTTGCGTTTCAAATGTGAGAATGCGTGCAATCCCTGCTGCAGTCGATCTCGCGAAGCAAATTTCGTAGGAAATGCCAATCGTTGTAATTTGGAATTAAACTGACATAAGTGAGCAAGGACAGTTGCAATTGCTATCCGATTCTTGCTAGCGTCTTTCCAACGATTAGTCAGTGACGTCATCAGGCGATTTGCGTACGTAACGAGTTTCTTTTTTCATTTGGTTTGTCACTGTTAACATTAATTAGCGTACCAGCCAATGTCTCGGTGGAAATAATCTCGCCTTGAAAATCACCTTGAACTCTTCCTATGTTATTCTCTGGTATACAAATTGTGATAGCCACGTCGACCCTTATCCTTTTAATTCCTTACTGACTGTTAAAATAAGCTAGCCGCCGTATGGAGGGTATTCGGCAAAACACAAATCTCCAGTCGCAAATCAAGATCTTGCGTCCGTATCCATATTGTCAGGGTC
This sequence comes from Brenthis daphne, assembly GCA_947093115.1. Classification (NCBI taxonomy): domain Eukaryota; kingdom Metazoa; phylum Arthropoda; class Insecta; order Lepidoptera; family Nymphalidae; genus Brenthis; species Brenthis daphne. The sequence goes on along the minus strand of OX352482.1, from coordinate 14,417,046 downwards.
AAACTCGCGTAACTTGACGTTCTTCTTCATTCGAGGCATTTGCAAGGCCTCGATAAGAGATCACATAATGACATTTTGTTGTTCAAACATTGCACGTCATTGTTCACTCAGAGTTAGTTCTTTTTGCAATTGAACCAACACTGATCCCGCTTCTGATATCGAAGCAGCATTAATTTTCTCTATTATTTTCCATTATTTTATCATGAATTATACAGTGGGCGTTATATGGGAAGTGTTGGTTCAAATGAAAGTCGATGCAATCACAGTTGTATTTCAAATTAACAATAATCACTTCGTACATAGTTAAACAGCACTTCACTACACAGCCATATACCACTTCACTATTACCATGTATAGACAATACGGAACGCAAGACAGTTCCTAGTGGAGCGGTCTTAAGCTTGGCTCGGCCCGAAGGCAAGTGTCCAGCCCTCTTAGTACCCCTCCCTTAGCTAGGCTCCGTCGTAGCACGAAGCTCGCCGAGTGTTGGCGATAATACCGAAAGTGCTGCCATTACTCAGGCGTCGTGCCGCGCTTCGTTTAGCGACCGTATTGATGACCGTCTCCGACATACATTTATTTCGTTTGTTATCAGTAAAAAATAATTTGTAATAGGTACTTTCTTTTCAATACATACCTAAATAAATGTAAACACATTTTTGAATAAATAGTATGAAATGAAGTTGCTCTTCAATAGTCTCTATTTGTGCGCTTAGAATTTCTAAACAACAATTTTAATATAATTTATTAGATATTTTCCAAAAAGTTTATTTGTTTATTACAAATATATTGTATTTAAATGTAATAAAGAAAACTTTAACTTTAAAATTTATCACCCTCTCTTCAACCGAATACGTCCCGAGATGCCTAATATTAGCCTTTATATTATCCAGGTCATCTATCTAAGTACAAAATTTCACCCAAACCCGTCCAGCCGTTCCAGCGTGAAGTGATAAACATGCACACAAAAACTTTCGCATCTATAATAATACACCCCCTTATCAAGGTCGTTAGCACAAACATTCATTCAGTGTCAGTTCCATTCGTTATAATAACACACAGATTGAAGCTCTAATCTAATAATTTGGGTGATTACTTGTGATCAAGGAGATGAAATTGGACTCGGTCATTATAATTTAATATTATTATTACCGAATCAGATGTGCATAATGGAATAGTAAATGGTTTATAATTGGAGCGTTAGCGGTATTACCTATATTAATTAGTATTAGGACAATGCTCTAAGTATTGTGTCTGAATTGAAACAAATCAAAATATACTTTATTCAAATAGACTTTTACAAACACATAAAAATCGTCACTTTATCATATTCGAAATTTAAATAAAAACTTAAAAAGTTAAAAAGTTCCAGGGCTAAAATGTAAAATATAACTAAACGGGGGTTTTCATTTATAATAGAGATGCCTAGTCAGATATTTTTGAAGTCGTTTTTTTTTAGTTTTTATTTTTCCATTTTTAGTGTAGACATAATAAGCAGGTAGTTTGTAAGAAGAAACTTTTTAATAACATATTCCATTACGACATTTATTTAAAAATAATTTATTGTTGATTATTTTAAAAACCGCTCGACCGATTTCGATAAAATTTAAATGAGACCACCTGGGAAGTACACCCTTAAAAACAAAAAAAAAAAGAATTTTCCAAATCAGTTAAGGCGTCTTCGAGTAATCAGTGAAAATACATAATAAAAATTCCGATGAATTCAGAACCTCCTCCTTTTTGGAAGTCGGTTCATTAAATATCAGTATATAAGTCGGTGAACAATCTACCACTGGCTCGGAATACAGTTCTACTGAGAAAAGCCAGCAAGAAATGAATCATGTCGGTGTCGGTACTAGAAAGTGTGGGTTCAATTTCCTCCTGAAGCAAATGTATTAGTTGCGTAGTTCTTTGAAATAATGGCTGATAAAAGGATGTTTACTCTCTCATCTGTCAATTTTATTTGACTGACAACACAAAAGATACACTCAATTTGTGTGTGTTTTTGGGTATGTTACGCGATATCCTAGCCAATTGTTAATCGATTTTTATAAAACTTTTGTTAAATAATAGTTTATACTTTTAAAATTTCGAAACCGGGTATTTTATTTTTAAATAAAAAGAAACAACGATTGCTATTATGTTGCTGCCTAAATAAAGAATACATTATTAAACACACTGTCATAGATATATTAGTAAAAATGCATTGTATTATTTATAACTAATCAATATTTTTAATAAGGTTGAATATATCCTCAAGGATAAGGCATTATTGATGTCATCTTTTGTCCTGTTTAGCCTACGACTAAACATAGTCCTCTCTAGGTTAAAAAAGAAAGAGTTTGTTTGCACGTTTGTTTATTCGCCAATAATTCATTAATCGCCAGTAATCATGTTGAAAATGATTCGCACATGAAAATATCAGTTGCGAGACCCGAGATTTGAACCAGCTTCACTCGGTTTCCCAAGCGAGCGCGTTACCACTGCGCTACCACTACTCCTGATCGTTTTATGTAAAAATATTTAATGTACAAATACAATACAGACGGTCAAGCACACATGTGCAAACGTGGTTCATTCATGCGTGCTTTTCAGATCCAGTTATGCCTGTAGCCAGACAGAGAATAGATTTTGGTAAAATTTGCGATAAGGCATAACTTAATTCATGGGATCGAACATATGGTATGGCCTTTGAAGCCAGAAGAAACTAGTGCTTTATATAGGGACATAAAATGTCTTACCAACTCTACTGGTGATAGAGACCTTGTTTTATAGTCAAAAAATCGGCATTACGAATCAACGACGGAGAATGCAGCTAGTATATTATTAAGTTTTGTATAATACATAATTAATTATAATACATATTAAAGTTTCATTGTATTATGTATTTCTTTTTTATAAAGCAACTACAATAACCCTTCTTTCACTAGGGTGTGTAGGTATAAATAGTAACATATATGTTACTTCATAACCTATCTATAACTGAATTCCATCAAAATCCGTCCAGCCATTTAGAAGTAAAGGAGTAACAAACATACAAACACGCACAAATGATGATTCTAATAAAACTTAATTTGTAAAGCGAATATTTACTATGTTCATTTATTCACAAGGAAGCAAGGGAACAGTTTATAAAACGTAAATGTATGTAATCCCGGGCGTCTTGCGTAACGTCAGAATATATCACATTGAAAGTAACACTATACCGAACCGGCTATTATTCAATTAGGCGAGACAGCCAATTTCACAGCATCTGCCGTAAAGATTTATATTGTTGAAAATTAAATTTTCGTTTTATAAAGTATTTAAAGAGTTATAAGTATATGGGTGTCTATTATGCCTAAAATGTATACATAGTAGAAGCTGTATGGCTTTTTGATTCATAAAAAAATATGTATGTATGTATTTTTTTAACCTTCCACTGCTGGGTACAGGCCTCCCTTCAGCACGAGTGTCCACCACGCTGTCCAAGTGCGGGTTGGCGGACTTCACATATTTTGCGAAAACTTGCTAGGTTCTCTCAGACATGCAGGTTTTCTCACGATGTTTTTCTTCACCGATAAGACAAGTGGCAATCATATTGGAAAAATAGCGCACATAAAAATATCAGAGATGCGAGACCGGGGATTTGAACCCGCTTCACTAGGTTTCCCAAGCGAGCGCGTTACTACTGGGCGTTACCACTGCCTTAACAATTAGCTTAAGAAAGTATTTAAAAAGATAGACTTCAAAAAGAAACTAACTCAAAATTCTGAAATAATATATTTATATAAATATGCACGAAATAAACCAACAAAAAAAAATTAGGAGCATGCAGTTTTTTTTTGAGAAACAATGCAGTTTAATTAAGTTATAAATATATATAAAATTTTGTATATTTGTTTATAAGCCCTAACAGATTATCTATGAGATATACATATACGAGAACATTTTGCAGTTCCAATTATATTAAAAACATATGAACGTGTCGAGTAAAATTTTTTGAAGTTGGTTAAAAACTTTAAATATTTCTTGTTAAAGATTGACTGATAAAGGCTACTTTCTCTCTTCCTAGACGACTGACAATAGAATTATATTGTAACCCTCCCATATTAAAATATATTCTCATTGAAAAAGTAACCCTTTTGCTCAGTACAAGGTATGTAAGTGCACCTAAAGTATGTGAAAATCGAACTTGAAACCATGGTAGTAATTGACCACTCCACCGCGCGTCCCAGTTCGGAAACTTTCATAAAAAAGTTAAAATTTCACCAAATTGATTCTTTTTAATATTTTCTATCACTTCCACCGTCATCAGTTGCTATTGCATGGGGCTATATTAAAATGGCAGTATCAATAATTGGATATCTTTCAGTCCCCCAATAATTCATTGTGACGAAATTTGTAACTGAACTGAACTATCGATCAGAATTTGTCGAAAACTTTTGATTAAAAGTTTGATTTTTTTTATTATTCTCTTTCTTTAGAGTCAAAATTATTAAAAAAAACAAATATTCTTTATTAAACACACACCTGCTTATAAATAGAAGTGAATCTACATTAAATTTTTGGCTACACATATCTAGGAGGGTTAAAACTTGATTTCCGAACTTGATCGAGATATCCTAATAAGTATGAATTTTAAAATAAATATAAGAAAGGTGAGTACACGGTTCTTTGTTTAAGTAGTCTAAGTAATTGTAAATGTTTGGGGATAATTGAAATCGATTTTCGAATCTTTTTTTATAATTTGTTTTATACTATTAATTCCATATAAATATAAAGATTTAATTCTCAAACTAAATTTTGTAACTAGAAAGATACTTATGAATTCCGTATAACAAATTTACACCAAAATTTTTTCGATATTAAAAACAGTGAAGAACAGATATAATTTTTAGACGTCATTTATTATGTCAACTACTAAAATTACGCCTCCTTCGCTCTGATAGCAATAAATTATATTGTATTTTAAATACAGTTTTTGTCTTGTCTTAAGAACACGGCTAATGAGGGTGAAAATAACCAAACCGTTAAAAAATCGATCCTACCCTTAATATGAGGGGAGATCAGGCCGTAGTCCACCATGCTGGCTAAGTGTGGATTGGTAGACTACACATGTAGATTCGAAAATTGGTTAGGTTCTCTGGATACGTAGTGATTGTCACAATGTCTTCCTTAACTGAAAAGCAAGTAGATATCCTGTTAAAAATGATTGGCATATGAGAATATCAGAAATACGACACGGGATATGAACTCATTTCACTTTATTTTCCAAGCAAGAGCGTTATTACTCGACTAAAACTACCCTATTATTATATATTTATACTAGCATTGCCCGCGGCTCCACCCGCGTTCAGATGACTAAAAACTAAATTTTAAGGTTTTACATATTAGTATACTCTTACAATGCAGTTTTTGTATTTTTTTCTTAGAAATGAGATATTTTCCCGCGGTAAAAAGTATCCTATACGTTGACCCGGATAATTAGCTATCATCATACCAAGTTTCATCAAAATCTGTCCAGTGGTTTTCTCGTGATGCGGTAACAGACAGAAAGACAGACAGACAGAAAGACAGACAGACAAAAATTCTACAAACTATAGATTCAGACTCTGTATCGATAATAATGTCTATTTCAATTAGATTTTCCAAAAAATATTCAATGTACAGATTCGACTTAGTTACAATTTTGTTATATAGTATAGATAAAATCATATTCTTATTATCTTTAAACAAACCGAATTATTTTAGCCCATTACTAAACAATTTGTTTTGGATTCAAGTTGGGATAAAATAGAAAATAAACTTCATTCGGAGATTTACTTTCTGAATAAACACTTGGAATAAACAGTAATGTAATATGTCAAAGTAGGATTTGTTCTCCACGAAATATGTTACTAAGAAAATATAAACAAATCCACAAGTGTCTTTGGAAATAGTAATGGAAAAGTTGATAATGTATTTGATAATGGCCGTTAGTTCTGTTTCTGTTGTATTTATAGAAGAAATATATATATAAATAAGTTATTTAGATAAAAATTGTAGTGTAATGGAGTGTTTCTGGCTGTTACTATGTATTTCTGTAGTGAGAGAATGTTTATATTTTGTTATACAGAATATGTTATTTTGTAATAGTTGTTTAGACTAAACCAGGGTGTTGTTGTTTATTTAATTACCTTTGTTAGGATATAGTCTAAGATACTTAAGATGGTCCTATTTATTTTCTAACAGAAAAAAAATATTTTACATAATAATTCAATATGTAAATGGAATTAACAAAAGTAATACTTAAGCTTTTTATTATTGATTAAAAAAATATTGATTATCTACACTAATATTAAAGAGGTAAATTTGTTAGTTTATAAGGAGGGGTAAACTTCGAAATCGATGTTTTGTTTTCACTAATAGGATGCTATATATTTTTTTTAATATAAATATTATAATGTCAGAAATTATAACAACTTTGATTAGAGTTGTAAAGAAAAAAATACCGTTTAGATACTTTATCGGTCATTGCCAGGCACCTACGGGTGTACCCGAGCAAAGCAAGGAAAAGTCATTAGTGTTCAATATTTTAATCTGTCATTCATTAAACAACTAATCAATACTGACGACACATTTGGCTCAGTTTGTAGCAACCCTACTTGCTGTGCCAGCGGTCGCGGCTTCAAGTCTCGCTGGGGGCATTCATTTGTATGATGAGCACGAATTTTGTACTCTAGTCATGGGTGTTAACATTTATAATACGTATGTATTTAAAGTTATATATGTGTAGTGTATCAACTATCTGGTACCCTACACACATGTCTCGTAGCTTAACATGGAACTAGATGGCGCTGTGTGTTAATGTCCCAACATATATTTACTTTATATTTATTTAAAGACATGCTGTTTATGCAATCGCTACTCAATCGATAACCATAACTCTTTGAAATCAATTTATTTCAAACACTTTTTAAAACTAAAAAAAATCAGTGTCTATTTCATTCAACAGGGGACAATCATCAAACATCATTGACCCATCTTTTTAACGTCCTACTGCTGGGCACAAATCTTTATTCAATACGAGGGAGTTCGTGTGGGTTAGTAAGCTTTACTACTGGTTAGTTAGGTCCTCTTAAATATGCACGTTTCCTCATTACAATTTCCTTTAGACTGGTGGTAAGCATCTTATAAATGATTCGCAAATTAAAATATTAGACGTGCAAGACGCTTTACTTGATTTTCCAAGCGAGCGCGTTTTCACTGGACCCTATAAAAATGTATATTCATTATTCATCACACTATATAAGCTAGCGCCATCAAACCCACGTCACTTTGATAGCGTTTACGAGGCTTGTATAAGTTTCTATATGATAAGTTAGTATTGGCATAGTATAAAGCACATTCTATGTTCAAAATTTAAATATATTGGGGTTGTACATATATTTGTAATAAATGGCATTAGGGGTCTTCTAAAACGCGCTATCGTTTGGTTTAGATGATTTGTATAAATGGTGTTGAACGAAATAAATTTTTAACCACAATCCAATCACTGGAGTTTCATTACAAACCCAGAGGGAACCCTACTCCCAAGGACAACATTGGATTGTACAAAGCTACTACTCCTTGAGATGAGCATGTATATATAAATATATATATATATATATATATATATATATATATATATATATATTACACTATTATTAGAAGCCGAGTTTCTTCCTTAAACAATTTATTTTTAACTTTTTTTACTATTTTAAAGAAAATAAAGGAAGTAATCATGAAAATTTTATTGCCTCGACAAGCACCTTGTTGACCTATTTCTTACATTAAAGGGTGAATAAAACAACTATTTACATTCCACTGAGATTTATTTAAAGAAAGGGCTTGTGAATAATAAAAGTAACAGAAATTTTCAATTTGTAAACGAATATGCGTGGAACTAGTACTGCATAATATGCGAAAGATTATTTATTTATCGTATAGGTATGTGCATTCGCCTATTTCTTTATTTATCTATTATCCATTTATATTTTCATATATTAATCTATTTATTTATATAAAACATTAAGTATATAATAAAAAACAACACAAACAACTTTACGAAAATTACTGCAATAGTATATTACCGTGTCGTAGTTCCTATAGTCATAGTGACATGCGTATTGCGTAATCAATAATAAAAGATTTTTTGATAAAATTATTTCCCACTTCAGTAGGACAAATGTAACAACAACAAATATTATAAGAATACAACATGTTTACAAAACAATATTTTTTTGGGTATCAAATTAAAAATAGCAGCTCAATGAAGCCGGGGCTGGCCGTTTATCAATTTCATTTTCATTCATTATTCACAATTCACCTGTACCGGAAATGTAAGAATTCATTGAATTGCACTGAGAAATCACGTCAAAAACGAAATCTCAGTTCTTTTTTATTAACACATTGGACATATAAAAATTCATACGTAAAAATTTCACGTAAATGGTGCTATAATAAGAAGGATGAAAACTTTAAAAAAATAAATAAAAACCGACTTCCAGACACTAAAATGTAAAAAATAACTAATCGGAGGTTTTCATTTAAAATAGATACCTAATCAGATATTTTCGAAGTCGCTGCCAGCCGATGCAAAGCAAATCTAATATATTTCGATACGTAAAATACATATTTACCTATTAGATATTCATATCTTAAATTATTGTCGGCTGGCACCGACTTCGAAAATATCTGATTAGGTATCTATTCTAAATGAAAACAATAATTTGTAAGAAGAAAGTTTTTTAATAACATATTCGCTTAAACAATTTATTTAAAAAATATATTTATTGCTGATTTAAAAAAAAAATCGCTCGACCGATTTCGATAAAATTTATAATATGGGACCACCTGGAAAGTATGCCCTTTGAAACGCAAAAAAAATATCCAAATCGGGTCAGGCGTCTTCGAGTAATCGGTGAACATACCTACATTAAAAAATAATAAAAAAAAAAGATTCCGACGAATTGAGAACCTCCTCCTTTTTGGAAATCGGTTAAAAATACCATTAATATGCTTATAATCAAACATATTTAAAGCAGGTAAAACTGCGGGGCACAGCTAGTAAACTCATAAAATGTATACTGTTATCTTCAATATACTTACTTTAGATGTAAATATCCATCCCCCCCAAAGTGTGGGGAGGGGGGAGGTATTTTAGCGTCCGGCAATCCAGCCGGGCGTAAAGCCAAGAAACACGCTAAGATATGTCCCACTTCATTAGGTGGTGTACCATGCGGGTTGCTCCTGGTACTTCTCTTAAAGCAGAGTGGACCTAGGTAGCAACCCTATGGTTGTTGTGATCTGCCCTTCAACACAGGCCAGCAGTCGGGGCGTCGTGACTCGTGGTTGAATGCGTAAGTAATCGTGCGAAACCACAATAATACGGGTGAGGTTTCACTGGGTTTTAGTGCAACTATATTATGATTATCTATAGTTGGGTATGCTATAGCTTTTTCGGCCGATGACTCACACATAACCACCTGTTTGTGTGCAGATCATATGTGTGAATACACTTCCCAATATTTAAAAAAAAATAGCAAATTACCATGCCATAAATAATAATAATTAAAAACAATAAACATTGCTGCAGAAAGATAAATTTCCATATATGTATATGAAATTGAATATTCTAACTGCCTATAAATGTAATAATATCACCGCAAAGTACTAACGACATGTGGCTTTATGCTATCAATAGAATAGAAGTAGCTTTAAGCTACACCATTAGAACGCAAATGAAAATTTCTACGAAATTCTCATTTGTATAGTGTAGACTTTTTTTCCCTCAGATAATGATAACGAGGTTACAAAATCGATTATTCATACAAGTTAATCGACAACTATAGTATATATGCGAAGGCTTTTATGAGTATTTTTGTTACAATTTTATAATATATACAATAAACATATACATACTAGAACAACTAGAAAAAGCTGAACTTATTTTGATGCAATTTAGTACACATATAGTAAAATATACGCTACTGTTAGGTATCTAGGGATGCTCACGAGCGAAGAAAAGGTAAGTCACTAATTAGTTCTGTCTTCTAAAATGATTATATTATTTATATTATATACGCGTCTTTGTCTATTTTTATATTATATAAAAGCTGTCACTAGTGTTGTAGCTTCAAACAGCCGCCTCAAAGGAATAATGTTAAATTTTTCACAGAACATCGATGATTAAAAATTACACTATCTATTTTTTCTTTCATTATGAAAGTTTCATCCAAATCTGTCCAGCCATTTTATCTTAAAGAAACGACATATATACAGACATACATACAAACTTTCGCATTAATAATAAATAGTACAGTGATGTACAAAAGTTGAATCCAATCATAATTTTCTTATAAAGACCAAAAAGTGACACTATCGCAATCCCTACAAAGATGTAGCTTTATTTGCCCATGTATTCATATCCCGCGGGTATTCTTTGATGCCTTTTATTACTGTTTACTGATAAAAATGATCTCTTTTACATATTGGGATTGTTTCTATAACGTATCGTCTGCCAACAGATTCCTCCCTTGGGTTTTTCATTTATCTTCTTTGAGAGAAAATAGGTATAATTTATTACATTATTAAAAGTTGATTGAAACTTGTAATACTTTTATAACGGAATATATAAAAGTACCCTCAATATTGAAGACGTCAAGTTTTACTCAAAGAAAAATTTTTTTAAATATTTTTTATAAAGCTCAGTTAACTGAGGCGATAATCGAACTAACTAAAATAGCAAAAAAATAAAATACATATTGTAAGATTACCGTTTTTATTCGATAAATAGCTGGGTTCGAATCCCGGATCGGACCAAGTGTAGTTATTGGGATTGTCGATTGAAGTCGCAGGCAATGCTAGTATAATATATGGTCTATCTATTCCATACAACCGTTGAAACGTATCTGCTAGTATCTTTATAAAATAGAAACACAAAACAAAATTATTTTTTATTTGAAGTCAGAATTCAAAATTCCTTTAACACTGAATAAAACGAGTTACAATGTTGTTCCTTCAAGATATATTCTGAGTTATATTACACTTCAACACAAAATATCACAGCTTATTTAAAATAAAATTATTCTACGAAAATAATGTGAATAAAAAAATCACGTGAAACAAGCACTTTCTTACTTTTATGCTTACAAAAGGCTAATCAAGGTTGGTCGAGAAACCCTTTCTAATATCGAAAAAACGCCTCAAGACTAAATCTTTAGGGTGTAGACTTTGAGAAATTTTGTTATTTGACAGAGAAATAATACATAAGTTATCAATAAAATAACAATATAGTGACAATATTCAATCTGTTTCAACTTATACTAAATTTTACCAACATTAAAAAAGGTGGAAGCATTATGTGCGATACGTATTTTTTAAATATACCCACTCAAATAAAAGCAATATTAAATTATAATTACCTATAAAATAATTGTTTTAGTGATGTCTTCCTGCTGATTCTGGCCACGGCGGCCCATCTCATCGAGATTAGCCATCGCCGCAGGAGATATTATAGTGCTATATATAGATATTATAGTGCTATTATTGTAGCGACAGGAATAGAGAGTGCATTTGTGCACTCTCTATTTCTGTCACTACAATAATATATACCAAAAGTATAATGATAGTGAATCTTATAATAAATACATATAATTAATATAATACTACACACTCTTAGTTCGCTCTAGTTCACTCCTAGAAAAACAGATGCATACTTGTATCACTCTCGAGTCCTCCATAAGAAAACTATGTACGTATATCAATCACAATTATTTGTACATATATGTGAGATATATTATAACATTTTTCTCCGTAGAAATGAGATATTTTAATTTTAATTTATAGACAACACTTAAAGCTTGGTAGCTATTAACAAAAAAAAAAAAGAAAATCGGTTGACAAACAGAGGAGAAAAAGGCACTGAACTGCTTTATCTTTGCCTATTTATAAATAGAAGATAATATTGATTTTAATACAGGTTTTGAACTAATAACAACTAAGTATCATAAGATATTAATGCCAGCATTTGAAAGCAAAGAAATTTAAACGTCCAAGCTATTTGTATGCTGTAGTACATTGTTTGAATTTGTAAAGTTACTTCAGAGGGAAGGAACTCAGTGAGAAATTTAGCTAGAGTTGGTTGGCTAGGTGTTTTACTGTCAGCAAACGTTTTGTTACAGACGTTGCTTTAAATAAGCAACATGGTTTGTTATTTACTGCAGAATATATGAAAATAGTATAAAAACAAGATTTAGTCACTAAATATTTTAAGTTAAAGTCTTAGAATTTAATATGTTTTCGAAAGACACGTGTAGTCCGCCAAACCGCACTTGGTCAGCATGGTGGACTATGGCCGGATCTGCTCTTCACATAAATGAATGTTCTCCAACGGGACTCAAACCCGCGATCGCTGGCACAGCAAGTAGGGTCACTACAAACTGAGCCAAACGTGTCGTCAAAATGTTTTCTACAGTCCAAAGAAGGTGTATAAAATGGAAATATATGTTTTATTTTCACTATAAATTACTCGTTTATTTACTTTTTGAATGGTTTAAAACATAGGTATATAATTAATTATATTATAATATATGCTCATCGAAAATACTTATTAAATTTAGGTAAAGAAATAAAGCACTATTTTAAATACACGTAGAATCTATAAAATGAAGAGTGGAAACTTTTTTTACTTTGTAAATGATTGTTGATTGAACTAGTTTGAAGAATTAGGTAAAGATAAATTGTTCCTAAATAAAATGAAAGCGTAGCTTGACTGACAAGCACTCGCATGATACCACAAATATACACAGAGTACTTATAGACAGATTGTATTTATATTAAATAAATGTTATATGATTAAAAAAATTTAAGTGTAACGCAAACAATTTTCAAATATATTATATATTTAATCTCTAATCGTCAAACCGTGTGCTATTTATATCCTCGGATCCTATACATACATGCCTCCGTATGATTTTTCAACATATAAGTCATTATCTATACAAATAAATAAAATTGACGACTCTGTTTGTAATGTCAAAATAACAGCTTTTTACTAAATGCATATAAAAGTATATACGGTGTTTATAAGAAAAAAATCATTTTTAAAATTATTGTCTGTATATTTGTTCTCACTTATCTCTGAAACAGCCAGACTGATTTTGACGAGACACTGGCAGATAGGTAACGGTATAAGGAGTAACTTAGGCTACTTTCATTTAAGAAAAAGAATTCTGAAAATTCATTCAGAAAATATTAAAACCCTTAAAATTAAGAACAATATCCACGTACTGGCGACTAATATTAATTAAAAATAATAACAAACAAACAATTTAGAATATATAATAAACTAGGTACACTTTTAATAGTTCACATTATAATTTTCTATGCAAAATAGGTGAAAAATATATTTACTAATATACATATTTAATAAAAAACTAAAAAATTAATAACTTTAACGCATTATTTCTGCTTAATCTTTAGTTAAAGATATATATATATATATATATATATATATATATATATATATATATATATATATATATATATATATATATATATAATTTTTATCACTATGAAAAATGTTTTTTGAAAAATTTCTGAAAAATGGACAAACTACTACTTAAAGACACTTTTTAGCTTCTACACTACTGAGGCGAGTTAAAGTTTATATTTTTGTTTATTATATGTAAAATATCACAGATTAAAAACTTCAAGCTGAGTTTTTTTTTCACCAAAACATCTAACACAACATTACTCTATGAGATGACAGTCAAATGTGCGATGCGTCGACTGCATCTGTCTTTGATTAATGTAACGATGTGTCCAATATCATTGCACTTTAACTGGTAATTAATTACACACTCATTAGTGGTTGTCAGATTCAGTAGGCAAATATGAGTTTTTGGAGGATCGTGATAACGACAGATTTACTGATACTATAAACTATAACAGCTTAACACAATGTGATGGCTCCTGACCTAAATTCGAGATGGAGATTGAATTGATTTTGTTGGGTAGATTTCGATACATGTACTCGTAGCAGGTTCCATTTCCGTGTAGTGTAAATGCTTGTATTAATGATATGATCGGACCGATTTATATAAGATAAGCTGTCGCGTTGGAAACTTATTAAATATTTTATTGTACACCCAAAATGAAGAGGATTTGTGTAAAGTTATAGGAGTTTAGTAGTTTCTTCGCTTACTTCGACTTATGGTTTAGAAACACGCAACGAATATTTATATGGCTTAACTAGTGCAAAGATTGATAAATTAGAAAGGCTTGTGTATATAGCTTGTAAATATTTTCTACGAAATTGCTGAACTGTGAGTACTCAAAAAAACTGATTTCGAACGGTTACACTGCTCGCTGACTAAACCTTAACACATAGTACATCAAAACAACGTACTAGAAAATTGTAGATCTTAAAGAGGCCTTCAGAAAAGTTCGTAACAGCATGTGCGTATCTCCTAAGGTGTACTCATAATAACTATTTTTATACATTTAAAACGTTCCCATGGACCAGAGCGAAGTAAGGTTAAGTCGCTATTGATTAATAAAATCAAACCTGTGATCTCCGTCATAGTGTGCTATGCCAGTCAAACACATCTTCCACTGTGCCATAACCTATTCGAAATTAAGCCTACTAATACAATCTAAACGCACAATTAAGTTCTCATTTCATATAATTGGTGTAATTACTAAAATCACTTGTCATTATGCAATAACAATTTACATAACACTTTGTCAAATATTTGAATACAGGTAGGTGTTGGGAAATTTCGACAATATATATATATATATATATATATATATATATATATATATATATATATATATATATATATTACTTATAACTATATATATATATAATATATATATATATATTTCCCGAGGAGAGTCTCTCCCGTGACCATGATTGCTGTAAAGCATTCGAAACGTTGGGAAACAAAAATGCAAATAAATCCGCGACAAAATCCGAAAAGATAGTTTTATTTAAAATGTCAAATATTCGCGTAAATCTAAGAAAGTATTATAATTACTGAGCTGATTTTAACCAAATTTTGTGTATGTAAATATATTATTACTCGTGTCAACTTGAGAATACCTTTTATTACTGGAAAACTTTTTTATTATAAAGAGCATAAAGATTTCTTTTCCCCAAATTTATATTACAAAATAAACAAAATTCTTAATATATTTCCACGAACTTTAATTATCTATTAAATGATCTATGTGTTGACCAATTATAGGGCTGCGTTAGAAGTTGCGTATGTGTGCGAATACTTGTGTTTGACTTGCGCGTGTAGTATAAACATCAAGAAGGGATGAGTAGCAACGGTGGTACCCATACAAATTACGCGTGATTATCATTCTAAAACTTTCTTCCATTCTGTGAGACTTGACATAATATGAGGAAACCGAAAACTTACTAAAATAAGGTATATTTTATATGGCTGATACACATACGCACACTCAAACACGCACACATTCACATTCACATACACATACGTAAGAACGCACGCACGCACGCACGCACACACGCACGCACACACGCACACACTGTCATACTACGTTATACACCATGTCATAATTACTAATATCTTAATTCAGCTTTCAATCTTAAATTGGAACAAATGTATTATAAATATGGAGGTGTTAATGACTACGACACAGTGTAATGTAACTAATTTATCGAACATAATTTTATAAACTGTAAAGCTTTAAAACCTTTTAAATAATTTTTTTTTGTTTTTATTCCCACGGGAAAATCGCATTAGAACAAAGAATTTAATTTGTTTTTTTTTGTATGTTACGAGATATCTTCGCCTATTAAGATTCAAATCTAATTATTTCAGAAGGCGACCCCCATTTAAATTTCACGGAAAAATCGTTACTTTGGAATATTACGTTATCGTTAATATTAAATTTGAAATGTAAACTGTATTTTATAATAATTCAAACAAGTACGGTGTGGAAGATAAGCTTGTTGTCTATAGTAATATTATAAAGAGGCAAGAGTTTGTTTGTTTGAACGCGCTAATCTCAGGAACTGCTAATCCGAATTAAAAAAATATTTTTGCATTAGATAGCCCGTTTATTGAGAAAGGCTACAGGCTACATATCATATGATAATATACAGTCTATCTATTCCATACTAACCGTTAAAACGTACCTAGGGATGAACCCGAGCGAAGCGAAGGTTAGTCGCTAGTAAATCACATAATTTTGTTGAATAAGGGAACGAACGAGTTAGCACTGTTTTTTCTATGTCTGCGTGCATTTTACGCAAAAATTACTGAGCCGATTTTAACTAATTGTTTTGTGTGATAACGTATTAGTCGGATCAACATTTAGGATACCTTGTACGGCAGTCTGTTTGTAAAGTCAAAATAGCTCTTTACTAAATACGTACAAAAGTAGATATGGTATTTATAAAAAAAACTTAAAAAAATGTTTTGTTGTCTCCGAAACGGCTGGACCGATTTTGACGAAACTTCTACTGACAAATAATTGATGTAGTAAGGAAAAAATAAGGCTACTTTTGTTTTTGAAAAAGAATTAGGATTCCGCGCAAAAAATTTTAACTCATTAAATTGCGTGACAAAAGCCGTGTACCTAAGAACATGACTCGAGGGAGTCGCTAATATATCAACTCTACGAGCACAGCCGGAGGCATAAAATAGTATAGTATTTTATACTAGTTTCAACATCCAAGTCACAGGTATATAAATATTATATTTAAATAATACGTACGGCCCTTATATTTTACCTCGACGGTCCTCATAAAGCTTATCTCAGAGTTAACCAGATCGTAGTTACAGCATCCTCGATTATAAATTTAACTTATAAATATTAATTTCATAATAAACAACGCGTGCTCCATGTTTAAAGTCCGATAAGAATAATTAATTCCATTGAAAAATCATTGTAAAACCTTGGTGGTATTTTTTGAATAATTAAAAAAAATACACGGTGGTAACGTTTTTATTATCTACTTTAAAGAAATGATCTCAAAGCAAAAGATTGATATAAATGTATGAGTAATGAGTCAGTGGTAGCCCAGTAAGTGGTAACGCGTTCGCTTGGGAAACTGAGTGAAGCGGGTTCAAGCCCCGGGTCTCGCACCTCTGATGTTTTCATGTCCGAATCATTTCCAACATGATTACCACTTTTATTACCTTGAAGGAAAACATCGTGAGAAAACCTGCATATCTCAGAGAATTTAGCAAGTTTTCGAAAGACATGTGAAGTCCACAGCGTGGTGGACTGTTTCCTAATCTTCTTTGCATCGAAGAAAAACTCACGCCCAGCAGTGGGCTGCTAAATATATCTAAACGGTATGAAATGAGAGACATCATCAATACATAACCCACCACACTCATGAAATCTATTTTAAAAGGCAACACCAGTCAATATTCAACTAAGCCACTGATAATCGTTTATGTATGTATGTAAAGCTGCATAAATAATGTACTTTCATGCGGTTAATCGAACGGTAATTGTATGTCATAAATTTAGACCACAATTACGTCAACTGAATTTACGTGCATCAATAGTTTAATTATAATCAAGTTATTTATTACACAGTAAATAATATAGTTACTAAACTGTGAGAACCAATTTGGTTTATATTCATTGTTAATTCTAGGCTTCTAGGGGTTTATTTTCTAGAAAAGACCATGATCGGGATTATGGTCGTCATTAGATTAGATACAACTTATAGATTAGATATAACTTATTACTTAGATTATGGTCGTGGTCGCGTACTGGTCGTGGCCGCAATATTGAATGTAATAGGCTATCTTGAGATGTTATATAGTAATATGTAGCTAACGCTTAATATACTAGAGATAAGAATTCGGTTCTCGTCTGTGAACATGTACATACCTGTGTACGTGATATTAAAGTGCAAAAATAATTTGATACGACGAGAGTTTAGATAAAGGATCAACAGCTTAAATTTCTCTCCGAAACACGATTTTTATAATTCCACCCTGTGACGGAGAAAAATTAAGCAACTATTTTGACCTAACCGGAACTCGAACTCACAGCTAATTTACTAATCATACTAACCACTAAGTTAAAGAGGATATCATAATTAAATATATCAAAATATCTTCGACAAAACGAGTAAAACCAGGAAGAAACACAATACTAAATAGATAGTAGTAATCAATACAAGGCAGCACTTACAAAAGTAGCTTTTAGATACGCTACATTATCTGCTTGAAAGCTTGTAGCTTTTTATTTTTAACTGTTAATTTAATCCTTAAGTGAAACTTTTTAACGATCGTAGATATAAAATGTTAGCGTCACTAGCTTTAGAAAGTTCGAAAAGTCTTCACTTGAAGAATCATTAACTGGATAATCTTATAGAGCTTGCTATAGTTTAATAACTTATCGAAACTAGCGAAATACCCTCGTTTTGCTCGGATGTGTCCCTATATAACCTTTGTATTTTAACGTTTAGTATAGACTTCTCAGAGATGAGATATTTTCCCGCAGTAAAAAGTATCCTATATGTTGACCCGGATAACCAGCTATCATCATACCAAATTTCATCAAAATCTGTCCAGTGGTTTTCTCGTGATGCGTTCCCAGACAGGCAGACGAGAATTCTAAAAACTATAGATTCGGCCTTTGTATCGATAATAATGACTATTTCAATAAGATATTTCAAAATATATTTAATGTATAGTTATTATGTAATCTGTGATATTATAAAAAACCAGCCCCACCATTCGATAAATTTTATTACTATATATTACTCCAGCTTATAGTATATGTGTATTCTAAATTTCATCCAAATCGGTCCAGCCGATTTAACCTGGAAGAATAACAAACACAATATATATACTAGAACGAACATTTCTTTTGAACAGTAGTTTCAATAAAATGTTGAGTACTAATAAAATATGGGAAAGAAAATGGTGAAGAAATGAAAGTTAAAGTGTTAACTTTCTAGATATTGCAATTAACTCTGAATTCCAGTGAAATCTTCGTAATCACGTAGCGGCTAACAAAACTTAGTAAATAAAATATAGCTGATGTTGAAAACAAATTATAAAAATTAAAACACTTACTATTGCAAGTTCCAAGACGTGTACGAAAGTGTTATGAAAATTTGCAAAACTTTAATTTAATTTTCACATCTATACAGATAAATAACATTGAAGTGTCCGTTTGTAATGTCGAAATAAAATGTTTTTACTAAATGCATATGAAATTATATACGGTACTTTATAGAAAACTTTTAATTTTTTTAAAAGACTTTGTCCATCTGTCTGTTTGTTCTGGGTAATCTCCGATATTTTAATTTAAGAAAAAGAATTAGGGTTCCACTCAAAAAAATTACAACATACCGAGGGACGTACCCGAGCGAAGCGAGAGTAAGTCACTAGTTTTAGACCATATGAAAATTATAGTTAAAAAAAATGTGTGCGTTCCCAGGCAGATAGACAAGGATTCTAAGAACTATAAATTCGGCTTCTGTATCAATAATAATGATTATTTCAATAAGATTTTCCATAAAATATTTAATGTACAGATTCGTCTCAGGTAGAATTTTATTATATGTATGTATACAGTATAGACGATTGAAGAATGGCATTTTCAAAACTTCCTATTTCAATATATAATATACGACCATACACTTGCATTAATGCAACAAATTCTATCTTTTATATTTTCCTAAGGATAAGAGATATTATTATCTACACTTTTAATCAATATGTTCAATACGAGAATCGAACCTGTAACGTTTAGCGTAGTAAAAGCTTTCAAAATATGCAACCAATCATCAGACGATCGTCACTAAATAAGAAATATTGTATTTAAATCTATGTTCTTGGGAAGTGGAAGCAGTTTAAACTACTGTTATCTCTTATCTAACGTCATTAATCAGTTCTAGATGAATTAATGCCTGTAGTTTTGAACGTGTTGCTGATAAGGCGCTCATTGATATTGCAAGTCATTTGGGGTGGCTTCGGTTCGCAGAATTTAGGGCAAATCTTGAATTTGACCGTCATTAGTCTATTTTTTTTATCTGTCACTATTAAATCTATACATATAATAAAATTGTAACTAAGCCGAATCGTACATTAAATATTTTTTGGAAAATCTTATTGAAATAGACATTATTATCGATACAGAGGCCGAATCTATAGTTTTTAGAATTTTTGTCTGTCTGTTACTGCATCACAAAAAATCACTAGACGGATTTTGATAAAATTTGGCATGGTGATATCTGGTTATCCAGGTCAACATATAGGATACTTTTTACCGCGCGGAAATATCTCATTTCTGAGAAAAAGTACAACAACTGCAATGTTAGAGTATACTAAATATGTAAAACCTAAGAATTTGGTTTTTGGTCATCTGAACGCGGGCGGAGCCGCGGGCAATGCTAGTTCCTTTATAAATATATAACAAACTTATATAAATACCGTGGAGATTGTAACAGAACTGAAATACCAGAAAGTCATAGAAGTAAGAGAAAAATACGATACATACTAGCGACTCATTCTCGCTTCTATCGGGTTGGTCCCTAGGTACGTTTTAACAGGTAATATGGAATAGATATACTGTAATATTATTATTTTTTTCCAACTTGAACTTGACGCAATGTTGTAGATGGTAGATCCGCCACTAACGCCATCTATTGAATGTAAACCGAAGTAGTGATTTTCCAGCAGTTCCCTATTTTTTATACTTAAACCAGCCCTGACACACCCCCAACAAAACAAAATAAAATTATTCAAATCGGTTCAGCCGTTTTTGAGTTTAAGTAGACTTATGAACGGCAATTGATTCCAAAATCGTACGAGCCGTTTCCGAGATATATGAACTAAATTTATATACAAGAATTGCTTATTTAATATTAAAAGATCCATACGAGAATAAAGGTAAAAAAAACATAAAAATAAAGAAGACAATATTTGTTTAGTATTATTTACTAGCGTTTTCCTGCGGCTCCACACGCGTAGATCATTTTTGTATAACTATATCCTTAAAAATTATAGCCTATATGTTACTCTAATATACAAGCTTTATTACAGTAAAGTTTCATCAAAATCCGTGCAGTATTTTTTGCGTGAAAAAGTACATCATCCATAAATTCATGCATCCTCATAAGTTTTCACTTTCATAATATTAGTAGTATCACCACATTATATATTAGGTAAAAGCCATCATCTCGCTTTTCTATTATTAACATAATAAGATAATTGTGATATTTAAAGACGTCTTGTTAATAATTTGCTACGCGGGAATCAAACTTGTAGCCCATCACAAAAGTACTCTCGATTTACTGCGGTTAAAATTGTATTTTAATTTCACTTCCGTCTTGTATAATCAATCCATTTGAGTACAAATGAAATCAGAACCAAATCCTTGAATGCCATTCGATTGTTCGTAAGATTAACTCAAATAAGCGTACAGATTGACGAGGGGTTTACTTGAGAAGCTGTCTGATTTACATATCAGCCGCTAAGCCTTTACAATTTGACCGAAATCTTTATCTATATATTTTTCCTTACCTAAAGATAGATAAGATATACCTATATTTGAATCTATTTATTTAATGTTCCTTAATCCATACATTTACTTCGTGTCTTATCGACGATGGTCTAATAAAATGCTAAATTAATTAACTTTTAATAACTAAAAACTATTTTACATTTATATAATCGGAATTATAAAGAGGCAGTTTGTTTGTTTGAACGTACTTATCTCAGAAACTACTAATCCGATTTGAAACTTTTTTTTTCATTTTACTTATAATCACTTAAAAACAAAGAACATTTAATGTACTTTCAGACAGAGAGGATTTGGTTTTATTATAAATGTCACCTGCGTTAGAAAAAGCCCTCTCTGCTACACTCCCGACTAATTCACCTTTCAAATAAAAAAAAAACAAAATCAAAATCGGTTTATCCGTTCGGGAGCTATGATGCCACACACAGACACATCAAACTTATAACACCCCGTCGTTTTTGCGTCGGGGGTAAAAAATCAAAAGTTAGAACAAAATAGAAATAAATAACTTGAATGTTCAGCGCCAATCGAATTTAAAACACGTAGCGGCAGCTTTGTATCCCGTTTACAGAATGTCGCCATGACACATTATATTATGAATCGGATAAATTAGAAAAAGATAAAGCACTCACGGTAGTTTTTGAAGTAATATTGATAACTTATAGGATGAAAGTTTATTATTTTTAATGTTCAATTACATAAATAATATATAACTTGACATCTTATTATTTTTAAATTAAATAAAATTAATGAAGCTAATTTAAATTGTTCTAATTGAAAAATGTATGCATTGTTTCAATAAAAATAATTAAAAAGTAAATGATTTTTTTTAAAAGTACATCTAAAAAGAATAGTCTAAAAATTATATAATATACTCGTATATAGTAAAATTATAATGTAGATAGAGTAATATTTATTTTTATTAACAGTAGAATTAAAGGAAGTTATTTTAATTCTTTTAAATTCATACTAATATTAAAAATGCGGAAGTAAATGTATGTCTGTCTGTCTGTCACCGTTTGTGCACGTTAAATCCGCTGAACCGATTTAGATGAAATTTAGTATGGAAATAGTTTGAGACCCTAGGAAGGACATAGGACAGTTTTATCACGAAAATCAATAGTTGTATAATATATTTCAAGATGTATGTGAATTAAAAAAAATCTTTACATTAACGCCCTAGGCGTTACCTAGTACTTTGTTCTACGTTATTGAATTACTAGCAGCAAAACAATCTTAAATATTTTTATCCTTTTCTTACTCCTACTACACATAATAGAAATATAAGTATGACTTACTTGACTTATGTCCCTATCCTATCTTATCCTAGGTGAGGCAGAGGGCGTCCATAGTGTATCGCCATCCCGTTCGGTTAGATAAATATAACTATACTTTATGAAAATTTGTCTTCTTTATGTATTTTTTGAGTGGTGTACAATAAAGTGTTCATTATACTTCACAAAAATGATTACTATTACAATTCAAAAAGATTCAAAAAGACGTTATGTAAACGGCCCATCCAGTTCCATCGGCTATCAAGTAACTCGTATCTCTTAAAAGCTCAGATAAATATTCGGAATTCCTTTCGTCCAATCGTTTGTTCAACCAATTTAGTAATTGCTTTCCTGCCTTTGAGATGCTATGTAAAGTATTTAAAAGTTCGGATCTAAGGATTTCAAATCGCAAGATATATTAATGAGTGCTTATTAAATAATATGAAAAAAATACATATTTGTTGGTTGTTGTTTAAATTTTACTAATTATTTGTTCAAGTCGTTCCTAGTTTATGCCATACATTTTATGGCTCTATTTCAAACTGAGGCTGCGCATATCGATAAAGCCAGTTCGCCAGTTTCATTCGACTTCAACTAAATATTATGTTTTCTGTCTATAAACACATATTTACTAGGATAAAAAATAGCTTTAGTACTCGACGAAACTCTCTCTAACTCCAGTGACGGAGATTTCAGAATCAAATTAGTAATTTCAGAGATTACCTTCTACATCCCAACTAACAAACTTACCCTCTTTATAACATTAGTCAAGATGTTTTCCAATGGGAGTTCTTCCTTATAATCTGGTCTTGATTTACATACCTATGCCACTTAAAAAAAAAGGTAGAACGCAATAATGTTTTTTCAAATATATGTTGCGGTTCGAAAGACGCACTGAACGTTAAAAATAATAAGAAACAAACAAGTTTTTAGCTTTTTTTAGCTTTATATATATATATATATATATATATATATAAAGCTAAATAAATTATATATATGTACATCTATTAAAGATAAAAAATTCTATGTTGCAAAGTTACACAAATATATTGAATGATGGTACAAGCTTCTCTCGATCTTGGTCAATTTCCATATTACGACGTACTGCAAATATGTATATGATCTACAAAGGATTTATGTACCCTATGACCCATGACACCCATTTTCGATGATGGGAACGCATTTTCCAGTGGTAAGAAATTATAGAACTCAGTTACAGAGTTATTATATAAATTCATGAAAATTCGTTCATGTATAAATTATATAAATTTAAATAAATTTAAATTTTATAGAAATTATATAAGTCACTTACGGTTAGTTCCAAACCAACCCTTTCATGTCACCATAACTATATTTCATATACATATAATAATAAATTCCCATTTCATCTAGCAATTAGCCTTGAGCAAAAACACATTGATTAACAAGCGAAAGCAAACAAAACACAACCCCTATGTATTATAAAATTGAATTTCTGCGAAAATTAATCCCATACATCGCTAAATTTCATATCAAAATGAATTTAAGCATTTATATGGAATGTATTTAATATCGTTAGATTTCCTTAATTCGATTATATTTGCTTATAATGGATTATTGTACGAAGTGAATGCTTATAACCGCTTTATTATTGGCGTAAAGATTGTACTCGTAGTTTTTGAAGGAATTCAATAAAAATACGTTCTCGATGTTATTTAAACTTGTGATGTAAAAATTTGACGACACGTTTGGCTCAGTGTGTAGTGACCCTACTTGCTATGCCAGCGGTCGCGGGTTCGAGTCCCGCTGGAGGTACTCATTTGGTTGATAAGCACGAATGCTTGTACTCTAGTCATGGGTGTTTATATTTATAATATGTATGAATTTAAAGTTATATATGTGTAGTGTATCAACTATCTGGTATCCATAACACAGGCCTCGTAACTTATCATGGATTAGACGGTGCTGTGTATTAATGTTCCAACATATATAAAATTGACAAAGTATATCGTAAATTTTATCTTAGTAGAAAATAAGAAAATAATGAGACGAGTATGTGAAGGAAGAACCCTTGGTTTAAAAGAGGTCTTCTACAAAAGTATGAAAATGGCTAGATTAATTATTAAAAAAAAGTAAGTGTTAATGGCGTTAGAGGTTCTGGAGACGTTTCGAATCCTGAGTTAGGCAATAATTGTTATGTACTGAGTTTTTTTCTTCATAAATATTCAATAGGAGTGACCGAAATCGTACAGAAAAACATAATACAATGTCCATAATTTCTGCGAAAAGAAATTTCTGCTAAGTGTTTTGGGACATTTTACGTAAAAATATCATATCAACATTCCCCAAAAAATATTTACTTAAGCCAACATTCTAATGGCTGAAGTACCTCTTACATGCTATGAAAAAATAATCTGTCGCTTTATAGCTATCCTTTATACGTTCATAAAATTTTATTATCGCCTTTAGCCGCAGCTTACATATAAATATATGACACTTACAGATAAAGACATGTTTTAAATTCTTAAGTCATATTTTTAGACCTAAAAACTAAACAATTACACAGACGAATAAGGTGACAATGACATTAATTAATGTAAAACTACCTGAATCAGATTTTTTTTTTCAAATATTTTAGTGTATTATACACTGGGTATTAATAATTTTCCGAGTAAAACTACGGAGATCCAGAATGACTATCACAACTATTTAAAGACTTTGTCCCCAGTCCCCACCGTTGGGTGTAGTTTAGTGCCATCTATCTTCTACAGATAACACATTACCCCACGGTGGATAATAATACTTTTAAAATATTAATATTTAAAATATAACAAACTCATATCCTTTATTAATATTGTAAAATATTAAATTATACCTAACAATATTATTATGAAGAATCAATCTATACATATAATAAAATTGTACCTGTACATTAAATATTTTTTGCAAAATCTAATTGAAATAGGCATTATTATCAGTACAGAGTCCGAATCTATAGTTTTTAGATTTTTTGTCTGTGTTTGTCTGTCTGTCTTTCTGTTACCGCATCGCGAGAAAACCACTGGACAGATTTTGATGAAATTTGGTGTGATGATAGCTGGTTATCTGAGTCAACATATAGGATACTTTTTTTGTGGGAAAACATCTCACCTCTTAGAAATCTATAATAATATGTAAAAACTAAGAATTTGGTTTTTAGTCACCTGAATGCGGGCGGAGCAAGCTTTATTTAACTAAATGCAGATTTAATCGAAAGATTTTCTTAGTACTAACTTCACATTTCAAAACAAATCAAACTGTATCTAGGTTGAGCTACTTTCTTAAGGCATTATATAAAATGTTTCTTTATTTGTCGTGTAATAAACTTGAGTTTAAGCTGCAACTAAGGGAAATAAAGCTTTACGATCGTCTAAAGGACAGTTATAAAGTGGAAGGTTATTTTTTCATAGTACGTTAATGTACGAGGTGCTTCGACTGTATATATATAAAATATTTTAACGAGCAATTCTTGTATACATATATTTATATTTATTTATTTATTTTGTTTATCCTATTTTTATTATATATATATACACACAAGGTTTTGTTTAGCATGGTTTCATTGCTGTATATATTTTATTTTAGTAAATTTATATTTGTATTCATATGTAATTTTAATTTTATATGTAATATAAAGGCTGTATGTTTTCATTGATAAACAAATAAAACATTTCGTTGTTCTAGTTATTAACATTGCGCTTTCGGTATAACAGCTTTCATTGCATTGCAGACGCAGTCCTCCATCCAGGTGGGTCGAGCACACCCTTGCTTCATTCGGGGGCGTTTGAGGCTTGAATGGTTTAGGAACGCATAAAAGTCAAATGTCCCAAAAAAAATTTTCTTGGACCAGGAATATTTGCAGGCGTATACAAAATAGCCCACCAGATTCACATAGATTTCATCACAATCAGATCAATAGTTTAAGAACGTATACAGGACAAACATACGAACAATCATTATATTTACAACTAGCATTTTCCTGCGGCTCCGCCCGCATAGTACATTAATCACCAACATATAATATACTAAAACCTTCTCCCTAACACGCTGCATCTTATGGTATAAGTATTATTCCGATCGGTTCAGTAGTTATCGCTGTATAATCGAACAAAAAAATGGGCTCTCCATTCATTAGTATAGATTAATATACATAGATTTGATTGTCTTGTTGACGTAGTGACTAGCATCTAAAGCTATCGTCAAACTGTCGGCCCTGTACATTATATCTGAACGGTCGTGTGTTGCACCACAATCTAACAAATAAAGGAATATTAAAAGCTCTTATTTCTAGGCTCACAATTGTGTAGTATAAGGGCTGCTCCGCACTATAGCGACGATCACAGTCCGTTCTCAATCCGATATCGGTCTGGTAAAGTATTGTTATACAAGAAACAATGAGTGCATTCATACTATCAGTAAGACTCACGTTCCGGTCGAATCATGCTCCAGCAACGTTTCTTGTATAGAAATACTTTACCAGACCGATATCGGACTGTGATCGGCACTATAGTGTGGAGCGGCTCTAAATATCCCACGCACCTAGCTATTTAGCGTATTTGAAGTTAATATAGTTTTTAGTTTAAATATAATGACTTTAAATAATTTGCATTTACAATAATGAAATAACACACCGGACCGTTACTCGCACTCTCATACCCTGTCAATATGACTGTTGTGTCACATACATTTTTAATAAGCAAAAAAAAGAATGTTGCCATCAATGCCATCGTATTTATATAAATCAAATTAATAAATAATTATTATTTAATACATTATTATTGCCTCTTTAATTCATTTATTTTGATTCATTATAATAAATACAAATATTTTAAATTAAAAGATGTAAAATATGATGACTAAGCTTACAATTGTATAATCTTATATTTCATCAAACATAGAATTAACGGCCTTTATAAAGGAAGATATTAACAACTTAATAAGTTTTGTTAAATTTGACTGAATAACAAAAACCGGGGTTATAAAAATTTTATGAAAATTGAAACTAATTGCACCCCAAGAAATGTCTTTTAACCAAATGACATCACTACACCTACATTATTAATGATACTTTGATATACACACAAGGGGTGTGGCCTTAATTACTAGTATACCATCACTCTCTAGTTTTAATTAGCTATTATTTTCTTATATTCTAGAACATAATTACTGACAATTAAGGATTTTATATCTAATATTGTTATAAATTCATAATGCAACTGTGTTCGAGTATCGAATTGGGCTGTTGACTCTGTAATTAGACATTATTTCATTTCTGACAAAGCATTCGAAACGTCGGGAACCAAAAATCAAAATAAATCTGCGAAATAATCCGAAAAGATAGTTTTACTTAAAATTTCAAATATTCGCGTTAATATAAGAAAGTATTATGTGAACATCTATATTATAATACCTATATATATATATAGGTATTATAATATAGATGTTCACATAATACTTTCTTATATATATATATATATATATATATATATATATATAATACTTACTATTAAGCTGGGCAGGAGCCTTCCTTCGATACGCGGGGGTCTGGCCATAGTCCACTATGTTGGCCAAGTACGGGTTGGCAGACTTCACATGTCTTTCGAAAACTTGCTTGATTCTCTAAGACATGCAGGTTTCCTCACGATGGTTCCTCACTGTAAGACAAGTGATATTAGAAATGATTTGCACATGAAAATATCAGACATGCGAAACAATTGGTTTTCCCGACACGGGCACTGCCACACTTGATTAAAATTAAATTTTTTACTTATCTTAAACTACTTACCTAAGTAAATATTATATTCGATTGCTCTACCTCGAAATCAAATAATCTAACATTGAAAGCCGTCAATTATCCATCGGAAACCCGGAAGTTCATTCTAAAGGATAAACGGCTCCAAGAGGAAATGAGGAGCGATCGAGTAAACGATGGTATTAAATAAGTATTCGCGGTTTGAAGTAAGTCAAGATTCTCTTAAGATATCAGTATTATTATTTTCTGACGTTTCAGATAATCAAAAATATTTACCTGAATAATTTGATCGGATAGCAAATATTTTTAGAGTTTACAAATTTGTCTTTTAGAGTTTGATTTTGGTAAAGCTTAAAATTGCGTCATTCGATAATTGATAAAAGCCGGGAATCGAACTTTTATTCTTTGAAAAATTAACCGGTGACAAAAAAGATTGGGAAGTAATAAAAATACAGATAATTAAGGAAAATTGATCTAAAAATATTTGAATAATGCACTTACCTACAATTTCTGATTTCACATTCTAAGAACCCGAAAAAAAAAACACTATAAGACAGACAAATAATATCATCACAGGTTCGATCCTCACGTAGAGTAAGCACTAAACATTTATAATAAATAAAAATACTGGATTAGATAAATGTATGATGTAAAAAGTAACTTTTTTCATACCCATAAATTATACTTTATTATAAAGAGAAACATCAATCATTAATACGTTGCTTCATTGCTGCGTAAAAGAAGGATCAACAAACAAATAAATACTGATTTGTTGATTTGATCTGCTATATTTAAAGCATTATTCAGAATATATAATGTACTAGCATTCATAGCAAAAACCAAATTCTTAGGTTTTACATATTAGTATACTCTTATATTTCAGTTTTTGTATTTTTTCTCAGAAATTAGATATTTTCCTGCGATAAAAAGTATCCTATATGTTGACCCGGATAACCAGCTATTACTATGCCAAATTTCATCAAAATCCCTCTATTGGTTTTTCTGGGTTGCAGTAACAGACAGACAGACAGACAAAAAATCTAAAAACTATAGATTCGGCCTTTGTATCTATAATAATGTTTATTTTAATAAGATTTTCCAAAAAATATTTAATGTACAGATTCGGCTTAGTTACAATTTTATTATATGTATAGATATATTTATTATTTTTTGATATTTAATTTGTAGGAGGCTGAAAATATTATGGAATATGATGCAAATGTATGGAAAATAATATTGGAGGTGTTCTGGCTAAAAAGCTTATATTCGAAATAGAGACAGTCTTGTCAAATCAAGTCTAATGATTCAAAAAAAAATTGTTTTGTCATTTCATTTTATTATTTCATATTATTAAACTGGTGTAAGTAATATTCTTTTGGAATTTGTGTTAACTTCTGTCATATTCCAAATATGACCTTCTTCATATATATACTTGGTTATCTTCTAAAAGCTATCAATTAGATAAATAAAATGGATATTTAAAATATTATAGATTATCAAAAATATTTAGATTATATTATTATTGTATTATTTAATTATTTAGATTAAAAATTATATGTACCTACCTATTTTTAGATGCACTTGAAATAATATTTAGTTGTAGTTTAAGTGGAGAGGTGTGATGTATGTTAGGTTATTTTATATATGTTTATCATATTGTACGTATAATTAACTTGTACAGTTAGGTATGAAATAAACAGTCAACTTGGTACGTGCGTTTCCTTTGGCTCCCATACGAAACCAAATATTTCTTATTATTAATTCAAAAACCGTTACAGGTTATCATATCTCAAAAATTAATGGAAACTTCAAACCATGACCACACAAAGACAATTTCACTTATAACTAAGAAATCAATTCTAGGCACAGACTTAGGTACAGACTTAAAACAACTACGATAAAAAACTTAAGATGGGTAGAATAGATTGAAGTCTAAATGATTTGACAAGGAAATGAATAGCAGTGGGGCAAACGATCTGGCGTAAAATAAGTATTTGCGGTTGAGTTCCAGATTCTTATAAAGATATCTTCCGCCATTCCCTTTTCCTTAAATAGACTTGCAATCGACTAACAATGGGATAGAGACAATGGTTAAATGGGAATCATAACTTTTGTTTTAGCTGTTTAGTGAATAATCGTAGGTTCAAATCCTGTAATTTTCAATTATGGAGAAGCCTCGAGCTAATTGAGTTTCGGTTTGGGCTAAATATAATTACTCATTTAAATCTAAATATATTTATTCCTTTTTGTCAAGAAATTCTTCTAAAAGCCCAGAGATGAAAAATTTGGTGTTTCGAAGGAATAGAGTGCACTTGTTTGTGTGTACTGTCTGTGTATGTTTTCTGCGTACATAACTATACTCAAGGCGATTGGAGCTGTCGTGCTTGAAATCGGTCTGGAGGACATCATGCGATGTAGATAAGAAAAATCTCAGTTAGACTTCCCACCAATGGAAATTCGATTTGGACCATAATAATTTTTGAAGTGAAACTTCTTTAGAATCGTTGTTATTTGAAACTTGATGAAACGAAAATGCGACACTAAAAAGAGGCAAACACATAAATATATAGGATTAAGCCGACGAGAGAATGAGATAGAATATATTGCCATGTTGCGATGGTGACCGTTGTTATTCTCTGCCAAATATATAATATTATATTCTTTCCGTCTATGATATTCTATAAGTATATGATTGTAATATGCCTAATATACCTTATTTAATCGTTGTTTTGTTTTAATTTAATTGCGATATTTGCTAAAGAAGTATTACTTCAACCGCGCGTAAAGGTTACACGCACCCATTTTTTATGTTAAATGTCAAATTGTTAAGTCAAGTGTCTCTGTGCCAAATTTCATCCAAGTCCGTTGAGCCGTTCTCGCCTGAAAGACTAACAATCATCCATACATACTCACAAACTTTCAGATTTATAATAGGTATTAATAATAAATAATAAATACGCACTAGTGACTCACCCTCGCTCCGCTCCTGTTCGTCCCTACAGACGTTTTAAGGGTTAGTATAGATATCTCAGAGATGAGATATTTTTCCGCAGTAAAAAGTATCTGATATGTTGACCCGGATAACCAGCTATCACCATACCAAATTTCAACGAAATTTCTTCAGTGGTTTTTTTTCGTAATGCGGTCACAGACAGACAGACAGACAGACAGGTAAAAAATCTAAAAGCTATGGATTCGGCCTATGTATCGATAATAATGATAATATTTCAGTAAGATTTTCCAAAAAATATTTAATGTACAGATTCGGCCTAGTTACAATTTTATTATATGTATAGATTATGTATATATAAACATAACAATGTATTATACAAGTATAATATATTATTATGTTTATTATAATCTTATACAAATTGTTTCGAGAACGTGCCAAGTAAGTGATTGTGTGGCTCAGGCGTGCATACAATAACAATAGCGTGTTTCTGAAAAATATTCATATGTAGGTACATATGATTTTAAAGCGCAGTATGATAACTCTCTGGCGTTGTCAACTATAAAAGAAGTATTTACGAAAAAAACTTACAAGCAAGTAAAGTGACTAAAGTGATAAAAAAATACAAAAAACCGACTCAAAATGTCTGTATATCTTCGACTGCACTGATACACACGAAATCAAGACGTATCTAACGTCCAATATATAATTTATCAAAATCGATTCAGCCGATTCGTAATTGTGAGGAAACAGAAACGGACGTACATACAAACACCCAAGTCGACATAACCCTCTTTTTGGGCTTCGCCGTAGTCGGGAAATAAATGAAATTCAAAATAAAAATAGCCATTTTCCATATATTTTCGAAGTAAAAAATCTCATTACCCATCGTTCATTATATTTGAAAGCCAAGATGTAAAACCTACAAAGCAAGTGACGGACCCCCACATTATTAATGAGAACTTTTGATTTAAAGCTCACAATGCTGATGACAGTAATTACCGACCGCCCCTTTTCTTTTGTCTTCGGAATTTCGCTATTTATTACAAAAGTTTCACTAAGCATTGTTTTGACATTATTCGAATGCGAAGAGCGGAGAGTTATCAGTAATACTAAAGCACTTTTCATTGGTACTATCTTTGAAAAAAATACAGCGGTAGCCTAGTGGAGGCAGTGGGAGCCCAGTGGTAACGCGCCGGCTTGGAAAACCGAGTGAAGCGGGTTCAAATCCTTAGTCTCGCACATCTGAAATTTTCATATGTGAATAATTTCCAACATGATTACCACTTGTCTTACGTGGCGGAAAACATAGTGAATATGCATGTCTAAGAGAATATGACAAGTTTTCGAAAGACAACATGAAATCCGCCAATCAGCATTGACGATCCCCCTCGTACTGAAGGGCCTCTCTCTCTCCCATGTCCAGCAGTGGGACGTTAAAAAAGGGCCGTATACATACATCTATACTAATATAATAAAGAGGATAACACCTCCAGGTAAATTTGTAAGAAATTAAATAAATTCTAAGAAATCTATTGTTAACTGACACGCCGGCGTGTCCGCGGTCGTGGAGGGAGTTTATGAATTGTGAGTTTGTGAGTTTATGACGTTGTAGGGGGTAATCTCTGGATCTACTAAACCGATTTAGATGAAATTTTGTAAAAAGATAGTTTGAGACCCTTGAATGGACATAAAATACTTTTTATCCTGGAAATCATCTCTTAAGAGGGTGAAAATGGGGATGAAAGTATGTATGGGGAATCAACCTAGGGACGAGTCGAGTCGCTAGTACCTACAGTATAAAAGAGTAAACTTAAAATAATTGTAAAAAAATTAAGAAATAAATCGTATTTATTATTCCCTATAGTTACTAAAGTACAGAAATTGTAGAATTTTAACACTCCATTGTCCGTTTTCTAATCATAATAAGCGATTATTTGTAATTTACACTAAAATATGTAGAATCTCTTTAGTTTACTTTCTCGCTTTTATAAAGCTAAAAACGAAATAAAGATAAAACATGCATTGAAAAAAAATCAATTTTCCAATGATTTTAGCTTTCAAAAAAATTTAAACAAAATGATATTATAGAAGAACGCTTAATTAAACCTTTTGTTTTTACATGAAAGTACTAAAAACTTGCCAATAGGTGTATTTAATACCTGTTGCTATCACAGTATATCGACAAATAAAGCTAAACTTAGCTTAAACAGACATGCAATCTTCATAAAATCGAAACGAGCGATAAATCGCATCCTAAGTAAACTGTCTTAACGTAGGCCCTTAAGGAACCTAAAATAACAGAGAAAACGTGATTTGAGTATGAATTTTGTCTTGGACCTTTTAACAATATAAAACGCTTAAAAAGCTGTTTAGATATCTGTTAGGCTATTATTTTCATATAGCTTCACCATTATTTGAATGTTGCTTATATTTAAGACTGCTATTTGTACTTAAAATAAGGACGAATAAATAATAATTATTCGTACTTTAATATGACGAATAATAAATATAGGGCTGTTGCTATTTGTCCGATAATCAGATGAATAAAAAAAATTATTCGTCCAACTTATTGTCTGTTTGTACGAATATATACAACTTTTTTTTTGTTTTCTAATGTAAAATAAGTGATTTTTAGGTGCAGGAGTTTCTGTATGCAAAAAAAAAACCTTAACCTACCGAACTGAGTCGAGCTAATTATTCTACTTACTTATTTATTAGTCTTTTCGTCCTTCCTTATAATTTATATATTTTATAAAGGACGAATAATTATTTTTTATTCGTCCTAATCAAAGGACGAATAGACATTCCGAATATTTAATTTTGTCTCAGCGATAGAATTGATATCAAAAACCTATATTTTATCAAAATTACAATAGGTATTTTTCTGTATTTATTTCATTTATTTATGAAATATATAATCACATCTATAGTTTTTGTACCTATAACTTCTATACAAATTTTAGATGTCTGATATTAGGTACTATATTAAAAAAAACATGAACATTTAATAGGTACATATGCAAAGCTGAGACCTAAAATAATTGTAGTATTACCTTATTAAATTTTCTTTATTCTTCATTCTATTTACTATTCACGTAACCACGTAGAAGAAAAAAAGCAAAAGCTGCTTCTGAACAAATTAGTGCCACACGAAGGATCTATTTGAAAACGTGATATAAATGAGTGAATTTTCTACAAAGAAAATTATACGTTATACCTACTGATAGTTCTATTAAAATCTTACTGTTATCTGTTATACATATAATAAAATTGTAACTGAGTCGAATCTGTCCATTTTTGTTTTAAAATCGTATTGAAATATTCATTATTATCAATACAGAGGCCAAATCTATAGTTTTTAGAATTTTTGTCTGTCTGTCTGCTTCTCTGTCTGGGAACGCATCATGAGAAAACTACTGGACAGATTTTAATGAAATTTGGCATGATAATAACTGGGTATCCGGGTGAATATATAGGATACATTTTACTGCTGCAAAATATCCCATCTATGAAAAATCTATACTAATAGTTAAAACGTTCCATTAGTTTATCTACGTAAAATTGATATTCACAAAATAAGTGCATGGACATAAAGATGGAACATAAACATCTAGATCATTACACGATTTTTTCCTTCTTTCAAAAGTATTTGAGTGTCAATTTGCGTTGATTTTAGTATATCTTTTAATATGAATTCATACTTTTGATATCATAAATGTGAAAATGTGTTTGTTTGTTAGCTTTACTTTCACGTGGAATCGAACGAGTACTGATGTGATTTTTTGTATGGACATAGTTGGAGAGCTAGAAAGCCTTAGCTCCTTTTTATCGGGAAAATATCTCATTCCCCAAAATACCTTATAATAAAACGTATAGATATGTATGTAATCAATAACCATACATTTTAATTCTTATAGCTTAGTGTAGGAAGATAGAAGGTTCGAAATGTACGACATAAATATTGAGAAAAAAACATAAAGACTAATCCCATCGAACTGAGAATGTGTCACTAGTAGCATACCTATACATACATATTTCATCATCATACATATATACATACATACATGCATACATACATACATACATACATACATACATACATACATACATACATACATACATACATACATACATAAATACATACATAAAAGCCATTGATTTCGGCAAGATTCTACAATCTTATATTCATTATCCTAGCTCTATTTTTCTTTCAAAGTTTATGGCATCCTAAATTACCAATTACTAGATAAGGTATAATAAAAAGTGCAGAATTTATGAAAAAGCATTCAACTTCCAAACACTGGATGTAACCTACAGTACAAATGTCATCTGCGAGCAATCGAACCAACTAACTATAACAGTAATATGTATCTAAAATCAAGAATCGAAGAGGTAGTTTGCGGGGCGCAGATAAGCGTATCAGAGCCATTTGGCGTATAGCTGATAATTTCCGTTGCAAGATGGCGTCATTTACGCTGTGTAAGGATTCTGTCTTAGTGATAGCGGTTTTATTAAGGTTATTGTTTAATATTTGTTATATATATAGGTATAAGATTGTTTTATTGTTTGTTCGTTTACATTTTTACTTTTAAAATATTTATCATAGAAATAGCTGTAAGCTAACATTTTAGATATGAACACAGTTTTACTATTTATTTAAGATAAAACAAACAAATATGTACATAGCGCGTGTTAAGCTATTTATTTTGATTTCCGCACGAGATAAGAGATTTTATTAAGGTTTCCCATCCCCTACATTAAACTTTTATCATTTTTTTTTTGGAACTTTAATTGACTCTTTCTTATCAAATTAGGGAAGTGATCATTCAAGGAAAGTTGTATAAATAATTTTGACTAATATATTTGATAAATCCAACATGATTACCACTTGTCTTGCGGTGAAGGAAAACACCGTGAGGTAACCTGCATATCTGAGAGAACCTAGCAAGTTTTCGGAACACATGTGAAATCCGCCAACCTGCACTTGGCCAGCGTGGTGGACTATGGCCTGATCCCCTTCGTATTGAATGGAGGCTCGTGCCCAGCAGTAAGACGTTAAAAAATACTGAATATATATACATGAATAACATGAAATCGCTATTACTACCGCCGCACATTTTGTCTTCGTACATAGCAAATATGAAAGTAGCTCAAGTCATTTGAAACCTTATTCTCTTCAGAATAAGGGCGCTCAAACTAAGGTTTATTTAACAGATTTCAACTCTGTTTTCTACAGAGCTTGAAATGTAGATGTCATTTGCAAGATCATTTGATTAAGTTGTTTTCTGAAAAGGTGACACGTTAGGTTTTAGGTAAACTTTTAGATAGTTTGCCTGAGAAGGTTAGATAGTAATTTATCTTAAACAGCATAAAATAAGGTTATTTATGTGTACAAGTATCTATTTGAGCGCTTAGTCATAGAATATTTGTTCTTTGTATACCTTCTCTATATAAACCATAGCTTTGTCAAAACATGGTGCTTATAAAAGGATACGAAATTTTCTCATCATTTGTTAATATATAAATTTACTAGCGGCTTACCCTTAAGCCTCGTGTCATCCCTAGAAGCCTAACCGAGTAGCATATGTTACTCCAGATCATATTTTATCTGTAGGTATACTTAATTTCATTGAAATCGGTCCAGTCGTTTTAAAACGGATTTAACCCTTTGTTTTTA
Organism: Brenthis daphne; assembly: GCA_947093115.1. Classification (NCBI taxonomy): domain Eukaryota; kingdom Metazoa; phylum Arthropoda; class Insecta; order Lepidoptera; family Nymphalidae; genus Brenthis; species Brenthis daphne. The sequence goes on along the minus strand of OX352482.1, from coordinate 14,379,829 downwards.
GAACGGTTAGCCGTTTTAAAAACATCAAAAATAGAAAATCACCAAGTTTATAAAGCAAATTTGACGACACATTGTCTCAGTTTGTAGTGACTTACTTGCTGTGCCAGCGGTCGCGAGTTCGACTCCCGCTGACATTCACATGTGTGATGAGCACGAATGTTTGTACTCCAGTCAGTGTATCAACTATCTAGTATCCATAACACAAGCCTCGTAGCTTATCATGGAATTAGATGGCGCTGTGTGTTAATGTCCCAACACACTTAAATTTATATACTACAAACTAATCGCATCCCATGTATCAACGTATAGAAAAACAAATATGCACATGTAACGTAATTTTTTTTCTACCATAATATACATTTACAATTGACCAATGTTATCTATGATATAATTAATTAATTAATTGTAAAACTACCCTGAAATAAAATTAAAAAATCTCTTCTCTCAACCCATAGCCACGACATTTAATGGTTTCAGAAACCATTTGCATTATTCCACTAGATCCATTTGGTATCACGGAATAAGAATACGGATCCAATTCGGTCTCTAGTCACGTGCAAAAATTACGCTTATCGGTTATCAAAGCGAGCGAGGAAAAAATGTGATCATATTGAGTACCTACGTTACATTCAAATGGAATTGGCATGAACTAAAAGAAAAACAGTATCTTATATTTCAACTAGCGACTCACCCTCGCTCCGCTTGAGTTTGTCTAGATACGTCTTAACGGTTAGTATAGATTTCTCAGAGATGATATATTTTCCCGCAGTAAAAAGTGTCCTATATGTTGACCCGGATAACCAACTATCAGCATATCAAATTTCATTAAAATCTGTTTAGTGGTTTTCTTGTGATGTCTTCCCAGTCAGAGAGACAGACAGACAGAAATTCTAAAAACTATAGATTCGACCTCGGTATCGATAACAATGACTATTTCAATAAGATTTTCCAACAAATATTTAATGTACAGATTTGAATCAGTTAGAATTTTATTATATGTATACTCGTAGATGTCAAATCGAGTTACAGTATTTAATACAATATTATAGCTATTTTGCATATGAGTTTATTTTTTATTTTTATTCTACACTTTTTTACCCTATGAGTAAAATATCACCATTGTTGCAAGCAAGTCACAGACTTTCTAAACAAAGTGAGTTCCATTTTTCTTCAGTAGTTTCTAGCTAAACATAAATAGGCTTAAAGATTTTTTCCCAAAATAATTACAAAAAATATTCCATATTCGAGAAAAAAATCTTAAATACTAAATTTTGAGAGTACTTTATATTATGACAAAATATATTTTTTTTGACAAAATAAAAGATTATAAATTAACGGAATAGAGTTATGAAATTTGAGTGTAATCTTAGAAAAAAAAACAAAAAACTCATAAATTCGTATAAATAAGCAATAATTATATTAAAACGTATTTCTTTTAACGATTATTTCATTAAATAAAATACATGGTAAGTAAGACAGCAAATATCAACATTTTAAATGCGCGAGTAATTTAAATGGATATCAATACACGAACAGTCCCAATATTCACGGAATGAATGATGCTGAAAATTTATTAAAACTATAATATATTCATTAATTCCATGATGAATACGTTTTTGAAATTATATTCATATTTCATGTCATATTTATGTTTGATTATAGTTTTTTGTAATGCGATTATAGATACGAAGTATACCTACTTCCATCATATAAAAACAGAAACTGATGTTTTAGCTATGTATCAACATATTGAGGGAAAATGTAAATGTCAAAACAGAACATCAGTTCTGTGTGTCGTGTTTGTATTATAATTATATATATATATATATATATATATATATATATATATATATATATATATATATATATATATATAATTATTTATGCCTCCAAGATACTTCTGTAAGAAATAAAAATTGTAGTTTTTTATTTTACACTAGCAACTCACTTTCACTTTGCTCGAGCCCGTTTTAACAGTAAGTATGGAATAGATAGACTATATATTAATTATTAATATATGCATAGGTACAAAATAAACAATTTTGAATTTTTCCAGCTGTTCTTCTGGGTTTTCTCTATTTTTTATACTTAAACCTTCGCTGACACACACACAACAAAACAAAAATAAGAATTATTCAAATCAGTCCAGCCGTTTTTGAGTTTTAGCGAGACTAACGAACAACAATTGATTTTTATATACATAATAAAGATATGTAAAAATTTCATATATATGTAAATACCTGAAAATTTTAATTTGATAACCTTACAAATAAGTTTTAAATATCTTATATGCTTTCAAAATACCCTTAAATCAAAGACCTATTAGATCACTGGTTGTCTTTCACTTGTCTATTTAAAACGTCTTATTTTCAACCGACTTCAAAACGGAGGAGGTTCTCCATTCGACTGTATATATTTTTTTTTTTATGTTTGTTACCTCAGAACTTCGTCATTTATTAACCGATTTGGACAATTTTTTTTTTGTTTGAAAGGGTATACTTCCAGATTGGTCCCATTTAAATTTCAAAAAAAAAATATCACCTCTAAGGGTGGAAAAATAGCTAATAATGAATTTAACCTACTTCTAATTGTCATATTGACTTGAAACTTTGCAAGTGTTTCTATTTCCGTTGATAGTACAGAGGTTCGGTATTGTTGACCTGATCTGATGGTAAGGCCAGAAGGCGGATAGGTGGAACTCTTCAACGATAAATAGTAGATACTTCGAGTTTGGGCTTATTTTGTTTGGTTTGACAAGCCTAACACTTTAGAATTCTTACTTTGCTACTACTGTCTACACTAAAAAGGGAAAAAAAAAAACTTTTTAACAAAAAAATAAAAACCGACTTCAAACAAAAGCACTAAAAAGTAAAAAATAACTGATTGGTAGTTTTCATTTACTATACATACCTAATCAAATATTTTCGAAGTCGGTGTGCTTTTCTTTGTATGGGCTGGCACCGATTTCAAAAATATTTGATTAGGTATGTATTTAATAGGTAGGCTTTAATTACTTAGCCAAAGCACACCGACTTCGAAAATATTTGATTAGGTATGTATAGTAAATGAAAACTACCAATCAGTTATTTTTTACTTTTTAGTGCTTTTGTTTGAAGTCGGTTTTTATTTTTTTGTTATCGGAATAGCTTATCCCATACCGGATAATTTCGACTGTAATTGGAAGTGATTTTACTGAAACTAGGCATCCAAAAAGATTATTTAAAAAAATATCGACATCATAATTATTTTAAAGCTAATCTTTAGTTACTATAGCGATTTCACGTGAACATAATAATTACATGGATTTTTATGAAATTTATCGTTAATGATTATTATGACGACACGTTTGGCTCAGTTTGTAGTGACCCTACTTGCTGTGCCAGCGGTCGCGGTTTTGAGTCCCGCTGGAGGCATTCATTTGTGTGATGAGCACGACTTTGTATTCCAGTCATGGGTCTTTATAAATATATACATATACCCATATGATTGATAATGATGTTCTCCTGACCGACTCCGGCCACGGCGGCCAATCTCATTGAGACTAGCCAACTGCGCAGGAGATATTATAGTGCACAAGTGTATGCGCAGACACAAGTGCACTCTCTATTCCTGTCACTGTCATATTCCGATGGGACGACTGCTCGACAGACCAGTGAGAGTTAAAGCGCAGGACCGACGGCTTTACGTGCTCTCCGAGGCACGGGGGTAAACACCGCCACCTTCCCAGCTCCGGGCTGCTACTGAGGCTTACTATACAGAAAGACTCAATAACTAAAATTGGCCCGATCCGGGACTCGAACCCAGGACCTCCGGGTGTACAGCCTTACATGCTAGCCACTGAGGCAGTTAATACACATATACATATATATTATAGATATAATATGTATGTCTTTAAAGTTATTTACGTGTAGTGTATCAACTATCTGGTATCCATAACACAAGCCTTTTAATGTGTTTTAATGTCCCAACATATTTTACATATTTTACATTTACAATTTATATAATAAATAATATTTATTAATATTATTTATTATATAAATTGTAAATGTAAAATATGTTAACTGTTGGAGATCCGTATAAATAAATAAATAAATCTTAAACCACAAAAAGCTTGAAAATCAGCACTCAGTGACTCTACATATCAATTCAATTCACTGACAAAATTACCAAACTTCGTATGGACTTCACAATGAGCTAACAAAGATGATTCTAACATAGACATGTTATCTCATACAAACCAAGAGAATTTGCTAATGAAAAAACGCAAAAATTACCATTCTGTAAAGAGTGCCTTTTGTAGATAGAACTTGCTTTTTCGTGATTAAACATCTAACTTGATTACTTTGTGGCTTCAAAGGAAATATGTTTATTGAGCTTTATAAAAGTGTATAAAAGTGAAAATTTCAAAAGCTCTATGTACGTACATATTTGAAATAAAAGCTATTAAAGAAATGTAGTAGTATTATTATAAATATATGTATCTATGTACTCGTACAAGTATTCAAATATGCCGTATGTCACAGTTTCAAATGCTGAATGGGATAATATTAGTAATGATGCCTTTATTATCTATTTATTCTAATATTATAAAGAGGAAAGTTTTTTTGTTTGTTAGTTTGTTTGTTTGTACTGAATAAATTCCAAAACTACTGAACCGATTTAAATGAAATTTGATAAGAAGATAGTTTGAGACCTTGGAAAGGACATAGGATAGTTTTTATCCCTGAAATCGTACCTTAAGAAGGTGAAAATGGGGATGAAAATTTGTATGCAACCCAAGGACGACCCCGAGCGAAGCGATGTTGAGTCGTTAGTATTTTATAAACCAAACTAGCATTGCCCGCTGCTCCGCCCGCATTCAGATGACCAAAAAACAAATTCTTAGGTTTTACATATTAGTATACTCTTACATTGCAGTTTTTGTATTTTTTTCTCAGAAATTAGATATTTTCCCGCGATAAAAAGTTCCTACATGTTGACCCGGATAACCAGCTATCACCATACCAAATTTCAGCAAAATCGCTCCAGTAGTTTTTCTGTAATGCGGTAACAGACAGACAGAAAGACAGACAGACAAAAATTCTAAAAACTATAGATTCAGCCTCTGTGTCGATAATAATGTCTATTTCAATAAGATTTTCCAAAAAATATTTGATGTACAGATTCGGCTTGGTTACAATTTTATTATATGTATAGATGTACCAGCTTTCAATCAAAATTATTTCTTGAGTTAACTTCAGGACAGGACACGTGTAAAGAATTCTTTAAAACTAAAATTTGCTTATATTTATTAATTATATAAATTATAGAAAATAAATTTATTTTAACTACATTATAATAAATAAAAAATATTTAAATAAATAAAAAAGAATGATGCATAGGTTACTAGTAGTAAAATTTTGTTAAAAGATGATGCAACGTGTACAAAATATTATTAATACAAAAGCACTTCAGAGAGCCCTCAATAGAAGCGAGTAATGCCAAATGTCTCTAGTATCACAATACAAAAAAAGAAAGAAAGCTGTCACTAGATTTTAGTAAAGTACAAATAAAAAGCTAGTGAAACATTCAAAAGGCTTGTCAGAGAGTTTCAAATCCAAAGCCAAAACACGTTGCCAGTGGCACACACTTTGATGGGTGACCGCTTAGTGGTCTAAAAACTAGGGATTTCTACGCTTCTAAAGCCGACATTAAGCTGACAATCTCTGTCGTACGAATGTGGTTTTTAAATCGTTTAAAAGTTAGTTAAATATTTTCGCACGCACGTCATCCAACTTTCAAAAAAGGTGGTTCTGATTTCATATATTTTAACATTTTTTTTTATATTTCACTGGTTATTATTCTTTCATGCAGTAACGTTTGTGATATTTTGAATTAAAAATAGCAAAATACTGATATTTTTAGCTGAGTAGCTTACAATTAAATGTTTTAGATCCCAACCTATCAGCTTCCAAAGATTTTAGGTGCAAGAAAACCAATAGATATTTTATGCTCAAACCTGACATTTACCAATCTCAATTGGTAAAACCTAACATATCCCAATCCTAATGGTAAAAACTAGACAAATCATCTAAATACATAATCACATTCCACATTTACCCATGGTGGTAAAAATTAAAATCTAAGTTTTTACCAATATGTAGGCTTCTACAATAAACTAAATGACAATAGACATTTCTAATATCATATATCATTAAACATTTGATCTAACAACGTAACAATTACTCAGTAACTATCTCTTCAGGAAGATTTAGTGAGCAATACACGTTATATTGTATTAATTAATTAGTAGTAATAAATTATATCACGGTGGCATCAGATGCACACTGCGCCTCGGGTATGCAGAATACGTCGTATAATTAAAACTTATAATAAGAAACTGGGTATATATAACTAGCGATTTCCCCTTGCTTCGCTCGGGTTCCTATGTACCTAACTAAGTCTATTCTTATCTGTATACCAAAATACATTCAAATCCGTCTAGCCGGAAGTGAAAAATCCGGTATAGTTTTAAAGTTTTTGACTGTTTCACACAATGAGGTTATAACATCATTAGTTTAATATAATATGTATCATAATAAGTACTTTCTTAGATTTACGCGAATATTTGACCTTTTAAATAAAATTACCTACATTTTCGGATTTTTTAGCCGATATATTGATATATTAATTTTTAGTTCTCGACGTTTCGAATGATTTACAGCTATCATGGTCAAGGGAGAGACAGTGTCTTCCAAAAAAAACTGCGATAAAATAGTTTCATTTAAAATATTATGTCAAAGCGTATTCAAAATTACTTTTTAAAGTAACTTATGCTTTGCTTATAACTTAATTTTGTTGATTTTTAAGTCAACAAAATTATGTTATAAACATTTGTTGCATTGTTAAGAGATGGATTTTTATCTTGAAATATGTACGACATGTCCTTTACAATATACCAATCTAATTAACAAAAGTATCTTTAAAATGAGACACATATAATATAATATACCTCCGAATAGTCTAAATGTTCCTCTTTGAAATCTGTCGTTAAGGACTTGTAGTACATTAAAGTAATATAACAACGGAACAAAGTGACCTACATGTAAAGTAGTTAGAACTTTACTCTAAGTTCGACTCGATCTGAAAATGAAAACTAGTTCGTATTTCCGTTGTAAACCAACTTTTAAAGTCTTGCTGTAAGTTATTAGATACCCAATAAGGTATGTTTTCGTCTTACATACATATTATATTCAATGAACACCCAATATTAATTACTATATAACTGCGAAGATATTTTTCTGAGATATTATGATACCTAGTAACGGAAATACTCTTAGTGTATTGTAAACATTCCGGAAACCTGTTACTAATAAGCAACAGATATATTTGCATTGTCCAGACTCAAACTTACACCTCTGACTAAAAAGGTAGAAACATGGTATCAGTACAAAACCATTTGCATATAAAATGAAAATATATTGTGACATTCTTACATTTTCTCAGCTATTCACAATATCATTTCCAAATATTCCATTATATAGTACTTAAAGGTATGAGTATAAATGCGATGATCAGAGATTAATAACGCAAATTTACGCCAAATGCACCGGTTGCTAGCTTGTTATGAAGCAACTAGTCTTGATACTTGAAATTGACCATATTAACAATTTACAAACGTTACATTTGTAAGTATTAGTTGAAATGCTTTTAGCATCAAGCTGATATACAAACTGGATTGCCATAAAAGTGCCTTGTTGATTTATGGTCTGGTATGGTGTTGTTGATGTATAATCTAAAGCTAGTATGTATACATATAGTTCAAGTTGCGGGACGTACCAAATTAGTATTTGGGGGACAGTCAGTATCATAACTTAAATTAATAATAATAACTAATAAATAACTTCAATTAATGCAGGCAAAGTATCAAAACCGCGCATCCCACTGTACAACCGCAGTATCATGGAACGCAATATCCCAAACAGATATCGCTTCATTTGCTTGAAGTTCTGATGTACAAATCTAAATAACTTCATTTTGATATTGTTAATTATTTTAAAATAATTTGTATAATATAAATTATAATAAAAAAATAAATATGTTGGGACATTAACACACCACCGTCTAGTTCCATGGTAAGCTAAGAGGACTATGCTATGGATACCAGATAGTTGATAAACTACACATATATAACTTTAAATACATACATATTATAAAATTTATAATATGAATGTATTTAAATTGCCGATTTGCACAAGCCTAAGAGGCAAAAATCATCATAAACTTTATAGTCGATTTTTGCCTCTTCGGCTTGTGCAAATCGGCAGATTATTGAATTGGACACTTTTCAGGGTGTGACTAGCCTACCACACCTTAATCTGACGGTTTCAAGTATTTCTACCTTATCAAAACATTTTTTAAATATTTTAATCGGCTTCCCTAGACGCGCCCCTTTATATAGAAGACTTATATTATGGTGAAAGTACTCAATAGAGTGCAAGGTAACCTCTTTTATGTTAATCTGCCGCGCTCGAGTAACTACAGAAAATCCCCTCTTGGGCTCCCCTACTACTACAACGTCACAAACTCACAAACTTTACCTCTTTATAATATTAGTATAGATTACTGTTAAAAACAAGATAGTGGCAGAATATAGCTCTTTCTGTAAAAAATAATTTCCATGTCCATTGTATCTATGGAGGAAATAAGAAAATGTGTCTTGACTTTTAGCGTTTTTTAGTTATCCAAATTCTTGAAAGTAGAGACCTCTATCATCCAGTTTGTATTGGATTTTTTGCTGTAAATAATCTAGGTATATACCGTAGTGTGCATTCTATTACGATTATTTACAATGTACTTAGCAAGAACCTACTAATATTATTATTAGGTGTTCATATATTGAATTCATCAGAACACAAGAATATCTATGTAATTAAAAATTTGGAAGTCTAAATAGATTTGATTTAAAAAGTTTTCTACTTAAAAAGCCTAAAATTCAAAATGGTTTATCCGCTTTTAAATATGTCCGTATATTACATTTCTTCTATATTAAGTAGCAGTAGCAGGCCACTGGGAGCACACTCGCTTTGGAAACAGAGTGAAGCGGATTCGAACCCCGAGTCTGAGCTCTGTGATATTCATGTAAGGATTATCGTCACATATGAATACTATTTGCTAATATAGTAAAAGCAAAAAAAACTAATCACTGCCTCGGTAGTGTAGTAGCTAGCGTGTACAACAACATATCCTTTGGTTGGTTTCCTTCTGGGTTTGAGTCCCGGTCGGGACAAGTTTAACTTTAGTTGATCAGTAACAACGCGGATTTGGGAAGTTGGCGATGTATCACTCACGTGCCTCGGAGAGCATTAAAGCTGTCTAACCAGTGGAGTCGAATTATCATCCCATCGGAATTTGAGATAAAGAGTATAGAGAGTGCACTTGTGTCTGCGCGTACACTTGCTCACTATAATATCTCCTGCGCAGTTGGCTAGTCTCAATGAGATTGGCCGCCGTGGTCGAAATTGGTCGGAAAAAATTAACTCATTTTCAAAATACCCTCACATTAAAGGCCCAAGCCCAGTGGGACGTTAAAAGGGCAGAGCAAACTATATGTATAACTATTGTGTAAGTAAAATATGTTTCTCATTAGGCTCAATGAAAGCACATGTTACAAAGTACATCTAAATATACGGAGGCGGTTCTGCTCGTTACTCTTACACAGTCGATAGATTTAGAGGAGTCTTGTAAATTCGCCAACTAATCAGTATTCAGTCGATATAAGAGTACGGTGTGAGTGTCGGTATATAGCGGGTATTTATAAAAGAAATTAAATTAATTAAACTAATATCTTGTCAAGTCTAGTACAGTCTACATATAAATTTAGTAGTAGTATGTATGTAGGTTTTAATCTGTTTTTAACTGTTCGTGGCCTTATTGCTTATTTGTTCAAACGACCAATTTACCGAAAGGGTTTTTATTGCAGAATTATTAACTTTAAAATGTCAATTTTATTGTTATAAAATATACATTTTACTTTGAAAAAACCCAAAAAAAAAATTTTTTTCTACGTATGCTTATAAATCTTAGAAATAAAACTTTCTTTTTTAAATAGATGAATTTACCGTAAAGTACAAGTATTGGTAATTTGAACAATTAAGCATTAAGACGACGATATAACATATTATATCATAAATAGTCATACAAAAACAATTTTAAATAAAAAATTTTACTGGTCAAACCTCTATGTTCCTATAACTTCGACAGCCAAAATGATTTGGACTCAAAGCTTTCCCTAGAGGAACAAAATTTGGATCCATGGCAAGTATAAAGAGGAATATTATTTAAAAGATTTAATTAATATTTTGCAAATTTTCATGAATATGTTAATTATTTAGCAGCTTTTAAAATGTGAGCAAATTAATAATTATTAAGTCTTATTTATACTAGCGGCTCACCCTCGCTTCGGTTCGTCTCTAGACAAACAAAAACAAATCTATCCCACGGGAACCGTACATTTTTCCGGAATAAAAAGTGGCCTGTGTGTTATTCTGATGTATTAGCTATATTAAGTTCTATTCATAATATTAGAAGAAATAGTAGGATATCTTAGTCACAATAATCAATAAAAATTGAAAATAATTATATAATTGCTGTAAAAAAGCTGGCAAATATTACAAAATGGCTGCATGATTTACACCTCACTATACTTTAGCTCCTAGTAATTAATTAAATATTATTATTATTTATAGGTTATGAAGAAATTGAAAAAGAGAAGGTAGATATTGAATTCAATTGTATGTATGTTTTTGGTGTGTATATTACAATATCATCAAAAGTTTCAACGCATAGTAATATATGTATGTATGTACCTACATACTGTATATTGAATACGTATATAAAATTTCCTGTTTGTACTTTTTCTTGCTAGGAGTGCCGTCTGGAAAAATAAAAATTTTAATGGCAAAAAATAAAAACCGACAGCCTACAATATTTTAAGATATGAATATCTAATAGGTAAATAAGTATTTTACGTATCCAAATATATTAGATTTGCTTTGCATCGGCTGGCAGTGACTTCGATAATATCTGATTAGGTATCTATTCTAAATGAAAAACTCCGTTTAGTTATTTTTTACATTTTAGTGCCTGGAAGTCGGTTTTTATTTTTTGTTAAAAAGTAATTAAAATTGCAACTGATCGCTGCCTGTACATGGAAGACATTTGAGATTAACTATTACTGGGGTTCTTTATTAACGCAATAGAACCCAAAACAATGATTTTTAGAATTCTTGTCTGTTTGTCTGTGCGTTTGTGCGCTCTAATCTCAGAAACGGCTTAACCGATTTGGTTGTGGTTTTCACTAATGTTCATAAATAAAAAAGATACGTCAAATTAATAATCACTTAGGGATGAACCCGAGCGAAGCGAGAGTGAGTCGCTAGTAGAAAATAAATATAATAGAACAACACTGTATATAAATGCGAAAAGTAAGCGAGTGCGTGTTTGTTTTAATTCTTTACAACGTACCTGCTTGACGGTTTTGTTTAAAGTTTAGTATTTAACATACAGGCTTAATAATTTTTGTACATATCATATTAGTTAATTTCCAAGCAAAATCTACTGCTTCATGTAAATTTGATTATTTGAACTAGCTTAAATACCTAGAATGCATAACATGACCCGATAATACCGCTCCTAAGGAGATGAAAGCACCAAATTCCGATAAATTCTCTAGATTTTACTCATAAGACTAAATCATCTTTCGTGTTGACAATAACTTAAAAATTAAAAAAATATATATTGTTTTTTTTTAAGTACACGAACTCTTTCCTGTGACAAATTAGTATCAATCGAAAGTAAAAAACTTGTAGAAAATCCCATCATAAGTTTGGCGACCTTTTTCGAACACATTACCTGACATCAGGTATAAACAGGTAAATAGAAGTTGTTAATTGTTCGTATCGTTTTCCAGAATGAACCAAATATCAAAATGTAGATAATTTTACAACAAAATGCTATAGGGTTGTCATACCCAAATATCTCCAGATTCAAATTCAAAACTCAGACTAGAGGATTTTTAGTAAAAAATAGCCTGGAGCAAATTTTTGGTGACAATCCCCTTGGATCGTGTTTGTTAATATATTTTATGATTTCAAAAAAAAACGTCTGGAAAAAGATGTTGACGTCCACCACATAGATAGGATCTTAGACTATATACAAAACAGTTCAGTACCATTATAATATAAATATACGGTTTTGTCTTTACTTATCTAATTTAAAAAAACTAAATATTTTCAAAATTCTTTTATAACATACACTATACATACACTAAAGCTTGTCAATAGTTACTAAAAAAAAGAAAATCGGTTGACAAACAAAGGAGAAAAAGGTACTGCACTGTGTTGACTTTACCTTTATATAATATATTATATAGATAATAATCCCTCCACGACTGCGGACACGCCGGCGTGTCAGTTAACAATAGATTTCTTAGAATTTTAATTAATTTCTTAGAAATTTACCTGGAGGTGTTATATACAAATTAATAATATTAATTCACATGTATAATACTAGCATGATGTAATTTTAGCCCCCTAATTAAAAAACGTATCGAAAACTTAAGCAAAACAACACTAAAAATTATCAACCATTTCAAATTTCGGTGACAGGAAAACGTATAGTTTCATGCTTTATTATGTTGCATTAAATATTTTAAGCAATTATGCGGGACGCTTGTTTACAATTTATTATGCTAATGAACTCAGCTTTATAGGTGCTGGGTGGTTAAATATTGGACACACGGTCTTTCAGATTTTCAAAATTATTTGTATTCAGCCATTTTTAACGTCCCATTGCTGAACACGGGCACGAATCTCGCTTCAATACGAGGGGGATCAGGCCATAGTCCACAACGCTGGCAAAGTGCGGATTAGATGACTTCACATATCTTTAAAAAAAATCTAGGTTGTCTCAGAGAAGCAAGTTTCCTCGTGTTTTCCCACATCGTAAGATAACTGGTAATCATGTTGGAAATGATTCAAACATGAAAATGTTAGAGGTGCCACCGAGATTTGAGCCTACTTTACTCGGTTTCCCATTCTCTAAATGTTGCATAGGTGGTACGCCTTAATATATTTCCTAATATTAAAAATATGAATATGTTTTTAAAATAAACACTGTCTCAGTAGATATAATTATTCTTTTAAATTTATGTCACTATTAAATCGACAGTGTGTCCCTTTTATGACCTGTTTACACGAGCTATCTACTGCGAACACGCAGAGTTACGATGGGAAAGTATGTTATACTGATGCCGTTTAACTGAACCGATGCAAAGGCATTGTTTATTTGGACAAATAAGTAAAATACTTAATTTTGTTATGAAAATAAATTTCAATATAATAAATTCAAAAGTTTGTTGTTAAGAAATATACACCCACAGTGGAATAAAAATTTTGCAATTTTCCTTTCCTGTACTTGTGCTGTAAAACCTTGCTACTTGTCAAATTTCATGATTCTAAGTCGACGCTAAATGCCCTATAGGTTTTGATTTATGTACTTGCGAGCGTACAGTGCTTACGAGTATATGGTCGTAGTTTTATTGCGTTGACTTAGAAAGTGTAATATAAGATAGAAGCTTGAATTTTTACACTTCTAATCGACCGTAAACCATTACTGTTATAATGTATTACATATTAATTTAATAATAATAAATATGTAATGTAAAGGAAGTTATGATACATCTATACTAATATTATGAAGAGCAAAGTTTGTGAGTTTGTGGTGTTGTGAGTGTGACGTTGTAGGGGGTAATCTCTGGATCTACTGATCTGATTTAGAGGAAATTTGGTAAGAAGATAGTTTGAGGCCTTGGGAAGGACATAGGATATTATTATCCCGGAAATCATCTCTTAAGGGGGTTAAAATGGAGATGAAAGTTTGTATGGGGAATCAAGCTAGGGACGAAGCGAACGAACGAAAGCTAAGTAAAACTGTGTGGATCCATGCTGTGTGGATCGCAATAATAAGAGTAATTCTGATTAATATTTTTTACACACTAATTAATATTATTAATTAATAAAGTTACACCTCCAGGTAAATTTCTAAGAAATCTATTGTTAATTAGATTTAAAAAAAAAAATATGAAAGAATTATAGAAAAATGCTTAGAATTAAAATTAACAAATATTGTAAGGAACTTTGGTGCTATTTTTGAATTTGTGAAAATATTTTTGTAAAATAGTATGTAGGCACTGTCTCTAACAAGTATATAACGCCTCTGTAAAGTTTAAAACCTTAGGCTCTCCCGTGACTATGATTGCTGTAAAGCATTCGAAACGTCGGGAACCAAAAATCAAAATAAATCCACGAAATAATCCGAAAAGATAGTTTTATTTTTATTTAAAAGACTAAAGCTTGTCAATAGTACTAATAAAACAAAAAAAAAAGAAAATCGGTTCACAAACAGAGGAGAAAAAGGTAGTTACTGAACTGTTTTGTCTTTGCCTATTTATATAGAAATATAGAAGACTAGCATTGCCCGCGGTTCCGCCCGCGTTCAGATGACCAAAAACCAAATTCTTAGGTTTTATGTATTAGTATACTCTCACATTGAAGTTTTTGTATTTTTTCTCAGAAATGAGAAATTTTCCCGCGGTAAAAAGTATCCTATATGTTGACCCGGATAACCAGCTATCACCATACCAAATTTCATCAAAATCTGTCCAGTGGTTTTTCCGTGATGCGGTAACAAACAGACAGACAGACAGACAGAAAAATTCTAAAAACTATAAATTCGGCCTCTGTATCGATAATAATGTTTAGATCAATCAGATTTTCCAAAAAATATTTAATGTACAGATTCGGCTTAGTTACAATTTTATTATATGTATAGATATTTTATACTCTAGATTTTTAAATAAAACACTCACTTAATAAATATTATACATTTATTATACAATAATTATAATAACAATAACATTAACATATTTTTTTTCTTATGTTTTTCCTTCTTTTGTTGTTCTTGTCATTGAAGTAACGAGTTGAAATTGCCATTCCGTATTTTCTCGTCGCTCGTTAAATCTTTTCTTAAAATCCTCATGTTTTGTCTTTTCGTAGTATTAATTATACCTTATAATTATTATTAGAAATACGTTACATACCTTAACGGTATCATTTTCTCTTTATATATCAGTCTAAAACACATAAAAACAAATATTAGCAAAAATATAATAAGTAAATAATTTTCACATTTATAATAATCAAATTTTATATAACAAATATTTAATGATTAAATAAGTTGGTTTTATTATTGTTATAACATTTAATCGTGGTTTACATATGATTAAAAATAGTGTATTCACCGTGTTATGTTCTATACTAAATCTAAAACTTTTAAATAGTCTGTTTAATAGCTGGAATGAATTAGAAAAGTTTTTATCTATTAAATTATTATTATTATTATTAACTATTTTCAAAAATATGCTTAGAATTATAAGCTAACTCTTAACTAACAACTAACATAGATAGCTCGACAAAAAAACCGTTTTGATAATACTTCATATATGTATATAATTTAAACATAACATATTATAGTTATACTAGCGGCTCACCCTCGCTTCGCTCGGGTTCGTCGCTAGGTACGTTTTAAATAGATATAAAAAGAAAAAATCTTTCTTTCTCACATTTTAATTATATGTTTTAATACTTACCTATTCCGGACTAAGAGAAATCCAAAAATTAAAATATCATAAAAATTGGAACGCGGTCGAACGGGATAAAAAGTATCCTATGTCCTTCTCCTGGCTCTAAACTACCTCCCTGCCAATTTTTAGCTAAATCGGTTCAGCCGTTCTTGAGTTATAAGCGAAGTAACTAACACGACTTTCTTTTATATATATAGATTCAAATTAAAATGTCAACCTCGAATATATTCATTAAAGCGTTGGTAAGTTCGTATTCATTTTGCATGTAAAATGTATAAAACTTAAATTCCTTTATTTCTCGCTTAATTCGAGATTCTTCAAAAAAAATATTTAAACTATACCTAAATTTCTCTATAAAGTAATCACTATGATCTAATAAAATATATATGATCCACTATAATATATGAAAAATGATCAAAATATACTATAAATGATAAAAAAGATAAGATACCTTATTGCGTCTTAAATACACTTCAAGTCACAGACACATACATGGCCATTGACTACGAGTATCTCATGTATTATTTAAACAAAATTCAAACCGAATTTGGCCTCTCTCTTTCAATAACAATCCCTCGAACTAGCACAGTGTCATCTTTTTTCTGGCATTTTCCACGACCTTCTGAGGCTCGCCAGATCCAGTCTCTCCTTCGGAATTCTTCTCTTCCATGTCCAAATCGCTCCCAAGGACTAAAGCGTGATCCAAAGACATTTTTAAAACATCCATTATTGTGTTTGTCATGGCAGTGGCGCTTATGATGACCATGGCCATGTGGCCCATGGTGTTTGTGGCCATGTCTTCCATGATGTCCATGGTGGCCATGGTGGCCATGGTGGCCATGATGCATATAGGGATTAAAATGCCACCGGTGTCCATGATGACCATGTCGTCCATGATGCATGTGTGGTCCATGATGCTCAGATGGTCCGCGACAAGGTGGTGATACTTCTTTCTCACCACATGGACCATCACGACAAGGTCCACGATGAAAATCAACGAATTTTCCACAAAAATTATGACCACGCATTGTTCTATTGATTTTAATTTTTCAGTTTATGTTGAATGGACGTCCTTTTAGTACAAGAGCCGATCGTCAAGTGTGTCGTGTTCAAGTTGATTGGGATTTTATATGACGCTATTACGTAATATTTTGAAAGGTTTCCTGTAATCTAATCATAGTTTAGGAAAATGTGAAATTTTGTATGCGTCATAAATATTAAATTTAAAGAATTACTTATAAATTATGTTTTTCAGAAGTATTTCATCATAAATATCTGTGGTTAATATTAAAATTGATAAAATATGTTCTTTTATATTTTAGGCTAATTCTTACTTGAAGAAATTTTGCACATTTACCTTGTAGGTGATTTAAGGACAGCATAAACCAACTTTTTCCTGAAAAAAAGGTTTAAACAGAGTAGAAAAAGTATGAGAGTTTTTCTTGATTTTATGTAAGAATTAAATTATGAATTCGTAGTTCACTGATATTATAAATGACAGAACCAAAAAGTATCTGTTTGTTTGTCTTTCATACAGAATTAATAGTTATGTTAGATATTGAGTACTTAATTACAAAGAATATTGATAATATGCACCACAAGACCGTATATATATTAATATACTTCATAATCCGTACTGTACTATTGAAATAAATAAAGCCTCAATATATAACCTAATGAAATTATTGTTTTACACTAGAATTAACATCTAGGACGTATCATGTTTCAGAGTAACGAATGCGAATATTTTTTTTATTTATTTAGTATGTCGTTTTTAGGGTTCTATGACCAAAAGACGAAGAAAGAACTCTTATGGTTGCGAAGCGCTGCAAAATGCTTACAACTATTTTAAAACCAACTAGCAACTAGTTATGTTTTAACGTTTAGTATAGATTTCTTAGATTTGAGTAAAAATTATCCTATATGTATAACCAGCTATCATCATACCAAATTTCATCAAAATCTGTCCAGTGGTTTTTGAAAAAACCATTTGAAAAAACCACTGGACAGATCCAGTGGTTTTTTCGTGATGCGTTCCCAGACAAACAGACAGACAGACAAAAATTCTAAAAACTATAGATTTGGCCTCTGTATCGATAATAATGACTATTTCGATAAGAGTTTCCAAAAAATATATAATGTACACATTCGACTCAGTCAGAGTTTTATTATATGTATAGATACAGATAATAAAAATGAAGGCAAATTGTGATGATAACAATATTTTCTTATCACACAATACAAGAACCATTTGATGTCAATAACAGATCTATCGACCATAGCTGATGTCACATTTTGTTGTAAACAATGGTGATGCCTTTCGCAATTTTTTACTCTCTATGAGTACTTCTCAGTTTTTATTTATTTATTATAAATAAAAGATATCTAGATAAAAAAATATTAGTAAAAATATAATATTTAGTCGAAACAGATTCGGAAAAAAATATTTGGACCAAATATATGCGAAAAAATATGTATTTTTAATACGAACCTGATATACACACAATATGATCTTATTTTTTTTTATTTATGTTAATTTTCATACGATTTCTATATATTAACTTGAAGAAATATTTTTAATAAAAATGTTTCAGGTTTACTTATTAAAAGATGTGATAGTTTATAAATGTAATGACGAGTATATTAATGTTACATATAAATAAATAAATATATTATATGTACAATTTTATATGACTAGATTAACTAAATACTGGATTTACCTACTTTGATTACGAGTAGATAATAATTATCTATACAGATAATTGAAGTTTCTGTTTGTAATGTTTAAATAACAGCTTTTTAATAAATACATATGAAATTAATTATGTAGGTTACTTATAAGAAAAATACAATTTTGAAATTTTTGTCTGTTTATGACGATCCTTGTATTATAATTTACATAGATAATAGATATTTGATTCTGTCATTATTATAATTTCATAGGAAAAGTATATTTATTTATTTAATACTAACGGCTCACCTTTGCTTCGCTCGGGTTCACCTATAGGAAAACAAAGATAAACCTATCCCACGGGAACCGTTAATTTTTCCGGGATAAAACGTAGCCTATGTGTTATTCCAGACTATAATCTATCTCCATGCCAAATTTCATCCAGATCCGTTCAGCCGTTCTGGCGTGAAAGAGTAACAAACGGTTTAAAATGAATTTTATAATATGTATAGTAAAAATTTTGTTTTGTTTCAAAATATGATGAAATGATTTCAAAATGTTGTGCAATACGATGAGTCATATTTCTATTTCACAACATTTTGCAATACAATGAGTCATACTGCTATTTCACAATCTCATTCAACAGTTTGTCAGTTTGTTTGTAGAAATTGAAATGCTGTCGATTTTTTATATAAAAAAGTTGTTGAATATTATAAATGTGAAAGTGTGTTTGTTTGTCCGTCCTTCTTTTGCGTCGAAACGGATTGACGGATTGGTGTGATTTTTTGTGTGGAAATACTTGAAGGGCTGGAGAGTGATATAGGCTACTTTTTACCGAGGGTGATCATCTTATTCCCACCGAAAAACACATTATAATACAACCCAAAAAGTTATTTATGATCAGAATTACTTGAAACTTGGTACTAATGTTCTGCGATACAATTAAATAACAGGTATTTTAAGCATTTTTCGATATTCATCCCTTAAGAGACAAAAATAGATGAGTTTTAGCACGAGCAAAACCGCGGTTATGCTAGTATTTATATGTATCAGAAGGGTTTTTTTTAACTTTTATGCTTGTTTGTGTGCGCATAGTTCAAAAAAGCGTACAGAGCTTTGAATTGGACTTTACCATATTTTGCCTGAAAAAAAGTCTTAAGTTTTATTTTAACTAGTTAAATAAAACCGATATTTAAATCGATCATTGGTATTCTGGGACTATTCATTGATAACAGAAAAGAAATATACAAGTGAAACTTCGGGCAGACTCTAGTATACAAAAAGCATAGAAAATTACCGTTTTCCGGCAATTTTAAGTACTTATACACATATTAGTCCGTTGAATAGCGAGTACTAACGCAGTATTTTGAGCAACATTTTAGTCCCAATATATGTAAAGTGACAATTCAAATATTTCAATCATTAAATCAAATATTAGTTGTCAAAAGATATGTGAAGTCCGCCAACCCGCACTTGGCCAGCGTGGTGGACTGTGGCCTGATCCCCCTAGTACTGAAGGGAGGCCCGTGCCTAGCAGTGGGACTTTAAAAAGGGCTGAATATTTCTATTAAACTCAATGAAAAATTAGTAATATAATTTGGTTTTATAAAGAATGTCTGTCTAATGGTGCTTTCATTGGGTTGATCCAATATTAACTATACAATTTTTGTGGGGTTTAACACTTTTAAACTGCCTTGTTATAGCGTCCTATTATAATTCTATTGTCTTGCTGTATCACATTTGTTACTAGAGAAAATTTAAGACGAAATCTTGTGGCAAATAATAAGCGATATCAAACTGTTCCATAGTCGCTAATCCATGGGGTTTACCCCAATTTACAAAAGCTAAATCATATGGTAAACTAACTTTTAACCGACTTGTAAAAAATCCATGTTTTCAGCGGTAAAATAAACTATAAAAATACAATAAATATGTAGTATTTTTTATTATACAATAATACAAGTATAGATTTGCTGTAATGATTCTTAGTAGATGTACCCATAATGTGAATTAGGATTGCAGTGAGAAATAAAAAAAATAAAAAAATTGTCTTTCCCGTACCGGGAATCGAACCCGAGCCTCCTGGGTGAAAGCCAGGTATCCTAGCCACTAGACCATACGGGAGATGCGTGTTAAGTTCAAATAATTATATATTATACACCTATACTTTTAACATATAAATATTTATATTTTGTTAAGAATTCATTATCATTGCTGTTGACCTCAAAAGTCGTAAGCACATTCTAATTTTACGAGCAAATGATGACGTTTTTCATATTAGTTTTTATGTAGTGTGAAATGAACTAGACGTGTACGAATGAAGCTTTTTGACCGACTTCGAAAATGAGGAAGTGCTCAATTTTGTTTTGTTTTTTTATATGTTATGCGATACCTTCACCAATAGAGAACTGAGTTTTATAATTTTTTTAACGAAAAATGTATTTATCTTAATTAAAATCCACTCTGAAAGGTGAAATTGCTTTTGAAGTCATTCAGATATACCTATTCAGAACTAACGAGTCACCCTCACTCCGCTCGAGTTCGTCTCGTAACGTACCTAACGTTTTAGCGGTTAGTGTGCCTAGATTTCTCAGATATGAGATATTTTCGCGCACTAAAAAAATATCCTAAATGTTGATCCGGATAACAACTTATCATCATACCTACCTTATCAAAATCCTTTCAGTAATTTCTTGTGATGCGCTCCCAGATAGACAAAAATTGTAAAAACTATAGATTAGGCCCCTTTATCGATAATAATGACTATTTAAATAAGATTTTCCAAAAAATATTTCATGTACAGATTTGACTCAGAATTTTATTATATGTATAGATTAAAAGCATTTTCAGAATAGTTATATAGATTAATTTTGGGTTATTAAAATGGAGGCTATTTTTAAGGAAAAATCCATAAAAAGCTGTAGATCAATGCTCATTATATGATTAATTTCATGAGATCACGAAAACGAACTGTAGTAATGAAAACGTAAATTTCTTCGAATCCATAAAATCATTAAAAGACATTTTATTTTCGAGGACACGTTAGGCTCAGTTTGTAGTGACCGTACTTGCTGTGCCAGCGGTCGCGGGTGCGAGTCCCGCTGGGGGCATTCATTTGTGTGATGAACACAAATGTTTGTATTCCAGCCGTGGGTGTTTATATTTATAATATGTATGTATTTATAGTTAATATATGTGTAGTGTATCAACTATCTGGTATCCAACACAAGCCTCGTAGCTTATAATGGAATCCCAACATATTTATTATTTATTATTTATAATTACATCATAATTACTATTTCTCTGAAATCTGCGTTCAGCTTTTACTATTTAATTTTTTTTAAATAAATATAAATCTATCCCACGGGAGCCATACATTTTTCCGGGATAAAAATAACCTATGTGCTATTCCAGACTATATTCAATCTCTGTGCCAAATTTCATTCAGACCCGTTAAGCCGTTCTGGCGTGATTGAGTAACAAACATCCATCTAAACTTTCACATATTTTATAATATTAGTAAGATTGACAACCTCTAAATTGAGTAAAGTATATTATTAATTTTCTTTGTTGTAAATAAAAAGGAGTGTATACGCTTAGAATTAATGTTCTTCTTTTATAACAAACATAAAATATGTAAAAAGTAAAATAATTACACAATAACTTCAAAATCTAAACAAACCTTTTATTTATTAATATAATCGATTTACAAAAAGCAAAAAGAAAATGTAAACGATAAAAAAACAGATGTCATAAAGTATTTTACAAAGTCATAAAAACATTTTCCCGTACCGGGAATCGAACCCGAGCCTCCTGGGTGAAAGCTAGGTATCCTTGCCACTAGACCATACGGGAGATATCAATTTCTTTGTAATAGAAATACAATATTAAACTTAATATCAAAATCAAACAACTTGCGTCTATTTTACTTTTTATTAGTATATGACTAGTAGGTAATAAATTTGATTATTTCATCATTAATTTATTTTCTTTCAATATTTGTATGCTCTATTGGCTTCTCTTATATGTAACTAATAAGAAAACAAATGTTAAAAAATATTATTAATACTTTCATACATATTACGTATATACCTACTTATGTACGTGCATATTATTTTTACTTCTCAGCACCATCTAGTTCCATGGTAAGCTACGAGGTTTGTGTATTTGTGTGTATATATATATATAACTTTAAATACATACATAATATTATATTATAAATATAAACACCCATGGCTGGAGTACACACATTCGTGCTCATGACACAAATGATTGCCCCAGCGGAATTCGAACCCGCGATCGCTGGCACAGCAAGTAGGACACTACAAACTGAGCCAAACGTGTCGTCAAAAGTATCAAGTACACTCAGTTATACACTAATTCAAAAACTTTACTATTTATAATATTAGTATGATTTAAACTAGACGCTTTAAGTAACTCCTTAAGCAAAATGTACACTTTAACCAGCATGAGTTACATATTTCTTGGGAAAAATCTGAAAAAAATCTTTTAAATAGGACTCTATGACAATAAAAATAGAGTGTATATTAAATTAAAGTAAATATGATAGATTATAACGACGTCACGTCACGTATTTCCTTCAGAACGCTAGAAATCACCGGAGTAGACGTAAGAGTGACCATATTTGAAGATAATTATTTTACAGGAAAATTTAGATGGGATCAAGTTTTCTATCTTGAAATTCAATGAAAAGAGAAAAAGAGAGTTGAAACACCAAAATAGCATCGAAATATCTACTTAATAATAATAAAAAAAATATTAATAAAATAATAAAAAATCTATGGTGGTCTTTTATTTTCCAAATTATTTTAAAATTGTAGGTGTACATACAATTTGTAATAACCATGACATTTGAAAATTCAAAAACAATTAATCTGTCCCATGACCATTTGTGCTCTAAAGTATCCGAAACTTCAGTAAAAAAAAACAAAATAAATCTTCGATAAAATGGTTTAATTAATATATTAAATAGTTGTTTTACTTGAATATATGTTTTATAAAAGAATGTCTCTTGTAATGAGCCACAGCCACCTCCCCCCTCCCACCTCCCACTCCCCTCTCCTACGTTCCCCTTCCCCAGAAAAGATGAACTCGTATCAGGGGGGGGGGGGGTGGTCAACTAACCAACCTAAGCGAAAGGAGTAATTGTTTTTTTTTTTGCGAATGTTTAAGAAAATTTGTAATAAATGTAAAATTTTGGTCACCCTACCTTGCATATTTACACTCGAGAGCATTTTGTAGTGTTGATTCCTTAACGACTTGAAAACTTTCATGTTTGTTAAATAGATAAATAAATACTTTGCATTTGAGTTTATTTACTTATCATTCGTACATGATGTAGTTATATTTTAAAATTAATATTTACAATATATTATTTAATATTTTTCCTGAGTGTATTTTGCATTTATAATATTCCCACACTCGCTTCCTTTGATCTTCATCATAAAATATCACTCTTTATTTTCAATAAATATAATATACCAGAATAAATAACTCATCTTTATGTCTCTATCAGCAAAAGCCTACGTTTATACTTTCATTTCACCCCTTTCAAGTTTAATTTTCTCGAAAAAAAGTTGCCGTGTCTTTCTCCAAGATCCCATAGTACTGGCTTTGCCGGTGAGTCCCACACCTCGTGCGTAAATGCATTTCCCAACGTTAAAAAAAAAGGTCCCATCTTTCTTAATATCAAAATTCTTCAAAATTGGTTCAGATATTTAGACGTGAAAACGTTACAGACAGACAGACAAATATAATTTGGTATTTTTAATATTAACAATATATATACTACATAGTTACATTTACAACGTCCAGGAATCAAACCCACGATCATCACAACGCAGACTCTATACAGATGAAAATCAGAGAAGCTGAATAAGTCCTTTCTCTCTCTAAAAAGAAATGCGTGAAAGTACAAAAGGACATATAAAATAAAAAATATTATATACTAGTGACTCACCCTAGC
This sequence comes from Brenthis daphne, assembly GCA_947093115.1. Classification (NCBI taxonomy): domain Eukaryota; kingdom Metazoa; phylum Arthropoda; class Insecta; order Lepidoptera; family Nymphalidae; genus Brenthis; species Brenthis daphne. The sequence goes on along the minus strand of OX352482.1, from coordinate 14,355,490 downwards.
TCTGCTCAGATTCATCGCTAGTTACATTTACACGCATATTATAGATTTCTAAGAGGTGAGATGTTTTCCCACAATTAAAAGTATCCTATATGTTGACTCAGATATCCAGCTATCATCATACCAAATTTCATCAAAATCTGTTATATTCGATATATTCGATAATAATGACTATTCTAATTAGATTTCCCAAAAAAATATTTTACGTACAGATTCGAGTCAGAATTTTATTATATGTATAGATTTCAATTTGAAAAAAGTAAAAATTTTCACGATATTTCAAAACACAAACGACTTTCACAAACCGGATATACATATAATCTGAAACGGCTCATGCTTCCATCCAATACTATGCGGTTATAGGGTCGCGTATTGAAAATAGCTTACAACGCCTCCAATTTCCGTTTAATAAATCTGGTTAGTATAGAAATACAATTTTATTTATACTTTCAAGGTACTGTTTTTCTCAATTTAGTTTTTTAAAAAATGCCAAATACAAATTTTTCATCTTATCTAATATTTGTTTAAATAATAAAAACACCTAAAGGAAAACATCGTAAGGAATCCTGCATGTCTCAGAGAAGTAGCAAGTTTTCGAAAGACATGTGAAGTCCGCCAACCCGCACTTGGTCAGCGTGATGGACTATGACCTGATCCCCCTCGTATTGAAGGGAGGCCCGTGCCCAGCAGTGGGAAGTTAAAAAGGGCTGAATACATACATACCTGGGCGAAGCTTTTGCTCGGCGTTTTTTCGGAAAAGATATAAAAGTTGCATTTTTTCAGAAAAAACACCTATATTAATAAACTTAAGAAGCAAAACGTAATTAAAATACAAAATTAGATCCTATTATAAGATATACGAGTATTACTTGATACATTGTATAGCTTACATTTAATTATATGCTTGTATAACGTACTATACATATATAAAGTAGTAAATTTTGAACTAGAAAATTTTTGCTCACGCTCGCTTCGCTCGAGTTCGTCTAGATAAACAAAATCAAATCCATCCCACGGGATCCCGTGCATTTTTCCAGGATAAATAGTAGGCTATATGTTATTCTGATGCACATTCTGAGCTATATTATTGTAAATTTTCAGTAGTTTGCATTGAGTAGTTTTTGCGTGCAGAATAACTAACATATGTAAATACATTCATACAACCTCACAACTTGCGCATTTATAATATTACTATAGACATATTTCCTTCCATAAGGTACATTTAATATTTTATTTATAAAGAAAAGAATTGGGTTTCTAGTCTAAAGTAATTGTTAAAAAAGTTAAATTTCTTTGCCGATAATTAAGTAAACTTATATATTGTAGCTCTGTCTGTTAGAAAATTCTTGTCACATGATTCTGGTGCAATGCTAAAGTTTATATATCATAATACGAATTATCATGTAAAATTACATGCCAAGAAGTTCAATTATCCGCACTAGAGTTCTTTAATGTGATTTTCTACTCCATTCAAAGGGCTTAAGGTTGATAATTCAACAAATAGGCCGGTGACTTTCCCGACCTATGACCGGGGACCGTGAAAACAGCTTCTATCGATAAAATCACACACGGTCGAGAAGAATTAAAATACGTTTTATAGCTTCACTCTATTTTCCTTGGTTACATAATGAAAAGTAGTGATTCCTCATCTCGTTTCACTTTTCTATCGATGACTCTTATCATAGTGCTGGAGGTCATAAGTACGAGTCCTGCTCAGGATAAAGTTAGTCTTGTATAACTTTTAAGTGTGTGTTTGTTGTGTGTTCTCTAACATAATGCAAGTCTGACAAATACCATTACTAGTAAGTCAAGTATCTAATGTCTTGTTATTTTTTTAGTTTTATTTGGGTTGTCGTCGTTGAGTTGGACGTCGCATTTTGTCTAAATTCGACCAAATATGTCATTTGTTTTAATATAATCGCTTAGCGCACATGGCATCAAAGCCGCTATCACTAGCAAATCAAAGAATCATATGTATTTTAAAAAGCAAAAAATGTAATATACCTCCATTACCTACATTTAAATTTAAATTCAAAACTTGGAAATTATGTACTAAATAATTGTACAATCAAAAGATATTTTTATAGTATCTCGATATAATTTTTTTTCCATAAAACTGGGTTTTCATAATATAATAAATGATAAGCCAACTAATAGCCTTTACGGTTCTCGGCTGAAACCACAGTTGCTGTGTATATAGTGGTCGCGCAGTAGTCGCATATTGCTCAGTAAAAATTACACATCGCGATAGCAAATACATTTAGCAAGCCTTTAAAAGCTCTATCATATATTAAAAGACTAAAACAAACATATATGTTACACTAAATATGTACTAAATCTTTTTAAATAAGCTATAAAAATTGTACGTCTGTCTATAAGTTTCTGCAAAGCCTACATACCCCATAACTTAGAAGCAATGAGTGGGATGCGAATCGTTAATTTACGGTGAAGCGGCGTTTTGTCTTGAATCACAATGCTTATGAGAATGTATGGTTCAATCTATTGAACTCGATTCTGCACTCGACTGCATTTTGTGCAATGTTTATATAATTAAAAACTTAAAGCAAACACAATTATAATTTTGATAAAAAGATTTTTTATGTCGCTTCAGAAAACTAAGCACCAGAAGTTATCTAAAAATATTTATTTCATACAATCAATTATACAATTTATCTTATACAATTAAAACTAATTAAAATTAACAATTATAAACAATGAAACCCCAAAAATAAACAGCCGTTACAAATACATTTTAATCCGGCTCGAAGGACCATTTTCTTCTTAGCGCCAAATTGATAAAATCTCATATTTCACCGTAAAACGTATTGAAAATATCAGGCGTCGACAAAAAATGCTTTTCCAATCTCCCGAGATGGCCGACTCTGATATTTTTCTCAATATATCGATACCTTTGATGATATTCCCAATTCTTGCGAAGCGCTGATAACGAGAGGGAGTTATTATGTTGGTTTATGATACCCCGTATTTCGTAGTAAAAAACTCTTAAACAGGTATGCGTGCTGTTTTTTTTATTAAGATTCAAGATTCGATATAAAATAAAACACCCACAAAAGATTCTTAAAGCACTGGCCCATCATTTTGAATATATACCAACATTTTTATGATACGTTACGTAAAAAGTAAATGTAGAGTAACTTTGCTAATACTTTAAGGTTCAACTAATCTGGTATATAATTAATTATGACCATTAGCTTAGCGCTATTTATATTTTAACGCGTCTGTTGTTAAAGCCAAAGCCAACCTACTAGTTTTACCTCTTTTCAGCGTAACAAAATTGGAACAAAAATTGGTCATAATATTTACTTGGTATTTAAAACACTCATAATATATAGAGTACGTAAATAATTAAATAAACAAATATGTTGGGAAATTAACACACAGCACCATCTAGTTCCATGGTAAACTACGAGGCTTGTGTTATGGATACCAGATAGTTGATACACTACATATGTATAGCTTTAAATACATACATATTGTAAATATAAACACCCATGACTACAAACATTCGTGCTCATCACACAAATGAATGCCCCCAGCGGGACTCGAACCCGCGACCGCTGGCACAGCAAGTAAGGTCAGTACAAACTGAGCCAAACGTGTCCTTCGTAGTTGACAATGGTTTAATTCCTTTGGTATTGCATTAAGTAAGATTAAGTAAAATGGAATTATTAGATATTATAATCTATACATAATATAATAAAATTGCAACTAAGCCGAATCTGTACATTAGATATTTTTTGGAAAATCTTATTGCAGTAGACATTATTATCGGTACAGAGTCCGAATCTATAGTTTTTAGAATTTTTGTCTGTCTGTCTGTCTGTCTATCTGTCTGTTACCGCATCACGCGAAAACCACTGGACAGATTTTGATGAAATTTGGTATGACGATAGCTGGTTATCCGGGTATATAGGATACTTTTTACCGTGGGAAAATATCTCATTTCTGAGAAAAAATTTAAAAACTGCATTGTAAGAGTATACTAATATGTAAAACCTAAGAATTTGGTTTTTGGTCATCTGAACAATGCTAGTCTAAAATAATAGAAACATCTGTTGTAATAAAGACGTGAAGGGATTTTTTAAGACATTGTCAAAATATTGTTGACTTCAAAATTACTTAGTGAAAAATACATTCGTGATATATTGGACAACCGTTGATCCTATTCATTAAAAAATCGTGAAAATGGGTTCAATAAGGTATCGCATAATTTACACAAATCATATTCTCGAATTGAATATCCTTTATAAAGCGGCTTATATTAACAAAAAAATATATTGGAAATTGTTTCTCAAACGTACAATTCCATTTCCATTATACGAGTATGAAAAATAATTGATTACTTTAAAATATTTGATACTATATATGATTTAGAATTAAAATAATTGTACTTTTTCAGCAGAACCAAGTTTATTTTAGTAGGTTCCAATACTGAAAGGCCACACATCTGAGTCTACGCCACTTGGAGACTTCAAATGAGAAATTTTAATGAATTCTTGCCATCTTCATTCTAACATGACCTGAGAATTAAAGGAAGAGCCTTTACTATGAATATTATATGAAATGAAGTTAGCATACGTATATTTGACATGTCTTATGACACCATATGTAGGTATATATAGCTAAGATTGCGGGTTCAAGTCCCGAATGGGAGATATTTGTACCTTGAAGTAACACATACGCACCTAAGGATGCACTAAGGATTCATTATATGTATAATAAAAATATAACTGCAATAAATGTACACAAACGTAGATACACAGAAAAACTGGCAAATATACGAGTATGACTATTTATAAAGATTTAGCTTTATAATTGACTAATTACTCACCCTCGCTTCACTCGGCTTCGTCCCTAGGTTGTTTCCCCATACGAAATTTCACCCCCATTTTCACTCCCTTAAGGGATAAAAACTACCCTATATCCTTTCCAAAGTCTTAAAATATCTTCTTATCAAATTTCATCTAAATCGGTTCAATAGTTTCGGAGCCTATTCGATACAAACAAACAGAACAAAAAAGAACAAATTTTCCTTTTTATAATATTTTTTTATAATGTTAGAATAGATAAACGGACTTCTAAGAAAAGAAAAAGTTAAATAAAAATAGTAAAAATTTTACTTCATAATATTGATGTCACATCCAGTAGAGATCTTATTCTGAACGAAGCTTCCGTAGTCTAGCAGGTAATTAACTGTGAAGGTTTTAATGAAAATTATTATCAAGTAACGTAAAAGATTTGCATCTGATGACATCAAAACTATAATTTCAAGTATATTATATAGATGATTGAAATTTCAAAATCTTCGCTTAAACATGTATCTAACCATATTAATATTTTTTTCTTTACAGATTGTGATGAGATGAAGCAATGAAAATATCAGTCAAGCGCGAGTCGAATTCGCACACGAAGAGTTCCGTACATGTACTTTTTATTAATATGACTTTTACTCTATGTATGTATGTAGTATATTAACTTCGATGATCGATTACGAACGTTAAAAAAATGTTTCTTGTATTTTTATTTTTATTATTCGTTGTTCTAGCGGCAATAGAAATACATACTCTGTGAAAATTTCAAGTCTCTATCTATTACAGTTCATGAGATACAGCCCACTAACAGACGGACGGACGGACGGCGGAGGCTTAGTAATAGGCTTCTGTTGGCACCCTTTGGGTACAGAACCCTAAAAAAGAGAAATTATAGTAATAACAGGACGAGACTGTACTAAGGCGAAAGATAAGTATAGTTGATACTTTAATTGCACTTGCGAAGTTTAGTCTAAAATCTGGTTTTTTCTATTCATTTCATAAATCCAAATAATTTTCGAACTATTAAAAATATTTATATTCTGACCATGCATGGGGGTTAAAGATCTTCGACCCCTTCCACCTTTTACCGATCAGTCACGTTACAAGCTGCATATTATGCAGTCGATAATAAAGCTTATTTAAAAAAAAAGTTTTATAATATTTTATAAACAGACACCTCTACAATTTAATTATAAGTAGTATATAGACTCATAAGGATTGATAACGTAAATATTGTTTTTCTTTTTAGAAATATATAATTAATCAAATTTTTACGGCTACTAAGTTTAGATATCGCGATAATCCCGCAACAATTTCAACTAAACATCAACTAAATCCTACTAAATATTACTACTAATAGTACAGATAGAATACAAAAAGTCGATAACAAATCAGCGACTTATTATGTATATTGGACGAAACAATACATAAATGTTAAAAGTATGGAATATAAAGTAAGAAAAAACTAAGTATAAATAAGTATAAGTAATATAGATAAATAACCGACCGACGGCTTCACGTGTTTTTCAAATGCACGAGGGTGAAACTCAAGCTACTTCAAAACTCTAATACTTTCCCATAGCATGACCCGACCCGGGAATCGAACCCAGGAGCTCTGTATCTATAGCCGTACATGCTAACCATTAGACCATTGAGGTAGTTAATAGATAAAAATCTTTATTTAATTCTAATTATTTACTTAGTTTGCTATTTGTATTGAAACTAGAAGATTTTTTTGTTAAAAATCATTAGAGGTTTTTTTTTATTCTATTGTATTCAAGTACTAATTGTGACAGTAAAATAACAACTGCTAACGAACAAGAAATAAACTTATAATGTAATTAACATTGTTCCTAGATTTTTTATAATAATTAATACTGGTTGATAATTTTAATGAAATTATAATATTTTACATTTATTTCGATAATTCATCGCTCATTCTTTAACCGATTAATGAAAACGAACTGTTTAATAAACCGAAACAATAATAGTTAACGGTTATTCATAGAAAAAAGTTTGCTTCCAGTTTTGATACCGAAATGAAGAGGTTATTCCATTCATAAGTAAGAAACGTGCATGCTTCCTTCCACTAAGCCATTCACCTTTAGCAAAGACACGCTAAATGTAAACACACAAAAACTTATCTTAACCGGTTAATTATGTTCATGGAACCTAAATTCGTCAAGAACCGAACGGTTAAAAATTTAAAGGATTTCCGAGCCCTGATAATAACGAAACAAAACCGTATATTAAAAGCCATAGATATAACCGTTTAATTATAGTAATTAAACCTATTTAATTATTATAGATAAAACGAAGTAAATTAATACTTTATAAGCAATTTTCACGGTTAACGAACTTCGACGATTCGAAATAAAATCCAATTTTGCAATACGAAAGGACTTTCACAATAGCTATCCCAGACAGTTATGAGGAAATAGAGCGCAAACTTAATAGTGATCTGAGATTGAATCTTCATTTAAAAATTGTAATAAATCTTAAAAAATGATAATTGAATATAATAATTTATTCAACTGAGGGTCCAGCATGAATTTTTCAACACCTTCTAGAGGTTTTAATGGTTTTTCAGATTTATTTGTGGACACACCGCGACAATTTCCTAACAAATAATTTCATTTTAAAATGTAAATTTTCGCGTAAATCTAAGAAAGTATTAAGGTTTTATTGTACATAATACGAAAACGTGATCTAATATATACTATGGAAAAAAACGTAACTTTTTTGTCATACAAAGTCAACTGTATATACTAACGACATGGAGGGGCATATTTAATGCCTATTGCCTAATAATAATTATTATAATAGAAATGAAAGGTTCATTTTATAGTCCAGATATAATATTTTTCTCGATTTTATATCTATATTCAAACACAATAATAGACCTCACAAAATACATACATACATATATTTAAGTGATAATTTAATATGCTTAAGTGATAATTATGATGAATATTTATACTACGAAAGTTTTATCGACATCCGTCAGGCAGTTGGCCTCCAATACTCAACAAATTTTGCCTGTAACTTCATAAACTTAGGAAAAATTAATATCTTTTATATAAAACACTCAAGCTTTCACATTTAACTAACTTGGAAACTTTTTTCGCCGTCCGTTCCCAGCTGAACAGAATTTACCCCACTCGATAATCGAACTCGCTAAGAAAGTATCGTTATTGGTCCAATTCCAATAAAACTTTTAGACGAGTTTGAGTACAAGAAATTTTATATCGCTTATTTGAAAAGAAATTGGTAAACTCTGCATATTTGCATTTTAAAGTTTTTTGCATAATTTCTTGCGTATTGCTTTACTTTGCTTTCTAGTTTTTGTTTGCGTGATATTTTTCTGTGTGTTTTTCTTATGTACAACTATTACAATTTAATGACTTTTATTATAGCTTATTTTACAAGCAATTTTTACAAAAAATCTAGTAAAATTGTTCTAGTGTGTACTTTTTCAGTCACATTTGAGAATAAACTTTGCTATATTGTGGTGATGACGGTTTAAACTAAAAGCTTGTAAGCCCTAAGAAATTCCTTACAGGAATACCGTTGTTTGAAGAGTTCACGAGCTCTTGAACCAGTGTGATGCTGCATTGTGATACAATGAAAAGATGAAACCTTAGCAAAATTGAAATGGATCACAAAATATAGATAAAAATACACCACAATTATTTTAACAACGCCAAATATTATTTTAGTCGCACGAAAAACCCATAAAAGTAATACGGCCATTTTTATATTTCAGCGAGAATTTGAATATATTGATATCGATTTGTATAACGTCCTATGAATTTTGAGTAGGGTTGAATGCAGGCAAATATTTAAGATCGATTGTTGAATATCTACAGTTAAATATACGAGTGCCCAATGTGCTTCTGCTGTATTATTGCGATTTTCCACCTTAGCCCTGATCAATATATTTTTCCCAAACCATATTGTTTGACTTTTAATCATACAATTTCGTATGTTCGCTTGGATATATTTTATTATTGTACACGGATCATCTGTGGATATCGGCAAAGCAAGTCTAACACTCGGCAAGTCGTTTGACACTCGATGCGCGTTCGAATTCAACGTTTTTAATCGACTTCCAAAAAGGAGGAGGTTCTCAATCAGTCGGAATCTTTTTTTTTATTTCAATGCTTTTGTGTCTTTATCACTCCACTAAATTTTAAAACACAAAATAACTCCATATTTGTATGTATATTGCATACCTACTAGAAAACGCGGGTGTAACTCGTTTAATTCTGGCTACTGTGCATTTGCAAACTTGCATCTTGCGTTATTTTTATCTTAATAATAAATAATTGTAATAATGAATTTAATTACCAAACTTTGATAACAAATATTCTAAACCTAAACCCACGAAAAAGTATAAGCTCTACGAGAAGTATTAATTCAAATATAAACCCTGGCCGTAAATAGCACTATAATCTCTAAATCCTGAAAGCGAGAATATTTTCACTCATTCAAAATTACTCCGGAGCTGAGTTACACTAATTATTGTGATAAAATTGTGAGCAATTACAGTTGAGAAATTTTAGTCCACAAATTCGCAATACTCGTGTAGTAATGGTTTGTACTTATTACGTGAAATATTTCATAAAGTAGTTATGTTTTGCTTAAAATATATTTTAATACTTAATTATGTTACTATGATCATGTAAGAACTACTTATGAGGGTTAATTTACATTTTATTTATCCATAATAGTGGCAGGATAGAGCAAATTTTTTTAATGTAAATTAAAAAAAAAACTTTTCAGATTCTAATATATCTCTTTGATTTTTCTTGTTCAAAATCCATCTCACGGCTTAATTACTTTTTATTTTATTAATATACGGCGTTTTAAAGACCAAACGCGTAGGCCGATTTTGATAATTTTTACATCTGTCGATTCGCCTTAACCTTGTAAATGTCAATACAGATATGAAAGTAATCAAAATTCACCACAGTAACAACCAGACGCCATATTGTCAAAATGAAAAAAATAATCGACGTACATAATATGTATTATATTATAATGTACTAGCGGACCCGACAGACGTTGTCCTGTCTACACGTCTTTAATTTGAAAATTTCAAACTTTTTTTAATATATTATTTTCTATTAAAAAAATTGTGAATCTAAACCATTCCCAGATTCCCTTGAACACACACAAAAAATTTCATCAAAATCGTTCCAGTCGTTTGAGAGAAGTTCAGTGACATACACACTCACAGAAGAATTATATATATAAAGATTATGAACACTGTACATCTAGCGGCAACGATGAAACGTGTGTCTCCGATTTCTACTCCTTCGTGAACTTGTTTTCATCTTTTTAGTTAGCTTTTATGCAGTTGGGTTTTTTATTTTAAAACTTTTATTTTGAAACACAGATATAGCATTCTGTTATTAGATGGCATAAACCAAATTAATAAAACATATTCCAATTTATATAAATTCAAAATTCGTAATTTCGATAATATCATCATTAAAATTCTAATACGTAACACTTCCATCTGTCACGTAGTTAGCATTTGAATTGATCCTATTTAAATTCAATATTTTGCCCCAGCAGCATGTAACTAGTAGCGAATCGAAAGAAACTTTCAAATTACGCTTAAAGATAATGAACAAAATTACTCTAGTTCTGGGGAAGCATGGATGCACAGATAGAAGGGATAGTATAAGGTGTACCTACGTACGTGTAAATAAAACAATAATAGTCAATAGCGAGCTTGCTATTTAAATAAATTAAATTAAAAATTTAAATAATACTTTATTGGTCGATACTTATTATTCTGTCACGAAATACTTCGCAGATGTTAAAACGTGGGACTAATTGTTAGTTTACTCTTTTTATATACTATTCTGAATTAATGCTTGACTACGTTCCACCTGATGGTAAGTGGTAACGCAGTTGTAGATGGTAAGTCGCACTAATTCAGTAGCCACCTATTCACTCTTGCCTTGAAGACACCCATATTGTAATCGGACGGAAACACTGACGCAGGCAGGGTTTTTGTTGTTAACAAGGATGGAGACCAGCCGTTCGTTGGGTTGTCCGATGATGGGAAACGCATGGGGGAATTAAGCCGTGTAGTTCCTGCGCACACTCTCTGAAATGTAACCTATAGAATACACAAAAGCTGGCAACCCTACGTCGGTGATCGAGGCTTTGTAAGTCAGCTTTTACCAGCGTAGGGTCACCAATAAGTCTCTGAGCACTCTAACATAAAATAAGAAGATAATTATAGTATTGCAATATTTTAAGCAATTGTTGAATTTTTCAAAATTGGCTTAATGCGGCAATAGTGAAAGAGTGCATATGAACGCACCTGTGTCTGTGTGAATGTTTGGTGATGTGTCAGGTATAGCCGGATCATCTTGTTGTACAGGCTCTTAATTTAACTATTAAAAGCAAGGTTCATATTAAAACGCTGTGGTGAAAAATATTTAATTAGTGGCTACAATGCAACGCTCTGCTATTTCCAAACTTTCAAATATCAATTTGTTAATATAGGAAATCTTTGGTATGCATACGTATATTTCAGACCGGATAACATGTTTGTTTTCAAAAACTAAAACAATACGTGGCTTAGTCAAGATAGTCTATTAAAAGTCAAAACATTTAATATATAATTTATTTAAAAAAACTTTCGTCAATCAATGTTTGTTGAATGTTCCAAAGAAACTAGCAGCTCTTTTCGCTCCAGCCGATATACCAGCCCAGGTTTCAGCAACAACCTGTATAATATATCTAGGATTCAAATGAAAACCTTGAAAACCACCATCTAGACCAGGTAATTCATAAGTGTATGTAAAAGGAACTTCCTTAAAATGTGCATAATCGACAGATCCACCAGAAACATTGTAGTTTAGAGTTAAAGCTGTATTACCAACTATATATCTAGGGAAGTGTGGAAGAGAAAGCTCATCGATAGCACTAGCCATAGTTGTGCCAACAGTGTGAAGAACAAAGGCATTATTTGAGAGAGTTCCATCATGACCCCAAGGATAGAGGATAAGACTGCCATAACTGTGGATGGTAATGTATAATATCATATTATTGTTGGCTTGAATAATTTCGTCGACGGCTCTCACTTCTACTTCAGAGAAAGCTTTGCCCCCAGCGTAAATATCGCTGCAAGGGCTACTGCTTGTACCGACTTCATTCCAATAAAAATCATAGTTACTGTTACCGTCTACTCCAGGACAAATTTTACTTAGTGGATGTTGATCAGTCGATCTTGTTTTACTCCAGAAACGATCCTGGAATGCGACCAATTGATTAAAAAGTGCACTATTAATATGATAAAAACTTACAAAAATAAAATAAAAACCGACTTCCAGGCACTACAATGTAAAAATTAACTAAACGGGAATTTTCATTTAGAATAGATACCTAATCAGATATTTTCGAAGTGAGTGCCGGCCGATGCAAAGCAAATCTAATATATTACGATACGTAAAATACATTATTTACCTATTAGCTATATCTTAAAATATTGTCGGCTGGCACCGACTTCGAAAATATCTGATTAGGTATCTATTCTAAATGAAAACTCCCATTTAGTATTTTTTTACATTTTAGAGCCTAGAAGTTGTTTTTTTTTTAAGTTTTTATTTTTCCATTTTTAGTGTAGATTTAATAAGCAGGTAATTTGTAAGAAGAAAGTTTTTTAATAACATATTCGATTAAACATTTTATTTAAAAAAATAATTTATTAATGATTTTTCAAAAAACCACTCGACCGATTTCGATATATGGGACCACCCGGGAAGCGTAAAACAAAAAAATCCAAATCGGTTCATGCGTCTTCGAGTAATCGGTGAACATACAAAAAAAATATTCCGACGAATTGAGAACGTCCTCCTTTTTGAAAGTCGGCTAAAAATACTGCTTGTTAATCGATTCATTAACTTGTAACTGTCAATTTTATATTATTTATGTATGTTCTTATGGGTATTGATAAAATTAAAAAAAAACTTTTTAACAAAAAAATAAAAACCGACTTCAAACAAAAGCACTAAAAAGTAAAAAATAACTGATTGGTAGTTTTCATTTACTATACATACCTAATCAAATATTTTCGAAGTCGGTGTGCTTTGCTTTGTATGGGCTGGCACCGATTTCGAAAATATTTGATTAGGTATGTATTTAATAGGTAGGCTTTAATTACTTAGCCAAAGCACACCGACTTCGAAAATATTTGATTAGGTATGTATAGTAAATGAAAACTACCAATCAGTTATTTTTTACTTTTTAGTGCTTTTGTTTGAAGTCGGTTTTTATTTTTTTGTTAAAAAGTTTTTATTTTTCCCTTTTTAGTATACACAGTAGTAGCGAAGTAAGAATTCTAACGTGTTAGGCTTGTCAAATCAAACAAAATAAGCCCAAACTCAAAGTATCTACTATTAGCCGTTGAAGAGTTCCACCTATCCACCTTCTGACCTTACCATCAGATCAGGTCAATAATACCGAACCACTGTACTATCAACGGAAATAGAAACACTTGCAAATTTAAAGTTAATATGACAATTAGAAGTAGGTTAAATTCATCATTAGCTATTTTTCCACCCTTAGGGGTGGTATTTTTTTTTGAAATTTAAATGGGACCAATCTGGAAGTATACCCTTTCAAACAACACAAAAATTGTCCAAATCGGTTAATAAATGACGGAGTTCTGAGGTAACAAACAAAAAAATAAAAAATAAAAAAAATAAAATTCATTTAATCTGCATAAACTTACAGATGTGAAAGTATGCACGTATCCATCAGGGTTTACAACTGGGAAGAGAATCCAATCAAACCTCTCGAGTAGCTCAGAGTCTGTTACATTTTCAACCAGTTTGTGAATAGCGTAAGTGACAGCTGGTGGTGAGATCCATTCTCTGGCGTGAATACCACCATCAATAAAGATCACGGGTTTGTTACTCTGGAAGTTGTCTTTTGAAATTTTAAGGTACTTAAGAGGTCGGCCCTCAAATGAATTCCCAGGGTTAACCAATGTTACTACATCAGAATACTCCTCTGCAACTTTATCAAGATATTCATAGATCTGTAAAAAACAAAGAAAAAGTCAATAATAAAAATAAGTGATCAGGATCAGGATAGGATGGGGCCTATCCCATTTTAGAAGTTTCGAATCACTACAGCGATTAAAATCGCTTGCGGTAATAGATTAAAATCGTTTGCGGTAATACCAAATAAAAAATGATGAGTAATTACATTCTTCGTTGCGAAAGTTATTTAATATGTTCATACGTATATAATTGAAGTGATATTTATATCAATACTTTAGTACATATTGATAAAAAGTAGCCTCTGTATGTATTCAGAATATAAGATCCATTTTTAAATTTTACGCAAATCTAATAAGCCGTTTTAGCGTGACAAAGTAATAAACATAATCACTCACTTATCCACAAATATTCGCATGTAAATATTACTAGTAAAATATCCATACCTACCACTTCAAGAGGTTGATAGTTGTCATAGGTAATCCTTTCACCATTGTTTGCGCGAGTTACACTTTTTCTGGCCTCAATAAGTTCATCATCAATGTCCAGTTGACTAAAAATGTTAAAATCAAATATTTTTTCAAATATTTCTATCTGATAAGAATTGATTAATATAAAAAGGAAACTTGAGCTGAATAAATATTTTGATGACGTAAATTTTTTTTGGCCCATCACCGCCCACATTTCTCACCAGTTTATATTTTACATAGCGCTATGTTGAAATAAATCTAAAATAATCTTTTTATGTACAAAGTAGTGACCTCTGCTTTCATATGTTCTAAATTGTAATATTTGGTAAATTATCTGTAGTATAGTATTATATGATCTGTAGTCATATAATTGATAGATTATCTGTGCCGTGTCTATTAGTTTAATACAGTTCCTTTTGAATCTCAACTCGGTCGTTTTATTAGAGGTTATGGGCCCAGATTATTGCTTATTTCTCGCAGATAAAACTTGCAAATCAGTGCTGTATAAGTTTACGCAGATTGGGAATAAACTGTGTGTTAGCGAAAATGAGTACGAACTACGTTGTGAATGTGCCTAAATTAAAGGGCCGTGAGAACTATGGGGAGTGGGCTTTCGCGGCGGAGAATTTTCTTGTGCTGGAAGGGACTTCTGATTGTATCCTAGAAACCAAGCCAGAAGAAGCCGCAGCAGATGCAAAAACCCGAGCAAAATTAATCTTAACAATAGATTCGTCGCTTTATGTACATATCAAGGAAGTCAAGAGTACAAAGGAGTTATGGGATAAGCTCAAACAATTGTTCGATGATTCGGGATTTACTAGGCGAATCAGCTTATTGAGAACCTTAATCTCGATCCGTCTAGAGAATTGTACATCTATGACATCGTATGTAACGCAAATTATAGAAACGAGTCAAAAATTAAGTGGAACAGGCTTTAACATCAATGATGAGTGGGTCGGATCCTTGCTTTTAGCAGGATTATCAGAAAAATATTCGCCAATGATTATGGCGATAGAACATTCTGGAATCAAAATAACGGCCGACGCCATTAAAACAAAACTAATGGACTTAGAGGAAGACAGTGGCGACGTTAGCGGAGCATTTGCGAGTTTTCGCAAAAATAAGATTGGCAGCACTGGAACCAAAGATAATAGACATATGTCAAAGTCAAAACCGAAAATAATAAAATGTTACAGATGTAAACAAACCGGCCACTATCGTAATCAGTGCACGAATTTTGATAAGGATACATCAAATACTAAAACATTCGAACGCAAACAAACAAATGCCTTTAGTGCCGTGTTCTTAAATGGTAATTTTTCAAAGAATGATTGGTATATTGATTCGGGAGCGAGTGCTCACTTAACCGCGAATGAAAATTGGATAAAAAAGTCCTCGACCGAGCATCCTATCAAAGAAATTGTTGTCGCTAACAAAGAAAAGTTGGCTGTTAAGTGCTCAGGAGATGTACAAATTGCTACATTGACAGATGACTGTGAATATGACGTGGTTGTTGAAGAAGTTTTATGTGTTCCGAGCTTGACCACAAATCTCTTATCAGTAAGTCAGTTAATAGCAAGAGGTAATAGAGTGCATTTCACTAATGATGACTGTCAAATATATAATAAAGCTGACAAGTTGGTTGCCACAGCTTGTTTGATAAATGGTGTCTATAAGTTAAAAATGCCTGAAAAATTCTTGGCCGCAGTGATGACCTCAAGTGACATGTGGCATCGAAGGTTAGGTCATGTCAACAGTAACTACCTAAATAAAATGCAGAATGCCGTGGAAGGGCTCACACTCGACAGAAGGGCTGATATTTCAAAGTCGTCGTGCATAGTGTGTTGCGAAGGCAAACAGAGTAGATTGCCTTTTCCACAGGATGGCAGCAGAAGTGATGATCTCCTTCAATTAGTTCACAGTGATATATGTGGGCCATTTAACAATGTTTCTATTGGTGGGTCAAGATATTATATTTTGTTTGTGGATGACTATAGCCACATGATATATATCTACTTTCTTAAAAACAAAAGTGCAGCTCTTGATTGCTTTAAAAGTTATAAGACAGTTGTAGAGAATCAACTAAATAAAAGAATTAAGAAGTTGCGTACAGATAATGGAAAGGAATATTGCAGTAAAGAATTTGAGAAGTATCTTAGCAATTCAGGGATTATTCATCAGAAGAGCAATCCGTACACGCCTGAACAGAATGGACTGGCAGAACGCTGTAACCGTTCGGTGGTGGAGAAGGCAAGATGCCTGCTATTTGACGCTGGTCTAGATAATAGTTTTTGGGCCGAAGCGGCAAATACTGCTGTATATCTTCTGAATAGGACTGTAGCATCAGCTTTAAATGGGAAAACTCCATATGAGATGTGGACATTGAGAAAGCCAGATATAAGCCATTTGAGAGTCTTCGGGAGTGTAGTAATGATGCATATCCCAAAAGAAAAAAGACTGAAATGGGATAAGAAGGCAGAGAAGGGCATACTAGTAGGCTATCCAGAGGATATTAAAGGTTATCGTATTTATATTCCTAGAACAAAATTAATCACAACCAGCCGTGATGTGACCATCATTGAAAAACCTACACCAATAGAGAGTCCAGTTCAGATCAAAGAAGTACAATCACAGACTGAATCCTCTGAGGTACATTTAGATTCAGCGGGGGACATATCAGATGACACTGAAAGTGAGGAGTACCATGATGGTGATGAAACTTATGTTCCTGATGATGAAGAGATCTCTAGTGGTGAAAGTGTAGTGAGTGTAGTTGAAAAAAGGGAGTGTTTGAGACACAGACAGCGACCAGACAGGTATGGTTTTTCTAATATTTGTTTCCAAAGTGATAGTACAATAGATGTCAGTGAACTCTCATTACAAGATGCGTTAAATGGACCTGAAAGAGAACAGTGGTTAGAGGCAGTGCGAGATGAGTTACAATGTTTTGAGGACAATAATGCGTGGGAACTTGCTGAAGTACCTGATAACAGTACTATAGTTCAATGTAGATGGGTATTGCGAAAAAAATATGATAGTGAAAATAATATAAGGTTTCGTGCCAGGCTAGTTGCTAAAGGCTTTTCTCAAAAACGAGGTGTAGATTATACAGAAACCTTCTCACCTGTTGTTAGACACACAACCCTACGATTATTATTTTCACTATCAGTGCAATTAGGACTTAATGTAACACATTTGGACATAAAAACTGCTTTCCTTAATGGTGACCTAGAGGAAACCATATATATGCAGAAACCAGATTGTTTTGATTCCCCAGGTAGCAAAAATAAAGTGTTAAAACTTAAGAAAGCCATTTATGGTCTAAAGCAGGCCTCAAGAGCCTGGAATAAGAAATTAGATAATTGTTTACTTGAATATGGTTATAAAAAATCAAAGCTTGAACCATGTATGTATACAAAAATGAATGATAATTGTAAAACTATTGTAACGGTTTATGTAGATGATTTCTTTATATTTTCTAATGATAAAAAGGAATGTATTAATCTCAAGGAGATGTTGTCAAGTCGGTTTAAAATAAAAGACTTAGGACAAGTGAAGCAATGTCTAGGGATGGATGTTAAATTCAATAAGTTAGAAGGATCTGTCACCTTAAGTCAAGAACATTATATTGATAGTTTGTTGCATAAATTTAACTTGACAGATTGCAAATCTTTTGATACTCCAATGGAACATAAATTGAATGTAAACATAGGTCAAAATGTAAATAATAAAGTACCTTATCAACAACTTATAGGTAGCCTTATGTACTTATCTGTCTTAACCAGACCAGATATAACTTACTCAGTTAGTTATCTAAGTCAATATAATAATTGTCATACAGATGAGCATTGGGGTTATGCAAAGAGAGTGTTGAAATATTTGAAAAAGACTAAATCTTATGGTATTAAGTATTATAATAATGGAATTTCCAAAATAGAAGGTTTTGTGGATGCCGATTGGGCAAATAATACAATAGACAGGCGGTCTTATACCGGATTTTGTTTCTTATTGTCTAATGGTGTTATATCTTGGGAATGTAAAAAACAAAAGACTGTAGCCTTATCAAGTTGTGAAGCTGAGTATATAGGAATTTCTGAAGCTTGTAAAGAAGCAATATACTTAAGGGCTTTGCAATTTGAAATAACTAATAAAATGTACACTTTAACATTATATAATGACAATCAGAGCGCACAGAAGTTGTCGACAAATCCAGTATTTCACAAGAAATCTAAACACATTGATGTGAAATATCATTTTACTAGAGAATGTGTTTCAAATAATATAGTAAATTTACAATATTTGCCTACAACAAACATGCCCGCTGATTTGTTAACAAAAAGTCTATGTAAGAATAAACATTATATGTTTATGGAAATCTTAGGTGTTGTTAATGTGTAAAATGTTTTTATGATTATTTGAGATAGTGGGGGTGTTGAAATAAATCTAAAATAATCTTTTTATGTACAAAGTAGTGACCTCTGCTTTCATATGTTCTAAATTGTAATATTTGGTAAATTATCTGTAGTATAGTATTATATGATCTGTAGTCATATAATTGATAGATTATCTGTGCCGTGTCTATTAGTTTAATACAGTTCCTTTTGAATCTCAACTCGGTCGTTTTATTAGACGCTAACTATCAATTTGGGCAATTCTATAATATAATTATTTGATATCATCATGTAATAATAATAATTCATTATACTTTATTAGATTTACGCGAATATATGACATTTTAAATGAAACTATCTTTTTGGATTATTTCGCGGATTTATTTTGATTTTTGTTTGTTTTTTTAATGTTTATGTTTGGTGCCATTTTTGATTTTTTGAAATCATTTTTGTAAAATAGTGGGTAGGCACTGTCATAACAAGTATATAATGCTTTTGAGACGTCTAAAACCTTAGTCTCTCCCGTGACCATGATTGCTGTAAAGCATTCGAAACGACGGGAACCAAAAATCAAAATAAATCTGCGAAATAATCCGAAAAGATAGTTTTATTCAAAACTTTTAATAACAATTCATTAATTGAATTAATAACTTTTTTATTACGACTATTCATTTGAAAGAAATAACTTCATTAATTTATTTTCATTTAAAATAACACTAATCTACTAATCATTAAAGAATCTTATGATATTATGATGAATAAGTGAAATGCTAATCATTTTATCTGCTCAATATCCACTAACCCCAAAGATATAGTTTGTATCTTTTCTTCAACCTTCATTGAAAATCTGATTTATTCGTTCCATTATATCACCATAATTTAACATTGAAACCGCATTATTAAGATGGAAATAACATGATAACCACTGGGTATCTCAAAAGATTTCCGACTCAATCCCTTATGATATCCTCCTGATCGATTTCAGCCACGGCGGCCAATCTTACTGATACTAACAAACTACGCAGGAAATATTATACTGCATAAGTGTACTCGCAGACACATAATATGTAGATTGCGTACTTTCTATTCCTGTCACTATCTTACACTATTTGGGATCAGATTTGCATCTGATCTGATCTGACCTAATACCTTTATGTACTCTCCGAGGCACGGGATTGCATGTCCACGAACTTCCTAACACTGGGCTATTATTAGGACTTTCTTAACAGAATGACATATTAACTAAACTTGGCCCAACCCGGGACTCGATCCCAGGACCTTCAGATCTGCAGCTGTAAATTTTAGCTATTAGACCACCGAGGCAGTGAATCTGTTATAATTAATTTACTTTCATTTACTATTAATGTAGACTCAAATAGAAATTTCCAACAAACAAATAATAACAAGAACAATATTGTCCCAGATATATTACAGAAAAAAAGTAATTTCGGCATTACTAACTAACTAGTTTTTATATTATTGCCTAAAGGCAATAATATAAAAACTAAAGTTTACTTACAATTATAATATAATACTTACAATTATTAAGCTAAAGTCTAATATTTGGCAGTAAACAACCATCTCTTTATACAAAATATTAAAAATTGATTTCAATACTAACATTTACTAGAAAGCACTAATTAAATTTTAATCATTGTTTAAGAATAATTTAATTTGTTTAAAACTTACGCTTTCACATCCTCGGCATGAACTTGGTATTTAATGTTTTCTTGCAACAGAAAGCTTAGAAAGTCAGCCTGATACTTTCGCTTCACTAATACGACAGCCTCACGTCCAACAACAGCAGGGCTAAGGAAGTCCAGTTCAAGATCTATAACTTTACCACTCAGAGCCTTTGCTTGTTCTTGGTTCACAGGATTCACTAAAAATGACTTCCAACTGGAATTATAAATAAATAAATAAGCTATTTTCTTTTTGAAAGGAATTAATTATACCTGTACAATATTATGACGACATGTTTAGCTCAGTTTGTAGTGAGTCTACTTGCTGTGCCAGCGGTCGCAGGTTCGAGTCCCGCTGGGGGTATTCATTTGTGTGATGAGCACAAATGTTTGTATTCCAGTCATGGCTGTTTATATTTATAATATGTATGTATTTAAAGTTTTATATGTGTAGTGTATCAACTATCTGGTATCCATAAGTCATAACACAAGCCCAGTAGCTCACCATGGAACTAGATGGTGTGTTAATATTCTAACATTTTTATTTATAATAACATATCATTTTTTATAAATAACAAATCATTAAATAACAAATTATTAATATTATTCATAAATAAAAAAATAATAGCCATAGTTTTAATTTTTCATGCAATATTATTAGCTCTTTTTCTTGGTTTAGAATGCCATAATTATTTGTAAGTTGTTAAGGAAACAAAATTAAGTCAAATAAAAGTTCCTTCTATTACTATTTATATGTCCAGCATTACAATTAATCAAATATTATATGTGCTTTGCTGCATAGTGAATACGCTTTGTTTTGTGTGCCTTTGGAAATTGCCAGCACTTAATGAATGTGGTAAGTCAATATGGTGGGAGTAAATTTGGCAACTCCGTAAAGAATATAACGTGAAATATTTTTAATCAAACTACTATTATTAAGAAAGTTTATTTGTCTGTATGTACGCGTATGTTTCTTCTTTATTCACGACATGTCTGGACAGATTTGAATGAAATGATATATTCCCCCAAACGTGCACCTTGTCGTGATGGGAGGCTCTTTAGCGTCCGGCAATTCAATCCAGCGCAAAGCCAAGAAACGCACCTGGAGGCGGCCCACCTCGGTGGGTGGTGTGTCATACAGGTTGCTCCTGGTACTTTTCTGATACCAGAGTGGACCGTTGGATCAACCCTATGGCTGTTGTGGCTTGTTGTGTATTTCTACAGGTGGTATGTGTAAATGCATTTCCCAACATTAAAAAAAGTATACATAGTAGACTTGCTAGTACTACTAACATAGTATTATGTTATCTGTGCTAATACAAAATAGTGTTTATTAGATGGAGTTACAAACTTAAAATTTGTGCATAATAATTTTGAAACTTTCAAAATAAGTACGTTAAAAGATATGTATTGTAAAAAAATTCTCCAATAATGGGAATGAAAGATACATAGACTAGAAGAGACAAGGACCAGTAAAATATAACCGAATGTCTTAAAATTAACTCACCCAGCATATTTTTCGTGTTTGCCGTACACAGCTGCCACGAGGAGCACTAGTATCACAGTCTTCATCATATCTTAACTAAATCGTCATATTTTACAACACTATATTTATAAGATATCACAGCTATTAAGTATAATCTTTCGATATCCATACACGTAAGTTTAGATGAAATAGTAATTCAAGATATTATAATCTCTATTGTTTACTGTTAGAGTCTAAATCACAATAAACATTTTGCTATCAAATTTTTTTTGGTTAAGTCGATTTAATAGTTGTTTGATTGTGATAGATATATTGAAGATATTTTTATGTAAATGTTATCTAAAAATCTAGGGGACTGTGAAAATTGAGAATAATGCCAAAAATAATTTTGTTTTTATTATTATTTTAAAGTCTATGATCATTGATCAAAAATGTACTAGATACACAATCAGCGACCAAAAATGTCCTCACCGAATAAGCGCTCATTTGAACATTTGAGCGCGCTTTTAATTTAATTTTTCTGTGAAAACAACTTTAAGCATTGCATTAAAGGTTCAATTTATATATTTATATATTTATTTCAACTGGAATAATTACCTAAACACAATTGGTGACATTTTGACAATTGGTAACGGTTGAGAACTTTTGAATGGAACTGTGTATCCAATACTTTTTTGGTTGATTATTATGACCAAAAACAAAAATTTTAAATAAAAAGAATTGAGAAAGAAATAATGTTATTTGTTTTAAAACTATATACTGATGTCAATAATTTTCAAGATTACTGTGCACAATAATTGTGGTACGTATATACTGTATAGTGAAAAAATGTGGCAATTTATTGAAATTGAGTAGTTTTTAATTTCATTCTTCACCATTTTTTTTGTATAAATGCTTTTTTTTTATCAAAATCGGCCAAGCAATTTTTGTGAACAAAAACTCTGTTAACACGTGTTATTTCCCTATACAAAGATTTCAATATGAAGAGTAATTGAAAAAGCCAATATGTAATAATATCTAATAACATGTAATAGGTATCAGAAGCCAAACAAATTAAAAGCAAATTGCAAATTGGTCGGGAGTAAATATAAGTGTACGAGTATATTTGTGTAAAAATGTATCAATCTATTTATTTTATATTACTTTGTGCTCGTAACATATTTTCCTATTAATATTATAAATGTGAAAGTTTGTGAAGATGTATGGATATCTGAATGTTTAGATGTATGCATGTTTGTTACGCTTTCACGCAAAAACTACTGAATGGATTTTAATGAAACCTTACAATAATATAGCTCATACATCAGAATAACACATTAAACTACTTATCATCCCGGAAAACTGTACGATTCCTGTGGGATAGATTTGTTTTTATTTTCCTAGAAGCGACCCCGAGCGAAGCGAGGGTGAGCCGCTAGTACCTCTTAATTATTATGTTTTATACTCACATTACGTTTTTGTGTTTCGGTTGGAAGCCATTGAGTTCAATTTTATTATGATGTAAAACGGGATACGATGAGTATACCCGTAACCATGGCACTTGTAACTGCCGAAACGTCGGGAACTCTCAAGAGTAAGTAATAAACATGGCAAATATTACGTTTTACATCATAATAATATTGTCAGTGCCTATATAAGTTAAAGAATGACTGAGTAGAAGTTCCACATTTTATTCTAACCACTAGCGGCATGTTTTAAATAGATATAAATACTAATTAGCAAGCTTTATTCATATATATTATTTCATGATTTTTTCTGATGTTTTAATAGTTATTGTGCTATTCGGTGTGGAGACAAATCCAACAAATCAAAGATCATAGAAATTGATCCAGCCTTTCTCGTGTCATAAGTGTCGTAACAAACGCGACTTTGTTTTATATAGGTATATGTATATAGATAGATTAAGATTCCTTGTAAAGTGCACTGTTTCTTATAATATGTTCAGATGCTATCATGTAAGTTTGCTTTAATATGATTTTAGGCAATTACATACTATTGATTAAATATTTTCCAGATAGAATATCACCACAATCAAAACACAATACTGTGCGCCAGCCACTATTTTAATAATTTTTATTGAGCCTAAGTACGGTTTAAGAATCCGTTTTAATTAACTCTACTCGTATATATGTATATCCTCACTCTGAGAATTTATTTAACAAATATGTTAACTAAAATACTATAAAAAATACCAAAAATTGTACTATAGCATTTGTTGAGCAAATACTGCCGCTTTAGGATATGGCTCGTAAAATTCTTTAAATATAATAAATTAGTGTTAAAGTTAAACACAAACAGTGTATGAGATGGGTCTAGTAAAAGAAAGCTCCTGCACAAGAAAGGGCTATGGGAAAACAGGATATAAGACCACCCACATCATATCATACTAGATTTATGTATATATAATATATAGTTTATCTATACCATACTAAGCGTTAAAACATAGCAAGGGACGAACCCGAGTGAAGCGAAGCCGCTAGTTGGTATATATATATATATATATATATATATATATATATATATATATATATAATATATATATATATAAATATATATAAAGAAAAGTATGGTTGTTATTTTAAAATATAATTTAAATTAATTAGAGCGACCTTACACAAGTACAAATCGATTTTATTTCAATCCGAAAGAACGATAATTCGACAAGACCAGTGAGAGATTAGAGGCTTTACTTTCATAACTCTGTGCTATAATTGAGAAATTCATCAATAAAAATTCAAGAACCATATTTGGCTAGATCTTCTTTATAATGAACCAATTTTGGATATCATCCCAATTTTGCTTTAAAAATTCCATCTAAAAAGTAGTGATAATAGTCTTGAGATGCCACATTTTTAAGTACATTTCTTCTTAATTGACATCTCATTATTTTTCTTTTAAGTGTTTCTTAAGTGCTTATTATAAAGAAAATAAATATTCAGTCTTGTATTATATACACGTTAATTATATACACATAAATTATATGTACCTAGTGATTAATTGTAATAATTAATATACTAGCAGAACCCGCGGCTTCACTCGCGCTAGAATTACATAAAAAAACTCTAAAAAAGTAGGTTTCATAAACCTTACATCCCCTATTTTACCCCCTTATGGGATGAATTTCGATAAATGCTAAAACACGTTTTTATTTAATTGTATTGAAGAGCATTAATACCAAATTTCAAGTAATTCTGATCACAAATAATTTTTGGGTTGTATCATAACGTGTTTTCCCGTGGAAATGATCCCGTTTATCTTCCGCGGTAAAAAGTAGCCTATGTCACTCTCCAGCCCTTCAACTATCTCTCCACAAAAAATCACGCTAATCCCTCACTCTGTTTCGACGTGAAAGTAAGACAAACAAATAAACAAACACATTTTCACATTTATAATATTAATATGGATATGGAAGTATGGATATGATTATTAATTATTATATATACATTAATTATTAATTATTTATTATACACAGTTATTTTTTCTTAATAGTTTTCAAATAAATCACAACAGTGCTAATTTTAAGCTTAAATAACTAACGAATTGAACGAATTCGAATTGTCTAAACAAAATACACATGTTTCTTTTTAGTTTTCCAGGAAATGCCTTGTGATATTTGATCTTAGTTACTCGAGCTTTTATCATGTTTGAAAAAGTTAATCTAAAGTTGCAATTTTTCCAATTACAACGTTTTTCAACCGACTTCAAAAAGGAGGAGGTTCTCAATTCGACTGTATTTTTTTTTTATGTTTGTTACCCTCAATCTATTTGGCTTTACTTAAAGTGTGCAAATTCAGTTGTAGAATTGTTGTTGTATAATTTTATCTCTCATATTATCAAATCAATCCTTAGTAAAATTTAATAATAATAATAAGCACCATCTAGTTCCAACGTAAGCTACGAGGCTTGTGTTATGGATACCAGATAGTTGATACACTACACATATATAACGTTCAATACATACATTTACATATTATGTATTATAAATTTAAACAACCATGACTGGAGTACAAACATTCATGCTCACTGCTCATCACACAAATAGATGCCTATCCCTGCGGGACTCGAACCTCCGACCGCTGGCACAACAAGTAGGGTCACTACAAACTGAGCCAAACGTGTCGTCTTACTAACACATTTTATCTGAAAGTAGGATTATAAAAACAATATTTTTGTTTCTTTTTTTTAATTTTTGTTTTGTTTGCTTATTTACTTTAACAATAGCAACAATTTAATAATATTCAAAATTACAACAAAACGTTTTTTTCGCACTTTTATACACATCAAACTATGGATATGTATGGATTTAAACATTCCGAATTGAAAGACTGAGACGATAAATCCAGCATTTGTTACGAATATATAGCACAACGAATATAAAATGTATAAATAAATGGTTTTTATTTGCCACCGCCAGCAAATATTATTTAAACTATAAAATAAATAAAAATATTATTTATTTATTTATTTTTTCTATTATAAAATATATAACCGAATAAAAAATAATAGCAGGTATATTCTTTCTATCCAAACAACACACTAGCTCGTCTAACGCCACTTACAATTCCTTCCCAGGTTTCGAAACAAACTTGCTTTATATAAATTGGAAACATGAAGTATCCACCAAAAAGACCAGGCAATTCAATAGAATAAGCTAAAGGTACACCTACATAGTGAGCATAATCTATCGAAGTCCCGGACATTTCAGTACCTCTTACTAAAGCAGCATTACCCACCACATAATTTAAAAAATATGGCAACTTGTTCCTATTTATAGTGTCAGCTATACTGATTCCGACACTGTGTAAGGCGAAGCCTTGATTTGATAATGTGCCGTTATGCCCCCAAGGGTATAAGATTTGACTGCCGAAACTACTAAAGGATATATACATTAATATTCTATTATTTTCTTTCAAAATATCTCGGACGACTGTAGTTTCTACTTCCGAAAATGCTTTCATTCCGGGATACACATAGGAACAAGGCATTTCGCTTGTTCCAACAGTATTCCACACAAAATCGAAATTGCGATCTATGTCCACTCCAGGGCATACTGGACTTAAAGGATGACTGTTTACTGAACGTGTTTTTCTCCAAGGAGCATTCTGAAATAATATTATGTTATAAAAAAATAAGAAAAATATATTTTTTTAAATTGGAAAAGTAAGCCAAATGTCTCTGAAGAGATAGATAGTAGGAGAGCAGCGTATCATTTTGCCGCTTCATTATATATATCCTTTATATTTTGGGTTTGTTTGTACACGTCATATGAATATGATAAATTATACAAAAACCTATTGAGTAGTTTTGTATATAATATAATAAAAATAAAAGTAATTAAAAAGATGACATAAATGAATTCTAAAATACTTACAACAACTCGAGAAAACATATAACCATCTGGATTTACAACAGGCAATAATATCCAGTCAAATCTATCCAAAAGATCATTTTGCGTCACATTTTCAACTAGCTTGTGCACAGCATACGTTACAGGTGGAATGGTCAACCACTCTCTCCCATGAATACCTCCATCAATAAATATGATAGGCTTGCTATGATCTTCAAAATTAGTCGTTGATATTTTCATGTATTTTATGGGTAAACCATTATATGAATTTCTAGGAGTTACAACTTTTGCTATATCTGGATATTCTTCTGCGATATCTTCTAAGTACTTATAAATCTGAAATTCATGAATTATTTTTGTTTAACATTTAATCAACATTAAAATTTTTTGATAAACTTTTTAATCCGAAAAATAAAAACTTTTTGGAGCCCTTTTTTAATGATTTTAAATGTATACAGCAATATTGTTTTTGCGAAAGGATTGTTTACGAGTATTATCCTGATATAATGTGATTACTTCTAAATTATCAATTTTATAAATTTAAAAGTATTTACCGTTTCTACAGTTTGATATTGATCATATGATAAATTGCCACCAAACCTATTACTTTCTACATTTATAGATCTGAAAGTCTTATCTTCAAAGTCAAAGTGTCTGAAAAATTAAAAAAAAATCAAAGATTGCAAATATGTAAAAAAAAAACAAAAAAAAATACAATGGGTCTTTTAAAAACCCATTGTTATTTTAAAATTAAATTAAAAGTATTATTTTGTTGTTACTTACGCTTTTAAATCTTCGGCATGAATTCTATAAGATATTCCTGCGTTTTTCAATTCATTTGTAAAATGCTTAGCTTCTGGTTGCACAAACACTAGACCCTCACGATTTACAGCAGCATGCTGATAAAAGTCTAAATTCAGTTTCTCAACTATGTGATTTAAATTTTTAAGTTGATCATAACTTGTAGGTCTAACAAAGTAAGATTTCCACCTAAAAAAATAATTTCAAGTTTATTATAACAGATTTAACTATTATCTTATCTGTATAAGTAAAATAATAATAACTGAATGACAGATTGGCTCGTTCGCACGTAACGGTTTTCCAAACTGTTGTTCCAAAACCTTGTAATCCTTTTAGCTCAGACACAAGTAAATATACTTATTTACAAGTATAGTAAATATATTCAAAAGTAATATGTTATTATCATCCCAATATGTTAAAATTCAAACTTTAAAAAAATACAAATATTAAATGTTAATACATACTATAAATATATAATAAACAATTACATATATACTTACCCTGCCACTTCCTCATTTTTAGCCCAAACTAAAGGGATTAGAAGTATGAAAAAATGTATTTTCATTGTGAATGCTACCTTCGAAATACTTCAATTCTATATCGATACATTAATATCACATTATCGTCATGATTATTCCAGTCTAGTGCAAAATTTATGATCTTGAGCCAGATATTTGGATTTTTGAGATTAGCAACGATAAATTTGTTTTTAAAGGTTTTAAGTAAGATCTTTTACATTGTAAAATAAATACGTTTGTACATAATTAATTAAAAAAAATCGGAAATGATTAATTATAAAATGAATCTAATTAATTACAATTTCTATCTCGATACTTTGCACTTAATTAACATTTCTAAAAGACCTAGAAATGTCAAAAATGAAATATACGCCAGGTTTGTTAACTCTAGGTTCTACACTCTCCAGGCGATTAATTTTAGAATATTGATCGTCCATTAATCACGTGAGGCTCGAAAAGGGGGACGGGGGGGTTCAAAAAAATACGAAACAACACAGGAGGGTCTTGATCTTGGTAGTGAGATAGCACGTGTATTTATTTTTTCATTGAACTTCATCGTTCGTCGTTCTTTCGTTGAATTCAGAAGGCTGGCGAAGTTCTGACAGAAGTGACAGATGTGGCAGAACAGGATCTCTTGCGTAACATCGACTGGATTATCATGCCCATCGCTAACCCCAACGATGGTTATGAGTTCTCTCATGCTAATGTGAGTACTGAAAATTTTAACTCTTCCTTTTGAAAGATATTAGAGGTTTTGAAATAATTTCAGTCGCAAGAAAAACCTTAAAATGAATCTAATCATATAATTGTTCAATTATTATTATAATTGTTTAATTATAATAATTATTCATTTATTCTAACGATGATCAATCCTACTGGTAAATAAATACTTGGATAAATCCATCAATTTTATAAGTCATTTTAAAATAAACTATATCTATGCTTAAAACAAAAATTTACAGACGCGGGTGTGGAGGAAAAATCTTGCCACCAGCTTTGGTTTCTGCGTTGGTGTAGATCTGAACGGAAACCACAATTTCAACTGGGGAACAGGATCTAGCAAGGAAGTATGATTCTTTTTGGATTTGGTAATGGATCTCTTCCACCGAATGCTTTAATCTTAAATATGGTAGGAGTGCAGATGGCCCAACGATTTGACTCAGTTAAATGGCCCAATAAACCAAACTACAGAGTTGGTAATATTGTTTATGTCCTGGGCTATTCCGGGTCTGGCGGTTCAAGTGATTACTCCCAAATTATGATAGATACAGGACTTTCATTCACTTACGAGCTACCAGCGTATAGAAATATAAATAATAGTCTGAATGTGAAAAGTTCATTTATTAAGCCGCGTTCGAATCATGGGAAAGTATCAAAGAAGCTGCTCGATATGTCGCAAGAAATAGTTTATAATATTTTTTATCTACTGAATTTAATATTTACATTTTTGAAGTCTGTTTGATTTTATGTGTAATTTAATATGTTAATTATTATAAATGCTTCTTTATATGTACTAAAAATATCTTAACATCTAAAAAAATCGAAGTCGCAGTCGTCAATTTAGTGTGATGCGTTTTATTTGTTTGTGTTATAGGTGTAAAATAGTTATATAATTATAATAAATTAAAAATGTCTATGTAAAATTACTTAAAAAGTATGTAATATGAAAAGGAATCTAGCTAATGAATAACTAATATAATTATGTCTGGTGTCAAAAGCAATTATTTTCCTACAAAATCAGATTTCACATTTGATTATATATTGTTAAATTACACATTAAAAAGTTTTAAAATGTAATAAATATTGAACTAATAAAACTAGTTTTAAATTGTTTTATTAAGAATGTGGAACGCATTATATAGTACAATAGTAAAACCTAACTCACACTATTTAGTTACGTATTATAAATGGGACAATTTGCGAAGGGGTGAGAGCTATTTACTCATTTACGCTATATCAGCTTAACAGTTTTGTACGACATTATAATAATAATAATATGTCGGGACATTAACACACATCCCCATCTAGTTCCACGGTAACCTACGAGACTTGTGTTAAGGATACCAGATAGTTGATACACTACACATATATAACTTTAAATGCCAACAACCGCTGGCACAGCAAGTAGGGTCACTACAAACTGAGCCAAATGTGTCGTCATACAGAATGAATATAGCTTAAATACCCTTTCGTAACCTTAAAATAGATTTCCACATACCACCTGCACAGCAAGTGATGGCTCACCGGCTTGAAAGCCTACTACCCATTCAAAACTTATGTAACCCCGTCTTAACGGGGCATGGCAAAATCGACTTAACAATTAGGTTATTGCTCACGGTATCTTACAGTCCACTCTGCTGTCAGAGACCAACCAGCAGTAACTAGCCAATCAACTAATAATATATATTTTTTGATAATTTCAAAATGCATGCATTATATATGTGGAACACACATCATATTCTTACTGTTTGTGTCTAACTATGTTTTGAAATACAATTATTTAACGACACGTTTGGCTCAGTTTGTAGTGACCCTACTTGCCGTGCCAGCGGTGGCGCGATCACGTCCCACTGGGGGCAATCATTTGTTCATGGGTGTTTATAATTATAATATGTATGTATTTAAAGTCATATATGTGTAGTGTATCAACGATTTGGTATCCATAGCACAAGCCTCGTAACTAGTTACCGTGGAACTGGATGGTACTGTATGTTATTGTCGTAACATAACATTTTCAAGTTATTTTCTATCGCTTAAAATGAATTCTCGCTATTATTCTTCCGTAGAATGAATATATTAATGCGAAAAAACATTTTTCTAACAGGATAAGACATGTATACATCAAAAATTGTAAAAAACACAGATTTTGTGCGATACCATCAATCATCCCATGCTCCCAATTAAATATAAGAAAAGGGAAACTACAGAGGATGACTACTTACTTGTTATAAATGTAAATTGCTATTTTTGGCAATATTCATTTACAGCTCCATTGGATATTTTTTTATTAATTCGTTTAAATATTATATTTTCTAGCTCACCAAAGTAAATAACTAAGGACTTGTACAATTGTGTAGACACGTGACAATATTTTTTAAATTTAGTTGATAGAAATGGATGGTGTATTTAATTTTCGAGACTATTTTGGGAGAGTTATTTGAAACACAACCTTAAAAATAAAAATATATTTGGTGATATTTGCAGTGTTTTAATTGAATTGTATGTTTGTCCTTCTTTCAAAACAACGAAAAAACGTGTCCCTAGTTTTGAGGTAGATCATCAGCTGAAGAGAGACAGACGTACACTACTTTATGTCTCTGTACAGTCACGAGCAATGAAATGTATACGTTAACTAATTTTCTTATTCATATGAACGATGTATGATACATCGCAAAAGAAAATGTACGAGCTTTGTTTCAAAATTAATTATACCTTTTAATCAATTCATTATAAACAACGTGTAATCGAATATTAGTATACAAATTTTAGGTTATATTTATGTACACATTCATAAATGCATAAAAAAATATACTGCTACTAACAATCTTTAGAATAATGTTTTCGAAATTTAAAAATTACAGCTTTCTAATGTATGTATGTATATGTGTATAAGTATTGTATATGTTTACACAGGGTGGAACAAATCGATGGGGCATGGAAGAAAAGTACCTTAAATATTGAAGATATCAACATTTAATTAAAGGAAACATTTCATTATTTTTAAAAATAATAATAAAAGAAAAAGTTTACCTGAACCGGGAATCGAACCAAATAAAAATACAAAAAAGGTCATCACTATTTTATCGAATTAATCGAAAGGGTCTATGAGAAGGGTAAAAACTCTCGAACAAACATTGCATCTTAGAGTTGAAGAAAACGATACATATCGACTCTAACATCGCGGAATAAACGCACAAGACATGGAAGAAAAGTGTCTTAAACACTGAAAATATTAAGATTCACTCAAAGAAACATTATTTTATTTTTAAAAATAAGATTAACTACATTTAATTTTCTTTTAACATGGTGACCTGAACCAGTAATCGAACCTGCTGAAAATGCAAAAAGGTACCTACCCGTCACTATTTTATCGAATTAATTGATAAAGTGGTAAGGATGAAATGTCTCGAGCGAAAATTGTATGTTACAATTAATGGAAATGACGAAATCTTACTAATAACATTAAACTAACTAACATCAGAACCTAAAATCATTCTTAGATAATGGGCTTGTCAAATCGAACAAAAAAGCCCAAAATCAAAGTATCTACTAGTAACCGTTGGTTCAAGAGTTCCACCTATCCACCTTCTGGCTTTACTATAACATTAGGTCGGCATTAAAATGGGCTGAATAAAATAATATAATATTATAAATACTCGTATTAGATTAAACGAGCGTGTCTATTTCCCATAACACTCATTTAAATACATCGCTGCTGATAATGGATGATTATATACGACAATGATAATGATTATAATTCAAATGATACGATAGCATAATATGATTGAGGTAATTATTAAATGTTAAGATCGGCAAATTCTGAAACAGATTTGTGTGTAGTGTTCTGTATTGTTATATGTGTACCCAATATTCTTAGACCTATGTATATATTTTTGACTTTTAAAAGATTATGGGTCTTTAAAACAACGATTTAATTCATAAGTTAAAAAAATGATGGAGATTTTTGATATATACACACAAACACACACACGCACAAACACACACACCCAACATATATACACCATAATACTCAATTCAGAAAAAAGTCGAAGATATTCTCCAGTTAATCCATGGCATTTAAAAAATAAAAATGGGAATAGCTGAGTTACCTTGATTCTTCTAATCTAAGCATATTCTCATTTTGAATCTGCGGAAATTTTAAAAAGAACTTTATTAAAATGTAATATAAAAAATATAGTAAAAGTTAAATAAATACGGTTCGCTGCAAACTAAGTTAGCGCTATTCTAGAAAAGCTAATAATTGTTATTCTGCTACTCGGAGCTGAGCTATATAATAATTATTATTAATATTTATGCCATCTATATCAAGTGTTGAGTTTATTGGAAGTGCTTTAAATATTTTTCAACTAATTTTATTATTTTCATACATATAGATTAACGACCCGTTTGGCACAGTTTGTAGTGACGGTACTTGCTTTGTCAGCGGTCGCGGGTTCGAGTCCTGCTGGGGGCATTCATTTGTGTGATGAGCACGGATGTTTGTACTCCAGTCATGGGTGTTTATATTTATAATATGTATGTATTTAAAGTTACATATGTGTCGTGTATCAACTATCTGGTATCCATAACACAAGCCTCGTAGCTTACCATGGAACTAGATGGTGCTGTGTGTTAATGTCCCAACATAGATACACCTTAATCTCGCGTTGATGATCAATTATTTGCAGATATTAGCCCTAAGTACAATATTTGAGCTTATCTTTTAATTATAAGGCATTAACTCTGGTGGGATAGAGAATTCTTTTGTCTTCAAGTTATTTGCATGCATGTGATATAAATATCAAGCCAAAAGAAGAAACTGGGCCATAGAATATATACCTACATTTTGCAGTTAAAATGTCATTAATTAAATTACAGCTTTTAGCATAATAATTTCACCGCATATGTCCTGTTAGAATAATATCTGACCTACGATTGTAAATTATTATTATTTATCAAAATTATCAATTCATTGTCATCTATTTGGATATTAAGATATTTCGTGGGTTTTTTAATCAATTAAAAGAACTGATAATTGTTTTAAATCCGTTACAAATATTATAATTAGTTCCTCATTGTTCATATTTTGGACATTCAGTGTATAACTTTTGGTCATTATTGAAATAATTGGCCAAAATGTTTAAAATTTTGTTCTTTTTGTTCATATCAATATTTTTAGTTAATGCAAAACATGAAGAATTCATAGGGTGAGTTAGAAAATAATAACGTTTTTTTTCTGTAATATTTTTTCTTTATGCCTAACTATATATTAGTAAATTTTAACATTGGCTAAAATCAAAATATTCTTTATAATTAGAATTTTATATTATTCACATACAGTATTTATAATTTTAGACTACCTACCTATTTCATAATTTTGTAAAATGTAATCTTTAATTTCAGGCACTCTTTATATGAAGTCAAAGTACACAACTTAAAACAAGTAGACGACCTTAATGCCATTTTAGAAAATCTAAATCTAGATATTTGGTCTCATGCAGTTCCCGGAAGTAATGGGTTTATTTTGGTAGCAAAAGACTTGAAAGAAACATTCGAAAATAAGCTTAGATCTATTGGCATTGAATACAAAATTGATACAGCTAATATTAAAGAGTAAGTTAGAAACGAATGTAAGGACTACTAATGTTTTAATAATCAAATTAATAAATAATTTATAAATATATTATCTTAACTTTAGACAGAAGTAGTAGAAGAAAGGTAGATGGTAAATAATTGAAAAGATAATACATTTAAAGATTTAAAAATATATTGAAGTAGATCTTGAGAAAACTTATTTACAAAAACCTCATCTGATTTCAAGTGACATAGTTTTTATGTAAATTTTAAACTACTACTACAGTACTTCAAATTTGTGAATATTTATAGTTAAATATGACTTTCTTTACAGAAAACTAGATCTCGAAGATCAGTTATTAGCTGAAGCCTATAAAACGGCTAATGTATCAGAATTGGGTAGATCAAGTTCCCGCTTATCTATGAATGTAATTCATCGATATGCTGCGGTAAGAAATCTTTATGATATTTAACATCTTTATAACAGTAAGATAGGTTCTCAAAACTATATTAATTTTGTACTTTTAGGACTTCG
This sequence comes from Brenthis daphne, assembly GCA_947093115.1. Classification (NCBI taxonomy): domain Eukaryota; kingdom Metazoa; phylum Arthropoda; class Insecta; order Lepidoptera; family Nymphalidae; genus Brenthis; species Brenthis daphne. The sequence continues at coordinate 14,320,108 of OX352482.1, read as the reverse complement.
TATCCAAAATGCCCTATTTTATTGTTAATGTGACCGTATTTTTGATATTTTTATTTGAAAATTATTAAAAAATTACATCCTTTAATTCTAATAATAAGGAACATTATTTAATGGTATATATTTTATGAAAAAAAAATGAAAATTATATACGATTTATCTATGTATGTAGAAGAATATTTATAATTTGGTTTTTGTATATTTTTTAAAATCCAATTTATGAAAATTTAGAAATATTTTCCAGGTTGACCAATATCTTACGGACATAGCGAGGATGTTCCCCAACGTGGCTCGTGTGGTATCAGCAGGAAGAAGTAGGGAAGGGCGTGATATCAAATATTTGAGAATATCCAGTGACAACTTCCAGGTAAGCACTTAGCATTAGAACTTTCAAAAATAATGAACTTTGTTTAATTCTTTAATATTTTTTTCTTAATTTATCAGAATTTATTATTTTATCACTTTTGTCAATTAATTAATAAACAGATTAAAATTGTAAGAAAAGTAATACAATAACTGTAACTAATATTAATTAAAATAGTGTAATTGTAATTCCACTCTGATTTCATTATTTATCAATTATATCTGATAACATCTTCCTCATATTATTTATAATCTATTTCGCGTTTCAGGTTTAAAACAACGAGAGTAAAATATTATTTCTATTTATCGACATTTCTACGAGTATTATACATACGAGTGCATATACTCATGTTAAAGCCTAATGGGCTTTTACATGGGCTTAGTATAAAATTCACGTTACATTCTCCTTTTTTAGAATACAAGAAAACCAGTCGTATTCATGCAGTCTCTTATCCATGCTCGTGAGTGGATCACACTTCCAATAACGTTGTACGCAATTCAGAAGTTGGTTGTAGATGTGTCGGAACAGGATCTCGTGCGTGACATCGACTGGATCATCTTACCTATTGCCAATCCCGATGGTTACGAGTTCAGTCATACTAATGTGAGTTAAATATAGATTTTTAATAGATATTTTATACTACAGTAAAGATTATTTATTTCCTACTTTTCCTAAAATGCCGTGCTAAAATTTTTATCCAAAATATGGCTCAGATAAATGAAAATGTTTTTTCGTTTACTTGTGTTGAAATGAAGATACATAATTTATAAAGTTCATCAAATATTAATCAACTACAATTGCTTTTTTAGACGCGTATGTGGAGAAAGAATCGAGTCAATAACGCCATCGTGTTCTGTCCTGGAGTAGACCTTAATAGAAACTATGATGTCAACTGGGGAACCGCTTCAAGCAGCTCCCCCTGCACTGATACCTTCCACGGGGCCCATCCCTTTTCAGAACCAGAAACTCAAATCACCAGAAACATTATCAACAGTTTCAGATCTCGTATTTCTCTTTTCCTTGATATTCATAGCTTCGGCAGTATGATCCTCTATGCATATGGCAACCGGACTCTTCCATCTAATGCTCTAACCTTAAATATGGTAGGTGTTCAAATGGCTCAAAGAATCGATGCTGTTAAATGGCCCAACAACCCTAACTATAGAGTTGGAAATATTGTCGATGTTATCCGGTACTTCGCGTCTGGTGGTGCCAGTGACTACGCTCAAACCATGATTGGTCAAGGATTTTCATACACTTATGAACTACCTGCATATAGAAATGAAAACGGCTTCAACGGATTTTTGGTAGATCCAGCCTTTATTCCTCAAGCTGCTTTCGAAACATGGGAAGGAGTCAAAGTAGCTGCTAGATACGTAGCAAGGATCTAACAAAAAATCACTAAATTATTTATTTATTGATCTGTCTATTGCCGGTGTGTATATTTATTTCATTATATGTAAATAAACTGATGATATAAATAAAGATATTATAAGCAAACATTTCTTTTATTAAATAGAGACAATTGCCAAATTCTATATATTTTATCACGTATAATATTACGATAAGTAATAAACAACAAAAATGTCTTGTTTACACTTAATTGTTGTAATATTTAAAAACGAACTAGTACGAATCTGACTCGCATACCTAAGGTTCCGTAGCATGCAACATTAAGCTAATGTTATGTTTTGGCATATGACATTTATTATAAAATAAAATATTTATAAATATACAACATAAATTGTATCACAGGCCAGCCCAGAGGCCAGCTCGCTTGAGAAACCGAGTGTGGCGGATAAAAATCCCGGAACTCGCACCTCGAATATTTTCATGTGCGAATAATTTCCACATGAGATCTTACGGTGAAGGAAAACATCGTGAGGAAACCTGCATGTCTGAGAGAACATATGTTCGAAAGACGTGAATTATGCCAACCCGCGCTTGGCCAGGACGGTGGACTATGATCCCTTCTAGTAAAGGAAAGTCAATACCCAGCAATGGAACGTTGAAAAAGACCTAAATATTTACAATACACACATATATGTACATATATATATATATATATACTCGTATATATATATAGGTATAGGTATATATATATAGGTATGTATTCATAGGGTTTATATATAGGGTATATATGTATTCACAGGGGTATTAGAAACAAAATTAGCTGCTGAACGCATGGTACTGATAATATATCATGTGTTCAAAAAATATCTTTGAAAAAAAAAAACATTCAGTATCTTTCAGTCACATCTTTACAAATCTTTTAAATTCGATTCGTTATACGAGTAAATAAATAAACAATGCTAAAACATAGCACTACACGTTTAGTAACGAATTGATGTAGACTCCGAGTCATTTAAACATTTCCATTTCAAAAATAGATAATTTAAAAGATACTATTTTCGCAATAACTGCAGTCTACAAGAGCTATTCTTCCATTTCAGAATAGTATTGAATAATTGAGGTCTTCACGTGACTAGCGTATTGATGATGCCTTGTTCCAGCTTTAATGGCTATAGAGATGGTAAAGAATATTGAATAGGTAACAAATGCATTAATACATCTTATATGCGGTTATACATAGTATTATGTTTTAACTAGCAATTAATAACGACTCTGTCTACTACCACTAATTTAAAAAAAGCAGTCATGCGGACTGCCGACAGACGTGAAAACTTAAAACTATAAACAAACAGTTGTAATTTTTATATATTTAAATTAATTGTTAGATATTAAATTAATATTTGTAATCAAACACTACAGGCAGTGGTAGCCCAGTGGTAACGCGCTCGCTTGGGAAACCGAGTGAAGAGGGTTCAAATCCCAGGTCTCGCACCTCTGATATTTTCATGTGCGAATCATTTAAATATGATTACCACTTGTCTTAACGGTGAAGGAAAACATCGTGAGGATACCTGCATGTCTGAGAGAACCTAGCAAGTTTTTAAAAGATATGTGAAGTCCGCCAACCCGCACTTGGCCAGCGTGGTGGACTATGGCCTGATCCCCCTCGTATTGAAGGGAAGTCCATGCCCAGCAGTGGGACGTTAAAAATGGCTGAATACAAATACTATTTACATTTATCTGGTTTTGACATATATCGGCACTCTTGAGTGTTAACGTTAACACGTCACGTGACCATGTCGATGACGACTTATATGAATTTATCTGCCTATATAAGTTTTCACTTCAACAATACAATATTTCTTTATTGACACAAATTTTGGTTATTACACAAAACTATTGAAGCCTCTGACTCCCAAACTAGATAAAACCTATATGTCAGGAGTCAGCGCCCTCTTCCATCTCTAATAATAAGTTCACGTCAATACACAGAGCATGTTTAACAATAATAATTTTACTTATTGATTATAAAAAAAATCACAAAATTGTACATTTTACATACAGGTAAATCTATGTTTGGTTTGTGTTAGCAATAATCAAAAGCAGAATCCTTGTCATATTTTCTAAAATCAAGATTAAATTAATTGCAATTTTTTATTCTTATATAAAAATAGTTTTCTTATCCAATTGGTGATATTCAAAAGGCTAAAAATCAATTTTTATAATGTCTACATATATGTATGTATATAAACTTAGTTGGTAGTATATAAGTACTAACTATTTACCAAATTGACTCGCCTAATTTAAAGTCACCAAGTATTTCGTTTAACGATCGATTAATTAACACACAAAAATAACTGTTAAAGTGCAAAGAGCAGTCAATATCTGAAATAATTAAATTATATGGACTACGCTGTATGTAGCTTGTATAATAATATTCTTCTGACCTATTTTGGCTACGAAGGCCAATATAAGTGATGGACAAAGATCCCGCTGCAAGATTGCTACGTTCATAGCGTATTCACGTATTTATGAACGTAGCAATCTTGCAGCCAGATCTTGATCCAAGAGGAACCTCTATGCAGGAAATACTATAGTGCATATATCCCGTGGGACGGTAATTTGACACGTCCAGTGATTTCTACAGGCAGGAACGACGACTTTATAGGTATTCTTTTAGAGGCATAAAACACAGCCAGCTTTTTAACTCTAAGCTATTATTGAAAATTTAGTTATCAAAAAAGTCAATAACTACACTCAGCCCGACCTCTGACTTAAACTTAGGATCTTTGAATGGTGTAACCGTACATGCTAGCTACTCGCTCTCTACAAAGCTCTCCATTTTTCCATGGGATGATTATTTGAATACAAAATATTTAAAATAAATCAATTCTTAACCAGCAAAGACGTAATATACTCGCGTAAAGTCAGAATAATAAGTCTATATCACGATATAAATGCCTATTTTTTAAATATGTAATATTTATACCTCATCTAAATATTTTCATCGTACTACAGTGTATTGGCTTCGCAGATCTCCATAAATCAATAGTAAACTGGCATAAACACGGCCCGAGAGGTATCGCATAAAATATTCCAACGGCGAGTCGAAGAAAAACAGATATCAGGAAATCCCGTTGTTTTTCAGTACAGGTAAGCAATAATGGATGGAATTCGAGTAATTCTTGAATATAAGATTAGTATACACTAGAGTTAAAGTTTATTATTATTTAAGACCTAATTCAAGAATTGAGAAAATATTCAATTCGGATGAATGTATATTGTGTAATGTTGTGTAATTTTTACTTAAAAATTTATTATTATTAGAAAGATTTTGAAACGGTTCATCCGATTTTGATAAAATATAATATAATTGATTTTGATAAAATTTGATACAAAGTTAGATTGTGACATGGATTACTATTAGATACTTAGGTACAAGAATCAGTAGTTAGTAAGAAATAATGCTAACATTGTGTGCACAAGGCTTTATAAGAGGGTGACAAGGAAAAATATTGTCTCCGGATGCGACGTGATGCCATGTCCGGGCTCTACAGAGTACGTTTAGTGATGTTTGTTAATGTTAAACTCGATAGTGCTTGAAAAGAGTAATAAATAAGAAGTCACCGGTTTGAAAGTATTTTGTTTATTAAAAGATAGGGAATATTATTGTTAATAAAAATAATAGTGTAATATTAAAAAACAGATTTGTGGTCGGCCTTTAAAATACATTTTTTTCGCGTTTTTATTAAAGTTTCTTAGACAAAATGGAAAGTGGAACCTTTATGGTTTTGACTCAAAAACCAAAGTTAATGCAGAAAATGCCTACCTAGAAAAAACAATAATTTGGAAAGAACAATGGTATCAAAGTGACTACGATTTTAAAAATCGGAAAAATGGTTTCAAGTCAAGAGTGAAATAATCTTATATACTTCTATATAAATACGAAAGTTTGGATGGATGGATGCTTTTTACTCAATCAGGCCAGAACGGCTGAATGCATCTGAATAAAATTTGGCACAAAGATAGATTATTTTCTGGAACAGCACATATGTTACTTTTTATTATTTTTCACTAGGGAGTAGGGACGAACCCGATGGAAGCGAGGTTGAGCCGCTAGTTACTTATAAGTCATTTTAGTTGTTAGTTGGTAGGTATACCTTTTTTAGTAAAAATTTTATATTGTGAATGTTACGAGACCCAACGTGGTCAAATATTTTAAATTGTTTGTACAACATAGCCAAATATTGATAATAAGATAGATATACAAAACCTATTATGAACACTTGATTGTTATTACTGTACAAGTCATGTCCGCGAGGAATGTGATCATGAATGCTAACCGCAATCCGCCGCAGTAAGGCAATACCGATTTTTAGGCGAAAAACGAGGCAGCTTTCTTACCAACAGTAGAGGTGATAAGATGAGGTTCATGTCTTTTAAGAAGTGTTTAGCACTTCCACTTATAGGCCAAGGGTTTCTACAGCAGATGTTATAAAAGCACGAATTTGACTAAAGGAGGCATATTTATGTAACTTCATCAGTTCAGCTTTAATATACTTTTCTCTACATTTCTTGTAAATAAAAAGAAAGAAAGTCTTTATTTATTATACCATTCATTTTATTGGTCAAATTATATTCTGTGAATTGATTTTTGTTTTCCGACGTTTCAAATTCTTTACATCACATACACATCATAATCACGGAAGAGACCATTGTTCCTGTAAAATGAATGCTATAAAGATAGTTTTATTTAATATGTCAAATATTCGTATAAATCTAAAAAAGTATTCTGTGGATTTATTATTATTAAAAAAAAAAGATTCCGACGAATTGAGAACCTCCTCGTTTTTGGAAGTCGGTTAGTTATTATTATTTTCTTAAATTTGTGTAGAAAAATTAGCTACAACTATTTAATCTGATATAATATAATGTTATAATCTAAATAAAAATCAATTAATTAATTATTATCAAACATATTCAATATTTGTAATTATGATGGAAATGAAATATGTAAGAGTTATCGATGTTATGTTGTATTTTATCTACAAACAAGATATCTTTCAAACTGATATGAACCAATTTAATTACAATACAAGTATACATGTATATACAGAAAAGATAAGATTATCCCATTGGGTGTTTTTTTTTTATTTCCTTTAGAAGTTACCTCAATTTTATACTACAATGCTGAGATTACTAGTTAATTTAATATGACAAAAATATTCAAAACTATTGTTTTAAAAGTATTAAAAATATAATATGTAAGATGTTTTCAATTCAATTATTTATTTTTTACTTTGTATTCAGCCTTTTTTATCTTCCCACTGCTGGGCACGGGCATCCCTTCAGTACGAGGGGGATCAGGTCATAGTCCACCACGCTGGCCAAGTGCGGGTTGGCGAACTTCATATCTCTTTCGAATACTTGCTAGGTTCTCTCAAACATGTTGGTTTCCTTACGATATTTTCCTTCACTTTAAGACAAGTGCTAATCATGTAGAAAATGATTCGCACATGAACATCAGATGTGCGAGACCCGGGAATTGAACTCGCTTTACTCGGATATCCAAGCGAGCACGTTACCACTGGCCTACCACTGCCCTTTTTAACTTTATTGTTATATAATTTTAGACCATAACTTATTTTTCCATAAGTCACATTGAATAAAGAATTTCGTTTTATAAATGCGAAAACCTATAGAAAAACTGACAGAAATTTATCTTTTCTCAAACATGCTTATTTTTCACATCCCTAGTTGTAGCTAGCCGTCACTTGGATTCTTAGGAACAACACTTAAAATAGTCTTTTCGACAACACGAAACTCTTGACATTTTACAAAGAATTACTTATAACAATCCTTAGAGAAATAAGTTTAGAAAATATAAATTAATTTTGAAGAAAGCACAGTTAAGCCTTTGGATCAGGAAACTTTTGGAGCAAAAAGTTTCTGTTGTTATTTACGGGATTATTTGACATTTTAAATAAAACTATGTTTTCGGATTTTTTAGCAGATTTATTTTGATTTTTGGTTCCCGACGTTTCGAATGCTTAATGTTTTAGATCTTTGAGACGTCTAAAACCTTAGTCTCTTCCATGACCGTGATTGCTGTAAAGCATTCGAAACGTCGGGAACCAAAAATTTTAAAAAAGATAATTTTATTTAAAAAGCGTACTGTATTATTTAAATCTTATTACGATATTTTTCAATTATTAGTGATAGTTTAAATATCTATTTATTGGTTTGCACATTATATTGAAAATAACAAAAAGGGTTGATATCGCAATAAATACAAACGTACTATTACAGAATTTATTATCCAAAAACACAATTAGTAATTCAAAATCACTTAACCACCCTTCACCACCATTTAGGGATGCAATTTCTTTTAAAATTTAAAAGATACCTTATTAGTAGGTACATATTTTTTTAAGTGAAACTTCTTTAGAATCGTTGTGATTAGAAACTCGATGAAACGGAAATGCGACATTAGAAAGAGACAAACGTATAAATATACATATATTAAGCCGGCGAGAGAATGAGATAGAATACATTACACAGGAAGTGAAAATAATACTGAAAAATATCTTATTTGATATTTTAATTTCTGTAAAATTACATAAATAGCGTTTTTTTATGATATTTACATTTATGTGTTTTGTATGCGCATTATTATACGTCAAAAATATAGATATAACACAAGTCACGTCTAGAGATTACATATCATTTTAAATCCTGTTTGTAACTTATATAACTATTTTTATTTATTTATTTACTTTTGTACTTTAATAATTCTGTATCCGTTTAATACTCCGTAATCATGCTACGAGCATATTTCTCCACTACCTCGGTGGTGTAGCGGCTAGCATGTACGGCTGCACACCCGGAGGTCCTGGGTTCGAGTCATCATCATTTCTCCACAATGGCTAATGAGAGTTAGCGGACTTTACATGTCTTTGGAAAACTTGTAAGGTTCTCTCAGACATGCAGTTCCCTCACAATGTCCCTTGAAAATGATTTATACGTCATGAAGTTATCGCGATAGTAAATGTAGAAATAAAGTTAAAATGTAAAGCTAAAATGAAGCAAAATGACTGTTAAAGTACTATCAAGCAACCTATGTCTTATTACTGACTCAAAATTTCATCACAGAAAATTCTTATTATTTTTTTTATTCGTTCCTAGATTCAAACTCAGGACTTACAGCCATAAAACTAACTAATAAAGCTACAAGGAGGTCTAGTAGGTGGATAAATTAATTGAAATAGTGTACAAATATTAAAAAAAACATTCTCTGACAAACATGTCATTCACAAATGATCACGTTAACTGAAACGTCTAAAGCATTTGTTTGAAAAACGAAAAATATATTTCTAAAATAAATGAAATCAATTCTCTATACAGTTGTGAGATTGAAACTTCAAGATTTTCTTTGAAATCTGCTTTCATTTCTAAACAGAAACGAAATATTTTAAACAATTTTAAGATTAGCCCGTAAATTGTGTTTTTATATAAACAAAAATACAATGAAACTAAATCAACACTAAACTATATATACAAAACAGATTTACACTTAATATGTTTTATTAAATAAATAATAAATATATAGATAAATTGGGACATTAACACACAGCACCATCTAGTTCAATGGTACTCGTAAGCTACGAGGCTTGTGCTATAGATACCAGATAATTGATACACTACACATATATAACTTTAAATACATCCATATTTTAATATTATAAATCTGAAAGTGTGTTTGTTGTGTGTCCTTATTTCACATCAAAACAGAGAGACGGATTGACAATGGGACTCGAGCCCGCGACCGCTGGCACAGCAAATAGGGTCACTACAAACTGAGTCAAAGGTGTCATTGTGTTATTTAAAGTTGTATATTATATAAGTCTTGTCTAATGTGAGAAGAATACTAGTTGCATTTCCCCGCTGAAAAGCAATGCCGATTTTTTCCCAAAAACCGAGCCACTCGTGCTGTTACCAATAAAGGCGATAAGACGCGATACGACTTATAAGAGGCTTTTAGCACTTCGACTTCGACACTTCGTAGTGCATGGACTGCCCCAATTCGTTGACCCATGGACCAAGGGGTTTCCAATTCTGAGGGTATAAAGATATAATATTGAACTAGGGAGACGAATTTAGGTGGTGTTACGTATATATATATTTTAAACTTTAAATAGGATAATATCTTTTGAAGTGAAACTTCTTTAGAATCGTTCTGATTTGAAACTCGATGAAACGAAAATGCAACACTAAAAAGAGACAAACACACAAATGTACTTATGGGATTAAGCCAGCGTGAGAATGAGATAGAATAATATGTATATTGCTATGTTGCCATATACAATTTTCTTTCCGTATAATAATATTTTTTTAATATGTCTTATTCAATTATTGGTTTGTTTTAAATTCGAAAAGTTGGAAACCAAAAATCAAAATGAATCCGCGATAGAGTCCGAAAACATTTTTTTTTTAATTTTTAATTATTTGCGTACATAAATCTAAGAAAATATCAGAGGTGCGAGACTCGGGATTTGAACCCGCTTCACTCGGTTTCTCAAGCGAGCGCGTTAAGACTGGCCTACCACTGCCTGTCATCATAGGCTATAAATAATATCATCCCGGAAAAATATCCGGTTCCGGTTTGTTTTTGTCTAAGAACGAACCCAAAGCGTGAGTCGCTAGTATACCAAATATAAAAGCTGTATCCATACATCCATCCATACCCATCTTTCACTATATTAGCATTTTATTATACATAGGAATAAATTTCATATCTCGAAACATTAATCATTTAAATTTTAAAACAAATTAAACGATCAATTTATCTTCCTCAAACTTGTGCTGGTTGCCCTTTAATTGTTTTAAAGTTTATTCGCGTTGATTCTAAATTATTAATAAGGGGTGTAGACTGTAGAGGCAACTTGAAGCACTAAGTACCGTCTGCGATCGATTGACTAATGAGTAACTATATGTAGAACAAAATAATGTGTTTTTCGATACTTATTTCCTTATTTAAATACTAGCAGAATAGCTACAGCAACTTTTTAACAAAACTTGGACTAAATTTTATAAATATCAACTTAATTTTTTAAAATTATATTTTTAACTAATGAATAAACATATTTCGAATATTACAATTCCTTAGTTTCATGAAAAGCAATAGATTATTTTAGAAATTAAAAATAAAAAACCAAGAAAAAGTTAAAAACTGAGTTTTCTGCAAATATCTCGAAAACTTTGAGGTTATTGTAAGAAGTGTTATTTGTAAAAGTTGTAGTTTTTTACTAGACCTACAACTTTTGTAGAAAACATTTTTCGATAGAACGTCACAGTAAGCCGGAAATTGAAAAAACTATTTTTAAACGCTTTGCGTCCTCCCATTTCTAAGGGGTAGCTACTAGCTGGCATAGGGGGCATTTTACGAATTTCTATTCCTTATATACCTGCTAACATTTTTAAATCATAAAACTTCAGGTTTTCAATATTTTGTTCCCAAACCGGATGCCGATACTATTAATCAATTCGCATTTGGCTCTTGCAAGCTTGAACCTGCTTCACTTTATTTCCAAGCTAACATATTACCAATACTAAACAATTTGTTAATTTTTCTCCTCTGTTTTTCAACCGATTTTCTTTTTTTTATTTAGAAGTTATCAACGAGCTTTAGTGTTATCAATAAAAAACAGTCTAATTCTTATATATAGATAGGTAAATTCTATTCATATATGTTTTTATCCTATCATTATTCAGAAATGATAATTCTACATATGGCATACCCAAACCAGGTCCAAACCTGTGACCTACATTATATACAACAACACAGCTGTTCTTCATGAGAAATTAAATCAATTTAACTGTGTAATAGTAGAATGTTGCTAAATTTTGAAATGGATGCACTATTATTAAGCGAAGGCTGTACATAAATCTGTCCGGACCGAGTTGTCACAGGATGAACGTTTTGACACTGCTTACAGAGGACGCTGAAACACGGTCTAAGCAATACATTATGTTATAAATGATCATTCGTGACATTGCAATATGTACGGATATCCGGATTTAAGTTAAGCTATTTTCTAATGTTTTGAGTTAACCGACTTTGAAAAATGAGGTTGTCAATTTAAGGTTATTTGTGGGTAAATTTCAGTTCAAAGGTAGAGTATGACCTGAAGTAACATACGCCAATGTATTTTAAGTAAGCCAATGTTAATAAATAAATAATAAATAAATATTTTGGGACATTAACACACAACATCATCTAGTACCATAGTAAGCTACGAGACTTGTGTTATGGATACCAGATAGTTGTTACACTATACATATATAACTTTAAATACATACATATTATAAATATAAACACCCATGACTGGAGTAGGTACTAACATTTGTGCTCATCACACAAATGAATCCCCCCAGCGGGACTCGAACCCGCGACCGCTGGCACAGCAAGTAGGGTCACTACACACTGAGCCAAACGTGTCGTCGAAAGTAAACGTAATGTAGAACTGTAATCAGGGTTTTCACATTTACGCTAATAATAAAGCTATAATGTGTGTTGTATTCAGACCTTTTTACATCCCACTGCTGAGCACGGGCCTTCTAATGCCAGGGATTAGGCCATAGGCCACCACACTGGCCAAGGCAGATTGACGGACTTTAAATATCTTTGGAAAACTTGCGACATGTACAATAATAATAGCTCAAATTAAATAATATTCCATATTCAATTATAAAACTAATTAAAATTATAAAAATGTTTAAAGTTAAAATATTGTAAGATACTTTGGTGCCATTTTTCAATTTTTTGAATTCATTTTGTTAATTGCGGGTAGGCTGTCTGTAACAACTATATAATATCTTAGAGACATCTAACATCGCAGTCTCTCCCGTGACCATGATTGCTGTAAAGCATTCGAAACGTCGGGAACCAAAAAATCAAAATAAATTTGCGAAAAAATCCAAAAAGATAGTTTTATTTAAAATGTTCCTTCAACGTTAGGCAAGTAGTATTCATATTGGAAATGTATCTCATATGAAAATGTCAGATGTGCGAGTCCCGGGATTTGAACCCGCTTCACTTGGTTTCTCAAACGAGCGCGTTACTACTGGGCCACCACTGCTATAAGTAAGTTTGTACGTAGATTTTTTTTCAATAAATGCTTCATATTTTTTTAGAGTGCATATTAGTTTTTGAATTTTCATAAGTCTATTTGCATGTCACATGAATTCAGCCGAGTTGATTTTAATGAAAAGCTTACTTTATACACTCACTTCGTTCGATACATCCTTGGTACTTGTTGTATATGTACATAATAAAAAATGTATGTATTCAATTTTTGGCAAACGATCAGCGCCACCTTTTGTCAAATTTAATTATTAGCCTATACCAAAAACAGAAAACTGACTAAAACAGAAAAAAATAAGAGCAAGAGCAACAAAATAATTCCATAAAATACCATCACTTATTATGAGTATGCGAAAAGTTCAAGCTAAAATTGATGAGTTCTGGATTAGAGTTTTCAAAATAAAATAAAATTTTAACTATTACAGAAGCGCAATATTGAGATGAAGTTAACCTATACGGTCCTAGTTGCTAGCTTGTACGGCTCCGATCATGAGGTCTTGGGTTTGAATTCCGGGTCGAGTGAAAACAGTTACAGTGGATTTTTCCGTCATAAAATTTTCTGTTATGGATTGGATTGGAGCTATGAAAGTATTTAATAATCAACGTGCGATGTTCAAAAATAAGCTTATTGAAAGCTCTTAAAAAAAGAAATTAATTAGCTACTCTATTTTGAAATTAAGTTTGAAAGTTATACAAAAAAAATATAGATAAAAGATAATTTAATAGTGAAAATTAAAATTCCTAGTAAATAAACTCGTAACTGTACTGTAGCATTAATGTTGTAAATAGATTAATGCAGAGCTTTTCCGCTACTAGGCGTTTCACGCGGCTACGTCTTATCTATACTAATATTATAAAGAGGAAAGATTTTTTGTTTGTTTGTATCGAATGTATGTGTGTGTGTGCACGTATGCGTGTGTGTGTGTGTGCGTGCGTGCGTGCGTGCGTGCGTGCGTGCGTGTGTGTGTGCGTGCGTGCGTGCGTGCGTGCGTGCGTGCGTGTGTGTGTGCGTGCGTGCGTGTGTGTGTGTGTGTGTGTACGTGTGTGTGTGTGTGTGGTTGTGTGCCTGTGTGTGTACGAATTAAGAAAAACTAATTAAAATTAAAATAATATTTTATTATAAACTTGAAGGACAATGCAACCATTGGTATGGACCTGTGGCATCATTTTTTTCTCTCACCAGTAATAACATTTACATCATAATTAGAAGACTATGTAAGAAGTCTATTAAAGAAGAAATGAACTCGCTAAACCGTAACAAGCAAGCGATATTGTTGTTGCTATTCCTTTTTATCAGGCGCTATTTTTTTAATAAGTACTACTTTTTACTTTATTCTAGTTATGAATATACTTTTTTACTTTTTTTTGTTGATTACTGGCGAAAGTAATAAAAATTATGCCAAAAATTTCCTTACCCCTTTAATTACCAAGATATATAATGATAAAAATTAAATTAGATGTCGCTAAAAAGTAAAATTAGACGTGGATGGATGGCTCTATATGTGACTTTAAATAAAAGCTCAAACCACAAAATACAGAAAGTTTTAACGAAGGTCACTGTAATTCACAACACACTGACTGACGCTATCGTTCTAGTCAACTTTTTAGCTTTTAATATCTTTCTAAAGTAAATATGGGCTTACATTTAACAATGGCCTAAAAAGATAAGGATTTTTTATATGTATTTTTATAATTATATTATGTTTTTTTTATATAAATAAACTATAAACTAAGTCTAACTCGTCCCTAGGTACATTTTAACGGTCAGTATAGATTTCTTAGAGATGAGATATTACTCCGCAGTAAAAGGGATAACCAGTCCAAATTTCATTATTAATTTCATACCCAATTCCATTAAAATCTGTCCAGTAGTTTTCTCGCTATACGTTCCCAGACAGACAGACAGACAGAGAGACAGACAAAAATTCTAAAAACTATAGATTCGAGATTCGCTGTATCGATAATAATGACTATTTCAATAAGATAATCCAAAATAATATTCATTATACAGATTCGACTCAGTTTTTTTTGTATGCTTTTTATGTCTTTTTATGTTTTTTTGTTTTTATTATGTTTATATTTTTATTTTTCCACTGTAATATATACTTCTATATATCTATTGTTCTTATTGACACTACTATCATTGTTCACACGCATTTCCTCTTAGAATCTGCCATTTACTACACCTCAAGGTTGCCTGGAAGAGATCGCTGTTTCAATGATAAGGCCTTCCCTTTTCATACTTGAATAACTAATTTTATTTCTGGCTGTATAATAAACATTATTTATTATTGTTGTTCACTGACTTCTAACATGGTGTACTCAATTCAGTTAACATCTTTTGTATATTTTGAACCGTTCTTCATTATTTTATTTTTATTATAAACTAGCGGCTCACCCTCGCTTCGCTCAGGTTCGTCCCTAGGTTGATTCCCCATACAAACTTTCATCCCCATTTTCACCTTCTTAAGAGATGATTTCCAGGATAAAAAGTATCCTACGTCCTTCCCAGGGTCTCAAACTATCTTCTTACCAAATTTCATTTAAATCGGTTCAGTAGATCCAGAGATTACCCCCTACAACGTCACAAACTCACAATTCACAAACTTTACCTCTTTATTATATTAGTATAGATAGCGGTATGTTCTAAGACATCGGAGAACATACTCCAAAAATAAACACCCAAATTGAGTCTCATCCGGTTTGAAGCCGATCAAAAATAAATAGACTAAGTAAATAGGTTGTAGTACATTTATAAACACACGTTTATAAACGTGAAAGTGTGTGTGTGTGTGATTATCCTTCTTTCACATCGAAACAGAATGTTGTATTTTGTGTGGAGATAGTTGGAGGGCTGGACAGTGACAGGGCACTTTTAACCGCGGAAGATTATCTCATTCCCTAGGGAAAACACGTTATAATATCACAAAAAAAATATTTATGATCAGAATTACTTGAAACTTGGTATTAATGCTCTTCAATACAATTACATAAATACGTGTTTTAGCATTTTTCGAAATTCATTATATAAGGGGGTAAAATAGGGGATGAAATTTTGTATGAAAACCACCTTTTTAGAGTTTTTTTTTGTAGTTTTAGCGCGATCGAAGCCGTGGGTCCTGCTAGTAGATATATAAATAAAAAATTAAAAATAAAATAAATGCCAAACAGGGGTGGTTAGGAGGAACAATTACTTTTAAAGTGATTTTGATGTCAGTGTATCTTTATAGCAGTGCTAGCCCAATGGCAACAAACTCGCTTATAAAACAAGTAAAACGTGTTCTAATCTAGACCTGGCACCTCTGATATTCTCATATACAAATTATTTTCAACATGATTCCTTCCTTAAGGTGAAAGAAAATATCGTGAGCAAAGCTAGACATCTGAGAGAATCTAACTAGTTTTCCAAGGATATGTGGAAAAAGATTGGAAACCCAGTGGTAACGCGCTTGAAACCTAACGAAGCGTGGTCAAACCCCGTGTCTCACACCTCTGATATTTTCATGTGCGAATCATTTCCAACATGATTACCACTTGTCTTACGGTGAAGGAAAATATCGTGAGGAACATGTCTGAGAGACTTTAGCAAGTTTTCGAAAGACATATGAAGTTCACCAACGCATACTTGGCCAGCATAATGAACTCGTAGAATAAATAGTGGAATGTTAAAAAAAGAGGCAGAATGAGAATTATGTATCTTTATAGGAACTATCGATTGTATGGCTTCCATATAAAGCTAAAAATATGAAGTGCTTATTACTATACATTACTTACACACATATATATATATATATACTTATGTGTTAACATAATATAAAACATACATATAATATATGAGAAGTACATAATAAATTTAAACAATTCTATTACTCTAAATCCACCAATATTATTCCATGTAAAACAACTTTATAAATAATCTTTCCATGTCTCAACCAAAGCTCTCATTGCGATCCAAAGCTTTGTGAGCTTTTATCAAATTGATAACTTAAGTAAAAATCAATAAAGTGGCTGAAAAAGATGCTATGTTGGAAAGTTCCACTATTATTATAATATATTATTATTTAGTAAATAGTAGATTCAGTTTCTTTTCAATTATAATTTTTTTATTTATCATATTATGAAATGAAATCATATTATACGGAAGTTCTATATCTCGAACCCTTCAATATATTTTACACTAGCGACTTACCCTCACTTGGCTCGGGTTCGTACCTAGCTTGCTTCCCAATACAAACTTTCATCCCCATTTTTACCCCCTTAGGGGATGATTTCCGGGATAAAAAGTATCCTATATTCTTTCCAGGGTCTCTTCTCTTCTTTTAAAATTTCTTTTTACTAAATTTCATTTAAATAGGTTCAGCAGATCCAGAGATTACACCCTACAACGTCACAGACTCACAAACTTTACCTCTTTATAATATTGCCCACGGTTCTGCTTGTTCAAAATTCGTCAATCCATTATAAAAGCTATCTTGATTCCAAAGTTCACTTACAAACGTACAATATTTATAATATTAACGCTTAAGGACTAGCCCTCGATTAATCGTTAAGATTTTTTGTGTCTATTCGCTCACTGTGAAGCAGCAGCGGATTTAGACATAGGCCCATAAGACCCGGGCCTAGGGCGGCAAATTTTGAGCGGCGCCAAAATTTTTAAGACAACTAATATTAAAAATCGATTGAGTTTTCTGTAAACTGTAAGGCCAAATTTAAAAGTTTATTTTCCTGCGCTCTTACAATCTAAACATAGTACCATTTCTAGGATAGATTTCTTTGTTAAAATAATTAATCTACATATAAATACTGTTACGAAAGAAAAAGGGCGCCATATCGACTTGGGCATAGGGCGCTATCGAACCGAGATCCGCTACTGCTGTGAAGGAAAATAATGTTAATTATTAAACATATTAGGCAGGCAACGTGCTCGCTTCGGAAACCGAATGATGCGGATTCAAATCCCAGTCCTTTGACATTTTTATGTGCAAATCATTTCTAACATTTGCGTAAGGAAACCTGCATGTCTGAGAGAACCTAGCAAGTTTTCCAAAGACATGTTATATCAGCCAACACGCACTTGCCCAGCGTAGTGGACTATAACCTGATCCCACTCTTATTGATAAGAGGTTTGTGCCCGGCCGTTTGACATTAAAGGGCTGAATACCAAATAATATGCTTATTATTTGTATGAATTTCACTATATTAAGGCTAAACCAAAGAAAACTGTTGAAAAATGTTGCTAGTGTTTAAGTTTAATTAACAACATTTATTTTTGATGGCGTAATTGAACACTGTAACACCCTTTATCCGAATACGAATTCGTGAATAATCAGCAGGTATCCATTAATAGGACTGTTGAAATTGATAAATTTCGATTCGATTTGTACACTATTTGCATAATATGGATATGCAAGGCTAATTTTCTTACCTCTATTATTATATATACCTGGGTTCGATTGCTGGGTGAGCTTAATAAAGTGTACTCAAAGTTGGGAAACTAAGCAATAGAGTGTAATTATGTTTGGACTTAGACTTGAGCACTATATACTTATATCTTATATATGTACATATATTATGTACATTGTACATAAAGTATGTTTATTTTTTAAAATAAACATAATTTTATTTTTTAAGTATCTACCTACATTAGGTTGTAAAAATCTGCTTAAATTAAAATGAAGTCATAAATTTGTTGAGAAAATAAAAATCGAACACATCTGGGATATTTTGGAATCTTTCAAAATCGATTTAATTTTCGTAATAAAAAATCCTAAAAAAAACATAAAACACAGATTTCAACTTTCACAAATAGGTAGATACTAACATAATTTAGTAGAAAATATTATAGACTTCTTTTACCTTTTAGAGCAAAAAACTAAGCTAATCAAAAATATATCATTAATTTATAATATTAAATTCAAAGGCTTGTCCACATTAAGGTGAACTAATAGCGTCAGCGGGGAATGAACCCTGTCACATGTAACGCGTCTATCAATAAGGTTGAGACTGATTGCCGCATTAATAAACAATACCTAGTTTATGTATAGCGAGGTGATGTCACGAGTTGTATGGATCTGAAGACGTAAATACAATTGTATTATCTGTGGGACTATATCTATAATAAAATTGTAACTGAGCAGAATCTGTACTTTATTACTTAGCCAAAGCACACCGATTTCGAAAATATTTGATTAGGTATGTATAGTAAATGAAAACTACCAATCAGTTATTTTTTACTTTTTAGTGCTTTTGTTTGAAGTCGGTTTTTATTTTTTTGTTAAAAAGTTTTTATTTTTCCCTTTTTAGTGTAGACAGTAGTAGTAAAGTAAGAATTCTAACGTGTTAGGCTTGTCAAGTCAAACAAAATAAGCCCAAACTCAAAGTATCTACTATTAGCCGTTGAAGAGTTCCACCTATCCACCTTCTGGCCTTGCCATCAGATCAGGTCAACAACACCGAACCACTGTACTATCAACGGAAATAGAAATACTTGCAAAGTTTCAAGTCAATATGACAATTAGAAGTAGGTTAAATTCATCATTAGTTGTTTTTCCACCCTTAGGGGTGGTATTTTTTTTTTGAAATTTAAATGGGACCAATCTGGAAGTATACCCTTTCAAACAAAACAAAAATTGTCCAAATCGGTTAATAAATGACGGAGTTCTGAGGTAACAAACATTTGGTAAGATGATAGCTGGTTACCGAGTCAACATATAGGATACTTTTTACTGCGGGAAAATGACGCATTTCTGAGAAAAAATATAACAACTGCAATGTAAGAGTATACTAATATGTAAAACCTAAGAATGTAGTTTTTGGTCATCTGAACGCGGGCGGAGCCGCGGGCTATGCTAGTAATAATATACAATCGAAATTATCTATATATAAATAGGCGAAGACAAAACAGTACCTTTTTTTGTCTGTTTGTCAACTGTTTTTTTTTGTTTAGTATCGACTAGCTTTAGTATTTGCAATATTTTTTATATACATATAACTAGGTAAATTCTATTCATATAGGATTATTCAACAAAAAATCTGTAAATAAAACTATCTTTCCTTTGTCTATGAATACTTTCTATATCTAAGAAATTGTTTATTTACTGAATTCATAAAAGAGATATTCAATTCGGGTTTATATTTTTTTGGGAAGTGGGTAGCATGTATGGCCTCACATCTGAAGATCCTGGGTTCGAGTCCCGGACCAAGTTTAGTTATTGAGTCTTTCTGTTTATAAAGTCTCAGCAACAGCCCGGAGTTGGGAAGTTGGCAGTGTTTCACCCCCGTGCCTCGGAGAGAACGTAATGCCGTCGGTCCTGCGCCTTAACTCTCACCGGTCGTGTCTCGTGGCGTCCCATCGGAGTATGAGAGTGACAGGAATAGAGAGTGCACTTGTGTCTGCGCGTACACGCGCTGTACTATAATATCTCCTGCGCAGATGGCTAATCTCAATGAGATTGGCCGCCGTGGCCGGAATGGATCAGGTGGACATTATCATTATTATTATATATTTTTATATTTACGTTACGCAATATCTTCGTCTATTGTCAACTGATTTCCATGATTCTTTTTTTAATAAACAATTTATTAAGTTTTAAGAGTGGTCTTATTAATTTTAGGGGAGAAATACCTGTTAAAGTAATATAATTACTTTTATAATTGAAACGTCATTAAATGGAATGAATATCGATACTTGAATATTTAGCGCAGGTCTTATGGAGAAAAGAGCATAGCACCCCGCGGGATGCACATAAAACTGAAACTACTTCATAGGTTTTAAAAATAGTGTCATAATTTTTATTTAATAGCCTGGTCGAAAGTTGAAATATATGTTTATGATATACCTACATTATACCCGCGGGAAAGTGGATGAAAAATTGTATGGAATATTAAAATTTAAAATATATATAACATTTATTTGATAATAACTCATATGTATTATATTTATAAATCCAATAGAGTATAATAAAATGAATTATTAAAGATAAGCAATAACTTTCAATTTGATAACCGAGACATGAAAAACATTGAGTTTTTAAAGAAAGAAAAGAGAGCTACAATAAAAAATAAGTATATTTAGTAGTAGTAGTTTGTTACTTTTTCACGCAAAAACTATTGAATGGATTTTAATGAAACTTTACAATAATATAGTTCACTTTTGCATAATGCATATAGGGGTTAAAATTATCGCAAATAGTCATCCCTATTACATCCTAACGGGAATACATCGAATTACCAATAACCTTGTATATAGATAATACAAATATAGTCGAAGTAAATTGCCTAACAAAAAATATCTTTAAAAAAGAGAAGAAAGAGAAAGCTTAAGAATTCACTGTGCTTTTATGCATACTCCCATAAAAAGCACGTAAAGTTGAACAAATTATATATACTATGAAATAAAATAACATTTTCATTCAAATTGAAACAATAAAAGTCATAAACTTAAAAGTGGCTTTACAACACGAAACAATGAGCTTCCGTTGCACGAACTAAGTTTTACCGCAAATTTAAATATGAATATGTTTGAATCTCGAAGAAAGGACATGAAATGGTTCTAGAATTGTAAAACTTTATAAGTAGTGAAATGCAAAATTATGAGAGTCACTAGAATAAAGGGCTTCAAATTAATTTCTCATTAATTCTGATTCAGCCCATTTCAAATGACCCACTCCTGGGTACGGACCTCCTTCAATACAAGGTGGATCAGGCTATAGCTACACTGGCCAAGTGCGTGTTGGTGGACTTTACATGTCTTTCGAAAACTTTCTAGGTTCTCTCAGACATGTAAGTTTTCTCGCCATGTTTTCCTTCGCCAAAAAACTAATAAGCAAGCTATATATTAAAAAGTCTCCCAAACTGCAGAGCTAACAGCTAATTTTGGTGGCTAACCATACTTTTGTATATAAAAAGCCGTGTTAAACCGATAATTATTCCATTTTAGTGTATTATATCACAATTCACAAGTGATTGAAATCAATTTGCAGTGGCTAAGGCCTATCAGACCGCCATGTAAATAACGATTACTGGAATGCTTCTGACGTCTGACTCTTATGATCACTAAAAATTAACTAATATAAAAGTATCATTTTGTTAGGTAATTTTTGGCACCTAACGTAGTGATTATCAGGTTTAGATATACGTTTACTTAATTGTTATATATACCTTTTGATCCCATCACTAACATGTCGTAAATCTTTCTAAGAATCTATAAGTTTTTCGCAATAAACATTATAAGAAACTATATGAAACATCGGAAATAAGAAATAAAAATAAAACCACGAAATAATCCGGAAGAATTTCTTATTCAAAACAATTCTATCTTCTTGCCCCTTTTAACTAAGCTTCACCTGATCTCGACTTAGTATGTTTTGAATTTGTAAAAGAAATTATTTAACATATTTATAAAACTTTTTTAAAACGTTGTCATTTAAGGGGTCAAATATCTAAGGTTAAACTCCAAGTTTCCTGTAATCATATTTGCTGTAAAATATTCGAAACGTTGGAAACAAAAAAGATAATAAAGCTCTAAAAATCAAAAAAAATGTTTTACATAATACTTTTTTTAGATTTACGCGAATATTTAAAATTTTAAATAAAACTATATTTTCGGATTATTTCGTGGATTCATTTTGATTTTTGGATACCGACGTTTCGAATGCTTTACAGCAATCTACAGAAATTTCTACTACTGGACGAACACTAATGGACATAAATCGAGTAAATAAAGTAATAAACTGTTTTATATAAGTTTAATGTTAATCCTACTTATTATTCTTTATCCAAAACCACACCAAAATCGATAGAGATTATTAATAGCTGCAAGGGGATAAAGAAAAATGAATTATAAATTGAAATTTGTTTCCTTCCCCTCGAAGTTGAGAGCTTTGTTAACGTAATCTTCCAATCGCTTGGTACATGTTAGGAATTATTGAGAGATGTGAAATTTTCTTTATATATATATTTTTTTTTTATTTTCCTCTGAAAGGCTCATTTTGTATATGAAAAATTATACTCTACTTCTTTTCTAAAATTACTTCCATGATCGTAGTATGTATAATACTTATAAAATGTAATATAATGGCAAACCGTGGTTCTGATCGCTGTGGCCAATGTTGTGGTAGATAATCGCGTCTCCGGGGGGTGGGGAGGGGTCCCCTGTGTGTTCACTTTGTTGTGGTGGTGAAGTGGTAGCATGGTGGTGGTAGTAGACTGTTGGAGCTACCCCATGATTATTGTGATCTATTGGGTTTTAGCGAATACTGGCTTTTCCAACCGGTGAGTCGGTCGAGTGAGTGGGTGAATGAGTGAGGTATGCGTAAATCCATTTCCCAACGTTAAAAAAGAAAAACCATAATACATCGTACTGTCACACAGTATAAATGAGAATCAAACGATTTTACCTTGTGATGTTTGATTTCTAATTATACGAGTATCTTGACCGAAGATGATTATGTTTACAAGCAGCAGTACGACAGATTTGCCGGGCAACACAACCTCGCTAATAACGATCTAGGTCTAATCACTCGTCTGTCTATCCATCCCATAACATCGAACCCGCAATCTTCGTAAAACAATTTTAATCTGCTATCATATGTATAAGTAAGTAGGTACTAATAAACTCTGTATTAGTAAAAACTCTGTAAATTAAGCACAACTTAACTGAGCAAACTATTTTTATAATACCATATGTATAATTTAAAAGCAATGTATGTCAAACGTGAGACCTATTAAATTTGCAGAGATACAAATTGACAGGCGGACTGGTATATTGAGTAAATAACCTGCCTGACGACTCTTAACCGAGTTAAATTCTTCATTTGGCTGAAAGCTTATATTTTAAATTTAATCTACACTCATAGATACTGTGTAGTGTATATATGTGATTTTAAAATGGCTATCTTGTATAATACTAGCGGCTTACTCTCACTTCGCTCGGGTTCGCCTCTGGGAAAACAAAAACAAACCTATCCTACAGGAACCATACATTTTCCCGCCATAAAAATATTTGTAGCGTGCCTATGTATTATTCCAGACTATAAGTAATCTATCTTTGTGCCAAATTTCATCCAGATCCGTTCTGCCTTTCTGGCATGAAGGAGTAACAAACATCCATACATACTGACAAACTTTCACATATATAATATTTATACAGACTAGTGATTCGAGAGTGATTTAGAGTTCGAGTGCATCGAGTGCACCCTAGTCTAACAGGCTACTACATGTTACTCTCTATTCATAGGCTATCACAGTCCTAAATTTTATTCAAACCTGTCCAGCCGTTTTGGCACGAAAGTGTAACAAACATACACATACACACAAACTGTTGCTTTATCGACAGTCGTCCGATTGTATTCATAAATACTAAATAAATCCTATCTATTACTTTATACTATAATTTTAATTAAGTCTTGCAAATATGATAAACAAACGGCGCACCCTCGCTTCGCTCGTGTTCGCCTAGAAAAACAAATCTATCCCACGGGAACCGTGCATTTTTCCGGGATTAAAAGCCAATAATTAATGTGTTACTGTGATGTATGAGCTATTGTAAAGTTTCATTGAAATTCATTCAATAGTTTTTGCGTGAAAGAGTAACAAACATCCATACATCTACACATCCAGACATACATACATTCTCACAAACTTTTGCATTTATAATATTAGTAAAATGTGTGTTGTGATATTTTTGCGTATTTATTAATCTGTGGAGCGAAAATTAAGATAATAGAGTGAAGAAGAAAAAGAAAAGAAAATTAATGATAATATGTACCATATTTTATATCCTGATATCGAAGTAGGTACTCCAAGATGTTTATGGTTTGCTATAAATACATAACTTCTAAACAAAGAAGATATAGTGTTACCACTTTAAAAGTTGGGGGTTAGTAAATGAGAAACTTGTAATGAGTAGAATCCGTAGAATGAGTAAAATGATTTAATGAAATACCGTTTCCGAGATACACCAAAATAATATATATACATGTATGTACATATATACAAGAATTGCTCATTTAATATTATAAGTATTATAATTATTTTTTAATTAAAATTAGATTAAAAAGTTATTTTATTCTAACATTTCTTTTCACTCAGTATCATATCTAGCTCAAAGCAAGCTCAGCTTAATTAGGCTTTACAATATTTAAGTCAAAGCCATAATATTTAAGATAGATATCCTACTTTTCATGATTAAAATAAAAATTATGTTTTAAATTCTTCATTTTATATATCTTAATGATTGAATAGAAGAAAGAATGCTAATTAGTAACATGATATCGTAATAGGTTAATTAACAGCCAAAAAATATTACATTAGATATTTTTTTAATAAAAATGGTAAGAAAATATGTATATAAATAATATCATGATCATCAATATTTTCAGAGGCATATAAAAAGAGAAGATAGAACTATGTTTTCGGATTTTTTCGTGGATTCATTTTGATGATTTTTGATTCCACAACATTTTTGGGAACCAAAAATCAAAATAAATCCGCGATAAAATCCGAAAAGATAGTTTTATTTAAAGCGTCAAATATTCGCAAAAATCTAAAAAAGTATTGAGAGAAGGTAGCCTAAGTAAAAGTGAGATACTAATTACTGGGCATTGCATTCAAACGTATACGACATACATATGTCCTTGTAATTTTTTTGTATATATAAAAGAAAACTGTGACTGACTGACTGATCTATCAACACATAGCTGAAATCACTAACGGATTGGGTTGAAATTTTGCACACGTAGTTATTATGACGTAGGCATCCG
Source organism: Brenthis daphne (assembly GCA_947093115.1). Taxonomy (NCBI): domain Eukaryota; kingdom Metazoa; phylum Arthropoda; class Insecta; order Lepidoptera; family Nymphalidae; genus Brenthis; species Brenthis daphne. The sequence goes on along the minus strand of OX352482.1, from coordinate 14,294,490 downwards.
CTAAGAATCGATTTTTGAAAATTCAACCCTTATAGAGATGAAATGGAGATTCAAAAGTATGGAGAAATCATGAGAGTTGTATTAATTCGAAAATACGTATAATAATGAAGAAATTTTGTACATAATATTTTTGTATAAGTTTGACTATATTATTTGAACCTAAAACTAAAACTTAAAAACTCAAAGTCAAACTTGGCGCGAGCAAATCCACGGGCAAAAGATAGTAACTAATATTTGTATTGTGTGCATAATTAAGTAAATTAATAGAGACTTTCTCGAACACATTTAATATGTAAAGCAGGGAAGTTGATGAATATATTGCATGTTGAGGAAAATGTAATATAATTTGTCAAAAGGATCATCAATCTACACTTAGGTTTTATTTTTTAATCTAGAATTTTACTATCGTAGGTTACACATATCTATGTAGTATATACCTAGTGTAATACTGCATATATCATGATACCAAGTTTCATCAAAATCTGTCCAGTGCTTTTGTCATCGACAAAAACTCTAAAAACTATACATATATTCGGCCTCCGTTTCGATAATAATGACTATTTCAATAAGATTTAAAAAAAAATTAAGGTACAAATTCGACTTAGAATTGTTTTATATGTATAGATTAACTTTACAAAATCGCCCATCATGAAAAGAAGAACATATAAAGTATATATTAGTACATATTTCACTGAACAGTCAGTAGTATTCTCTCATGACTTCATCGAACACACTGTTAGACTTTTACTGTTAATGCCTCCACGACCGCGGACACGCCGGCGTTACAGTTAACAATAGATTTCTTAGAAATTTAATTAATTTCTTAGAAATTTACCTGGAGGTGTTAAATTGTATTGACCAAAGGTCCAAAACTAATTAAGTACCTCGTAAAATTGTGTTTGGCTAAAAAATATATAAAGACAAAAGACACCCGCTAGTTTATCATATGCTAGAATTGAACCCGTGGACTATAGTGTTAGTACACTGTAGTACACGGAGCTATCAAACACTACGTCATAATATCGATATTTTTAAAAAACATATTTATGTTTTAGACTTCTGTATACATAAAATAAATAATTCAGGTGAACAAACAGGTAACGAGCGATAGACGGAAGGAATTAAACCATTAACGCCGACAACTTCGGGACGGTGAAAACAATTTTGTCGCCCCCATCTTTGTTGACTGCATTCACACCGTAACATTATTTTTAATAAATTGCTAGGCATATTATGTAATAGAGTAAGAATATATTAAGAAAGAGAATTGATAGAGCAAGGAATAGAGAGTACTTTTGTCATAATTGTCTATCTATACATATAATAAAATTCTAACTGAGACAAATCTGCACATTAAAATATATTTTTAGGAATAGTTTTTTGAAATAGTCATTGTTATCGATACAGAGGTCGAATCTATAGTTTTTAGAATTTTTGTCTGCCTGTCTGTCTGTCTGGGAATGTATCACAATAAAACCGTTGGATTTTGATGAAATTTGATGTGATCATAGTTGGTTATCCGGATCAACATATAAGATACTTTTTACTGCGGGAAAATGTCTCATTTCTGAGAAAACTTTACTAACCGTATAAACGTACGTATTAGGGACTAAACCGAGCGGAACGAGGGTGAGACGCTAGTGTACTATAAAATCTTTTGTACCACGGTCATTGGTCAGTCTCAGTGAGATTGGCTGTCGTGGTCGAAATTGACATGTCATATGATCACTTTTAGCTTGGAAACTTTAGTGCTATGAAATTTATGATCTCCGTAAATTGGCGCAGTTATTAAAATAAGTTGCAGATAACTATCACAATAAAAAAATTTTTTAAAGACAGCAATTTAAAGACAAAATGACATAACCTGTTTACAATGTTACCTTTTAATTTGAATTTAGAAGATTTTGACGAAAGTATATTAAGTAATACTTAGCATTGAATTATTACATTTTTATTGAACGTCGTTTATAACGGTTTTACTTAAAACGATAAATTACATGGATGTTGCAAAATTGAAAAGCAATACTAGATAATTAATTACTGCACGAATTAACACTTTATGGATGCATTCATGGCTAAATACATATATGCTGTGCGCAGAATCGAACCGGCAATCATTGATAAGCATATAAATTCCATTACTAATAGGTATACCTAAGTAGCTTATAATATACAAAATATAGCATTTTCAGCCAATAACGGTGAAACACGAGGTCTTTTTTGTTCCACTCGTGCCGTATTTCTTCTTAGTCCAAACGACATATTCATATTTAAATTTATGGTGAAACTTGCATAGTTAAGGACTAGGCAATGAAAGTTGCTCTTTGTTCTAGTTTGTGACTTCGCGTTTAAAGGTTTATGGGCTGTTTTGTAGAATAAGTTGTTTCATTTAAGAAGCTTACGTGTTTTTAAAACTAAATTGTGTGATCCGAGGAGGGTAGTTGAACGTAAAGCCTGGTCGATCTATTGTAAGGTTTTCAATTTATTATTTTAATATATTTTAGTATAGAAATCTGTATTTCTGTGTGTGTTATCTTATGTCCTGAGGTACACTTCACGTTTCATGCTTGCCGCAAGATGTATGCACATATGTATAGTCTTCGACTGCATAATACTCGAACTACGAAGATAATACTATATTTCTTCGTCCTTAAAACCTTTATTTTTTAAAAGAAGACTTTTTTTAAACACAAATTAACGCCTGAAATCCACCCATTTTATTTTTAAGTAAAAATATAACGCCGCCGCGATCACAATTTAATGTTAGAGAGTGATTAAAAATACGGATAAAACCGAAAACACTCACTAGTTTAAAACCACTTAACAAGTAAATTACGTCTGTATAAAACATAGATTAATTCAAACGGTAACAGGCAACAGCTAGTTCTAGTGGTTTGTAAGAAATAAATTTTCTACTTTGCATAAGGGAATGTACTCTTAACTACAATCGTTTTGTTTTCGTCTGGCTTAAAATGAGATTCAAATAGAGAATTGACTGTTAAGGAATATTGCAACTGCCACCTAACATGAATTGTTTATACCTTATTATAGGGGTGAAATGAATTTTATTTAAAGAAACCCTTTAAATATACGCTAAATAAAAAAACTCTTTATGTAGATTCATGATAGATTAATACTGTATACTGTACACTGTAACGCATAATGGAACTATCGCTAACGCTATTTTAAATGCAAAAAAATTATATGAAGTATTTAAAGAAAATTATAAGCAACAAATATCATGTATGTATGTGTATATATATATATATATATATATATATATATATATATATATATATATATAATAGGTACAATGACTAAATTGTAGGTAGGTACTTAAATAAAGTAACTTCAATATAGAACGTATAGTTTTACCCATTAATTTTAAAAACGTTTTTAACGTATGATCATTAACAAGTTCTATACAATAACAAAACTTTATGTGGAAGTTCTTAGCATGTAAAACAACTTTTCCTTCGCCACAAATAAATCAAAAGGCAAGGGGAAGAAATGCCAGAGGTAAATTACATTAATGATTCAAAAAGCTGTACTTTACGTGCGACCACGTTAACTATGAACTTGAATGTTTGTGTGCTAAAGGCTGTTATACAATTAATGATTTTATAGAAGATGGCACACCTTGGGAATGAAATGATCGCCTCCAGGCTACTTCAATTTTATAGAAATATTGTAATTTATAATTTTACTTTATAAAAAAAAAGAAATAAAATGAGTCCCGCTGAGTTTCTTTCGCCAGTTCTTCTCAAGTCTGAGGCTTCTTTCCGAACTGGTAGTAGACTCATGATGTTCAGTAAAAATTTTTTATAATGTAATGCTGAATAAAATATTTTGAATTTGAAATATTTAAAAAAATATCTAGTAAGCTGTACATACAGCTATCACTCAATGTATTTTTCATATATTTAATACCATATTTCTTGATGATTTCCAATTAAGCTAATACTCCATTTTTTTACCCCATTGGAGTCTGTTTCCAAAAACATTTTAATATCAAAGTTTAATATATTGAAACAATATCAACACGGTATCAGTATAAAAATCCGTAACTGGCCGTGGTCCCACTAAAAAGCACTTTCATATTAAACAGTTATTACGAGCCCAAATCATCCCACTGCTGGGCAACGGTCTCCACTCGAAAGCAATAATTTAGTAAAATGTTAAAGGTATTATTTAGTTAACTAATAGTTAAAATCAAGAACCATTTGTCCATTTATTTATTGATTACTCAAATATTTAATTAATTTACTGTAATGCTTGTAAATGCTTATGTAATGAAGTAGGAATGTGTTCCTAGGTGTTTTTTTTATAATATAATACTGGTAACACCATCTATTGACAAAATTGATTACTAATAATAGCCTATGTGTTACTCCAGGTCAGTCTATCTGTGTATTAAGTTTCATCTAAATCCGTTTTTGCACAAATAATTAACAAACAAACCCACATAATAACTTTCGCATTTATAATACTACTAGCAACTCACCCTCGCTTGACTGGCTTGTCCGTACTGAAAAAAAATACTAATCTATCCCACGGAAACCGTAAATTTTTCCAGGATAAAAAGTAATCTATGTGCTATTCCAAACTATAATCTATCACTGTGCCAAATTCAATGCAGATCCGTTCAGCCGTTATGACGTGATTGAGAAACAAACATCCATCCAAACTTTCGCATCTTATAATAATCTACTACCATAGCAATGTCAATCTTCTCCCATTACATTTTGACGGTCCATTAAAGGAAAATTAGTGGGGAAATAAAAATAAAATTTGTTATAGCCCTAACACACATGGTGAAACTTTTCAATTTTAATGTACGTGATAAATCAAAAGGCATGCGTAAAAGAAATTTATCTTTCTTTTAGTATGAACATGATCTTTGTAAATGAGTTATAGTCACTGATAAAAAAATAAATTTTGAACATTTTATGCATCACAATTTGGATATGAGTAAAAATGCTTAAATAACTAACTTCTGCCCGAGTCTTTACACGCTTTAGTTTTTTTTTCTTTTCTAACAACATTTACTGTCACTGCCATCTACTGACAAATTCATAGTTGTGTACTAAATCTAAGTAAAAATTTAGCAAAATGTTTTTTTTTTTAATTTAAGCAATTATCAAATATCTTACAGAAACTTGTTACAGAGATATCATGTAATAATACAAGTCATGACTTATTTGTGTAATATTTATAGCGTATACATAAGAGCAGATTATTGTGTGTTCGATTCTGGTTCGTGGCAAAAGAAATCGTCTTAAATCATACATAACATCAATATATACTTTCGAATATAAGTATTTTCAACCGATTTCAAAAGGAGGAGGTTCTCAATTCGACTGTATGTTTTTTTTTTATGTTTGTTACCTCTGAACTCCGTCATTTATTAACCGATTTGGACAATTTTTGTTTTGTTTGAAAGGGTATACTTTTAGATTGGTCCCATTTAAATTTCAAAAAAAAATACCACCCCTAAGGGTGGAAAAACAACTAATGATGAATTTAACCTACTTCTAATTGTCATATTGACTTGAAACTTTGCAAGTATTTCTATTTCCGTTGATAGTACAGTGGTTCGGTGTTGTTGACCTGATCTGATGGCAAGGCCAAAAGTGGGATAGGTGGAACTCTTCAACGGCTAATAGTAGATACTTTGAGTTTGAGCTTATTTTGTTTGATTTGACAAGCCTAACACGTTAGAATCCTTACTTTGCTACTACTGTCTACACTAAAAAGGGAAAAATAAAAACTTTTTAACAAAAAAATAAAAACCGACTTCAAACAAAAGCACTTAAAAGTAAAAAATAACTGATTGGTAGTTTTCATGTACTATACATACCTAATCAAATATTTTCGAAGTCGGTGTGCTTTGGCTAAGTAATTAAAGTCTACCTATTAAATACATACCTAATCAAATATTTTCGAAATCGGTGCCAGCCCATACAAAGCAAAGCACACCGACTTCGAAAATATTTGATTAGGTATGTATAGTACATGAAAACTACCAATCAGTTATTTTTTACTTTTTAGTGCTTTTGTTTGAAGTCGGTTTTTATTTTTTTGTTAAAAAGTTTTTATTCTTTATTTAAAGAATCCCATTCTAAGTATATTAATTATGTTTTCTAGCTTTATTTGCTTATAATTTTGTATCACACTATAATCAACAAATTCTAAAAAAAAATCACTTTGAACAATAACAACTTTGAAAAGCAATTTTGCTGATCTACTTTCGCATTCTCGCTCTATATATTCCAATAGAAATCTACCCTTTGTTTTCTGTTACGTAAACAAAAGAAACATCTAACGTTAAAACTTTGCTGTAAACTCGAAAGAGCGTACAGCATCCAATCAGTGCAACTCTTAACTGACTGAATTCACTTTACAATGGAGGAGTCACGATATTTTTAGTACTGGTCGCTACTTGTGGTTCCGAATGCTTGAACTAGAGATATGTTACAGAACTTGAACATCGCAGTATTAAAAATATATTATTATAAATGCGAAAATTTGTACGTGTATTTGTTCTTTATCCTTCAAGTCGACGTCAACGTCAACGAATTTTGATGAAATACTTTCTTAGATTTACGCGCGTATTTTGACATCTTAAATAAAACTATCTTTTCGGATTTTTTCGCGGATTTATTTTGATTTTTGGTTCCCGGCATTTGAAATACTAAATAGTAATAATGGTCACGGGACGTCAATATTTTTAATATTCTTTATGTTTATAAATAAATAATAGCAACACTAAATGAGATTAGGTAATGTTTTTTTTAATTGCTATAACTATAATAATAACAGCTAAAACTATATTAATAATATTTAGATATTCAATTATAAAACTTATTAAAATTACAATAAATGATTAAATTTAAAATTAACAAATATTGTTGTAGGTTTAAGGTAGGTTTTGTTGCGATTATTGAAACCATTTTGTAACTTTGTGACCATGATTGCTGTAAAGAATTCGTACCAAAAATCAAAATAAAACTGCAAAAATTATTTAAAATGAATTTTGATGAAATTTAGTATAGTATACATGGCCTGGGATATCCCATGGGTTATTATTGTTCGTAATAAAATTTTACAAAAGGCGGTCCTGATTTTGTATGGTACTAGTGACTCACCCTCGCTCCGCTCGGGTTCTTCCTTAGTTATATTTTAACGTTTAGTATAGATTACTCAGAGATGAGATATTTTCCCGTAGTAAAAAGTATCCTATATGTTCTTATGTTAACCAGCTATCATCATACAAAAATTTAATCAAAATTTGTCCAGTTGATTTTTCGCGATGCTTTCCCAGACAGGCAGACAGACACACAGACAGACAAAAAACAATAGATTCGGCCTCTGTATCGATAATAATGTTTATTTCAATAAGATTTTCCAAAAAATATCTAAGTACAGATTCGGCTTAGTTACAATTTTATTATATGTATAGATTATAAATACATAAAGCTTTATGCTTTTATAGCTCTCGCTTATAAGGAAGATGGCCTTTATGTGTCAGTGTCAGCTTCAGATCAATTCATCAAAGTAACGAACCACGTCAACATCAGGTCAGCTCATTACTAATGCTTTAAATGCAACTAAGAGATACATAAGTCTTTATATACAAATAACTAGGCTTTATATAAATATAAATTGCAATTTATGGTATTTTAAAAATATTATATATAAAAATGGAAAAAAGTAACCTATCATAAGTATATAATCTATCAAGTACTCGTAGTATAAGTATATATCTCAATAACGACCCCTTTTCATTTTAAGATTCACAGATGTACTTATATATATATATTTTTTTGTACAGCTATATAAATAAGAGTTTTCGTGTATATGTATGTTTGTTACTCCTTTACGCTAAAACGGCTAAGTGGATTTAGATGAAACTTAGCACACGGGCTATGACCTGGAATAAAACCTAGGTTAGTTAGGCATCTTGAGACGCACTCGAGCTAAAAAGTAAGTCGCTGGTATGTAAATAATTTACAATTGCAAGCAAAACGTACGCTTTGTGTATAGATTAGATGATAAACGTCTATTACAGTCCCCGAGTGTATTCCGTAGTTATGCATATCAATCGAGAGGCAGTTCATGCGGGCGTTAGTGAATATAGCTGTGTGTATAGAGCTGTATTTGTTTATTTAATCTTGACACTCTTATACACCTCGTTGGTCTGTTACCTAGGATCTGGTTCTGGGTTCAAGTTTCAGGTTGAGCCTGGTTTTCTGTTAAGCAATTCTCAATAACAACTTAGTTGTGAAGCTGGCGGTGGTACACCCACGTGCTTCAGATAACACGTTGAGCCATCAGTCCTGTGCCTGATCTGTCAAAATTTTTCGAATTATTGTCATCGTATTGGAGTTAGAGAATGAAAACATTATAGCTCCTAGGCACATAGCTAATCTCAAAAAAATTGGCGATGGATTATAAACGATAGAGGTTATTATTATTATCATTTAAAATTAAAAAAAAAACATCTTTTATTGTCATAAAAGAACGATACAGTATTTTAAAATAGAAACAAAGAAATGATGAGTAAATATAAATTAGATATAAATAGATAATTCACAGTAATTGTTATATATTATACAACAACAAAAATCTACCAAATCGCTTTCATATGTATGGTCAATGTATGTATTGCCTCTAAGATAATTGCTAAGAAATTATTTTATATTCTTTATGGTGTAATATATTCTACATACGTTTTAAATATGTAATAAGTAATTATGTCTTAAATTAAATACTTATGATGATTAATACATTTATGTACATATTAATAAAACAAAATCTGTTTAAAATACAGTATTTCAATCAAAATTTAACATATAAATATGATTACTGTGTAACCTATCCTTAGAAGATAAACATACTCTGGTACTTTTTAGAAGGAAGAATTCAGCTATGAATTATTTTAATGTAACTTAAAATATCACATCACGTCCCGTAGTAGCTCTTAAAAGACTAGTTTTTCCGACTTAATTAACAAATCTCATAGTAAGTTAAGCTAATTTGTACAATATATACGTATATAGATAATATATTGCCTATTGCGGTGAAGAAAAACATCGTGAGGAAACCTGTATGTCTGAAAGAACTTATCATGTTTTCGAAAGACAGAAGAAGTTGTGAAGTCCGCCAACCCGCACTTGGCCAGCGTGGTGGACTATGGCCCGATCCACTTCGAATTGAAGCGAGTCCCGTGCCCAGCAGCACGTTAAGAAAAGGGCTGAATATAAATGAATATCTGTCTGGTTTAATATATCTTTAAAATTATTAAAGATTTTTTCAAACAAATGTAGGTTCCGGGGGTTAACACAATACACAACTTACGAACTACTTCACTCTCTATTAAAATAATAATATTGTAGTTTTTGTGTTAATTGAATTTAAAGAAGATTACAACCTTTTTTACATAATAAATGAATTTCAATGATATATTAATTTTATTATCATTTAATTAAAATCAAAATGAAGAGATAAACAGCTCTATATAGATCCGCATAATTATCGCAACGGCAGTCGGAAAGCAAATTGCGTTACGTGCAATTGTGTGCAATGCGGCGTATCACTGCGTTACTTCTTACTATAGTTGAAGCCTGGACATGTCTGTGAAAGGGATTGTTTTATATCGAATATCTGTCTATATTTTTTTCGGTTGAGACACAATTTTTTTTATTAAGGTTGTAACAATATATATCATACTAGCGGCTAACCCTCTCTTTGCTCGGTTTAGTCGCTAGGTATGTTTTAAATAGTTATCAGCCAGTGTTAGCCATGTTATTTTTTTGTGAATTTTCCGATGTTTTAATACTTATTATAATATACCGGACTTATAGAAATCCAAAAAATCAAATATCATAAAAATTGGTCCAGCCGTTCTCGAGTTATAAATGGTGTAACTAACACGACTTTGTTTTGTATATATAGATAATGTACAGTCTATCTATTCCATATTAATTGAAATGAGTTTAAAATAGCTTTAAAAATAAATGCTTCACCTTTAACAGTATTTTTGGACCAAAGTTCCTTAATGCAAATTATGATTGTACGCGGCACACTTGGCTAAACGTAAATAAGCGTAATATTTCGACCATCACGACACTTTTTATTATTTACTAAGATATGACGCCATCACAAGTACCAGACAATTATAATGCCGAAATATTCAAATTGCCTTAAATTTATATGAAATTACTATATCTAGGCCATAGTCCACCACACTGGCCAAGAGGGGCTTGACGGACTTCACATGTCTTTCATAAAGTTAAGTTCTCACAGACATGCAGGTTTGCTCACGATGTTTTCCTTCACCGTAAGACAAATGGTAATCATGTTGGAAATGATTCCCAAATGAAAATATTAGAGATGTGAGACACGGTATTTGATGCCTTATGTATGTATATTAATATATTAAATGTACGTTTTAAAGTACCAAACTAAGTAAACTGAAGGAAAAACGGACCAAACCCTTTGTCTTTAAAAGCATACAATACAACGAGCTCTCAATAAAAAAATAAATAGGATAGCATAAAATTATAATGTTTATTAAGGACGCAATCTGCTCAAAAGTCAAGATACAGGATTTAAAAAGTTATTTTATTAGCTTTGTGGGTAGTAACTGGCTTCTGTATTAAAACTTTGATATTTGGAAGGAGTAGTACCAGTAGTACTATATACTTCATCTGAAGGTATCATATTTGCAGAATTTTTCACTTCTAACTTCACGTTCAAATTATGGCATTCAGGACATTCAAAAACTGCTAGACCAGTGCGTCTTTCACTTACAGCTTCAGTACCATTACATGAGAAAGGTTTAACACAACCTCTAGGCAGGTTATCGCCAAAAATAGTGCAAATTTTCTTTAAATACCAGCTATCAGAAACTTCAAATATAGTGTTTTTGTAACCAATTTCTACGATAGGACTCGCATCGATGCCTAGCTGAATATATTTGGATGCAGATAAACTGGCATAGTTGCCTTTCGTTAGCACACAGTGTTTATATTTCTTTGGGTCTATTCCAGTGGCGCAGAGACAGCTTTCACTAGAGTTATCTGTAAGCAAGTTATGATAATAAAATATAACCTAAAAATAAAAATTAAAAAAAGAAATACGTTCTACAAAAACCTAGAAAATATATACATATAATAAAATTATATCTGAGTCGAATCTGTACATTAAATATTTTTGGGAAAATCTTATTGAAATAGTCATTATTATTTATTATCGATACAGAGGCCGAATCTAGAGTTTTTAAAATGTCTGACTGTCTGTCTGTCTGGGAACGCATCACGAGAAAACCACTGGACAGATTTCGATGGAATTTGGTATGATGATAGCTGGTTATCCGGGTCAATATATAGGATACTTTTTACTGCGGGAAAATATCTCATCTTGGGAAACTATATTAACCGTTAAAGCGTACCTAAGGACCAACCCGAGCGGAGCGAGGGTTAGTTGCTACTTGCTAGTACTAAATATAAATCTTATAAAGCAAAAAAAAATATTACTAATTCCCGATAAAATAATTAAACAGTTTTAATATCTCTTTTATTATAATTCAGTCAAAGAAGTTTTTTAACTAAACGAGAAACTGCTAAGTGTAAAGTAACAGAGAGTGGTTTAAGCTCCTTTTATGACAGTCTCTTGCCCACAATCACACTTATAGAAAACAATACGTTAATGCTTTGCTATTTTGCATTCAGAAAAATAAACAAATGGACCCAGTTATGCAAAAAAACATGTGCGTAAAAGTACCAACAGATTTATAAACATTTTATTATAAAAAATAAAATAATTATTAAAAAATAAACAATAGTTTTATAAATATTATTCAAATTTAATATAACCAGAAAAACAAAACATAACCCAAGTACAACTATCGACAGAAAAATGCTTATAACTCTATTGGTACTTTTACGCACATGGCTGTTTTTTGCATAACTAGGTCCAAATAAGACACAGTGGTAATAATTTATTTAATAGACAAAATAAAGTTTTTCTAAAGTACATCTAAATGACATATCTAAGCATTATATCACATGGTCAGGATATTTTTTCTATATTCTAGTTTTCTATTAGCTATATCGATTGTAGAAAGGTAACATATATTTTAAGACGCAGGTAACTCACCCTCGGCTTCGCATTTCAAATACTGCGCCTGCAGAAACGTATTCATTTTCATTTCATTCAAAGCGCACATCTGAGGCACGGAATATCTACCGCTGCCTTGCAAATAGTATTCTACTGCTATTTCTCCACCAATATTATCTATTATCCAAGGAAAAGTCCTGGTGAAGAAATCGCTATCTATAAAGACGTCTCCATATATAGATATTATGTAGGCCCCATCTATTGGAGCGAAAAATATAACACACATTAATAAAGTGAGCATCTTGAATAACTGATATGAATTTTTACTAGCGTTTTATAGTTTTACATATTGACGTAAATACATATGTCATACATACTTCTTGTATTCACTAACGTAAAAATTAAACTATCAGTCTGAATTATCTATACGAGTACATATAATAAAATTGTAGCTAAGCCGAATCTGTACATTAAATATTTTTTGGAAAATCTTATTGAAATAAACATTATTATCGATACAGAGACCGAATCTATAGTTTTTAGAATTTTTGTCCGTCTGTCTGTCTGTTACCGCATCACAGAAAAACCACTGGAGGTATTTTGATGAAATTTGGTATGGTGATAGCAGGTTATTCAGGTCAACATATAGGATACTTTTTACCGCGGGAAAATGTCGCATTTCTGAGAAAAAGTGCAAAAACTGCAATGTAACTGTACTAATATGTAAAACCTAAGAATTTGGTTTTTAGTAATCTGAACGCGGGCAGAGCCGCGGGCAGTGCTAGTAAAATATATATAAATATTCAGCCATTTTAACGTCCCACTGCTGGGCACATGCCTTATCAGGTCATAGTTCACCTCGCTGGCCAAGTACAGGTTGCCATACTTTATATGTATGTATTTCTAGTTTAGGCACAGATATATACACAAATACTTATCTATTTTTGATAAAGACCTTTTATTAATAGCCTTTTAAGCAAATTACGTTTTTGACAGATTTTGGTAAAAATAAAAACAGTGACATTAAAAAGGCGTATATGCAAGATTTTTATTTCTATTTCAATTATATTGATTGAAATTATCTTATATTGCTGCAACGGCCAAATATTTAGGTTCTCTCAGACATGCAGGTCCTTAGGATATTTGGTGAGCTAGTCTCCGCTAAGTGAGGATGTTAGTCATGTTGAAAATGATTCAAACATGAAAATATAAGAGGTGCGACATCCGTTTTAACCCGCTTCATTTAGTTATTCTCACAGACCGATTTACCACTCAGCACTACATTTACCCAATGCCTTTTAATTTATTTCGGGGGAATAAAGCGCTAAGGCTTCTTTTAGAAAGATCTACACCAAATTACTGATTTTCTGCCGACATAAAAAAAATTGACACAAAAAATGGCTTCAATATAAATAAAAAAAAACCCCTTCTGAGTGCAAAAAAGGCTTTAAATATTTAATTTACGTTAGATATTTTTTTTGCTACCTTCATATTTTTTTAAAACACAGACTGTCGTCAGTTTTGAGATAATATTTTTAAGTAAAATTAATCTCCCTACAAATTTGTTTTTACACAACAAACGAAGTGAATACTTAGGATTGTCTCGAATTTGTTTGAAGTTTTAATAATCAAGCTCATTACAAAAGGAAATCTTTCTTTAATACTACAATAATGAGGGTTGAAGGAACAAAAAAATTTTTCCGGTTTTTCACAATCCGGTGACTACATCGCTTAAAAAATAAACAGCTCAAGACTATCTATAAAATGAAAATAGAACAAATTCCTTTCACTTGTAAAAATATTTCAAATTTACTATTTAAATACTTAAAATATGTCATTATATTGCGCGAAATCGTCATAAAGATGGTATTATCATGTGGACTTAACCAAGTTTTCGTAAAAGATGATTATAATAAAGTAATTTTCGAGACACTTTACTTTACACTAATAATTTACCCATATTGTTACTTTTTAAAGTACTTTTTTAGACTTACGCGAATATTTAACATTTTAATTAAAAACTATCTTTACGGATTTTATCGCGGATATACCTATTATGATTCTTGGTTCCCGACGTTTTTGAATGCTTTATTTAAAATTTGGTTTATATGTTTTGTTTGTGTACGTTACATGATATCTGTCTATCTATAAACTTTTGTAATATGTATATTTCAAAAGCTTTATAAATATTTAAAAATATCACCACTAATGATGGAAAAACAGTTAATTAACAGGTAAAGATACAAGTATAAGAGTACCTAGCGACTATATTTGCTATTATAGAAGCATTATAAAAGCAATAGCAAATTACGTTTAGACAGCCATTTTTTATGTTTTGCGTTTTGGGTCGAAAACCTATATGGTAGTTCCCGTTGACCTACAATCACGAAATTTGGCAAAAAGCATAATATCTTACTTACAGTACAAATAAAGGAAAAAATCCAAAAAATAAAATGAGTTGAAAATTAAAGTTAAACAGATTTCCTACAAAGTACAGAACCCTCGGTGGGCGATTCCGACTCGCACTTGTCCGGATCTTTAATTTATTGTTCCTGAAAGCCTTTAAATTAATATTTTAATTTTTATTAGTAGTAGCAGTATTTTTTTTTTTGTTTTGTGGAGTGGAATGTAAAAGAGTAGAAAAAAAATGTTGTAAATAATAAATTAATTTATGTTTAACAACAATTTTCAATAAGGTTATACTCGAATTTAATTAAACCACTGGGTATACATTAGTAAGTAGTAATTTCACCATCTCAGGTACAGCCTTATCAATAAGAAATGAAAATCAGTTCATAACTAGGAAACATATTAAATACACACAAAAACATACACCAGACCTCTAAATTGCCAAAAAAATCTGGAGCTTCCTTCTACAAGCAGTCTTGCAATTAACCTATATGTGTAAAGAAGATTATAAAGAAGAATATGTTTATATTTTCTTCTTTATACTAATAAATTACTAAACAATAAGAAACCAATCCTAACCCATCTCACCCTAACAAAATTCTAATTATATTAGGACTAATAATTAATAAAATTATTGAAAATACAAATAATAAAACTAAATAACTAAATCGATTCTAAATTAATTCTGATCTTATGTATCTCTTTTATAATAAATAATAGAAGATGAAATTAAAGAAACAAATATTATAAATAATAATGATAACAAATATTATAAATAAAGCAGTAATATTAAGTCCTAACTACCTTTCCTAATCTTAAAAGTTATTCAGAGTTCGCTAATTGGGTATAAGAGAAATGCAAAAACTTTCAGGCCGATTTATGACAACTGTCTCTAATAGAGCAAACTATCTTGGACTATAAGTTCGTAAGTTTGGGAATAATCGACGATGATAGCCGTTTGATTTAATAGAAGCTAACGACGTATGGTTGGAGTTTCAACGAGAATATGTTATATTATACTAATATTATAAAAACGTAAAATTTGTGAGTTTGTGAATTTGTGACGTTGTAGAGGGTAATCTCTAGATCTACTGAACCGATTTAGATTAAATTTGGTAAGAAGATATTTTGAGACCCTGGAAAGGACATAGGATACTTTTTATCCCGGAAATCATCTTTTAAGGGGGTAAAAATGACGATGAATATTTGTATTAGGAAGCAGATTAGCTGTCAGTTTGTTTAACTGTCAGTTACTTTAACTGTAAGTGTAACTGACAGTTAGTTTCTGATTTCCAGGATTTTCGGGATAAAAACTATTTCACTCACTCACTTTTCATATCATGACATTTAAAAAAAAATGTAAAAAAAAATGTTTCTTTTAATTTTCTTCTATACAAAACTTCCTGACAATAACAAACACAAATAAAAGAATTATTCAATTTGGTACAGTCTATTGGAAGTTATGCGCGTACATACATTTCGATGATTCATTTTTATTAACATAGATAATTATTTTTCTATGAGAAATAGAACACTTAATTGACTTAGCAATGGCTACTTATGTCGCATAATAGGCTAGTGTTGTAGATAATCGATATTAATTCAGGGCCATCGACTCTCATATAGGTTTAATAGATTCTGCACCGCTGCATGCTCGTAAATAGGGAGATTGCCTCAGCAATCCAATAGGGATGGGAAAAGTTGTATCGATAAAGTATATTTTATTACTTTAAACGATATATCATATTTTATTTTCAATTTTATGTAAATTTTCAGAAAAAGTTACACAATATTTTTCAACTAAGTAAATAGTAATAACTCATTTTAAATAAAAGTATAGTTACGAATAATCTGTTTTTGATTTACTACAAGAGAGAAAAATAGTTTTCTCTAAATATTAATCAACTTGTCACCATTTTCCTTGTCTTTATTAATCTTAAATATAAAAAATAATATAATTTAATAATATATAAATAAGCCATCAATTAAAATGAAATTTATCAGATGGAAAAATTGTATTCTACGTAAAAAGCTTTTTTAAAAGCAGAAAATCTCTTATTTTTGTGAGCATGAAATTATAAAATAGTTTTTCAAGATTTTTTCTTATTTTTTAAAATAAGATAATATTAAAACGCTATGCTAAACAATTATCGATATTTTTAATAAACACATCCCTTATAAACATAAGGGAATCGAGGTAAGGTATCGTGAGTATATTGAAGGAAAATATATCTTCATGTAAAGCTGTCATTATGTCACCTCGTGAGGGAGGTAAGTGTATTAACGTCAAGAAGTTTGAAGTAACTGGTTTTTAAACTTTACTTATTTTTTTAGTACTTTATCATTATTTATTATTTATTTATTTATGTACGACAGGTACGTTTTTACGTTTAGTATAGATTTCTCAGAGATGAGATATTTTCCGCAGTAAAAAGTATCTTATATGTTAACCCGGATAACCAGCTATCATCATACCAAATATGAAATAAAATCTGTCCAGTGGTTTTCTCATGATGCATTCCCAGACAAACAGACTGACACACAAAAATTCTAAAAACTATAGATTCGGTATCTGTCGATTATAATGACTATTCAAATAAGAGTTTAAATAAAAATATTTAATGTACAGACTCGACGCAGAATTTTATTATAATATGTATAGAAGATAAAATATATATGTTAAGCAAAATAAACTAACAGAATGTCGACAAAAGATAACTTATATCTTTAAGAGATTTCTTCTAGAAACCCGTCATAAATGAGAAACTAAGTTAATTTAGTGCGGTGTATGTAATATGTATATACAATACAAATTTAAATAGTATAAACTTCATTAGAACGACCACAAAATTCTCAAACTGCATAACAATACATTTTAGTATCAGCTATCACTGCTTTCCAAATAATAGTAATATTGCCTTCTAGCATGAGCTTCGTTATTTATGTATTGACTAAATTGAAATTTGAAACTATGGAAAATGTATACAAATGTTATTTAAGCATTGAAATTTATATTTTATAAAATTGTATGATACACCTATGTATATAAGATTTTTTATTATTGACCGACTTCAAAGACAAAGAAAGTGCTGGATTCGATTATATGTTTTTATTATTTGTGTGTACTTTAGAATGCAATTTTATGAGAAGCAATTCAATTTTTTTTTATAAGTTATTAGGGATTGTTTTACACAATCTTTTGTCAAAATTAGGCGTTTAAGAGTAGGGTAGGTTGATATAGAAGCTTCTAAATTGTTAACAGATTTTATCATTGATACCTTCTCTAGAGAATAATTCCTCGAATTGTAATTTATACTCGTATATTATAGGAATATAAATTAAAACTATGTTTGGTTCGATTAAGTTTATATTCTATATAGTAAATGATAATAATCATTTATTTCTATAAAATAAGAATGTTTAATTTATAACAACTTTCATACTTAAATGCTGATGATATCTTCTCAGGATGATGTAAGGCAAAAGAAATATTCCTCAAGTTAACCTCTAATGAAATAAAAAATCTTTTTAAATTAAGGCGGCAAATTAAAAAACAAATACAGCTAAAGCTTTAAAGCTCTCATACGAACACAAACACACGCGAATCCGTAAGCAATAACTAGTTAAAATATAAAAATATTGGAATAACACGAAAGTCATATAAATAACCATATATATTTTATAGGTCTGATAGATGTGAAGCAATCTCAGGCAATCTCGCGTCAAAGCTTCGCTTTTATATGAATGCGGTTCAAATAAATCTATCTATTCTGTACTAGCGACTTACCTTGGCTCGGGTTCGATCGGTCTTAAACTATCTTCATACCAAATTTCATCGAAATCTATTTAGCAGATTTTTAGTTTATACATTACAAATAGAAATACAATTTATTATCTTTGTAGAATAGATAAGATATATAGAATAATATAGAATATAAGATAGATAATTGGGTTTAGACAAGATGTCATTCTACAATCGTTGTAGAATAGAACTTTTAGAATAATTTCTAAAAATTCTACAATGATTTAATTTGTCATTCGAATACAAATATTAGAATGACAAATTAAATCGTTATGCCATAGAGTCACAATATGTCATATTTTACTTAAGTTTTCTATTTTTCAACTATTGTGGATTAGATCTTGTGAAAGCCCCCTGTATTGAATGCTATGGTACTATCTCCATACATACTATGTTAATATGTATATATCACCGTCTCAGTGCTTATTTGTCCAAACGACGAATTCACCAAAAGTTTTTAATGCAAAATTATTGATGTGAAACTTTAATCGATATTTATATTTCGAATCTGTAAGATTAATACTTTTAATATTACACTCAGACAAAAATATGATTCAGAAAAATATCACACAAAGAGGAGAGAATAATTTTTTATCTCTTTCTATCTAGTTGTGTTCTTACATCTATCGCTTATACTCTAAGGGATGAACCCGAGCGAAGTGGAAATGATCCGCTAGTTGAAAAATATTTTGCATATTTGAAAACAAATTGGAAAAATAGTAATATTTGAAGACAGCAACGGAAATAATATCATATACGTATATCATTTTTCAGACAATAACAACGGTTACTATGGCAACCTAATACAAGCGATTACTATGGCAACCATGACGGGTTTTCGTTACGCGACCTTAAAATTTTACTCTCATGCGTGCAAAGAAGTTTCACTGCAAAAACTATCTACTGTAAAGTACAGCAAGTATTGGTCCTTTAAACAAATAAGCACTAGTATTTTTCTAGCCTTGTTTTATACTATTGAAAATCAGAGAAAAGCTATAGATAACAATTGCGATGTTATTCTAATCAACGTTACTCTTAGAACTAGAACAATATCGAAACTACTAACAATACAAATCCTCCTAACAATGGTCGTATGGTCGGAAAATTTTAACAAGAATGTAAGACAAAGTGCTTGCTTAGAATGTCAGTATGATTTTTAGGGTTCCATATATCTCACAACCGTAAGTCAAGTTCTTATTGTTATTATTATTATTGTTATTGTTGTTGTCATGGTAATTATATTGGAATTAAATCGCACATGAAAATATTAGAGGTGCGAGACCTGAGATTTTAACTTGCTGCACTTGATTTCCCAATTTCCCAAGCGAGCGTGATACGACTTGGCCTGTACCACTGTCTTGAACCAATGGCAATACTTATAACATAATATGGAAACCTTCATAACTGACAAAACCCAAAAAAAAACGAATGACATGTGAAATCCGCCCGGACATAGCCAGCGTGGTGGACTATGACCTGATCCCCCTAATGTTGAGAGAATTAAGGGAAGCCCGTGCCCTGCAGTGCACTGCAAGTAAGCATCAAGAACGATAAGAGATCAGGAGTAAGACCTCTCAGAGGCACGGTGATGAACGGCCAACTTCTTAATTTTCTTGACTTCAAGTTTTCTTTACAGAACAACCCCAATAACTTATCCCGAAAAAGTAACCTAGGACCCCTGGATCTGCAGTCTATATGCTAATGACTAAACCAACGAGACAGTCGACACAAATTAAACTACTAGATTCAAAGGGCTGGTATTTTGACAGCTTATTCCATTAAGAAAAACTTCTTGTCTTTTAAATACACCCTTAAATAAGGGATGGCAAAGTATTACATTTTGTATTGAATGCTAAATAAAAACACAATCAAAATACCCCTAGTACTTTGTATAGTCGCAATCTATACATATAAAAAACTGAGCCGAATAATTTTTTGGAAAATCTTATTAAAATAGTCATTGTTATCGATACAGAGGCCAAATCTAGTTTTTAGATTTTTTGTCTGTCTGTCTGGGAACGCATCACGAGAAAACCATTAGACAGATTTTGATGAAATGTATAATGATAGCTGGTTATCCGGGTCAACATATACTCGTAGGATACTTGTTACTGCGAGAAAATATCTCATCTCTGAGAAATCTATACTAAACGTGAAAACGTAATAAAATGTCGCTAGTATCCAATACATCTGACATATTATGATGTAAATAAATGAACTCTTATAAAACTTAATTCGGAGCTTTTCAGAAGAATGTTTTGTCATGTAAATAATATAATATGTATTATGTTCAAAGCTCGCTGTGAGGAATAAAAGATACAAGTAAATAAAATTGAAGTGTCTGTTTGTAATGTCAAAATAACAGCTTTTTACTAAACAAATGGATGTATACACGGTACATATACCAAAACAACATTTTTTATAATTTTTGTCTGTTTGTCTGTCTGTCTGTCTGTCTGTTTATTCCGGCTAATCTCTGAAATGGCTGTACCGATTTTGACGGGACTTTCACTGGCAGGTAGCTGATCTAATAATGAGTAACTTAGGCTACTTTTATTTTAGAAAAAAAATAGGGTCGCACGAACAAAAATTAAAACCAATGAAAAATTTAATAATATCCGATTCAAATAGGGAAGTTGTATACATACCCGAGGGAGTTAAAGATGAGCGAAGCGAGGGTGAGTCACTAGTTTTATAATATTACAATATTTTAGATGGAAAACTTTTTTAGACAATATATATACTGTATGGGCAAGTCTGTTAGTTCTTCACGCCGGAACGGTTTTACTTATCTGTGTGAAACTCCGAATGTAGCATACAAGTACAAATAAGCTTTTATTTACACACCTACCACACGAGCGAAGCGGAAGGGATATACAAGTATAATTATAAATTGTACAGTACACATATGTAAGTTTGGCTCGGTTTGTAGTGACTCTACTTGCTGTGCCAGCGGTCGCGGATTCGAGTCCCGCTGGGGGCATTCATTTGTGTAATGAGCACGAATTCTTGTACTCCAGTCATGGGTGTTCATATTTATAATATGTATGTATTTAAAGTTATATATGTGTAGTGTTTCAACAATCCGGTATCCATAACACAAGCGTCATAGCTTACCATGGAACTAAATAGTGCTGTGTTAATGTCCAAACATATTTATTATTTCTTATATTATTCGAAACTTAGATTATTTTGAAAGAGACAATAGTAAAGGGTAAAGTGGCTATTCACAAAGGTAGTGAAACTTGTTCCCAAACTATTATGAAAAGTTCGGATTGAAAGTGAAATAAAACGCTTCCGGTATTCAATTTAAACTTCTAAAATTTAGTGATTTTGTTTCTTTTTTACACACAACGATATTAAACGATAAGGTGATAACTTATAAATACTTATAATAAATCACACTGCTTATTATTATAATTGCGAAAATTTGTCTGTAAGTGTATGTTTGTTTCTCCTTTACGCGGAAACGACTAGAAAGGTTTTGATGAAATTTAGTACACAAATAGTGTTAGAACTTGAATAACTAAAAGCTACTATCAGTGATAAAAAGTGATAAAATTTGTCAAAGGAGGACGTCCATCCAACCGATTTAACGTAACAGAAGTAACAAACAAACATACATACAGTCTTTCGCTTTTATATTAATAGTGGGTTTAACCCCTTATCTATAAGGTAGATAAGGGGTTAAACGATATTTATATTCTAATTCTATATATTAAGTCATTTAATTTATCACTTTCCTGTTTAAAACGTATAAAATAAAAAGATAGAAAGGGGTCTGGTTATTCTTTGTCCCTTTCTATCGTGACATCACATTTTTGATCGGCTTGTCTACTCATATGTATATCTATATATATAATAAAACTGTAACTAAGCCAAATCTGTACAATAAATATTTTTTGGAAAATCTTATTAAAATAGACATTATTATCGATACAGAGACCGAATCTATAGTTTTTAAAATTTTTGTCTACGTGTCTCTCTGGGAACGCATCATGGAAAAACCACTGGAGGGATTTTGATCAAATTTGATATGATGATAGCTGGTTATCCGAATCAACATATAGGATACTTTTTACTGCCGGAAAATATCTCATCTCTAAGAAATTTATACTAAACGTTAAAAAGTAAGTAGAGACGAACCAAAGTGGAGCGAGGATGAGTCGCTAGTATCTCAATAATCGTGCCCGTCACGTGGCATCAAAATGTTAGGAATCATTCGTATCGACTTAAACACTATCCCCGTCGAGCCGCCGCGAAAAATCAACTGTTCCCGACAAAACTTTGATTACTTCCAACCCTAAGCGTTTTTGTTTCTATTATGTACTGAATTACTTTTAGAAGTAATACAATTAGTTTCACTCTCTTTCGTTTGTTTGGTTCAGATACTAGCGACGGTATTTGACTTTGTCTCGAATAAGACTATTTTGATTTTAATAAAATATTAATAAAAAAATATTTTGCCCAACTCGGGTCTCGAACCCAGTATCCCCAAACCACTTAGTTTAGTTACTTTTTTTAAAATCTTTACAATATATTCTAATATCTAATATATTATCACTAAAAAATTTTATTGCTTCATCTTCATACAACAAAGGAGCATCGTTGCTAAAAAGGACTCACAAATAATAGAAATATATATAAAGTGCGGTATACACGTGCTATTTTTGATTGTAATAATAAAAATATACTCATATCTAGTAACAGTGTAATTATACAGCAAAAATTAGTACCTACCTAATAGGTGAATATTAAGAGTTCACGAGTGTTGGATATGTGCCGGATGCAAAGTGTAGGCAACGACTAAGTGAAAATTGTGGGAATGTTGTTCATGCGGATGATATGAAACACTTTTGTCTTGAAAATCTTTGGCAGACCTATTTTCTGGAGTGGTCGTATTTCAGCTAAGTGTGTGTTAGTAAAGCTCGACCATCTAAAACGTAATCAAATAAAATTATATATATATGACGTATACACTTTAAGAACGCCATTATAAAAACAAAAGGCAGAACCGCCGCCCATCTTTGGTCAATGGTTCTATTCTAATAGAATTTACCTTTGATCAACAAGTATTGTTGATCGAGAGTATTTACTCAATATTTAAATCTACGTATGTAAACAGTGACTTTAATTAGTATTACCTAAAATAAAAACCAATTTAGAACTAAGTAGATCTTATAAGGGACTGTAAATATAAAAGCAAAACAATAGATAATTAGTCATTTTTAATCAGATTGACATAGATTTTTCTTACAGAGTAGTTTTCAGAAGTCAAGAGCAAAGTGAGCCCTTTTCTCCAATACACGCTATTTATTTACATTATAGAGGGCGTTACAGTATAGTTGGCACATTCCGGGGCAGAGGCTGACTGCTACCGGACGCGTCCCCCGGGTGGCGGATAGGGGAAGCCACTCGCGACTGTTCCCCCAGACAGGAGCTTGTGGTACCGGAGCAATCCGGCGCGGACCAACAGCCAGGAGGGGCAGGGGGAGCGGTGTCAGGAGGGCGCCGTCTCCTTCTTGGAGGTAGCGCGGTGTCCCCGGCCGTTTTGCGGTAGGAGGCGCTGCGCGGGCCGTGCTGCCGGGGCTAGCCCGTCGGTGCGGCGGCTGGAGAGGGGCCAGTTCGGTGGTCCTGCGTCTGGCGTGGGTGTCGGCAGCCATTTTGGTCCGGAGGTGGGCCGACGGTAGGGGGGCCGCGGGGGAAGAGGAGTGTCGGTATGGCGATGCGCCGCTCGTCCCTATCTCCCGCGGCCTAGCGGGGCCACCACCGTTGATGGTGGACGCGGTGGGGCTGTAGGGGAAGGGGAGTGTCGGCGTTGTCGCATCCTCTACTCCTGCAGCCGTTTGGGGTGGTTCGGTTTCGGACGCCGTGGAGGTTTGCCCAATTTGGGCAGGAAGGTTTAGGCTTAGGCCGCTTGTTTTTGCAGGTTGCCCACTTCGGTGGGTGGTGTTTGGTTGTGTGGGGCTGCTCCGGGTACTTCTCTGTTCAGCAGAGTGGACTTGGGAGCAGTCTCACTTCTCAGGGTTGCAAGTCTTCCCATAATGGGGTCGTCCCGCTTGGGGCGGCCTCATGGTTGGTGGCTTCGGCCAACCGTCGGGGCGTCACGGTTGTATGCGAGAGCGGTCCCGTGGCGTCCCATATGGCGGCTGTGGGGAAAGTTGGGTTTTAGTGGGTATGCCGGTCTCATTAGCCGGAGAGTCTCCACATAATCACCCTGGGGGGAAGTCGGGTGGTATCCGTAATAGGATTTCCCAACTATAAAAAAAAAAAAAAAAAAAAAAAAAAAAAAAAAAAAAAAAAAAAAATAGTTGGCACACAGACTAGGTTATATTGTCTATGGGTTGGTATTACGACATCCTGATATTTTAAAAAGTTTATAACCAACATATTATAAAACTATTAATTATAAATCATTCTCTTAAAAATGCATAGGTTTTATTTAGACTATCCATACTTCCATACCTACTAATATTATAAATGTGAAAGCATGTTTGTTTGTTTGTCCTTCTTTCACGTAGAAAAGGAGTAATGGATTGGTGTGATTTAAGCTTTTTTGTTTGGGGATAGTTGGAGGGCTGGAGAGTGACATAGGCTACTTTTTATCGCAAGAGATTATCTCACTCCCACAGGAAAACACGTTATAATAAAACCCAAAAAAATATTTACGATCAGAATGACTTGAAACTTGGTATTAATGCTCCTCAATACAATTCAATATATACGTGTCTTAGCAATTTTAGAAATTCATCGCATAGGGGATAAATTTTAGCGCGAGCGACGCCGCGGGTTTTGCTAGTTTACAAATAAATTAATCATAACTAAAAATTGTTGTAACAATTATAGAAGTTAATTAAATGACAATCAAATGAATTGTAAATAATATAATCTAAAAAATTTAATTAAGCGAACTAAGACTAAAAATATTGAAAATATTTTTTTACTAATTCTAGCGACTTCCCTGCTAGCCAGGCGAATAATCTTCGCGGTAACATAGGTAGGTATATTAAAAAAGTGGAAAATTAAGTTATGAATTTAGCTGCTACATGTGTTACTAAATAGTGTAGTTAAGGTTCTCTTTACTGTAGTTAATGATTTTATACTTTTTTTCCATTTTTTGATCAAACGAGAGAGAGTAACTCCGTCTGTTACCTCTTTAAGTTTATTATCTATTATATTACCTCCATCTTACGTTATATTATGTAAATTAATAAATACTTTATATTTTACAATATATTTTGAACACTGCCATCTATTAAGTTATGTAAGTACTACATTGGCATTCACTTTTGTGTTAGTTTAATAAAAAATCGCGTGTTTCGATAAGAACCTTTTGCAAAATATTTCGTAACTCCCTCTATATTTATGATATTAACTTATTAGAAAATTGAAATAAAATTTATCTCGTAAAAATCTTATAATTAAAATTAAATATTATTTATTCGTGTAAACGTAATGTCTTTTAAACATTTTTTGTTTCGTAGTTTATTTTAATAACAACTAACGCCATCTAGTGACAAAATTAAAAAGCATATGTTTACAAGTTACATCTCGCATTCACTCACGTGTTTGCTTGCATGTGATAGCAATACAATAAAATATAAACTGACTTCAAATGAAATTATTGTAAAACCAAATGAAACTAACTAAATGTTTTTAAACCAACTCTTGAGCCTTTGAGTTGCACCTTTCACATCCTGGCTCCATCAGATCAGCTCGATGGTATCGAGTTTTAAAAACAAAAAAATATAATACAGTACGATACTAAGATAAAAAAAATCTATACATATAATAAAATTATAACTAAGCCGAATCTGTAGATTAAATATTTTTGGGAAAATCTTATTGAAATAAACATTATTATCGATACAGAGGCCGTATCTATAGTTTTTTGAATTTTTGTCAGTCTGTCTGTCTGTTACCGGATCACGAAAAAACCACTGGAGGGGTTTTGATAAAATTTTGTATGATGATAGCTGATTATCCAGTTCAACATATAGGATACTTTTTATTGCGGGAAAATATGTCATTTCTGAGAAATCTATTCTAAACCTTAAAACGTAAATAGGGACGAACCCGAGCGGAGCGAGGGTGAGTCGCTAGTGTATAATAAAAATAAAAAACACGACTGCATAAAAGCTAACTAAAAAGATGAAAACAAGTTGATGAAGGAATATAGTATTATGCAGTCGGAGACATCACGTGTCATTCTTGCGGCAAGATGTACATTGTACAGTGTACTTATGTATGGTATAGTCTATACTAATATTATAAAGAGGTAAAGTTTGTACTGGACCGATTTAAATGAAATTTGGCAAGAAGATAGTTTGAGACCCTGGAAAGGATACTTTTTTCCCGGAAATCATCCCTTAAGGGGATGAAAATGGGGATGAAAATTTGTATGAGAAATCAAGCTAGGGACGAACCGAAGCGAAGCGAGGGTGAGTCGCTACTACATAATATAATCGATTCGTGATGTAAATTTAATTCATAAAGTTTATTGTAGTTAAGTGTGTACTTTTGTTTCAGTTGATATTAATTGATAGTGTATTATAATTTAAGGAATCATTAATTTATTTATTAATTTATTGATGTCACATAATTAGTCACGTTTTTTGATCAAATACTAGCATGATTTAGTCATTATCAAATTGACATATTTATAGTAAATTTTTGACCCTTTATGATTTTTAGAATTTGAATAATTAATTACACAATCTAATTTTAATTTTAACTAAAAATTCTGCTAGGTATGATAAAATTACCATTTTAAGTTGATTACATATTATGTAAAATAATTATGCATGATTATTATGTAAAAATAAAATCGAATGTATCGAGAAATGTAACAACTGCTAGCAAACCTGTATAATAAAAATAAAATAATAATTACCCTCCTTTGCGTCGCACATTCGGGTAAAAAAGCTTTAAATCAACTACAAAGTGTTCAACTAAAACTTGATCACATACATACTTAGTTAAAATATACATAAGTACGTTAATAAAATGTACTAATGCCTCTATTGTCTGAAAACAATATAATTTTAAAGGTATATTTCACATTAAAAACCTCATGTACAGGGCCGAATTAACCATGTCGGGGGGCCTTAGGCAATGCAATTCTAGAAGCCCCTTCACACCTTTCTAACTTATTGAAATACATTTTTTCTACCACAATGCAATTATATTCGTAATTGTTACGCTATAATGTAGATTTTATAAAAATCTAACTGTTGCATTTGTTTTCATGGTGGATTTCACCTACGAGTATTATTTTAATTTTTCAAATTTAATTATTAATCGATCAAACATTTTCAATTTTTTTCTCGGTGCGTGGGGCCCCTAATCAATGGGGAGCCCATAGGCAGTTGCCTAAACTGCCTTATGGATAATCCGGCCCTGTTCATGTATGTATGACGTTCAAAACAAATGAAATAAGATGAAAATATATAACAGATTTACCGAAACAGAACCCAGTGGCCAATTAAATGTAACAGTTTTGAACACGTTCGTGGCTGTTGCGAACACGATCGGCCAAATTCGACCACAGATAGTAGAAATTCATGTTGGTTTTGCAACTGTTAGATTTGTATTGATGTATATACTATGTACCTTAGTTTTTAAGGAATACTATAGACTTAGAGCGATTCGCTCCGGTGTATAGAAGACCGTTTTTATTTAAAAAAAGCGGCTCACTCTCGCTTCGCTCGGGTTCGTCCCGAGGTACGTTTTAAATAAATATTAGCCAGCGTTAGGCTTTTATTAATTTAAAAAAAATCGTGATTTTTGTTGTTTTAATAGTTATTCTGCTATTCGGTGTGGAGACAAATCCAACAAATCAAAGATCATAGAAACCGGTCCAGCCGTTCTTGAGTTATGAATGGTGTAACAAAGTCAGGTTATGACTTTGTTTTATATATATAGATATTTTATACAGACAATGCCTCCTTCTGGCAAGTTTTATTAGTAGCAGTACCTACAGCCTATATGCTAGTTCAGGTGATAGTCTATTTACGTATTAATACAAATCCGTCAAGCCGTTTCAAAGGAGCAACAAACAAACATACATGCATACAAACTTTCGAATTTATAATATTACTAGGTATGATTTTATTTTGTGTTTGTCTGTATGATATTTACCTTAGTACATACCTATATTGGCTTTCACTTCTTTTGAATGAAAGAGTAATTTCTTATACTCGTATTCAAAAGAAATGAAAGTCGTAACGCTAACTTTGTGACTTGCCATCAACCCCAGTTTTTTTATAATTAACGACTTTAATTATAGATATTTTGACGACTATTTCTTACTAATAAAACTAATGTTTATAGAAAAAAGTAGCAAATTAGCGCTATTAGCGCAAAATAATAGCGATAATAAAGCTTTCTATAATATAGTAATGGATTTTCAGTATCGTTTCAAGAGCTCGAAAGATTATGTTGCAGATCAAAAGTCATCACTCCACCTTCTTAATTATAAGTAGTTGTAAGTC
Source organism: Brenthis daphne (assembly GCA_947093115.1). NCBI lineage: Eukaryota > Metazoa > Arthropoda > Insecta > Lepidoptera > Nymphalidae > Brenthis > Brenthis daphne. The sequence goes on along the minus strand of OX352482.1, from coordinate 14,265,663 downwards.
GTATTTAAGCATTCCAAAATTATTATTAAGTTTATTTTTATAAGACACGATCGATACACTCTATATTGTAAATGATGAATAGGTATATCAATACTCTTATATTATAAAGAGGAACGATTTTTTTATTTGTTTGTACCGAACAAGCGCCGAAACTACTGAACCGATTTAGATGAAATTTGGTAAGAACATAGTTTTAGACCCTGGAAAAGACATAGGCTTTTTATCCAGGAAATCATATCTTAAGGGGTTGAAAATGGGGATGAAAGTTTGTATGGGAAGCAACCTAGGGACGAAGCGAAGATGAGCCCCTAGTCACGTCTAAACGGAAAATTCGTCGATATTAACGTAAATTGGACCGCGTCATAGTGCACACTTTTGTCATACAATATATGCTAAAAATACTCTTAATTCTTACAACTGAATACTTACATCATATTTACATATAGGTATGCATAAAATCTCCGGTTTGTTATGATTATGATCTCTTTGGTTTTTTTAACGGATTTATTTTGATTTTTTGTTCCAGACGTGTCGCATGCTTTACAGCAATCATGTCCACGAAAGAGACTAAACAAAATAAATTCACAAAAAAATCCGAAAAGGTAGTTTTATTTAAAATGTCAAATTCGCGTAAATGTAATGAATATAACGAAATATAATATAGTTTTTCAGATAGCTATTTCAAAAAATACATATTTAAATTGCTTTATATTTTTAGATAAGTTTATCAATAAGTAAGTATTTTAATGGGACTATTGTGAAAAGTTACTGTTAGTGTAATCAACTGAGATCGATCGTCTTGAATATAGCTTATTCAACTTCTAACAAAATTAGCCATTTCCCTCGGCTTCGTTATTCTAACTTCGTATTCCCAATTTCCAAATTCTATATTTCGTACTCACAGGAATAATATAGACAGAGTGTCATAGAACTAAATATAAGAAGAAGCCAAACAATATTGTTTTAAAATAGTATACAAATGACATTTGTATACTGAGTGATAAGTAATAAATGTTAATAAATAACGGATTTTACTATAATATAGAGGAAGATTTAAATAGGAGGAGGAGTAAGACAAGTCAGTAACAGCCCGGAGTTGGGAAGTTGGCGGTGTTTCACTGCGTGCCTCGGAGGGCACGTAAAGCCGTCGGTCCTGCGCCTTAACTCTCAATGGTCGTGTCTCGTGTCGTCCCACCGGAATATGAGAGTGACAGGAATAGAGAGTGCACTTGTGTCTGTGCGTACACTTGTTCACTATAATATCTCCTGCGCAGTTGGCTAGTCTTAATGAGATTGGCCGCCGTGGCCGGAATCGATCAGGAGAACATCATCATCGTTCTCAAAAATTGTATATTTATTTAACTAATACATATACAAAATTTCTCTTATTCTATAAAGAAAGTAAACGTTTTGTATGGCAAAATCGAGAATAGTGGCGTAAACAGCAAATCACGCTACCATTTTTGACTTTGACATTTATTTTGGCGGACCCCGTCTATAGAATTCTTTACACTCCTAGAAGCTATTGAACATAAGAATTGAATTGAATTAGAATTCTTTAGTCTGAGATTTATTATTATACTTAATATTATAAAGAGGAAAGATTTTGTTTGTTTGTTTGTACCGAATAGGCTTCGAAACTACTGAACCGATCTAGATAAAATTTGGTAAGAAGATAGTTTGAGACCTTGGACAGGACATAGGATAGTTTTTATCCCAGAAATCATCCCTTAAGAGGGTGAAAATGTTGATGAAAGTTTGTATGGGGAAGCTACCTAGAGACGAACCCGAGCGAAGATAGGTTGAGTCGCTAGTATTTAAAAAACACATGTTAGTTAAATGAAAACACTTTAAAAGATATGAAAATGATTATATGTTCTTTGATTATTATTGATTTGTGATCACTAAAAATAATCCAAAAAACATCCTGCTTAAAAAACAAACTTAATAAATGGGAACAAGTTTTTGAAGGAACATGATATTATGTAATTAAAAACATACAGGTCCTCCTTCATTTATCATTTAGATATATATGTTATGTTACTATGTCAACTTGTTTTCATAGTTTAAGTTCGTTTTTTAAGCAGTCCGGTTCTTTAATTAGTTTTTTGTTTACAACTTTATAGTTTTAGTCAGCCAGGCCGAGTTTTATATTACCCAATATGTTAACTTTAATTATATTTGAATATATTAGGTGTTTTTATTTTTGTTAACATATCTAAAGACCTTCATTTTGATCCACACGAAGGCTTGGATTTTTTTTTTAAGATACGTAAATTGACGCCTAAGATCCTGCATTTGGTTTTTTAATGATACCCTATGATACTCGCGTTATCAAGAAAATCTAACGACGCGACGTATGAATCATCGAAATCGCTTAAGCCGTTTAGTAATTACGAGGGAGCTTGCGATTGGACATACATACATATGTACATAGAGGTCAAACACATAACTCTTTTGAGCTTTGCCGCAGACGGGCAAAGACTAAATAACATTATTAATCAATAAATTTTTTTAAAAGATTGCAATAATTATATGCTAAAATGAAATAAATAATATTGCCATATTTAATAATAATACTTTTTTTAAATGTTTAAAATTAAAATCAACATTTATTGTATGGTATTTTCGTGCCAATCTTGAACTTTTGAAATCATTTTGTAAAATTGTGGGCAGGCACTGTCTGTAACTAGTATAATAATAACGCCTTCGATACGTCTAAAACCTTAGCCTTTCCTGTGACCATGATTGCTGTAAAGCATTCGAAACGTCGGGAACCAAAACTAAACTAAAACTTTTTTTAAAATAAAACTATCTTTTCGGATTATTTCGCGGATTTATTTTGATTTTTGGTTCCCGACGTTTCGAATGCTTTACAGCAATCATGGTCACGGGAGAGGCTGAGGTTATCGACGTCTCAAACACATACTGTTTGTAACAAGCATTGTAAGAGTTTGCTTTTTTTGGTCATCTGAACGCGGGCCGAGCCGCGGGCAATGCTAGTATAATCTAAAACATTAAAAATACTTTCCTAAATATACACGAATATTATATATTATTTTATTTAAAACATTTATAAAAAAACTTAACCTTCCAATGAATATTTTACCTTAATTTAAATATAGGTATATTAAGTAATAAAATTAAACTTGTTATCCAAAGATTCAATGATTATACTAATTAATACAAAAAAATATTACCATAAAACTTTGCTATTATTAATATTAGATAGCCACATTGGATGTAAAACAGGAAATAATAAGGAAAGTAAGGAGGGTCAACTAGTATGTGCTACGCTTTAAGTTAGGTCGTCTGCGCGTGCGCAACTCCACTCTTCAGTAACCGCGCAACCCGCACTGAAGAAACACTGTGTTATAGTTTGGTTTAATATTATTTTATTCAAAATAAGGAAATACCAAAACAAACGTAAGTTCCTTTTTGTAATTCTTTATTATAATATTGAAATTAAATCACTTTTAGAATGAAAATTAATCGGAAATCTATACAGAATTGTATATTTTTGTCTTTTTGTGGTAAGATTTTATTTTAAGTATTTATCACTTAAAACTGTCATGACGTAATATGGCACAAATCTTAAAAGTGCTCGGCCTTGATTTTATTAGACCTATTGGTCGTATTTTTAACGTATCAAAATGAATGTATATATGGCCAATATAAATATTTGTTTCGAGCAAGACTCGAATATGCGACCACTGTCTTGCATAAAGAGCTTTAATCACACTTACTTAATTAATAAGCTTAGAATAATTTGAAGCGTTATATTTGTCTAGCTAGTCCGCTAACCCGCTTTTGGCCAGCGTGGTGGACTATGGCCTGATCCCCCTCGTATTGAAAGGATGCCCGTGCCCAGCAGTGGGACGTTAAAAAGGGTTGAAAATAGCACTATAATTCATATCGAGTCATTTCTATTACTACTTCTCTACATCCTCCTCTTAAGTTCTAAGGGATGAGATCACAAATATACCGGAAAACAGGTAAATTTCTAAGAAATTAAGTAAATTTCTAAGATATTAATTATTTTTCTAAGAAATTAATTAAATTTCGGAAATTAATTAAATTTCTAAGAAATTAATTAAATTTCAGAAATTAATTAAATTTCTAAGAAATTAATAAAATTTCTAAGAAATTAATTAAATTTCTAAGAAATTAATTGTTAGCTGTAACACCGGTGTGCCCGCGGTCGTTGAGGGATTCACTCCCTAGGGGTTCCTTACTTCCTTCCCTTGTAACCTTAGTACAGTTTTTAAACTGTAATCCTACAATTTATTTTACACTAACTCTATTTGAGATACCTAGAAGGTTGCGATTGTTTTCATAAATAAATATTTTAGGTAAACATGTATAATTTTAATGATACAACCTATCGTGGTATACAAAAGAATCCCATCCCATCGTAAGAATTTTCAATGATTTTCTCTAAACTATAGCGGAAATATAACTGTATTGCCCCAAATTAAAATGGGGCTAAAGAAAGTATTTGAAAATAGTTTATTATTTAATTTTATTTTATTTATGATTATCAATCTATAAATATAATAAAATTGTAACTAAGCCGAATTTGTTCATTAGACATTTTTTGGAAAATCTTATAGAAATAAACATCATTATCGATACAGAGGCCGAATCTATAATTTTTAGAATTTTTGTCTGTCTGTTACCGCATCACAGAAAAACTACTTGAGGGATTTTGATGTTATTTGGTATGATGATAGCTGGTTATCCGGGTCAACATATAGGATACTTTTTACCGCGGGAAAATATCTCATTTCTGAAAAAAAAATATAAAAACTGCTATGTAAGAGTATACTAATTATGTAAGACGTAAGAATTTGGTTTTTGGTTATCTGAACGCGGGCGGAGCCTCGGGCAATGCTAGTATATCGTATATATAATCGTATAATTTTATATTCAGTTACATATCGTATCTTAATATTTTTCATAATTTGACTTCAGCATAGCGACTCTAACGGTTGTTTTGGTCACGGAACCCCAAAAAGTACACTCCTTAACTGAATGTTTACGGTGGTACAAGTAAACATACTAGCGACTCACCCTCAATTCGCTTCGGTTTCGTCCCTAGATAAAAATAAATCTATTCCACTGGAACCGTAGATTTTTTTCGTGATGATATATAGCCTTCCTTAATAAGAGTTATCTAATGCAAAAAGAATTTTTCAAATCGGATTAGTAGTTCCTGAGATTAGCGCGATCTACTCTACCTCTTTATAATATCAGTATATATCTCATATATAATATCAGGATAAATTTCTCAATGAAAATGCGTCAAACCAAAAGAAGTAGCAGACTATCGCTCGAGTTTGGTAAAAAAAATCAAGCGAAATCAAATTGCGAAACTTGGTATTTGTTTGTATTTACAATTGTCACGCTAACGTTATTTACGCGTAACAGCTGATCGAATTTGAATGAAATTAATGAAAAGAAATCTCTATAAAAAAATAGGTTTCATATAAACTTTCATCCCCTATTTTACCCCCTTATGGGATGAATTTCAAAAAATGTTAAAACACGTCTTCATTTAATGGTATTGAAGAGCATTAATACCAAGTTTCAAGTAATTCTGATCATAAATATTTGTTTGGCTTGTATTATAACGTGTTTTCCCGTGGAAATGAGATAACCTCCCGCGGTAAAAAGTAGCCTATGTCGTTCTGTAGCCCTCTAACTATCTCCAGACAAAAAATCACACCAATCCGCCGAGCTGTTTCGACGTGAAAGAAAAACAAACAAACAAATAAAGACACTTTCACATTTATAATATTAGTAAGGATAAGCTATTTTATGTTTAGTTATATTTTCCAAAAAAATTACTACCTTGTGTATGTATAATGCATGTATTTTTATAAGAAGAAGAAAGATATTAGAAATATACAAAAATATCTGATGTTGGACCAAAATCGTTGTCGTAAATACGAGTATACTCATTGAAATTGTAAAATTTTCTTTGAAGTTAACTTCTTTCGAACACAAGTTACCGGCGCATTGAGGAAAATCGAAAATAATTGGCGTTTCTTAGATACGTTCAATATATGTACTAACACGTAACACGTATATATAAAACCGCAATAAAATCATGGTAAAACATAATAAGCTAAATGATACAATACTTTTCTTTAATATAATATGTTGAAACATTAACACACAGCACCATCTAGTTCCATGGTAAGCTACGAGGCTTGTGTTATAGATACCAGACAGTTGATACACTAAAAATATATAACTTTAAATACATATTATAAATATAAAAACACATGACTGGAGTACAAACATTCGCCCTCATCACATAAATGAATGCCCCCAGTGGGATCCGAACCCACGACTGCTGGCACAACAAGCAAGATCACTACTAATTGAGCCAAACGTGTGGTTTTATTTTTCATCATTTTTAATTAAGTTAACTAAAATTCTGGTAAATTTTAAGCAAAATGAATAAACAATTGAGTTTTTCGACGATCGGTTCTAATTTTTACTTACTCTCATTTGAATATAAAAACCATCTGTAAATGTTAAAATTCTGTTTTTGGATTTTTTCTATTACTTTTTGGTATTAACAAATATACATACAATCGTACATAGCATACATACTACATATATTACTAGCAACTAGGTAGATTTAATTTTTTTTGAACGGAACCCTAATTTTTTTTTTAAATATTAGTAGCCTAAGTTACTCCTTATAGCTTAACTGAAGGTCGATACCGAGGCCGTCTTATCCTCTTTGACACAGAACACACTGTTTATGAGAAAATCAGAAAAAGCCATGAAATTTCATCTATATAAACAGATCCAATGAGTCTTTTTTATCTACTTCTAATTGTCACATAGACTCAACCTTGCAATTGTTTGAATTTACGTTCAGTTCCGTACAGTTTTTCCTGTATAGATAGGTAAATTCTATTCATATGTGTTTTCCTCTTTTCAATAATGATTTCGAATTTCGACCACTGGATGAACACGAGTTACTATGTATACTATTAATAATATCTATACCTACTAATATTATAGAGGTAGTGAAGAAGAGATAAAGGTTGTGAGTTTGTGACTTTGTAGAGGGTAATCTCTGAATCTACTGAACCGATTTAGATGAAATTTGGTAAGAAGATAGTTGGAGAATCCGAAGGACATAGGATACTTTTTATCCCGGAAATCATCCCTTAAGGGGGTGAAAATGGAGATGAACGTTTGTATTGGGAAGTAAGCTAGGGACAAACCTGATTAATGATAATAATTTAAAACACCAATTTAAAACTGATTAATGATAATAATGTATTAACGAGATACTTATTAAATAAAATACCTTATTTAATTATGTGTTTCTTTTTATTATTAGAACTGCCTCTATTGTTTTAATTAAAGTTATATATTTTCGTCCTTAATTAAAACTTACCAAGAAATTTTATGAAACTGACTCTTCAGGGTCATACAAGAAGCTGACTTTCTGAAAAAATTTTTACATCGTTAGCCAAAATAATAAAGACAACATATTATGTTTTTTATAATAGAAATTTGAATCCATTTTGTTTGTTCTCGATATTTGAATTGAAAAAAAAATCTTTTATTTTTTAAGATTTCATTATAATCCAAAACATTAATTATAATTTATATTAAGTACCTCCACCACTTTTAAAAAAAATACAATAATAATTATTTTTCGGATCACTTATCTTCTTCAAACGAGCTAAATCTAAATTTAGAGAAACTTTAGTCAATTTGATTTACATATATAACTTTTGTAACGCCAATTTGAAGTAAAGAGCGTGAGTTCAGTTCGTAAAGAGTTTTGCTGAAAGCTAGCTCAATAACAGCATAAAATTAATAAAATATGTAAAAATTTGCAAATGAATCGATTCATTTTTTTTAATGTCAGCTAAAAATATATTTTATTTTTAATGTATATTTTATACTTAGTAACAGAAAAGAACTTTTTAATTGCCCATCGTTAGATGAACGATTATCGTTTTTTTAATTTAACACTATTAACCTTAATAATATGTTGGCTGGTAGTCATACCGTCCTATATTTTAGGGAACGAGTTATTATAATTATTTTAAAACTAACATTGCCCGCGGTTCCGCCCGCGTTAGATGACCAAGAGCCAAATTCTTAGATTTTACATATTAGTATACTCTTACATTGCAGTTTTTGTATTTTTTCTCAGAAATGAGATATTTTCCCGCGGTAAAAAGTATCCTATATGTTGACCCGGATAACCAGCTATCACCATAACAAATTTCATCTTCCGGTGGTTTTTCTGTGATGCGGTAACAGACAGACAGTCAGACAAAAATTCTAAAAACTATAGATTCGGCCTCTGCATCGATAATAATGTCTATTTCAATAAGATTATCCAAAAAATATTTAATGTACAGATTCGGCTTAGTTACAATTTTATTATATGTATAGATTTGGCATAATAAGGTCATTCTCACTATTTATTTGTTACACAAAAATTATGGCTCTCAGTATTTTTTTTTTTATTTCTGTTTGGCGGCTATTTATATATCACTGCGACCATTTCTGGTCTATTGTGATCGCCGCTATTTTGTACTAGAGTGAACCACTAAACCCTGCTGATGTTAAGAACTGCAGGATTTTCTTAGGGTTACACTCTTTTATTTCATCTAGGCTTGGAAATTGTTTTCCTAGATGAATACTACGTTTGTGCATGAGCGGTCCACATTCCCACAGAAGATGCAGTGGCGTTTCGTCTGCCTCCCTGCAAATTCTGCAGGTTCGCGTTTCGCTCAGCCCCAGGTTGAACATGTGCTTATTTAAGCAGCAGTGTCCAGTAAAGGCCCTTACCAGTATTCGTAAGGTTTTTCTGTTTAGCCCTAGCATAAGATTGTTAAACCTTTTGTCGTAGGCTCTAATTAATGCCTTGAAGTGATTCATTCCATTTAATTCAGTCCAGGTCTTGTTCGCAGTCTTAAGACATGCTATCATTAGGGTTCTTTGAGCTAGGCTCTTAGGTATCCCACAGAAGGGCTCAGGGCCCTGCTGTATGCCAAGAGCTCCCCCTCTAGCGAGCTTATCGGCACACTCTTTGCCAATTACACCTGCATGACCCGGTACCCATCTTAACACTACTTTGTTACTTCTTGCTAAGAGGTTTAGTCGGTCCATGCACTGCTCCACTAACTTTGATGAGACTGTGTTTGAGTCCAGCGCTAGTAGTGCAGCTTGACTATCTGAATGTATATAGATAGTTTGATTTGTGTAGTGCTTAGACAAATTAGCTTCTACACATTCTAGAATAGCATAGACTTCTGCTTGGAAAATAGAGGCAAATTGTCCCAGGTGTATGCTTTTGCTAAACCTCGGTCGCTCTCCATATATCCCACAGCCAACCTTTGCTTCTATATGGTTCTCAGTAACAATATAATATATAATTTACATTCGTATATTTATAAGATAGAATACGATAAGCTGTTTTTAATTAAATAATTTTATAATTTTAATATTAATGAACTAAAATAACTTTAAAATATTTTCGCCCGATTAAGCCAACAAAGAAAATCACAAATACTATACTGCAGTTTTCATCTACAATAACGCTAGTGACTCCTGTATTTAACTATCGTAGCTTACGTAGTTATTAAATAGTAGTTGCATCGAATCGAATTGGAAACATGGATGAGATATGTCCCAACCGCTTTGTTCTAAAAGAAAAGCTTCTCAACAAAATGAGAATTCGAGTCACTGAGTAATTACTTGATGATGCTATTACTTGATGTAGTTCTTAAATGTGTGTTTAAATTATATCTATATAATAAAAATGAAATGCTTTTTGTTTGTAAGTGTTTGAGAACTATTGGACTGAATTGGCTATTTTTTTAAGTTCGTAATATTTCCAATAAGGTTTTTAGGCGAAAATCTTTGGAAAAGATGCCCGGAAAACTTGGAAATTCAAAAGAAATTGGCTTTTTCTATAGAATTTTTATATGACCTGAAAGATTACGCATACATCTATTGAAATTGGGACCTTCTGCGTGATCAGGAACCTACGTATTTACGCAGAACAACTCATCAAAATTTTAGCACAATCGTATGAATGGTTTATAATTTTTTATTTATTATGAATAAATTATTTATCCTTCTCACACAATAGAACTAATTGACTTCAAATCCCGTTAAATGATCGCCATCCCGTGGAATAAAAATTCACTTGGGAAAAGAGAAGGCGCATCACTATTCTTAATATATATTTCAAACAGAGCTATTATTAAGTTACATGACTACGTAAATACTCGTATAATAAGAAAGTTATGACATCGTTATACTTTCAATATCATGACATAAAAATAGAGTAGGCCTATGGAATCCCTGATATTTTAACATTTATTTATATATAATACTAGCAGAACCGCGGCTTCGCTCCCACTAAAACTACATAAAATCTCATAAAATGGTAGGTTTCATACAAACTTTCATCCGCTATTTTACCCCCTTGTGGGATGAATTTCAAAAAATGCTAAAACTTATTACCTAATTGTCTTTATTTAATTGTATTGAAGAGCATTAAGTTTCAAGTAATTTTGATCATAAATATTTTTTTGGGTTGTATTATAAAGTGTTTTTCCGTGGGAATGAGATAATATCTCCCGCTGTAAAAAGTAGCCTATGTCACTCTCCAGCCCTCAAACTGTCTCCGAACAAAAATTCACCATCACATCCATTTCGACGTGAAAGAAGACAAACAAACACACTTTCACATTTATAATATTAAAGTATAGATATGCAAGTCACAGATCAACGTCCCTTTATATGGGTCCGACAATTCCTTTTGGACTATCAATACAATAAATTATTTGATTTATCATTTTGATAATAATTATGATTAACGTAGATATATGATGTTTCTATATGTAAGGTATGTAAGTTCTTATACAAACTTTTTTCTATTCTTTTTACTAAGGTTAATTATTCCTTAATATGTCTTTTATTATGGTTTTCTCATACCAAACTCCTACAAAATTAGTTTCGCTGTTTAGTCATTTTTATATACTGTATATAAGCATTCTTAGATTTACGCGAATATTTGACATTTTAAATACAACTTTTCGGATTATTTCGCGGATTTATTTTGTTTTTGGTTTGGTTTCGAATGCTTTGCAGCAATCATGGTCACGGGAAAAACTAAGGTTTTAGACGTCTCAAAGGTGTTTTATACTTGTTACAGATAGTGTCTATCCACAAATTTACAAAAAAAATCTCAAAAATTTAAAAATGGCAAATATAGACAAACAGACAGACAAAAATTCGAAAGACTATAAATTCAACCTCTGTATGGATAATAATGAATATTTCAATAAGATTATCCAAAAAATATTTAATGTAGAGATTCGACTCAGAATTTAATTATATCTATAGATTGTAGGTAAATGTAAGATATTATGGCTTTTCTAGCCGATATGTCTCACATAACCATCTGTATGCGTTTGAATTGCCCAAGGTTTGAACAAGGTATTGTTTACATTTTACTTGATAATAACTTATACTGACATTTCTAGCTATATTATGCAGAAATGCGAAAAAGCTACCGATATGTGAATTAAGTCGGAAAAGCCATCCCTTCTGAGAGCTTTCGTAAAATTATAAAAAAGAAATGGGCAGTAAATAATTCTATATTATCACGTTTGTTTATACGCAGATGAAATTAAAGGATAATGATATTAAACAATGGATTTAAATGTCTGATTATAAACGGTTGTACAAATTGGTTTTCTGTAACAATCACTTTGTCACGACCTCTGATATTTAAAGAATAAAATGTTATTGAACGACTTACACAAGAGATGTTGACTTTAAGATCTTTGTTTAGTTTATTGTTCTTGTTATTTTGATGTAGTCTTCATTATTTAGGACGAGGTCGCAGGTTTAGTTCAAATATTGTAAAATCTATACAAATATTATATAACAAGCAAAACCCGCGGCTTCGCTCGCGCTAAAACTACAAAAAATATCTAAATAATATAGTTTCATACAAACTTCCATCCCCTAATTTACCCCCTTATAGAATGAATTTCGAAAAATGCTGAGACAGATACAACACGTATTTATTTAATTTTATTGAAGCGCATTAATACCAAGTTTCAAGTAATTCTGAACATAAATATTTTTTTGAGTTTGTTATAACGTGTATTCCCGCGGGAATTATATAATCTCCCACGGTAAAATATAGCCTATGTCACTCTCCAGCCCTCTAACTATCTCTACACAAAAAATCACGCCAATCCACCAAACCCTTTCGACGTGAAACAAAGACAAACAAACAAACACACTTTCACATTTATAATATTAGTATGGATTATTGTTTATCATGGGTAAAGAGGCCACAAAATATATAACATTTTCGAAATGTGTGTTGAAATCAGGCAATGGCAAATATTTTGATCACAATAAAGATAGCTATATAACGTAGTGAGCTAAGTGTGTGGCATTGAGAAATACGGTAACAAGTTTGAATTAAACAATTTTGGTGCTAAGCAAGCTCTTATTTCAATAAACACTATAAGACTTTTTAACATTTAATTTAAAAAATCAATGCTAGTTGCGGGCAGAGGGTAGTAGTGGATTCTCTTAAGCTGGTGAGTCCCAAATAACCACCTGTATATACGCAGGTGGAATGCGTAAATGCATTTCCCAACATTACAAAGTGCTAGTTTTACACATTCCTCATTACATCACGTCTTCATATACAATATAAATCACTACATATGATAAAACAAAATCCCCCGCCGCATCTGTCTGTCTGTTCGCGATAACCTTAAAAACTACTGCACTGATTTTCATGATGTTTTCACCAATAGATAGAATAATTCTCGAGGAAGGTTTTAGTATATAATTTGTAAAGTTTTTATATAAATTGGCTAAAATATAATGACGTTTGTTGGAGGTATCGGAAAAAATAAGTCTTCTGGGAGCTTTCAACGAAAACGCTGCCTAAACCCTTTGAGATATAACAAAATAATGTATGGTGGAATTGTGTATCTTATATAGGTCTACATAAAAGTCTACGATGGCATATGTCTATCTCTTAAGGATAACATACTATATCCATTTTATTTAGAACGTACCTAGGGATGAACCCCAGTGGAGTGAGGGTGAATCGCTAGTATAAAACAAATGTAAATATATATTTACTTTCAATAGCCCTTCTCGAAACATATCCAATTGCACGACATAATATCTTATTGCACTTTTAGCATATTGATTTAATTATATGATACTTGGTAACGAATATCTGAAGATTACTGATATAGTTACATCAGTAATTCTATACTAGCAGTACCCGCAGTTTCGCCTGCTTTCAAACTTCAGATCGCTACCAAACTTCACGGGATTCCCTTCATGGGTTAATTGACTGAAACTGAAGATTGCCTAAAAATATCATGAAAATTGCTCCAGCTGTTTTGGAGTCCATAAGGAATATACATACACATATGGATTTTTATATATATAGATAATATGAACCTCTTTCGAAATGAAATTTTATAGGAAGCTTGTGAGTGCAGAGAAGCATCCCTGCATATCCTTGAGTAGTTTCTTATGTCAAGTCTTTAAGTAATATATACATATAACAAAATTGTAACTTAGCCGAATCTGTACATTAAATATTTTTTGGAAAATCTTATTGAAATAAACATTATTATCAATACAGCGGCCGAATTTATAGTTTTTAGAATTTTTATCTGTCTGTTACCGCATCACAGAAAAACCACTGGAGAAATTTTGATGAAATTTGGTATGATGATAGCTGGTTATCCGGGTGAACATATAGGATACTTTTTACCACGGGAAAATATCTCATTTCTGAGAAAAAATACAAAAACTGCTATGTAAGAGTAAACTAATACGTAAAACCTAAAAATTTGGTTTTTGGTTATTTGAACGCGGGCGGAGCCGCGGGCAATGCTAGTATAAGATATAGTTATTCTATAGTGAAAATATAATAATTATTGAACCCAATAGGTTAAATAAAAAAGCCATTGTCACCGGAACTAAAACAACATGTAAAATTTCAACTCTGTAGGATGAGATAGTCTTAACAGCTTGCAAGATTTGATCCATACAATATACCAACTAAAAACATTGCAATTTAAATAAAAACGTAAAAAAATTACCGAAGCGATAGCATTTTTCAATATACTTCCTAACCTAAACAGTCCATTAAAATGCTTAAAAACTAAATGAAATAAAATCTAAAAAAAATGTATAATAATATGTAACAAAGTTAAATGAGATTGGCCTTCGATTGACGCTATGGTGTAGCCTTACATTTTTTATAGAACTATTATGGAAAATACCATGGAACGTAAAAATAGTTTTGTATATTAGTTTTTATGTATAAATAATATATATAAAAACTAATATTGGCATTAATTAATAACGAGCAGTTCAAAGTCAATATAGTTTAAGAATTATAGTATACGTAACTCTTTTTTTTATTATTAAACACAATAATTTATGTTAATTAAATTTAAAAAAACACTAGGCATTAAGCTATTAGCATTTATGAAGTCGTTGACCTCAATAATAATAATATTTTTATTTTTATTTATTTTAAATATATAGAAGCTATCTTTCCATCCGTGTCAGCATGAAAGAGAAAAAAAACTATTTTTATTTAGAAAATTACCCCGTTGTTTTGATTGATCAATGTATTTTAGTCACGTTTCTCTTGATACTTAAACAAACACTTTGTCGTGTAATTAAAATTACGTAATTGATTGTAAAAAACATTGTCTTATCTCACTCTATCGTCTGTTTATTTATGAATTTGTGAACTAAATTGCTCTGACTCTAAGTACTCTGACTATCTTAGATTTACGCGAATATTTGACATTTTAAATAAAACTATCTTAACGGATTATTTGGCGGATTTATTTTGATTTTTGATTTCCAACGTTTTCAATGCTTTACAACCATTATCATGGCTTCAGCTTTATCACGACTAACATCAGAGTCTCTCCCGTGACCATGATGAGTCAAAAACCAAAAAAGTATAAGGAGTAGTGGCCAGTATGCTAGCCACATTTCCCCACTGAATGGCAATGCCGGTTCTTTGGGTGAAAAACCAGCCAGCTCTCCTGTTACTAGTAGAGGCGATAAGACGAGGTGTTATATCTTTTAAAAAGTGTTTAGCACTTTGACTCCATTGGTCAAGGGTTTCTACAGCAAATGGTTCAAACAGACTTAATTTTGAACGAGAATCGAACTCGTTAATTCATCAGTAGTTTAGTAACAATTTATCTAATAACATGTAATATTACGTCTAATTTACATTATTCAAATTGTAAAAAGATAATACGGTCAAACGCCTTTCAAGTTTATCATATAATTTTAGCAGGCGTTATCAGTCACGTGACAAACCAATGTATAGTTAAAGTTCAACAAAACACGCGGTTAATACGGGAAGTAACCTAATCTAGACATGTAGCAAAATTGTGATGGGCTTTAGCTATAATACTTGTGATGATTAACTAGACCTTCAGTGTTTTGTATATTCATACATAGGCGCCGGAAGTGGAGTCCAAGGTAGTTCACTTGCACCCTTGTTATAGAGGAAAATATATATAAAAAGTTAAAGAAATAAAATTATATTAGTACAATCCCTATTTTAATTTAGATATCTGTGAAAAAATATAACATTTATGAGTAACTATAAATATAATTTAAAGATATTATCATGTGAAGACTCAAGAAGTAGATGCACCCCGCTGGAAATAATTCTGCCACCGCCCATGTATATTTATGTACGTATATAGTGTACTAAATGACTTACTCTCGTTTCACTCGGCTGCGTTCCTAACAGCCTATCTGTAGCCTTTGTGTTACTCCGGGTCACAATCTATTTATCAACTGAATCGCATTCAAATCTGTCCAGCCGTTTTTGCGTGAAGGAACGCATTTTTTTTATTTCTTCGTTGCAGATATGGGATATCACTGCGACAACTCTCGATCTAATGTGATTGCAGCATGTACAGTAAAGTGCTGAATCCTGCAGCTATAATATACTGCAATATTTGTTTAGGGATATACTCCATGAGTCCATAATTTCATGTAGCCCTAAAATGTGTATTTATATACGAATATTGTACGGTTGACCCGGATAACCAGCTATCACCATACCAAATTTCATCAAAATCCATCCAGTGGTTTTTCCGTGATGCGGTAACAGACAGACAGACAAAAATTCTAAAAACTATAGATACGGCCTCTGTATCGATAATAATGTCTATATCAATAACATTTTCCAAAAAAATATTTAATGTACAGATTCGGCTTAGTTACAATTTTATTATATGTATAGATTACGTCTAATGTAGCTTAAACAACGAAAATGCTCATCGAACAAAAAATCGGACCACAACTAAAGTTACCTTGAACATTGTAAAACATGTGCGTATGAATATATAATACACGTAACGTTGCGGTAAGCATAGTAAGTTTTTAAAATGTTTTTTATAAATAGCTTTGATGATGTAATGCCAAAATACCTTATATGTATGTACGTCTTTAGTCTATAACATATGATAGAATAGAAACAAAGCGAGATCTGTACATTAAATATTTTTTTTAAACAATGACTGTTACAAAATATAGATCCCAAAACGGTAATAGTTTTTTTTATCTGTTTGTCTGTTCGTCTGTATCTGTGTGCATTTCACGCAAAACATCCTGAACCAATTTTAACTAAATGTTGATTAGTGGTAACTTATTACTCGAATCAACATTAGGATACCTCTTACTGCAGGTACTACAGGAAAATCTTTCATTTCCATGGGAAAACACAATAACTAGTTTTGTCGAGTCGTCCTTAGAAATTAAACGGCCAACGCTGGCAAAACCTTAAAAGATACATCAAAACAATATTAGTGAGTGTAAGTCGCTAGTATGTATGTATATATATATAAAGTCACAGTGAGTTTTGTATCGTCTTTAATACAACCGCGACACAACGAACAGTATTATAATTGCCGACATCACTATGTTACATAGTACTTTAATGACCAATGAGCACTCAAAATATAGTACAGATTATATAATTACGACTAAGTAAACAATCTGTCGTTTACGTCTAACATATTACATACTAACGTCGGCAAAACGTTTGGTCAATTCAAATTAAATCAAATCAAAACCGTTACAGCGTGATAAAATATCAAATAATACTTTCTAAGATTTACGCAAATATTTGACATTTTAAATAAATATATTTCTAGATTTTTTCACAGATTCAAGTTGATTTTTGTTTCCCGACATTTCGAATGCTTATGCAATCATAGATGGTCAAGGAAAAAAATGCTGTAAAGCATTCGAAACGGTGTCGGGCCCAAAAATTTAAATAAATCAGCGAAAAAATCCGAAAGACTGTTTAAGAAGTAACAAATACACATATTAACTCACTTTAACATTTGGAGTAGCGTGATCTTCTATGAGGATCATTCCACACCCTTTCACTTATACTCATAAAACTATTTTCAACGTTCCTATAGTATTTGTTTCGATACTGCACTAATTAGAAACAATATTTGGTTTGAATTATATAATTAGCTAATGTATGCCATTTTTGCCACTCAATGATCTTTGATTTACAATTTTTATGATTCATACGTATTAAAATTGAATTAAGTACATAGTTCTTTTAGCAAACGAGGTCTAAGTGATAGAATGATGTTTTATTTAATCGATTGCAAGTAATATTAGAATAAATTGCTATTATTGAAGTTATGCTTATTTTGGGACGTTTGGAAAAAATTATGAGAGTCAAATTTTTACAGTGCGCGCGCGCACGGACAGCCAAAATACGACATGATGAAGTTAGCTAAAAGCGACATGATGAAATTAGCTGCATTCCTTTTACAAACAGAGTTCTGACATACGGGATGAAATATTTAACTATTTTTGTTCTGTTACACTAAAGAAATATAACTTCTTACGTGCATACATAAGTACACACACACACACACGTTTTTTTACTTATTTTGAAATCTGATTATAAGTGTAGCATATCTTACTAAATACGAGCGTATTTATAAATTATGTAATTCTTATACTTATGCTACATTACTACAAAGTTGTATCAGAATCTATTTAGTACGTTTTGTGTGAAAGAGTAACAACTAACAAAGTTCCGTCCATACTGATAATATTTGTAGGAAGTTTACCAACCTCCATCAAGTCTTTTCTATTCTACATACGTGACATTGGCACGCCTTAAAACCATCAAACAAATAATATTTGTAAGCTCTTATGGTGTGACATGACATCATGCTACCAAATAACGTACCTACCTAAGACGTTACGTAGATTTACGAGTATCATAGGTTAGAAGTTGTTCTAAACCTGTTGTAGTAAAGATAAAAGCTTATAAAAAAAGCTTTACCGATCAGCCTCTTGTTTTCGCAATTTTGACAAACTTTTAAAATTTAAGACATTTTTTTGTGTTTTGTTTTTACTGGCAGCAGAGGAAAGCTATAACAAAACACAAAAAAAATGTTTTTATATTTTAAATCTCCGACCTTTAAAACTTGACCAAACTTGCGAAAACAAGAGACTGGTTGGTAAAGCTTTTTTATGAACTTTTATCTTTTTGGCAACAGGTTCAGAACAAGTTTTAGCGAACTAGCCTATGGTACTCGTAAATCTTACGTATCGTCTTAGGTAGGCATGTTATTTGGTAACATAATGTCATGAATTTGGATTTTGATCCTGACTAAAGCAAAAGAGGGAGAATATTTTGCTATTCTAAATGCCATAATTTATATATGTAGGTATGTATGAATATGTTTATGTATCGCTGTCAAGCAGAAAGGGCTGGACGGATTTTAATATAAAATTGGTTTACAAAAAAAATAAAAACCGACTTCAAAAAAAGGAATACCAAAAATTAAAAAAAATCTGTAAGTGAAATGAATCATCTCCTATTTTCTACACTTAGGGATAGATTTTTTTCAAATTTAAATGGGTCTAACTTTGATTTTGACCCTATCCAATAAAAAAAGAATCATCCAAATCGGACTATACGGTAAAAAGTTATACGTTGTCAAACATAAAAAAAATATTATTATGTATAAATATAATTATCGAATTGAGAACCTCCTTTTTTCGTCATTTAAAAATTTGGATGAGCCCGAACATTTGCTATAAATACTTTTAAGGCAATACATAATATGTAAATACACACTGTTACTAAGCGCTTCTTATCATTTACATTCTATCTAAAACGATTGATAGTATAAAATAATTTAAGCAGTGGCAAAATGTTTTATCAACACGTTTTTTTATGATTTCAAATCTCGTTTTGAGCACAGAAAACAAGATATTTACAAATAAAACAATTTCCGTGACCTCTGATAACTTGGGAAGCGGAGATTCTGAGATTTTTGGACTAACCTATTGATGACAAAATAAAAATATATACAAGTTTATAGTTTACTAGCGACTCACCCTCGCTTCGCTTCGTCCCTAGGTTGATTCCCTATACAAACTTTCATCCCCATTTTCACCCCCTTAAGGGATGATTTCCGGGATAAAAAGTATTCTAAGTCCTTTCCTGGGTTTCAAACTATCTTCTTACCAAATTTCATCTAAATCGGTTTTGTAGATCCAGAGATTAACCCCTACAACGTCACAAACTCACAATCTCACAAACTCACAAACTTTACCTCTTTATAATATTAGTATAGACTACTGGCTTAAATTTGCTTCGCTTGAATATTTCCCTATGTACCTAAATCTAGCCAAATTAAATAAAGGAGTATTTTTGTTACTCCAAGTTATAATCGATCTGGGTGATTTAAAGTTTGTAGATGTTTCAATATGAACAAACATACACATTACACACATTACTTCTATCGTATAAATGATAGTTGTCCATATTAGGTTTAGTTACGTTTTTAATATTTTTTTCTTATGTTATTATTTATTTACAGATGTTACGGTACGCCATATTAGCGGTACTACACTTGGTGTTGATGGCCTCCTGCACCGACGTGGACTCTGACAAGGAACTGGTCATGGCTTTTGTGGTGAGCTTATATCATACTAGTATCAACCTACCCTGAGTTTGCTTAGATAACAAGTGATATACCTATACATATGATGATGATGTTCTCCTAGCCGATTCCGGCCACGGCGACCAATCTCATTAAGACTAGCCAACTGCGCAGGAGATATTATAGTGCACAAGTGTACGCGCAGACACAGGTGCACTCTCTATTCCTGTCACTCTCATACTCCGGTGGGACGACTGCTCGACACGACCAGTGAGATTTAAGGCGCAGGACCGACAGCTTTACGTGCTCTCCGAGGCACGGGGGTGAAACACCGCCAACTTCCCAACTCCGGGCTGTTACTGAGACTCACTATACAGAAAGACTCAATAACTAAACTTGGCCCGACCCGGGACTCAAACCCAGGACCTCCGAGTGTGCAGCCGTACATGCTAGCCACTACACCACCGAGGCAACCTAACCTAACCTAACCTACACATATATACATATGAATGCAGTGGTAGCCGGGTGGTAACGCGCTCGCTTGAGAATCCGTGTGAAATGGGTTCAAATCCCAGGTCTCGCAACTCTGATATTTTCATGTGCGAATCATTTGCAAACATCGCTATAATAAATATTTTGATTGACTTAGAAATATATTCTATAGATATATTACTCAAAAGTTGAGTAAATCTTTGGAAATCTTAATTATCATTTTTCAGGTCAACACACAAGGTCATAAGACCGGTATTTTAAGTAAATTTATTATATTATTATGAGCTCTTCTTATTAATAAAATATATGATAATCTATAAATAAATAAATATGTTGGGACGCTAACACACAGCACCATCTAGTTCCATGGTGGTGTATGGCCTGTTTTATGGATACCAGATAGTTGATACACTACACATACATATATAACTTTAAATAAATACATATTTCTAATATAAACACCCATGATTGGAGTACAAACATTGGTGCTCATCACACAAATGAATGTCCCCAGCGGAACTCGACCACGCGACCGCTGGCATAGCAAGTAAAGTCACTACAAACTAAGCCAAACGTGTCGTCATATCTAATTACCACGTTATCTATCAAATTACAAATTTTGTTTAAAATCTTTTGAGATTATCTGCATGCATAATGGTATCCTTTAATTTTATAGGTAAATAGACATGGTGAGAGGTCACCAGATGCAGATGAATTGTCTCTGTCCGATCAAAAAGAAAAACTCAAGAATCTAACATATATTGAAGGACTCGAAGGACTCACAAATGTAAGCAATCTTTCTTGTCTTTCTATCTAGCTATTGGTGGTGTTTAGATTTGCCTAGTTTCCGTTTTTTAGGGTTCCGTACCTCAAAAGGAAAAAAAAACCTTATAAGATCACTTCGTTGTCCATCTGTATGTCTGTCAAGGTCCTTTTTCTCAGAACATGTGGAGGATTTAAATAAAACTATCTTTTCGGATTTTGTCGCGGATTTATTTGTATTTTTTTTTTTGTATTTTTGTTTCCAGACGTTTCGAATGCTTTACAGCAATCATGGTCACGGGAGAGACTGAGGTGTTAGATGTCTCTAAGGTATTATATAGTTGTTACAGACAGCCTACCCACAATTAACAAAATGAATTCAAAAAATTGAAAAATGGCACTAAAGTACCTTACAGTATTTTAACTTTTAACTTTAAACATTTTTATATAATTTTAATTAGCTTTATAATTGAATATAGAATATTATTTATTTAATTTGAGCTGTTATTATTATAATTATTACAAGATTAAAAATATTATTAATTATTAATCTATATTTTTAGTGTTGACATTATTATATTTATAACCATAAAGAAAAAATCATAATATATTAATTATTTAAGCCACAATTGATCTATGTGTAATTTGAAAAAGTTAAGATTAATTAAAAATAATAATTTTAATTTAAATTTGCTATTATTTAAAAAACAAATTATTAAGCAACATATTACTACATACATTTACAAATGAAAAAGTGAAAAAAGTTTAGTGCCATTTTTCAATTTTTTGAATTCATTTTGTTAATTGTGGGTAGGCTGTCTGTAACAACTATATAATACCTTAGAGACATCTAACACCTCAGTCTCTACCGTGACCATGATTGCTGTAAAGCATTCGAAACGTCGGGAAACAAAAAAAAAATACAAATAAATCCGCGACAAAATCCGAAAAGATAGTTTTATTTAAAATGTCAAATATTCGCATAAATCTAAGAAAGTAACATGTGGAGGTATCAAGTTGAAATTAATATCAAAGATTCAGATCTGCAATCCCTTGGAGCTGTGAAAAAATCAAATTTCTAAGTTAACACAATCAAAAGATACATGCTGCATATTTTGACACTTGCAAGGATATCAGATTCTATAGGGTACTTCCCGTTCACTTACTTATAATCATAGAAATTCGACAAGAAACAATATCTTACAGCACAAGTAAAGGAAAAAATCCGAAAATCACAAATTTGTAGTAACATCACAACAAAATATTGTGATTATACTTATTTTTAATGTTTGATTCTATGGCAGTCCTCGGTCTACGAGTCAGACACGCACTTATTCGATTTTTGGAATTAATTACAATACCTTACAGTCTAATTACTTTATCTACATATATTGACGACAATTTGATTTTTACTTTTATAAACATTATCGACTACTTTACATATTATGAATGTTTGTATGTGTGTATATTTGTTACTTCTTCAGGCCTGAGAGGATTTGAGTTTACACAGACTGATCTAGAGAGTGGAGTAGCAAATATGTTAATGACTTAGAGTTAGAGACGCACCGAATGAAGCGAGAGTATTTTGCTAATACACTATATTTATTTATTTTTATTTCATTTATATAGTAACTATTTATACATTAAGTATGTTGTAAATGGCGGTCATGAACGAATTAGAGACTGGACCTGACATAAAATACAAATGTATGAAAACTAGTTCAACCAAAAGACGCATAACGCACACAAAGATTTTATTACATTATTATAAACACTGATACACAATACAATATTTCTAGTGCTTGAACGTAATCGATAAAATACATATATCGATGAACCAATGAATGACATTTTAGACATTGGTTAGCATAGTCATCATATTTTACGTCTTTTAATTTAAAATGTCTGTCTTTATTATAATAAATTAAAATAAATGAATTAAAGAGGCAATAATAATGTGTCAAATAATAATTATTTTTTAATTTGATTTATATAAATACGATGGCATTGATGGCAACATTCTGTTGGCCTATAATAATGTTAATGAACAAATGAATATCGGGTATATATTCCATTAATATATAATAAATATTATTTTGTAAAGATTAAAAAAAATATTAAGCTAATTTAATTAAATAAAGTGATTTTGTTGATTCTGTTATTGAACTATTTTAATTGGCAATTGATTGTCTCGGGTAGTTATAAAAATGTGACACTGTCCTACTATTGCTCAGTTCTTAATAAACATTTGTGAAATTAGGAAAAAGAAAAAGAGATTGCAAATTAAAGTGAGTGTTGGATCTTGAAAGTAAAATAATTAGTGCAAGTGGTAAAGTGTTTTATTACAAATCGCCAACCCAGAAGTTTAGTGCTAAAACATTATTGTTTGATTTTGTGTAATTTATGTGTTGAAATAAAATGATCTTTATTATTATTACAATGGAATAATATTCCAAAGTATATAAATGTGGAATAAAATAAAATAAAAAATTAAGTACACATACTAATTATAATTTTTGCATTTATATTTTTATTTGATTTAGAAAATATTTTTATAAATTTATTGTCATCAGATTGTAGGATACTGTGGTAAAAGTATTTTATGTTATTGTACTGTACAAATAACACAATTCGTTTAGTAATTTCGTCAAATATCGATATATTTTTCGACATTGTCAAGCACTAGTCGATGTCAAATGGACTCACTCGACAGTTTAGTCATTTGTTCTGAATGGTATAATCCAGGGATTTTATGATGGTTGTCAGATGTCAACAATACATAGAAATATCGACTATATTTAACATAGTTGGATAATATGACATTTTATTTTACATTTAATTAAATTGTGTGATAAATAACAATAAATGTAATAAAATAATGTATTTACAAGTGAAAAGAAATACTGCTGCTTCCGCCGTTATAGTTTTTACATCATTTAACAGAACATTTAGTAATTTTTGGGAGATGTTTTGTTGACAAATAAGTGCTTGAGACTGACGCAAAAAACAAACGACCAAGCCTAAAATCTCCTGGTTACTGAGAAGATCGATAAAGGTACGTCCGCTTATATGTCTAGTCCAGTGGTTAATTCGTTCATGATGGCGGTCTAAGTTATGTAGTCTGACTTTTTGGTATAGATTCTTCTCATAATTCAAATTCAAATTCCATAAAATAAAGAGAATATTTGGCTCGTTTTATCTTCTTTACCGCAATAACCTTTTAAATGGAAAACGCAGTATTAGTTCATTAAAAACATCTATCTACATAGCTTTCTCATACATTTAAATATGGATGTGAACTATATTAATGACCCGATTTGAATAAAAAAGTTTGTTTGTCCGTCATTTTACTTGTAAATATCTAAACGAGTTTTAAATAAGCTTTTAAAGAAAAATGGTTAAGTTTTTGAATTGTATGGTTTAGCTTGATAGAAAGAAGGCAACATAATGTTGTTTTTTTTTATTTGATTAGGAATCAAGTTAGCTATACAGAGTGTAGACAATTCCAATATATTTTTTAATTATTTAATTTAAAAAATCATGTAAACAGTTTATACAGAAACATTATAAAATAAACTAATGAATCATTATATACAGAAAAAATGGCCTTGTATCGAATCGCTGGTTCAAGTCAAGGATTAATTAATTATTTAACGTTTTTGATAACACTGAACTGGATTTATCGTATTGAATATCTATAAATTTAAAACTAGATTTAAACCACGATTTTGCTCGAATAAAATGTTTTATTAGTACTAAATAATAAGTGTCTTATGCCCGATTTCACCAATGTCACCTAAGTTTAAGGGATCCCCTAAGCATGGTTAGGGGGCTGTTAGGGGACAGTTTCTGTTTCTCCGAGAGTTAAGGGTCACCTAAATATTAAAAGGCCCCCTAAATTTAGGTGTTCGAAATATGGGCTTAAGGACAATCGTAAAACGAAATTTAATTTTGGGCCAGTTTAGGGGACTTTTAAGCTAGGGATCCCATACGTAGGTGGTAGCTTATGGGTTGTTGGTGAAATCGGGCATTACTCTTTTTCTTTCTGTTCTTTCTCTTTTTAACCGACTTCGAAAACTATCAGTAAGGGTAC
Source organism: Brenthis daphne (assembly GCA_947093115.1). NCBI lineage: Eukaryota > Metazoa > Arthropoda > Insecta > Lepidoptera > Nymphalidae > Brenthis > Brenthis daphne. The sequence continues at coordinate 14,240,277 of OX352482.1, read as the reverse complement.
TCAATATCTCAGTATTTTTTTTGAATATGTATCCACGTCAATTATTATGAATCGATTTTTTTTCTTTTTCTTTTATAAAAAAATACACCGTATATAAATTTAAAAAAATCTTCTTCTATGAGTGTAGCTACTAATCATTTTATAATGAAAAAAACAGTTACTTCTATTTTATTACAAATCATACAGTTCTTTAAATCTAAATGGTTTATAGATGGACAAACTTATTGAGGCTTATATATATTTTATGGAATTCTTTTAGATACCTCTCTCTGGTAACCTATGCTATATATGTACATGGATATATAGCATATGGATGGATCTATGAGTACAAACGTCGATGATCTATTAAAATGATATTAGCCGTCCATTTTTATTATACTTAATTAACGTAATGTGTTTTAGATAAGATAACTGATAACAATTCTGCTAATAGGTGCCTTTTTTATCTCCTGATGCTGCGTTATCTTTATTTTTCTATACTAGTTGTCACCTGCGATTCCGCTCGCGTACGTAGTAAGTACTAGTATGGTAAAAAAAACGTATAGCTTCCTATTAGTAAAATAATCTTCAGAAAAGGTTCATACGGTCTTAGAAATTATCATACTCTATGATAAACATATTAAAAATTGCCTGTTTATAATAGAGGAACTTAATCAAATATTTCATTGTGGATAAGAACATTAATAAATATTCAGTGACTTCTTCAAGAGCCTCCGTGGCGCAATCGGCTAGCGCGTTCGGCTGTTAACCGAAAGGTTGGTGGTTCGAGCCCACCCGGGGGCGATACATTTTACTTCTGATTTAATTAAATAGGAATTTAGTTAGCAATACCTTATTACCACAGTATAGATATGGAGTCTGTTGGACACTTGTAAAAAAACATACATACAGGTAAACATAGAAACAAAAAAAACATATAACAACCTCCTCCTTTTTGAAAATTGATAAATAATCTGTATAATCTGTATATAAATATAAAAATGTGAAAGTTTGTGAGTTCGGCTGAACGGATCTGGGTGTTTGGAACAGAGATAGATTATAGTCTAGACTAGCACATAGGCTACTTTTTATCCCGGAAAAATATACGATTCCCGAGGGATAGATTTTTTTTTCTAGAGGCGAACCCGAGCGAAGCGAGGGTAAGCCGCTAGTCAAAAAATAAAATAATGGCATGACAACGTTTTTTCTTAAGAGATACTGAAATTATGAGTCTTTAAAATATTGACAATATTATATATTATAGATATGATTGAATACTATACAATCTTGATACAAAGTAACAAGTTTCCTTAAAACCAACATTTTTAGCTCCATCTTCTAACAAAATTTTACAATTTTGGAGATTATCCATAACGTCGTCTAACCTAACGAATCCTATCTAAATATTAGGCGACACAAATTGGGAGGTGGTATAAACTAATAAACTTGCGTTTTCAGACGGGCAAGCGTCGGGCTTTTCAACTTGGTAAATTCATTCGTCAAAGGTACGGATCTAAAGGGTTCGGGCTGTTATCAGATATATACTTTCATGAGGAGATAGCATTGCGAAGCACTGATAAGGAGAGGACTAAGATGACAGCTCAAATGGCCATGGCCGCTTTATATCCGCCAACAAGCGAGCAACAGTGGGATGAATTTTTGGGCAAGTTGTGGCAACCAGTTCCATACACCGCTGTACCACTGTCTGAAGATTACGTAAGTTTTTAATAAATTTTTTAGAACTTTTTAAGGACTTACGAGCTTATTCTTACTTTAAGGGAAAAAGTGTGAGTAACTCACTTTTTTCCTTGAAATAAAAATATCTTCTATTACTTATTTCGATCTCTGATATCCACTATTATGGCTACGTGTTGAATTGCATTACTAAACCATGATATTTTCCCCAAAACAAATAACATTACATAAACAAACAGTACTGAAATTTAAAAAAATGTAGTTTTTCTAATTGTCGTAAATTTAATATTTTCTTAGATATACGCGAATATTTGACATTTAAATTAAATTACCTTTTCGGATTATTTCGCGGATTTATTTTGATTTTTGGTTCCCGACGTTTCGAATGCTTTACAGCGCACGTGGTCACGAAAAAGACTAAGGTTTAGAAGGTTCAAAGGCATTATATAGTTGTTACAGACCGCCTACCAAAATAAAAAAAATGAATTCAAAAAATACAAAAATAGCACCAAAGTAATTAATTTTAAATATTTTTATAAATTAATATGAAATATTGTTTATTTAATATTAGCAATTATTATTATTATTATTACAATTTTTTAGAAAACTTTATTAATTATTAATCTTATTTAGTGTTGCCATTATTACGAAAATTCTTTTTCTAGACATATTATAAAGTTGCTGTTTGTTAATGTAAGCCTACCAATTCAATGTTTATAACAAAGTTTTTTCAAAAGTAAATTTACTTTTTAAAAAACAATCTCGCTTTTAAGAAAAAAACGCTTTAAATATTAACTAGTTTAACAATACAATGATTTCGTCATAAAAAATCAAGTTAAACTAAATTTTGTTTTTGTTGATTACAAGTACTTTTGAATCATCAATTTTTACATTTAAATAGAAAGTCTGTAAGAAAGCTACCACTTATATTATAGCCATTACAGTATATTATAGTCAGAAAACAGTCAAAAAAACTTGATAAAAAAAAGCTTATAAGCATAAAAACATTGGAAAAAGCAAATAACGTAAAAATAAAAGTTGCTTTAGTTACATCTTCTTTTTGAACAAATATAAATCTCTCCGTAATAAATGTAGGAGATTCGCAAGATTTAAGCTTTAAATGCTATAGTTGTAATTAAAAGCTCCGTTGAACAGCTTTTAACCTTTATTACATACACGTACTAAAATCACAGTACTTGTAAGTTTGCTATTTCTGAAGCACGTAACAAGTTACAAGTTCACCAGTTACGCTACTTGCGACAGTGTTTTCTGAAAAGTTCCTTAGAATTCGTAGCAACAAGTTGATTTAACCTTTAGATACCAATTATCCTTAACTTACGACTTTTATTTGTTTAGATTTCGTTAAAAATTGTTCAGATTTCTGGATTTTGCTTAGGTTTCATTAGAATTGTTGGAAAATAGCGGGTAAAATAAAACAGCGACACAATCCTAAAAGATAGTTTTATTTAAAATGTCAAATATTCGCGTAAATCTAAGTAAATATTAAGCGGTAATTATGTTAAAAATATTTCGTACATGAAAATTTCAAAGGCCGGAATGGTACGAACCGCTTTCCTTCGCGTGATTTTCTAAGCTAGTGCGTTACAAATGGGCTGGCTTGAGCAAAGCAAAAAGTAAAGAAATATTAAAATGATATAAAGTTATAAAAAGTACTATATTATGATCAATATATATTATACTATAATTTTGGCAAAAAGTTTTTTGTTTGTCAATCAAGCTATAGGTTATTTGATAAGAATGACAAACTAACAAACATCAATAATACAAATATATTTTTTCACAATTCCAGCTACGCTATTACTCTAATTGCAAACGCTTCCGGGATTTGATCACGAAAGCTAAAGCAGAAGCTATTAAAGGGGAGTTCCAACAGTACCAAGACTTGGTGACACTGGTCAAGAAGGAAACGGGGAGGGACTTCAATGAAGATCCACTTTTGTTTCAAACACTGTTCGACTTGTTTAGAAGTGAGGTAAGTTGACTTAATATTAAAATATTCATCTCACTTACTTTAATTACGATGACCTTACAGAGATCTTACTGAGACTAACGATTTGCACGAGATTCTTTAGATTGATATAACTTTTCTTTTTGTAAATCACAAAGAGAAAAAAATCTATAAATCATTGTTTTGGGTTTATTGCGTTAATAAAGTCACCACATAATAGTTTTTCTCGACTATCTTCCATATACAGACAGTGATCAGTTGTAATTTTATTATATGTACAGATATATATTTATGCTACATGTTCGATGGACGATAATTCGAAACGATGGGAGATAGATAAACTAGGCAGAAAAATCATTAGCTATGTGTACATGGTTGGGCCATGCTAGTCATGATTACTTATGTAATTTATACATATAATAAAATTCTCAGTCGAATCTGTACATTAAATATTATCATCATTACAAAGGCCGAATCTATAGTTTTTAGATTTTTTGTCTGTCTGTCTGTTTGTGACCGCGTCACGAGAAAATAACTGGACAGACTTTGATGAAATTTGGTATGATGATAGCTGATTATCCGGGTCAACATATAGAATACTTTTTATTGCGGGAAAATATATCATCTCTGAGAAAGCTGTACTAAACGTTAAAACGTAACCGTAGGGACGAAACCGAGTAGAGCGAGGGTGAGTCTCTAGCGGCTAGTCTATACCTAATATATTAATACAACATAACAAGTTATCTGAAAATCAATTATTAATTCCATTTTGTCGTAAACTACAAATAAACCACTTAAAATGTTAATGAATGTAAACTGGAGTTCATACTATAGTTGACCGAGGGTTTAATTAAAGCTTCAGAGTTATTGTGATGCTATACAAATGCTGGTAATTTGCCCACTCTAAATACTCAATCTTATACATAATTACATTTAATTATTAATTAATTCATCTTCTGCAAGAATGGATATATTTTCTTGCTTTTCTAGATAATAACTCTTTTATGAATTTCCGTGAAATTTTCTACTGATAGTAAATTATTTGGTTAATTCAACGTCTGTGTACATTAAACGAATACAAAATATGTACGTACACCTATACATATAATAAAAATGTAACTGAGTCGAATCTGTACATTCATTTTTTTTTTTGGAAAATCTTATTGAAATAGTCATTATTATCGATACAGAGGCCGAATCTCTATAGATTCTAAGAATTTTTGTCTGTCTGTATGTCTGTCTGTCTGTCTGTCTGGGAACGCATCCAGGTTGAGTCGCTAGTATGTAATAAATGTTACTTTGTTTGGAAAAAAAGGATCATTCTATTATAATAATAATAAATAAATATCTATTCTTAACAAGGTAATATTTATTTGTCCATTAATATGTCTTTCTGTCTGTGTGTCTGTCTATCTGTTTGTTTAAGCGTCATTCAAAATCAGCTAAGCGAATTTGAATGGAAGTTCTTAAGTCTATAGTTTTTATCACTTAAGTTAAACGTAAAATGATATGAAATAAATTTAAGCTTCTCTTTATACAATCTCGAAAATGAGATCATGTTTGTTGTTTTTTTTTTTATTATTTGTTCCCTCCACGTTCATATTATTTTTATATTTAACTTAATTCTTCCTGTGTTTATTTACTCTACAGTAAATTACAGTATGAAAAAAGTACAAAAATTAAATTAAATACGATTAAAGTATGTATTAATAGCACTAAATAAAAATGCCCAAAAACTGACTTTTGAACTACGAGTACGTATAGGCAGAAGATACTTATAATTTTTTATTATGTTTTTCACAGACAAGCCTTGGTCTAGATATTCCAGAGTGGGCAAAACCCCTGATGCCTAAACTGGGTGAAGCTGCCCGACTCGCTTACAGACTGTACTTCAGAAATAACGAAATGAAGAAAATTGGAGGCGGTTAGTATATGTATATCTTGTTATTCATTCTACTTACTTGCTGTGCTATCGGTCGAGAGTTTGAGTCCCGCTGGGACCATGCATTTGTGTGAATAACACGAATGTTTGTACTCCAGTCATGGGTGTCTATATTTATAATATGTATGTATTTAAAGTTATATATGTGTAGTGTATCAACTATCTGGTATCCATAACACAAACCTCGTAGCTTACCATGGAACTAGATGGTGCTGTGTCTTAATGTCCCAACATATTTACCTATCATCTACCTTATTAGATTTCCCAGACACAGAATGTCGTGTTCAATCAGATCCTTTTTCTAAGCCGCAGGTATGATAAAAAAACGAGTGTATTTCTAAAATACGACACAAGATTGAGATAATATATTAGAGACATTTCTCTTTATTATCAAGAGAAAGTGCGGTTATCCGTCTCTTACCATATATCCTTAGTCGAAATAAATTAATTTGAATTGAAGTAATTGAACGTCCTTGTATACTCGTAAGTGCTGTTTGAGAGACCCAAAAATGTTTACTTTTAGGATAAATAAGATTTGATAGTCTATTCTTAACTTAGGTTAGTTAGTTGTGAGGATGTATGGATGTCTGGATGTATGGATGTTTGTTATTCTTTCACGCAAAAACGACTGAATGGATTTTAATCAAACTTTGCAATAATATAGCCCTTATAACAAAATAACACATATGTACTTTTTATCCCGGAAATCTGTACGGTTCCCGTAGGATAGATTACTTTTTGTTTTTCTAGAGGCAAACCCGAGTGAAGCGAGGGTGAGCCACTAGTAATATTATAAACCCAAGAATAACTTTGTTTTTTCTTTGTTTGAATACTTTAATCTGTGGCACTCGCAATATGTAAAACTTGAAAATTCCTTTTTTTTTGTTTTTAACGTATATTTGGTAAGTAGCCGAGATAAATTATTGCGAATTGCGAACAAAATTTATCCAATATTATTTACGAAAATAAATTGCCGACCGAATATATAACTTTCTAATTGAAAGTTGAATAAAGAAAGGAAAATAATAAGACAGGTTTCACATAATTGTAAAATTTTCTCGCTAACAGGGTTTTTTTACATATATTTAGATTCATGTATACGAAGTCCTGGGTATCGCATATCATATAAATAAGCTTTACGAGACTCAGATTATTTTTCTTCCAAAAATTTTTACTGCATAGTATAGAGTTTATAGAGATTTAGACAAATTAGACATAAAAGATGGCGGGATGAGATGGTCTCCTTCGAGACTGGTCTATTCTGGCGAAAGATAGCGAGCAGTAGACGAAGAGTAGGAAGGTTTGTGCCCTGCTGTGGAACGCCATAGGGTTATAATATAATAATAATAAGTTTATAGTAACAATTCCATGAAAAATAGAGTCAGTCACTACATAGTTGCTAATATATTTGACAAAGATTATTCTTGTATTTATTCTTTAAGAATCTGTTAAAATCCACTAATTTAATATAATTTATATGTTTAATAGCTAACAAGATTTGAATACAACTTGCGTAAATAATGCAAAATTTTATTCGAACATAGCTTTAAAATGAATGAATGCAGTGCACGATGCAATGAAAATTCGTATCTCGTTTCAACTCATGATGTGAAAGTTTCTAAATAGAGTAAATTTCTGACTAATTTTGTCTGAGTAATGATTAAACAACTATTTAACATAATATTTATTATACAGTTTATTCATAATAAGATATTATAATTAAATATGCGAGAATTCCAAAAATTATATTTTTTTATATAAACAAAACAACTTGTTATATATTTGTAAAAAAATCTAGTATTTATTTCTTTCTATACAAAAAACAAACCTTCCAAACAAATATTTACACACCCTAATCAAACATCACTTTAAAAGTAAGTAATTCCCCAATCGAAGAGTCCCGAATAATTTATATGAGACGATTTATTTATAAATTAATAAAAATCGATTAACCATTAACGAAGTTATCGAGTAATACAAAATGTTCAAGGACTCTCGAAATAAATGGTTTTAATTATAATTAGAGAGAAGAATAAATAGCCATGACATTTTTATGAGATTTTTTTAGCGGGCAAAATGAGTGACAGAAAAATTTTATATTTTTTATTATTTGGATGTAATAACTTGTACTCTTTTAAAGTTGACGTGAGATTTTCAATTATGTTCCTTCGGCTTAAATGAGATTTTAGTGCCCCCTCTCGCATTTTAAGCTCACGTAGTTAATGGAGGCCCTCTCAGGTGTTTCACTACAAAGGCTACTGTTTTACCACATCATAGTCTATCAGTTCACTAAACATACAAACCCGTTCAGCCTTTATAAGATGAAGAAGAAACAAACATACATATTACACACATACAAATTTTCATATTTTATATAGTATTCCAAGGCAGTGGTAGCCCAGTGGTAACGCGCTCGCTCGGGAAACCGAGTGAAGCGGGTTCAAATCCCAAGTCTCGCACCTCTGATATTTTCATGTGCGAATCATTTCTAACATGATTACCTCTTGCCTTACGGTGAAGGAAAACATCGTGAGGAAACCTGTATGTCTGAGAGAACTTAGCAAGTTTTCGAAAGACATGTGAAGTCCGCCAACCCGCACTTGACCAGCGTGGTGGACTATGGCCTGATCCCCCTCGTATTAAAGGGAGGCCCGTGCCCAGCAGTGGGACGTTAAAAACGGCTGAATACATACATACATAAAGTATTCCAGTATAATATGTATTTAATAACGATTTAAATATCTTCTTTTGTTATTAATGTAATTTAATCCTTTTGTAATAAATATAATTTTACGCTTCATCGCTATGAATCTGATACGATGTATATTGTAAACCTTTTTCGTTATTATCATACAAGCTTCCGCACTTTGCCAGATCGAAGCACTGAGCTTAACCTGGAGCTTTCGAATAAGCGTAATTAATACAATTCATAAGTCAGTGATTGCCAATTAGATAGAGTGGGGTTACTAATTTATTTAATTATATGGGAATTATTATGTTCTAACCAAATGAAAAATATTGCATTTTCCTGTAAATCTGATCAATGGATGTTTTATAAATTTATCTTTTATTTTTAAATAATATTTGATTTGTAATATAACTTGTTAAGTTCGTACACTTATTATATTTTTTTTCTATGTTTATCTCACCCAAAGCCAAGTGCGCAGAAAATATTACATATAGTGCACAAGTATGCGCAAAAACACATTTTTTTCCTTTCACTTTCAAGCTTTGACAGACAATTCGTTACGATGGATATGTTATCTGTACATAATGATTTTTTTAAATTTATTTATTTAATAAGTTTTGCTAATTGTTACATGTCATACAAAAATCATTTTAATTACATCAATAATAGCGCACAAATATGCTCAACCGCTAAAAAGCACAACTTGTCCGGTTTCACAATTAATAGGACTAATTAGTAATAAATAAATATGTTAAGACATTAACACACAGCACCATCTAGGTACACGGTAAGCTACGAGGCTTGTGTTATGGATACCAGATAGTTGATACACTACACATATATAACTTTAAATACATACAAACCACCCATGATGGAGTACAAACATTCGTGCTCATCACACAAATGAATGCCCCCAGCGGGACTCGAGTCTCGAACCCGCGACCGCTGGCATAGCTTGTAGGGTCACTACAAACTGAGCCAAACGTGTCGTCGCTAATAAAATACTAAAAAACAAAGTTGTGAAAATTATAGATTAAACATTATAATAATTTTGATGTTCATTTCTTTTTCAGGAGTCATTCTAAATGACTTTGTTAATGCCGCTACAGATATTGCGGCAGGTAAAAAAGTAAAGAAACCTTTCCGTATGTACTCGGCGCACGATTTCAACCTTGGTGCCCTGATGGAGGTGACCAAGGTCATCAGGCATGAACAGAGTATACCTGAGTACGGGTCTCTGTTTGGTATTGAACTGTACAAATCAAAGAGCACAGGAGAGTTGAGTGTCATGGTGAGTTATATACTATGATTATTGAGGGTAGATGGAGAGAATATAATATTGTGTTGTTGTTGTCAGCCCTTGTTAACGTCCCACTGCTGGGCACGGGCCTCCCTTCAATACGATAGGGATCAGGCAATAGTCCAGAGGGAATGAAACTCAGTCTTTTTAACCGACTTTAAAAGGGAGAATCAAATTGGTTGTACATACGTTTTTTGTATGATGTGTCTATGCTACATGATATGTTTGCCACTTGTGATTACATTTGTCATGATTATTCGTTCCGCATCACAGAAAAACCACTGGAGGAATTTTGATGAAATTTGTTATGATGATAGCTGGTTATTCGGGTCAACATATAGGATACTTTTTACCGCGCGAAAATGTCTCATTTCTGAGAAAAAGTACAAAAACTGCAATGTAAGAGTATACTAAGTATAGTATTATATGATCTGTGCTAATATGTAAAACCTTAGAACTTGGTTTTTGGTCATCTGAACGCGGGCGGAGCCGCGGGCAATGCTAGTATTATATATAAATTTGTTTTGTGTATTTCGGAAACAGTTCTAACGATTTGAATCAAATTTTGTATTGAAATATAGTTTTGTTTTTGAAGTTTATCTAAATCGGTGTCTTTTCTGAATAAAAACGCAATTTTTATGTAATTAATAACTACATGACGGTTAAAATTGCTCTTAATGCCTATTTGAATAAAGTACATCTTAATTATAAGCTCTGCATTGTCAGATGTATAAATTTGGCCTATTTAGGCCATGCTATTTTTTCTAGACTTTGGCTAAAATTATCAGATAAAAGAAGAACGAGTGTCCTGCTTAGAGTGTGTAGTGTAGCAATAGATTTCTAATTTCTATTCTTATTTAGAAAGTAATACGGTGTAAATTCATTTGTAAAATCTGCGTGAGTGCAAAATCACGTATCGTGGGAAGTTTTACTTGGAATAAACTATCAATATGCCTGAGATATGTTACAAAGTAAAAGGACAAAATGAAGATATAAATTGAAATATTTGAATCTTTTATGACATAGAGTAATAAAATAGAACGGGTCAGTATATAGTGTATCATAACAGTAAAGTTTAAGACTCTGTTTGTCCGTCAACGAAACGGATTTTAAAAGTTCTATTCTTGCAAGACTATTTTCAAAACTAAATATAAAAGTTTATTGTTTCATAGTGATTTGTACTAAATGGTTAAATCTTTTGGAATGCAATAGAGGAAATGGGTTCCCATGGGATTAGAGTATTGACGAAGTATGGCTAAGCAGAATTTTAACGAGTTTTTATTGGCAGGTAGAGGTACATACATGGTAAAATTGCCATAGGCGTTTTGTAACCGTGGACGACAGCTAGTGAAAAATACCAATTAGCTAGCATCATCTAGAAACCGAACGCCGACTTTAAGCTTATTAGTGAGATATGGCATTATGCCACGATTTACGATTTAATAGTATTTTTCATGTTGTAAATATGATATTTGGAGTATTTTTACTTACATTTATGAATTCACGATATTGCGGAACTATTAGAAGCGCCAGGATCACGGATATACTCAATATATTGAGAATACTCAGTCTACTAAATATACTAATTCTACTGAAAACTTCATAAAGTAATTGATAACTATGAAAGCTCAAAGGTAGTTCCCGAAAAGCCAATCTCAAAGATTTTGTAAACACCGCAACTCAAGTGTGTGCGGACAATTCGTTCTAATCTTAGCGCTCGTCCCTTGCTAACTGCAGTTTATTTAAACATTTGGCTCTTGAGAGTGAGTTTACATTTACTTTTTGATAGAAAAATAAGTTTTTTTTTTATTTTAAATTAAACTATATTTTAGGATTTATTTTTAACCGACTTTCAAGAAGGAGGAGGTTCTCAATTCGTCGGAATCTTTTTTTAATGTATGTTCACCGATTACTTGAAGACGCTTAACCGATTTGGATTTTTTTTTGTTTTAAAGGGTATACTTCCCAAATGGTCCCGTATAAATTTTATCGAAATCGGTCCAGCAGTTATTCCTAATCAGATATTTTCGAAGTCGGTGCGGATTTATTTTGATTCCCGACGCTTAGAATGCTTTACAGCAATCATTGTCACAGGATAAAGTCTCTCCCGAGAATATAACTCTGTTGGTACTTTTACGCACATGGCTGTTTTTTGCATAGCTGGGTCCAATTAATAAAACCGAGAAAAAACTAAATGGAATTAGGTTTTTCAATCAATTAGGTTTTAGGTTAGGTTTAGGTCTGGCTTCTACGAGTATAGTCGGTGAGTCAACACATGTAGTAGTACAGTGGTATGGGTTAATTTTCCCAACGATTAAAAAAATAAAGGCTTTCAATCAGTATTAAATTACAAATATTTGTCAAATTTAACGCAATTACTAAACTTTGCTGATGTCTCAGACGGAGTCCGCCAAAATAAATGTTACAATCTATCAATGTAATTTACTGTTTATGCTATTCTTGATTTCTTTAAAGAATAAGTTAAACAAAAGTAATACTATGTTCTTTTAAGTTTTTGAATGATTATTTTTATTCCCTTTGAAAGAGAGCTGGTATATTAACTTATTTAATTTTTTTTTCTTATTATAATAAGACCCGTTAGCTGTTTTTATTCATTAACATTTATTTATTCATCACTCATTTTATACATTATCATTTGTATACTATTTTAAAACATTTCACGTTTAGTTATAACATTAATAATGATATATGATAGATAAGATAGAGTGTTATCTATAATATTTAGTCTGATGCTGTTTTAGAGAGCCTTCGGCACATAAGATTTCCATGTAAATTATAACAATTATTGCATTCTAACACATTTTTATCTTTCCAGCCAATCTATTTACCTCGCGCCGGTGATTCTGAAGTTCAGTTCCTTCACTTCACGGGATGTGAAACAAGTAGCTTCTGCGATTTCAAGAAATTCCAACAGATGACTAAAGAATACCTTCTGCCTGAGAAAGAATTCTACAAGATCTGTAATATACGGACTGAGCTGTGATATTATGAAGCAGTAAATTGAAGATTAATAATAAATAATTTTTTTTTCTACTGATTTGCTTTTTTTATTGAGTGTTGGGTTGTTATCAATTATCATGCATGGTATAAATTCACATCAGATAAGAATTTCCTATCAAATTTCTCATACATAGATATAAAACATTCTCATTCAGGGTGTTATGGCTTGCATGAAAAGACGATAGGGTTGAGCTGCAAATTGTAGAGTATTTTATGTAATAAATACAGGTCAAACACATAACCCTCTTTGGGCTTCGCCGCAGTCGGGTAAAAAGGAGGAGGTTCCCAATTCGTCTGTATTTTTTTTTTGTTTGTTACCTCAGAACTCTGTCACTTATTAACTGTTTGGATTTTTTTCCTATATTATATTCTTGCTATCGGACCTAAATAACTCTTTTTTTTTAAATGAGGGATTTTTTCTTCATTTATAATTACAGCACGATTTTTATATTATGAGAAAAGCTTAACTTAGAATTTGATTCGATTTTAATACTTTTTGACCACACAAATAATCTGAAAGAGGTTTTGTTACATACATATTCAATATATTTTAATTTCATTATATTCCATACTGTACAGTATATACTAAACGTTCTAAAATATTAAATACAGTTTTCCGTCCATAGCATTTTTGATTTGATGAAAAGCTAATATTAGCTGTGTTACTGTTACAGTGTTTTACGATATAGGCTAGCGATAGCCTTTGCCTAATTATTTAATAATAAGGGCATTTCATCACACAATTTTTAACGTAAAGTAGTCTGCGTTTTTCTAGTGCTCATAAACTGTATATATTTAAAGTACTATTTAACTAAAAAAACTAGCTCACCGTTTTCAAAATGTGTTTAAAAGTAATTCTCTACCGCAAGTCAATATCGAACCCGCGAACTCTGACGTAGAAGGCACTATTAGATAGAAAATTGAGCCTAAAGATCCTTATGAAATATAAATAACATATACAAAATGACTGGTTTACAAATAATTGTGTTGTAAAATCGTGGATTGATTTTGATAAGGGTCCTCTTATTACTATGTCCAGCGGCAGTGAGTCCCTTGTCAAGTTGACGAGGTAATGTGAATTATTTAGATACAATCACGTTCATTTCAATGAGAAATTGTTGGGTTTCCGATTTTAAAGGGAATGAGTGCATGAAATATTTGGTAAAGTAGAAGTTTAGAGGATTCTTAGTTATTAGTTATTCCTATAATTTAAAATTTTCCTAAGATTAACTTTTAGAGGTTGGTTGAATTATTTGGTTTTTTGTGGACTTCAACAACGCCCCATTTCATATTAACTGAGCAAAGATAAATATATGCAACACGGTATAAGATTTATCCTACATATATACGACATTCAGCATAGTAGGTAGTACAAATAAGATATCCAAAACCAGAAACTCAACAAGAAACCCTTAAAACTTTACATTTTGTCTATGGAACCTGTCCATGACAAGAATCACTCAAATTTCCTGTATCCACTAAGGAAAGCCTTTTAAAATCAATTTACCTATTCCGTAGAACAGTGGTCACAAACAGACAGACAAATATTTATATTTTGTTTAGGGATTTCGTAACATATACCTACATAAATAAGTATTTTTGGGGCAAACAATTTTATATTGTTATATCAAGACTAGACTTTTATTTTTTTATTTATTCGAATAAAATAGATTATTAAAATAAAATTATTTCAATAAAACTAACTTGCCAAACTTATCTGAGCTTAAAATATATTTTTCAATTTCTCGACATTTCGCTTCGATCTTTATACTTTGGTATATAGGAAGTTATTACTCCTTACATTTTCACTTCAAAATAACATGTAGCCGTTAGTTTTAGATACGATAAATCATTTTTGCGGCTATAATACTTGTATTTATTTATAAACTATTTGGAACCTTCATATGTTATACACTGCCGTCGTCCATGTATATACTGCAAAAAGATAAAGAAATCTAAAAATGTAAAGAAAGTTGGATAATTTTATTGTCTTTTGCACACTACAAAATAAATACAAAAAGATGAAAATATACTTTTTTTTCTTTTTTTTTTTTATTGTACGGTAGGCTTGCGCTTGACTACAATCAGCGCTCGGAAGCACTGATGAGGTCTAGGTTGGAGCGCGCTTGCCTAGAAAATGCCTATTCACTCTTGCCTTGAAAGTACTTAGATTATAAGTGGCAAAGAAACACGTATGCTGGAAGGGTGTTCCACTCCTTAGCGGTTCGTTTCAGAAACGTAGAACTAAAGCGTTTCGTGCAAGTTGGTTGGATTTCTACCACATAAGGATGCCAGCGCTCACGAATTCTCGCAGTTCTGTGGTAAAAAGGTGAAGGGGGCACAAGGTTGTGAAGTTCCTGCGCGCACTCCCCAAAGTATATCCGATAGAAGAAATATATATACACGAAAGTATAGATGCACAGCAGGTAGCCTTATCGTTTTGAGCTATATTTTCCAGTTCATTTTAGGCTGTAGAAATAACCATATTATGAAATGGTATGCGGTGTATTTACCTACATACATACAAATTACTACATAATATATGACATTCAAACATACATACTCGTACATACATACATTCTCAACATATACAATATACCGCCAATATATATACATACATGCACACACACGTTCATAAATACATACCTACAAACAAATATTATGTACATGTTTTCTCTGAAATCTATAAAGCGATAATATACAATTTAGACACAACTTGAAAAAAAACAAAGTGTCCAATCAAGAGAGCGATCAGGTGCAAGAGCGCGACGCAAGGAAAAAGATGTAGCACCACAAACTTCTCAATACCGAGCTGCTACTAAGAATTTCTTAATAGAAAACCCCAATAACCACATTTGACCCTGGCCCGACCTAGGACTTGAACCCACGACCTGCTACCAAATATGTAGCATGTAGTAGAGCAATGAGGCATTAAAAAAGTAGCAATAATATAATTGCCAAAACCCAATTGAACGATAAATCGAAACAAATGGCATAAAATGATATACAAGCAAATAATTTAATGAGGGAACGATGAAAAATTTGGCAAAACAAATTAATTATTATTAAACAGTATCGATAAATCTGATGGCGCGTAATGATATGGTATTATAACGATTATTCTGTTAAACCAATAAAGCCATAATTACATAGGTACATGTAGCGATCGCTGTTGGGAAATATGGGAGATTTTAACGGAAACGAAAAATACTGTTTTATAAGGCTAAAAAATATTTTAAACTAGGGACTTACCCTCACTTTGCTCGTGAGCGTCTCTTCGTGGATAGCAATCTCCTATGTATTACTCCAGGCTATATTTTATCTGTGTAAAAAAGCTTCGATCACGCATGTGTAGACGTTTTCGTTTAACTTCCGGTTGAAGAGCTTTTTAAGAAAGTGTTTTTTTTTTATAAAACACTAATGACTTGATGACAACAGTAGTTTATTTGTCACTCCGCGTCAGAATACATTTAGCCGTTGAATCGTGAAGGAGCAACAAACATACACACACATACATTTGGGCCAAATCTTAATTATTAAAGCTTCAAATACACATATTAATAGTACTACTACCACGTGCATCTGCTTCTGGTATTTAATTTTCTTTGAGACTGCGTATTTTTGATGCCTGAACTAAATCAGTATTGCTATTCTGTAAGAACTTTTAAGCAACTCGACAGCTGAATCCGTGAACAAGCTTCATACAATATTCTTATAGTAATACGATAATTATTATAGGAAGTATTATCGATCGATTCTTAAGTATTGAAGGTAGGTGTATGGAGATTCGCTACTTTAGAGTCATAAAACATCGATGAGTGGAATATTTTCTTATTGAAAGCAAAATTCCAATTCGCTGAAGATTGAAGACTTCTTTTGATTTCAAGATAAATTTGTATTTAAAAACCATTATTTATAATAATGCTTCGGCAAGACCAATTTATTTATTCGTAAATAACCCAAAATTCGAGTAAAACGTTGCCGTAGCCTTTAATCTGTGAAGCGTCCACACGTTTACGAAGCCAAGAGCTTCAAGAGCTTAAATTTTAAGCTCAAGTCTCTTAAAATTTTGTCAAAGAAGCTACAAGTAGACTTCCAAGGCCACTGTTGGCGCCAACGTTACTTGATACACTTTCAAAGCTCGGACATTGGCATAACTTGCTGAGCTTTTTGTTTCATATTTACCCATATCTTCTTTAATGTAGCTTCCAAATAATAAAGATCGCACTATGATGTTAGCGAGAAACTTTCTCAATAAGTGGTTCAAGAAGAATTTTTCAAATAGGACTGAAGTAAAAAGCAATGAGTGTGTACAAATAAAAAAGCACACCCAAACAAAAAAATCCGAACTCTTCGGCTTTATTAGTTTATACATAATATGTTTATTTGTACATAATCAAGTCATAATTTAAAAGGATCTAGTCGTAGTTAAGAATATTCCTCGTTTAAATGCTTGACGTAGCTTGGGTTCGAGTCCTAGGTTGGGCCAAATATTGCATTTTTTCTGTCAAGAAATTAGCATCAGGAGACTTGATGGTGTTACGTGCTTTAAAGAGCACGTTTAATTGTTTATTATAATTTTATTTGTTTTGTATTTTTCCTATGAACTACTTTATCTGATCAATAAAAATTTGCCATTAGTGTATGTATGTTTGCATGTATTAGTAACGATTAAACGGCTTGTTGTTTTATAATAGAATTTTTAATTATCAATGAAGGTGTCCGTCTAGCCGCACTCAAGGTTTTTCAAATTTAACCTAAACAGAATATTTTAAAACCTATTTTATCGAATTTATTTCAATAAACAACAAAATTAGTAAATTTTTCATGTTAATTATATAAATGTTTTTAGTAAATCAGTAACACAAGCTCTAATTAACTTGATTCCATTTAATTATACTCCCACAGAACATCTTATTCATGTAACAGTATATCAGAAACACCCAGTTGAAACATCTAAATGTTTATTCAAGTAGTAACTACCCACGTAAGAAACCTAAAGTGACGAATTTCAAATGTAACTTCTTATAATATCTATAAATGCGAAAGTGTGTTTGTTGATTAGATATATTATGCCTATAACCCCTCAAAGCGTTATACGAGTAGATATGCATATGTATGTCTATACATCGTACAACCCCCTATAAATTCCACGCGAGGGAGAACAGTGTCAAGTATACAGAGTGCGAATAGGTGTACAGGTTCTTTGCGTTTGTTTCCATCATCATCATCATACTCTTCATACAAGGTCGTTGAGAGAGTCCTCAGGATTTTGACCTGATGTTTTTTTAGATATAACAAATATTTGTTCTTCAAAAGTCCTCCGAAGTCTAAAAGGAAAACACTGTATAAGAAAGCAAGGAATCATGCTGCAAAGAAGGTAAAATAAGTTATTTAAGAGCAAAGGAACTCCGTCCTGCCCAAGGGGCACCAAGAATGAAACATGTATGTATGTCTGTCTGTCATGTCTTCTACTGTACAATATTTTGCTTTTTTAACTTCTTTTTATCTTTTTAGTTTGTAATTTTTACGTATTTTGGTTTTATATTTTACTAAACAGTGGTTCCAGTGGAATAAAAGCTTTACCTGAAGGAATTTTGATTTTAATATATAAGCTTCGCAATAATTTAGTTATACATAGTATATTGAAACATCTTTAACACCGCAAAGGGTAATAATTATGTCAGTGTTTGATAGTTGTGTAACGAGTGTGTGTATTGATCATACAAATGTGTTTGCCTTTTAACTAAGTGTAATATAACGAATAACGTTAAATACTTGTCAGTCAACGCCTTGATACCTCTACTGGCTAGAAGCAAAAAACAAAGTGAAGAATGGTGTACCTACACCGTAAAACGGAAGTGCAAAATTATGAGTATGCGGCCTTTATATTTAAAAGAAGAAGTACGTGGTGTACATAAATGTATATACTATATTGTATATTTTTAAATTGTTTAAGTAGCGATTCCTTGATGCCTTTTATATCTATAACATTACTAGCTGATCCGGCAAATGCTGTTTTGCCATATAAATCTGGGGGTGGGGGTAGGAGGGTGAAGAATAATTTTGACCTATTCTCATACCTACCAAATATACAAAAAAAAACATTAAAATCGGTTGAGCCGTTTCGGAAGAGTGCGACCACAAACACCGTGACACGTGATATTTATATATTAGATATGGATATATGGCAGCGCCACATCTTGACACATTTTATTTCTAACCCATGTATTACTCCATAGTATTTCAATTATTATTAAATGAGCGCCTGATAATTTATTCATAGCTAAGTTCTAGTTTTAAGTTGCTATTTGAAATCTTTAGGCGCTTCTTAAATTATACTGTAGAACAGTCATTTTTTTTGTACAAACAATAATCATATTATGAACATTGAAATCCATTGTTCTTCGCAAAATCATCTATTGCCTCATTCCAGCATTTTGGAGATTCTGTTAATCCATAAAGTGCTCTTTTAAGTTTTAATACTGTTTTAGAATTAGAATTTTTCACCTTTAATCCTTGTGGCACTTTAATATAAACTTCTGACTTCAATTTTCCATTCAAAAAAGCGGTAGGTATATCTAGTTGATTAATCTTTAAATCTTCTTGTAGAGCTTTACATATGAACATCCTAACTGTAGAGTGTCTTGCAACTGGAGCATAATTGATGTCAAAAATATCTTCTTTCTTCTGTTGAAAGCCCCTTACAACTAATCTTGCCTTTTTAATTCCTTCTTCTTTTTGTTTAAATTTCCATTTTGTGTCTATGGCTTTCTTTCCTGTAGGCAGCTCCTTTTCTTCCCATGTATCTAGTTTTTCCAGTGCTTGTAGTTCCTTTTGAATAGCTTGTTTCCACTCTGTATTACTCACTGCCTCTTCAAATGAGTTTGGTGTATTTGCACTCAAACATGTGACTATGTTTGATGCATAATCTTCTAAATGCACTGGTCGTTTTACTATTCTACCTGATCTTGACTTCTTTTCTAGTCCACTTTCTCTATTTAAGTTCTTTTCTTTTTCTTCTTCTATTTGAATATCTTGACATTCTGTAGTCTCGGGTTCTGTGCTTCTAATTTCCTTGTCTCTGACTTCTGCAGTATTCTGTACTTGATAGTCTATTTCTTCTTGAATAAGCTTTTCTTCTTCACTTTCTTTGTCTTCGATATATTTAAAATCGCTTTCATCAAATATGACATCTCTTGATATTATTATTGTATTATCTTCTGGATTCCATAATCTATAGCCCACAGTATTGTAACCAACCATTCTTGTAGGTCTTGCTCTTTTACTTAACTTATCCTGTTTCGGTATTATAGTTGTCCAAGCTTTTGAACCAAAGACTCGCAGTCTTGATAAATCATTATGTCCATTTTTCATAAAGCATGGAGTATTAAAGTTGATAGCCCAGGATGGAGATCTGTTCAACTGGTATGCAGCACACTGAATGGCTTCACACCATAAGAATTTAGGTAAGTTCGTCTCTGCAAACAAAGTTCTAGTTTTATCACACAAAGTCCTGTTCAAGCGCTCTGCAACTGCATTTTGTTGTGGCGTATAAGGTAGAGTATATTCTATATTTATTCCTTTATTGTTACAAAAATTCTTCTGTCTATTTGCTGTATACTCTGTACCATTATCGCATCTTATTCTTTGCACTTTATTTCCAATTTCATTTTCTAATTTAATTATGTAGTTAATAAGTTTCTCTGTCGCTTCTGACTTATGCACCAATGGATATACAACACAGAAATGGGAGAAGTCGTCAATTACAGTCATAAAATATTTCTCACCGTTTAAACCACAGTTCTTGGTAGGTCCTGCAATGTCTGTATGCAACAACTCTGCTACTCTCCTAGATCTAGGTCTCGGCGTCTGCTTAAATGGTGTTCTCGTAGCTTTACCTTCTATGCATGGGCCGTAAACTTTTTCAGAAACCTGTAAATTCATAATACCTAATCCTTTTTTATTTAAATGACCTAAACGTCTATGCCAAATGTTAGAAAGAACATCATCACTCTTGTTATTACTGATATTACATATTTCACTACATAATTGAGCATTTAATTTATATAACATTCCCTCAGCATATCAAATAACATATATATTTTTATCTCTTATTACAGCTTTTGTTTTATTAAACTTTATATGAAATCCTGCTTCAGTTATTTTATTTACTGAGAATAAATTATATGAAATATTCTTTACAATCAATGCCTCTATATTTATTTTTATATGTTTATACATGAACTTTAACTTTCCCTTTTTATTACTCTCTATATATTCACCATTAGCAACATATATTTTAACACTTTTTTGCAATGTTTTAATATCAGTTAAATATTGTTCATATTGATCACTTATAATATGTTGGGTACAACCTGAATCTACAATAAATGTAATATTAGAATTATCAGTTAATCCAAACATGTATTCACTGGCAAAAAATCCAACTTCCGCCTTACCAGCTAGGGACGTCTCTTGGGCTTGACCACGTTGTCCTCGACCTCGTGTGGGTTGCCCTCGTGCAGCTCTGCGACCTCGGCCAGCAGCTCTCCCACGGCCCCTGCCTCGATGTGGCTCTTTTTCATTAGTCTTATCTTTACACTCATAGCTTTTGTGTCCCGGCTTACCACAAGTAAAACATGTGATGAATGCACTCTCTTGATCGGTCGTGTCCTTGTTTGTGATGATTTTTGTCTCAGCGTCCAGCAATCTGGCTTTTACAAAATCAAATGTCAGTCTCTTCTCTGTAGCCATGGTCTCGATTGATGTAATTACAGGATCATATTCCTTGGGCAGCGATGATAGCAGGTAACAAATCTTATCTTCATCATCAATTTTGACTTCAATCGCCTGAAGATCATTAACAATTGATGAGAACTTTATGAGGTATGTTTCTAATAGCTCATTGCACTTTAGAGTTATTAATTTGCGTTTTAGGTAGAACCTGTTGTAGACACTTTTTCTCTCAAATGTATTTTCCAATAACGTAATCATCTCTCTCGCTGTTTTCCCATCCTTTATTATTTCAATGTAGCGGTCGGAAACGCACATTGCAGTTAAAGACTTTGCCCTCGAATCGTCTTTGATAAATTCGGCGGATTTTTCTTTTTCATTGTCTCCTTCTTTTAATACGTATGCAATTTGTTTATCTTCTAACATCAGTTTAAGGCGAAACTTCCACGTGCTGAAGTTTGACTTCTCACCCAAGCACGGCAACAACGACATTGACGAGACCGCAGCCCCCGACGACATGTTTGCGTTGTCTTGATTTTTTCTCATTATATTTCATCCACGTGCATCGCAACCCAGTGACGATGATTCCTTTGTCTTTTAGCACCAACTACGCTCTGCTACCATGTTAAAAAAAACTACGTTGTATTTTATGGAACGTGTTGGCGTTTATTATTAAAATAAAATATTTAAACAACGGTCGTCTATCATTTTTTTAGAAGGAAGCTGGAAGCACACAGAGTATATTGCTACGTATATAAACTGTCACATTGACAATAGACAGATGACAGACAGTGAGGTGCCTGACATTTCAACAAAAAAGTATACAAAACAATTAAATAAAAATTTATTCTTTCTGTGTGTCAATGTCAGTATCACTTTCAGTATTAGTACCTAGTCTTGTTCTAGTCAGTGTCGAAATTTTCACATGTAAGCTTGGCACTATTCAACCAAAAAAGTATAGTGAGTTGTAATTCTTAAAATCGAATCTTATACCACAGTCTAAGTAAGTTAGTACTGCTCTTATTAGTGTTTTTATACATATATACATAGTTAGTACTTTAATGTTTTTATACATATATACATAACTATACCAATCTATGTATGTACATCTTATTATATTTTCATGACCCTTGCGGGGTAAAACTCGACATATTGCTTGGGAGGTTTTCATTCTCCTTTTTCAGTGAATTATATCCTTTCTCCACGCCCATTCAAACGTTAGGAAGATAACTTTATATATAACTAGCATTGCCCGCGGCTCCGTCCGCGTTCAGATGACCAAAAACCAAATTCTTAGGTTGTACATATTAATATACCCTCACATTGCAGTTTTTGAATTTTTTCTCAGAAATGAGGTATTTTCTCGCAGCAAAAAGTATCCTATATTGACCCGGATAACCAGCTATCACCATACCACATTTCATGAAAATCCCTTCAATGGTTTTTCCGTGATGCGGTAACAGACAGACAGACAGACAGAAATTCTAAAAAGTATGGATTCGGCCTCTATATCGATAATAACGTCTATTTCAATAAGACTTTCCAAAAAAAATTAATGTACAGATTCGACTCAGTTACAATTTTATTATATGTATAGATTATGAACATAAGAATTTCTTCATAGTGTGTGTTTAAAATTTAATACATAAAGCAAAATCGTCTTAAATAAATAGTTATACAATAACAATCAACTCACAAGGCCAGTTCTGTTTACATTTCTTCACTAAGCTCTTAAAAATTTAGCACTACTTACATATTATAATACATATATTTTAATCCTGATATAGACTTATTTAGAAATAAAGAATCGTAGGTATTTCTACATATGGATATTTGAAAATAATAATAAATAAATATGGGGGGACAGCACCATCTAGTTCCATGGTAAGTTACGAGGCTTGTGCTATGGATATCAGATAGTTGATACACTACACATAATATGCTCATCGCACAAATGAATGCCTCCAGCGGGACCCGATCTCACGACCGCTGGAACAGGATCACTGCAAATTGAGCCAAACGTGTCGTAAAAAGAAAAAACGTAATAGAAATTATTATTATAAGAATCAACGTAGAATATACTGAAGGCACATCACTAGTATTCAGTATAGTAATCTTATTTTAGTATATGAAATACGAATTATTATTATCATTTGTTTAATTAAAGAATTTTAAAATAACTCGCAATGGTGCCAATGAAATTTCCTTAGGGCAGTATAAACAGAAAACATCAATTTTCACATTTCCAAATTAATGAATGACCGAATTTCCATGCAAATTTTGATCCCTTTTCTAAAGATGAATTTTCAAACGTTGTTAATGCTCTGCTTAGCTATAAGAAACTCTTGATTGAAATTCCATGCTTCAAACCCAAGTTTTAATCTGTGCGTTGTCGGTTAATCTATACATATAATAAAATTCTAACTGAGTCGAGTCTGTAAGTACATAAAATATTTTTAGGAAAATCTTATTGAAATAGTCATTATTATCGACGCAGAGGCCGAATCTATAGTTTTTAGAAATGTTGTCTGCCTGGGAACGCATCACGAGAAAACCACTGGATAGATTTTGATGAAATTTGATATGACGATAGCTGGTTGTCCGGCTTGGCATATAGGATACATTTTACTGCGGGAAAATATCTCATCTCTAAAAAATCTATACCAAGCTTTAAAATGGAAATAAATGAATTTAATGTTTTTAGATATGAAAACCTGTCAAAACACCAAAACAGTTAAATACAAGTTTAAAAAAACAGTTCGATGCGTCGCGAGCCGTTTCAATTTATTTAACCTCTTTTTAATATTCACATTTGGTTCTCGCGAACGAATGAATGAAATTTTCGCACCTCACCGCCATTTTGCGGAATGAATGAGTCACGTGATTTATCGTTATAACCGGATAGCGTTTGTGTTGCCTTTTGAATTTTGTTTTCAATAGCTGCCTCCTTTCTACCTTAAGTGTACGTAAATAATGACAGAAATATTATCTAGAACAAGTTAACCGCAAATATACGAACATAATTATCTTATAATTTTTCATGTAATTACTTGACAGGTTTTATGGTTACATTTTAATGGGATACAAGTATAGTTATATAACTGCTTAAAAAAATTAAATACTAAAAAGTCAAAGTATAAAATCTTTTAACCTGTAGGTACTTAAATAAAGTTTGAATTTAAGTACCTAAGGTGCTTTAAAGAAGTAAAATTTTAGAATAAAATAACTGGATTTTTAAAAATTTCATATTTTCGAGCCAAGATTTTGTACTTATATAAAGAATGGAATGTTTCGGTTGATTTTTGGCTTTATTTCTTCTATAATATGTATACTTAATTTCTGAGTAAAATTAGTTGCTTACATCAAACATTCGAGACGCTGGAGTCAGTTAAGAAACGCAAAAATTGAAAGAAAAACACAATTTTCAACACTGTCATTAAAGATAGGTTTTCACTAAGCAAATTTACATTACATAAAAAATATTATCTTTCCTCTTTAAGGTGCCATCTCAAACGTATAGTTATCTTGAATAGTAAAATTGTTACAGCTAAAATTGAGAAAGCATGAAAATCTCATTTCTTGAAAGTGTAAATTCGGATAGGCGGACACGGGCGCATATAAAAATCGAATAAGCATACATTTTTATTTTTTGGGATCCTAAGGAAAAGTTCCTCAAAGTTACAGCAAAATCTAAAATTAGTTAACTTTGCCAATCAGACGTTTTCAGATGAAATTATTCCCTATTAATCAAAGCTAAATAAAATTCTATATATATATATATATATATATATATATATATATATATATATATATATATATATATATATATTACGCTTAGTATGGAATAGATAATCTACATACTATACTGTTTCGGACGACCAGAACCAGGGTATGTCTAGTACCCGGAGGTCGACCTGGGACAATCTCCCAGACGTTCTTGGCGTACACGGCAGTATGTCCGTTCGCTGGTAATGTACGCCACCACGCACCCCTGAATGCGTAGCTTGGGTCCCGATCCACTAGGGTTTCTTCGTTGACAGGAGACTATACTTAGAGGCGATGAAATAAAAACACAATTTTTCCTTTTTTCTCTCTTGGTTTCGGTTCTTCCTTTTCCTTTTAGTTGTTGCCTCTTCGGTGGCTGTCTTGCGACTGACTCGAATCGAGAAATGGCTCGCCTTTTATTTGGCCCGTTAATACCTTACAGAGAGCCGCGTACTTTGAGCTCATTTTTCGAGTAAAATTTCCCTAAACCGAAACCTTGAGAGTCCTTTTATTTTATGTTTTCAGTAAAACACCTTACACATATTTATTTATTTACATGCCTTACATACTATTATACAATATTAAAACATAATATTCAATATATAATAATTAATTAAAAAAGTCTTAAAACAAAAATATCTAAATTTCTAGGTTGCTACATTTTTACTATACATTTTCCCTTATAACTTTTGAACGGATAGTCCTATCGACCTAATTCTTGTTTTATTATAAGTTTTATAATAAAATCTTTTATTTAAAACATAAACTATTATGCTATTGCAAGAAACAAAAAATCTCATTTTCAAGTTACGTAATTATATGCTAACATTTTACTTACGTACCTATTCCTTTCAAATTAATGTTAAATAGTCTTATATGATTCAAATAAGCAAAAAATACTCTAAACTAACCTTATTACACTAATTAGAACTTATTTTAACATAATAAATCTAATAAGAATGAGATTTCATATTTACAACAATTATTCATAATACGCTAAAATGACATTGTCCCTATATTAATACACACGTTACTCGAAGATAGGTTTTCCGTCGCCGACATTCTCCCCCTCGTGCTTTGCACCAACTCCTGGACTCGGCGACGCTCCCGGCACCAACAGCACCACTCTCGAACTGGGCCTCCGTAGAACACCTCCTCTGGTCTCGACGTCGACGACTCTGGTCCGCCCGTCTGGTCCAGGATACACATGCAGGATTCTTCCGCGTGGCCAGATGCATCTTGGTAGGCTGTGATCGACGATCAGTACGATGTCTCCGACTTGCAAATCTGTGGCGCTGACTCTTCCTTTGGTCTTCCTTGGTAGTAGAGTGGGCAAATACTCTCTCAGCCAACGTTGCCAGAAGTGATCGGCAAGTCGCTGCGTAGCCTTCCAGGTGTGTCTGCCCACAAGCTCGTTGTCCTCGAAGCTGCCGATTCTTGCTGCGCCACATGATCGCCCGATGAGAAAGTGAGTTCCCGGAGAGGTGGGTGAGGGGCCGAGAGTTGACTATGTGCTCGGCCTCTAACAGGAGGGTATGAAGTACCTCCTCTCGTGGTTGCCTTTCGTTGAGCGTGGCGTCCAGTGCGGTTTTAATGGATCGCACCAGACGCTCCCATGCACCTCCCATGTTTGGTGCACCAGGAGGTATGAACTTCCACTGCACGCCGATCTTCTCCGCTTCCGAGATAAGGTCTTCTTGCTTCATGGTGTCTAGTGCTTCTTTGAGTTCTTTGTTGGCGCCAACGAAGTTAGTGCCATTGTCGGTGTAGATTACCTTTGGCATTCCCCTTCTCGCGGCGAATTATCGTAGTGCCATGATCATGCTGTCAGTGGAGAGTGAAGGAGTGAGCTCAATGTGTACAGCTCGTGTTGTTAAGCATGTGAATACAGCACCCCATCTCTTCTCATGGCGTCTTGCTACGGTGATCGTCATAGGGCCGAAGTAATCTATTCCCGTGCACGTAAATGGAGGGTTTCCGTGCATCAGCCTCTCAGCAGGTAAGTTGCCCACTGGTAGTTCTTGAGGTCTTGCCTTTCTTGTTTTACACCACTGGCATTGATGTTGAATGGTCTTGATCGCTGACCTCAGTCCTAGCACCCAGAAGCGTTGTCTTACTTCGTTCATTACGGTAGCGTGATTCCCGTGATTGAAGCGGCAGTGAAATTCTTCTATGATGAGAAGTGTTGTCTTGTCCTTGCTGTCGAGTACGATGGGTCGTTTGTAGTCTCTGGTAACCCCTCGTATCGCGTCGATTCTTCCTTTCAGTCGCAGGAGACCTTCTTCTAGCACTACGTCGAGCCTTTTCAACTTGCTGCTGCCCTCTAATTGTTTTCCTTGCTGTAGGCACCTGATGTCCTCTTTGAAGCATTTCTCTTGACTTCTTCGTAACAACAGCGTTTCAGCTTGCTCTAGTAGACTTGTTTCCAATGGTATGTATTTCCTTTCTGACGTTTTTGAAGACAGATGTCGCTTCTCAACAATTTTCTTATTCCTTTTTGTAGTTTTCCAGGTAGGATCTTCTTTGCTGGCGTGGACCTTTTCCTTTCTTCTGCAGAGTTGTATGAACTGCAGTACTCTTGCTGTAGCTCGCCAAAGTCTTTTCCACGACGAGAACTTTTCGGGATCTGGTGATGGATAGGAGCTGCCTGCAGTCGCTACGATGTCCGCTGCCTTTTCTTCGCCAGTGGTTTCTTTCTTGAATGTTCTTGCCGCAGGCCAGTGAACTTCATCTCTTCTTAGAAACCCTGGTCCGGTGTACCATCGGTGTTGGCAGTCGAAGTGTTCTGGTACGTCACGTGTTGCATCATCTGCAGGGTTCTGCGCCGTCGGTACCCATCTCCAGTCCTGTGGTTTTGTGAGATCTTCTATCTCCGCCAAGCGATGAGCCACGAATGTCTTGAAGGTTCTCGGGTCCGTCTTGATCCATGATAGCACGATACTGGAGTCTGTCCAAAACGTCTTCTTTTCTATTTTCAGATCCATTTCTTCCTCGACCGAGTGTGCCAATCTGCTTCCTAGGAGGGCCGCTTGCAGCTCGAGTCTCGGGATTGACACCGGCTTCAACGGAGCGACTCTTACTTTTGCTGCTACTAAGCTGACGTCATAAGTCTCATTTTGATTTTCAGTTCTCCAATATACCGTAGCTGCATACGCCATTTCGCTTGCATCCGTGAACGTGTGCAGCTCCCCCTCGGTGCGACGTGGTGCCAGACATCTCGGGATCTGAAGGTCTTGGAGCAGCTTCATCTTCTCCAGGTAAGTCTTCCATGACTCGTACTCCTTTTCTTCTATCTCTTCATCCCAACCGACGCCACTTCGCCATATGTTCTGGAGCAGCCTTTTGCCTTGGATGAGAATTGGTGATGCTAGCCCTAGTGGATCGAAGGTCGACATCACGGCGCTGGTGACTTCTCTCTTCGTAGGTACCTTGAGTCCTTGTGCCACTTCATCTGGCGTGTTCCGAAGGTTCGCCCTAAAGCCTATGGAGTCCCTTTCTGTAAACCAGCGTAGTCCCAGTGTCTTCTCTTCCTTCTCACCAAGGTCCACCTCTGTCTTCTCAACTGACTCAGTCTTCACGTCTTGCAGCAGGTCGGAGTGGTTTGACGCCCATCCTCGGAGTTCGAAGCCCGCCTTTTTGTGAATGAAGTCCACCTGCGCTGTAATTCTCTTGAAGTCCTCTTCTGAATGGAAGCTGTGCAGGTAGTCATCCATGTAATGGTTCAGCTCGATTGCCTTTGCTGCCTCTGGGTACTGCTTCTTGTAGTCCGCCGCGTTCCGGTTCTTCACGTAGATCGCTGTGCTAGGAGATGATGTCGCGCCGAAGATGACTGATGTCATTCTGTACTCCTTCGGTGCTACGTCACGACGATCCCCTCGCCACAGGAACTTCAAGCTGTTTCTATCTTCTGGCCGGATGCGAACTTGCAGGAACATTTCCTTTATGTCGGCTGCCACTGCAAACGGGCCTTGCCGGAACCTCAGTAATACCCCGAAGAGCGATCGCAGTAGGTCTGGTCCCGGTAGTAAAGCGTCGTTGAGGCTTCTCCCTTTAGACTTGGCTGCAGCGTCGAAGACGATCCTTATTTTCTTCTTCAATGGATGTACCACGGAGAAATGAGGGAGGTACCATGTCTTCTTTGAATCTTCTTGTCCACCAGGTGCTTCTTCTGCATACTTGCTGTCGATTAGATGCTGGATCTGCTTATTGTATTCTGCCTTCAGCTGAGGGTCTTTGTCTATCTTCTTTTCAATGTTGAACAATCGGTTCTTGGCAGACGTGTAGCTTTCAGGCATCTGTTCATCTTCATTTTTCCATAGAAGTCCAGCTTCAAATCGACCATCTTCTAGTCTTCTGCAGGTCTTCTCTAGGATGGTGAGTGCTCTTCCTTCTGAATCCGTAGTGGGTCTTCTTGGTAGTACTCCAAGTGCTTCGACTGCGAAGTGATCCTTGATGGCTTGATGCATCTCTTCTTCTGGCGTGCTGACATGTAGACACGTGTTTAAGAAGTGCACCACTTTCGCGCCTCCAGTGTCTGACCCGTGGAGCACCCATCCAAGTCCTGTTCTTGAAGCGACTGGTTGTCCTGGTTTCCCTCTTCTTACTTCTTGAGTCACGATTAGCTCCCAGTTGTCTTGACCGATGAGCAGCTGTGGTGACTCCCCCTTATAATATAGAGAGTCAGCAATCTTCTTCAAGTGTTGACACTCTTCTATCCTTTTCTTTTCTAGGAACTGCGGTGCAAGCTTCAACTCGTCGATGGTCCGGACTCTTCTCAAGGTCTTCTTGGTCCTCTGATGAATCCCCTTCACCGTAAGGTCCAGCATCTGAGAGTCTTCCTTCCTTATCAGCCTGCCTCCAACAGTCTCGATGACCAGTTCCTCCTCTCTTCCTTGAGCGCCGATTTCTTCTGCTACCTTCTGGTCTAGCAGCGACACTGTTGACCCTTCATCCATGAGGGCCAATATCTTCTTTGATCCTTTTGACCCGAAGATTTCTATCGGAATTATCTTCAGGTATGCCCTTGCGTTGTTGACCGCATTCACCGATGCCATGACGCTCGCCACTTCTTGTGGTTTGTTCTTCTGTTCTTCCGAGGAACTTTTCTCTGTCTCGACGTGCAGCAGATGATGATGCCACCTCTTGCATTCCTTGCACGACGGCTTCTTGCAGCTCTCCTTCCGATGTGTCCCTTGTAAACACTTGAAGCAAACGCGGCTTTCCTTCACTATTGCCCATCGATCTTGCACAGACGCCTTCAGGAACTTCTGACACCCGACGAGGAAGTGTTCACCCTCACACATGGGGCAAGTCTTCTCTGATCTTGAAACCTTTTCTTTGAAGTCCTTTTCCTTAGTTGAATGCGTTGCTTGTCGATGAGTCCGTCTGAACCCGCTCTTCTCTTCTGTTGATGCATAGGCTCCACACTTGTCTGCTTCTCTGTTCAGGAACTTGGACACAAGTGTTAGGTCGGAGAACTCGCCTTCTTCTGTTGTTTCAATGAAGTCGTACCATCGGAACTTGAGGATCGTAGGCATCTTTTCAATAATTTGTTTCACCATCTCAGGTGAATGCAGGTACTGTGGTTTCTTCAATCCTTTTATTGCCGCTACGCTGTTGCTGATCTGGCTCGCGAAGAGGCATATGTCCCTTGGGTTTTCAGAAATCTTCGGCAACGTTTTGACCTTGTCCAACTCTGCCAGCACCAGTGCATCTGGTCTTCCATATCTTCTTCTGAGGGCTTGAATCACTTCCATCGGAGAGGCTTCGGAGTACAGCAGACTCTTGATAGCTTCTATTGCGTTGCCCTTCAGTGCTCTTCTTAGCCGAGCCATATTCTGGACGTTGTTGAACATCGGTGCTGTATCTTCATAGACAACCTTGAAGGCCATCCACTCGCTGCTGTTGCCGTCGAAGTAGGGTAACTCGTGAATGTAGGTTGGCTGTCCTGCTGGTCCTCGCGTGGTAAGAGCTTCCTTCAATGCTGCCGTCAGTGCTTGAATTTCAATCGTAGCTCCTCTCGTTGAGGAGTTCTCTTCAGGCTTCATCTTCTGTGGCTCTTCCAAGGGGTGTGGACCTCGCATCTCTGGTTGAACTTTGTTGCCATCCTCCAGCACAGACGTCTCGATCCAGTTCTGCACCTGTGCTGTTCTGTCTTCCAGGTCTTCATCCACGGAGTCCTCTTCTTCACACTGTGCCATCTCCAATCTGACACGGGCTAGCTTAGTTTCAGCCTGTGCTTGCTTCAACTCCAGGCGTGCCAACTCTTCCTTTGCTTCTAGCTCGCGTCTTCTGGCCGAGGAACTCGTGGTCTTCGTGGACCTGGCGCGACGACTGACCCCCATCGGTTTCAGGGTCTTGGAGGAGCCTTGAACATCCTTTCCAGGTACATCTTCTTGGCTCTTCCTGGTCATCCTCTGTGCAGCATCTTCTTTGTTGCCTTCCATAGACGCCGCCGTAGTTGCAGTCGTAACCATAGTCTCCGTCACTGTGGTGCCCTCCGTGGTCGTGGTACCCGAAGAAGTGTTCGATGTAGTTGCAGTTCCCGATGACGCCGACGCTGACGTGACCCCTTCTGATCCCGACGTTCCATCTGTCGCGTCCCTATCTGAAGGACGGGACCCGGGACGTGAGGGGGCATCCTTCTGCGACCTGGTTACCGGCATCTTGAACGCAATCTTCTGTTTCTTCTGAACTTCTTCTAGCAGGGATCCGGCTCGAAGGACCAACTGTTTCGGACGACCAGAACCAGGGTATGTCTAGTACCCGGAGGTCGACCTGGGACAATCTCCCAGACGTTCTTGGCGTACACGGCAGTATGTCCGTTCGCTGGTAATGTACGCCACCACGCACCCCTGAATGCGTAGCTTGGGTCCCGATCCACTAGGGTTTCTTCGTTGACAGGAGACTATACTTAGAGGCGATGAAATAAAAACACAATTTTTCCTTTTTTCTCTCTTGGTTTCGGTTCTTCCTTTTCCTTTTAGTTGTTGCCTCTTCGGTGGCTGTCTTGCGACTGACTCGAATCGAGAAATGGCTCGCCTTTTATTTGGCCCGTTAATACCTTACAGAGAGCCGCGTACTTTGAGCTCATTTTTCGAGTAAAATTTCCCTAAACCGAAACCTTGAGAGTCCTTTTATTTTATGTTTTCAGTAAAACACCTTACACATATTTATTTATTTACATGCCTTACATACTATTATACAATATTAAAACATAATATTCAATATATAATAATTAATTAAAAAAGTCTTAAAACAAAAATATCTAAATTTCTAGGTTGCTACATTTTTACTATACATTTTCCCTTATAACTTTTGAACGGATAGTCCTATCGACCTAATTCTTGTTTTATTATAAGTTTTATAATAAAATCTTTTATTTAAAACATAAACTATTATGCTATTGCAAGAAACAAAAAATCTCATTTTCAAGTTACGTAATTATATGCTAACATTTTACTTACGTACCTATTCCTTTCAAATTAATGTTAAATAGTCTTATATGATTCAAATAAGCAAAAAATACTCTAAACTAACCTTATTACACTAATTAGAACTTATTTTAACATAATAAATCTAATAAGAATGAGATTTCATATTTACAACAATTATTCATAATACGCTAAAATGACATTGTCCCTATATTAATACACACGTTACTCGAAGAGAGGTTTTCCGTCGCCGACAATACTATAGGTATAAAATCGTAGGTAAATACTTCAAGTAATAAAAGAAATGTCTCTTCACCCCCTTAAAAGATAATTTCCGGGATAAAAACTGTCCTATGTCCTTCCCGGGATCTCAAACTATGTCCATGCCAAATTTCACTTAAATCCGTTCAGCAGATTAACTGTGACAAGATAACAGACAGACAGGTACTTTCTCATTTATAATATTAGTATGGTTTGTATAAATCAATGAGCAATCATATAAATCTGCGTGTAATTGCTCACCAAATACCATTTACGTCGAATGACAAATGTTTGAACGTTGCATTTACAAGGGGTTTATAATAAAATGGCACTTCAGTACTTTCATATTACAACAATGCTATTACCCGTATTTTAAACCTATACTTGCGTACAATAAAATTATTTGCATACAATAAAACTGTTTCGGGACGATTATAATTAAATTATGTATGTTGTTTTTCATCATGAATATAGTGTTTTAGATATAATTAATGTTAGAATGCATTAAAAGTTAGCGCGATTATTAATTCATATTTTTTGTGCCAGTGACAGTACTGTAATGACAGTGGCTTAGATTATTAATATAATCTAAGGACAGTGGTAACCCAGTGGTAACGCGCTCGCTTTGTAAACTGAGTAAAGCGGGTTCAAATCCCGGCTCTCGCAAATCTAATAAGTTTATGTGCGAATTATTTCCAACATGATTAACACTTGTCTTAAGACAAGGAAAACATCGTGAGGAAACCTGAATGTCTGAGTAAACCTAGCAAGTTTTTGAAGACATGTGAAGTGCGCCAACCCACACTTGGTCAGCGTGATGGGCTATGGCCTGATCTCCCTCGTGCTGAAGGGAGGCCCGTGCCCACCAGTGGGACGTAAAAAAGTGCTGAATACATTTTTTGTGCATCTGTCCAATTCCATATTACTCGTAATGGTAAACCGATTTTAGTGAAGCTTTGTTCCTGTATTTAAATAAAAGTTAATTGCTAGCAACACCTGAGAATGGCTGGACCGATTCAGCTTATTTATATTTTAAAATGCTCGGAACAGTTGCACAGAGTAAATGTATGTTAATTCTTAGTATATATCGGTCTTACACTGAGAGTGATAGGTTCTGATCTCGTGACATAGCCATTATACGTGCTTAAAAAATATAATGCATTCAATTATATATTTCTATTGGCGGTTATAAAACACCATAATATCCCTCTGTCTCTCAATACAAGAGGGACCAAGCCATAATTCACCAAGCTATACGCCATATGTGGCCAAGTGCGAGTAGGTGGACTTTAAATATCTTTCGATTACTTGCTAGTTTCCCTGAGACATATAGGCTTAACCCAGCTTATATTATATAGCATATCAAAATTATAAAGTCTCCATATCCGTAATTGATTAACTTTGTTATTATAAGAGTGTAGTATACTTAACTTCTTCAAGCGTTAAATTGCTAAGGGATTCCTAGTGAAAATATAATTATTATTGGTGCATTAGGTATAAAATAACATACCGACTATTTCATTAGTTCAGCTTATCGTCTAACTTTCCATGTTACTATTCATTCATTCATCATTCTTTTTTTAATCTGTTGTCTTTTTTCTTTTTTCTCTTAGGCCTGTCACTTGACAAAAATGTACTTTTCTAGCTTTAGGTAGAATTTGCCTATGAATATTTTTTATACCCATGGCTAATTTTAATTGATTAATTGTCAGCCATTATATATTACATCAGTGTCATACTGAGTGTTTAAATATTATTAACTTTTTAGTTATTGTATTTCTTAAAAACTTATTGGGTCCCTTTCTGATAAAACTTGTTACGGGCATACCATGAACCCTGAGGTAAGATATTGGCAAGATTTAAATAAATCGTCACCTTTAACTCGAATAGGGTGGAAAACGCCTGACCGTAAAGAAATATTACTTCGGGACGACCTTAAAACCTACAGATCCGCAGCTATATGTTAGCCACTAACTGTACATCTAGTCTCGACCACCTAGCAAAGATAGATAAGAATAAGAAACGTTAATTTATTAAAGTACAGACGAAGCCGTAGTAGGATACTAGTATTTTATAAACCAAATAATATATAAAACCAAATATAATACATAAAACCAATAATATATAAAACCAAAACCAATTAATAATAATAATCATGTTCTCCTAGCCGATTCCGGCCTCGGCGGCCAATCTCACTGAGACTAGCCAACTGCGCAGGAGATATTATAGTACACAAGTGTACGCGCAGACACAACGTGCACTCTCTATTCCTGTCACTCTCATACTCCGGTGGGACGACTGTTCGACACGACAAGTGAGAATTAAGGCGCAGGACCGACGGCTTTACGTGCTCTCCGAGGCACGGGGGTGAAACACCGCCAACTTCCCAACTCCGGCTGTTACTGAGACTTACTATACAGAAAGACTCAATAACTAAACTTAGCCCGACCCGGGACTCGAACCCAGGACCTCCGAGTGTGCAGCCGTACATGCTAGCCACTATACCACCGAGGCAGTTAATAATATAATATTATTAAATACATTTTTGGTAAAATTATAAGATAATGTACTGAGTTTATTCATTGTGAACCAATTATTCTTATATTTCGCTAAACGGGCCGTTGTTCTAATTGATAACAGCTATAGGACAAATAGCTAATTAACATAAATACAAACAGTAAATTATTATTGGCGCCAGACGTATCAAATGCAAT
Source organism: Brenthis daphne (assembly GCA_947093115.1). NCBI lineage: Eukaryota > Metazoa > Arthropoda > Insecta > Lepidoptera > Nymphalidae > Brenthis > Brenthis daphne. The sequence continues at coordinate 14,204,773 of OX352482.1, read as the reverse complement.
CTTTTATATCTGTATCTGTATTATATAACCGAGATCTTGCAAAAACACTATGAAGCCACTTTTGATTATTTATAATAGCTTGATAAGATTTCAATGTTAAACTCTTAATTAAGGTAAAGGTACGTATAATGAAATTACAGGATTGTATAATAAAACTAGCAGAATCCGCGGCTCCGCTCGTGTTACAACTACAAAAAATTTTCTCTAAAGGTAGGTTTCATACAAACTTTCATGCCCTATTTTACCCCCTTATGAGATGAATTCTTGAAAAATGCTAAAACGTATTTATTTAATTGTATTGAAGAAGTTTGAAGTAATTCTGATAACAAATATTTTTCGGGTTGTATTATAACGAGTTTTCCCGTGGGAATGAGATAATCTCCCGCGGTAAAAAGTAGTCATGTCACTCTCCAGTTACCCAATTATCTCCATACAAACAATCACGCCAATCCATTCAGTTTTGACGTGAAAGAAGAACAAACAAACAAACCAACCAACAAACACACTTTCACATTTATAATATTAGTATGGATACAATGAAATATTATATTAGGTTATTTAAAAAAATGTTTAGAAGACATTTACTTTTAGTATTAAATTATAATAGAAGCTACAGTATTTTAAATTTTGCCTGATTAGTAGCACATTACACAAGAACACCGAATGAATTCAAAGAAAATCGTTCTTTTTTACTAAATAGCCATTCGGCCTGAATATTTCTAAAATAATCTGAATTAATAATTGCCTTCTTTATAATAAAAAGATCCGCTAACTTCAAAATTGCTTTAAATGTAATTATTTCGCCAAATATTAAAGCTAAAATTCATTTTTACTAAAGAGATTCCTCAAGGGTGGTTTCGTTAAAAAATACTTTTAATCCGTAAATCTTATAGCGTTTGAGATGGAATTTATCACAATCTACATTTCTAAATTAAAAAATCTATACAGATAAATAAAATTGAAGTGTCTGTTTGTAATGTTTTTGTCTGTCTGTCTGTCTGTTTGTTCCGGCTAATTTTCGAAACGGCTGGACTGATTTTGACGGGACTTTCACAGGTAGATAGCTGATGCTGATAAGGAGTAACTTGGCTACTTTTATTTGAGATAAAGATTAATCCCTCCACGACCGCGGACACGCCGGCGTGTCAGTTAACAATAGATTTCTTAGAAATTTACCTGAAGGTGGGTTCTAATCAAAAATATTAAAACTTACCTAGGACGAGCCGGAGCGAAGCGAGGGTAAGAAGCTAGTATATTTTAAAAATAAAAAACCCGACTGTATGAAAGCTATAATAAAAAGATGAAAACAAGTTACAAGTTAACGAAGGAATATAGTATTATGCAGTCGGAGACACTCGTTTCATTATTGCAGCGAAATGTACATAATAACATGTAGGTATGTTTATTTTATTTTTATAATATATTTTTTTTTATTTACAGCTTTTTAGCTTTTACCAATTACACATTTGAAGTTATATTTAGAAATTTTGCCAAGCCGCAAACGCGACGTTGGAGATAGTACGTCTAGATCTATTATGTATATATGTACGAGTACCTACATCTGTCTACGTCACAGGGTCTTCTTCAAGGAAAAGTCGAAATACTATAAATACAATAATCATATTACCTATTATTTTCATTCACGTTTGAAAATTGTATTTTATAAGTCTAAACCTCAGACTAAAAGTGCAATATTTATAATTCTTTAATCTGAGATACCAACTACCTATAAAAAATAATCGCCATTACTTAGTACTTATCGGCACTAATCTGTTTTCACAGTGAAAGTATGAAAGAAAAAATACTTAGTAAATGTCTTAGAGATAACTATACAAATACTTAGTCTAACTTTCTAAAATTCCAATAAACAATCAACTACCGATAGTGTAGCGCACAATCAGTTTTTTTGTGATAAAAAATTAGGCACCTTAAAAACTTGGCAGGTATGTCTTTTCTGAGTGAAGTTAGCAGCGCATTATTCGTTCATTCATTGGTATGTATTTAAACGTAGCTATTTTCACTCGTGCGTGATTTAACTAATAACAATTATTAAACTTGCTATCAACTTTAAATATACAGTTTATTATTTACTAACACTCAGCCATTTAAAGATTATCAGAACGTTCAAACAGTTCAAACAAAACTTTTTTCGAGTGTGTTTATAGTTCTACCAAAAGTAATGCGGCTAAATTAAAGAGGATGTCACGTTGTACGAAAATGGCGGACCGCGTGGGTTTATTCAATTCCGCCAGATTATACTCCTGTCAGGCGAACGGCAGTCGTATGTTAGATGCCGTGTGGGGATACTGTGTCACTTTTTGATACACAAAACTTTTATCCTAACGATATTAGTGTAAAAATATGATTTAAACTTCTCGAAATTTTATCGTTGATTGGTAAAAAGTGTTTTTGTGTATGTTGAGTTAGTTAAGTGTATGTTTGAAAGCGTCTCAGTGCATTCTTTAATCTCTAGTGATTCATCTTGTGAACAAGAAATTCTGTTTGTGTCGTATACTTATATTAGTGTACCTTATAAGGAATGTTTTTTGATCGCTTGAGCCGATTCAAAGCCTAGTTCACTGAGAAATAAGGTAAGCTATTAAAACAATTCATACATATACAAATAAAATTAACCTTATATAGATTTTTGTGTTAGTAACGTGGTAATAAAATATAATATGTACCTATTACCGTAGCAATTTCATTTGCCGCCATACAAGTTAAAAAATAATTATTATTATTACAATCTTGCTTTATTTTCATATACAATAAGCAAAGATATTAGTCCATACTGCCATGATACAAAGAAGGTCCTGTAAATGGGAAGAACGAGTATTATTTTTAATAATAAGTAAGCTAGGGATCTTAAAAGCACCTGTGCCATTTCTTTGTCCGTGATTGTGTTAAGATATTTTTAAACCGGTTATATAGCGTGGCTTTTCCTCGAATTAAACCAGCTGTTACTTACGACTTGTATGAAAGATATTCGTTTATTCAACTAACAGCTTGTACCGGCCACTGCGCCTTAGTGACCTTTACCCTTGTTTTTTTTTTAATTATATTTACTTTTTGGTTCATATAATCTCGTGTACAATTAAATAGAATACAAATGGATTTATTTATTTATTGATTAAACGTTATGTTTGTAACGAAATATTTGAAGTAATTAAGTGTTATATTTGCAATTATGTAATCTAAATAAATTGTAGTAAGTATGCGATTGTCACAAATATTTCGAACTAAGGATCTATACGCATATAGTATAACAAGTATTGCCCGCGGCTCCGCCCGCGTTCAAATGACCAAAAACCAAATTCTTAGGTTTTACAGATTAGTATACTCTTACACTGCAGTTTTTGTATTTTTTCTCAGAAATGAGACATGTTCCCACGGTAAAAAGTATCCTATATGTTGACCCGGATAACCAGCTATCACCATACCAAATTTCATCAAAATCCCTCCAGTAGTTTTTCCGTGATGCGGTAACAGACAAACAGACAAAAAATCTAAAAACTATAGATTCCGCCTCTGTATCGATAATAATGTCTATTTCAATAAGATTTTCCAAAAAATATTTAATGTACAGATTCGGCTTAGTTACAATTTTATTATATACTTATGTATAGATTGCACTGCAATATTTATGCAACGCACCTATGGATATATTACTTAGATGGTACAAAAACGTTTTGAATATATGATTTTCAAAACTGCATATTTTGTTTTCGATTTAACATTAATGGTTGAATTAATATGTAATTTTTAAATTAAATTTAAAAAAAACAGTCTTATTTATAAAAAAATTGAAATCACACATGCTTATTTCCGGTATAACATTGTTGTAGCTTGTCCGTTACTTTTATAATTTTTAGTTTTTACATAATCTTATGTTCATACTAAGTTAACAGTGAGTTTTCAATACATTTGAAAATGATAACAGGTTTTACAATTCATACTTATCTATTATTTACATACATTATTATGTAACTGTAGTACTAGAATGCTTACTAAAATCTATACTAAACAAACAAACATATATATATATATATATATATATATATATATACGTGTTCCATAACGAGTATTTTATAAAAATACAATTTTAGAAAAAAAACGGCATTTAAGTATTTGTGTTATAATGGTTCAATATATTCCATACTATTATATTATTACACTAGCGAATCACCCACGCTTCGCTCGGGCTCGTCCCTAGGTGACTCTTAAATTTGACATAACTTTTTTATTTATGAACCGATTGAAATAAAACGAATAATAAATGTTAGGTGAAGCTTCCCACAATACATTAGTGAAATCCGCACCCAAATCGGTTTAGCCGTTTCTGAGATTAACGCACACAAACGCACACACAAACAGACAACAAGTCTGAACATAATTGTTTTGTGTTCTATTGCATTACTAAAGACCGCCCATAATCGTTTTTCTCAAATATCTTTCATGTACAGACAGCGCTCAGTTACACTTTTATTATAGGTGTATAATCGGTGTATAGTCTTATGGTGAAAAAAAAACATCACCAGAAAACCTGCATGTCATTAACCTTTGATTGCAAGTTTTTAATAGATATGCGAAGTTTACCAACCCGCACTTGGCCAACGTGGTGGACTATGGCGTGATCTCCTTCATATTGAAGAAAGTTCCGTGCCCAGCTGTGGGAAGTTAAAAAGGGCTAAATACACATGGGGCATTCCACGCCAAATCGGACGGTTTCAAAAAAAAATTTTTTTTGATTTTCTTAATATTTTGGTTTTTCGTAGTACCTCTCAAAACAGGCTTTTCCAAGTAAATTTTGAGTTTTTTTTTATCACTGGTTAAAATTTTCAAAAAAAACCCCTCTTTTTTGGTTTTTTGCATGCTCATAACTTTCTTATAATGGTCGAATTGTTCGGTAGTGAGCCTTCTATAGTTAAGTACTATTTTTTTCCGATTTTAAGTAAAAACTTTTTCTTTTAAATCGAAAAAAATAGCCTCTTTTGCGGTACTTAGGGGTAAGTTAAAAAATACCAAAATAACACTTTCTTAGATTTACGCGAATATTTGACATTTAAATAAAACTATCTTTTCGGATTTTTTCGCGGATTTGTATTTTTGGTTCCCGACGTTTCGAATGCTTTACAGCATTCATGATCACGGGAGAGACTAAGAATTTAGACGTCTCAGTTTTGAAATCATTTTGTAAAATTGTGGGTAGGCACTGTCTGTAACAAGTATGTATAAAATGCCTTTGAGACGTTCTGGCGTGAAAGAGTAACAAACATGCGTACATACTCATAAACTTTCACATTTATATTATTAATACAGATAAAAAAGGCAAATACCATTGCGCTTATCAATAACATTTGACATAAAAACAAAGACATTTATATTAACAGCATTTTTCTAAAAGAATTCTTATCATAATTCATACCATTGCAAACTTAAACCTTGACCGAATGATTCATAGCAGGTATTGAACAAAAAAACCACAAAGGCGTGTCGCCATGAATATACTAATCGCTGTATTGAATAATAACCATATTATTTTTGCTGCTAGTTACTACGTCAAGTTTTAACGCATGCACTAAGGAAAATCTCATCAAAATTTGTATAGACGATAGTACTGAAATTTTAAATTGGTTACAGAGTTTTGTAGCTTTAAAATTCATTACGAGATTTATATTCTGCTAATAATTAAATTTTATTAAATTATCATATTTTAAGTCTAAAAATAATATTATCTACTATTATGGACATTTTAAAAGAAAAATTAGCCAACTCCTTCAACAAATATATCCACTTGACTTCATAGAGATAAATTATAAGCCGAATATACACTATTTGTTCAATACTAATTTTAATGGTTTTCAAAGATGTAAATTTGTTTGTTGTTTAAAATAGGGGTGTTAATTTTAATATAAATAGCGCAAGAAAGGACGTACATGGAGAAGACTAGATTTCGAATAACTCTTCTCGTACATTACCTATATTGAACTTGATTAAGTTAACTTTTTGATAGCGAATGTTCAAAAACTAGTAGAAACAGAAAGAACTTTCAATTAACTGAAACTAATTGTTCTTTGGGCGCTTAGAAAATAAATCAACGTCCGGACAAAGTCTTCAGATACGCTTGGGAACACGCTTTTCTCTGTTCAAGCTTCAACTTCTTAACATCTCTCAAGGTGTTTAGGGATAGTGTGAACTTTTATTTCTTTAGAAGTAATTATTGTTAATATTTATTTATTTACTAGCGACTCACGCTCGTTCCGCTCGGGTTCGCCCCTAGTTACATTTTGACGTTTAGTATAGATTTCTCAGAGATGAGATATTTTCCCGCAATAAAAACATCCTATATGTTGACCCGGATAACCAGCTATCATCATATAAAATTCACTACTCACTACGTATTACGTAGTAGGTAGGTACATTAAATATTTTTGGAAAATCTTATTGAAATAGACATTATTAATTATTATCGATACAGAGGCCGAATCTATAGTTATTAGAATTTTTGTTTGTCTGTCTCTCTGTCTGTGACCTCATCACTGAAAAACACTGAAGGAATTTTTATGAAATTTGGTATGATGATAGCATCTCTGAGAAACCTATACTAAACGATAAAACTTAAGAAGGGACGAACCCGAGTGGAGCGAGTGTGAGTCGCTAGTTGAAATACATGTAACATAGATGTTTATAGAAATATTGCCTTACATAATAACGACATATGCTTAAGTTTGCTATTATACATTCACACGGTTCTCTGGTTGCAATAAATACAGGCACAATTCGAATTAATGTTATGCTACCAAAAGAGCTGACTAGAAAATGGTCGCTAAGCCCCAAAATCCATTACAACTTTGAAACCCAGCCTTATTCTGGAACAAACACGTTGCAATAAAACCGGACTTTGTAACTTATCGATAAAAATTTTAAAGTTATGTTCCGATATTAAAATTTTGTTACGAAAATTTGTATTTTTAAACGAAGTTGTGGGTTTTATACTAGGTATTACTTAGATGTTTAAACGGCGAATTTATGTTGTAGTCAAGTCATCGATTGATTATTTCTGATATGGCGTACGTTTACATTAATTTATTTATGTTGTTATTGAATTCTTAGATTTATTCTATGATCTTATAGAAGGAATGTGTGAAGCCCATTGTGTTGCTTTTTTATAATAATTATAAAGCATATAAATTGAATTTAGCAATAAAATCGGCGAAAATTCTTTCAATAAGCAAAATAATGCATTCACCTATTTTAAAGTTGGCCGTTCTCTTCTACTTTTACTGTGATACGTAATTAATATAACAAGTGAAAGAATGAACAGTATTCATAGCAATTATTATGACAAATTACCAAGAAAAAATTTGGTTTTAAATTAAGTACCTACTTAAGTAGGTACTTAGTTTAATACCAGATTTTTGAACTAAATGTTTGACCTTTGACCTATAACTATAATATTATAGTTTGGGTAACTTCCTGTGTATCTGTTCCTTCTTTACTGTAACGGCTCAACCGATTTGAGTGAAATTTCAAATGAAAATAGCTTATCATATCTTGTATAACCCACATCGATTTTTCTCAACGTACTCACAACTCGAACACGAATTTATATAAAGTTTGCTAACAGCAAGTGAACCTAAAATACAAGCTTCCAAAACCATTATAAGTTGAAAACGGTGGCAGTATTCAGGTGCAACGCCACACATCGCGTTCAATAGAGAGTCTTTTCTACTTCTAAAGTTCATACCGCAATAATAGCCTGGATTTCTGAAAGCTTTGGAAAATTTCGAAATAATTGCTTTCCTTAACTATTTGTTTTGAATAACTGTAATTGAGTTTATACTTAAATCTTGTATGAAGAATAATAAAACTTAAAGAAGTGTAAATATACATTTTAATAAGTAAGCCAAATCAATATCTTTTGTAAGTTTTCGTTACTTAAATGTTTTATTAATTTTCATGTATATTTGCTTATATATCACTAAAGAAATATTGATCAATTTTTAAAACGATAGCTAAGTACTTGTCAATGAGCCTTTTTGGTGTCAATTAGCGATAATCTTCAAACAAACAAATTAATTCTACTTTTTCATATCTATATACGGTAGATAAAGTGATTACTTGAAAAATACACTTTTCTATAAATAGAGTTTTCAGAGAGTTCACTTTTCTATTATAGTAAGAGTTAAAACTATTCTTCCAATATTGCGATAGTCACTATCGATAATGAGACACCATTCACAGAAAGCACTCATGCGTTTATTTCTTTGATTTTTTTTCCTTTTACATTTCTTAGTGTAAACTTCTAGTAATACTATATGAGGCTGTGGTTACAATTGTATTTAAGTATTAATGTAGAGCAAGTGCATTCGAACACGTCTGAATTTTAAAGTGTTTGATTTGTATCGGTCGGTACAAAATTATCGTTTTATACATCGAATGGTATGTATATAGTCTGATTTTTTTATAAACAATTTTCTTAGAGCTTGTTTTTAGTGTTTACTATTCTTGATTGTACTTAAATTAAAGTTTAGTAACTTTGCAATATATTTCGTAGCCTTCCACTTTATAAAGATATGTCGTAGTGCCATTAAATAAAAATGTTAATTGATTTAACTCTAAATAAAACAAACCTGTTACTATTTAAATTTATATCAAAACTATGTATGTTCGTACATTTTTCATCTAAAATACGTTAAAAATATTAAACAACTCCTATATTACAATACTATAACCTAGTAAGGAATAAGGGTACGGAACGTATTGACCCCAACTAACCTATCGCAAGATTTGTTAGCATAGTCCAGTGTAATTAATGGAGTGTGGTTGGGTTTGTGGGCGACCTTAGTAAGCCAAGACGAGTTACAGGAAACGAAGGCTTTGATTAGTGACTCGGTCGGCCAGTGTTTTCACCCTAATTGAATAACTGAATGTCTGCCAAGTTTTTTTAGAAACTCTTAAATTGTATCGCTTTATATATTTATTTGGCCACTTGGCATGAGCATGTTATGTTACATTTACACATAAATTCGTTTGATGAGTGGAACAGTATTTTGCAAATGCGGGACGCTGTTCTTATAATGAATTATATAATTATGTACCTATATGTAGTACATATAGTGCTGGCGCCTCACCCTGGCTTCGCTCGGGTTCGTCCCTAGTTACGTTTTAATGGTTAGTATGAGTAGGATAGACTATATATTACATACGTAGGTATGATAAGTTTTTGTGGGTTGTATTATAACGTGTTTTTGCGTGGGAATGAGATAATCTCCCGCGGTAAAAAGTAGCCTATGTCACTCTCCAGCCCTCCAACCATCTCCACACAAATCACGCCAATGTATCACTCTGTTTGGACATGAAAGGACAATTGAACAAACAAACGTCCTTTTACATTTATAATATTAGTGTGGACTAATTAGTTATGGACATTTTGTTTTATGAATTAGTTTAATCTATACTAATATTATAAAGAGGTAAAGTTTGTGAGTTTGTGACGTTGTAGGGGGTAGGTAATCTCTGGATCGACTGAACCGATTTAGATGAAATTTGGTAAGAAGATATAGTCCTGGGAAGGACACATAGGATACTTTTTATTCCGAAAATCATCCCTTAAGAGGGTGAAAATGGAGATAAAAGGTTTCATGGGGAATCAACCTAATAACCAAACCTCGCTAGTGAATAATAAGTATACAAAATTCAGTTATATGTATCGTAGCATATATGTATGTGTACATATTTTTCTAAGACCTGACTAGAATATTGTAAACAAAGTCTCCATTTACCTCTAAATGTCAAATTAATAATATATACTAATGTTTATTATCTACGACAAAAAGCATTTAATAGTATCCTGTTTCCGTTTCAAGCTGCATCATTATAGTGATTTGAAGAGTATGATAAAATTAATAGTGTTGAAGAAGGTAAAACATCTTATGCACACAATTTTTACAAACCAAGTTAGCTGTTAGACGATTCGTTATATGTACTAATATTTTAAAGAGGAAAGATTAATTTGTATGTTTGTTTGTTTGTTTGTTTGTTTGTACCGAATAAGCTCCGAAAGTACTGAACCGATTTAGATGAATTTTGGTACGAAGATAGTTGGAGGCCCTGGGAAGGCCGTAGGATAGTTTTTATCCTGGAAATCATCTCTTAGGGGGTGAAAGTGGAGGTAAAAGTTTGCATGGGGAAGCAACCTAGACAAGCTCGGATTCGTCCCGAGCGAAGCGAAGATGAGTCGTGGTCATGGGTCTATTGCTGCATTAAAAAGGACAAGACAAACACTTGTATTTATAATATTATCTAATATTTAATTCAGGCCGCATAAAAATGTAGGTAAATTTATTTTCTTTGATTTTATATGTATTTATGGGTTCAATTAAATAAATACATAATTATTAATAAAACTTTTTTAATAATGAAAACAAAAGAAAAACTAATTATACTTATAATGAACGTATTATAAATAATAACGATTTTTATATACATTCATAACTCCGGGCTGTTACTGAGACTTACTATACAGAAAGTCTCAATAACTAAACTTGGCCCGACCCGGGACTCGAACCCAGGACCTCCGAGTGTACATGCTAGCCATTACACCACTGAACAGCGAAGGGTAAGTCCCTAGTTGTACATAAATGGGTCGAGAAATAACATAAAAGGTACACGAGGTAGAGTCAGTCTATAACTATATACTTATAGCAAAAAATAAGGTGCAAGAATGAAAGTAAATGCTATAGTCAGAGCATGTTACAAAAATAGAATTGATTGAATCATTTCAATGCTGATTGCAAATTATGAAATGAATTTGAAATTTTCTACGTTTTATGTTATAGAATATTCATTCACCACCATCAACTCTAATTCTTTATGTGGAACCTCATTTTATTGAAATGATTACCTTATTTGTCATAATAATAGAAAGGCTTCCTTATTCATTTGAATTGAGATAATTTGATATATTTATCTATACTAATATTATAAAGAAGTAAAGTTTGTGAATTGTGAGTTTGTGACGTTGTAGGGGGTAATCTCTGGATCTGCTGAACCGATTCAAATGAAATTTGGTAAGGAGATAGTTTGAGACCCTGAGAAGGACATAGGATACTCTTTATCCCGGAAATCATTCCATAAAGGGGTGAAAATGGGAATGAAAGTTTGCATGGGTAATTAACCTAGGCGCGAACCCAATCGATTCGCGGGGGTTTGTCACTAGTACGTATAATAAAGTCATCATACCAAATTTTATCAAAATCTGCCAAGTGGTTTTCTCGTGATGCGTTCCCAGACAAACAGCCAGACAAAGATTCTTAAAACTACATTCGGCCTCTGTATATAGGTAATTCATAATTACAATGACTATTTCAATCACTGCCTGATCAAATATACGGAACCCTAAATATATGTTACAAAGTTAACGTAGGTAAATTTTTTTGCTTTATGCATTTTTTTTAAAATTAAGTCCCCATAACATTCAAGTGGGTATAAGTGGGTAGAAAAACGACACCGCTATCGCTTCTTGAACACGCTACGTTGAAAGGGCCCTTGAAGATTTGATAAGAAAGATGCTGGATCTATAGCCCATACGACATGTTGACCCAATTTACCTTATTACAGTGTATTACTATAGATCACATCCTTATACCCCATCAGAATAAGGCCGATATGAATAATTTATGTTTTATGGTAGTACTGACTAAATATGTATTTTTGATTGTGATGATTGCTTGTACACCGATGCCTATGCAAAAATATGTTATATTGTCATTTGCAGGAACTTTTATAGTTTTGATGCAAAAATAAGCTTTTTCTGTAAAATTATTCTGAATTTTTTACATAATCGATATTTTTTTTATTAATATACTACTTAATGTTTTTTTTCTAATTGAAATTTTAAATAATGTTAAAACTATGTAACATAAATAAGTATTATTATATCCTTATTCTAATGAAATTGAAATTAAGTAGTACAGTAGTTGTAAAAGAATTTATCATTGATTTGAAAAATTTGACGATAGTGAGAAAGTGGCGTTACAATTTAATTCACATTGTATCGTTTCTTTATAGATAACTGGACATAAAGATATAATAACTCTGTTCTACCATAAGAGTCTATGAGAATTATTATTATCGATATATAATAAATATCGATTTATTTAACACAAACAATATCTTGTTAGATAATATCTTATTTGCTAATCAAGTAATCGCATTTTCGAAAAGTACCATAAATGAAGTGGGTGTAAGTGGACAGAAAGATGACACCGCTATCACCGCTTAAGCACGCTCTAAGAAGTGGTCCTCGATTGATGTAATGTTCGCATTGCCCATACATTGACCTAATTTTTTTTATTAGCATTTTTGTTACCTTGTTTACTTCGCAACGTAATTATATAAAAGGTTAAGGCTTTTAAAGGACTGTGTTTGTACAGTGGTAACGCGTTTGCTTGGGAAACTAAATGAAGCTTGTTCAAATCCCAGGTCTTGCACCTCTGATATTTTTTCATGTTGTGCGAATCGTTTTTAACATGATTAGGGCCACTTGTCTTACAGTCAAGAAAAAACATTTTGAGCAGATTAAGAGAACCTAACAAATCCGCCGATAAGCACTTGGCCAGCGTGGTGGACTATGGCTTGATCCCCCCTCTTATTGAAGAAAGGCCCGTGCCCAATGTGGGACGCTATAAAAGGCTAAATACATAAATAATACTATTTGTATGTGTCGTTGTGCTAACTTGTTTCACATGCATTTATTTGATGGTTTTTTATGAAAAACCTCTGTAACAGATAATTTTTTTTACGGTTTTTTTTTTCTAATATACAAGCGGAGCCAGAGGCGAAGATATAACAATTATCTCTTAGGTATATAAATATATTTTTATGTTCCAAATTACATACACAATCGTTATAATCCATTATATTTTCCTTTACGCCGCAAATTACCTAAGATTGAAATTTTACGTATGCTCTAAAACAGCTGTCGAGTAAATTGTCCTCCCAGTTTATGGCCGTAGCGTCGTCTCGAGGGGCATTATTGGAACAGTAATAAGTTGCATTAGGGGTCAACTCGTGGGTTTGACCTTTCAACTTATAAAATACGGAAGAGAATATAAAGTAGTGTAAATGTAAGTTTAGTTAGTATTATAAATATTTCATATCCGTACTGTTACAAGTATAAGTGTGTTTCTGTACAAAAATCTCATAAAACTTTTATTCCCAATCTCATGGTAATCCTTTCTTTTTTCTTATTAAGACTTTCTACTTTCTTCTATTCCATGGGGACCATTAACATTTTTTATAGGTGGAACAATCGAAAGATTTTTTATATTATTTACTAGTTTTAGCCTGTAACTTTGCACACCTTTTTTCTTAATTATAAGTCTATAACCGTTAGCAATAAATAGGTTTGGTATTCATTATATCATTTAACTAGTATAGCAGTTCGTTTTCAATCAAACAATCTCTTTAGCTTTATGATATTAGTAATAGACCCGGAAGGCAAACGTTATCGTGCCACAAATCGTTTGGTCGGAAAATAAAATCTGGATCTCGACAACAGCGTCATCTACCGGGTCCAACTATAGTTTCATCCTGGAGACCTGATAAGTATACAAACAAGATCACCAAAACTGGTGAAACCGTTTTGGAGGAGAAGAAATTTAAACATACACACAGTATTAATATTGTATAAGTACATACATACATACATATATTCATTTATTTAAGTACAGTGGAAATACAACGTTGTTACTTGTTACCATGTACACTAATATGAAGTTATTCTAATAATTGTTAAACAACAGTTACTTCACTAATTAAATCATACTAAGTAATTAGTAATTACGTTTTATATTAAGATATGTATGTAGTAAAGCTCTTGTTAATTATTCAGGTTACTCAAGCGAAATTAAACATTAAAGAGAGTTGAATTTTAAAGGAAACAAAAATATCCAATGGTTGTAAAGTCGAGATAGTATAGGCGTTTTTAAAATGATGCCAGCCGATACAAAGCAAAGCACACCGACTTCGAAAATATTTGATTAGGTATGTATAGTAAATGAAAACTACCAATCAGTTATTTTTTACTTTTTAGTGCTTTTGTTTGAAGTCGGTTTTAATTTTTTTGTTAAAAAGTTTTTTAATAAATAGCTTTAAAAATGGTAGGTACTTAGCAGTGGGTACATGTTCAAGAAAAAATCTAATTCAGTACTATAATAATTTTAGTAATGTTGAAGTCGGTGTACCTTGATATAAAAATTAAAAACTATTTTATAAGTCAAGGAGGGCTATTGTCATAGCTCTATTGGTTGGCATTTGATTACCTCTCGAGGCAATGTTTATAATGACCACTTGAATGTTTTTCTTAGGCTAATTATGTACAATGATGAAAATTGATAGCAATATAAAATGTCTATTTATAACTTTACGTACGTACGTTGTTTAGTTGATGTTTAATGCAAAAATATCTTATTTCGTCATACGATGGATAACGTCACGGCTTTATCGGTACGCATTCGATTACCGCTCAAGGCAATGTTTATAATGAACATTTGAATGATTTTCTTAGTCTATGTACAATGATGAAAATTGATAGGAATACTATAAGTGTCTGTTTATAACTTTACGTAATTTAACCTGTTTGATTAGTTGATATTTAATTTAAAGATGGGTGTTTGATCTTTTCGTTCTACTAGACTGCGAATAAATCGGAGGTCACAATTATGTGGTTTTTGGTTATATTCACTTAAAGTTATTTTTTTATTATTATAAATGTTTTGTACATAGTTTTGTGAATTTAAGAAAAATGTAATTTCCATACAAAATTCGTTGAATTAATTTGGCATGGTAAAAAATTTGTTGCTTAATTTAATTTTATTTTTGTAATAGACCCCTTATTCTATTGTAATACGTACCTACTTTAATGTAAGATCGCTAGTTGTAAATATATATTTTGCTGGCCTCTAAATAATAATTATATTCTTAAGTTCAACTCTCTCTGAAGCTAGGTAGCTGTTATAAAATATCTAATATTACTACAAGACAGTCTTATTACAAGACAGTGTAGCCCAGTGGTAACGCGCTCGCTTGGGAAACTGAGTGAAGCGGGTTCAAATCCCGGGTCTCACAGCACTGATATATTCATGTGTGAATCATTTTCCAACATGATTGTCACTTATGGTGAGGTAAAATATCGTGAGGAAACCTGCGTGTCTGAGAGAACCTAGCAAGTTTTCGAAAGACATGTGAAGTCCGCCAACTCGCACTTGGCCAGCGTGGTTGCACTATGGCCTGATCCCCCCCGTATAGAAGAGAGACCAGTGCCCAGCAGTGGGACGTTAAAAAATGGCTGCATACAAATATTATTACTGACTTGATATAAAATATGGATCTAAATATTTTTTTTTATTATTGCTTCTAATATAATATTATGATCGAAACATTAATAACTGATTCGGATGTTACTAATTGCCTAAAGCTACACTCTATATTACAATCTCCATAGAACGATAAATCGGTAGCAAAGTGTAATAAATCATGATACATATTGAACTCTATTGGGAGTTTCAAGTACTATAATATATATATTAAATGATCAATGATCAATACTTAGGAATTGATTGTTTTTTTTATATTCTAACATAGATATACTTATACACCATAGATATACTTATATCTATGGTGTACGCATAATACTCGTAAATAATAGTGATAAATATGTTTATGTTCGAGTGGGGTATAAAAATAAAGTATTTTTAAATGGCTTACAAAAATATATACAACTTATATATTAAAAAGTGATTTGAAATGAGAAATGCTAAAAGCAACTTTTTTTTTAAATTATTTTGCTAAATTTACTTTTTCTTTGGTAATTTCCTTAATCTTGTTTAATTATTTAGTAGCGGCTCAAAAACAAAAACAAACCTGTCCCACGGGAACCGTACATTTTTCCGGGATAACAAAATTCGTCAGCCGTTCTGGCGTGAAAGAGTAACAAACATCCATACTCTCACAAACTTTCACATTTATAATATTAATACGGATAAAATGGCATAATAATAAAATAGGAATAAGTACATATGAGTAAAAAAAATATGAAGTGATTTTTTTTCTATAAACAGTAAAAAGTAAAAACTTATCTAAAAGTGAAATATAAACATTTGCCATTACTCTACGAATGCTAGAAAAGCAACGTAGCAAAAATATTTGTAATACTAGCACTCATAGTTCCGTATAGTGGTATGTTTTATTCATTGTTGGTCGTGTAATTTTGTAGGCTCCATGGATTTTAACGTAGGATTTTAATTTTTTCATATTAAAATGTAACAATGGTTGCTTGTTTTTATACGTTTTGAAGTGTCCTAACGCTCTTGTATGAATAAACTGATATATATATATATATATATATATATATATATATATATATATATATATATATATATATATATCAACTGATGTGCGTTTATAGCAGCAGTACAAGCACTTTACTGCAACTATGTCCATGTTTTAGTTGGGGAGATATTTTAAATAAAACTATCTTTTCGGATTTTGTCGCGGATTTATTTGTATTTTTGTTTCCCGACGTTTCGAATGCTTTACAGCATCCATGGTCACGGGAGAGACTGAGGTGTTACATGTCTTAAAGATATAGTTGTTACAGACAGCCTACCCACAATTAACAAAATGAAAATTGCACCAATTACATTACAATATTTTAACTTTAAACATTTTTATAATTTTAATTATAATTGAATATGGAAAATTATTTATTTAATTTTTGCTATTATTTTTATAATTATTACAATTTTAAAAATATTAATTAGTAATCTATATTTAGTGTTGCCATTATTATATTTATAACCATAAGAAAAATATAAAATATAGTATTAATTATTTAAGCCACAATTGATCTATGTGTAATTTGAAAAAGTTAAGATTAATTAAAATAATAATTTTAATTTAAAGTTGCTATTATTTAAAAAACAAATTATTAAGCAACACTTACTACATACATTTACAAATGAAAAAAGTGAAAAAAATATTATTAATCAGAAATGCTATCATTTTGATCTACACAGTAAGAACTTACTACATCTACCTGTCTGTTATGTTTAGATTTATTATTAGATATTATTATATTAATAACAGGATCCCATGACGATGGTAGTACCCAGCCATCTTCCCTATTGAAATTAGGATGTTTTTTAATTTCTATGGCTTCTCGAATCATTCTAGGGCGATATCGGTTTTCTTTCGCCAGGATTTGAGGTCTATCGAAGCGAATATAATGGCTTGGGCGGTCCTGACTGTGTTTGCAGACAGCAGATGTTGTATTGCGACGGTGCTTCACATCAGCTATGTGTTCTTTGACCCGGGTTCTAATGGATCTCTTTGTTTGTCCGATGTAAGAGAGCCTACAATCACAATCAAGCTTGTAAACTCCTGCATCTTGTAGAGGGATGTGGCACTTGACAGGTGGTAGAAACTGACTAATTTTCTTTGGCGGCTTGAAGTAAGTTTTAATTGAAGCTCGCTTTAGAATGTAGCCAATCTTGTCAGTGACACCTCTCATGTAAGGTAGGACTGCAGGGACGCGCTCGACTGTGGCTGGTTTCACTCGGTCCCTGTGACGTAGGCGCGGCACTTGCAGCTTGTTGTCTCGCGGAACTTGCTTGTCACAGATCCCGCGTGCCCTCTGAAACAAAGATTTTCCCACGGTAGCTAACTGTGAAGGGGGGTGGTGAGATTCACCATTCAAGTACCTATCAATATGGGTCATTCGAAACGTCGGGAAACAAAAATACAAATAAATCCGCGACAAAATCCGAAAAGATAGTTTTATTTAAAATGTCAAATATTCGCGTAAATCTAAGAAAGTATTGGGGAGATATTCTTTTAAATATCCATATTGACTCGTTTTTATCCCTCGACGCAAAAAGAAAGAAGAAAGCCAGTTTCCTTGCGGTGGTTCTTAGCTATGTTTGGTTAATATTGGTCCAGCAGTGTAAGAGTATTAGCTTTTTTCCAAAATGTTGTGCTTAATGTAAATTACTCGATTAAGTGCTTCACGCGTGCCAGTGTAATCGTTAAATGACAATTGATTTGCGGAGGGGGTTTTTTAAATTTTTGTTTTATAATTATTATTTATTACTTATACCCTTATTTGTATAAGGCATTGAGAAAAATGATTGTTTGTATGATCTTTATTTAGCTATCGTCAATTTTTGACGGACAGAAAGAATGTGCTCAATTCAAATGTTTTTTGGATGTTACGTGATATCTTTGCCTATTGTGAAGCAATTGTCACGATTCTTTTTATTAAACAGGCTTAACCGAATACGAAGGCGTGTGAGTATGTATATAATATACAAGGTTGGCAAGGCCTGTCAGGGTTTTTGGAGGTTATTGCAACCACACTCAGACTAAACCGCTGGACTATAAATAAATATGTTGGAACATTACACGCAACACCATCAAGTTCCATGGTAAGCTACGAGGCTTGTGTTATGGATACCAGATAGTTGATACACCACACATATATAACATTAAATACTAAATTAATATTATAAATAGAAACACTCATGACTGGAGTACAAACATTCGTGATCATCACACAAATGAATGTCCCTAGCGGGACTCGAACCCGCGACCGCTGGCACAGCAAGTAGGGTAGCACTATAAACTTAGCCAAAGCTGTCGTCAGACTTTTCTTGAGAGTATATGACCTATGTAACCGCAAAAGTAAGGATTTTATGAAATTCAATATCTGAAGGGGTGAAAATCGATGGCGAATTTTGACAATATCGTACACAAGCACTTTCTCAATGTAGGTTACTGCTTTATGTATTTACTTTTTTACAAATAAATATTTTACAGATTCGGAGCAGGTGTTAGATTTGTCACGGACTTACATATTGACATTTAATTTTTTTTTTAATATGCAGTCTAAAATAGACGATTCAAAAGTGCTTGTAAAAGTCTATTTGAATAAAGTAAACAAGCCAGACTACTGCGACATAAAAAATGATAGATTTTTGTATAATTTTCCATAACCTACTACAATCTTATCAATTATGCGCGATGGATTGACATTAATACATACATATGACAGCGGTGGTATAAAATAAACGTAAACAGTCTCGCCCTACCCTGCTTTACCTAAGTAGGTCTTGATGTATATCTACTTCAGAAGCATAATACATTGATTCTACGAAAAGTGATAAAAATAATCATTTCAAAGCAACTTCTAAATTTATAGACATTCACAGTTTAATGTATAATATATATACATTCTAGCAGAACTCGTGTCTCCGCCTGTGTTCTATCAACAATTTTTTTTGGCTTTATGTTATACAACGACTCGCCCTCGCTTCGCTCTGTTTTTTCGTTATGTATTTATATGATATTGTTCGTACAAAAATACTAAAACATGGGTGTGGGGGTGGGAGGTAGAAAAATACTTTACGACCTATTCTCATACCTACCAAATATACAAAAAAAATCATTAAAATCGGTCGAGCAATTTCAGAGGAGTGCGACCAGAAATACCTTGACACAAGATATTTATATATTAGATTTTTTATTAGCATTTTTTGTTTAATATGCTTTTTTGATCTAATTAATTAATTTTTTTATTCTAACGGCTAGCGAAAATACTGTTCAATTAACTGAATTTGCATGTAATGGTTCTTTTGAACTTATATATTTTAAATGTTTTGTGTAAATCGAAGCTAATTAAATAATTTACATCAAATTTTAAACTTTTTGTTCATCTATGTATATAATATTAATTATCAGCAAATTATGCACAAAAATTGCGTACATGCATAAAAGCTTATTAAAATTAATATCGATGAATTAATATGAACATTATTATCGATACAGAGGCAGAATCTATAGTTTTTAGATTTTTTGTCTGTCTGTCTGTCTGCCTGTTTTTCTGTCTGTCTGTGACCGCATTACGGAAAAACCACTAGAGGAATTTTGATGAAATATGATATGATGATAACTGATTATCCGGGTCAACATATGGGATACTTTTTACTGCAGGAAAATATCTCATCTCTGAGAAATCTATACTAAATGTTATAAAAACTTTTTAACAAAAAAATAAAAACCGACTTCAAACAAAAGCACTAAAAAGTAAAAAATAACTGATTGGTAGTTTTCATTTACTATACATACCTAATCAAATATTTTCGAAGTCCGTGTGCTTTGCTTTGTATGGGCTGGCACCGATTTCGAAAATATTTGATTAGGTATGTATTTAATAGGTAGGCTTTAATTACTTAGCCAAAGCACACCGACTTCGAAAATATTTGATTAGGTATGTATAGTAAATGAAAACTACCAATCAGTTATTTTTTATTTTTTAGTGCTTTTGTTTGAAGTCGGTTTTTATTTTTTTGTTTAAAAGTTTTTATTTTTCCCTTTTTAGTGTAGACAGTAGTAGCAAAGTAAGAATTCTAACGTGTTAGGCTTGTCAAATCAAACAAAATAAGCCCAAACTCAAAGTATCTACTATTAGCCGTTGAAGAGTTCCACCTATCCACCTTCTGGCCTTGCCATCAGATCAGGTCAACAACACCGAACCACTCTACTATCAACGGAAATAGAAATACTTGCAAAGTTTCAAGTCAATATGACAATTAGAAGTAGGTTAAATTCATCATTAGTTGTTTTTCCACCCTTAGGGGTGGTATTTTTTTTTGAAATTTAAATGGGACCAATCTGGAAGTATACCCTTTCAAACAAAACAAAAATTGTCCAAATCGGTTAATAAATGACGGAGTTCTGAGGTAACAAACATAAAAAAAAAAACATACAGACGAATTGAGAACCTCTTCCTTTTTGAAGTCGGTTGAAAATGTAAGTAGGGAGGAACCCGAGCGGAGCGAGAGTGAGTCGCTAGTACATTTATATAATATGTGCATGTTTTAAGTATTTTTCATACAGCATATTTCAAGAAATTTATATGTGCAAAAACCGGTCTCTACTTCTTTAATATGCACAAAAAGTGTACAAAATGTAGTATCTTATAATATCCTCCGCTGCTTTATTATTGCGTGGAAATTGAATTTTGCTTCCGCCTCGTCACACTCAGTAATAACTTGCTTTGAGACACTAGAGTGCAATCTGATCATTCTTTTTTATGCATCGTCCACTTCCTTTGTAGGTACAAATAAGAGATAAAAGATAGGGTTTCCTAGGATTCCCAGATTCCTAGGTTCATTTCCCCTTACATGTGCGTTCACCTTGTGGTGGGCAGGCTAATTACCTTCCGGCTGTTCAGTCGGGCGCAAAGCCAAGAAACGCACAGGGAGGTAGCCCACTTCGGTGAGCGGTGTGCCATGTGGATTGCTTCTGTTACTTCTCTGATAGCAGAGTGGGCCGTGGGAGCAGCCCCATGGTTGTTGTGGTCTGCTTCGACAGACCTGCCGTCGGGGCGTCGTGGTTGAGTGCGCAAGCGATCCTGCGACGCCTAATTCGGACGGGGAAGGTTCCGTAGGGTTTTAGTGGGTAGTACTGGCTTTTCTAGCGAGTGAGATCCACATAACTATCTGTATATATGCAGGTGGTATGCCTAAATGCATTTCTCAACGTTAAAAAAAATAGGTTCGTTTATTTGCAAGAAATGGCAAAAATATATTTTTCCTTTAATATAATTGTATATTATAGGAAAAATTATAAAAAATGTATAATTACTTAATTAACTATAGTCTTTACATAATTAATTATAGTATGTTAATTATATAAAAAAAGTACTACAAACTTCCCTATACAATGTATATAATATAAAGCAATAAGCATGCATTATTTACAACTAGATTTCGCCCATTGATCGAAATTCGACCTTAATGATTTATTGAACATTTAAGTAAAGCTTAATAAATGAATAGAATTTTCTAAAAATTCAAAGGCTTTAAAGTTCGATATATTCTCAACTTTTTGATATTTTAGAATCTCTTTTACGATTTAAGAAAAGGTATACTTTATTTTAGTTTGAAAACTACAAAACTTTAGTATGATTGTTAAAATTTATTACAAAAATAGACACAAATATTCTTTTAATATTGGATAAAATTTGATTCATTTAAAACATAACTTCTGACATTTCCCACTTTTTATTAGTTAATAGATTTTGCAATACGCCATCAATCTTTCAGCGTATTTCATATCATGTGTGTAAATACCTTATCGATATTTATCGCATACTTTAATTCAGTAATACGCAACTTTCACCTTTATTTATAATGAAATAAGAACAAAGTTGGTTTGTGTGATTTATTTTATTAAAGTATTAAGTTGAGGTCGATGGGAAGGGCACTATCTCTTATCTGTTATCAGTATCG
Source organism: Brenthis daphne (assembly GCA_947093115.1). Taxonomy (NCBI): domain Eukaryota; kingdom Metazoa; phylum Arthropoda; class Insecta; order Lepidoptera; family Nymphalidae; genus Brenthis; species Brenthis daphne. The sequence goes on along the minus strand of OX352482.1, from coordinate 14,182,418 downwards.
ATTTATTGATACCTATATATGTAGTTTATTCACGTATCAAGACGTTATATTGAAAATGCATTTGACCAACTTGAAAAAATGTAGGTTTTTAGTTTGTACTAAGTATTTATAATAAAAATAATATCAATAATAGAGAGTAAAAATCATTTGAGATAAAAAGGAAATAGACGATCTGTTACTTTTTGATGATTAAATTATTATTAGTGCGTTCAAAGTCATATTTGACAACCCAATACCAACAAACCAACAACACTATATTAGTTTATATTATTTTTTTTTATTTTTTTTGTAGAGATTTGTTTAAAACTTATTTTGTAAATAGTTTCATAAAATTGCATGGCAACTACATCTTCTAGGATTATAGGCTAGTCTAAATGCCTAACAGTAGCCTTAATCTAGGTCATAGTCTAACGAAGGTCTAACAAACATACACACGTACAAACTTGTAGTAGTCGGATGTAGATTGTCATATGTTATATAATTTTAATAATATAATGTAATATTAAATTTGAATGTATTTGTATTTTGCTTTTATGTGGAATTTGTCATGTCAATAGCTAGCCGCGTGGTAGAATTTCAAAGGGAAATTAACCAGTGTAATTTGAAATTAGAAATGCTATCTATCATATAATAAATAGTTAAAGTGATGAATTTGTACATCATGACTAAATAAATGCTTATCTATACATATAATAAAATTGTAACTGAGCCGAATCTGTACATTGAATATTTTTTGGAAAATGTTATTGAAATAATCATTACGAGTTTTATCAATACAGAGACCGAATCTATAGTTTTTAGTTTTTTGTCTGTCTGTCTATCTGTCTGTTCCACGTCACAGAAAAACCACTGGAGGGATTTTGATGAAATTTGATATGGTGATAGCTGGTTTTTCGGGTCAACATACAGGACACTTTTTACCGCGGAAAAATATCTCAGTTTTGAGAAAAAATGCAAAAACTACAATGTAAGATTATACTAATCTGTAAAACCTAAGAGTTTTGTTTTTGGTCATTCGAACGCGGGCGGAGCCGTCTGTCTGGTCCGGCTTATCTCCGAAACGGCTGACCTGATTTTGATGGGACTTTCACTGGCAGACAGCTGATGTTATAAGAAGTAACTTAGGCTACTTTTATTTTAGAAAAAGAATTAGGATCCCGCTCTTAAAAATTAAAACGTACCTTAGGATGCACCCGAGCGAAGCGAGGATAAGTCGTTAGTACATAGGTATATGATATAATATATAAAATTACTTTATGTATATAAGTTGGTGTTTATAATGTATTCTGGGAAAATTAATAACATTATATCAATAGATATTTAATGAAAGTGTATGTAACATTTATAATGGAATAAGTTACTGTATATTAATTACATTTATTATTATTTGCAGGTAAATTTTCAACGTGAGACTAAATTTCGTTCATATGGTAAATTAATAGTACGTATACACACTCTAAATTATGGCGATTGGTAACATTTTGAGCACTCTTGAGATTTAAGGTCAGTAAAGTTATAATAAGTATGCATAAAGTATATAATAATCTATACATATAATAAAATTGTAACCAAGCCGAATCTGTACATCAGATATTTTTTGGAAAATCTCATTGAAATAAACATTATTATCAGTACAAAGGCCGAATCTATAGCTTTTAGATTTTTTGTCTGTCTGTCAGTCTGGGAACGCATCACGAGAAAACTACTGGACAGATTTAGATGAGATTTGGTATGATGATAGCTGGTTATCCGGGTCAACGTATAGGATACTTTTTACCGCGGGAAAATATCTCATTTCTGTGAAAAAATACAAAAACTGCAAAGTAAGAGTATACTAATATGTAAAACCTAAGAATTTTTTTTTTGGTCACCTGAACACGGGCGGTGCCGCGGGCAATGCTAGTTATAAACATAAACACACATGACTGGAGTAAAAACATTCGTGCTCATCACACAAAGGTATATAATTGTTGCGGGACTCGAACCCACGACCGCTGGCGCAGCAATTAGAACACTACAAACTAACATGTTGTGATAATATAAATCTTTACTGGTTTGAGGTAAATAAATAAACACAAATTTTCAGGTTAAGATTCACGGGCTCTTGAGTCTTGACTTTAATATAATAAAAAGTACGTAAAATCTTGAAGACGGCTTTAGATTTGATTTAGTCGAAACCTCAGGTAAGAGAAGCAAATTGAATCAACTTGTGATCGGAACACAATTTTCTAACATTATAACTTTCCAACTCCATTTAACAAGTGCCTCGTTCTACGTAATTGGTAAAGAAGAATCATCTGCTGTGAATTTTATTTTTAAATAATTTTATCGAGTACATTTTGTTATTTAAAAACTATAAAAAAAAGAGATGAGATATTTACCCGTAGTGGAAAAGTATCCTATGTGTTAACCCTATAACCAGCTATCATCATACCAAATTTCATCTAAATCTGTCTAGTGGTTTTCTTGTGATGCGTTTCCAGACAGACAGAGACAAAAATTCTAAAAAGTATAGATTCGGCCTTTGTACTGATAATAATGACTATTTCAATAAGATTTTCCAAAATTTATTCAATGTACAGATTCGACTTTCTTTTAATTTTTGAACCGGTCTTGGCCATTAACCCCAAACCGAATGGCTTTTCGGTTTAAGGTTGCAGTTATGTTCTTTAATCGTTTAAAGCGGAGAGAACGGTTTTGGACGAATTTAGGTTCCATGAACAAAATTAACCGGTTAAAATGAGTTTTTGTGTGTTAACATTTGGCGCGTCTTTGCTAATTGTGAATGGCATGCACGTTTCTTACTTATGTATGAATTAACCGGTTTACTTCCGGTATCGAAACCGAAATCCAACCTTTCTCTAAGAATAACCGTTAACCATTATTATTTCGGCTTACTAAACCGTTCGTTTTCACTAACCGGTTAAAAAGCGAGCAATGAATTAACCAATACATTACCGAAATAAACCGTTCTTTTTTAAACCGGTTCCAAGTCCTGGTACATACATAGATATGCGAAAATAGTATAAAATTGACATTTTGTTTAAAAATTCGTGAGAAATTAGTGAGAAAGCTATAGATAAAAATATATGCATATATTCGTTTCGAAATCTATTATGAAATAAGCAAAACCACAAATGACTATTTTAATTGAGATAACCTTTAACCTGCTCCCATTAAATTGTTTTACTTTATAGATATAGGTTTGAAGGTCAGTTTGTTGCAGACGATTTAAGATGACACTGTTTTTGATAAGAGAGTACATTTGTTTTTGATAACGCATAATAATTAATTCTACATTATATATAGCGGAATTGAATGTTTATCTAAAACTAGTTATTTATTCTCGCTTTGCTCGGGTGCTTTAGGTCTAGTTTATCTAAATACTAAATTTAATCTAAATTCGTTTAATTTGAAGGAGTAACAAACATACATACACACATGTTATAATACGAATTATATATGCCGATACAAAAATAGTAGGTATTTTTTTGTTTTCTGTGCGCGTTTTCGAAATTTGTATTAGTTTGAATTAATATTACTTAAAACAAGTAGGTGGAGCAATTTACATAGGCAAGTATGTATGTTTGTCACTTTGTTTTATATACATATGCAATTATATATTATATAATACAATTGATAGTAAAAACTTTATGAACCAAAATCTCTTATATTAACACTAATGCTGGTTTAATACCAAGTAAGAAAAGCACGTGGCCAGGCTGAGAATTTTGATTTCAGTTTGAGGAATGCAAGTTATAATACAGCTTGATGGATTGGTCACGAACTTATATACTGACATATTTAATTAGAATTTTAAAAATATAAAAAGGGACGATTCAAACGTGCTTGTAAAAATCTATTTGAATAAAGTATATTTTGATTTTAATTTGAAGCAAGATGAACTTTTGTTGCTTGCGCATGCGTCCTTTAAAGATGCTTGTTATGCATTGTTTAAATATAATTTTTTACTAAATTTATTTAATTTATGGTACAGCAGAGGTGATTCTAATACCATGCAACCCATATACGAGTAAAATTGAATCCCTATCTTACATTCTCCATATAATGAAAATACACATGCGTGGGAGAAAGCAGGTTGAACTAGTTAGTTTTATAGAAACGTGTGCCTTCGAAGCGCTTCTAAAGAACATCCTCAGTAATTAAAAGACATGTCTGTCTGTCTGTTTGTGCGCTTATAATGAGAGCCGTTACTCCCGTTTTGGTTTTTCTTATTTTGTATAGAAATATATTATCCAGTAAGGGTAGTAGGTATACATTATTCGATAACTATAGGTCGCCTATAGTATTGATTTGAGTTTTAGTGGAAGTAAAATCATAGAGCGTTTTAAGTAAGTTCCTTAGCGAAGAAAGGGTGGATAAATGGTACGTACATTTTTCTTACAAATGATTATGAGCATATTACCCGTTTTTTCTTATAAATTAGTTTCAAATTACAAAAATAATGCTATTACCTACTTCTCTAGTGTCGAATCTTTCATAGCTTATTACATATATAATAAATGAGTTTGCCATCAACTACATATATAAATATTATATATATATATATATATATATATATATATATATATATATAATAAAATAATAATTATATACAAAATCATTGCCATATTCGTAAATATTGATTAAGCTGACATAATATAAGCAAAGTACGAAAGTTTATTTGTTTTTAGGTATAAGTTAAGTAAAACTTAAGTGGTTCTACATACTGTCATAAATCTTTTAAGTTGGTCCTTCTCCCATTATTGATGGGATGGCGGTTCTGTAAAGTTTTATTAATGTCCTCGTTATATCCCATTTGCGCGCCCTTTTGTTTATAACTCGAAAGAAAGTTAAATAAATAGTTTTAAATTATAATTTATGGTGTTTTCCATTAAATGTGTTGATTTTTATCAGCGTTTAGTATAGATTTTTCAGAGATGAGATATTTTCCCGCAGTAAAAAGTATCCTATATATTGACTCGGATAACCAACTATCATCATACCAAATTTTATTAAAATGTGTCCAGTTCCCAGACAAACCGACAAACAGACATAAATTTTAAAAACCATAGATTCGGGCTCTGTATCGATAATAATGACTATTACACTACGATTTTTCAAAAAATATTTAATGTACAAATTCCACTCAGGTTTATTTATTATATTATTTTATTTATTATATATATACATACATATATATATATATACATACATATATGCATATACATTATTATAGGTATGTATGCAATTTTATTAGATGAACTGACGTTTCATTTGATGCTATTGGTTAATCTTTTTGATACTTATAAAAAGCAATTATCTTAGAAATAATACAATATTTTATTTAAAGATCCACTACATTCATCATAATATTATACAAATCAATATACAATAAGTTCTAACGTTTTTCATGTTTTGAAACATTCTGCACTAGGAGAGAACTTATGACTTCAAAGACCAAGTAAGTACCTATAACATTGGATTTCTCTGTCAAGAAATTCTCAGTACCAGCCTTTATATATATATATATATATATATATATATATATATATATTCTATTATAGTGGTATCTTGTGTTGGTGTTATTATTTATTATTTACCAAAACATACAAATATTGTCTAAAATAGACTGAAAAAAGACATTTCTATGACTGATACAGTGTGGACTCATCGTTTCATATCTTCATATATAGTAGTAAAATAATGTAATAATGTGTCGATGAGAAGTTATATGGAGCTGCTAGAAAACATAAGCCATATTTATCCAAGCTAATTCAACTGGGGAAATAAATGATTCGTGTAGATTTAATGTTACATAAGAGTAAATATATCCGTATCTCTGTTTGAGGAACGTAATTGAAAGTTTAGGCAAACCGCAAGGTCATTGCATGCTCGTACAAATAAGCAATAAATCTATTGTAGAGGAGATTGAAAGCCACAATTCTTCGGGGAGGGCAGGTTTTGCGCAATGTTGGAGCTTTTGTCAACAAATTGATTTAGACTGTGTTTTGTTTAACTTGTGTTATGTTATATTTATAGAAATTGTAGAAGCTTCTAGTTTACAAATGCTGAAATTTCTCTACCGTCTTTGACAGAGCTTTTTGGCTAAAAAGTGACAAGCAGATAGCATTGTCAGTCTAGTTGTAATGAGCTCGCTTGGAAAACCAAGTGAAGCGAGTTCAAACCCCGGGTCTTGCATATTTAATAAGATTATGTGAGAATTGTTGTCAACATTACTACCACTCGCATTACGGTGAAATTTACGTACATGTCGAGAGAACTTAACTAGTTTTTGTATGCCATATGCAGTCCGCCAACCTGTTTATCTACTTATAGCCTGATCCCCTTGCATACTACAATACGACAGTAGCCCGTGCCTAGCAGTTGGACGTTAAAAGAAGGTCTGAACGAAAAAATTAATGACAGTGACAATCTATCTTCTATTCCAGCAAAAGGATGGATTCTATTGCATATTCGCATATTAAAAAGAGTTGGTTGAGCGAAGCAAGAGAGTTGAGTTGATTTCCATAATACACTAACGACTCACCCTCGCTCCGCTCGGATTTGTCCCTACTATAAAGATTATAGATTTCTCAGTGATGAGATATTTTCCCGCAGTAAAAAGTATCAGTTAAAAGTATGTATTGACACGGATAACCAGCTATCAACATACCAAATTTCATCAAAATCCCTCCAGTAGTTTTTCTATGATGCGGTCACAGACAGTCAGACATACACAAATTCTAAAAACTATACATTCAGCCTCTGTATCGATAATAATGTCTAATTTAAAAGGATTTTCCAAAAAATATTTAATGTACAGATTCGGCTTAGTTACAATTTTATTATATTCTTTATTGCACTTAAAATATGATACAGAAAAAAATAACAAAGTAAACATAGTTCACAAAGGTGGACTTATCTCTAAAAGAGATCTCTTCCAGTCAACCCCTGGTTGTGGAAGAAGATGTCAGCGGGCAATATAGTGCAAAAAAAAAACTAAATATATACTAGAAATAAAGGTAATAATAACCACTTATACATACATACATACATACATATATACTTACATATATTATATATAAAAATATATAATACTATACAATATAATACCTAATGTAAAGACTACTTATACATATATACATATACATACTTAGTTAATATATAAAATATGAAAATAGAGAAAGGTATTGATTGATACTGTCTACATTTGTGATAAATTTTACACAATTTTATTATATGTATGAATATAATAAGCATAGGAAATTGATAATAATTTATGACAATTATATACGATTTGTTATTAGCAATTGTCATTGTAAAATGTATTGCCTCTCCCTGTGCCCAGGTCCAATAATTTTCTAATATAAAAATTGTAAGGAACATAGTAATATAATTGTAATATAAATATTATTTATGAATATAAAAGACCTCATTTGAAGAACATTTGCCAAATAAACAGCAAAACGGGTTATTGGACCAATAACTATACAAATGTTGATACAAAGACCGTGCTTCTTCACAATAGATATATATTCTACGATAAAAAAGAACAAAAGTATGTCGCAAACACTAATGTAATGCAGTACAAAAGCTTCTTTCCCATTAAAAATCTGGCAAACTAAGCAATGTATTGTTGTAAATGTCTAGTTTTGTGACACGCAATCTATGTTTGTTTTATGGTGTTTTTACTTTTTAAGGTTTCTACTTCGACAAATTTAAATAAAAACTATCACAAAAATATAGAACCTGTATGTGCTAAATGCTATTATACTCCAAATCATTTTCTAGAAGATTACATACATAGATATGGTAAGAGTGCATTCACCTCCATTGAATTAGAAGAAAAGAACTTTAGGCCCGATGAGTTTATTTCGATAATTGGACGTAGTTATGCAAAATGGATAGCCCACGAAAACCGTTTTTTGAGTTACTGTCATAAATGGCACCTATGTACATATCAACTTTAGTATGTGCAAAAAATATCCAAGCACTCCAATCCACGCAAATGCCTTTTTTATTTTGGAACTTACAGACGCTAACGATACCAACAAAATATTAGCATTTTTTTCAAAGACGACGGTCTTGTTATTTTGATATAGGTACCTACCAATTTTACTAAAACTCCTATTTTCTCAAAAGCAAGTTTTTGTGGTTGGATCTATTTAGCATAACTACGTCCATTTTTCTTAGGACTGAGACGTTTTCGGAACTGCTGTAAAGTATGTTTCTGGAATACCAATATTTACAAACAAATAATGTTAAATTTGAATCTTGTAAAGTTTTTAGACTAAACCAAACAAATTAATTCAATGAAATCAAATTTTCAAGTTAGAAACGTGATTTTACCCAATTTTCGAGACAGAAATACCTAAATGTGGAATAGTGATCGCAAGCTACGTTGTCAGGCTGAGAATTGGATGCCGTGTCGCCCTGACATTTTTTAGCCTCCGCCAAGAATGATAGGGCACGATTTTTTATTGTCAGAGCCTTTTTCGGTGTAGCGATTTGTGACAATTAACTACTGGCACATAATGTGAGTTCGTCAGCGCTCTCGGGTTTCGACATTTTGTAATGTTTGTAAAATTTATATTTGGGGACAGTAAAAATGTTGGAAATTGGTTAAATATATGTATGTATATAATATTTGTTGTAATAACTCATAAAACTTTCACTATTATATTTTCATGTGTACTTGTTTTAAGTTTTGAAAGAAGAACCACTTTTATATAAGTTTAAGTTAAAAAAGTTTACATTTTTTGTGTTTTTATGATAACTGATGTACCTATAATAGACAAATAAATCGAATCTATAAATAAATAAGTTGTGGCAAGATCCAATGTTTTTCCAAAGTCGTGAGCTTTTGCATGTAGGTACAAGCAAATAAGTTTGATATTACGTTCAAAGCAGACTCATTTGCGAACGAAAAATCTTGATATATTTTCAGGGATTTTTAAATTTCCTCTCTCCAAATGCACACCTGCGTGAGACTTGCAGAGCTTTGGCTGTTGGTAGATTACTACGTTGGATATATCGACTTATTATAGTGTACTAGCCTTTATCCGCGGTTCTGCTCGCGTTTAGTTTATGTATGTACTTATAGTTATACTCTGTTCGTAAGGGTTGCAACGTTATGTTACATACCTTCAATAAATTTATATACATATATACAAATCGATGTGTGTATGTTCCCTATGGATTCCGAAACGGCTGGAGCGATTTTGATTAAATTTTCATGCTATCTTCAGATTAGCTCAGCGGGTGATCCTTTAAAGTTTGGTAGCGATCGAAAGTTTGAACGCGGGCAAAGCCGAGAGTAATGCTAGTAGGTTATAAAATGCTTTTTTCATAAAATACTTATAGAGAGGTTTGTACGATCAAACAAAGACGCAGAAAATAGAGTTGTCGTAGTGATAATGGCGTTAGGACAAAGTTGCATAGTATAACGTTATTTTTTAATCAGTAACATGTAACATACATACATATATTATATTTAATTTAAAAAGATTTAACTGTTAAGAAACCTTAGGTCTTTGGTATTATTGAAGGCAAAGCTTATTAAAGAGAATATTAAATACCTAACTCTTAAATTAAAAATTAAATAAAAACCCTCAACAGAAAAAGAAACATTTTTTTTTCGTACTTTTTTTACTACTATTTTGATTACTATTTTTTTTTTTTGGTTCCCTACGTTGGATGTAGACGACGGAACCAAAAATCAAAATAAATCCGCGAAAAAAACCGAACCGAAAAGATTTATTATTTAAAATGTCAAATATTTGCGTTAGAAATTATTCAACAAAAAATTTGTAAGAGAATCGACAGTTTAAAGAGTCAATAATAATTCCCAATAAGTCCTATTTACAGGCAACCGAACCAAAGTGTTCATTACCGTTCTTAGTGCCTGCTGTGCATCTTTTCTTTGTGTTTTTTTTGTATTTTAGTTTTCGGTGTGCAATAAAGAGTATTATTATTATTATTATTACCTTTATATTATATCATCTACTTTTTATTTACTCAGTCAATTAAGAATAATTTTAATGAGTTTTTACGTCAAGGATTAAAAATAGATTACATTCACAGTGTAAAAATGTATACTCTGCCAATTTTATACCCAACAACTCTTAATACGATAAAATCCATCAAGCGACTTATACCACTCAGTCTGCCAAAGAAAACATGACCACTCAGCTATTCAAAAAGATGCACGATATTGAAAATAATTCTCATTTCATCTATACATATAATAAAATTCTAACTCAGTCGAATCTGTACATTAAATATTTTTTGGAAAATCTTATTTAAATAGTCATTAAGTAATTATTATATATTGATACAGAAGCTAAATCTATAGTTTTTAGAATTTTTGTCTGTCTGTCTGGGAACGCATCACGAGAAAACAAATGGACAGATTTCATGAACATATAGGATATTATTTACTGCGGGAAAATATTTCATCTTTGAGAAATCTATACTAAACTTTAAAACGTATCTAGGGACGAACCCAAGCGGAGCGAGGGTAAGTCGCTAGTATTATAATAAAATCGTGTTAGTAGTTCTCTTATATGCAAAACGAGGTAATAAAACGTGAAATGCTGTGATGCACTTAGGTGTTTCACAATACATTTGTATAGAAGCTAATTTTATGCTATATTCTTTCCTTGACCGAAAAATTGTCGAATTAATCCCTTATATAACTTTCTTGGCTTCGTCTGTATAGCTGTATGCCAGCGCCAATGCGTAAGATCTTTCTTTATGGGAAATCATAAATCCAGTTCAAAGCTTTACTAGACCCCATTGTTTCTTCACAAAGATTCGAGGGAGTCAGATAGAAATTTGGATGGAATTTGTCATATAAATATTGCACGGATAACGGATATACCTATGGATTTGGGAGATTTATTTAAATTTGTGGAACGATAATGGTATGGATCATTTACGAAATTTGAAAATTTTGTTTTCTATAGTCAAATGTGTTTGACCGACTTCAAAAACGTCGAATACAGCACATATTCGAATTTTTTTTTCTTCGCAATTTTAGAACGATTCTCATATTTTTTTAATTAATACATTTTATCTCCAAGGTAAATCTGTAAAAACTTTGTAAATCAAATTAAAACACACCCGAGCATCGTCATTCGCTAGTATATATCACAACTAAGTATAGTTTATTGAAATATTATGACACATCTGTATGTACTTGTTATTAAGTAGTAAGTTTTACTAAGAACTATGATATCACGAATTAGTAGTCAATGATTATATACGTATGGATAAATAAAAAAGTTATGTACAGAGGAAGTAACCAATATATTGAAATGTTACCCATTTGAAGATAAATTGCCTGAAATTCTGGAAGCGACATATAATTTTTCTATTTGTTTTTTGCATTTAAGGTTCAATTAACATTGTTGTATATTTATTTTAACTAAAATAATTACCTAAAGACAATTGGTGACAGTTTTAATAGAACTTTTGCATGGAATTGTGTACCTACTCGTAGTACTTTTTGATTCGGCAAGAATATCAAACCTGAAAAATAAACAAATTTATTTGAGGGAATGTGAAATTGTTGTTTTTAATTCATTTGGTATCCATTTTTATTTTATTTTAATTCCATAATATTCATCGGCAGCCAATTTTTGTAGTCCAGTAAGAACAGAAAAACTTCCAGCTAGATTTTTTCTTTATAAATTAAGTGAGCAAATCGTTTAGGGTTTTTCGCGGGTAGCCATAACAATTGCAAGGCAATATAGCACGGTCATTTATTTTACCTGTCGACTGTCGTGGGGTTTCTAGCTGGAAAAATATTTGTTCGTAAAATAAACGTTTTGTACCTTCGTCCCTTCATCGCGTGTAATCTCGGGACAAATCGCCGGGTAGATAATGTGGAGCGTGCCTTAAATCCACGCTTTACACAATGTACTGCATGTTTGTTTTTTATGTTAATATTAACTACCATAAAAACGAGGTAGGTACTTTGATGATTTTAATGAATTTAAGTTTTTTTTATAAGTTAACAAAATACTACTTTACTGAGATGGAAAAATACTTGAATAAAATTATTTATTGCTTGGATAAAATGTATGTATACACGAAAAAAATATTAAAAAATGTTAATTTTATCACGGCCTACAGCTTTTGTATTAAACATTTTTCTCTAAAATCAATATATCACGATAAACTTGGTTATATCCGATGGTTATAGAACGATCAAATTGTATTAGTAGGTAGTACTTCGTATTCTCATAAAAAATATACGACAAAATTTAAATCCCTAAGTCAATGATTTTCAAATGAAAGAACCGAAGGTAAGAAGTGGAAAAACGTTGATAACTTTGCCGAAGTTTTCCGGATAAAATGCTGAATGCATTTGCATTCATTGAATAACAATTAGGGATTTATGTGACTTAGAAATAATTATCGCACTGTTATATAGGAAAGATATGCTCTAATCTATTCTAATATTATAATGAGGAAAAATTTGTTTTTTGTTTCTTTGCTTGTATCGAATAGGCTCTGAAACACTGAATCGATTTAGATGAAATTTGGTAACACGATAGGTTGAGACCCTGGGAAGGACATAAGATAGTTTTTATCCCGGAAATCATTCCTTAAGGGGGTGAAAATTTGTATGGGGAAGCAACCTAGGGACGAACTCGAGCGAAGCGAGGTTGAGTCGCTAGTTAAAAAGTACTTTTAAAATATCTTTCCTTTTTGGACAATATAGTATATATTGCTACTATATCAATTACTAAATTAATTCGGTTATTCGTTTTGTGTTGTGTTACGATATTTTTGCTACTCGATATTAAAAGTGATAAGAAGTTTGATTAATAATCTTGCGTTCCATAATTGTATAATAATGATACGGTGACGCGTGAACGAAAACGCAAAGAGATGTAAGTTGATGCCGGTATTTATACTGAATAAGTATATTGTTTAAATATATTTATTAAAAATAACAAAAAAAAAAAGATTATTGTAAATCCCAAAAAAGTAGAGGTTGTAAAATACTCTTAATAAAGAAAAATATAACAATGCTATATTAAATCTAAAATAATGCTGTCTTAAATCAAATTTTCGTACTTTCACTTATTAATTGATGCGTAATGATTTATTCATAGATGGCGTTATTAATATTTTATAAGGTTTTACTATTTTATTAAGTGTAAAAATATATATTTGGTAGAATATTTTACATAGGTACGTACATGCATTTAAAAAAAACATAATAGCCTTATTAAGAAAAAAAAATATCTTCATAATTATATTTCTTATTTTTTGTATTAATATGTATATAAAAATTGTATATCAATGTTTTTTGTTTGTTTTTTTTTGAAACGGCTTACCTCTGCTAAAATATCACCCTTCGCCACTGCTATCTGTAGAATACAATGCATACAAAATTAAATGAAACAAGCTGTTGTCAGACGTATTATATAAAGCAAAGTAGCATCGATCGGATCTGAACCTACGCTCACCGCATTGGAGGTGTCTGCCAACGTGCTATCACGGGCAGATTTATGACCCTACTTCATTCCCCCCACGGTAACTTATAATGGCAAAGTTTGGCCGGAATTGTTTCCATGAGTGTTTTATAGCTATAATTTTGTAGAAGCTATTAAAATATGAAAATAATTCATTATATTATACTATCTGTAATTTTGCTATTATTATTATACCTAATATTTTTTCATATTATTTGAGGACAATCTACCATAAATACTATGTCTTCTTGTTCGTCTATTTGTAATCGTTAATATAGTAGCTAGTTTACATGGCTGCAAATTCAGAGGTCTCATGCTCGAATCCCTGAAGAAATTTGTCTCTAGAAATCTGCGACGAGGGCCAAATGTTGGGAAGTTGGCAATGTCGCCTGAGACCCGTGCCTCGCAGAGCACGTTAGGCTGTCGGTCCTGCGCCTGTTCTCCGTCTGGGAACTATTTTTAGGGTTTTGAGGGTGTCCCAATGTTAAAAAAGAGGCTAACGTCTAACTCTCACTATCGTAATATTTAAAGCATTATTATTAAAAGTCTGAAGAACGAACTCTTCCACTATAAATGTAGCTTGAATACCACGCCTTATCTTATGGCGTTGACGATGAAAAATTAATGCTAGTGTGGGCACGTGAGCCATCAAATAAATAAATAAATATGTTGGGACATTAACACACAGCACCATCTAGTTCCATGGTAAGCTACGAGGCTTGTGTTATGGATACCAGATAGTTGATACATTACACATATATAACTTTAATTACATACGTATTATAAATATAAACATCAATGATTGGAGTAAAAACATGCGTGCTTATCGCACATATGAATGCCCCCAGCGGGACTCGAACCCGCGACCCCTGGCCTAGCAAGTTGGGTCACTATAAACTAAACCAAACATGTCGTTATCATTAAATGAAATGTTAAATCCTTTTGATTAGCCAAAAAAGGCAGCAATTCGATCTAACTTCTATATATAACGATATAACGTCGTTTCAGATCAAATAGCGTGATAATTAAGAACGTTGAACCTTAACGTACCATTATCTATACATACTTCTATATAGAAATTAAAAAATTGAAGTGTCTCTTTGTAATGTCAAAATAACAGCTTTCTACTAAATCTAATTTACAAAATTTCCATGTCACAATGTTAGCTACCGTACTCCTCCAAAACGGCTTTACCGATTTTTACCAAATTTTATATGCGTATTCAGTAGGTCTGAGAATCGGCTACTATCTATTTTCCATACCCCTAAGTGATAAGGGTGGCCCACGTTAGGGACGAACCCGAGCGGAGCGAGGGTGAGTCGCTAGTATATTTATATGAAATTACTCGTATATACGAATATAATTGCATATGTAGTTATAATATGAAAACACAATTTTTAAAATATTCATCTGTATGTTTGTTCCGGCTAATCTCCGACATCGCTGGACTGATTTTGACGGGACTTTTACTGGCAGATAGCTGATGTTATAAGGAGTAACTTAAGCTACTTTTATTTTAAAATAAGAATCAAGAGTTCCGCTTAAAAAAACAACGTGCCTAGGGACACACCCGAACGAAGCGAGGGTAAGTCAATATATATTTTCGTATTCAGCCATAAAGACGTCTTCAAAGGTTACAGAGTTACGAAGCTGGTGACAGTTACTAACTTCATAGTATCGAATAAAATATTCGAGTAAAATATGCCTAAATAGCTTTTATACACGAGTACATTTCTGATCTACTTAATTTAAATAATGAGACAATATAAATATGCTCTACTGCGCTCAAACAATTCGAACTTTATAAATATGAAACAATTTGTTTTTCTTTTAATTGTGCATAAGTCACTGAAGTTGTTCAAGCAAAATTTTGTTTTAGTGTTGGTATACAAGTGTTTTATTTATGTGGATTTTAATTCATTGATTGAAGCTTAAAAGAAACTAAAAAATCGGTCAAGTGCGAGTCGAATTCGCACACGAAGGGTTCCGTACCATAGTACGTTGTACTTTTTATTAATATGACTTTTACTCTATGTATGTAGTATATTAACTTTGATGATCGATTACGAACGTAAAAAAAGTGTTTCTTGTATTTATATTTATTATTATTATTTGTTGTTCTGCGGCGATATAAATACACACTCTGTGAAAATTTTAACTCTCTACCTATTACGATTTATGAGATACACATACAGCCCTCTGACAGACGGACGGACGGACAGGGAAGGCTTAGTAATAGGGTTCCGTTGGCACCCTTCGGGTACGAAACCCTAAAAATGTGTAGATATGAAATACACACGATTTGTCAAGTGGCTAGGATCTTAAACTTTTTAAGATATCGATCGTAGAATCAAGTAAATATGCCTTAGAAGTTCAAAATACCAGTAATGTTTGCATGGTACTAAAACATTCAGTGGTCACGGTTTTGATTCTCGAGCCGAATAATTATTAACTTTACAGTCTACAGACATCTGTGCTATTCCCCGTCAGGTGGCGAGAAGTCCATGGCGTAAACTGCCATCAAACACGCACAGCCCAAAAATCGATAGAAATATGATAATGAAGTAGTATTTCTGCCATGAAATATTTATTTCTAATAAATATGGAAAAGAAAAAACCGATCATCATAAAAACGCTTATTTCTGTTATCTATAGGTACAGATAAATAAAATTGAAGTGTCTGTTAGTAATGTCGAAATAACAGCTTTTTATTAAATGCATATTAAATTTTTTTATACGGCACTTCCAAAAAAACACAATTTTGACATTTTTGTCTGCCTGTTGGTTCCGGCTAATCTCTGAAACGGCTGGACTGATTTTGACGGGACCTTTTACTGGCAGATAGTTGATGTTATAGGGAGTAACTTAGGCTACTTTTACTTTAGAAAAAGAATTAGGGTCTGCCCAAAAAAACGTACCCAGGGACGCACCTGAGCGAAGCAGCGCGGCGGTGAGTTGCTAAAGAAATATACAACATAACTTCTAATAAAATAACTTCGTGTCAAAATTAGGAAAAAATATATTATATTTAAATAATTAATGTTGACTTTTAACTAACGTTTTTCTTCAGTTACGTTACAAAAAATATGTTCAATGTCAAATAACATTATTATATACATTCAAGGGCATGGCGCGGCGTGGAAATTGTTTTTTTATAATGTCTCAATTAAACGAAACCAAGTGGTTTATTTTAAGTAAACATTTGTAATAATTTAATGTTTTATGTTATTAAAATAAAATAAAAAATTATTATTTAATGCCATAGAAACAATAGAAAAGTAACATAATCAATAAAAAATTGACTTAATCTACGGGTAACTCAGCTGCTAAGACCGAAATCTTGACCAGCGCTGATTTTCAATTACATACTTTTCACCTACTTTTTTCGCCTTCATATTTTCTTTACTGTTTTAAGAAATAGTAAAATTCACAAGTACTGTTTGGTTTTGACCTTTTTGCTAAAGGTTCTATCAGAGCGGTCGGTACTTTCTAAATAACTTCTAGCGGACAAAGCGGTATAGATACTACGCTCATTTCTCTCGTGTTATTTTATTAAACTCTTAATAATTATGCTAATAATAAAATACCCTTTATGTTTATATACATATAAATGTATTAAAACTAACAGCTCACCCTCGCTTCGTTTCTGGTTCGTTCTTAGATAAAAACAAATCTATCCCACGGGAACCTATATGATATATAGCCTATAGCCTTTCTCAATAAACAGGCTATCTAATACAAAAATAATTTTTCAAATTGGAGTAGTAGTTTCTAAGATAAGCGCGTTCAAACAAATAAACAAACTGCATCTTTATAATATTAGTATAGATTAGCTATGAATAGCTACAGCGGGATAGGGTTTACAAAGCATTTGTCAGAGCAATGTCTTACGTAAGTTAAATTAATGAGGCATACCTTGCTTATTAATTTATCGTGTTATTTTTGGTATGCCAGCCCTTTAGCAACCAAGGTGAGGGTTTGCAGAAGACACTGCCTTTCTAAGCTTCTAGTTATCACCAAATGCTACATGAAGATTTACTACAAAAATACTAAATTTTTTACTACAAAAAACTCCGATAATTTAAAAAAGAACTTTCTTTTACAGTAAGTACTATCTGAAAAAACTGTAGGTATAATGAATGACTTTTGAGACGTCTAAAACCTTACTCTCTCCCGTGACGATGATCGCTACAAAGCATTCGAAACTTCGGAAACCAAAAATCAAAATAAATCCACGATAAAATCCGAAAAGGTAGTTTTATTTAAAATTTCGGATATTTGCGTAAATATAAGAAAACTCAAAAATCTTTAGTGGAATTCTTAATGTTTTAGCTAATTAAAATTTCACTAAGTATTATTTTAAGGTAATAACATAACTTTTAATATATTTGATAACAAATTAGTCAAAATATATATTTATAACAAAACGTTTGTCATATCGTGTGAACAGATTTGTAAATCAAAAGTACTCGTGATAACTTGAAACCGTTCCGTGGTTATTTTTTGCTATGCATTGGCCAGACACTGGTCGCACCGGTTTCTAGCGGACCACTTCGAAAAGATAGTAAAAGCTGCGTGTTTATTAACTTAAACTCTAACGCGTGTATTATAAAGTTGGTATTGCATTGATAGGAAATAATGATCAATATGATTGGGTTTCAAGTTTTATTATGGGAAAGTTAAGGCTTATTTTCCCATGGGGGTACCGCGTTGTGCTGATTGCCTGCGGCTAAACGCATGGTATCTACATTTTAGTGGTACTATGACTGAGACTGGCGAATTCATGCCTTTGTCTATGTCGGTTGAGTGTAATGCAAAATTGAACGTGGCAGTTTATTTTGTTTCAGTTTCTGGGTACTTACTTACATTTCTATATGTAAATAATATAATGTTCTTTGAAATATAAATGATTTTTCAGTATTATTTATTTTCTTATCCAATTCATAGCGCTATTTTTTGCTGTTTATATTAAGGTTAGAACTTATATTGAGTTATTAGTACTTAATTTAATATAACTTTTTTAATTTTACCCTTTGAATAATCGAACTTGTGTCGTTGCCGCTAATAATAATAATGTCCTCCCGACCGATTTCGGCCACAAGAGCTAATCTCATTGAGGCTACCTAGCCATCTGCGCAGGAGATATCATAGTGCAGCGCGTGTACGCGCAGACACAAGCGCACTCTTTATTCCTGTCACTCTCATATTCATTATTAGTGCTCTTCGAGGCACGCGGTTGAAACACCGCCAACTTCCCTACTCCGGGCTGTTACTAAGACTTCTTTAACAGAAAAACTCAATAACTAAACTTGGCCCCACCCAGGGCCTCGGATGTGCAGTCGTACATGCTAGCCACTACACCACCTAGGAAACTACTATAAAAAGAATCCGCGAAAAAATCAGACCAGAGTTTTATTTAAAATGTTATAAAATATACTCCAATTGGATATAACTTACTTTCCAAAAGTTATCAAATTCGATCTATGTCAAGGTTGCAATTTGATTCATCGCTTAGTTAGTGGTCAACGGGAAGTTCATTCAAATTACTAGAAATATGTATATTGCTTCCGCTAGTTGACAGATGACGAATATTTTTAATGAATTACCATATCAAAGGCTCGGAGGCTGTTTCAGTTTTGTTTAATTATATACTAGTCTTTGCTATGGTTTTACCTGCGTCTGTCATTTACTTTATAACTCGCCATTTAAAGGCATATTCACTTTAATTTAAATTTTAATCGCTTGTGAAGAGGTTGGGCTAGTAGTGGTATACCTAATTAGCTTAAAATTCAAAATAGTATACAATATGCCAGTTCATATTGTTCAATTGAATCTTTTGTAATTGGCTTCAAAGCTCGCCAGTGAAGTACAGATTGCCTCGTCAAAGTCACGTAGAATGGACAAGACGAAGAAGGGAGATTGGTCGGTAAAATAAGATTATTAAAAATTAATATTATGATATCAAAATATTATAATTATCTTACATTTCAATAATCCTTAAAAGAAGATAAAATAATAAAAACAAAATAATAGCATAACTTTAAAAAACATTCAGAAGAAAAAGTATTTTAAAGTATATTTTCTCAGAGATGATATATTTTCCCGCAGTAAAAAGTATCCTATATATTGACCCGGATAATCAGCTAACATCATACCAAATTTCGTCAAAATCTGTCCAGTGGTTTTCTCGTGATGAGTTCACAGACAGAAAGACAGACAGACAAAAATTCTAAAAACTATAGATTCGGCCTCTATATCGATAATAATGACTATTTCTATAAGATTTTCCACAAAATATTTTATGTACAGACTCGACTCGACGACTTCCTACAAGTAACCTCTTTTATAACGTGTTATTAATGTTTCATTAGTAACAATTAAATGCCGGTTCCGATCAATTTAAAGAATGGTGCCAATCATTTGCAATCTAATGATTTAATAGCTGCATTCCCGCAACGTGACTTATTAATATTTATAAACTTTGTTTGTTTCGTTATGACAACGGTTGTGGCGCTATAAGTTGGGTCTACCAGCTTACTAGCACTGTGTTTCGGAGGTCTCAGGTTTGAAAACTAGACTAAATCAACTGGTTATGTTATTTTGACTCGTTTGTTTAGTCGCTGGCATAAGGCTGCAGATTGAGTGGTCTTGGTTTCGAGTCCCGAATCGGATCGAAATAAATTATCTGCCGAGATATATTCAGTAGCCCGCGAATTGGAAAGTTGGCGGTCTTTACAAGTGTGTCGGAGAGGACTTTTAGATGTCGGTCCTGCACTTTATCTTTTACCGCCGGCTGTGGCGAGTCGTTGTCGTCCCATCAAAAGAATGTTAGAGTTATAAGAATAGAGAGTATACTAAGTACTTGTGTTTGCGTTGCGCATACATTTTGCACTATAATAGGTCCCGTTGGTTTGTCTGTTGGGATTGGTCAAATTAGTTAGGACATTATTATAGTTCATATTGTTCAATTGAATCTTTTGTAATTGGCTTCAAAGCTCGCCAGTGAAGTACAGATTGCCTCGTCAAAGTCACGTAGAATGGACAAGACGAAGAAGGGAGATTGGTCGGTAAAATAAGATTATTAAAAATTAATATTATGATATCAAAATATTATAATTATCTTACATTTCAATAATCCTTAAAAGAAGATAAAATAATAAAAACAAAATAATAGCATAACTTTAAAAAACATTCAGAAGAAAAAGTATTTTAAAGTATATTTTCTCAGAGATGATATATTTTCCCGCAGTAAAAAGTATCCTATATATTGACCCGGATAATCAGCTAACATCATACCAAATTTCGTCAAAATCTGTCCAGTGGTTTTCTCGTGATGAGTTCACAGACAGAAAGACAGACAGACAAAAATTCTAAAAACTATAGATTCGGCCTCTATATCGATAATAATGACTATTTCTATAAGATTTTCCACAAAATATTTTATGTACAGACTCGACTCGACGACTTCCTACAAGTAACCTCTTTTATAACGTGTTATTAATGTTTCATTAGTAACAATTAAATGCCGGTTCCGATCAATTTAAAGAATGGTGCCAATCATTTGCAATCTAATGATTTAATAGCTGCATTCCCGCAACGTGACTTATTAATATTTATAAACTTTGTTTGTTTCGTTATGACAACGGTTGTGGCGCTATAAGTTGGGTCTACCAGCTTACTAGCACTGTGTTTCGGAGGTCTCAGGTTTGAAAACTAGACTAAATCAACTGGTTATGTTATTTTGACTCGTTTGTTTAGTCGCTGGCATAAGGCTGCAGATTGAGTGGTCTTGGTTTCGAGTCCCGAATCGGATCGAAATAAATTATCTGCCGAGATATATTCAGTAGCCCGCGAATTGGAAAGTTGGCGGTCTTTACAAGTGTGTCGGAGAGGACTTTTAGATGTCGGTCCTGCACTTTATCTTTTACCGCCGGCTGTGGCGAGTCGTTGTCGTCCCATCAAAAGAATGTTAGAGTTATAAGAATAGAGAGTATACTAAGTACTTGTGTTTGCGTTGCGCATACATTTTGCACTATAATAGGTCCCGTTGGTTTGTCTGTTGGGATTGGTCAAATTAGTTAGGACATTATTATAGTTATTTATCATTTCTACTCTATAAAATAATCTTGCTCACTCAACATTATGCAGTAGGTCGTTAATTACATTCCTACATTGATAATTAGGTACATAATTTTATATGCATCATACATAGTATTATGTCGCCATACAGTCATCAACAACAGTTTGTTAGGCAACAATGAGTTTACTTTGTAAATACGTATAAAACCACAATGTTCATTCAAAACAATATTTAAACCAACCTCATATCCAGGTTATCGTATAATTTTGTATATCTATTTTATAAACCTGTTACTAATAAGTAACAATTATTTCCGTCTTAATCAATTATGTATTATACATACAAATTATATGTAATTTGTGCTTCATAGTTCACAACATTTTTTATTTCATACATTAGAGGACTCTTTGGCAAATAAAAAAATTGAAATGTCTATCCGTAATGTCGTTTTAAAAGCTGTTGATTTTACAGCTTTTACTAAATGCATATTAAATATACAGTACCTTCTTATAATAAATAATCAGTTTTCTTAATTTTTGTCTGTCTGTCTGTGTGTTGCGGCTAATCTCTGAATCGTTTGAGCCGGTTTTGATAGGAATTTCACTGACAGAACTACTTCTTTTATTTTAGAAAGAGAATTAGGGTTCCATAAAAAAACCTATACAATTGTTAAAAAAACCCGAGTAAAGCGAGGGTAAGTCGCTAGTTTAAAATATAATTACAACTTGAATATACGGTGAAGAAAAACATCGTGTTGAAACCTATATATCTAAGAGAACCTAACTGGGTAGTTAAAGATGTGTGGAAATCTGACAACTTGCATCTGACTAATCTGGTGTAGGTACTTCTGTCTAATCCATCCAATAAGGGACGTTTAAAAATATTTTATTTATTATACTCATCTCACATCCTTTAGCCGTTTTTAAAGTCCCACTGCTGAACATAAGTTTCTCAATAAGACAAACGAAGATGGGGGTCAGGTTATAGTCCAACAACTTAGTAGGTACTTAGTAGAAATATATTATTGTTTAATTATAAGATATCATATAATATATATATATATATATATATATATATATATATATATATATATATATATTATATCGATAATAATTTTATTTCAAGTACAAGTAGCATGTACCATATTTAAAAGTAATCGATTGTAGAGGCGAGATTTGAGCAAAGCAAGGGTTGTTCCACAATAAATTGTATTCCAGAATTGTTAGCAACAAGTACAACGGTATTCGAGGAAAAATTGAAAATGTAGCAGCAAAGTTAACTTGCGGCAAGCTTTTAAAAGTTTGAACTGCGATGAGTATTTGAAAATAAATAGTGTTTTATAAATTGAGAGGTGATGCTTCGTTTGTTCTGATATATTTGAGTGAAATCACTTTTTCTATTGTAATAGTCAATAGATAGTATGTTACGTAATTATGGTACAGTATATGGCTATGGAAATTGTATAACATATACTACATAATTTATTTACTAAGGACCAACCTTCACTTTGGCTTAATGACTTGATTAAAAAACATAGGCTTGTCATTACTTGCTATAAATATAATAGTGTCTCACTCTCGCTAAGCTCAGGTTCATCCCTAGTGAAAAAAAAAATCTATTCCACGGGAACCGTAAATTTTTCGATTTTTTTAAAACCTGTGTAGGTACTATATATAATCTATCACTGTGCCAAATTTCGTCCAGATCCGTTCAGCCGTTCTGGCGTAATTGAGTAACAAACATCCATCCATCCAAACTTTCGCATTTATAATATTAACTAGCATTGCCCGCGGCTCCGCCCGCGTTCAGATGACCAAAAACCAAATTTTTAGGTTTTACATATTAGTATACTCTTACCATGCAGTTTTTGTATTATTTCTCAGAAATGAGATGTTTTCGGTAAAAAGTATCCTTCCTATATGTTGACCCGGATAACCACCTATCACCATACCAAATTTCATCAAAATCCCTCCAGTGGTTTTCCCGTGATGCGGTTACAGACAGACAGACTAACAAAAATTCTAAAAACTATGTATTCGGCCTCTGTATCAACAATAAAGTCTATTTCAATAAAATTTACCAAAAAATATTCAATGTACAGATTCGGCTTAGTTACAATTTTATTATATGTATAGATGGGATATGTACTTATGTACACATGTATCTATTATGCATAATTATAAAATACAAATAAATTATCTGGAGAAATTCTCTCGATATGATCGTGAAAATTGCAACCAAACCATTCCGAATTATAGAAAAACTAACCGCACAAACAAACAGACAGTGTACTGTGACTTTATACTATATAGAAATGTACATAGTAGGAAAAATGTTCTTTGTATTACATATAGGAGTGCCTTCTATTATTAATATTCATATGAATAAGAAGAGTGCATAAAGAATTCCCCTTTATATTCTAACAAAGAATAATCAAGCAAAAGATGTATTTCTTATTTCGATATTACATATGATATTCAACTCACATGCAACATTGTCCCAAAACAAATCCCAAGAGATGACAGAAGCATAAATAACAATGTACTGATCTAACTGTAACGTATAAGGAAGATATATCTTAAGATTTAATTATATTAATGCATCTAACACATATCGGTTGTATGTAGTGATTATATCAATAATCAATATCAAGATGTGCTGTTGTTTGTAAGTAGGAGATATTATGCTCTAAAACTAATGAATCCATACTAAAAGTTCCTTTTGGAATAGAAAGCTTTATGAAGCTTGATTTTGATTAATTTTATTTTTTGTTTAAAAGCAAAGTCTATCTAAATCGGATTATAAGCATTATCAAAATCTGTTTAGTTTTATCAGGACTGAGGTTTTTTCATTCGGAACTGGTGATAATATTTTGAATTAGAATTTTGATAAGATAGAGAAGATTAGTACCTAAATATTTTTCGTTTTGTAAACAAAATACTATTTTGTTTATTTGGTTACATTTTATCCTTGAACTATTTATTCTATGAAGTGCTCTATATCTCTTTAAATAGTTTTTATAGTGGTACTTAGTGATACTTTGAAAGCAACTTTTCGCTAACCAGAAACACCTGAAACATCTCTTCCGTTTTAAATATTGCCTTAATTGCCTTCAGTTCACTACGAAATGAGTAAAAGATAATTTCATTTGTCTAAAAAATGTTAAACCATAATTAATATGGATGAATTAAAGAAAAATTAAATTATGATAGATATAATTAGTATGATATCCTTTCTATAATCATTTTTTGTTTAAGATTTAATGAAAAAATATCTGAAAAATATGAATAATATAGTCTAAGATGATCCATGTGGTGGACCCCTTTTTCAGACGAAATATATTTTTTAACCAAAAATTTGCTTCAGGCTATTTGTTATTAAAAACCTCTTGCCTGGAGATGTTTTCGTCTAACAATCCTATATACTTAATTAAATTTTTAATAAAATTATCTACATTTTGATACTTGGTTGGTTCTGGAAAATACAATCCGATACTAGCAATTAACTACTTCAATTTACTTGTTTATACCGGATGTGAGGTAATATGTTCGAAAAAGGCTGCCAAACGTATAATGGAATTTTCTGCAAGTTTTTTACTTTCGATTGATACTAATTTGTGACAGGAAAAGAGTTCTTGTACTTTAAAAAACAATCTATTAAGAACAATTTGATTAAAAATAGCCTAAAGCAAATTTTTGGTTACAACCCCCATGGTTGGTGTTTGCTTATATGTTTTATTGTTTAAAAAATATATTTCACCTGGAAAAAGAATGAAAGGTCCACCAAATAAGTCGGAATCTCCTACTATTAGGGCAAGAAGTTTTTTATAAAACTACAATGAGTAGGTACATGTATGTAGGCAGCTTAGGTTAGGGTATGTCTGAAAGATAAGTTAGAAGTAATGGAAATCAATAATAATATTCTTTTGCCATTTAGTTTGTTTGTTTGTAAGAATAAATAGTTTGCTGCAACTGACAATTTAGAATAACTACTATTATTATTAGATTTCACGTAAAACTAGTAATAATTAGATGAATACTTAGATTCCCGTGACTTCGTGATTCTCTCCTATGACCATGATTGCTGTAAAGCATTCAAAACATCGGGAACTAAAAATCTATATAAACCCGCGAAAAAAACCGAAAAGATTTAATTATTTTAATACTTTTAATTTACTGTTTTATAATAAATTAATAAATAAAACTTAATTCACTACTAAATTTATCATATACAAATATTTATATTTTTATTTTTATTTTTTTACCTTCACATTTATTTAAATTTAAAATAAAACTAAAAGTATTATAATTAATAATACCTTAATTTAAAATTTAACCATATTAAAATTTATTGCATTCAGCATTCTTTAACGTCCCATTGCTGGGCACGGGCCTCCCTTCAGTACGAGGGGGGTTATAATTTATTATGTGATACAATATTCACCCTCTCTCTCTTTTATATGAAGAATAAAAGAAAAAATCGAATATACAAACGAAGACTCCATCAACATTTATTTTTTTAATTCATTTACCGCTCTATTTTTTAATTAAAACTAAAAGCTATACAACTAGCTTTTTATAATTAAACTATTGTTTTTCACTTTGAAATTTCTAAGAAAAGCTTTTTCCTAGACATAACGAGAGCAAATATACTTAAAGAAAAGTGTTATTTTCATTTGTAAGCTCGTGTCTAATGAAATTATATTGTAATTAAATGCATGTATTGATAGTTTAAAAAATAGAGAATAGTAAGTGCTAAGTATGACTTGGATAAGTTAGCTTTGAGTGGGCAATAGTCGATTATTAGGCACTAGGCAGGTACTTTTAAGAGCCTAATTCTTAAGGCGTAAGATTGTATGTGTGTATTTAGGTTTTTATGTTGAAACAGCTGGACGGATTTGGATGAAATCTAGTATAAATAGACTATGACCTAGAATAACGTAGAGTACTGTTAGTAAATTTACCAAATTGTGTAAACGCGCACGGGGAAGGGCACCTATTAGGTGGTCGGACGTGATAAAGTAGGCAGTGGGCGCTAGTCTCCATGCAGCAGTCCATACATTGCTGAACCGAACTGACTGGACAAAAATTTTAAGTAGTCACGATCCTCATCAGTGAGGGAACGAGGAAGAAGACTGTTAGTAATAAAATTTGCCAAAAGGTGGCGCTACGGTATACTGCACGACGCACT
Source organism: Brenthis daphne (assembly GCA_947093115.1). Classification (NCBI taxonomy): domain Eukaryota; kingdom Metazoa; phylum Arthropoda; class Insecta; order Lepidoptera; family Nymphalidae; genus Brenthis; species Brenthis daphne. The sequence goes on along the minus strand of OX352482.1, from coordinate 14,155,655 downwards.
CAAGCAAAGTGAGGGGACGTTGGTAGTTAGGTATAAAAGATTAACCTTTTCAGATTCAGATTTACTATATTGATATTTTCATGTTTATAATATTTACCTAGTAAATAAAGTTAATAGGCACATATTATATACATGAAAATACGAGTATGTTTGTTTGAAGAACCTATTCACGCAATGACAGAGCAACGGATCAATGGTTTTTGAACAAATATAATTATATGGCAAAATGGGACAAATATAAATATATTGTAGGCTATACATTTCACAGGACGTGAATAATTCGAATAGGGAATTTGTTTTATGATTTGGTTTTTACTTTTGAGTAAACAAATCCCCACTTCGATTGATAACTTTCATTTTACATTATAGTTATTTTCAATACCGAAACCACAATAAGTAAACCACCTAAACAATATAAAAATTGGTCGCTGTGACCATGGTCTTGGTTTCGATCGTGCATATGTACTCCTTAATTGTTAATCTATACTAATATTATAAAGAGGAAATATTTTTTTGTTTGAACAGAATAAGCTCCGAAATTACTGAACTGATTTAGATGAAATTTGATAAGATAGTTTGAGACCCTGGGAAGGACACGGGATTATTTTTATTCCGGAAATCATCACTTAAGGGGGTAAAAATGAGGATGAAAGTATGTATGGCGAAGTGAGGGTGAGTCACTAGTTCTATTATATTATACCAACGTAATACCTTTTTTAATTAACAATATTACTATCAGATTTTCATTAGACGTTCTGTTAATAGGCAATTAAATGTACTCTAAATATCACACTGTTATATTGTTAATTAATAGCCGTATTATGGAACTCCTGAATGTATGCCCGCTTCATGTTTCTTAGTGATTATTTATGATTTACCCATTTAAGTGTAGTCAATATTATTAAAAGCTGATGAGAAAATGATCTCCATGACTTAATTTAATTGATTTTTGAAGTGAAAAAAAAATTACCTTTACCTATTATAGACTCTAATATGACCAAAAAAGTAAATATTCAATATTTTGCTGTTTGTCTTTTTAATTTATATAGCATAAGCATTACCCGCGGCACCGCCCGCGTTCAGATGACCAAAAACCAAATACTTAGGTTTTACATATTAGTATACTCTTACATAGCAGTTGTTTTTTTTCTCAAAAATGAGATATTTTCCCGCGATAAAAATTTCATGAAAATCCCTCCAGTGGTTTTTCTGTGATGCGGTAACAGACAGACAGACAAAAATTCTAAAAACTATAGATTCGGCCTCTGTATCGAGGTTTATTTCAATAAGATTTTCCTAAAAATATCTAATGTACAGATTCGGCTTAGTTACAATTTTATTATGTGTATAGAATACCCTTAATGATGATTAAAATATATTCTAAATTGGCAAAAAAATGACGTAATATACACATACAAAAAATTTACACTTTCTTTTTGAAATCTGTAAAAGCACGACAATTTCCGCTTCTATCAGGTAAGTGAACGCATCAAAGGTTGTAAAGCAAAATGCTAACTAGACACGGCATTTAAATAAGTGCCCAAATTGAAACAGTGCTTTTGTTCGCTCTAAAATCAAAATTGTGACGCAAGCTGTTACAGTTGTGCTGAATTTTAGTATTCCGGCACTCGGCACGATAAAAGATGGCTGACATAATTTACAAAACCGGGCGTTCAATAATCGCGTTGAGTTGCGAAATCTGTCGGCTGAGCTGATTCTCATGATGCCTTTGCGTAGCCTCTTCTTGGTAGATGCTGTACGTTGTCAAGTAGCTTCTACTTAGAAATTGATACATACTCGTAGTATGTATTTACTAAAGTAGTTATGATTTTTTTCATTAATTAAGTTACCGTTTCCAAAAATAAGGTATTTGTTTCAACGTCAGAATCTAGTTAATTTAATGTTAAAAACTCATATTAAAACTAGTGATTTACTCTTGCTTCACTCGGGTGCGTCCTAGTCGGGAGAACGCCTAGCTGTAACCTATTTGGGTAGTAATTCGGCCCAGCCGTTTGAGCCAGAAGGAGAAACAAACAGACACACACATACAAATATTCACAATTATAATAAACTAGCGACTCACCCTCACTTCGTTCGAGTTCGTCCTTAGGTTGATTCCCCATACAAACTTTCATCCCCATTTTCACTCTCTTAAGGGATCATTTCCGGAATAAAAAATATGTCCAGGGTCTCAAACTATCTTCTTACCAAATTTCATCTGAATCGGTCTAGTAGTTTTTGAGTTTATTCGTCACAAACATACAAAAATACAAATTTATCCTGTTTATTATAGTACTTAGTGTAGATGTCCGATAACGAAAAAATTACAAGTAATATAACTTTAATAACACTATATCAGCTTAGCACTATCTAAATACGTCGTGAAACCATCCGCTACTCTAATTCAGACATAGATAGATACTCTATTACCAATACAAATAGCTTCCATGAAGGATAATCAAACTGTGATCTCTGGTGAGGTGTACGCTTCATTATGCTCCAATAAATAATGCAAAGTATTTACCTATCAGTTTCAACCAAATTTAATTTGCTTAGATTTAGGATGTAGATAAGTTTAATTTCAAGCTTGAATGGAACAATTTATACTAATATTATAAAGAGGAAGAGCTTGTTTGTTTGTTTGTTTGTTTGCTTGCTTGCTTGCTTGCTTGCTTGCTTGCTTGCTTGCTTGCTTGCTTGCTTGCTTGCTTGCTTGCTTGATTGATTGTTTGCTTGATTAATTGATTGTTTGCTTGATTAATTGTTTGTTTGCTTGCTTGCTTGCTTGCTTGTTTGTTTGTTTGTTTGTTTGTTTGATTGAACGCGCTAATCTCAGGAACTACTAATCCGATTTAAACGTACCGGGCGAAGTGAGGGTGAGCCGCTAGTAATTTATATGTTAGCTTGAATTTTTTTACCTAATAATAAACGAGTGAATATTTACCCTGTTCTTTATTTAAAGTTCTGAGGGATGTAACTTTAGACTTCTGTGGAGTTTTTTGTTAATTAAATGTACATTTTTTTCAGAATGTCTGATTACACACATTATATCTTATTTCAGTTTTAATTACTTAAGAGAATATTTTTTTTTATAAAATTTGCTCGCTTTTTATAATTATTCTGTTCAATAACAATCAACCTACTGATCTAGATGGAACTCTGATAGGGATTAAGTTTGAACTTCAAGATGCATAAAGGGTGCTTTATGCATCTTGGCCTATTTTCTAACTTCACTGTAGAAGCTTTCGCGCATAAACCGTAACAGCAGTTTGAAATAAAATAAAATTATATACATACTAGCAATTCACCCTCGCTTCGCTCGTGGTGGTCCCTGGGTAAGTTTTAACGGTTAGTATGGAATATATCTATTCCATACTAACCGTTGTATGATGAGTTGTTGTGGGTTGTATTATAACGTGTTTCCCGTGGTAATGAGATAATCTCTCGCAGTAAAAAGTAGCCTATGTCACTCTCCAGCCCTCCCAACTGTCTCTGCAGAATCCCATTAATCCATCACTGTGTTTCTACGTGAAAGAAGGACAAACAAACACACTTCTACATTTATAATATTAGTATGGATTTCTAGACAAACGTCGTGTAAATAAAAAGACAATTTCATAACAATAACTTTACGTAGTTAAAGTTCTGAACAGAATTTCTTATGACATAACGCTGCGAACTAACCTTTACAATTGTATTATGTCTCCGTACAGGTTTTCGCTTGAAGGAGCTTTTCAACTCCCGTTTTGTCTTGTCTCTGCATATAATTCTTTGGTTTCAAACATGCAGTTTTGATCCTTTGTCGGGGACAAAGTCTGTGAGTATTCCTTAAGCCAATAAACTTAAAAATGTAAGCGAAAAATTCCTTGCTCGTAAAATGGTTTTGGTGAAACTTTTATGTGAATAGTTAAAATCCATTTTTTCCATACCGGCTTAAACACTTCCAGCCCATTATTCTCTCGCGGTAATGTTAGCTATAAACTTTTTAATAAGTGAGCACAGTGGAACTATTAATGTGAGCGGTTGCAAAGCTCTTCTGCTTTAATAACGCATCGTGAAACTTTTGTTTTATGGTTTTTTGGGTTCCGTAACCAAATGATCTAAATGGAACCCTTTTAGTAAGCCTGTGCTACTTACATTCTATATATAGATAAAAGGTTGTCTTTTAAATTGTTGGTAATATGGTAGATATATACATACACACACATATATATATATATATATATACTATATATAATTATAACCACTTAACTTTTTTTCAATGTGGCGTTATTGTGTATTATCTTGAATAAATATAAAAAAGGACTTTTAAATTTATTTATTTTTTTATTTTTTACGAGTGGTGTGGTGTAAAGTGAGTTTTAACTTAAAAACATAGGTACAAACGTCAATCTATACTGTCTACAGGTACATATAAAAATCTGAGCCGAATCTGTACATAAAATATTTTTTGAAAAATCTTATTGAAATTGTCATTATTATCGATACAGAAGCCGAATATATACTTTTTAGAATTTTTGTCTGTCTATCTGTCTGTCTGTCTGGGAACTGTTAAAATGCATCTAGGCACGAACCCAAGCGCAGCGAGGGTGAGTCGCTCGCTATTAATATGAAAATAATAATTAGTGCAAACCCTAAAGTTTTAAAAAGACTTAAATTATTAATGAATAAAAAACGGCCTACAATTCAGGTCTTATTTACTAGTAAACACTTATAGCTATGTGGATACGGAACCCTCAGTGTGCGGCCCAACTCGAACTTCATTATTTAACGCATATTATGGAATTTATGTTCCCGCTCCATCGATTTTGTCGATTTCATTCGGCAAGATCGAATAACATATTTCGAGCAATAACAACAAATCTTGTAATCCGTAAATGAGATATGGGGTAATATATCGAGTACGCTCATCGACAGCTGATTAAGTGCCGTCAAGTCAAAGTTTTCTTTGGAATAACTACTGAATTTTATTGTACACTTTGAGATGGAAATTCGGTACAGTGTGTGTTATATGTTAAGTAAATGATTACTTTTAACTAAAATTAAAAATAACTTTAAATATAATTATTCCAGCCTAAGGGAATATAAGGAACCAACCTTGCCAAGATATCAATTAACATGTAACAAAACACAGACATACACACACTTAAAAGAACTTCCTCCTTTTGGAAGTTGGTTAAAATATTTATTCATTTTGTTATTAGCCAAAGTAACGTTCATAAGCAACGTTCCCGTTCATGAATAACAAATGTACTTAAAAATTATCATTTATATCTTTGTAAACAAACCGTCAAAAGTTTGGTGTTACTTCCCGTACTTCTTCATACTGTAGAAGATTAACTTCATTTAGTAGAAATTTCAAGTGCGAGAACAAATAGTGTCCTGGACTTTATTGTAAATAATCTTTCGAGAGTGAAACAAATGACAATTGAAAGTTAAAACCGCTGAGAGGCTTACGTCCAGCAGTTAGCTGTAGAATAAAAGCTAGAGAAAAATCCACTTTGCAGAAAATGTTCGATTCAATTCAAACGACAAATGTTGCGAATCCGATTGAGCTTCGATGCCCTTTTGCGGTGAAGCGCTTCATTTATTTCAAACAATTACTAAATTAAGCTTTTTCATATACCTAAGTTTAATGTTTCATTTCTATATGAGTTTTGATCCAGACATAAGTACTGGGTTCGGTATTGTAAATATATAATCGGTGTATGTTACGCGATATCTTTGACGATTAAAAATGAATTATGATAATATTTTTTTATAAATAAATTCTAATTCAAGGGTGGTCCCATATAAATTTGATTCTTCAATTCGTTTGCCATTTTTTGTTAGGCTTAGCATGATTATTATACGACAGAAATTGCACTACATATATCCACTACTAACGTTTTGTATAAGAAACAGCCGGAAAAAGACATGTTTTCCAATTTAGAGAGGTGACATTTTTTTGTCTAAATTTTTTTTGGTACTACTACTTACGAAGTTAAGTCACTACTATTTACTAAATACCAAAATCTTTCAAACAAACCTGAAAAAAAATAATATTTCCAAAGTCGGGTGTTAAGTTCACACAGGTTAATATCCCATGGGATCCATATAGTACTGAAATAAAAAGTTACCTATGTCTAAAATCTTTTTCTTTTCAAAAACAAACTCTTACAGAAAAGAAGGACATATAAACAAAAATACTTGCACATTTGTAATATTAGATTTTCATGAGATAACTGACTTACTGACTGCGTGAATATGTGGGATATACCTCACTAGAGCTACGGACAGCCAAATGCTAATATCGACGTACAGGTATTTATTAAGGATTAGTTAAGACAAAGTGCGGTGTTGGGAAACCACTACACATTGTATTGATATCACGCCGGCAGTGAACGTAAACGGGTTGAAGTGTCAATATGCCCTTATCTGACCTACCTATAAAAGCGATATCAATAACAAACATGTAATAATTAAAGCTGATAGTGGAAAACTAGCGATCTCATCTGGTTTCGCCCGATTTGTTTTTAACAATTATTGTTATCAAATTCAATAATCATTTTAATGGCTATCACGTCATCATAAAAAGATTATCTTCTTCGTCATAATATTATACATACATATATTATCTGAATTTAAGCTTTTAAAACCAGTGATTTTATGTTAACCGTCAGTCAAAGCAACTAATGTATACTTCTATACTAATATTATAAAGAGGAAAGATGTTTTGTTTGTTTGCTTGAATAAGCTCCGAAATTACTGAACCGATTTAGATGAAATTTGGTAAGAAGATAGTTTCAGACCCTTGGAAGGACAAATGATAGTTTTTATCCGGGAAACCATCCTTTAAGGGAATGAAAATGGGGATGAAAATTTGTATGACAAAACCATCTAGGAGTAGTTTTATATACATATGGTTAAACATTTTTATCGCCAAATTAAAGGAACTAGCTCATTTTCCTCTTAAAGTGGGTCAATAAAATGGAATACCCAGTTTCTGTAATATCATTTGCTCAATGACTTTACCTTTCCCCGATATTTTATAGGAACAAGCTAAATTTTTCTGACATTAATCATTTTAATGCCTCATTCCGTCTTCAATTTGCTTCGTAATGAAGATCGGTCAGCTATTACATATGTTATTTCCTCTTAGTATTAAAAGGCATGGACACCGTTAATACCTTATTTTTGATTACGTCAGATAGAATATATAGATAATAGCAAGAAAAGGTATCTTGACATGTGTCAGATAATACCTACATATAATATACACCTAACTAGTGCTTCATCCTCGCTCCGCTTGGGTTCGTTCCTACTTACGTTTTAAGGTTTAGTATAGTTTTCTCAGAGATGAGTAAAAAGTATCCTATACTATGTTGACCCGGATAACCAGCTAGCATCATACCAAATTTACATTTACCATCTTGCGGTCAGACAGACAGACAAAAATTCTAAAAACTATAAAATTAGATTTGGCCTCTATATCGATAATAATAACTATTTCAATAATATTTTCCAAAAATATATTTAATGTACAAATAATACAGTAAGATAGGTACTTTAATGTATGCTCGTATATATACATACAATATTCATATACACATACACTTATACCATACTAGCATTGCCCGCAGCTCCGCACGCGTTCAGATGACCAAAAACCAAATTCTTAGCTTGTACATATCAGTATACTCTTACAAATGTACTCTCAGGAATGAGATATTTTCCCAGGGTAAAAAGTATCCTATATCTTGACCCGGATAACCAGCTATCATCGTGCCAAATTTGATAAAAATCTGTCCAGTGGTTTTCTCGTGATGCGGTAACATACAGACGGACAAACAGACAGAAAGACAGACAAAAATTCTAAAAACTATAGATTCGGCCTCTGTATCGATTATAATGACTATTTCAATAAAAATTTCCAAAAAATATTTAATGTACAGATTCGACTTAGTTACAATTTTATTATACGTATAGATATCTATCTATACATAAATATATAAAAAGACATCTATCTAGATGTCTTTTTATATTTATAATATAAATACTTACGTATATTCTATTACGTACATTATACCTATAGGTATGTACATTAGTCTAACCAAGGTGCAAAATTAATACCGCTCGTGACTTTAAGGCTATTTCTGTTTAATTATATGGCAAAATACTTTAAACTTTGCTTTTGATTTTTAATTATACTCGTGTATTATTTACAGGTACATATCTTGAGGCACATAACCGGAGGATGTAAACAAAGAGGTAAAGTAAAGAAACTACATCTGTCTTTATCATAAAGGCGAGATTACTTTGCTACCAAATTGGGAAGCATCTTGCATGTGAAATTATGACATAAGCAAATTGGGAATATGTCTGCGAATAGAATTGCCTGCAATTGCAACACTATAGTCCTTAATTAACTCTTCCACTATAGTCGACTCGGAAGTCAAACAGTATATATATTGACTTCAAATAAACTCCATAGCTAAATAAATAAGACAAATAGAAGGAAAAAGATAAAATACTCGGAAGCTGTCTCTGCCAAACCATGCCAATATATCAGATGTTCTATCTACTTGTATGTGGCTGGCATAACATAAGATGTCGTAACTCCCTGCTATTTCTCAAACCAATTTTAATCAATATCTTCTTAAATATATTTTTCCCTTACTGAAATCGAACACGCTGTTCCCTCCACAATTAACGCACCCTGACCGCCATACGTACAATACTCAATGAACAATACACTTTTACCCATATGAAGTATGAATTGTATATAATTCGATCACACAGATGTTCCGGATCGCCACCTGGTGATCTGTTTGCTCTTGTTATTCACATTGTACGCTTGAAAAAACGTGTCACGATACAATGTTTATGTAACGTCCCTAAAAGTTAATTTTTAACGTATTTGTTGTTACATGGTATTTGTATGTTCATAATTCATATACATGTCTTAGCGCAGTGCTCACGAACGTTCTTAAGAATGTAATGGGGTTGGATGTAATTGACTTCGAAACATATCTATACTAAATTACTAATATTATAAAGAGGCAAATTTTGTGAGATCGTGAGTTTGTGACGTTGTAGGGGTTAATCTCTGGATCTACTGAACCGATTTAGATGAAATTTGGTAAGAAGATAGTTTGAGACCCTGGAAAAGACATAGGATACTTTTTATCCCGAAAATCATCCCTTAAGAAGGTGAAAATGGGGATGAAAGCTTGTATTGGGAAGCAATTTACGTATATAAATAGCTTCAATATTTTCAATATTACAGATATTAGGATGAGAAATATGTAGTGTCTGCAAAAAAAAAAAAAATTAAAAAAATAGCCCACATATTCGCACGGAATATAAGCGGAGTGACGATAGGATGTAGTGTATAATAGTAGATATGATGCTTTCGTTCAATTCTTTAGAAGTAAATATGTAACAGACAGTTGGTTTTATAATATTACTATGGATAGCACATACATATGTAAATGCCTGCTTTTTCGTTTTTAAGTCTACATAGGAGCCACTTTGGACAGTAGCTTATTAATTATTATAATCATTATCAAAATACGGGTTATTTTAAAAACAAAGTCGCATATGGTTAAACACAGTGCATTTAAATATGGAAATTGAATCTGTAACCACCGGCGTGGTTCAGTAACCGCGATGTCACACATGACATCACGATATGATTTTCACTAAAAATATTTAGTTCCTCTTTATGGTGATGCGGTTTTTATGAAAATTATAAATATCAAAATTATATTTTGCTGTATGTACATTTTGAATAATTGTATGTACGCACAACTGTAACGAGACCACAGATAGACAAAATAAAATAGTATACATTTAATTTATATAATTTAATAGATATAAAACAAATAAAGGAAAGCTCGTATTATTTAAGTTTGTGTATATTATATTATACTTCATACACTATCGTAGGGTGTCAGATTTACGAGTAGTTTGTTATCTTACTAAAATTAATTTATAGGATATTTAATATGCAATAACTAAATTTTTTCCTTAACTAACCTTTTTGTTAACTTTGGGAAATGCATTTATACATACCACCTTACTACACATACTAAAACCCAACAGAACCTCCCTCGTTTAAATTGGGCGTCGCAGGATCGCTTACGCACTCAACGACGACCCCGACGGCAGGTCTGCCGAAGCAGACCACAACAACCATGGGCTTGCTCCAAGAGTCCACTCTGCTATCAGAGAAGTACCAGGAGCAACCCGCATGACACACCGCTCACCCAGGTCAGTCGCCCGATTCCCAGTGCGTGCCTTGGCTTTGCGCCCGGCTAGATTGCCGGACGCTAACGGACGAGCGAATGCACGTTGACGAGGTACCTAACAACACCTTGTCTGTATAGTCTCTATATATTTCTTCAGGTCACAATCTATCTCTGAACTAAATGTCCAAATTCGTTAAGCGAATTATCAGACATATATTCATACATACGCACACTTATATACATATATATATTATTCGTCCGGTTAATAACTAGTTATTGTTAATAATATGTATTAATAAAAAAAGCGTTATAAGGTAAAACAAAGGGCGTGCGAATAGAGAGGGCAAGTCAATACTCACAAGTGAAAATATGTCGTTATCTTTATATATATAATTCTTCTGTGAGTGTGTATGTCACTGAACTTCTCTCAAACGACTGGACCGATTTTGATGAAATTTTTTGTGTGTGTTCAAGGGGATCTGGGAATGGTTTAGATTCACAATTTTGTCCGCTGGACAATGTTTTTTTAATTAATTTTTAATTTATTAGTAGTTGTTGATTTTGGAATGTTTTACATTGGATCCGACAGACGGCGCTACCATCGCAGTGTCAAATTTTAAATAATATTCGAATTTTAATTTTAGTCTGTCCCGACAGTTAGCGCTGCGATCAAATTAAAAAAAAGTTTTGTTATCATTGTAGACAGGACAACGTCTGTCGGGTCCGCTAGTCATAATATATAGATTCTAGACGGTCAATAGCTTTAGCATTAGATCTGAGAGTATAAAAAGGAATGTTTAATTAGCATTAATCAGAAACATCTGCCCGCGTGAGTCAATAGGGGCTGATTGTTTTAATTGAAACCTTTTGTTTGACGTAACGTCTGCAACCTCGGTAGATAAAGCACGTAGCGAAGTTAAAGTCGACTTCTTTAACTTCTTCAATATTCATAAATTATTAAAATAATTAATTAATAATTTGAATTGTCATATTGGGTGTGTTGCAAGTTCGATTCCAACTTTAAGCAAATTTTTGTTTTCGCTAATAAGAATTATCAAAATTAGTGCTCATCATTTCAATCATTATTAAAAACTTGTAAAAAACATATGTATATAAATAGAATTTACGTACCTATATATAAAAAAAATTTCCAACGTTTTTTTAATTGACAACCCTGAAGCTCGTTAATAGCTACTAAACAAATAAAATCGATTGACAGACAAACAGAGTAGAAAAGGCACTGAACCGTTTTGTTTTGCCTATTTATATATAGACATTTATGATAAAATTGTAACTAAGACGAATCTGTACATTAAATTTTTTTTGTAAAATCGTATTGAAATAGACATTATTATCGATACAGAGGCCGAATCTATAGTTTTTAGATTTTTTGTCTGTTTGTCTGTTACCGCATCACGGAAAAACCACTGGAAGGATTTTGATGAAATTTGGTGTGGTGATAGCTGGTTATCCGAATCAACATATAGGACACTTTTTACCGCGGGAAAATACCTCATTTCTGAGAAAAAATAGAAAAGCTGCAATGTAAGAGTATACTCATATGTAAAACCTAAGAAATTGCTTTTTGGTCATCTGAACGCGGGCGGAGCCGCGAGCAATGCTAGTTTATAGATAACGATTAGTGATCTGAACCAAAATCTATTTTCTGTATATAATATTAGATATTTCAGCCAATTTGACTCGTCATTGTAGCTATTGTAATGATATATAATAACCGAGTGCGATGGAATGGAGAGAAACTAGACATGCTACAGGTATTATTAACGATAGTGGGCATCATTTGTTCATTGTCATCGGACAGCGGACCGGTACTTTCGATTTTACTATTTTGACTCGCATGCAATTTTGATAAGTTGAATGTACATATGTTATTGAAATAACGTATTAACTTAATATTTTACAAGGTAAAATTCAATTCTACTAATATTATAAATGCGAAAGTTTGTAAGGATGTATGGATGTATATGTATGGATGTTTGTTACTCTTTCACGCAAATACTACTGAATGGATTTTAATGAAAGTGTACAATAATATAGCTCATACATTCTGATGTATGGCACAGGCTACTTTTTATCCTGAAAAAATCTACAGTTCCCGTGGGATAGATTTGTTTTTCTTTATAATGCTAGTAATAAATGACAGGTTTAAGAATTAAATGAAATGAAATTGACTATGAAATATTAGAAGTTTTCTAGCAAATAGACCAAAAGTTATTATACCAATTTATTATGAAATATTGTATATAGGTATTAACATTACGAAAACGTATATATTTTTGAATATAAATAACAAAAGAAATATAATATTATTCTCAACATTACTAAGTGTTCATACCAGTTCTCAAATTTGATAAATAACTCTGTCGGACGCTAACACACAGTCTGGCAGTAATTTATACGCTATGTGAAACGAGAAAGGCTCTATCATTGATAATATGCAGCATCATTTGTCTGTTCTATTGATATCTGTATAGGACTTATGAAGATCGAGGTAAATTGCTTTCGGTACAAAATAACGTTTATACGAGCTTAATTTGCCAACTTTGTTTGAAGTGACAGATAATATACTAAATCTAGTGTATTTTAACAAACTTTGTAAGATAAGTTTCTACAGTTTTAGAGCAAATGTGTAATAGTATAATCATATCTATACTAATGAATGGAGAGCCGATTTTTTTTTCGGTTATACTGCGATAACTACTGAATCGATCGGAATAATACTCATACCGTAAGATGCAGCGTGTTTCGGAGAAGGTTTTAGTATGTGATATGTTAGTGATTAATGTACTATGCGGGCGGAGCCGCAGGAAAACGATAGTATTAAATAATTGGAAATCTGCAAAATAGGAGAATCTTATGCCAAATAAATCATGTATTTTCATAGTATGGGACTTTTTATTCTATTCATTTATTTTTCCAATCAGAACTTGCTCTTTTATCGAAATAAATTGAAAGTACTATTATAAATAATAATAATAAGTAGTAATCGTAGCCCCTTTTACTTCAGTGGAATGCGAAGTAATTCTGTATCGATTTAATTCGTGGTTTAAACGTGAAAGCGTAACAACGAGACACACTTTCAAATTCAATTTTAAAAATTTCAAAATACTTCGGAACTATTTTTTTACTTTTTTTTCCAAATTATTATATAGTTTTAAGGTATTACCTGTAATAATTATGATTTTAAGACGTCAAAAATCCCAGTTTTTCCCGTGACCATGTTCGCTGTAAATCATTGAAAATGTCGAGAACAATGAATCAAAATAAAACCAAGAATATATAAAAAATGCCTTAATTTAAACCTTGACAGATAGTAGGGTTTTGTCTTCTTTATAAGAATAACGCTGTGTTAGCCCGGTTGTGACGCGCTCCCTTGGGAAAATTAGTGAAGCGGGTTCAAATCCCGGGTCTCGCACCTCAGATATTTTTCATGTGCTATTCATTTCCAGTATGATTACCACTTGTCTTACAGTGAAGGAAAACTTCGTGAAGAACTCTACATGCCTGAGAGAATCTAGCAAGTTTTCGAAAGATACGTGAAGTCCGCCAACCCGTACTTGGCCAGCGTGATGGACTATGGCCTGATCTTCCTCGTATCGAAAGAAGACCCGTGCCCAGCTGTGCAGTGGGCCTTTAAAAATGGGTGAATACATACATATGCCGTGTTGACGTTATTGTTTCTGTGAAGGCTAATCTGTAAAACAGATTATAATTATTCTTCAGTGATGTTGCAACACAGTACACTGAACGATGTCGCGAAATGTGTATGCTAATTGAAATTAATTATCCATATTTTCTTTATTATTATCTTATCTTTATTATTAATATTCTTATCTAAACGAAAAAGGTCAATAACCATTACATTACTCGCAGTACGTGACAGTATAAAATCTTTAATTAATCTTATAGATGCATATTCACAATCTCCTTTGTGCTTCCATTTTACGTGACATTGGCGAAATAATCTGTGCTCAGCTGGCACGTTTTGAAGCCATTAACAAGAGAATTGAATTGAATTCATTATTTTAATAAAGATTAGGTTATGAGACGGAAGTTGACATAGTCTTTTTAACCGACTTCCAATTCCAAAAAGGAGGAGGTCCTCAATTCGTCGGAATCTTTTTTTTTATGTATGTTCACCGATTACTCGAAGACGCCTGAACCGATTTGGAATTTTTTTGTTTCAGAGGGTATACTTCCCAGGTGGTCCCATATAAATTTTATTGAAGTCGGTCGAGCGGTTTTTTTAAAAAATTAACAATATATTTTTTTTTAAATAAATTGTTTAATCGAATATGTTATTAAAAAACTTTGTTCTAACAAATTACCTGCTTATTACGTCTACACTAAAAATGCAAAAATAAAAACTTTTTAACAAAATATAAAACCGACTTCCAGGCACTAAAATGTAAAAAATAACTAAACGGAGGTTTTCATTTAGAATAGATACCTAATCAGATATTTTCGAAGTCGGTGCCAGCCTACAATATTTTAAGATATGAATATCTAATAGGTAGATATGTATGTATTTTACGTATTGAAATACATTACATTTGCTTTGCATCGGCTGGCACCGACTTCTAAAATATCTGATTAGGTATCTATTCTAAATGAAAACCTCCGTTTAGTTATTTTTTACATTTTAGTGCTTGGAAGTCGGTTTTATTTTTTTCAGTCTGATGTACCAATGATACCTGTGTGAATTAATCTGGCTAATACAACTAGTTAATGCAAAAGAACAACAAGATATTCAACGCGAAAGTATGTCTCTCATAAAATATATCTAGGTATCAAAACATTAAAATGCATAAAGTTTGCTAACCCTCGCACACTAAAGGACCATCGTAAAGAGTTGTCGAGTCAATGCCATGCCAAGTCCGTCTTTTTCTTGTCTACAAAATTAAATGCAAATCATAGTTAATTACCAATAATTTCTAATTATAGCTATAATTATTATACATCTGTATTTTATAAAAAAATATCATGACTTGACAATTGTTCCAAATATATATAATAATAAATCATTCTAATAGTTCGCTTACATTCGTTTGTTTAAAGTTGATATCAGTGCGAGTACTCGTATTATTTTAATATAAGTATTTATTAATTAAATAACATGTGTTCATATCAATTAAATACAACATTTAACAGCTAAATGCAAATGGTCACATCTAAATTAATTCAGAACTAAAACTAATCTGTTGAGACAAGATAGTACAACCCGTCTGTATGTACGACGTTTAAGGCTTTTGTACCTTAAGTCTTTAAGCACGGTAAGCCTACAGTTAAATCCTTAGAATATACTTATCTCTTTTGTACAATTATAAAATATAATAATCTATACGTATAATAAAATTTAACTTAGTTGAATTTGTAATTTTTATTAATTGAAATTAATATCGATGAATTAATATGAACATTATTATAGATACAGCCGAATGTATAAATTTTAGATTTTTTATCTGTCAAAAAAATGTCAAATATTCGCGTAAATCTATGAAAGTATTAATATTATAAATGTGGAAGTTTGTTACCCTTTAACGCCAGAACAGCTGAATGGATCTGGATGAAATTCAGCACAGAGATAGATTATAGTCCGGAATAATCTTACTTTTCATCCCGGAAAAATGTACTGTTCCCGTGGGATAGGTTTGTTTTTGTTTTCCTAGATGCGAACCCGAGCGAAGCGAGGGAGAGCCGCTAGTATTACTATATTTAAAGAAAAACATCGATTTGCTATTTGTTCGTAATACTTAGGTACGTGATAATTCAAATCCAGAGAATTTTATTTAGCATTAAGAAATGATTATAGTTTTTAATTAATGCGCCATGAGTTTACTATTTACTAATTCGAAATGAAGATGTCCTGAGAAGTACTGACGAAAGAAACACAGCGCGCTTAAAATTACTTTATTCCTAGGCAAACTAAGCTAAGTATAAGCAGTTTAAAATAAAAATGAATTACTAATATTACTGTATTCTACAGATGTTGAAATATTCAATGATATAACTCGTCTTGGTATTATTATCCAGCCAAAACAGCTAGATTTAGCCCTGAAACCGCTAATCTAGGATTAAAATATTTAAGCTTGGCCTATAATGACCTATCACTGCGAAATAATTTTGTGAAATTTTACCCCTACTGAAGTGAACAAGGGATGAAAATCTTTATATTATATTCTTCGATAGCTTAATAAGAAAAAGCAGTGCGGCTACTCCGAGGCACGATTCTATTTATAATAAGATTAGATTACTTGTTTGTAGTTATACAAATTTCATAATCATTATCACATATGTACATATTTCGTCCCTAGCTTGATTCGCCATACAAACTTTCATCCCCATTTTCACCCCCCTTAAGGAATGATTTCCGAGATAAAAATCCTTCCCAGGGTCTCAAACTATCTTCTCACCAAATTTCATCTAAATCGGTTCAGTAGATCCAGAGATTACCCTCTAAAATGTTAAAAACTCACAAACTTTACCTCTTTATAATATTAGTTATAGATAATATTAATATACGATTTTCTAATTAATCTCCAAAGGGAATGACTAGAATATTACAAAAAATATCACTACAAAAGGCAAACCCAAGGTATTCCTAGCGTTCGCGTTATAAGCATAACCGTAGCTTATCAAGATTCAAGCGCTCGTAGCGGCAGGTCGGCAATGACCTAACGGTGCCAACTCGTTTCACTTTGCTCCGCTCATATCAGAGGAATCTAAACCTTATTATATTTTAACTTATACTAACCATCACATTTGACTTCGTTTTAAAAGGAGAGACTTCGTCTGATATTTCTGATGAAAGTTTAAATGTATAGGATATTTATTTAAAATAAGAGAGTTTTCCATACATGCTTTACAGTATATATGTAAGACCAAGTCATAGCCTATCCATGTACTAAATCTCATTCAAATACGTCCAGCCTCTTCAGTTTGTAGGAGTAGTAACAAACATACACATAAAAAGTATCGCATTTATAACTGTAAGTTAAGGCCAACGAAATGGCCTGATAATAATTGACAATCGTCCACAAATCATACAATATGTATAAATTGGTAAATACTTAAACTTGTTACTTGACGTACTTTAGTAAGGTTTATATAAAACTACTAGCGACTCATCCTTGCTTCACTCGGATTCGTTCCTGGGTACGCTGTGACGCTTAGTATGGAATAGATAGAGTATATATAATTATTAGTATATGTACATAGATATGATGAGTTTCATATCCCTTACTTAAGAAATGATTGATTCCCCATACAAACTTTAAGCCCTTAAGGGATTATTTTCGGGGTAAAATCTATCCTATGTCCTTTCCAGAATCTAAAACTATCTCCATAAAAATTTCATCTAAATCGGTTCAACGGATTAAGCGAGAAAAGATGACAGACAGACAGAGTTATTTTCTCATTTATAATATTAGTATGGATTGTACCCGCTGTCAGTAAATCGGCTGTACTTTCAAGTTAACTAGAATATACCTTTTAAGGCTATTAATCCTCTCAATTATAAATTTCAGC
The DNA here is from genome assembly GCA_947093115.1 of Brenthis daphne. Classification (NCBI taxonomy): domain Eukaryota; kingdom Metazoa; phylum Arthropoda; class Insecta; order Lepidoptera; family Nymphalidae; genus Brenthis; species Brenthis daphne. Next base: position 14,137,875 of record OX352482.1, on the reverse strand, counting down.
TTTGACAAAGTAATATTGCCCTAAACGCTCTGGGATCTTAGACCATTAAGATATTGAGATTACTATTAGGATAACGACTTTTGTATATTATACTCAAAAATATCCGTCAAATAATATTTTCCTAGATTAACGCGAATATTTGACATTTCAAATAAAACTATCATTTCGGATTATTTCGGGGTTTATTTCGATTTTTGGTTCCCGACGTTTCGAATGCTTTACACTGTAAAGTTTACAGCAATCATAGTCACAGGATAGACTAAGGTTACAAACGTCTCAAAAGCGTTATATACTTGTACCAAAAATCAAAATAAATCCGCGAAATAGTCCGAAAAGATAGTTTTATTTAAGATATCCGTCGAGCTAGTGCTATTCTAGGTAAGCTACTGACTATCTATATAAATCTACATAAATAAGGAAATGCGTTGGTATCCGTATCACTTGAGAACTGCTAGACCAATTTGGATGAGGCTTTTAGGGAAAATAATAAAAATTACCCGATTTGGGAAATACTTCGGTATTAACAAGAAAAACTGAAAGTACTTTACACCTACAGGATTATCAAAACTAAAATTTGGACAAGACAAGGTCTATTTGGTTACCTAACTACAAAGAAATGAATTGCTTTTAATATTAACTTCAATTGATCGCATTTTCGACGTATATACCATAACAGTTAAAATTAACTGATAGTTAACTTATGTTTAGTTAACTTTGCACTTAGGTAAGCGCTGAGAATAAATGACAGGTTGAATCTACGGCAGTATTGTTTTGAACTTTGGCATGCAGTCTCTCTATTATAAATTAGAAACGTTTAACTCGTGTCATATATTAGGTGGCGACTGTTGGCTATTGGTGCATGTTTATGAATGGCCGCTTACGTCAAAAGTCATGACTGCAATATATAAAATTATAGACCATATATGTATATACGTACATTTTTCATTTATAAGTTACTAGAGGTTGATTCCCCATACAAACTGCCATCCCCATTTTCTCCCCCTTAAGGGATGATTTCCGGAATAAAAAATATCCTATGTCCTTCCCAAGGTCTCAAACTAATTTTAATATTCTAATAAATTTCATCTAAATCAGTCCAGTAGTTTTTGAGTTAATTTTTTACAAACATACAAAATACAAATCTTTCCTCTTTATACTATCATATTCAAAGTGTGATTCTCTGGTATCCGCGTTATGTATGATGTTATGGTCTTTTCAAAAGACGTTCCCAAACATCATACAATGCTACATTTTTATAATTACGTATTCTAAAATAAAAAAAACGAGTTCTGAACTATTTTATGTAAAGTAATTAACCTATTTCAAGAGGAATTTAATTAAAAATAAGAAAGAACTTATTTTTATAATTCTCATTAAAAAATGATTATGAAACCAAATTACGCTTAATTTCGGAGTCTGTAAAAATGTTGCCTCAAAAGAGTTTTGTCTTCAAAAAAATTGAGGACCGCTAAGTTTTTTTATTGAATAACTAGCGACTCACCCTCGCTTCGCTCGGTTTCATCCCTAGCTTGCTTCCCAATACATACTTTCATCCCCATTTTCATCCCCTTAAGGGATGATTCCGGGATAAAAATATGTATATAAATATTCGGATAAAAATTATGTCCTTTTTTTTTGAATGGTATAGCAAACTGAAGTATGCGAGTTGTCTGACCAACGCTAAAATACATTGCATTGTTTAAAATTTGAATACTCATTAAAAAATTCGTGCTCAAGTGTATTATATTATATGAAATATTAAAGTTAACAACCAGTTTCTATTTAACTTTATGAACTCATAATTTAACGGCATTTTTATTTTATAGCGTCTAATCACTAAAGCATTCTTCGTCTATTCGTGACTAAAGCGTCACGATTATTTCTTCAACAATATGTAGCTAAGCTTTTAAAGAAGTAAGTGAGCTTTTTTGGAATTTAGTAATAAGTGTAAAGTTAGGTAATAATAAGAAGTTTCTAATGTTATATTATTTTTTGGCTCGGTTATTTTCTGTCTAAAGTTCTACGGGAACGGCTTCTAGTTTATGCTAGTTATTAAATTATATTGCACCTACGTAACATATTAGATGCTAGCGACTCAACCTCGCTTTGCTCGGGTGCGATACATTCCATAGATATATTGTATATATAGCCTTCGTCAATAAAAGGCCTATCTAATGTAAAAAGAATTTTTCAAATCGGATTAGTAATTCCTGACATATGTGCTTTCAAACAAACAAACTCTGCGTCTTTATTATTTACTAGAATTGCCCACGGCTCCGCCCGCGTTCAGATGACCAAAAACCAAATTCTTAGGTTTTACATATTAGTATACTCTTACAATGCAGTTTTTGTATTTTATCTTAGAAATGAGATATTTTCCCGCGGTAAAAAGTCCTATATGTTGACCCGGCTAACCACCTATCACCATACCAAATTTCATCAAAAACCCTCCCAGTGGTTTTTCTGTGATGCGGTAACAGACAGACAGACAAAAAACCTAAAAACTATAGATTCGGCCTCTGTATAGATAATAATGTCTATTTCAATAAGGTTTTCCAGAAAATATTTAATGTACAGATTCGACTCAGTTAGAATTTTATTATAGGTATGTATAGATAATACGAGTATAGGTAGGTACATAATATAGCATTATAAGTAAAGATCATACTTTAATTTTCTATTGATACAAAAAAATATGATTTTATTTAAATTATATTCGTACATATGTTTTGCATACCATCCTTATATTATAATCAAAAAGCATTAACCGTATGTTAATGTAAAATCCACTGGTTGTAATATTAGATTTTATCCTTATCAGTAAATTGAAATTAGTGATAAAATCTATCTACCTAATAGTTGAAGTCTCATCGAAATCCAACAAGCTTTGAAGTCACTGTAAGTGTTTCATAACAATACGTACAAACTGGGATAGATAAGTTAAGTTAGACGATTGATCTTGTTTAGCATGTAAAGTTACTCCATGTTTGTTATCTCGCCACTGCCCTTCACTTAGTTTTAGTTGTAAATGTGTAATGTTAGTGTATATTATGTTAAGTAATAATTACTAAATGCAGTAGTAGCTCAGTGGTAACGCGCTTGCTTATGAAACTAAAAGAAGCGGGTTCTAATTTCAGGTCTCGGACCACTGATGTATATGAGAATTTATATGCGAATTATTTTCAACAGATTACTACATGTCTTACGGTAAAGGAAAACATCGTGAGGTAATCTGTATGTCATTGGCATGCATGTTAGAGATCACGTCGAAATACATGTGAAGCGTGGTATAGCTTGATCCCCTCGCATTGAGGGGAGGCCCGTGCCCAGCAGTGCGGCGTTAAAAAGAGCTGAATAAATACTATAATTACTGGAAAATGTTCATTGTTAGCATTTTTTGAATTTCTAAGACAAACTTGACCAGTAAAATATTATTTTTTGTATATACCATAGGGGGCTATGGGGGGCAAGGGCTATTTATAACCAAGTCATACCATGTTTTAGCCATGCTATTCTAGAAATAATAATATACCATAATTTCATTATATAGGTGTTGATAATTCAATCATCCAGGGCACGTTATATTGATTTTCTGTCATCGTACCAACCGTCCCACTAGCTTTTGTCTTTATATCGGCTGAAAGCGAGGAAATTTGTAGTGTCAGTGTTCGCTGTTTACGTGAGGATAATAACCTCAAACTACAGGTTGTTCATTATTACTGAGGTAAACTGTTAAAGGCAACATAATTAAAGGGGGAGGTGACAGAATCTGATGAAAGGCGCTGCCATCTTAAATATAGAAGCTGTTTTGGTAATTCTAAGATATATTAAATCATTATTGATAGATCAAACTGAAAATTATTTACTAATGACTCTTACTTGCGGCTTCACTTTAAAATATTCTTGTCTTTTATTCTCTACTAGCGAATCATCCTTGCTTCCCTCGGGTTCGTCCCTATGTACGTTTTAACGGTTAGTATAGAATAGATAGACTATATATTATATGATATATAGCCTATAGCCTTCCTCAATAAACATGCTATCTAATGCAAAAAGAATTTTTCAAATCGGATTAGTAATTCCTAAGATTAGACAAACAAACAAACTCTGCCTCTATAATATGAGTGCAGCTTTGAGTAAAATATATAAATGTATTGCATTTATTATGACGATCATTTTAGCAATCTGGAGCAACTTTTATTGTTGGGTTAGAGAAAAAGGGGTAGCATAAACACCTTCTCCGTGTAGAAATCTGTTCGTAAAACGAATTAAAACATTTCAGAAAGTGGACAATGAAGACAGAAGACAATCACAATTTTATTTATATAGATAATAATTATCTATGATTCAAAATTCTACTCAAGAGAACTAGAAAAGATATATAGATTCAGCGGGTAATATCAACAGAAGGATATTGTCGGTGTCAACTTTTTATAATGGATTTCATAAAGTTTTCTATTTCCCGTTTGCGTGAGCGCGATCTTTTCAGGAACTATACGAGCGATTTTATTAGATTTTTTGACTCGAACTATTTACATATTTATAACAAAGTTAGACTGTTGAATGTATTATTTATTATTAAAAAAATATTCGTCATTTGATTTGTTTCTTTTTTTTGTATCTCTATAACTAGTTTCAGATTTGTTTCTAGAAATGTACCTACGTTAATTTTTTTTTAGTTTACACTTATTTATACTATTACAATACATTAATGAGCAAGCTGTGGTCTCCTATAAGTGAAGGAGCACACGTGTTGTGAGTCTTATTTGCTTTTTGTTTCTATATGATGTTGTATATTGTGTGTATCTTTTGTTGGAGATCCTAATTAAAATAAAATAAAAATATTATCATGCATATACTTAACCTCAATACACTGTAATTGTCAGAAGTAATGATCCTTGCTCTTGTTCTAGTTGCATTGGATGGATGGTTATAATAGAAATATAGCACTTAGCAACATTGTTGTAACTTTCCATTTTAACTGACTTCAAAAAAGGAGGAGGTTCTCAATTCGGATGTTTACATATATTTTTTTATGTATTTTTTATAATTTTATTTGTTCGAAAGAGGGTTATTTTAAAATGGTCTACTTTAAATTTTAAAAAAATCTACCCCTAAGTGTAGAAAATAGGTGATGATTGATTTTTCACTTACAGAATTTTTAAATATAATTTTTTTCTTATTGCGTTACTACATAAGTAAGTACTATGTCTACACTAAAACTTAAAAATAAAAAAAACCGACTTCAAAAAAGCACCATTAAAAGTAAAAAATAACTGATTAGTAGTTTTCATTTAAAAAAGTTTAAAAAGTTTTTATTTTTCCATTTTTTTATAAAGTGTAATAAACTAGTGCATTAAAAGAATAAAAAAGAGCAAATTAATTTAATGGCTATTCAGCAGGACTCGGAGAGGACACGATTTTCTTAGATGTTCTCGACAATAATAAAACCATTATGACACTTTTAGTAAAATCCAGTTTTTACTTACCACATGACATTTATAACTTCTATTTACCTTTTTCCAAGGATCAGGCATAAGTCTCCAAATAGAAAGATTTTTTGTAACAAATATCTAAATTGCTTCTTCCCCCACAAATAATAAACCGACTAGCTATATATCTCTTGCATTTATAACATTAATTATTCAACATATTCACTTGAATTGTCTAACGCTAACGTAGCAATAAGAGTTAGTAATAATATGTTAAACAAATATAGTATAGTATATTAGTGATAACATATATAATGTATAGTGTATAAATAGGATAAGTCTAATAATAAGAGCATATATAAATAAGCCTAAACTGTAAAAAAAAAAAATTACCGACTACCCCCAATTATTATCCCCGTGTTACATAGTATAAGAACAAAGAAAGTAAATAAAATAGATAGATAGATAGCTAGGAACGAATGCGGACGAATGATAGAAAGACATAGTATGCGGAATGAAAGTGCGAGAAGCATAAAAGCGAGAACTGGTATGAAAGAAGTAGAAAACACAGACTCCTTCCCCCATGTTGGAGGTTAAGTATAAAAAAAAAACAAAAAAAAAAAAAAACGCTAACGTAGTACTGAAACGAACTAGCTGTGCATCAGTGAGTCTCCGCGCTTTTGACTTTAAAATGCTTTCGAATCACTTTAAAGATGCAGCCACTGCAGGAACATCTCCCTTCCCGCATTAAATATCGACACAAGTTAAAAAAAACTTTTCCTCGCGGATATGACTTGTTCAATAATAATTAATATATTAAGTATACATTTATTTCATATGTATGTACACTTAATAACTAAGTATTATGTTTCTTCATATGTATATGTTTCTATATACATACTTGGTAGTATATATACATATTAGTGACTTGCCCTCGCTTCTCTCAGGTGCGTTCCAGCTGTCTAATGTATTACGCCAGGTTACAATCTATGTATTGAATTGAACTTCATCCAAATCTGTCCGAGCGTTTCAGCGTAAAAGAGTAACAAACAGGTACGTACACACGAACACATGAACACACGCACATACATACATACACAAACGAACTTATATTTATAATAGTAATCCGATATTAAAGTATATTTTTTGTTTTATTACTTCTTTTTAGGTACGTAATATGACATATCATTAGCATAACGCCGTTCAATACTGAACGTAGAACTACCTTAATGAGCGCCAACTATCCCGGTTCTGGGCAGCTCGTAATGTTAAGTATATATTATATAATTAATTATTATTATTTACTAAAAGTTAAAAAGCAAAGAACACTGAACTCATAAATGTAACATAAATAAATACTATCCCGCGTTACGACAATAGACCTTTGTGTACAAACTTGCCGATCTTTTGTATTCGAACAAAATGGTGGAAACGTTTCAATGAAGCCCTTATTATTTTTATCACTGTTTACCTGATGTTGGGTTTCTCGTAACGTTTTTGAGTAATTGTTAAAAAGATAGAAGCTTATATTTTAAGCATTGTAAGGTAAATTTGTTAGAATTAACTCATTTGGTTTTAAACGTTTTAGAAATAAGGAGGAGGACAGTTTTTTTTTGTATTTTTAAATAAAACTATCAAGCAATCATGATCACTAAAGAGACTCTACCGTCACCATGATTGCTAATGTTAAGCATTTGAAATGTCGAGGACCAAAAATGGAAATAAATCCACGAAAAAATCCGAAAAGATCTTTCTAAAATGAAGTCTAAGATGAAGTTCTTTCTAAAATGTCAAATTTTCGCGTAAAATGAAAGTATTAAGAAAAATATTAGATTTTCTGTATTATTTGTGGGTGTCGTTTGTGATATCTTTGCCAATTATGTATCCATTTTAAGGATACTTTCCTTTTTGAGTTAAATAATAAATATCGATTCCAAAGGTTGGAATAATTATTTTTTAAGTGATTTTAAAGTTGGCTTACCTTTCTTGTTATTTTAAGTCTAAAATCACTCTGTGATTTAAAGTATTAAGGCACGTTTCATTTCTATACGATTTCAGGCAGCAGTTTAAAAACAAACTTCAATAGAAGGCGTGGCGGTCCGTGAATGGAATTTGGGGTGCGATTTTTTTCAAGGGTTGATATAAAAAATATTAATTTTTTTAAATAATTGATGTGTAAGTAAATGGAGGGTAGGCCTTTATTGATACAAAAAATTTGATCATAGCTTTAAAAATTAATATGAATTTAATTTAAAAAGGCAATGTGGAGCAAGGCATGAATTTATAAGGTTATAAGGGAATCCATAGAAGATCTCTGGGGTTTCTGCACCTACTATGGACAACCCCGAATGTTTCTAATATAATATCATCATAATGAAACAGGTAGGCACATCTAATACGTATTTTAAATTATACATCGTTTGTCAATATGTACAGGGCAAGTCGCTAGCATTGAATAAACATACTACAATTTATTCAATAACATAATTTTGTAGTAACTTAAGCTAATGTTAGCAAAATACAGGAACGTGTACAGATTTACGGTGAAACAAAATATTTCAATATTCAGTACAAGTGCGCAGCTCGTGACTACAACATGGACGCGTGTTATTGTTTATCGTACGGTCGTGATTATTTCACTCCTTTCTTTTATGAATGAATTCATAGATAGTATCTAGCCTTCAAATGAATATTGCTGTTTTGCATTTACGAAGCGTCGTCTGAGTTCTAATTGATATTTTACTTAAGCTTGTCTAAATACTTTTCTTTTTGTTGATAAAACTGATATTCGAAAGTGTCTTACAATTATTGCTTTTTGAAACGAAAACTTCTGTAGCTACGTTGAGCGACTTTCGATAGGGGCAAAACTTATGGGTTAGCCTTACAGACATAGTGACGTTTTGAATCAGTCTGGCGCAGATTAGCGACGCGCAATGTCATATGTTTTAATTAATAAATAAACTATATCAAAATGTAAATAATTTTTACTCGGAGTACCAATAGATATGAAAACCAGACTAATAACAATTTCAATTTACGAATTATAAAATTTTAACTATTCAATATTCATACTAAGTATATAAAATGTAAAAGAAATAAAACTTGAATCAATAAAATAATCTAATTGTGATCTATAAGTCATTAAAATATAAGCGTGATACGATTTTCCATTTCTTTCATTCATTAAGGTGCTAAAACATTCATTCATTTCAACGATATCGATTTCATTTCAAACCCCACGGAACTTAAAAAAAATAGGGCGGCATGTAATTTTCTTTGTAATATTGTTTATTTACTAAAGAACTTTCATAGTCATAAAAATACAGAGGAATTCTATAAGATATTATGGAACATATATTATGTTTAGTGGATATAAAAATCTGGGAATAGGCTGTCAAGAAATCAATTAGACTGTACACTTTTCCAACTTTTACATAGTGTTTATTTCGGTTTTGCCTCAAATTGAATACCTTCTTTGTCATAATGTCTTTCGCATTACTAAGATGCTACAACGCAAGCATAATATGCAAAATTTTCATGTTTAAACATTGTTTGAAAATCTGCCATTTTTTGGATCCTATACAAACTGGTAAACGAATTTAGTTTAGCTATTATTTTCTAAGTTATAGCTTGTGTTTCAGTTCGTAACTGCGGGCATAAAATGCTTTGACGATCATATCGTTAGGCAGATGCCGATGTATAGCCACCTCCAACCGATCTTACACACACTTAAGTGCTTCATAAATACGCATACATCGCCGATAAATTTGAATCAACCCTCCCTACATACTTGGAACCCCACAATAAGTCAAGTCCTGTGCAAAGATGAGGGAGAGGTCCCCTCTGCGGATTATTCTAGAATTCTGGTACAATTTAGATCATAAGCTGTTGGACACGATACTCCGATAGATAATTTTTGGTACACGAGTTATGTAATATTCGGATAAAAGTTCAACGATGAATACTCTCATCTCGGTCTGACTGAAGCTTTTCTTTTTTGCGGAGAACATCCATGCTGTAGATATGAATTAATGGGAAATACCAAGTTAAACAAACTGTTCCTTATATGTTCGGGATATAAAATAATGTATTCAATAAAAATGACGACGAACGACGCTAATATTTAAGTTATAGAAAAAAGTTTTTATTTTGACTGAATTCAACAGATGAAATACCCTAAAATTTCCGCTTCTGCTCTCTAATATAGATTGGTATTTAATATGGTATTATCGATTTAATTTTTAAGATATACAAATCCAGCAATGTCACTAACCTGATCAAATAACAATATATTAGGCATCAGTTCGAGTAGGATGAAAAATTTCTTCGATAGTTTCAAAATGCACGTCGTTTGGTTCAACAGTTCATTTATAATGAATGGTCTGACGGGAAGCGTCTTGGTAATTAATGCCGTGAATTTTTAACTCGTTTGCATTATGAGTTTCTTTTTTGTATTCAGGGTAAGTACTATAAGACGGTCTTATTGATTCTTTCTTTATTGTTTGCCCTTCAAAGATAATTTTTTATGGCTTTTTCAACAAGAGTGATTATTTGTTTTAACAAATTGTGTTTAGATTATTTTAGTCCTTATTAACTAGATATTGTACTAAGCGTTAGTTTAGATGATAAATTAAACAGTATATACAATTTGTAGGGTTTAAAGAATTGAACTTTTGTAGATAAATATTTATTTTGTTCGTCATTGTTTTAATCTCATATTATTTATATTGCTCGAGCTGTATTTTGAGACAAAAAAAGTAATAGTCTATTTGTCGTTGTTATTATCGAAAATTGTTATTTTAACTTCTATTCCATTTCAATGTCTTCTGAGGGTAAATTTTATCAAAATAAGTTTTTATTAAACTTAGCTTAGATATAATAATGGACCTATAAAATTAAGGTACTGTATAGAGTAGCTCTTTAATGCGTTATTTTTACTTGCCAGCGTATTCCTAGTTAGCTTACAATCGATTCAGTTTTTGTGACCCTTTAGTTACGACGCTCATGACTAATCTCGTTCGATGTAATCTCACTGAATAGGACGCCCCCGTAGATTTGAATCAAGGGGATTTTATGGTGCTTTGTCCGATAAAATTCCTATAGGGAACCTTCCTTTATTGATGAATCGTAGGGGACTAGTTTCGTCAATCAACATTTTCATTACAATCTTTTGAGAATCCTTCAATTAAAATTGCAGGTTTTGTTTCTCAGCACGAATTTCCCATTGAAGTCACGGGGTTTTGTGTTATGATGATCCATTGTGTTAGAAGGTGAAAATAATAGACTGCTTTTGTGTAGGGGAGATTTTAATATTTTTAAGTCGTTTTTTTACAATTGAACACAAAATCAATAATGTGCGTAAATATTTATGGCATGTTATGAAATATGAAATAAGTAATTCAAGCCTCCGGAAATTAAAAGTTTTGGATAGTCTACACTTTTCTACAAAAAAAAGTTTACCCTTTAAAACTTTATTTAAAACTAGCTACTCACCCTCGCTCCGTTCGGGTTTTAAATAGATTTGTCAGAGATGCGTTATTTTCCCGCAATAAAAAGTATCCTATATGGTGACCCGGATATTTAACTGTCATCATACCAAATTCCATCAAAATCTATCCAGTAGTTTTCTCGTGATGCGTTCCCAGATAGACAGTTAAACACAATTTCTAAAAACTGTAGATTCTGCCTCGGTATCGATAACATTAACTATTTCAATAAGATTTTCCATAAAATATTTAATGTACCTACAGATTCGTCTCAGAATTTAATTATGTTTATAAAAGATAAATATTCTAAGTACACCTTTTAAAGTATTTTACTGATTATTCCATCGGTTTGTATTTGGCAAGTCAGTGGTACGAATTTTTAGAAAGTCAAACTTGGCTTACAAGTTGGTGAATCCTGATGAGTAACTTCAGTCTTTAGACAAGCCCACCCAGCTGTGAGCTCTGTTGAACTCCGAAAACGTTTTAACTTAACACATTTGAATATAAAATTTACCTTTTTGTTATGCCTTCACCTTTCTTACATGTTATTTGTGTAATGAATTGATTTTTATTTAATGTTAGTTTTTACTGAATTTAGTAGTATACGGCTTCACGCTATATCCGTCCCCCATTAAATATTAGGCGTCTATTCATCAATTCGTTTTACACTTCCGGCTTTCGTGTCCTTCAAATAGGGTACTGCATTTCGAGTTATTTGTGTCTATTTACATATGTTACAGAACATTTTTTACCATAATTGTCTTCATAGAATTTAACACATGAGCTGTGTTTCGACCATTGCAAAGAAAAATATTGTAACATAATATCAAGATTATTTAAAAATAATCAATTAATCTCATATAGATACATATATTTAAAAATTAATTTCAAAATTATACACAAAATATAATAAGTTACAATGCTGCTCCTTGCACGTATCGGTTTGTATTTATATATGTTTTGTTATGACAACAGTATTGAGAAGTGGTAACTCAACTTGTTATGTTCGCTTTGTAACTAATTCACTAACGTTCAAAGTAGTGATGCAGCATCCCTATTCTACGAGCTACCTACAACCACTCTATCTGCATATTTCTCATCTTAAGATCTCGCTCTCGCTCGCTTTCAAGAGCAGCGCTTGCATTTTAACACGTTACCTAGTAGGTAGATACATATCTTAGTGGGCGAAACAAGTATTTTATTGTTTTAGGCATTATAAGTACATATATAAAAAATCGTGTGTGTGTACTTATGTACACACGTAAAAAGTTATACTTTGGCGTAACAGAACAAAAATAGTTAATGATTTTATTTATCCCGTATATCACAACTCTCTGTTTGTAAAAGGACTGCAGCTAACTTCATCATGTCGCTTTTTGGCTGTCGGTGTGCGGGCGCAACGTAAAAATGTTACTGTAATTTTTTTTCTAAACGTCCCAAAATAAGTATGACTTCAAAAATAACACTAAGGCTAATAAATTAAGAATCTATCGTCAATCTTATAGTGGTTTAACTAACTCCTTTAGGATAGATGAATGGTAAATTAGTATTTTTAAACAAACTAACTTAAACAAAATCTATGCATTTTAAAGAAATCTGTTCAGGGGTTTTGAGCGTGAAAAGGTAACAGACTTGTGTGTTTGAATTTCTTTTTTTTACGAAACAATTTCATATTTTTCAATAAAACTCTATATCATTATAACTGAACCTACCTAAATAATTTAAAAAATAAACGTCTTTTAATTGTAGCTATACAGTAAGCAGATAAAATACCAGACCATCTGAAATTTGCAAAGTATAATCTTAACATACATTAAGCTAGCTAAGATTCTTTATTTAGTTTTCTCCTAGCGTTCAGTTGCTTTAGGTGGTTTGTTAACACAATTTGTAACTAACACTGCGTTTATATTTGAACATTCGCTCGGGGCTTTGCTCGCGTGTTACGTCTTTAAAAAAATATTTGATGATTCAGAATAGATGTACTAAACTACAAGTGTCACTCACTATTCAAAATTATAATCAAACGCGTTGAGCAGTTGCAACTCTCACACACACTGACTTATATAGGTATTTCCGAATTGCAATACAGCAATCATGGTTACGTAAGAAACTGTAAAGCATTCGAAACGTTGAGAACCAGAAATCAAAATCAATCCGCAAAAAAAATTCGAAAAAAATAAAATGTCAAATATTCTCGTAAATCTAAAACAGTATTTACTATTATAATTTCTAAAGTTGGTCATTGTATTAGTTCTTCACGCTCCAACGGCTGGACTGATTTTGATGATTTTCGTAAATTAAATAGGCAATGAGGGACGCACGAGATCGAAGACAGGGTAAATCCCCAGTTAACAGTAATTTTATTAATATTAATTGTTTTATCAAACGCACAAAAAAAGGAATGTAGTAGCGGCTAATAGTTATTTTGTTAGGTCCTTTGGGTGATTCTGCAGATCTGATTCTAAAGCGCTACGGTCTATGCATATCTCTTTCAAAGCTCGAGAGTATTATAAGAAATATAGGTGTAGGTATGTAAGAGATTCTGATAGCTTCCCGACGGACTGACCGCGTCGATTCTTAGTATAAATGATAAAAAAATCCTGCCAAAGTTTATTTCTATGAAGATTTGAGTAAATCTCTCAGTGACTTGCCAGCGGCTTTGCTTGCGTAATTTTTCTTTCCTTAGGATGCTACATATCTATAATATTCTTTAATAAATCTATACTAATATTATAATGCGGCTATATGTCATCATGCTTCTACCCAAGGGAGACTTCCATACATAATTGTAAAATTGATGTTGTTGATGATGTTTATATCGGAAGTTTGAACGCGGGCGAAGCCGCGGGCTCTGGTAGTAGGCTATAAAATACAAAAAGGATTTTTGAAATCTGACTTAGGTATAGTATACATATTACATAGTTCCTGATTTGCATATTCAAACAAGCAAAGGGTTGAAAAAACCATCTCCTTAACTTTATAATGTAACCTATAGTACCTATGTCCTATAGGTTATCGCATAAACGACTCCGTTATAATTTATTTGTGTTTTTAACTAAAAATACATGAAACTTATAATTTAATTCACTTCTCGTGACCCACATCACTATAGTGTATGCGGTCCTCTTCAAATTTGCTAGAATCTGACAGCAAAACATATTTGCACTCACCCGCTGTACACTAAGTACTTATGGCTAGTTGGCGAGAAATTATACTCACATACAATAATGTTGTAGGTATATTTTGAATCGATTCTAAATAAGAGAGGTATAAAATTTATATGTTTATCTGTATGTATGTTAGGCGATATCGATTGTGAATAATGAAATGTGAATCGATATTCATGAATAATTCTTTTAATAGTTATATCTACATATTATTTGTATGTACTCATATATGTATATTTCCTTGAATATATTGTTTATAAACATACATATATTTCTAATAACTTTGTCTGTTTGCACTTATCTCTTAAGAATACATTCAATATTTATAAATGTTGCATGAACAAAGCAAAGTTTATTTCTAGATAGTAATAGTTTAAATGTAATAGAACCTTATTTCATGAATTTTAAAAATATAATTTAAAAAACTTGGTCTTTTAAAATCATTGTCTTTATTGTTTTCTTGTAAAAATTAACTGTCTAAAAGAAGCAAATTGTGATGTTATAACATGTAAAAGCCATAACACGTCCTAAGTGCCCTCCTATCGTTCTATATCTAGTTTTAATCATTTCGATGGTCAAGAAAACGTGCGATAATTGACAAAAAAAGCTACTTATATACTACTACTTTTCGCACATGGCTCCGCGTGTTTAAATGTCTGTATGTTTAAAAAAGTGTATGAGCGCCATTTTGATTTTCATTTTAATCCTTTAAACCAGCCATACTCAACCTTTTTTTTATAGGAGCCACAAACACGTTTCAATCATGGTTTCGAGGGCCGCAAGCAAATATTATTTAGGTCTTAATGAAAACGAATTCCAAGTTAACGATGTAGTTACTTTTTTAACAAAGATATATTATAATGCGATTTTTGATGCTGCCGCTTGCGGCCCGCGGGCCGCAGGTTGAGTATAGCTGCTGTAAACAATTAAAGCGTGAAAATGTAACAAACGCAATTTTTTGCATTATAAATTATAATATTGGCGTGACAAGCGACCAGCCCGGCTTATCCCGGTTGCAGATTTTTTTCATTTGGGACTTCCCCAAAACCTATAAATGTTTTCATTGTGTCGAAAAATATTATTTACTAACAAGAAATATTATATAATAACAAGATTGACGCAAATTCGTTCAGAAACCATTTATTATTATGTGCTAATTCTTAATTTAATTCAAATTTTTTATCTATGACAGCCTGAAAATTAACTATTTGATTCATTGTTTCCGTTCATTTAAGTACCATATAAAAGGGGTAATCTCTAGTTGTTGTAAGGTAAATTAAAATAAATGAGCGTGGTAAATCGTGGGCTAGTTAAAAATAGTTTTAGCAAAAATACATAAAAACAAAATCTTTTTGCAGTAGTTTAATTTATCAATAAGTTATCGTGTCTCGTGGAGAAAATTTACGTGACAAATAGTGTGAAGCTTACAGTGCAGGTAAGCTTTTAATGGAAGCTCCGTGAGCTTTCTTGTACGTTAGTAGACATGAGACAATAATGCATGATGTTATAGCGAAGGTAGAATATCCTTTTTTAACTTTGTAATTGTTACGCAAATTAAAAAGTAGCTGTTTAAATAACTCAGCTTACTGAACTCAAAGCCTGGAGTTCAATTCCCGTATGAGGTAATTTTTTATATAAACAGTAATGATGTATAGTTTGATTTTATCGAATATGAGGCGAATTTGGAAAGAAAAAAAAATGGAAAATTTATTATACGAAATTTATGTTCTTACTTTTTTATCGCGATCGTAAAAACATTTTTAGAAGTATATATTAATCAATATTTAAAAATAAAACCGACCTCTTACAATTCTCTCGAGGGCTACCGAAAATGGCCGAAGCTACATTAAAAATGTAAACGAATCGGGCAAAAGCTTTGGGCGGAATAAGTAGCAGTGGCTTAAAAAAATATGTAAACTAGAATAAATAATAGCCTTGTTTTAGAAAAAGCAGTACATTTTAACTAAACGTTTCAGGGAAAGATTTGTTTGTCTGTCTATTTAGTGTGTTGGTATAATAATATATTCTTAGTTAGATTGTTAAGTACAGGAATGATATTTGACCGCCACTCCAATCGGTCGTGGGTTCAATTTTTTGCGAAATTTGTACTGTATTTCTTAGTTTGCTTAAAGAAAAAGTTTAAAACATCCAGCTTACATGCTATTTACATTAACTTCTATAAAAGTTTACGCTAATAATAATGCTTATTATTTAGCTTTTATTAATATTTTGATTAATTCAATTCTATTATTAATGGCTTCAAAGCGTGTCGACAGAGCACAGATTACTTTGCCAATATCACGTAGAATGGAGACGATACGAAGGAAATTGAAAATATTAGGTTATTTTTCAAAAAAATATAATTTACTAAAAAAAGCAAAAATCTTGTACCTACAACAAAATACAGCACAATTAAATATATACATAAAAACCTTAATTGAATATAACTGATTAGTAATTTAATATTTTATATTAAGTTTCATTTCGCTAGAATCCAGGGCAGAATGTGAGACAACTTTGGAACAGATGTAGGTTCTTGACACAGCAGTAACTGACAGACGTCCACCTCAGACAAGTTGGCTACTTGAAAGTTGAAAAAGCATTAGATACAGCGAGATCAAAAGAAAGCTAAAATTAATAGGTATATAAATGAGAATATTTTTTTTAAACGTATACAACTTTTTGTTCGTAGCTTTATTAGCGAAAAAATAACCAATGTGTCTATTTATAATATAATTATACTCCCAATTATAAATCTTCATTGAGCGGTTATATCTTTAGAAGAAACAAACATACACGCGCACAAAGTTTCATATTTCATCAACATTAACATTTTTATAAGTAAAATAATTGACAGATCCTGTACGCTAATACTGTCTCAGATTTACGCGAATATTAGCCATTTTAAATAAAACTATCTTCTCGGAATTTTCCGCGGATTTATCTTTCTTTTCGCTTGCTTATGTTTGACGTTTCGAATACTTTACAGAAATCACTCTATACTGTAGAGACTAAGATTTAACACGTCTCAAAGATTATTATATGGTCATTACAGACATACGCCCTATACGCTATTCGCATTAAACAATAAAAAAAAAACAAATTTCTATTGTCTAATAAAATAGCAGTATCATTTTTTCTCAGTTAATTAACCTAAAAGTAAACTCAGAAAAAAAGGATTAAAAGACCCACTCTGTAATATAAATATTTAGAGATAAGAGATGATAAAGCCCCTGTGTTTAGTTTTAGAACTTCTGTAGTTCAGAACGGCTCTCTTCAATATTTTGCTAGTATACTTAATACTTATATATATTCGAAATTGCATATGCAAACTAGTCTTAGCCTGTGGCTACTGTGCACCACCTAAAGTTTGTACAATGAAATAAAACTTGTTCCCACGGGAAAAGCTTTAAGCACATTTTACAAGTAACTCGACTCCAATATTGCACTGAAATGGCACGTATTGTACATTAAAGCACAAACAACAAAAAGTAATTTTGTGTTTCAATATAATTAAATAACGACACGTTTGGCTCAGTTTGTAGTGACCCTACTTGCTGTGCCAGCGGTCGCGGGATCCAGTCCCGCTGGGGGCATTCATTTGTGTGATGAGCACGAATGCTTGTACTCCAGTCACGGGTGTTTATAAATTTATAATATGCATGTATTTAGAGTTATATATGTGTAGTGTATCAACTATCTTGTATCCATAACACAAGCTTCGTGCTTACCATGGAACTACATGGTGTTGTGTGTTAATGTCCCAACATATTTATTTTAATGGCAATAGTGTAGTATTGTAGGCAAATAGAAATGAGGAAACTAGATCAATTTTTTGTATGTATTCGGGAAAATTCCAACTAGGTTATGGCAGAATACTTCTTATATATATGTAAACGTTTTTGCTGATAGTTTCATTTTTTTAGGTTTGTCCTAAAACCAAAAGACGAGTGAGAGAGGATTATTATATTGTATCATATCCGTGTGACGTCTTTGTCAAATTCATCTGTCCATAACCAATTTTACTTGAATACTATTGGTGATCTATACATTAATAAAATTCTGTTTTTTTTAAGTTTTTATTTTCCCATTTTTAGTGTAGACGTAGTGATTAAACAAATTATTACCGCGGGAGATTATCTAAATCCCACGGAAAAATCCGTTATAATACAACTCAAAAAAATATTTATGATCAGAATTACTTGAAACTTGTTATTAATGCTCTTCAACCTTAAATAAATACTACGTGTTTCAGCATTTTTCGAATCTCATCCCATAAGGAGGTAAAATAAGGCATAAAAGTTTGTATGAAACCTACCTTATTAGAGTTTTTTTGTAATTTTAGCGCGGGCGAAGCCGCAGGTTCTGCTAGTATGTATAATAATAGTATATGGGCACTATGTCTAGTGACACAGATAAAATTAAATTTTTTTTAATAAATATGCCACATAAATTTTGAGCAAAAAACCTATTATAGTGAAAAAATTAAAGTTTACAAAAATGTAATTTTATTATTATTTTTATTAAAAATTAATTTTACACTGATTTTAAAATTAATTAAATTTTATAGTTAGAAAGTCATTATTAAGTAAAATATATCAGAGACAGCGTATGCCTCTCGTGCTTTCAACGATACTTAGTTACCTATTTGCATAATTTAACTTGCTAAGCGTTTGCTTGCACTTGAGTTATCTGCATCGATCGCATATGCTATGGAAAATGTTGCAGAAGCTATACAGTGTTCTAGTCAATTTCCATTATGTTGAGAGTGTAAGGTAAGGCTGTATGTTTGTATCATATCTGCCTTGTATGCTTTATCTAGACAAACTTTATTTCCTATGTGTTTGTTAGTGGCAGTGGTCACCCAGTGGTAAGGCGCTCGCTTGGAAAACCGAGTTATGCGGGTTCAAATCCCGGGTCTCGCGCCTCTGATATTTTCATGTGTGAATCATTTCCAACATGATTACCACTTGCCTTACGGCGAAGGAAAACATCATGAGGAAAACTGAATGTCTGAGAAAACCTAGCAAGTTTTTGAAAGACATGAAGTCCGCCAACCCGCACTTGGCCAGCGTGGTGGACTATGGCCTGATCCCCTCAGATTGAAAGGAGGCCCACCGCCAGCAGTGGGACGTTAAAAAGGACTGAATACATACATACATGTGTTTGTTTTTGCGTTACTCCTTTACGCTGTAACGGGTGGACGGATTTGGATGAAACTCAGTACACAGACTGTGACTTGGAATATCATATAGGTACACTTAGTTAGGTTAGGCATATATTTATGATCGACTTCAATAGAACGATACAGATTTCGGTTGTATACATTTTATGTGGTTTTCATAATTCTTTGGTAAAAAGATTATGTTCTCTCTGATTGATTTATTATCTGTAATTATTATTTATTGGATTCTCTTCGCTATTAATAATAAGGTATCTACTTATTTTTGAATAATAACTACCAAAGAAAACAGAAGAGTAATTGTGTACTTTACAACTTCTGAAACAAGCTTTTTTATTTTTTCTCATACATATATACATAAAATGAAAAGTACAGGCAAAAAACAGGAAGTGTCCTAATGAATATATTATGAGAAAAAAGTAATTTAAAGTTTAGAAGTACATATAATATTTTTATTGAGATCAAAGTATGCAGTAACTTATTACTATGTAGATTTTTGGACGATCCTCCTTCTTTACCGTTATGTCATGGAGATTCCCAGTTTTTTTCGCTTTGGGCATAGAAAAAAACGTATTTTTAGTGATATCCGTTGAGTATTTGTAAAAACCAGTGGTTGGGAATTCGAGTACCTAACAACCATAATCATAGATTCGTTACCAATACAAAACAAAAAAAGAATGTGACATTTCCCTTCCTTCAAATCGAATATAAGACGTCAAGGATTTATGCAAACATATTTACTATCACAATACTTTAATGAAAATGGAGACTTTTTATGATTTCATAGTCTGAGAATATTATGGGTCTTTATAGCACACCAAAAATTTACATGACATATCTATATAAATATATATAAAACAAAGTCGGGTTTGTAACTAAGAACTGCTGGACCGATTTTTATGATCTTTGTTTTGTTAGATTTGTCTTAACCACGAATAGCAGAATCACTATTAAAAATCGGAAAAATTCACGAAAAATTAACAAAAAAAAATCTATTCCATACTAAGCGTCAAAACGTACTGCGGGATGAACCTGAGTGAAGCGAGGGTGAGTCGCTAGTATATATTAAATAAGAAAAAGCACAACAGGCGGCCTTATCGCTAAGTGAGTGATCTCTTCCAAAATGAAGCATTAACTACATATATCTATAAGTAGTGACAACAAGTTATTATTTTTAAATGATGGTAAATTTGCCATTTTATTGCAACTTTCCAATTTTTTTTCTTTTCATGATGCCAAAAAAGGAATGAATATGTATGTCAGCAGAAAGCACAGTTTCTTGCGGTGTTTGAGTTGTTTTTGTGATAATGACTTTAAAATACTTATACGAAAGCATTTCCTGGTGTAACTGTTTTTATTAAATTTCATTATTAGTTTTTTATCGCTTTCATTTATAGTTTTATACTGCAATATGGTTAGCCAAGAATATGTGTTTTGTACGCTAGAGCTACTTACCCGTATTTCATTTTTTATACCTATAGAAAGCTATATGATATCTTAATGATATTAATGGGATATTGGTAATTTTTTAAAACCATAGGACACTTAAGGTCTGAGCGAAGCGAAAAAAAATTTACTGTATATATAAAAGCTAAATACCACTTACTGATTAATCACGAAATCGCAGAAGGTATGAATGGTACTTCAGACAGATCGACAGATTCCTCATAAGGAGTAGGTATCCCACTAACAAAAGATTTTGAAAGTGTGTAATTTTACTTTTTAAAGGGGTAAATAAGGCGTTGGAATTTAATTTAAAATTCCATTATTTTTAGACTACATAGACTGAGCCGCGGGCAAATGCTAGATTAATATATTAACATTCTTTAAACACATCTCCTTTCTGTTCACTAGAATACTTCACTATACTGAACCCTAGTTAAACAACGTTGTTGCTCCTTAAATTACCAAGTTAGTTAACTTGTGATACTCTTTTCAACGCGCTCCCTAACGCAAGTATGCAGCACTTAACACCTATCCTGCAAGGAGACAATTGAAATTCCTTGCTATTGCAACTTGCAAGACAAGATGAGATTACCGCTTGAATAAACTTGTGATGGGATACGAACTATTAAAATTCAGTTTTAGTACGAAATACAAAATAGTTTTCTGCTTATTTACATTAACACGTGTTAGAAATAGGGTGATTGTCCGTCCAATATTTACCTGTATGTCATAAGGTACAGGTTTGATTCTAGCCAGTGGCGTAGCTATGCAAAGGGGGCTCCAGGGGCCACAAAATAATCTTTTATTTCAAAACATTTTTGACCTCATAGAATTTAAAAAAAAAACCGCAAGAAAAAAGTGTCAGTGTCATATTATTTTTTACGACAACCACTAGGAATGTGATCATACCTTTGTCATATAAAACGATGAGTGGACCTCTAAGCTCAGCTTTTTTACTAAATGTTACTATATCCGTCCTTCCATGAGAGCGGAAAAAAGTGGGAAGTTCGAAAACTGTCTCTGTCATATTCAAGCATATAAGAGCGCAGCACGACTCATGCTGGTTTTTTTTATATTATATATACCCGTACCCGCTAGGGGCTCGAAATAACCGTAATAGGCAAAGGGTGACCCCCTTTGCCTTCCATTTTTTTTGTATTGGGGCCTAAAAAGGCTAGATAAGCCAATGATTCTAGCCATATATTTTCATGCTGGAACAAATATTTTTTTAAATCAAGTAATAGAGACGCCTTTCATTTTGTACATGAATCAAATAAACTAGGTTAGTACGATACTAATAAAAAATAATATATAACACAATTAACTACTTCTTATTTAATTTGTAACTTCAAGGTATAATCTAAATAATCCCCTCAAGTAGCTTGATAGTTTTAAGTTGGAGAGACACTAATTTACTCTCCCTCGAGGAAAATGACTGGCAACTGTTAAACGTCGAGTGCCATTAAGATATCTTTCTGTGTTTCAAGACTTTATAGTATTTAATTTTCAACAAAAATACGTCTTAAAATTGACTTCTCGGGAAAATTTTTATGTAATTGTCACTTGAATATCTAAGTTCTACTGTCATCGTGGAAACCTGTAATAAACATAATAAAATCTAACAACAAAATAAACATAACAGACCACTAGATGTAGTTGATTCATACTGTCTGGATCGAAATAACAGTAATTTATATTAATATTTTTTATCTATAAAGGTGGCAATAGTATTTTAACTTTAAATAACAGCAATCTAAATTAGTGCATAGGCATTGTCTGTAACAAGTATATTGCCTTTGAGATGTCTAAAACCTTTTTCTCCCGTGACCATGATTGCTGTAAAGCATTCGAAACGTCGGAAATCAAAACTGAATTTGAAATGAGTACCTGTAGTCCCTATAGGTATATATATGTATGCCTCAGTGGTGTAGTGGCTAGCATGTACGGCTGCACACCCGGAGGTCCTGGGTTCGAGTCCCGGGTCGGGCCAAGTTTAGTTATTGAGTCTTTCTGTATCGTAAGTCTCAGTAACAGCCCGGAGTTGGGAAGTTGGCGGTGTTTCACCCCCGTGCCTCGGAGAGCACGTAAAGCCGTCGGTCCTGCGCCTTAACTCTCACCGGTCGTGTCGAGTGGTCGTCCCACCAGTATGAGAGTGATAGGAATTGAGAGTGCACTTGTGTCTGCGCGCACACTTGAGCACTATAATATCTCCTGCGCAGTTGGCTAATCTCAATGAGATTGGCCGCCGTAGCCGGAATCGGCTAGGAGAACATCATCATATATGTATGCGTTTAAATAACTATATTTATTCTGTAACTAAATATAACTTTGCAAAGTCAACAACTATCGTTCTTTGGAAAAGCCATTTGGTTATAAATACCGATCGAGTAACCATGTATCAAATAGTTCTCTAACTTCCGAAAGTTACTATCATCGAGTACTAAAACTTATCACGCGAAGTAAAGCTGTTTATTTAGCACTATCAATGTGTCCATGCTTCACTTAGCTCTATTTATGTATGAATTTATTCAGCCCCTTATTTTTAACGTCCCACAGCTGGGCACGGGCCTCCCTTCTATACGAGAGGGATCAAGCTATAGTCCACCACGCTGGCCAAGTGCGAGTTGGCGAATTTCACATGTTTTTCAAAAACTTGCTAGGTTGTCTCAGACATGCAGGTTGCCTCACGAAATTTTTTTACAAATCACTTGAAATTATTAGAGGTGCATGATCTGGGATTTGAACCCGTTTCACTTGTTTTCCTTGCCCTATTTATATTGTAATGAATTCATATTACACACCATATGTCTATATAATGTAGGTAACCTACAGACACTTTCATATTTATAATATTAGTACCTAGATTTACTCTAAACTTAGATTTATTCTTCTAAGCTAAAATTCTTCTCGTGATAAATCCCAACCATCTTTATAACGACCTAGAGAGAAACAAATGCTTAGCGTTACTTATAAAATATTTCTTACTCAGTGAGTTTAGAGAAATGAAGAGTGAAAGTAAAAATTAGTACCTACAAAGAAAATGTTTTGAGATTATTTACGGTATTTTAGAGCTTTTTATACCTTCATTCTCGTTTTCGAGATAAAATTAATGAGTGGCGGTCTGCGGTCGTTTGTTTCACCCTGAAAATTAGCCTTAGATTGTTTCGCTAAAAAGATACAGCTATTAATCTTTATGACAAGACTTGAGTAAATAAATTTCATTAGAAATTTTAAATGGAAACGCAAGAAAATATTGATACGAGGTCAATAATTTATTTTTTTGGTTATGTAATTCTCGTATATTTATGCTATAACTTTTTTCAGGGTAGAACGTCTTGCTAAGTTGTTTAACAAGTTTATTTATTTATTTATTTAAATAGAAAGCCAACGTTGTATACAATAATATTTCTTAATTTAGAGCACACTCTTAAGTATCTGTTATAGAAATTGTATACCTCACAGGCTAACTCAACATGCATAATATATAAAGAAGAACGGAAAAACAATACAAAACATTTTTTGAAATAGTAATTTTAAAAACTTACATAACAAGGGTAATATATAACATAGTAAGGGTCTCGAAAACGCCATTTTTCTAAGAGATTATATTTTTTTTGTTGCAATATGATGCAAAATAACAGACAAAATGGCATGCCATTTGCAATATAAATTCGTGTAAAAGCCGAAGAAGGGCTTAGATCCCTTAAGTGTTTTGGGGAGATGTCATGGTGCATTTATCCTACTTAATTATGTAGGACTGTGAGGGTTTGAAACGACCCCATTGTTTGGAAACATATGTAAAACTATATTATTCCTTATGTCTAACGAAATAGAAGCTAACATTTCTACTTTCTATGTAGATTTCTAGTTTAGGTCAAAGATATTGTTAAATTGTCTCCAAAACTACTTAAGCCGTACGACGTGTGCGGGGTATTAAGATGTCTCGTTGTTTAGATATTTAGGATCGCTTGTTAGTCGCTGTTGTGAAATGTTTCTTAAAATGTCACTTATTTTAATGAAATTAAGTTTAACTTGTCATTGTTTCTTGGGCACAAGGTATATATATATATATATATATATATATATATTTATATATATATATATATATATATATAACTAGCGGCTCACTCGCGCTTCGCTCGGGTTCGTCGTTAGGTACGTTCTAAATAGATATAAATAGTTACTAGCCAGCGTTAGCCATAATACATTTTAATTTTTTTTATTAATCATATTGACAAATATTGACATTAATTTTTTATACGATACTAACGTCACTCAATTGTTTTGCCTTCCCGGAACCTTTCCACTAACACTTAAACTTTATAATATGGTATTAAAGTTCAAATTGACTTTTAAGTATTATTACGAACCTTTTGTATGGGAGTATAAAAAAGTGATGTTTTTAGACTTTTTCAGGCAATTTTTTTTAATTTTTCTCTCCGTAAGAATCATCCTCGTACTTCAAGGAGTATTCTAAAAAAAGAATTAGCGAAATCGGTTCAGATGCTCTCGAGATTTGCGCAACCAACACATTCAGCGATTCATTTTTATATTATAGAAGATGCAACGTTATTTTTTTATTAAGGTAAATTAAAATGAATATTAAATAAAAGTGTTACCACAAGTAAATTATAATCCACTGTATAAATTGATGAGTGTGTACTTAATTGATTGCCAACATTCGCGGAAACAGACGCGATCGTAAATACCCGTACGTATATGCGACACCGACCTACACGTTTATTTCATGCACTTATATGCTATAATTATCGTCAAGTTATTTGAATGCTGTTTAAATGAACGTTTCGTAACCAAGTGGTTTCATGTTGCTTCAAATATTTGATTTATGCCCGATTTCACCAACATCCCATAAACTACCACCTACGTATGGGATCCCTAGCTTAAAGGTTCCCCTGAACTAGCCCCTAAATTAAATTTCGTTTCACCATCATCAGAGCCCGTATTTATAGTATCTATATTTAGGTGGCATTTCAACATTTAGGTGACCCCTAACTGTCGGTGAAACAGAAACCATCCCCTAAAACAGCCCCCTAACCATGCTTAGGGGATCCCTTAAACTTAGGTGACGTTGGTGAATCCGGCCATTAGACTTTTTAATTTGTTTTTTCTTGAATGTTAGTATTAAGATGTTTAATTCGATGCCTGCTTTATTTAATATAATCGCTGTTATTCACTATTATTGTTATATTATGTTAATTTTTACAAAAAAAGTATATACCAATTTAAAGTTTAATTAAAAGTAATTATTCTACCCCTGCAGATGAAATTTATATAGAAAACCCTTGAGGTTGTTTTTTAAAAATAATGAAAATCTATTTGTCCTTATCTCACTTTAACTATACTATATGAGCAAGAGAATGACAGAAGATATTTTTATCCCGGTACGTTAAAATCAATAAACAGAGTGAGTAGGTGGTCATAGTGGGCTCTCAGTTTGATTCCTCTTCAGAAAAAATCTGTTTTATACTTATTTGTCTTGGTTTTGTAATTTGGTTTAATTTCTATATATTTTAGTAAGCGTTATTTAAAAAACAATTACTTATTTAAATTTCTTATTAAATCACAAGCATGCCAATTTAGTACAATTTCTTTTGCCAATATGACGTAAAAATAACTTAAAATATTCCACATAATCTAACATTTTGTGACAAAAATCATAATATAAGCTACGAAGGCTATTAATTAGCACAGAGTATGATAAAGATAATTTTGACCTTGCAAAGCAAAATGAGATGAATCTTATATTAGATCGTGATAAGACACGCGTAGCCCAAGGCAAAGATTTTTATACGTACCATTTGTAGGTATACATATATTTTCAGCTGAAGAAGGATAAATTTTAATTGTAATAAAAATATTTCTAATTAAAAATAATAATTTACTTTAATATCTTTACTTCCATACTAATATTATAAATGGGAAGATGTGTTTGTTTGTTTGTTTGTTTGTTTGTTTGTTTGTTTGTTTGTTTGTTTGTTTGTCAGTTACACTATTATTAAAAGTATAGATATCAAGTTCAGTATAGAATATAACAAACAAACATACAAACAAACAAATTCTTTAAATCTAAGTGTCCATGTACCGGTCGATAGACGGCGCCGAATTCGCAATAACACTTCCGTACACATATGTGGGTTGCATCTACTTATAAATATAGTGTAATAATAGCGCAGACGTGCTTCCTGCTACAACTGGTCGTAAGATAGCTTGTTAAAGTGTACAGTCGTTGCGAATAGTTGATAGCAGAATGTAAAGGCAAGTCAGGAAAAGTTGTTGCCACTACGATTTCATTTACTTATTAAGTTATAAATATTTTTTAACTAATATATTCACTTATATACTTACGTTTTAACGTTTAGTATAGATTTTTCAAAGATGACATATTTTCCTGCAGTAAAATGTATCCTATTGTATATGTTGACCCGGATAACCAGCTGTCATCATACCAAATTTCATCAAAATCCCTTCAGTGGTTTTTCCGTGATGCAGTCACAGACAGACAGACAGACGAAAATTCTAAAAACTATATATTCGGCCTCTGTAACTATTTCAATAAGATTTTCCAAAAAATATTTATTGTACAGATTTGACCCAGAATTTTATTATATGTATAGATATGTGGGAGTGATATAAAGAATCAAATTTAAATTCATATGGCGTCTGCGAATAAAAAGGGATGAGAAATTATACATTTAACCCATATCAAATAAATCCATTAAATAGCTAATTTCGAAAGGCTTTGTATAAATTATAACATTTTTATGCTGCCATTTTTAATCTACTATATTTTTTTAATTATATATAATAATTCACATTCACGTTTTTGATTATTAGATTAGACTAGCATTGTCCGCGGTTCCGCCCGCGTTCAGATGACCAAAAACTTAATTCTTAGGTTTTACATATTAGTATATATATATACTCTTACAATGCAGTTTTTGTGTTTTTGTATTTTTTCTCAGAAATGAGATATTTTCCCGCGGTAAAAAGTAGCCTATATGTTGACCCGAATAACCAGCTATCATTATAATAAATTTCATCAAAATCTGTTCAGTGGTTTTCTCGTGATGCAGTAACAGACAGACAGAAAAAAATTCTAAAAACTATAGATTCGAACTGTGTATCGATAATAATGTCTATTTTAATTAGATTTCCCATAAAATATTTAATGTACAGATTTGACTTAGTTAGAATTTTATTATATGTATAGATTAGTTATTTTTATTTAGTAAACTTGCGTTATCGACATGAATCATCATAATATATCATCATATAGTAAACCTTAACTTGTATTTATACGTAACGGGCAACTCACCCTCACTTCGCTCCTATGTCCTTTTCCAGGGTATCAAACTATCTTCTTACCAAATTTCATCTAAATCGGTCCAGTAGTTTTTGAGTCTAATCGTTACAAACATACAAAAATTCAAATCTTTCCTCGTTTTAATTTTAGTGTAGATAGAAATATGATATTAATACTTATTTTTTCAATCAAAATCGTATATGAAAAAATCATAAGCCTGATGCAACTTGCAATGATTAAACCTTCCAAAATGTATACACAGAATTAACTTTGCAAGGCCTATACAATAGTTCGTAATAATACATGAATATTTTTATATTTCACTTCGATTTTATCCCATATTTAATACTTTTTTTACGAATCATGATACCATATATAAATATACATATATATATATATATATATATATATATATATATATATATATATATATATATATGGTATATTATAATATAAGGTAGGATCTATAAAGGACTGCATCTATACGAAATAGTCTAACAATCGTACCGACCACATGACGCTTCCGGTCGTGTTACTGATGTAAGATAGCTTGTTAAATCGTACAGTCGTTTGCTTACGTGTCAAGAGTTATACTAATAAATAAAATTGACGCCTTTCTATCATTTTTGACTAACTTATATTAAGTAAAATTCTATAGTAAAGTTAGTGGTAGCCCAGTGGTAACGCGGTCGCTTGGGAAACTAAGTGAAGCGGGTTCATATCCCAGGTCCCGCAGCTCTGATATTCTCGTGTGTGAATCATTTCCAACATGATTACCACTTGTCTTACGATGAAGGAAAACATCGTGAGGAAATCTGCATTTCTGAGAGAACCAGCAAGTTTCATATTAGTAGTATATTGAAGTGCTGTCATTGATCCGTAATAATTATGTAATTTTCTTATTGCTTTAGGTTTATATTTTAAGCCCCCAAACGAGAAGGTTTTATTAAAGTGAAAAATATTTTCTTTTCTTTGTAAATCTGGAGGAAGTAACGCCTTATTAATTTTTGAAGGATTTTTACAGAAATGGTATAAACCTACAATATCTTTTCTTTTGGGAAAATAACAAGATAATGAATGGAAATTTTAGAAGTTATTTTAAACATGAAGTGCAATGGATGGTTTTATTGCATTCATGTGTAACGGGTTTTTGAATCGGTGTCAGTCTCAAAACGGGAATGTTTTTAATAAGTTTTTTAAAAGATTTCAGAGAAAAATTGCGAAATGAGTGCTGCTGTTATAATACTCATATGTATAAATATGCATATGTAATATATATATAGTTTTACAATAATGTATGGGAATCAGCCCGATTTGTTGACATTTATGATTACTGCTCCCCTCCCTTGGGTGCTAGCATCATGATTATAGCCTATAATAAACGGGCTATCTAATGCAAAAAGAATTTTTCAAATCGGAGTAGTAGTTCCTGAGATTAGCGCGTTTAAACAAACAAATAAACTCAGCCTCGTTATAATATTAGTATAGAATAGATGATATTTATAATTCTCTTTTTTTGTTTCAGGTATGTGTATATGGCGTTGTTTTCAAATAAAACGAACTTCGATAAAATGAGTAAGTTGATTTTGTTTATAATGTAAATTTAATAAGTATCATATTAATCATATTAAAAAAAATACGCAAACATGCTTGGATCAGATTGACATTTTATAACATTAATAACTTTTGCTTGTGACTCAAATTAAGGGTTGTAGCGTCATATAAAACAGCCTATAGCTTACATCAATTACGCTATGAAATGCAAATAAAAATCAAATCTACGTGATAGTTATAAAGATAAGCACGTTCAAACAAACAAACAAACAAACAAACAAACAAACAAACAAACAAACAAACAAACAAACAAACAATATTGTAAGCTTTATAATATCGTACAGAGATATATACGGATAATTTATAATTCAGTCACAAATGGTACCGTGCGATCACGAACACAGTCCTCTTTAAGGCCTAACCCGGTCACTTAGAATACAATAGCATTGTTGACTTAGCTCTTATGAAACATGTATCCTTTAGGGTATGAATGATTTCATTGAACATGTCAAAGGTTTATTTTATGTACTTATTTGTTCATGTAAATAAGGTTAGTTCCTTTATGTGTAAATTGATGTGGATTTGTTACTACCGCTGGTGGTGACCAAATAATTGTTCTCACTGGTCTCTCAATAACAAACGCCCTAAGGAAGTCGAAAACAGGACAAAATGGAGAGATGTAATGGAAACATTCACGAATATCTTTCCAGGAAATGACCTTCAGAAATGAAGTATACGAATAAGAAGAATTGGATATAAATATTTCATTATGTTTTGATATTTTCAATCTTTTCAGGTAAATAAAATTGAATAGTCTGTTTGTTATGTCAAAATAACAGCTTTTTACTAAATGCATAATATAGAATTATATACGGTACTTATAAGAAAAACACAATTTTAAACAATTTTGTCCGTCTGCCTGTCTTCTGTCTTTGACTTTCACTAGCAGATAACTGTTATAAGGTAGGTATAACTTAGGTTTACTTTTATTTAAAAAAAAGGATTAAAAGGTTTCGCTCAAAAAATAAATAAAACGTATCCAGAGTCGTCGTCTGTAAAAGTAATGTGTCAAATAAATTATTGTATTCTGACCGAATATAAAATTAAGACTGTGTTAAAACAGATACACACCGCAAGTTTATTACAGTTTTTTATTTTAACTGTAGGAACACCAAGATGTTCAGATGATATATTTTCATTCGTGTAAAAACCAAATACCGGTAGTTTTCACGCAACAATCTGCCGAACAGTCGATAAAGTTCAACCTCCGATTTATCTAAAAATCCGGCTGTATTTCTTGTATCATCCTAAATTGTGATTGTGAACTGTATTGAAATAAGTTTTGATAAAAATTCTGTTCTTTACTTTTAGAAGTTAAACTTCTTTTGGCACGTTTGGAAAAAATTATGAGAGTAAAATTCTTAGCATGCGCGTGCACAGCGACAGCCATAAAGCGACATGATGAAGTTGAAAGCGAAATCTTTAGCTATTTTTGTTCTGTTGCGCCAATGAAGTATAACTTCTTACGTGCGTACATAAGTACACACACTCAAGTATTTATTATTATTTATAGTTATTTTTATATAATATGTGAATTTTTAAGTATGAATGTCATGCGATATCTTCGGCAATTATTAACTTACTCTAGTTATTTTTTTATTTTAAATGAAAATCTGTTGACAGAGGAGAAAACGGTACTAAACTGTTTTGTCTTTGCCAATTTACATATATATACATTACATATATTATACAGTTACAGTAAAGGTATACTATATATACTAGTTTTAAAGAATCTTAATGCAAAATATTTTCGATGGTTAAGGCATTAAAATTATAATTTTATTAATGCATTTCCATTATCGAAGACCAAATGATTTTATTTCTGCATAACCTATCAAAGTATAATAACAGCGTATTTATTATTCAATAATAATTCATACGTAACCCTCAATAGGTGTTATACTGTTAAAAGCATTTTCTAGTTTATGACTTTTATAAAAACCTGAGTGCGATTCTTTCATAGAAAACGTTGGTGGTTTTTACCAAACGTGTGAAATGCACTCAAAATCCTTTGTTACGCAAGTACCTAAAACGAAAACGTTAGTGTAATCTTTGAAAACTTTCAAGCTTAAGTTCGATGAAGCGTATGTTATGTTCATACTCTTACACTTTTTCTTGTGTTTTTGCTACTGTTCGTAGGGTTGCCAGAAGAGCTTTTCCAAATATCGGGACTTAATAAAAAGCGGGACGTAAAAATGGGTAATTACATACGGATGTTAATGATTTCAATTTTTTACACAGAACAGAGTATGGATTTTTGTAGTACTGTCAAGTTAAATATTTGTTTTATCCAAAGTTTTAAAAAAATATACAATATTTACAAACAAAAAATCATTTTTGCCTTTTATTCTTTTAAATACGAGACGTTCCGACATAAGCGAGTTATCTGGTAACACTAATCGTATATGTCGTCGATCAACAGTATGCTCAGTGTTTACTCCATTTACTTAATACAATGTTTTTGAAGCCAAAAAAAGGTTCACTTCAAAGAAAAACCGGTCAAAAGTGAAAAATCAACCCATAATTTTCATTCGCACTTGAAAATAGACCTTACTCAGGTGTCATAAGTTTGTAAATACATCATATTGATTAAGAAGACCTATATAGCATATAATTCGGGGAATTTTGTAATTTCCAAAAACTAACTTATGGGTCATGGTAAGGGAGTGAGGGTGCTCCAACATGTGGCAGCAATAGGGTTAAAACTTCCCTTCTATCAGCCCTTTTATCTATACAGATGTCGTATCATATTACAAGAGCTTGTGTTTCTATACAAAATATATTAAGAACACTTTTAATTGATTATAATTTATCACATATGGTTAATGTGATGTGAATATTGCTCAAATGTATCATATTTAATTCTTAAACTTTTGATAAACGAATTAAGTGCTTTTAATATAGTCTGAAAAATATGATCTATTGTTTTAAAGCGAATTATGGACTTGCCTTTACTTCGCTTGGGTGCGTCCTTAGGTACATTTTTTTGAGTGGAACCCTTTTTTTTAAATAAAATCCTTATAACATCAGCTATTTGCCAGTGAAATTCCCGTTAAAGTCGGTCCAGCCGATTCGACGATTAGCGGGAACAAACAGACAGAGAGACAAAATGAATGA
Source organism: Brenthis daphne (assembly GCA_947093115.1). NCBI lineage: Eukaryota > Metazoa > Arthropoda > Insecta > Lepidoptera > Nymphalidae > Brenthis > Brenthis daphne. Next base: position 14,105,107 of record OX352482.1, on the reverse strand, counting down.
ATAAATGAAATAAACTTTATTCAATTAGACTTATTACAAGTACCTTTGAATCGTCAACTTAATGGAAGCGTCAGTGTAGTCAGTCCGTGAGGAAGCTACCACCGGCTCGGAAAGCAGTTCTGCTGAGAAGAATCGGCAAGAAACTCAACAGTTCAAGTCAAAAGTCAACAAAAAATTTTAAAATTGCCTATTTTTATAATAACACCGTATATAATTTTATATGCATTTAGTAAAATGCTGTTATTTTGTCATTACAGACATTTTAATTTTATTTATCTGTACAAATAAGACTTAAAACAATCGAAAAATAATTGTCATTAGGAGTTTATTCAGTCTCTCTCGGGACGGAAAAATCATCTTTCTGTATCAGCTAGTATCAATAACGTGGAGCAAACAAAATGTATTTTATATTAAATATTTGAAACGTGAACAAAATATTTTTCACTTTGATTTTAAAAAGATACCTTCCCGCTACTGTCGACTAGTTCCGTATTCAATAGTGTTTACCTTGGCATAATTTTCCAACAAGTTCAAAGTGGGAACAGAATAAATGCGGTTTAATTTCAATTTTGCTAAAAATCGTAGATGATCCTAAATGTTCGTGCCACTCATATTTTGCTGGATAGGTCAAGTACCATCCAACAAATGCGATCTCAATTTAATTTTTACCGCTGGCTTCCCAATGATAACTGAGTTTTATTCGTTATAAATATCTCGTATTATTCACTAGCGACGCCCGTCTTGCTTTGCTCTGATGACTTGATTACAATACATCAATGTTAATATACTTTCTATGGTATATAGTATGGTTGTCTTTCGAGAGAAATTCTCTATATAGTAAAAACCGTATCAAAATTTGTTGCGTAGTTTATAAGAATTTAGCGCCCAAACAGGCAGACTTTTGTTTATGCTGTTTAAAAGGTACAGAATTGAAACGATATATGTACTCAGATATATTTAGAAACGAGCGTCTTATCTTCGCTTCGCTCGGGTGCGTTCCTAAGTACGCAGATTTTGTTCAAAATTTCATAGGTTTTAATTTATTTGCGCGGAACCAAATAGAAAATGAAAAAGAATTAGTCCTTTTCTAAAATAAAAATAGCCTAAGTTACACTTTATAACATCAGCTATCTATCATTAAAAGTCCCCTCGAAATTGGTCCAGCCGTTTCGGAGATTGGACGGAACATTCAGACAGACAAATTTAAAAGTTGTTAATTATTATAAATACTTTCATGTGTATTTAGTAAATAAAATGTTATTTTGACATTACAAAGAGACACTTCAATTTTATTTATTTGTATAGATTATTTGTTATTTATTCAGACTGATTTTATTATGCTGTTTAGATAGAAGTAAACATCATATTGAATTACTTTTACCATAACATTGTAGTAATAACGCTATATTTTTATTTCAATATTTATATGTTATATGTTTTGTTTATTTTTCTGTTATTCGAGTAATAAATAACAAAACACACTGATTTTAGTTAACCGCCAGTTTTTACCAAACATCTTCTATGTATGCATTTATGTATTTGGAGTTCTTCTGTCACTTTGCCACTCTTTTTCTTTCGTAATCGGTTAAGTCAAATAAAATATTTTATGAGATACAATTTTATTGTTTATATCGCTTTAATCTACACTACTATAAAAAGGAAATATTTATATTTTTGTATGTTTGTAACGAATAAAATCAAAGACTACTGGACCGATATAGATGAAATATGGTAAGAAGATAGTTTAAGACCCTGGAGAGGACACAGGTTTTTTTATTCCGTAAATCATCCTTTAAGGGGGTGAAAATGGGGATAAAAGTTTGTATGGGTATTTAATATAAATGTAATGGTTTTTTTTAAATATGGCACTATTGTTTAACCAACGTTGGTGACAAAATAAAGTTATTTGAAAGAAACATGCGCTTCAAAATACAAAAATAAGTTGAACCTGTGACATCCGTAAAAAAGAGTTGATACAATGAAACTGTGTCATAATAGTCCATTTTGCCTCAATTTAATTTAATAGTCTCTCAAAAGAGTTCTAGCGTTTAACCACATCAACTTCGGCCGTGTCACATCGGATTCCCATTAAACTTGTTTGGAGTTTTTGAATAATTTACTTACACAACAGGGCTTCGGTAACATGGCAGCGAACCGTGCCGGACTTATCTGTACTTGAAATGTACTGGAGGTAAACATATAATGCTCAGGCTTCAAGTTTAGACAGGAAGATTTAATTATTAAATTACTATAGTCTTAAGACATTTGACAACACGTTTGGCTCAGTTGGTAGTGACTCTACTTGCTGTTCCAGCGGTCGCGGATTCGAGTCCCGCTGGGGACATTCATTTGTGTGATGAGCACGGATGTTTGTACTCCAGTCATGGGTGTTTATATTTATAATATGTATGTATTTAAAGTTATATATGTGTAATGTATCAACTATTTAGTATCCATAATACAAGCCTCGTAGCTTTCCATGGAAGTAAATGGCGCTGTGTGTTTCGTACCCTAAGTTTGCCAACGGGACCCTATTATTTACTAAGCCTCCGCTGTCCGTCCGTCTGTCTGTCAGCGGAATGTATCTCATGAACCGTAATAGGTAGAGAGTAGAAATTTTCACAGAGTATATATTTTTATTGCCGCTATAATAATAAATAATAAAAACCAAGATAGCTAATTTCAAAATGGCCGCAATGCAAAATAAAAAAAAAAACATTCGTGTGCGAGTCGGACTCGCACTTAACCGGTTTTATTTATTTAATTTTAAAGCGTTTAATATGAAAATTGGAAAAGTATTTTAAAATAGACATTCAATTATCTAATAACAAGTGAAATTATTGGGTCTTGAAAAGAACTTATTGTTGTAAGAGACAAGGAACACCTTGTTTGTTGTCAAGCACATTTTCCCATATAGTATACCTAATAAGTATTACCATCATAATCTTTCTATTTCGTATCACTTCATAGCAAATTACCACTGATTACTCCTTATTCTCAAGAGGCTTTTGTCGAACGTACGAGGAAGTTAGAACTAAGTTAAGAGTACATACGCGATATTTTACGCAACTATAAGCTACAAGTCGACACTTTGCATTCGAGTCCCGTCAGCGCGTGATAAATCGTGGCGACGGCCGACGGATACACCCCCGTCTGCCCTTCCGTCTGCCGCGCCGGTTCCGGGGGAAAATATACGTGCCATACTTATCATCCCAACAACCCCCCCACTCTACATAATATCTAATGTCTTTAGGAATTCTATGATGTTAATTCTGGTAATGTATTTTTAATGTCTTAATAGGAGATATTTGTAGTATTTAATTTAGGTCTTAGATTCATTTATGATACTAGCATTGCCCGCGGCTCCGCCCGCGTTCAGATGATCAAAAACCAAATTCTTTGGTTTTATATATTAGTATACTCTTACATTGCACTTTTTGTATTTTTTCTTAGAAATGAGATATTTTCCCGCGGTAAAAAGTATCCTATATGTTGACCCGGATAACCAGCTATAACCATACCAAATTTCATCAAAATCCCTCCAGTGGTTTTTCTGTGATGCGGTAACAGACAGACACACAGACAGGCAGACCGACAGACAGACAGACAACAATTCTAAAAACTATAGATTAGGTCTCTGTATCGATAATAATGTTTATTTCAATAATATTTTCCAAAAAATATTTTATGTACAGATTCGGCTTAGTCACAATTTTATTTTATGTATAGATTAACATCAAATTATCAAAACGAGCGAAATTAGGCATTTGACGCACACGTGCAGTAGCGCTCTGTCGCGTGTGTGCGTAATCACGAAGACGTCGTCTGGCAATTAACCGTTTTGATCCTTTAATATTTTTTATTATTATTATAATTTTGAAAGTTTGTGAGTGTAGATGTTTGTTACTCTTTCAAGCCAGAACGGCTGAACGGATCTGGATGAAATTTGGCACAGAGATAGATTTTAGTCTGGAATAGTATATAAGCCTTTTTATCCCGAAAAAATGTACGGTTCCTGTGGGATAGATCTGTTTTTGTTTTCTAAAAAAAAAAACGAACGAAGCGAGTTTGAGCCACTAGTTTATACCTATATGTAAATAATAATGAAATGCCTGAACAATACACTAGAGCTACATTTTACAGCGTGAGTCGTGGGTCCACGCAGTTTAGTTATGTGCTCTTAAAGATCGTTTTATGATGTTAGATATAATCTTCCTCGATAAATAGTTATTAAACGAAAATACATTTTTTTTTAAATGCGACTGGTCTTTGCAGAGATTAACAATTTCAAATGAAAGGTGTGTAGAGATAAAAAAGAAGAGTAAATGGAGTATAAGGTCTTTTCTCCATCGGCAAAGTAAAATTAAATAATAAATGGGTAGTTTTTCTTTACTATTAAGATGGATTTTATTTAAATAGGTTTACTTTAAATTGACTCGTGGTATTGGAACGTCAGCGCGATTAATCTACCTCTGCGTCTAGTTCTGCCAACTCATGATGTGGAAATGTGCAACACGCTGCATATTGACGTCAAAAATATGATTTCCTATGTAATTTTATAAAATTCTCTCTATGTTGCTATTATATATAACAGTATTTCATAATGGATTATTAGTCTATATAATATAAATTACTTGAGATGAAGCGTAGACTTAGATGTTTAATATAGAAAAAATATAGATCTGAAAATGTAACTAATTTAATTTATAAGTAATAACTTAGTTATTAACTTAGATTATATCCCTAAAAAAGCTAGCTAGTACTTACTGGATTCAGTATATACACAAGCAATAAAATTTCCTAATGTGTTGATTGGGTAAGTTTCTGTATCCAAAAAAAATGTTTGTTTTACGTAAATGGCTTGATTCGACACGAATTGCCAGATTGATTTTTAATACCATACTCGTAAAAGCTTTCCGAATCTCAAATACGGTCAGCAACAGCACTCGCTCAAAGCTCTTATTTCCAACATATAAGAGTCAATATGGCATAAATGCTACTAAATAATCCACATGTATGTATGAATGCATGTTGGAGGCAAATGGAATTTTAAAAGCCAATCAAACAACACCGCCTTATCATGGCATCGTGTCAATCGCGTGACTCCAGTAATTCACAGTGAAATAATTACTAGTACTTAGAATCTGAAGGTCATCATTTATCGCAGTTTAGGTGGGTCATGTGTGTCCATAATTAAACGGACCGTGAATTTAGGGGGCCCTGAACTAAGCTAACTTCTTGGGGGCCTAAAAATGACAATCTGTTTAATAATTTAGAATTAAACTATAATGTAATTTTTCATTTGTCTATCATCATAAAATCTGTTAATTATCTTCTACACATATAACAAATTCTGAGTCGAATCTGTACATTAAATATTTCTTGGAAAATCTTATTGAAATATTCGTTATATCGATACACAGGCCGAATCTATAGTTTATAAAATTTTTGTTTGTCTCTGCCTATTTGTGACCGCATCGCGGAAAGCCACTAGAGGATTTTGATGAAGTTTGGTATGATGATAGCTGGTTATCCGGGTCAACATATAGGACACCTTTTACTACGGGAAAATATCTCATCTCTGAGAAATCTATACTAAACGTTAAAACGTAAGTAGGGACGAACCCATAGATAACACTACACGAAATTAAGATAACGCTATCGTTTGGTCCTGGTTAATTGATCTCAGGGTTATTAGGTCAACCTTTTATGACCTTATTTTTTTTTATTTTAGATAAACTTTATTCACAATTTTATTCATAGTTTTGAACAGGCGGTTATATCTTAGGGGCCCTAGGCTGTAGCTCAAAAAGCCTGTATAGATCCCCTGTAATTTACACGCTTTTTACTTGTATCGTCTGGTATAGGCACAGTGCCAGTGCCATACAAATTTGGCGTTACGATATCTAGAAAAGGAGTCTTGATTTGTCGCCTACATTTTCTAAGTTTTGACCCAATTTCCGATTTACAGATGTTTTAGATGCACGTTGGGTTTTTTCGCTTGAATTAGTAAAAATCATACTAATTGGGGTTCAATTTAACTATTTTATCATAATTATCTATTTAAAATCTATATCTAAGTTAAAATCTTCTAAAGAAAATCTTCGAAGCAACATCGAAAAGTGTCGAATTCATTTCCGCACAAAATAAGTATTTCTATTGTAGATACAAGTTTTTGGCAGACTTTATGTATGTGAATGCGTAGGTACTTTGCATAATGTGTTCCCAGTCAATGTCTCTTTATAATGTCTTATTTTGTTGGCAAAACTTTTTATATTATAGTTTCTAGTTTATCCACTTGTACCATTACGTTTTGTGGAGAACAATATTGTGTTTAGGAAGAAATATTGTAAATACATATTTTATTTAGACTCATGGATTTCATTTTCTTCTCACTACATAGTATAAAACAAAGTCGCTTTCTCTGTCCCTGTATGCTTAAATCTTTAAAACTACGCATCGGATTTTGGTGCGGTTTTTTTAATAGATAGAATGATTCAAGAGGAAGGTTTATATGTATAATACATGCATATTATAGTACAGAAACGCCGAGAAATTTGAAGATTTGTATTTCTTTTTAAACGTTAAAATGCATCTAGGGACGAGCCCGAGCGAAGCGAGGGTGAGTCGCTAGAACTAGTATACAACACAAAAGTTATGAAATTGAAGAATCACAATAAGACATTCTCACTTTGAACTTTACGGAACGATATCAACATTTAAATATTTCCGACGAAAATATAGATCAAATGATAATGAAGCTGTTTTACAACGTCGTTGGATTCTGGAATATTTTCATTGTTAAAGATGTAGAATTGATTCCACATTTGTGAACATAATGGGCTTTCGATTCGTATAGTCGAAGATTTGATATCATCTTAAAATCATAACATCATAATTTTGTATGTTGAAAAGAGTATTTGTTAGTTTATCTCCCTTTTGCGCCCCAATAGATATTACAGTTCAATGGAGGAACACTGCAATACTTTTTATCCTGATATCTGGAGTGCTTTCTATGGGATATAAGTACACTGCAAAAAATAAATTGGTCGGTAGAATTTGTAAATAGCTGCCACCTTCTTTGAAAATACTGTAAACCTTATCTTATTATAGTACCATATTTTTAAAATTTGTACTAAAAACCCTTTTTTTATTGAAGTTATATTTTTAAGGCAGTGGTAGCCATCCATTCGCTTTGAAAACCATTTAAAACAGATTCAAACCTCGGATCTCGAACCTCTCATATTCACATGTGTAAATCATTTTGAATCATTACCACTCGTCGGACAATGAAGAAAAGATCGTGAAGAAACCTGTCTGATAAAATCTAACTGGTTTTCAAAAGACATGTTTATTCTTCCAACCCATATTTGGCCAGCGTGGTAGACTATAGCCTTAAGAAGCTATAGCTAGATATTTTTCACACAAAAGATGTAAATTATAATTAAAAATATAATATTACTATGAGAAATACAAATTGTAATAAACGTCATGTAATAAAAATGCAAAGTGTAAAACTACGCAGCGGCAGGATTAGCTCGTTAGGCTCGGGAGTTATTAAGTCCTGGCAACTTAAATAACAGGTCGCTACCAGGTCGCGGTATTACGTATGGTGAAATGTGTATTACGCTTTTTATGCTGTTGGTGAATTTGAATAGATATTTTCTTTTGACCTAACTGCCCTAGAAAGGAGCTTCTCTATTTATTGCTGCATATTTGTGTATGTCCATATATATATTTGTTACATATATAGCTAAGTAATTAAATATTATATAGGTATAAAGTGTTGTCTTATGAAAAGAAAGCACTAATTGTGAGATAGTCATTTCTTTTAAATTGATATTGATATCGGTGTACCTTTTGAGTAGAAATTTAATTTTCTCGCAGTTATGAAACTGCTGTCTTGTCAATTTTTTTTAAAGTTCTCCTTACTTAAGGATTCTGATTCAATTTTAAAGACATTTTTAGTTAAAACTTAGTTTATTTTAAAGCTATAATTATTTAGTTTAGTTTATTTTGTTTAAAATATTTTTGAAAAATACAAAAACTAATGAAAATATAGAAAAATAATGTCTCGACAAAATCAAATCAAAATATATTTTATTCAAATAGACTTTTACAGGCACTTTTGTATAGTTAATTTTACATACCAAATACTTAGTAGAAATATTAACTAACATACATATATATTATTATACATATATACTATATTAAATAACATACATTACATATATAAGATTAATATAACTTTCAATACAAATGCAAACTAGCAAGAATATTAATTATCAAAGCTTTAACTTACAAGTGAATCGAATAGGATAACATTTTAGTCTACTTTGTCCATTGGTATCGACATATCGATACTATTCACTATGCAGCCGTCGGCGTAACGAGCGAAGTTCCTGTGGAACTCCGCCTGATTGGGCTCGCGTTATTTTAATTCAGTACTTAGCAGAATTTTCATTTCATTGCAAATCAGTAATGGTATTTAGAGATTGGAAAGTAGGGAAATTCATTCTTAGTGGAAAACTGATACCTATTTATTATACTTCGGTGTAAACTGCCTCGGTGGTGTAGTGGCTAGCATGTACGGCTGCACACCCAAGTTCCTGGGTTCGAGTCCCGGGTCGGGCCAAGTTTAGTTATTGAGTCTTCCTGTATAGTAAGTCTCAGTAACAGCCCGGAGTTGGGAAGTTGGCGGTGTTTCACCCCCGTGCCTCGGAGAGCACGTAAAGCCGTCGGTCCTGCGCCTTAACTCTCACCGGTCGTGTCGAGTGGTCGTCCCACCGGAGTATGAGAGTGATAGGAATAGAGAGTGCACTTGTGTCTGCGCGTACACTTGAGCACTATAATATCTCCTGCGCAGTTGGCTAATCTCATTGAGATTGGCCGCCGTGGCCGGAATCGGCTAGGAGAACATCATACTTCGGTGTCTGGACTACAGAGCTTCGCTCAACGTTTTTTTTTCTAAAATTGCGGTTTAATTATTTTAATTTAAAATTCGTAATAGGTGAACTTAGAAGCAAGACCTTCATAAATATAAAATTTGATCCAAATCGTTACAGCCGTTTCTGAGATAATCGAAATTTGAAATTTATATGTAAATAAATATACAAGAATTGCACATTTAATATTATAAGATAAGATTAGAAAAAGCCTTGAAGTTTAATTTCTATAAACTTTATATATTGTCGTTGATAGAAAACTAAAAAAAAGTTAAATGTTCGAATAACTTGAAATGACGCTCAGATATTCCATTTCATAATATTTCTTAGCGATAACGACAACGGAAATACTTACATGTTGGTTAAGCTCTTAGTTGTAGCTTATCATGGAACTAGATGGTGCTATCCCAACATAATTTTTTTTATAATGGTTTATAGTTGCGTTAACAGACGCAATCCATTCTGCCAGTGTCACGTTTTGTGAGGAAGACACGAATGAGATTGAGCGGTAATTTTGAAATTAGGTAACTTTAATGTGGAATTAAAACTAAAAATAAATGATCGGTCTACAAGAGTAACCTACAACTATAGTATAATTTAATTTTATTATCTACTATAAATTTAACTAGTTTTTTAATAAATGGGCTAAATACAAGGGCTAAAGAACATTTGGTGTTAACTGGGCGGTGAATTTGAGGAGGGATTATATCAAGTAGAGAATATTTCAATTTGGGACAATTAACATAATTCTTATGTTTAGTTTAAACAGACAACGTCATTTGAGATCGATATCTATCAAAATTTTTCCCATATGGCAATTTTAGAAACGCATTTAAATTGAACACGTGCTGCCAGATGCTCGTCTAGACTGTGAATTTATACTAATCTAAATCGATAAGTATATTTGATACCCTAATATTATATAAGTCAATTCAGTATGTTTATTTAAAACTTAACACGATATATATGTAGATAGTTTTAAAAACGATGAAATTAGAATGTTTGAAGAAATGTCATATATGTATGTAATTATTATTATCGCAGCACAACTTATTAGTTTTAATCTATACATATAATAAAATTCTGAGTCGAATCTGTACATTAAATATTTTTTGGAAAATCTTATTGAAATAGTCATTGTTTCGCTGACTTATTTAGATTTTTGGGCTAGAATCAGTCTCTACCGTGATCATAATGTAAAGCTGTAAAGCATTCGAAACGTCGGAAACTAAAAACCAAATAAATCTGCGAAAAATCTGAAAAGATAGTTTTATTATAAATAATGATAATTTTAATTTAGATTTTCAATAAACATTAACAATGTTGATTTCTGCAATTAATAATGCATTATAGCAAAAATAAATGTCGGCTTACTTCATATTACTTTAAAGTCACTTTCTGTTAACTGTTTATGAACTCGCAGGTCAGACATGGCAGCATGTTATCGCAGCTAGCTAACGATTTTCAAACGTTTAACGAAACCCGCGATTCACTTGTTTCTGTCCGTTAAATATCTATGGCGTGTTTCGAGGTTTCTTCTTATCATGGCATTTATGTGAGTCAATTGTAGACCTGTCAGCTTGATATTCTTGCACGAATTTGGGTTTAAATTCTTTTTTAGCATATATTGTTTTAATGTTGGTGAAGAATTGTAAGAAAAAATAGAGTGGAATTGTAGATTAGTTTGCTTTATCTATATAAGGGCAAAAATTAATATAATTATCACGACGCCAAAATAAGCGAATCGATAGGTTTGTTATATAGACTACAGGACGTGTTATAGAAAAAAAACTAAATATAGACGAAAATTGAAAAAAATAATTGAGACGCATTACCTTCTTTTTGAGATAGTCGACTTAATAAGAATTTATACTAAGTACTAGCGCTTTCCCGCGGCTCTGCATGCGTAACTCAATTATATATTACATACTAACATTTATGTATAAGCAATATTACTGTAAAGTTTCATCAAAATGTGTTCAGTAGTTTTTACGTGAAACATCCATCCATCCATCTATCCTTACAGTTTGTAATGATTACAAACTGTCACGTTTATAATATAACTAGCGACTCTCCCTCGCTTTGCTTGGGTTCATCCCTAGGTACGTTTTAACGGTTAGTATGCAATAGATAGACTATATATTTTATGATATATACATATATAGCCTATAAAAGCCTTTCTCAATAAATGGGCTATCTAATGCAAAAAGAATTTTCCAAATCAGATGACTAATGCATTCAAACAAAGTTCCTCGTTATAATATTATATAGTATAGATTAGGATACGTGATATTAAAACCCCTATTCAATCAACTATTCATGCAAGTAATTCATGTCTAACGCACCTTGTGTATCGTAATGAGCAAAGTTGTAGTAGAAAACTTAACCTGATTGGTCCTGAAATATTTTAATCCTGACTCAGTTCGCAGCGAACTTAATTCGAACTTTCCTTAAGTTGTGAGAATTTATCGAGCAGTCGGGAATAACGTCTTCTTTTTCTAATTAAACTAGATACGTAATTTCTGAGACCAATTTTTATAATTGAATCATAATTTTGTTTTGTTTTTGTTCGTTTTACTTGTTGTTTTAGTTTATTTGTATCTTATAATATATATGGAATGTTTATATAAAATTAAAAATGTATATATTTATTTGTAGTCAATTTATTTGTACCCATTTTATCATGTGCGTGAACGATTGTTTGATTTCTGTCTGTTTTATATAGAAATAACTATTTTTCAGAGATAAGATATTCTCCCGCAGTAAAAAGTATTCTATATGTTGACCCGGATAACCAGTTATCATCATACCAAATTTCATCAAAATCTGTCCATTGGTTTTCTTGTGATGTAGTTTAGTGTATGTAGTGTATGTCTTAATGTATTTAGTAGATATTGTCGTGATTCCCAGACACACACACGGATTCTAAAAAACTATAGATTCGGCCTCTGTATCTATAATGATGACTATGTATTTTAATAAAATTTTCCAAAAATAATATTTATTGTACAGATTCGATTCAGAAGTAGTTTATTATATTACTGATATTTAATATGCAGTTTATTTTTACTTCTAATATTATGTTGAATGGTTTTTGACTGCAATTTATTGCGGAGTGTAAATAATCTCCTTTTCACTGAAAAAGGTACTGGTTCGATTTCAACTTTGAGCAAAATTAGCTAAATAACTGTAGTCCCAGTCTACATAATATATTCGTAGGTACTTTACGGAATATGACGAAGTTAGCATTATGCGAGTTGTAGATATATTTTTTATTATAAATTTACATTTTCAAGTAAGGAAGCGTATTTTCACTTTCTATAAACGTCAAGCGAGGTCTTTTTTCCCTCGAGGCACGTTCAAATTACGTAAAAAATTAACTTTAATAAACCTTATACATTTGATATTTTTAGAATTAAATTTAAAAAAATATTAGTTATTTATCGTCATACTTTTCATTCATTCAGTACATTCACACATTTAGTACATTTAGTATCTAGTTATATAATATATATGTTTATCAAAAATATTTTTTTTGTGAGTGAAAGTTATTGATTTGTTGAGTGTATGTTATTTTTTCAATATGAACTTAACCGTTCAGTTAATTGAAATAAATTTCAGAATGGATTCTTAAAATATTACACTGTACATACATACATAGATGCATCTACCACGCGAGCAGACCTGCGGGCAATATATGTATATTGTTTAGGTATGTTTCACATTGTATGATAATTGATGACTATACACATTTTTCTTCTAATATTACCTAAAGTTACTATTTTATATCTGTATCGACACTTATAGATAATTAAATTATTTTACTTGCAAGAATAGAACATCGTGGTAAAACATGACTTACAAGCTATATAGTATAAGCGACAAACATACATACCTTATTCATTATGCAGTTAGTATTTTCACAGCAGACTATATTCAGTTAAAATACTAATTTTCTACCTAAATTAGCTACAAATCTAGATGAAATCCTAGGTAGATAGTTTAAATAAATGAGACAATATATCTAGAAAAACTCTTAGCATTTTGCGAAAGTCTGAAACACCTAGGTTCCTAACAATGCCAATAAAATTGTTGAGATCGTTGTACCTACGTCGTAACATTTAGTGCTTATGTTTCAATTTATTTAATTGAAAGGGTTTAAAAAGAAAAATATAACTAATACAAGAAGTTGTGTTAGAAAAGTTTGAATATTATATTATACTGCGACTTATATCTTTGCGTGAGTCTAATACATACATATATAAATATCTCGTGTCACGGTGTTTGTGGACGCACTCCCGCGAAACGGCTCGACCGGTGTTAATGATTTTTTTGTAGGTATGAGAATAGGTCGTAAAGTATTTCACCCTCCTACCTCCATCCCCCATTTTTTTTATCGCGATTATAGTATTTTTGTATGAATAATGTATACATATAATAAAATTGTAAGTAAGCCGAATCTGTACATTCAATTTTTTTTGGAAAATCTTATTGAAATAGACATTTTTATCGATACAGAGCCCGAATCTATAGTTTTTAGAATTTTTGTCTGTCTGTCTGTTACCGCATCACAGAAAAACCGCTGGAGGGATTTTCATGAAATTTAATATGGTGATAGCTGGTTATCCGGGTCAACATATAGGATACTTTTTACCGCGGTAAAATATCTTATTTCTGAGAAAAAATACAAAAACTGCAATTTAAGAGTATACTAATACGTAAAACTTAAGAATTCGATTTTTGGTTATCTGAACGCGGGCGAAGCCGCGGGCAGTGCTAGTTGTATGAATAATCTATACATATTATAAAATTCTAACGAAGCCGAATCTGTACATTAACTTTTTTTTTGGAAAATCTAACTGAAATAGACATCATTATGGATACAGAGTCCGAATCTATAGTTTTTAGAATTTTTGTCTGTCTGTCTGTCTGTTACCGCATCACAGAAAAACCGCTGGAGGGATTTTAATGAAATTTAGTATGGTGATAGCTGGTTATCCGGGTCAACATATAGGATACTTTTTACCGCGGGAAAATATCTCATTTCTGAGAAAAAAATACAAAAACTGCAATGTAAGGGTATACATTTATTATGTAAAACCTAAGAACTTGGTTTTTGGTCATCTGAACGCGGGCGGAGCCGCGGGCAATGCTAGTTTTATATAAATACATAACAACGAACCCGAGCGAAGCCAGAATGAGTCGCTGTATAACATAAAGTCAAAGAGTTTTTTATACGCGGGCGTAGTCGCGGGTTTCTGCTAGTTTATATATAAGAATGTTTCATTCAACCGTTTTCGTAAGTTGCCAAGACGCTTTAAAGAGATTATCAGGATTTAGTCGAATTATTCGGCCCAACGTTACATAGCTATGTATCCAATTAAGTAAAGACATACCAAAAATTGGATTAACATGGTATGTTTTGAAGTTAGGTTTCTAATTTTTTTGAGGCGTTAGGATACAACACAGGATTAGTAGAAACTTTTAGGACTTCAAATATTTCTTTGAATATAAGAAGAAAATAATGGATTTTAAAAACTTCTTGAATCTCATACAAGCCACAACACTCGGCAACATAAACCTAGCAGGTTAATTTTTCATATTTCTAACTTCAAAAAATTCTACTTTCATCTATACATATAATAAAACTGTAGAAGTCGAATGTCTGTACATAGAAAAAAAATGCTAAAAACCGAGTCCGGGGGATGTAAGAAGACAAATAGAACAAACCCAGATTTTTTTCAAATTTTTTGTTTCTCTGTCTGTTTATCTGTTTGTCTGTTTGTACGGGCTAATCTCCGAATCTTTTGGACCATTTTTGATGAAATTTTGTATGGTGGTACCTTATATCACCGCGCAACATCTTAGATATTTATCCCGGAAAATTAAAGAGGTCCCGTGGGATAGTCAAACAACTATAGTAACTTATACAGCTTCGTACACAAAAACTACTGATTGGAGTTTGATGAAACTTTACAATAATATCCATACTAATATTATAAATGTAAAAGTGTGTTTGTTTGTCTTTCTTTCAAGTCGAAATGGCTTGGCGGATTGGCGTATTTTTATGTGTCGAGATAGTTGGCGGGCTGGAGAGTGACATAGGCTACTTTTTACTGTGGGAAATTATATCTTTCCCACGGGAAAGACATTGATGATATGATATGACAAAAAAATATTTATGATCAGAATTACTTGAAACTTGGTATTATTGCTCTTTAATAAAATTAAATAAATACGTGTTTTAGCATATTTCGAAATTCATCCTATAAGGACGTAAAATAGGGGACAAAAGTTTGTATGAAACCATCTTTTTAGAGTTTTTTGTAGTTTTAGCACGAGCGAAGCCGCGGGTTCTGCTAGTACAATATAATCTTCTTTAATACTTATCTTATTTTTGGGTAACATTTCATGTTTTAGCCCAAGCGATTAAGGGGTCGTGTGTTAGTTAGTAATTCAGTGTTTTTTAACTCGTGTCTCAAAATTCTAATAAGTAAACAACAAATCTCCATCCTTCTGCCCATTTCCCAAATTACTTGGGGTCGGCGTTTCCATACTGCTGATCGGTTTTGGCAAAAGTTTTACGACCGGCCGCCTACTGACATCAACCCTATTATGAAATGCTGTTGTTTACCCGCCGTCGCGCAGAAGACCCAAGTTGCTATATCCAGCACAGGAGACTTCTACGACACTTGCAGTATTTAATCTTGAAATTTGTTTGTTTTTTATTTGCCGTAACGTATCAACATCCAATTTACTGTTAGTTTAGTTAAATAAAACTTGCTGTCATCCCATAACGTGCATCACACTGCCACCAATTTTTTGACTACTTCCAGTGGCTTAGCCAATTGCATGTTATTAATAAGTAACCAACAAAGTGGGTAAATTATTTTCGTTACACATCAAACGTCTGAAGTAATTATTTTGTTAAAAATATAAAGCATTTGCAAGAAAATTTCTAATCTATTAAGTTTTTCGCTCATCGGATATATCTACAACAAAACTTTTACTTGATCTGCTCTTGTTATCTCGAGTCGATATTTATGTATATCGTTATCTCACCCGAGGGCGTAGTCAAACTAAAATCATGCCATGTTGAACGTAGTTGAAAGACGTATCATCCATAAAAATGTCAGTAAAATCACATTAATATATATGACAAAGTTTGTGAGAGTGTTAGTATGTTTGTTACTTCCTAAAGCTATAACGGCTTAACAATTTTTGTGAAATTAAATAAAAATAACTTATGTTATAGATTATTAGATAGGCTACTTTATCGACGTAATATAGGTACCATGTATCGTAAGTATACTTATACATACGTATGTATACATATCCGGATGTAAATGTGCAGAGCCGCAGGAAAATAAGTGTATTAAATATGTATATTATAATAGTAGATTCTACATAGAGCTTCGTGTGATGAAGGATCTACTCTACAAATTCAAAATATTTTATTTAGCATTAAGTTATTACAATTTTTTACTGAACGTCATGTCGACTACCAGTTCGGAAAGAAGAAGCCTCAGACATGAGAAGAACTGGCGAAAGAAACTCAGCGAGACTAATATTATTTCGTTATCTTTTTTATAAAGTTAAATTATAAATTACAATATTTCTATAAAGTTGAAGTAGCTGGAGGTGATCACTTCATTCCCAAGGCGTGCCATCTTCTATAAAATCATTAATTGTATAATAGCCTTTAGCACACAAACGTTCTTTAACATATTTTTTGAATTTGTCGATAGCGATAGCTGAATTAAAAGATTTGGCGACTTGATTTGATTCATATAAATGTAAAAACTGAATAATTAAACGTGTGCTAAAAGTCCTAAAAGGCTTTAAAGTATTTCAATACTATATTTTTAATTTAAATATTTTTTATGGAGTAATCATGAAGAAGAAGTTTTCCCATAACTAAAACACAGAATAACTTCCAAGTGACAATCAAAATTTCTCTTACTAGCCTAGCTCCTCTTTAATCCACTATCTATTACCACGATACATATTATTCACGTTATTTTAATATTATTCACTTAAATACATTACCTGTGCTACACTCAGATAAACTTCAAACATGGTCCAGACCTGAATAGTTCAGTAATTATAAAATCCGATTAACTAAAGCTTAAGCTTTACCTAGTTAAATATGTACATCGAGATTTACCTAACCGTATTACGTGACCTATTAGCTTACCTAGTCTATACATATAATAAAATTCTAAGTGAGCCGAATCTGTACATAAATTATTTTTTGGAAAATCTTATTGTAATTGTCATTATTATCGATACAGAGGCCGAATCTATAGTTTTTAGAATTTTTGTCTGTCTGTCTGTCTGTTACCACATCACAGAAAAACTACTGGAGGAATTTTGATGAAATTTGGTATGGTCATAGCTGCTAGTCTGGGTCAACATATAGGATACTTTTAACCGCGGGAAACTATCTTATTACTGAAAAAAAAATACAAAAAATGGTTAGAATAAAACCACGATGATACTATATATATTTTAGCAAGGTAACTTACTAAATAAGGTAAAAACTATTAAAAATAGCTTATCTTGAAAAAAAAATAACGATAGCGCTATTTTATCTGGTCTTTGGTCATCAGAACGCGGGCGGAGCCGCGGGCAATGCTAGTTATATATTGTATTTTAGAAAATCTTATAGAAATAGTCATTATTATCGATGCAGAAGCCGAATCTATAGTTTTTAAAATTTTTGACTCTCTGCCTGTCTATGACCGCAAAAAGTACTGGGAGGATTTTGATGGAATTCGGTATGGTGATAGCTGATTATCCGGGTTAACATATAGGATACTTTTTATTGCTGGAAAATATCTCATCTCTGAGAAATCTATACTAAACATTAAAACGTAGGGACGAACCCGAGGAGCGAGGGCGAGTCGCTAGTAATATATAAAGTTTTCATATACTTTATTTACATGTAAATTCAGAAATAATAAGTAGATATTGCTGCTTCATCATCAACTACAGTAATTTGCTATAAAATATGTGAAGTGGTTGTTAGTTTTGTAAATTGGCTTTAAACATTTTGTTTTTATTATTATATTAATAGTGCTGCTGTTTATGTATTATATAATTTATTTAACTGCCTCGGTGGTGTAGTGGCTATCATGTACGGCTGCACACTCGGAGGTCCTGGGTTCGAGTCCCGGGTCGGGCCAAGTTTAGTTATTGAGTCTTTCTGTATAGTAAGTCTCAGTAACAGCCCGGAGTTGGGAAGTTGGCGGTGTTTCACCCCCGTGCCTCGGAGAGCACGTAAAGCCGTCGGTCCTGCGCCTTAACTCTCACTGGTCGTGTCGAGCAGTCGTCCCACCGGAGTATGAGAGTGACAGGAATAGAGAGTGCACCTGTGTCTGCGCGTACACTTGTGCACTATAATATCTCCTGCGCAGTTGGCTAGTGACAATGAGCTTGGCCGCCGTGGCCGGAATCGGCTAGGAGAACATCATCATTATATAATTATGAACGAACTAGTGACTTAATTTTTTTACGTTTCGCTCGGCTATGTCACTAGGTGCTTTTTATATTTATATATTACTAGCAACCCGTGGCTTTGCTCGTGTTCAATCTACAAAAAAAAACTCTTTGGCTTTATTTTATACAGCGGCTAACACTCGCTTCGCCCGGGCTCGTCTCAAAGTACATATTTATTATATAATATATATTTTTTTACAATAATGTATGGAAGATCTGTCCAATTTGTTGACATTTATGATTACTGCTCCGTTCCCTTGTCCTCCTCAATAAACGGGTTATCTAATGCAAAACCTTTTTTCAAATCTGCTTAGTCGTTCCTGAGATTAGCGCGTTCAAACAAACAAATTCTGCCTCTTTATAATATTAGTAAAGATATACTACATACCAACTTTTGACAGATTTTGTTACTAACCTTAGCGTTATTTTAAGTCACAGGCTATCTGCGTATTAAATTTCATCCAAATCCGTCAAGCCGTTACAGCATAAAGGAGTAACAAACCTACAAACTTGTACGACATTTCGTCTATGAAGAGCAGCGTGATTAAAGTACGAGTCATTTTAAAGTTTCGTCCATTGAACGTAAATGACATAAATAAATAAATATGTTGGGACATTAATACAACACAATCTAGTTCCATGGTAAGCTACGAGGCTTGTGTTATGGATACCAGATAGTTTATATATTACACATTTATAACTTTAAATAAACACATATTATAAATACATATACACACATGAGTGGAGTACAAACAATCGTGCGCATCACACAAATAAATGCCACCAGCGGGACTAAACCCGCGACCGCTGGCACAGCATGTAGGGTCATTACAAACCGAGCCAAACGTGTCGTCAAAAAGACGTTATACCTATAAAAATGTTTGAATAATATATAGAGTTATACATACATAATATATATACAATATATGTACATACATACAGCAGTCGTACATTTATATCGAAATAAAGACGTATTTCCTTTTACCTTGATTGAAATGACCTCAGCTGTGAAAATTTTTTAGATATCTCGATAAGATTCCATCAAGAAAACGTTATATTTCAATAAAATGAAAAGGGTGTAATATACTTGTATTTGTCACGCTGTCTTTGTGTCATTTTCCGAAATATGTATTCTTTGAATGTATGCTATTTACTTACTTTTGACCGACTTCAAAAAAAAGAGGTACTGTACAATTTTGTCGGTATTTTTGTCGGGTGTGATAAGCGATGAATTCGCCATTTGTGAATCAATTTTCATACTTTTTTTCAATTAATTAGTTATCTATCACCTTAATGGTCCTTTATATAAATTTAAATTTCATTAAAAAAATCCTCGAAAAGTGAAATAATTTTGTATCTATAAGTGATTTTGAAGTCAGTGTAGTTTTGTTATGAAGTACAAACAAGTCAGTTATACAATATAGAAACATACATACATACTTTGGGATTATTTGAGATATTTATTAGGTTGAGTTGCACTTTCTTTACTTTTCAGTTGTACCTATGTATCATCTGAAAGTAAAGATTTTTGGAAATTCATCACCTAAAAAGTTTAAATGGTGGACGATGAAGTCTTGAAGTTTATCAATTTTGGAGTTAAAATTGTGGTAGTATTTAATTATCTATACAGATGTATACACAAACATACATACATATATTTCTTCATAATTTATCTGTTAGGCTTTAAATAATAGATGAAATTATGCATAATAGGGCAATCGTCTAACTCTCTATGTAAAGCTACACTTCTAAATCAATCCTTTGCAAATAGTGTTGTACAGTCAGCTGTTGAAATTAATTAGATTATGCATTACCATTGACTCGGACTGAGGTCAAAGGCTATGAAGACGGCATTAAAGCGAAGTCCGGACCAATTCCAAATAATTCAACAAAGGAGATGATTAGTCCTAGATTATGTAGCTCGTTAGTGTAATACTATTGGTTTTCAATCGCTATTAAATTATGGTATCGATAATTATGGAATGATATCAGTTCGATGCCCTTATCCATGTAATATATGGAATTAATATATGTATCTTATCTATTGCGTTAAAAAAGAGAGGTTAGTTGCTTTCTTTTTTTTGTCTGTCTGTCTGTTACCGCATCACGGAAAAACCACTGGAGGGATTTTCATGAAATTTGGTATGGTGATAGCTGGTTGTCCGGGTTAACATATGGAATACTTTTTACCGCGGGAAAATATCTCATATTTTATCATGTTTTCTTATATAAATATTTAATATTCCAATCCCTTTTTTAACCCTTTAGGGATTGAATTCCCAAAAATCTTAATAAGCGCATACCTATTCCCCATAAGGAAGATACCTGCCAGTTTTTATTTTCGTAGCATTTATACTTTCTGAGGTTTCATGATTAAAATATATACAAGATTTTAGCTAAATTTAGGTATAGTAGATTTAAATTATAATTTATATGTATGGTCTTGAGAACTCTTACAAAATGAATATGCCTATATATGTATAGGTATCAACATATGCCTAAAATATTCATTTTCCTTAAATATTATTTTTATGCAACGATTCAATCGAGGGCACGCCGTTGTCTTGGAAACGCGACCCCTAATCCCCTCAATTTTAGCCTGATCCCCTATTTAGAACCCCGTACAAAGTACACAGGGTCAAAACATGATATTCAATTATCACCTCTATCCCACACATTATAAGTGCTATAATTGTATGACATAATTACTTTACCTGCTTACGTCTTATTGTTCATTATACGTCAGCTGTCGTGGGACATCCATCACACCGTAGTGTGTCTTTAATAGGGTGTGTAAGTGCGTGATATATTTTTAGTTTAGTTTTGGATGAAGCGGTAAAATATTTTTATTTTTAAATGGTTTTTTTGTTATAGGTAGTTAGTAGGTTCTATAGAACTGTGGAGTGGAGATTATGCGTTGTGTTTTGTTTCAGGTTAGTTTTAGTGAGATTGGCTTCCGTGGCTGAAATCGGTAAGAAGGATATGTTATATTTCAATCTTCCGTGTTTAATAAATACTCGTAGATATACTATTATTATAATAATTCTCCATATTCTCCGCTTTCCGGCAATATAAAGACAATTGTGGATGGGGGATTCTTAATTTGAAGCTTATTGTTCCATCTAACTCTTTCACCCTCTTATTAAATAAAACGACGTGCTAAATGCAAACAATATTGTCAAAATTAAAAGTCGTTTCACGTAATTGACAATTCTATCTTTTCACCCCAGGATATTTTTTTGTTTCCCCCAAATGAATTTTTACGCGAGAAGCTTGGAACGTTTCATAAAATGCAAAATAGTGCAATTTTTCAAGGAAAATAAAGTTTGGAATTTTGAATATTTGCATTGTTATTATTTGTGATGAAGCAGCAAAATTTAACACTATTTTTATATAATAATAAGTTATTTTCTACCTTTTAAATAGACTACTTATTACTCTAAATAATACTGTGCAGTGAATTCTATAAAGCTTAAAAATTAAGAAGTACGTTTAGCTTCTATAGCTTTTCTCTTAAATATATAATAAAACTGATAGATATATTACTATAAGTTCGTTCTAAATAACACTGTGTCAATATATAATAATTAAATAAAAAATCTCCGTTACGTTACAAAAAAGCAACAAAAGCAGAAACAAAGAGTATAATTGCCTTTTTAAACGATTTTAAAAGAAATTGTGCCGCGTTATACCCGCATTGAAGCGTCGTAACTCACGGGCTGTTTAAATCCATTCTTTGTGAGAGCCCTTTTGTCTTTTCATATGTTGTTATATTGTTAAATTATATTGTTCTACCTAATTGAACAATTTAACGAGATTTTTTTGTTAAAACATTTGCTTATGTGACTAGTCACTGCGTGTGGCTGTGCTTGTTTTGATAACAATTTTAAAAATGCATAACACTTTTTTATTTATACACTAGCGATTAAGCCTCGCTTCGCTCGGGTTCGTCCCTAGGTACGTTTTACCGGTTAGTATGGAATAGATATACATACTATATATTATAATATACTCTTTAATAAACAGGCTATCTAATTCAAAAAGAATATTTTCAAATCGGATAAGTAGTTTTAAATAATTTTAAATAAAACTATCTTTTCGGATTATTTCGTAGATTTATTTTGATTTTTGGTTCCCGACGTTTCGAATGCTTTACGAAGTCTCAAACACATACTTGTTACAGACAGTGCCTACCCACTATTTTACAAAAATGATTTCAAAAATTCAAAAATGGTAGTAAAATACTTTACTGACATTAGTCTCTAAGAAAAAAATTGTTATTTATTTATACATAAATAACTACAGTTATTCTATATAACTAATATTATACTTATGTGTAAGTCTGACTGTTTGCTTGGATTTACGGCTTAAAAAAAGTACTTACCATGCAAATAAAGCTACAACTTAAAATTAGTATCATAAATACGGTATGTGTGGATTGGTTTGTTCTTTTTATCTAGCGACAGAGATTTTCTTCGTAGAAATAATTTGTGCTCAGCGAATACATTATTTCTATGAAAAATATCTCTCCTGTGAGTAATTATTATATAAGAGATAAAAAAATTATTGCAATAAATTAAAAAGAATATAATTAAAAAACTCTCTTTTTTAGGTAACAGTGTAATAGGCAGTCTTAAAGAACCGGCGTCCAAGAATTTGTATAAAAACGACGCCCTTGCACATCCGCAATAAACAGCGGCGGGCGTTAGAATTGCTGCGTGAAACAGTTGATATTGATATCTTTATCTGTACGTGACGTTCATTTTGTAGTTTAAATTTTTTACCAGTTTTAAAGAGATTTCTTCACTTTCATGGTAATAATAATATCTAATATAGTATTTTTTTCTTTAAAATCTAGATATCTAGACGCTTTTTGAAGTCTGTAAACTATGCTAAGATTATTAGTAAAAATAAAGGAAACTTGACAGACAAACAGATGGACGGACAACAAAGTGATCTTATGAAGGTTACTTTTTCATCTTGAGGTACGGAACCCTAAAAAAGTGTCCCGGATAGATTGTTTCTACTTTCATATGAAACAAAATGATATATAATTATTAGCTACTCGCCCTCGCTTCGCTCGGGTTCGTCCCTACGTTTTAAGATTATTATAGATTTCTCAGAGATGAGATATTTTCCTGCAGTAAAAAATATCCTATATGTTGACCCGGATAAGCAGCTATCATAATACCCAAAATCTGTCCAGTGGTTTTCTCATGAAGCGTTCTCAAACAGACAGACAGACAAAAAATCTAAAAACTATAGATTCGAACTATAGATATTAATGAATATTTCCATAAGATTTTTCAAAAAATATTTATTGTACAGATTCGATTCAGAATTTTATTATATCTATGAATAGATTACTTTAAATATTACTGAAATTGTTCAGTCTAATCCTCAGTAGGCCTATTTTCTTATAAGCAATGTGCTTTATCACAAAATGAAAATAAAAATTTCATAAGAAAGCTTTTTAGGTACAAAAATATTTCATTAAAGTAAATATACTCTGGCGGCAAGTTTATCTAATAAATAGGGTATTATTTAAAAAAAGTCGTTGAATTATTTCAAATTAGTTTTCTTTACTTATATACTTTATTTTAGCTTTTATTATTAGGATAAAAAGAGAATTCATTATACATATTATTCTAGACGATTTACAAAATTAAATTACGTTTTAAAGTTTAGTATAGATTTCTCAGAGATGAGATATTTTCACAGATAATCAGCTATCATCATGCTAATTTCATCAAAATCTATACAGTGATTTTCTCGTGATACGTTCCCAGACAGACAGACAGACAGACAGACAGACAAAAATTCTAAAACTATAGATTGACCTCTGTATCGAATGATGTTCTCCTAGCCGATTCCGGCTACGGCGGCCAATCTCATTGAGATTAGCCAACTGCGCAGGAGATATTATAGTGCTCAAGTGTACGCACAGACACAAGTGCACTCTCTATTCCTATCACTCTCATACTCCGGTGGGACGACCACTCGATACGACCGGTGAGAGTTAAGGCGCAGGACCGACGGCTTTACGTGCTCTCCGAGGCACGGGGGTGAAACACCGCCAAATTCCCAACTCCAGGCTGTTACTGAGACTTACTATACAGAAAGTCTCAATCGATAATAATGACTATTTCAATAAGATTTTCCAAAATATATTCAATGTACAGATTCGACTCAGCTAGAATTTTATTATAGATATGTATCGATAAAATTTTTGTATTATCCCAAAACCGGTAACTAATACATACCTACCAATAAACTAATAAGTTGACACTTCAATTTTATCTGTATAGATTATGTATTAAAATCACATTATATTCGAGTGACGCCGGGGTAGATCACTAGAGTATAATTCCTGTGCTTTTATTTTATTTATTTATTAAGATTCACCAGTGGTAATTACATTATTACAGTAAAAAATTATGCTATTCCATTGTAAATATTATTAAAAATCAGTAAGGAATAAAGAAATTCGCTTTCACAGTTGCAGATTTTCCTTCATGCAATTAGTGTAATGCATGGACAATACTGTGGTAAATATGTACAGTGGAATGAATGTTTATTATAATTTCAAAGCTTTCATAACGCTACGTGTAACCTATTTATCTTGGATTAACATACACATTAAGAGCTTACAAAGCTTAAGCTCTGCATTAGAACGACGGTTACTCCAGTCGTTAACTGTGTTAAACTTTATTTTAAAAACATCAATTCAAGGAAATCGAAGATGAAACTCGTTTAAAGTTTTGCTATAAGTTGTATTTCTAGATCACTTAATTCTGTGCTAGTAGAGAACTAATGATATGGTAAAAAGACGATTCAAGGGTGTTTTTAAAGCATCAATTGTTTGTTGTTAGAAGAAAATCTATACAAACAGACATCATGTATATATGTACACACATATATACGTTCGTGTCACGTCAGAATTGAAAAGCCATTAATCTATCAGTGATATAACTTTTAGAAAATTTTAGTTTAAGTAACAGCCTATATGTTACTCTAGGTCTTAGTCTTATGTATACGTCCAAATACGGCTATATCCATTGTAGACAGTCACTTTGCCTAGTGACAGACAGAGCGCTAGAAACGTTACGGATTTCGTTTCAAATTATTTATTACCATTCAATCAAACTAAATGATAGCAATCTTTATCTCCCACAAAGTTAAGACCTATATTGGTTATAGGATTATAGACTTAGCTACAAGACCTAAATTATGTTATAAACATTATAAGGTAACGCGTTATATAATATACAAAACACCGTTATCATTGAGTCTGCACCAAATATTGAAACTCATTACCACAATTACTTTTATCTGCTTAATGAATGTACTCGTTATGTTGACCGACCAACTTACCTTATTTGCTAACAAAACCGTATTGTTGAGAAAATGATAAGTTTTTTTGATGAACCTATTAGTATTAATGCTATAATTTATATGGATGTATGTCTGTATACTGTGTGTGTATCCTTTACGCTGAATTAGCTGAACAGATTTGGATGATATTTAGTTAAGGTTTATAAAAACTTTCACCTGTCGTAATAATAAACTATTAATACTTTCTTAGATTTACGCGAATATTTGACATTTTAATAAGCTATTGTTAGAAATAAAGTTTGCCAGAAGGTGGCGCTGTCTCTATATACATAATATAATTTATATTATATTATAAAGAGGTGGAGTTTGTTTGTTTGAACGCGCTAATTTAAGGAACTAATAATCCGATTTGAAAAATTGTTTTTGAATTAGATAGCCCGTTTATTGAGGAATATAGAGCGGAGTAGTAATCATAAATGTCAACAAATCGGGCAGACTTCCATACATTATTGTAAAACTACTGTTTGTAATATGTTTTAGTCCTTTGAGCTCAGAAACTTTGGTCAAATACGCATCGTGTAGAGGTTAGGTATATGAAAAAGGCATATATTGATAATCAAATTAAACGCGGGTGAAACCGCGGGACACAGCTAGTGATGTACATATATATAGGCATATGAAGCTAGGTTAAGTCACTAGTTACATATATAGAACTTTCGTCCTATCATTCATTAACTAAAAGATCAAATTTAATATACTTATTCTGTAGTAATTTTACTATGATAATATTATGATCTTTGGTGATGTTTTGTCTCGTCCTTGAACCATATTAATCTAATAAAAGTTTAATAATTTGCTAACTTCATTGAAATTAAGTATAGCAAGTATTATTCAGACTTCTAATGTTACTTACGATAACTATTGAGAAATTTTCAAAATTGAAGTGCGAATGAATTACTTACGATGTTTGTTTATTAATCGATTTTTTGTTTCAGGTATGTACTATATGTCGTAGTTTTCAAACGAATCGAATTTAAAGGAAAATGCGTAAGTTGATCTTGTTTATTATATAATTGTGTATTCAATAAGATGTACCTATCTATTAACCAAAAATAAAATTATTAGTCTTTTTCAATCGGACTCAGGTCGCATAGTTTATTTATGTATACTGGCGTTGCTTTATGAGTACAGGTCAAATATGCTATAAAATGAAAAAAAAATTACTGACACTTCCAGAGGGTAGTGGATTCATACAAACAAAATTCTCAGTTTAGTATATAGACTTATAATATATTAATGTCTCTAAAAATATGACCAATAAATATTTAAAATATCGAATAATGCTGTTTTTGGATGATTTTAAAAAAGGAAAAGGAAGAATGGTTTCATGGCTTTTTTGTGTTTTATAAGTAATATGATATTTTCGCAAATTAGACGGTTTTCATGACCCTATTACTTCAAAGGTAGTCTACTAAAAATTCCAAAAAAAAGGTTCAACTCCAAATGTGAAATAATTATTTCTAAAGTAATTTCAAAGCTCTTACTTTTTTAGTAAAAAATAATTTATTATTATTCTTAAAACACAGAAAAATAAACTTTCAAACCGCTTTTAAGTATGATTTCAAGTTTAATTATATTTATATTAATGTACCTAATTAAATATAAATGTTATTATTGGCTCTATTTTCTGATTATTTATTATTAAAAGTCAAAACTATTAAGCTCATAAACATTTTCTAAGTTTAAACTAACATTCAACAGGAGCGACAAGCCAAAGACAAATAGCAGCGGCAAATGGCCTACAATTTTAAGCTGTCTAGACTTTTCTTACAGTTTTCGTTTTTCTTTTGTTAGTAGGGCGAGTAATTGTGCTATTTTTGTTTGAGATGCATTCGTTGTAAGCTTTTTAATGTTGCAAGTCCTTAATTTGCGAAAGCTTTGTATAGCTTTCATAATTGTCTTAAATTAACTAGAATTCCGATATCACTAGTTTTACTTAACTTATATTTTACCTTATGTTTTCGTCTATTACATTACACTATGCTTGTCTAAGGCAGTGGCAGTGGAAACTAAGTGAAGCGAGTTCAAATCCCGGGTCACGCACCTCTAATATTTTGATGTGCGAATCATTTCCAACATGATTACTACTTGTCTTACGGTGAAGGAAAACATCGTGAGGAAACCTGCATGTCTGAGAGGATCTATCAAGTTTACGAAAGACATGTGAAGTCTGCCAACCCGCACTTGCCCAGCGTGATGGACTATGGTCTGATCCCCCCTCAAATTGAAGGGTGGCCCACGCCCAGCAGTGGGACGTTAAAAAGGACTGAATATATACTAATAGTATAATATAATGCTTTTCTAAGACAGGCCACACGACTGCTTAAACAAGTACATACGAGTACCATAACTATCATCAAAACTAAATGTCTTCGCAGGGTCACCTATAAATTTAAAAGCTATTTATTTTACTTTGATGACGATACAAATACTCCACAATGAGTACCATTACGCCAAAATTATATTCTACAAAATTACAATAGTCTATCAATGGTCT
Source organism: Brenthis daphne (assembly GCA_947093115.1). Classification (NCBI taxonomy): domain Eukaryota; kingdom Metazoa; phylum Arthropoda; class Insecta; order Lepidoptera; family Nymphalidae; genus Brenthis; species Brenthis daphne. The sequence goes on along the minus strand of OX352482.1, from coordinate 14,076,769 downwards.
TTTCATAGAATTGTTTTTGAAAGGCGCTCGATATTGTCATTAGCACAAAGCATCTTCACATAAAATGTTTATTTAAATCGCAGTTGGTAATTAATTTCAATAGAATTTATAAAGACACTGATTAATCATCGACAAAACCATAATGATGCCTTTGAATTAGTAAATTATCAAACTTTCAATTCGATTCTCTTGTTAATGCCTTCAAAGCGTGCCAGTCGAGTACAGATTACTTCGCCAGTATCTAGTAGAATGGAGAAGACACGAGGGAGATTGGTCGGTAAATAGAAGGGAGTAATTCCTTAATAAAACTCGAATCTACAACAAAAGACAGCACAATTAATCCCATTTAGTATTATAAATCCAAAAGTTTGGATGGATGGATGGATGTATGTGGGTAATAATAATTACTCAATCCCACCAGAACGGCTGAACGAATCTGGGTGAAATTTATCACAGAGATAGATTATAGTCTGGAATAGCACATAGGTTTCTTCCCGGAAAAATATACGGTCCCTGTGGGAAAGATTTGTTTTTGTTTTTCACAGAGTAAGGGATCGACTATTCCATACTAACCGTTAAAACGCACCTAGGGACGAACCCCAGCAAAGCCAGGGTGAGTCGCTAGTGTATAAAAAGCTTCATTATTATAAGACCTTATAAATAGCAAATATTTGACATATTCTGCTATTTCGCTTACCCACCTATGTATGTGGACTTTCTGTATACATGGTTGGTAGAGAACGCTAGCTGTAGTGTAAAGCCTATTTGTACATTTTTTTATATTTTGTGCAATAAAGATTATAAAAAATATATCATAAACTTAGATTACATTTTTAATGGCTAGCTTGTTGGCAAATATTTACCCTAGCACATTGTATATAATTCTGTTTATTTCATACTCATCACAATCAGCACATCTGGAAGAAGATAACTCGCAGTATCGACGGTGTCATCAGTACATTTATGGGCATGTAACATTTAATTACAAATATACTCAATAATTCCAATAACCGGAAATCGAATCTTGAATGTTGAGATCTGCAAACCGAAAGCATGCCAATAAACAACGAAACAGTCACAAGCAATAGGTATAATTTCATAACATAAAACGAGTGAGAGCAAAGTCTTGGAATAAAACAAAATTTAAAAATAACTGCCGGTCAATATTCGATACTGTTGAGTCTAGAGCTTCCATATTTATTAAACTTTACAACAAATGTATAATCACTTCTTACTATAAAATTAAGCGAGCATGATTAAATATAAGCTATATACATACACTAGTGACCGATAAACCAAGTCCAAACCAATATTTGCTTTAAGTCCACGTTAAACAGTATTTGCGATAACTGCTCTATCGGTCATAAGCACGTATTGTTGCTTGAGGTGAATGTAATGTAATACAAACGCTTTAAAATGTATTACTTTGTTATAAGCTAAAGGATGTCTTATCCATACGATACCATACCATACATATACCATACAATATATATTCTCTAAAATCTTATTGAAATATTCATTATTATCGATACAGTGGCCGAATCTATAGTTTTTAGAATTTTTGTCTGTCTGTCTACTACAGCATCACGGAAAAGCCACTGGAGGGATTTTAATGTAATTTGGTATGATGATAACTGGTTATCCGGGTCAACATACAAGATACTTTTTATTGCGGGAAAATATCTCATCTCTGAGAAATCTATACTAAACGTTAAACTGAAGTAGGGACAAAACTGAGCAGAGCGAGGGTGAGTCGTTAGTATAATAATAAAATTACTATATACTACAAAATCACCTGATGGATTCATGATGGCTGATGAAAGAGTAAACAAAATATACATAATTTCACCCTGAATCATAAATAAAATTATTTTAAAAGTTCCTGTGAAGCCAGTTCTACGTCCAAAATGACATTCTGTAATAGAATTTCGATAACATGGACGTACATAAAAAAGGCTAGATTTGACTGAAGCCTGATTTGCAGGACATAAATAAGAAATTGACATTATAAAAGATTTATTTTATAAAAAAATGTTGTCAAAATTGACCTAAATTACTGAGTATCTACGCCAGTCTGTCCGTCACAGTAATTAAATACTACTAAAACCACATAAAAATAACAATGTTAAAGTATATTTGGTTTCGCCTTTATAAATAACGCGTATACGACCACCAATACCTCTTTTTACCCCAATACAGAAAGGATCAAAACTTACTATTTACTTATAACATGAATTAGATAATATATGAATATTATAAATCCCTACAAAATTATACATTATTGTATGAAACCTCGCATTATTATGGCAAGACGCCTTGTAGTGTATTAGATGAAAAATATTCACAAATCAGTCCCCCATTTTTTTTATAATAGAATTTCTGTTGAATACATCTCTTATGCTGAGTATAAATTTATTAAGGGTCATTGATTTGATCGTTTCAATTGGATTCCAGTTAAAGTACACGTCTATAACGTAGTTTAAGGAATGGGGGCCTTATCGAAATGATAAAATTAGACCCTCTGGCGCGATGATTGAATCAAAATAAACTCTAGGCAGTGGTAGCTCAGTGGTAACACGCTCGCTTAGGAAGCAGGTTCAAATCTCGTGTCTCGTATCTATAATATTTTCATGAGCGAATCATCTTACGGTAAAGGAAAACATCGTGAGGAAACCTGCATATCTGAGAGAACCTAGCAAATTTTCGAAAGACATGTGAAATCCGGCAACTTGCACTTCTCAACACAACCCAACATACTTATCCCCCTCGTATGAAGAGAGGCACATGCCCAGCAGTGGGACGTTAAAAAAGGGCTGAATAAACGAATAGAGATAAGCTAAACTCAACTTACGTACACATGGATTTGGCTTTAAAATATGAGACAGACATACGTTTGTACATAAATTTTATAGATAAAAACAAAGTAATATTTACAAAAGTTTTTGTAGCCCAATTTAACTACATACATTAAGCGGGATAAAAGAAATAAAGCAATAAAAGCATGGCACAAATTTTTCGTAATGAAAGAATGGAAAGTGTGATGTTGCGGTTTAATCGTGAATAGTATACTCTTAGTGAAGCGAACCATATGTCAATTGACGACACGTTTGGCTCAGTTTGTAGTGATTCTACTTGCTGTGCCAGCGGTCGCATGTTCGAGTCCCGCTGGATACATTCATGTGTGTGATGAGCATGAATGTTTGTACTCCAGTCATGAGTGTTTATATTTATAATATATATGTATTTAAGGCTATATATATATGTGTAGTGTATCAACTATTTGGTATCCATAACGCAAGTCTCGTAGCTTACCATGGAACTAGATGGCACTGTGTATTAATATCCCAACATATTTATTTATTTATATAATTTATGAATCTTATTTTTCATTCATCTAGGCCAAATAAAAAGTTAAGACAAGTTATATTCGATTACAAAGTTACTTACGTAGCTTGTTGATAGTTATATCTAAATTTGATTAAAATATTTTTTATGGTTCTTCAAAAGGATAAACGATTTTTTTAAGAAGGCTCTTTAAACACAAACTAACATATCTTCATACGAAACACGAAAAGTAAAAAATGACGGTTTTTGTGAGCCTATTGAACAGCGATATAAGAAAATATCTTAATGTCTTTGTAAAATACATATAGTATTAAAAAAATCAGTTGGTGATTTGTGTATAGAGATTTGGATGCCTCGAGAGTGGCATAGGTCATAGCTGATTGTATTTACCTTAGGAGAACCTAAACGGAGTTGGTATCGATAGTAATTCGTAAATATTAAGTAAAATTAAAATACACAGTTGTACAATTTATATAAAAGCGTTCAGGGGCAATAGCTAGTTACATTGTATTCCGATTTCAGCCCCAAGGCGACGTAAACGGAGTAAGTATCTCGGCATTTACCTAAAGATCTAAAGTAGGGCGTTTTGCAATTCAATGGGTTTATCGGACATTGTGAGATTAGTTGTTAAAATGGACAGATTTTGTATAAAATACGAAATGATTGTTGAAATGTATTATTAGATAGAATACAAAATTTAGATTTGTTTGAACTTCTTATAACTGAATTTTTATATTTGCTTATGTTAGTTAAGACATAAAATGTTAAAGGTTTGTATTAAATGGAAATGGATGGAAATAGTTGGAAATAGGTATTTTAAAAAAATCGGTTAAATACAATAATGATTTCAAGTATCATTCTTCGGAGATAGTATATTCGGAGATAGACTGTAGTAATACAGCACATAAAGACTGCTTTTTGAGTGACGGTATTGAACTGATCAAGTCAAGCAATAAGCAGTCCATGTACGGAAGTGCGGAGAATTGTGCATTTCTACATATCTAACACGAAAAGGAAAAGAATTGCAAGTGGGTATGAGATCTCCTGGCATTCTTACTAGCGTAACAGTACAGTTCCAATCCTTCAATATTCTATGAGTGAGTGGTGCCCATTGGTTCAAAATCAGATCATGGACAAGAATCTACCAAGTAATCACATTTTAACTCTTCGTTCTCATTCTATGCCCTTTAAAACTTCAGATTCGAGCCCTAAATAACACATAATTTTAGGTTGTCCCTACAAATTTTAAAATTAAATTTCAGTGTACATATACCGTAAAAAAGTGCCAGTCTAATACAATTACCCGTATATTTGCAGAGTGCTCCAAATTTAATACAACATCAAAAATGTAGCTTTTATAATAACAGTAACATTAAGAACTTCCCTCGTGACAGTCCTTTCAAAGTAAGCTTTAAACTTTAAGCTTGTTATAGCAAACTTGTATTCTAACGTATACACGTAATATTACATAAGCCAGAAAGTGGAAAGCATATGGAATGGTAGTTGGCATTAACTATTATTGCGGTATTAGCGAGTTCGAATAAACTCAGTTGTACCGAATAAGATATCTGCCGAATAAGATAAATATTACTTCCGACATGTATATTTATCTAATTTACAATAACCATAATAATATTGATAAAAAATTCATTCAATATCCAACTGCCTTCCAGATCCGCAGATCCTGGGTTCTGTTCCGTGTCGCGTCATGTCAGTTATTAAGAATTTATGTTAAGAAATTCTTAGTAACAGCTCGGAGTTGGGAAGTTGTCGATGTTCCCTTGCCTCGGAGAGTACGTAAAACCGTCAGTTTTCACCGACCTCACCGGTCGTATCGAGTGGTCGGAGTGTGAGAGTGACAGGAATAGAGAGTGCACTTGTGTCTGCGCGTACACACACTGCACTATAATATCTGAAATTGGTTGGGAGAACATTATTATTATTAAAATATTATAGAATTTTGTCGTCTTGCATTACAGTTAAAAAGATTATAATAGAACAACATATATATATATATATATATATATATTTTAACACACAGTACCATCTAGTTCATAGTGTTATGGATACCAGATACATAGTTGTTACACTACACATATATAACTTTAAATACATACATATATAAATATAAAAACCCATGATTAGAGTACAAATATTCGTGCTCATCACATAAATGAACGCCCCCAGCGGGACTTGAACCCGCGACCGCTGGCACAGGAAGTAGGGTCGCTACAAACTGAGCCAAACGTGTCGTCGAGCCAAAAACATCGCTATGGTATAGATATTTCATTTACTTTAGTACATACTTATTAGTCCTATAATTAAGTATGAATGGAAAATTTAATTTAATTAAGCGTTTTCGTAGTATTTTCAATTTATATTTCGTATCTTATTATATTATGAAAACAAAAACTAAGTGAAAAAAAATGTAGAAAATGAATAAATCACAATGAAATTGCGATTCGCGTATTCATCTCAAAACGTATCCCGTTCCGTAACTTGATAAAATTGTCCAAGTAATAAAATCGTATTAATATAGGATAATTTATAAGTATATGAGCGTTAAAGTGACAAGACAGTTTGGCTTAGTTATTTTAAGCGATTTAAAAAAAAATGAGATTTTTGTGTTTGTCGCGTGATTGATTGTTGGCTGGCTAAATGGAGATACTTGATTCTGGTGTCTCGTGTTTTGTTAGTTGATCTTCGCGTATTCCGAATCGATTTTGTTAAATCTTTTACAGATAATTCGAACTCTTGAAGAATCCAACCTACAAAAGGTATAATTTAAAAAAAAACGTGCGTGTATACTAATTTATGTAAGCACATAAGAAGTTCTTTGTACGTGAAAGGGAAACATAAATTGCGAAATTGTAAAAGAATGTAAACTTATCGAAATGAAACTTGTGAAAATAACAAATATAATTAGTATACTAATCTTTTCCATCCAAACATGTTTTTCCGACATAACGAATCCATTATTGTCATATCCACGCTTTTCATTCATTTTTCTTTATCACTACGAATCTAATTATAATAATTTTTCTCACTGAACACAAAAAAATCCTTGAAATTGTTGTGTATGAAACTGATGCATATGTAACAATGATATTTGAATATAATACTTATAAAAATATTATTATTATTTATTAATTGTTTAAAAAAAAGGGTGCGTGTAACCTTTACACGTGGTTGAAGTAAAACTTCTTTGGCAAATATCGCAATTAAATTATACAAAAATTATAATTAAATATCATTTAAGGAAATCTCATCATCAGGAAGATTATCTCATTCCCACGGGATAACACGTACAGCCCAAAAATTATTTATGATCAGAATGACTTGAAACTTGTAATTTATGCTCTTCAATACAATTAATTAAATAAGTGTATTAGCATTTTTCAAAAATCATCCTATAAGGGGTTAAAATATGGGTTGAAAGTTTGTATGAAACTACCTTTTTAGAGGTTTTTTGTGTAGTTTTAGAGCGAGTGAAGCCGCGGGTTCTGATAGTAATATTATATATAATTTGTCAAACTATAAAAACTGTTACCATGGCAACAAACTGTTATCGGCCAACTTCATCATGTCGCTTTTTGGCTGTCGGTGTGCGCGCGTGTCGTAAAAATTTTATTCTCATATTTTTTTCTAAACGTCCCAAAAGAAGTGTAACTTCAAAAAAGCAACTAAGCGTGGTATATTCATACAACAATTTATTATAAATGTGATACATTATATGTATGAATGTATGTAAGTATGTATGTATGTATGTAAGTATGTATGTAAGTTGTGTGTATATTTCTTAAACGCCTGAACAAATTTGAATGAAATTTTGAAGTATATAGGCTATTGTTAGTAACACAGTTTACCAAAAGGAGACACCTTCTAATGTGTATTTAAAGTCGTTGTACCATTTTAATTAAAAAGAAATGATCCCAAGTAAAGATATCAAAGGCTTAATAATAATTTAACAGAAATACCAGCAGAAAATATTAGAAACATCGATATTCACCTAACGACCGCAGGCGCCTAAGCCGACAGACGTGCCTAACTTATATCTAACCTTCCCAACTTAGAACAAAATTATGTATTTTCTCAGCATTTCTATGCAGGAAACGCGCGAGATTGTAGATTACTTTAGGCCTATAGTTGCGATAAAAGAGTAATCGTAAAAAATGAAGAAAATGAAAAAATATTTTATACTTCTACTAAATCATACAGTATTAAGTTAAGAATTTCCAAGTAAATCTAAGTGAAATTCAGAATGGTCTCGTGAGTGAAAAAAATTTTAGACGTTGAATAATAATGAACAATAGTGTTCTTAGGTTCGATTTTCGTGTGCGATAAATATCTGAATCTGAATAATATGAAATCTATTTGCATTTTTTCAGAATATTGTATAATTTTGTGATTATATACCCACATGTAACAACTATATTATACCTTTGAAACGTCTAAATCTTACGTCCTCTCCCATGACCATGATTGCTGTAAATCATTCGAAACATCATAACAAAAATCAAAATAAAATCGTCGAAAAGCTAGATTTGCTTAAAATATTCGCGTAAATCTAAGAAAATATTATTTTTTTCCTTTTTATTAAAATTATGAACTTGTTAAATTTTAGATTAATTGTATGTATATGCTAACTTGAACTTTCTGATCAACGTGCTCCCTAATAATGGCCTAATGGCCTAAAAAGCAAAATCATTTATTTGCAGGTACGTAAGGGGTAGCTAACCTTAACAAAAAGTGAGTAAACGTTTAAAATAAACGCGGCGACGTATATTTACATAGTTTTATATTATTTTAAAACGAGGGCCAAAGGGATTCTAATTGAATTGTAACTTGAAGGTGCTAAAGTGTCATCTGATTTTCCATTTTATTCAATTTGCTTCGATATTGAAAAAGTTTGAACTGATCAAATTTACGTCGCGAGAAAATTGAAAGGATAAAATAAAAATCCGTCACATTTAAATTTTAAAACTAACTTAACTTATTAGTTTAATTTTTTAACCTTATATTGAGTTTAGTTTTCGTTTGGGGCAATGGTCGTTTTATTTTAGTTCAGGGGACTAAGACATGATCTCATTCTACAATCCTTGAAGAATAGGAACTTTTAAAAACTTATTGTATTAAAAATTTAATCAAATTTAATTCAATTCTTTCTTACGTTTAGGCAAATATTTAATATTTTAAATAAAACTAGTCTCTCCCGTGACCATGATTGCTGTAAAGCATTCGAAACGTCGGGAACCAAAAATCAAAATAAATCCGCGAAAAAATCCGAAAAGATAGTTTTATTTCAAATGTCAATTCAATTCTCTTGTTAATGACTTTAAATCGTACCAATTGAGCACAGATTACTTCGCCAATGTCACGTAGAATGATAAATACTTATTTATGTCATTTCCATATATCTTTTTGGATTTCAATTCTACAACGATTGCAGAATGGCACCTCGTCAAAACCTTTAGAATACTATTAATGATTTTTTCTTTCATCCTTACATATATTTTTTTATGTTTATACGGTAAGATTTAATATTTTATGCAAACCAACATAGTGTAGTGAAGCCCCAATTATGATATGTGATGAATGTTATCACAATACATTTGGAAAGTCTTAAAAGTTATCTTTTGTACTGTACCTACTTACGTCTTGAGTTTTATTACTTTATATAGCTGAATCTCTGTATTTAAGCAGAAATGATCAGTCTTATGCTTTTTGTTGATCTTCTTCTACTACTATACTAAAACTATATATGTAAAAGTTTGTAAGTATGGATGTTTGTTACTCTTTCACGCCAAAATGTGGCACAGATATAGATTATAGTCTGGAATAACACATAGGCTACTTATTTATCACGGAAAAATGTACGGTTCCCGTTGGATAGGTTTTTTTTCTAGAGGCGAAGTTGAGCCGTTAATTTATTATAAAATGGTAAGTAGTATTAAAATAAAACTACTATTTATACTTCCTTCACCTGTGGTTACCTATTTATTCTATTCTATTCTATTTGCCGTATCGATTTAAAACTTTGAAAATCCTACAATAATATTATAAATGTGAAAGTTTGTGAAGATGTTTGTTACTCTTTCACGCCAGAATGGCTGAACTGATCTGGATGAAATTTGGGAGATTATAGTCTGGAATAGCACATGGTTACTTTTTATCCCCGAAAAATGTACTGTGTAGTAGACTTGTTTTTGTCTAAGGACGAACCCAAAGCGAAGCGAGTGTGAGACGCTAGTATATTTATACGGATGAATTTTCAAAACTATACATATTCATTACTGAAAATCTTTTCTAAATCTAACAAAAACATCAATCTAACTTAGATATTCACAACTTGTATGACGAAAGATATGAAAGTAATTTCTAAGTTAATTTTTGTTGTGCATTTCGTTCTAAAACAAAACATTTACGTACCACGAGTATATAAAGTTACTTTAAAACAGACATAAAGTTTATCATTGTATCATAATAGGTGTTCTCAGTTTTACTGCTCCTCCGCTAGACGACACTTTCCACTCATGCTTACATTCAGATATAGATCGCTACCACATTGTTGCGGTATGATCAAAGCGTCTAGATTTTTATGCCAAATTTAAAGGATGATATTATAAATAAAATGAAACACGTTTGTTTTATGCTTAAGTTTCTTGTTCTATGTTATTAACTAGCGATTCGTCGTGGATCCGCTCGGGTTCGTCCCTACTTATGTTTTAACGTTTAGTATAGATTTCTCAGAGATCAGATAGTTTCCCTTAGTAAAATGTATCCTATATGCTGACCCGAAAAACTAGCTATCATCATAAATACCAAATTTCATCAAAATATGTGCAGTGGTTTTCTTGTGATGCGTTCCCAGACAGACATAAAAATCCTAAAAACAATAGATTCGGTCTCTGTATCGATAATATTTTTTTGATCGATGTTTGAAATGGTTTCACTCTTCATTGGTTTTATTTTATATTCTTTTATCATTCGTAAGCTCATCCCAAAAATTAATTAAGAAACTTATATTATTGACTTAATACAAGAAGAATGTATACGTAGTTAAAAAGCTTCTCATACCTAAGGTCTAAAGAAAAAATTATGTTTCCGAAGAATTGCCGTAAAAATAATCATTTTCAAACCAAAGCTAAAATAAAATAAGAGTTATGTTTGAAAATAACATGATATTTGGGGCATAAAACCAAAATGTACGCAGTAAATTTCAATACGGCACCATCAAAATGCGATTTTCGAACCCACGTGACATCCTACTATCGTTTTTCATGGAAAACTAAAATATTATTGGCAAGCATTTTTAAAAATAGCTGTAAAATAGTTTTAGTTTTTTTTATATATTATTTTTTAAAACAACTAGAAATCAATGTATATTATATTTTCACCGATCCATGCTGCTTTGATAATGCTGATCTATAGGTATTATGACGACACGTTTGGCTCAGTTTGTAATGACCATTCTTCCTATGCCAGCGGTCGCGGGTTCGAGTCCCGCTGGGGCATTCATTTGTGTGATGAACACGAATGTTTGTACTCTAGTCATGGGTGTTTATATTTATAATATGTATGTATTTAAAGTTATATATGTGTAGTGTAACAACTATGTATCTGGTATCCACAACACAAGCCTCGTATCTTACCATGGAACTAGATGGTGCTGTGTGTTAATGTCCCAACATATTTATTTATTTATTAGGTACGTAATTAATATCGTTATCCATGTATTTTATATAATGGTATGTTCATTAAAGGCAGGCCCGTGCTCAGTAGGTCGTTAAAAAAGGCCGAATACATAAAGACATACATATATGTTTGTGTAATTTATTATAAATAGGTACTTATGCATATATACCTATGTGGTTTCTTTTTTATTTTTATTTAAATACTAGCCACTCACCCTCGCTCCGCTCGAGTTCGTCCCTACTTGCGTTTTAATATTTAGTAAATATTTCTCAGAGATGAGATATTTTCCTGCAATAAAAAGAATTCTATATATTGAGCCGGATAACCAGCTATCATTGTACTAAATTTTATCAAAATTCCTCCAGTTGTTTTTCCGTGATGTGGTAACAGACAGACAGACAGACAAAAATTCTAAAAACTATAGATTCGGCCTCTGTATAGATAATAATGTTTATTTTAATAAGATTTTCCAATAAATATTTCATGTGCAGATTCGGCTTAGTTACATTTTTTTTATATGAGGTTTATTTGTAACATTATTTCCTTATTATTTTGCACTTTTCGCCTTCGCTAATTGACAAGTATTCTCACCCCCATATATATAACCGGAAGGGATTTTTGTAAGAGATACATCCACTTTTGCCTTCCATTCAAATTGTTATCACTTAAAGCATTTACTACCTAAAGTGCCTAATCTCGAGTATTATAGGAATATGTTTCTATCAGATTTTGGTCTACAACGTCTATTTTAGGAAAGTAAATTATCATTCTGTCATTTAAATTTTACCTTTCTATTGTTCAAACAAAGATATTATTTTAATAATGGAAATATTTGGTTCATATTAAAAATTACTCAAAGTTACAAAGCCGAAGCGTTTGGCCCTTACGGCGATTGGCTACGAACCCGCAAAATGAAGGTAACAAACACGCTTTGATAAAATTTTACTTAATAGAAAACTTGACATATGTTATTGTGTTTGACATCTTACTTTTTGTTTGAATTGGCTACCTTTCATAAGTCTGAAAAGTGGGTTTACTTTTATACACATATATGTATACATTACATATAGGTTTCGATAAAAAATATTGCGACATAAGTTTTGTTTTTATTATTAAAAGTCAAATAATTGTTGTAAGCTACGTACCTTTTTCCACTATCAACCTTACATGTTGTATTCAGCCCTTTTTAACGTCCCACTGCTGGGCACGGGCCTCCCTTTAGTACAAGGGGGATCAGGCCATAGTCCACCACGCTGGTTTCCTCGGTTTCCCAAGCTAGCGCGTTACCACTGGGCTGCCACTGCCTTCAACTTCAACGATCAGCTTTACATAGGTACGCTGGAAATGATATCCGTATGTATGACATAAAATATCTAAATTTCAAAGCCCGGTCACGATACATAGCCGTAATTTATACCTACAGTGCTAGTTAGTCCAGCCTGCTTTGAACAAAGCTCCCCTTCTATTTAGAGCAAACACCTCACGTGTAGCCAATAAATATATATTATGGTCGTTTAGACAATAATAACTTTGACTGCCGTCTAACGAAACTCGAATGTGTACTTAGCATTATATAATAGAACCTTCTTGCTGAATAAGAGAGCGAGAGAGAACATAATGCTAGAAAGGAATGTCTAATGACGAACGATATAGAAATGAATTGTATATTTAATGTACTAAATATGACAAATCAAATCAAATTATACTTTATTCAAATAGATTTTTACAAGCACTTTTGAATCGTCAATATCACATTATAATTATATGTCGGTCCGTGAGGAATATACCACTGGCTCGGAAGGCAGTTCTGCTGAGAAGAGCCGGCGAGAAACTCAACAGTTGCTCTTTTTATAAATAACATATATTTTTGTTGACATGATTATCTACACATTTAGCTATTATTATTTAAATTGCAATTGTTTGCAAAGGACTAATTTTGAAGCTTGGCATCTTTTAGGATTTTCTCGGGGTTTTATTTTCATTTTTCATTCACGACGTTATGTATACTTTACAGCAAACTTTTGAGACTTCAAGACTAACTTCCCATCAAAGCATTTGAAAGTTTTATTTAAATTTATGTCAAATATATGCTTTCGTGTAAAACGAAGTGCTCACACAGTAACACGTTTTGGAGTTGTGTAAGCAAAGTTAAATGTGTATATGACATATGTATTATACTAGCCACTCACCCCGCTTCGCTCGGGTTTGTCCCTAGTGAAAAACTCGAACCGTTCATTTTTCTGGGACGACAGTAGTCTATATACTATTCCGGACTATAATCTATCACTGTGTCAAATTTCATCCATATCCGTTTAGCCGTTCTGGCGTGATTAAGTAACAAACATACACCCATCCAAATTTCGCATTTATATTGTAGTAAGTCAAATGTACTCATTTTAAAAATTCACTTATGAATCTTTAGCTGAAATATTTAGGCTTTTGTGTCAGCATATTCAGTCATAATGTGATTTTTTTTTTCAATTAACCTAATAGATAGGGATATAGATAAAAGTAGAGAACAATACGAGAAGATGTAATTCTGTAATACCTTCCGCCATTATCGAGACACTGAAATTAGCAAGCGGTACAGAAATACTTGCTATGCTTTGTCATAAACAATATAAACAATTTCTCGTACGAGAATAGCTGAAATTTGCGATATAAATGATCTAAATACATATTTACTTATAATAAAAGATATTTTTCCCACATTTTTCCTTCACTTTTGAAAAACAAACATATCTCACTTAAAGCTATGAGATAAGTACCATACACTTAACACGTCTAAATGGATGTCAGAAAATTGGGCGGTCTCTAAGTAAACTCCCATATACGTTATATATATATATATATATATATATATATATATATATATACGTATGTCCGATCAAACGGCTGGACGAAATAGGATGAAATTTATACAAATAGGCTACGTTCTGTGTATGTATTCTGTAGTAAGTATATATTTTAATTATATACATACAGCTCCTGTTAAAAGCGGAGCTCAAAATTCTAATTCTAAGAGATTCTCCATCGAACTTTAAGTTTTCCCATACAAATTGTATGGAAAATATGATTTTTAACACTTTTTTGTCCTGCAAACTATGACGAAAATATTTTTCAAAAAAATGAATGAATGGACCGTTTTTACTATTAAATTAACTACAAAAAGTTCCATTGAGGCGAATTTCTATCTTCAATATTTCATTTGTTATATAGCTTTAAAGTTCAAATTTACGGTTTTTTGCATTTTTAGCTAAACTGTAAGAGTTAGAGGAAAATGTTAAATTTGTAATACTTTTAAAATCCTATAAAAAAGTATCTGTCAACTTTTTCATATCATCAATAACAACCAAGTTACAGGCTCACGAATATTTATTTTAAATGCAATTACATAAAATTATTACATATAAATATTTTGTATATTTTGTATTATCAATAGTTAATAGTTACAGAGTTATTTAGTCATATTGAACTATATAAATATAGACTAATGAAGTTTATATCTAGTGAATTCACGTATTCACATAAAGACGGGCGAATTATAGTGTCATGAAATGGAACGAAAACCTTAAAAGCGTTTGTATTGTATCTGTGTTTTCTTCAAATAAGATAGCTATTTTATTTTCTCTCTAAATGTCCTTTTAAGGGGTTTGTTTTGATAACTTTCAAGTTTCTTTATTTGACCATCAATTCTGCCATTCGTTATGACTTTGTTATTCTCAGAACGCTGTCAATTCGTTTTTTTTTCGCAAAGTATCTATACAAATTGTGAATAAAAAGACCAAGTTCAGTTTAAGGGAAAAGTCAGATTTAATATTCTAAAATAATCTAAATTTTTAGTACCGTTACCTTTTTTTTTTTAACGTTGGGAAATGCATTTACGCACGACGTATGGGACTCACCGGCGTAATACAGCCAGTACTACCCACTAAAACCCAACAAAACCTTCCCCCGTCTTAATGGGGCGTCGCAGGATCGCTTACGCATTCAACTACGACGCCCCGACGGCAGGTCTGCCAAAGCAGACCACCACAACCATGTGGTTGCTCCAAGGTTCACTCTGCTATCAGAGAAGTACCAGGAGCAACCCGCAAGGTACACCGCCCCCCGAAGAGGGCCACCTCCCACCGCCCACCGAAGTGGGCAACCTCCCTGTGCGTTTCTTAGCTTCGCGCCCGGTTGGATTGTCGGGCACTACTGAGCCCCCCCCACCACGACAAGGTGAACGCACGTTGGGGGGGGGGGGGGGTTAGTACCGTTACCTGCATTATTAGCAAACAACCATATATATATAAAATCTCATATGTATAATATCTATAAGTTGTGCTATTACAATGAGGGATACCGCGCTTGAGTTCGCAGCGAGAGGCGAAGAGTTATCTGCCAAGAAACTCAGTAGCAGCTTGGAGTTGGAATGTTGACGGTGATACACCCCTATATCACTCAGAATAATACCAACCCCAAAAAATAATTACTAGTAGACTTTGAGTGCAATAATGAAAGTAACTGAGCGTGTACGTTATGTCTGCGCGTACACTTAAGCACTATAATATCTCCTGCGCAGTTGGCTAGTCTCAGTGAGATTGAACGCCGTGGCCGAAATAGGTCGGGAGGACATACAACACGTGACACAACAAATTAATATAAGCCTTTAAGTTTCTTATCACCTTTGTTTGCCAAAGTAGTCTATTTATTATTCAAACTACTAAACGATTCCAGAAACTAAGTAAAATTTTAGCTAGCTAACTAAGTAATTCCCTCTCGCCATCAAAAGCAATGAAAACTAACAAGTGCCTTGCCAAATAAAATTTTCTTCCAAGAACGTTAAAATCGCGTCGGCATTCATGATATAACTTCAACAGCTTCGTATTTAGTTTAAATAACCGAATCTTTATTTTATTTAAGAGTAGTAAAAATCGGGTGTCAGTGAAACTTTTATAGTTACAGCTTAACTTACGTTAATTCATGTGATTTTACGTGAAGCTTTAAAATTATTTCGTATTTTATAATTTGGGTAGGAAAATATGAAAACTGACTTAAATGATTTTCCTGCTGCTACCTTTTTCGTCTCATCTTTATACCATCATTTACCCTACATATTTGGTCTATATATAACAAATACGTAAAAACATATTAAAATATAGAAACTAATATATAATATCTATAATTTATGCGAATAATTTATTCATATATGTTAATTATATATGTACATTGTAGGTTAAGTCAGGGACAGACGCATATACGGTATAGATGCCTATAATATATTGCACAATATCAATATGAATGGCATAAATATACAGTGATTTAAATAAACTATGCGTATTTTATTTAGTATGTTACATATATAATTAATATAGATTTTCTTTTAAAACTATAGACAACTCACCCTGACTTACTACATACATATATGTATATGGGTCTACCAATGACCTATTTTTTAAAATAGGTTTAACAAATAGGACGAGGGAGGAGGAATATAGAAAGTAATAATAGAAGGATACATAATACATATTTATTTATATTATAAGAGCACCCTAGAAACAACAATAGGATTTACACAAGATTGCTTCAACTGACTACTTCAAAGACTGCTTCAACCTGAGTTTCTTTCGCCAGTTCTTCTCAGGTCTGAGGCTTCTTCTTTCCGTACTGGTAGTAGACTCATAACGTTCAGTAAAAAATTGTAATAATTTAATGCTGAATAAAATATTTTGAATTTTAAAATTTATGAATCGGTAGCTATGGGATAGTTAGTTACCTGTAACACGTAATTTCTTACATACATATTAATTTTTAAAATTTTAAAATCGAGTGAAGCGGGTACAAATCTGTAATATTTTCATGTGCGAATCATTTTCCAACGTGATTACCACTTGTGTTACGGTGATGGATCGTGAGGAAACCTGCATGTCTAAGAGATGCTTTCAAGTTTTCGAAAGACATGTGCAGTACGCTAACCCGCACTTGGTCAGCGTGTTGGACTATAGCATGATCCCCCCCTTATTGGAGGGAGGTCTTTGCCCAGCAGTGAATAGCTGAATAAATTATAACATAATACCGACTTACTCTAGCTTTGACCTGGCGGATCCCTAGGTGTCTAAGAGTAGCCTAGGTATGTATTACTCCAGGTCATACTCTGTATACTAAGTTTTATCATAACATAACACATACACATATACAAACTCGCATTTATAATAGTAAATTGTTAAAGAAATCAAGGGTTTTTGTAAACATTATTATATAAAACGGAAAGTAATATTATAATGTTAGAATATACTCTGTATTCGAGAGAAATAACGTAATTACATATTATATATTTGTATGTTAATACATGAACTAAGCTGACCTACTTTCTGAGCATTAATATCTGGATCCAGGAAGAGATTCGAAGTTAAGTGAATGCAGAGGATGGGAAATATGGGCTAACGCTGCCTCTAAAGTTAGCGCTACAATACGCAGAGTTTGTAATAACTATACTTCATTTACGATCGTTTGATTTTGTTTTGATTTTACTTAACATTTGGGACTATTTCGTTGCCAATTTGAACTATTTTGGTCTTACTTTATTTATACGTCGTGTTTTCTACTTTGACATAAGTTTTCGTATCAAAAACAACTTTGCCTTTTATGTTCTTAATGGTGTCGTTTTTGTTTTTGCTTGACTCAATTTCTTCTATATAAATTAAAGTTTTCTTGTATAAGAAATATCTATCTTGTATAAGACAAACTATATACACTCGCTTCGCTCGAGATTCTCTTTTGGTGCCCTTGTGTTTATAATATCACTAGCGACTCAACCTCGCTTTGCTTGGGTTCGTCCCTAGGTACGTTTTAACGGTTAGTATGGAATAGATAGACTATCTATTATATTATATATAGCCTTCCTCAATAAATCTAATGCAAAAAGATTTTTCAAATAGGGTTAGGAGTTCCTGAGACTTTCAAACAAATAAACAAACAAACAAACTCTGCTGCTTTATAATATTAGTATAGATAAAGTATGGATACTATAATTACATAATAAATGATGAGATAGCCTTTATTTCGTGTCATATCTAAATAAAGTATAATCTATCTATCATTCGATGAAAATAGGCCTCTAGTCGGGACGCCTAATTTATTCAATCTAAGTTGATGACAGTATAATTTATGCTACTTTTTTATACTTTAAGTTATTTCTTAAAGATTGGCTCTTTATGTTTTATGTTATTTAGCTACGCAGTATTACGTAACAAACAAACAGACACGCAAGACCATATATTGGTGGTGTTATGTCGTCTTATATACGGTAGCCTAAAAAAATATATATTATATTAAAACAATACAATTATCTTTAATAGAGATTTATATATAAATAAAATATAAAATACAAAGCAGTCCAGTACTTTTTGTCCCTCTGTTTGTCAACCGATTTTTTTTCAATAGCTATAGATGACGAGGTTTATAGTTATAAACATATATATGTACATATAATAAAATTCTAACTGGAATCTGTACATTAAACATTTTTTGGAAAATCTTATTGAACTAGTCATTACTATCGATACAGAGGCTGAATCTATAGTTTTTAGAATTTTTGTCTGTCTGTCTGGGAACGCATTACGAGAATACTACTGGACAGATTTTGATGTTTGGTATGATGATAGCTGGTTATCCGGGTCAACATATAGGATACTTTTTACTGCGGGAAAATATCTTATCTCTGAGAAATCTATACTAAATTCACAACGTAACTAGGGACGAACCCGAGCGGAGCGAAGGTGAGTCGCTAGTAAATAAAATAATACAAAAATTGGAAACAATTTGTTTGATTTATATAGATAGGTAAATTCTATTCACTTGTTATGTTTCCCTCAATAATGATTATAGTCGAATTTAGTGGCGAAAACTAGTTAATATAAATTTATTTTAGCAGGTCTCTTCAGGCCTCTTTTATATACGACGTGGAACTGAATATGGGAGTGAAATAAAATAAATTATTTTAGAGACTTTATTACCTACGTAGACCAATATACGTAATGTGCCTTACACATTATAACTATATTGTTGTATTCAACCCTTTCTAAAATCCCACTACTGGGCACGGGCCTCCCTTCTATACGAGGGGGATCAGGCCATAGTCCACCACGCTGGCCAAGGTTTGCGTCACGTTTCTATCAAAAAGTTGCTTGATATGAAGGTCACGATACTTTTTTTCACCGTCGGACAAGTGGTAATTATATTGAAAATAATAGGCACATGAAAATATTATATGATATAATATTTGACATTTTAAATAAAAATATATTTTCGGATTTTTTCGCGGATTTATTTGGATTTTTGGTTCTCGACGTTTCGGAATTATAAAAATATTTAAAATTAAAAAATATTGTAAGGTATTTTCGTGCCATTTTTACAATTTTTGAATTCCTTTTTTTATTTGTGGGTAGGCTGTCTGTAACAACTGTGTAATAATTCTTTGAGACATCTGACACCTCAGTCTCTCCCGTGACCATGAATACTGTAAAGCATTCGAAACGTACGGAACTAAAAATCTAAATAAATCCGCGAAAAAATCCCAAAAGGCAACCGTTTACCACTAAGCTACCGCGGCCGAAACTAATTTAATATTACTCTAATTATGTAATTATTAGAACATAATGAATATCTATTACATTACACATTCCCTACAGTAAGCATATTATAATGATATCTACATATTAATATTATAAAGAAGCAGAGTTTGTTTGTGTTTGTTTTTTTTTGTTTGAACGCTCTAATCTCAGGAACTACTAATGTGATTTGAAAAATTCTTTTTGCATTAGATAGCCCATTTATTGAAGAAGGCTATAGACTATACATAATATATAGTCTATCTATTACATACTAACCGTTAAAACGCACCTAGGAATGAACCCGAGCGAACCGAGGTTAAGACGCTAGTATTTCTATAAAGTCAACGAGAACTCAAGAGACATCTTTCGAAAGATATTTATTATGTCTCATAAATTGCTGTTATATTTTGTTGACATTCGTCATCGAAATAAAGGCAACGATGTTTTATTTTTGTAACAATATTACAATTTTGATATATTAGATGTGGAAATATTCATAATGGCTTGAATTGTGCTCTTCTTTAGTATGATATTGCTTAATAAGCGTAAAAAGAGCTTCGTATAATAATCATTAGTAGATACTTACATATAGATATGTGTACTGCCTTTTGTGATATACATATGATATATGATAGATTTATCTAGATTAATTTTATTTATTGTTCAAATTAGTTTTTTAGTATGTTATGCTCGAATCGTAAAGTGTTACTTCATATTTGATACAAAAAAAATTTAAATGATTTACCTTTTTCTCTTTTCGAGTACAAAATATCAGTTATACCAATCTTAATAAAATTATAATACATTACACATTCTTACCAACATCTTAAATATTAATATTTAAAGCACATATCTCAATAAAACCGAGGGCTGTAAAAATTGTTTATAATACCAACATTTGTAGGCAAGTTACGGCCAAAATGTAAGACGTAAATCGTCTCATGACTAGTTATAGGCGAGATAGCGAGCATTAAGCTTATTGTTCGTGTATTTCTAAGTTATAAAGTTTTTTCATTGAAAACCATACAGCGTAATGACAGCGTCCTTTATCTTACTCAAAGTAGTGGGTTCGAAAATTATCATATAGTACGTGAAAAGCTAACCAATATGTTGGCTTAGTGGCTATAATGTACGACTGCAAGTCATCGTGTTCTTGGTTCGAGTCCCGGGTTGAGGCAAAATAAATATATTATTCACTATCAAGGATCACATCAAGGTTAAGTGATCAAATCAGAATTAGAAAGAAACATTTTTTTGGGTATATTTAGGACTTACCTCATCTGATGACATTAATACCTCCACGACCGCGGACACGCCGGCGTTACAGTTAACAATAGATTTCTTAGAAATTTAATTCATTTCTTAGAAATTTACCTGCAGGTGTTATCTTATGAGCAATTCAATTTATTTTTAATTAAATAAGTAATTATTTTTATTTTATTTTATTTTTATTAGGGAAACAAACAATTTGATGGTACCTATACGATACTAAAATACGACAATATATACATCAGTTAAGTTTCCACTGATAGCAACTACATAAAAACTAGCATTAACAAAGACAAACCAAATTCAATTCAACATTGGTAGGTAACCTAACTTAAAGCGAAAGTTATATAATATGCGATAATTTTAAACAATGTAAATTAAGAAGTATTTTTATATTTAACATTTATAAAAACAAAAACAAATCTATCCCACGGGAACTATACTTTTTCCGGGATAAAAAGTAGCTTATGTGTTATTCTGTTGTATGAGCTACATTATCGTAAAGTTTTATTAAAATCCATTCAGTAGTTTATGCGTGAAAGAGTAACAAACATCCATATATCCGCATAAACTTTCGCATTTATCGCATAATATCAGTAGGATAACTATTTAAAAATTTAAGAAAACTTTGAAAGTATCATTATACTTGAGTATTTGGTGAAATAACATTTTGAAGCGCTTCAAAGTTAAATGTTTAACTAGATGTCCTCTTGCCCTTGACTTTTAGAACCATTTAAAGTTCGTAAGACCACTACAGACGAAATCACCAATCTTTATCAAAGTTTTTGTATCTACGCCGACTTGAGACTCCATCTTGCAAACTATTCGAACTTTCTTAGATCCGCAAAGTAGTTAAGTTTTCTAAGTAAAGGCTTACTTTACGTCTTGCGTCGATCATCTAATTTAATTCAGTATTATGTCAATTTTACTGCCGGCCGTTCTGTCACATTCTACTGACGCTTGGGAAATTCGGAATTAAATTACATGGTAGCAGAGACACGCCTTCTCTTTGCTCCAGCGTAACTACAGTCGTGACTTTCAGTATTTCTTTAATATACCAATGCCTAAATCAAATTATATGTACTGGGATAAAGCTGTCTTGTTTGTTTGTATTAAATCATATCGAGCTTTCCTTTTATTGTTGCTTGAGTTAAGATTAAGCCAATAACATACTTTGGCGTTTAGCATTAGTTGATTCACCTAAGACAGAGACTTGTTTTTAACCGACTTCAAAAATGAGGAGGTACTCAATTCGATTGGTATTTTTTTTAATGTATGTACACCGATTACGCTGAGATTTATGATTCGATTTACGTCATTTTTCTTTAGTTAGATGGGGAATAGTTGCCATTTGGTCCCATAAAAAATTAACATAGTTTCACCCAGTAGTTTTCATTTTATGTTTTTTTTATGAATATTCTTGTTTACGTGGACGATGTAATTTAATTGATAAATTTCAAAAAGCGATTATTTTTGCATGCTACATAACATCTTTGCTAAATGTGAGCCTCGTAGTTATATTGTATTTCATGGGTAGTACCATATGAATTACTAGAAAAAAACATTGAAATAGGTACTTATTAAATGATTTTTAAACCGGCTTACCTTTTTAGTTAAAATTAGATGAAATTTAGTTATTATAAGATTTTTTTTCTAACCTGTGGGTTTGATTCTTTTTAGTTTATTACATACGTATTAAGATCATTTAATATAGTTGATTCTCTTTCTTACATAATAACTGTACTTTTTTTGGGCTTTTTTTGTAAAATCAAGGATCTTTTCGGAAAAGATACTTACATATACAGATAAATTTAAGAAAACCTTATCTAAATACAATTTTTGATACAAACCTTCGGAGTCGTGTCCAAGATACACGAAATAATATACATAAGAAGAATAAATTATTTTATTATTTAAGCTATATGTAGTATTTATAATATGTGTAACTGCTTATTGCCAGCCTTGTCCCATTGAAACTATTAAAAACAGTGGCATTTTCACGACCATCAGAAACAAATAAAACTCGACACACCAATTAAAAGTATTAACAGATGGCCATCAACTCGGTTCACAAAAAAATAAAATTCAATTTAAATCGTAGAAATTGATGTTAAATGGGAAGGCTTTTTTTGGATTTCGGTCAAAATGTTATGTGGATTATGTTCTTTAATGAATGTTTCGATTTATTTCGCAATATTCAGCAAAGGCTTTTCCTGTAAGTATAAGTGGCCTGTATAATTTTGGTTTTTATTTATTACTATTACGTTTTAAAGTTTAGTATAGATTTCTCAGATATGAGATATTTTCCGCAGTAAAAAGTTCTGTACGTTGACCTGGATAACCAGCTCTCATCATAATAATTGTCATCAAAATCTGTCCAGTGGTTTTTTCCCAAACAGACAGACAGACAAGAAATCTAAAAACTATAGATTTTATATTGATAATAATGACTATTTCAATAAGATTTCCCACAGACTCAGTTAGAATTTTATTAATTATGTATAGATTAACGTTTTTGTATGTAAATACCAAAGAGTTAGAAAAAATAAAGTAATAAAAATATTAAGAAAACTCGGGTGTAATTAAAATTTTGTAGATGTACTTTGTGTGAATGATGTTATATTAAATCGGTATCATCAAGATGTTCTAACGATAGATCTAAGAGTGGATAGCGGTATTCTTCAATGTGGACTTGTAAACTCTTCGATTTCGGGCACATTTAGTTTATTTTGAATCTGTGTTTTATGATTTTATTAACTAGAATTCGTTCTCTATATCATTAAACTCTAATCTCACTTTACTCTAAAAAGATTTAAAGTTATCTTTTATATAGAAGTATCTATTTCCGTTAAATTTTTTTAGTTTAAATAGATTAAAATCTATACAGATAAATAAAATTGAAGTGTCTGTTTGTAATGTCAAAATAACAGCGTTTTACAAAATGCATATTAAATTATATACGGTATCTATAAGAAAAACCCATTTTTTTAAATTTTTGTCTTTCTGTCTGTTCCGGATAATCTCTGAAACAGCTGGACTGGTTTTGACGGGACTTTCACTAGAAGATAGCAGAGGTTATAGGGAGTAACATTGCCTACTTTTATTTTAGAAAAAGAATAAGGTTTCAGCTCAAAAAAATTAAAACGTACCACGCTAGTCGCTAGTATTTTATAAAAACATAAATGAGTTTGTACAGAAATATGTATAAATAAATAAACCACCAGGTTTCAATTTCTTATCCCATATAAAAAAGTAAAATATACTTACTATAACAAAATATATTAAAGAAATCCTGTCTATCTGGATGCCTAATTGTCTAGGGTCTGATTTTCATAGCGGGAATGATGAAATTTTCTATGTAGCAGCCGGGCAGAACAAGAACAGTGTAATAGATATAATAAAAGAAAATAATATGAGAGTAGGTACGAAAATGTATGCAGGGTTGCCAGCTCGCGATAAAAATATAAGTACTGCTATGAAATTGAATGTTTGTATGTCTGTTTGTTACTACTTCACGTTATAACGGCTGGATTGTTTTAAATTTTTTCAGTTTTTTTTGCGAAAATCTTTAGATTTTTTAATTATTAGATTATTAGAATTATAATAGATGTTTGAAATTACAATTAACAAATATTGTAGGTACTTTCTTTGGTGCTATTTTTGTATTTTTTGAAATCATTTTGTAATTTTGTGGTTATCGCTCGCTTATGGCATTGTCTGTAACACCTATACATACACCTTTGAGATTCGAAAATATAAAGTTTCGAATCATTGGGAACCAATAATTAAAATAAATCCGCTAAAAATCCGAAAAGATAGTTTTATTTAAAATGTTAAATATTCGCGTAAATCTAAGAAAGTATTACGGCTGGACTGATTTGGATGAAATTTATTTAGTTCCTACACAGATAGACCTGGAGTAACACCTAGGCTACTGTTAGGCCTAAAGATTCAAGGAAGCGAAGGTAAATCGCCAGTAATGTATGTAATAATTTAATACTTTCTGCTCCACAATTACAGATAACTACAGATCTGGAAAAAATGACTAAAGAAGAATCTAGTATAATAATAACAATAAGAATTTACTATAGAATTTAATTCAATCACTTATGTATTCGTTCGAGAAATAAATTCTGTAATTAATTAACTTAGTCTTAATGATAACTGCAATAATATTTAATCATATACACATAACTCAGTAATCATATTATATAACTAGATAGGTTAGTATAGATTTCTCAGAGATACGATATTTTCTCGCATTAAAAAGTATCCTATAGGTATGTTGATCCGGATGACCAGCTATCACCATACCAAATTTTATCAAAGTCCGTTCAGTGGTTTCCTCGTGATGCGTTCCCAGACAGACAGACAGACGGACAGACAAAAATTTCAAAAAGTACAGATTCGGCCTCTGTATCGATAATAATAACTATTTCAGGAAGATTTTTCAAAAAATATTTAATGTACAGATTCGACTCAGTTTTATTATATGTTTAGATAAAGAAAGTTAGAGTTATAATAAATGTTTACAGAAATCTAGACTAGATATAAAAAAAACGATGGCTATCAGACAAGTGGCAATGCATATAATATGAATACGAGTAATATATGAAATAAGAAAAGCTTTTAAGCACCTGTAATTTAATCAAGATATAGTTCGCTTATTATAATACATATCGCTTATAATAATATATACATAACTTTACAGGAAGTGGGTCAAAAGCCCGCGTCTCGCGCCTTTACGCATGACTACTACTTGTCTTACGGCGAAGGAAAACATCGTGAAGAATCGTAGATTTCAGACTGTATGTCTGAGAGGGTCATGCCTTATCTTAATTTTTTTTAAAAGAAAGGTGAAGTCCGCCAACCCACGATTAGCCAGTGTAGTGGACTGTGGCCTGATACGAGGCCCGTGTTCAACAGTGAGAAGTTAAAAAAATGATTGAATACAAATACCTCTAAAGCTTAAATAGCTAGAAACAGCAAGTGGAGTCGCGATAAAGCATAGTATTAGTGATGAAGCCACACCCTTGCGTCGAGTTCCATTCGTTAGCTGTACTGTCAAATAGCGCTTTTAGTCTCTTCAAATTGTAATGAGTTTTGTGACTTTCGCTGAAAATAACGCAGACATTCCTACACTTTATGATTCAAATTAAATAATTTGTTTTGCTCTCTAAGCCTTTTTGCTTTTGCTGATCTAGAAGAAAATACTTCAAGCCAAATGATGCCTAAAATCCTGGGCTTAGACATAGATTTTATTTCTTTGTGTAAGTATTTTGTGTTTCAATGATAAAGAAGAAAGTTTGTTAAAGTACTGAAGTGGACTGAAAATTAGCGCACGATGTTTAAATTTACAAAGAGGGTGAATTATTAATAAGTACTTTTTGTCCGCGAATCTGTTCGTGTTTTTTGATAATAATGATAGCAATTCTTATGCTAGATATTCTATAAACTTCTATACACATGTGAAAGTCGGCATCAATCGAAATTTATCTATACATATAATCTATGTGTGTCTGAAGTTAAAGGTACTATTTATTTATTTATTTTCTATTTTTATTTTATTTTATTTGGGAAACAAACAGTACAAATTGATACAAATTAAAAAACAAAACATAAAATATAAATCATTGACCAATAAAGTTTCCACAATTAAATAGTACATAGAATATATTGTACAAATAAGTAGCTATTGTATGAATGCTTTTTGATTATATATCGACAATTGAATAATTGCTTTTTAAGGAAAAAGTTCCACTGATTGAATTAATTGTAAAAGTAGATAATTATTTGATTTCTAGAGGCGGATTTTCTAAAATTTTTATAATTTCCTCTATTAGAAAAAAAAAACAATCTAAAAATCGGTTAAAAGATGGCTAAAATATCGTTAAACATACACAAAATAATACAAACAAATAAGATTATCGTCAGTAATTTTCCTCCATTTTTGAAGTCGGTAAAGGAATAAACATTTTTATCTACTCACCAAATAGACAGTAACATTTAAGTAAAATATTTTCACAGTATTCTACAATCTGAGTAATATTACTAGCGGGATCTAGTCGCTACGATACCGGTCTATCAAAGGAATTTCTATTCAGCCGATCGAATATGTGTCTCGTTACGTATTGAGCTGTCAATCGACGTATCGCTTTGCTTGATGTGTTTTTAGTATCATATACTATACATATTATAAAATTCTAACTGAGTCGAATCTGTACATTAAATATTTTTTGGATAATCTTATTGAAATAGTCATTATTATCAGTACAAAGGCCGAATCTATGGTTTTTAGGATTTTTGTCTGTTTGTCTGTCTGTGACCGCATCACGAGAAAATACTGGCTAGATTTCGATGAAATTTGGTATGATGATAGTTAGTTATCCGGGTCAACATATAGGATACATTTTACTGCGGGAAAATATCTCATCTCTGAGAAATCTATACTAAACATTACAACGTAACTAGCGATGAAACCCCGCGGAGCGAGGATGAGTCGCTAGTACAATATTATAAATTTGGAAGGTTGTATGTGTATAGGTATGTTTTTTATTCCTTAATGTTGAAGCTGTTGGTCGGATTTGAATGGTTTTTAAACAAACAAAAAATGTATGAACTAGAGTAACTTCGCTTGGTTGCATCTCTAGGTTCCTAATAGAAGCCTAAGTAGTCCATAATAAGTCCAGGACATATTATATCTGTATATTAAATTTCATCAAAATCCGTTCAGTCGTTTCAACGTGCATCAATAACAAACATACAGACTTTCACATCTATAATAGTCCGACTAGTGAGACTATTCCTTAGCTAAGTTTGGCAACGCAAACGAGTGGGTCTATTACAACGGTAATCATTCTAGGCTAATCCCCGTTCTTTTAACCTATTTCCTTGCGCAAGCGAATATTGAGTGTTCATAAGTCACCGGAACTAATAACAATGAGAATTGATTTCGGAAACTGTTTTATTTTGTCGTTGACATCATAGGTTTAGTGACATAAAACTTTCACAAAGTGAACATGGGTGTTATCTATCCCGCTCTTTTTAAGGACTATGCCTGTAAGAGGGAAAGGGATGGGTAGAACATGAAATGCGATCTTCATGTCTCGAACATACATGATACCATTAATAAATCTGCACCAGCGTATATATTTAAGTACACGGAAATGTAAGCCTTTTTTCTAAGTTATAGATGTTGTATTCCTCTGAAGTGGTCCGTGTAATGAATATCATGTAGCTACTAGAGTTTTTGTGGTTCCATAAAAGTCAGTATGGGATTTCGATCCCTTATGTTTTTTTGAACGATGGAAAATTAAGTTTGTTGGAAATTAATGAATGAATTGCTTGTGAACTAAGAAATTTTATTTCTACGTTTCTACGTAGTTAAATATGTAGTTTGTATGTTTTTTTAACATTAACTTTCTTAGATTTACGCGGATATTTGACATTTTAAATAAAACTATCTTTTCGGATTTTTTCGCGTATTTATTTGTTTTTTTGGTTCTCGACGTTTCGAATGCTTTACAGCAATCAGGGTCACGGGAGAGACTAAGGTTTAAGACGTCTCAAAGGCGTTATATAGTTGTTACAGACAGCCTACCCCACAAAATAACAAAATGAATTCAAAAAATAAAAAATGGCACCAAAGCACCTTACAATATTTGTTAATTTTATGTTATTATATTATTAATATTTATTATTTAGTTTCTAAAAGCATTAGCAACATAGTGCAATGAATTTCATTTTTGACCGACTTCAAATAGAAAGGTACATAATACAGATGTATAGTTTGCGTGCTACGTGAACTTAAAAGGTTATACCGCAAAGGTCTCAAATAAATTAAATAGACGACGTGCTTTTAAAAGTAAAAAGTTATTAATTTATAAGTTAAAAAGAAACTAAAATCAAAATATACTTGGAATAGATTTTTACAAAGCCTTTAAAATTAAATCTTACATTTTAAATTAAATATCGGTTTTATGAATTCTACTAGCATTGCCCGCGGCTCCGCCCGCGTTCAGATGACCAAAAACCAAATTCTTAGGTTTTACATATTAGTATACTTTTACAATGCAGTTTTTGTATTTTTCTCAGAAATGAGATATTTTTCCGCGGTAAAAAATATCCTATATGTTGACCCGGATAACCAGCTATCATCATACCAAATTTCATCACAATCCCTCCAGTGGTTTTTCTGTGATGCGGTAACAGACAGACAGACAGACAGACAGACAGACAGACAGACAGACAGACAGACAAAAATTCTAAAAACTATAGATTCGGCGTCTGTATCGATAATAATGTCTATTTCAATAAGATTTTCCAAAAAATATTTAATGTACAGATTCGGCTTAGTTACAATTTTATTATATGTATAGATGAGGAGACCTTTTTTATAGTTATTTTTATTAGCCCACTACAGTTGCTAAAAATTAAGTAAATAAAAAGTATCGGCTCAGACAAGTTATCCATGACATTTGATAAATATGTTGGGAATTGGGATATTAACACACAGCTCCATCTAGTTCCATGGTAAGTTACGAGGCCTGTGTTATGGATACCAGATAGTTGATACACTACACATATATAACTTTAAATACATACGTATTATAAATATAAACACCCATGACTGGAGTAGAAACATTCTTGTTCATCACACAAATGAATATCACCAGCGGAACTCGAACCCGCGACCGCTGGCACAGCAGGTAGTCACTACAAACTGAGCCAAACGTATCTAAGAAATGTAAAGCTACTTAACATGAGCGGCTTCCTCGGGATTAAATTTCGTAGAACTGAAGCAAAACAAACTGCTTTTACATTTATACCTATGTATATGCGTAATCAAAATTATAACTTATCCACTTAGCTAAAGTTCGTGGGTTCGATGCTGTTACGATACAAATATTTACATTAAGCCTTCACATTTTAAGTGGTCATCAGAAGTTATTATGGATTCGCTTCTGATTAGTCGATGCTTAGATTACAGTGAAAAATGGGTAGATATTTTTTTTATATTAGTGCTACTCTAAGGCTTATCAATTTTTAAATAAAAATACTCATGTGTGTATATATATATATATATATATATATATATATATATATATAAAAGCGAAACGCATTTGTCATTTTTTTGGTTTGATTACTTCTGCGCAATATGCGGTTAAAATATAACCTAAGGTACTCCTCGGCTTACTATGTCTAGTCACACCGATTCGAAGTTTCATTGCTGTTATAAAAAGGGATAAAGATAATAATCAACAAACACACGGTCACATTTATAATATTAATCCCTCAACGACCGTGGACACGCCGGCGTGTTAGTTAACAATAGATTTCTTAGAATTTTAATTAATTTCTTAGAAATTTACCTGCAGGTGTTAAGTATGGAAACAATAAAAAAAACATTCCTGTAAAGAAATGGCAAATATCGACATTTTAAAGTTCTAATTTACTGCAACGGATTTTCAGTATATTATAATATATTCTAGAACATCGACTCGACACGCCATCTATAGGATGGGTGCAATAATTGCTCGAGGGCACGCATGTCACAGCATTAATTATTTGCATGGCGTGTCTGGACACTATGTCGGTTGCCATTAACACGGTCCTATTCTCACGGTTACGATTTGAACTCAATATTTATCTAATTGGGCTTTTGTTTGTCATAATGATCGATGGTCACGAGATGTGAAGGTTTTGTTGGTAGTCCAGTTAGTTTAGTTAGGTTTTTATAACAAAAAAGGGTGCGTGTAACCTTTTAAGCGCGATTGAAGTAAAACTTCTTTGGCAAATATCGCATTTAAATAAAAACAAATCAATAATTAAATAAGGCATATAAGGCATATTACAATCATATATTTTTAGAATATCATATACGGAAAGAATATAATATTAAATATTTGTCAGACAATAACAACGGTTACCAAAAATTTTAAATACATAATTTTAAATATATAATTTCATACACATTTAGTAAAAAGCTGTTATTCTGACATTACGAACAGACACTTGATTTTTATTATGTGTATAGATTACATAAAACTACAAGTTATCCTAGATATTGTTGATAAAATATTATAGATAGATGCCTGTCTTCACATATAGACATTCATGTTTTTAAAATGAGACTTGTACCAGTATGGAGAATATAACCTTAATAGATAAACTACTGCTCAAGTTTCCTTCGTAATAATTAGCTAAATTAGGTCAAAATATGCGTTATTTCAAGCTATGTGAACAGACGCGAACACACTCCTATTTTACATGGAGTTAAGTCAACTTGATTATGTATGTTGGGATATGTTGGGACATTAACACACAGCGCCATCTAGTTCCATGGTAAGCTTTTGGTTGGCTTTTGTTATGGATACCAGATAGTCGATACACTACACATATATAAACTTTAAATACATACATATTATAAATATAAACACCCATGACTGGAGTACAAACATTCGTACTCATCACACAATGAATGCCCCCAGCGGGACTCGAACCCGCGACCGCTGGCACAGCAAGTAGGGTCACTACACACTGAGCCAAACGTGTCGTCATAGCTATAACTTGTTGTTGTATAACTATAACTTGAGTTATGAAGAAAACTGAATGCTAATAGATTTTTAATGCTATACATAAATATGCAAAAACAAAACATTTTCTGTCTCTGCCAGTTCAGTGCCTTTTTCTCCTCTGTTTGTCAAGCGACTTTTTTTTCGTTTATTATCTATTGACGAGCTTTACTGTTATTAAAAAAAATGTATAAGGCCGAATTTCGCTAGTAATGTTTATAATTTTAGTAAGATACATATTATAGTTATTTTTACATGTAAATGCTTTACTCGGTTTTTTTCTTTGCAGATGAAAGATTGCAGCCAGTCCATTTTGGTGAAAATATAAGGTAAGTTAAAAATATAATCAATATTAAATTCAAAATAGAGTATTTCAAGCATTTTCAGTGCCGGGAATCGAATGTGTGTTCTCTTGAATGGTAGATGGCAGCTATAATGAAGTTTCCTATTATTAGACCAGGGTAGAAGCCTTTAAAAATAATAAAAAGTGAAAAAAAAAATAGTAGGATGCAACCCATTAGAAAAGAAGGGGAATATTATAAAAATGAAAGGAAAAATAATTTACGGGCGATCTGAGGTCGGGAAGGGAATGGGGGTGAGGTTTTAAGGGTAAAAAACGGTTTTTCTCGATTTCCGGCAAAACTAAAAGTCCTATCGAAAAAAGTCAAATGGCAAAGTTGTAGGTAATAAAAAGATCTAAAACTTTTGTATTTACACTTTTTTCACATAACCTCAAAATTTATGTGAAAAATTCAAAAAACCAAGTTTTTGGTTTTTTATTTTTATCTTTTACAAAAATGTTTTTGTTTTAACGAAATTTGGTGAAAACTTACCTTTTTATGTCCCAAATACGCTGTAATTTATTTGATAAAAAATATTTATTTTTTCACCTTATTTTGAATTAATATCGAAAAAACACTCTAATTTTCAATCGAAAATTCACCCGTCAAAATATCAGCTTTTTTCAAAAAGTTGGTATGTTTTCTGTTCGTTGAAATCTCTACTTTCCGATGGTGAAAAAAAATATATATGTTACTATAGTAAATCTTCTGAGAAAATGCAAAAAACAAAAAACATTTTTTATTTCATACACTTGCTTATCATCTGCCTTAATGCAGATGATACAAACAGATTCATCCATACTGATAATCTGAAAAGACAAAATCGAATTAATAATGCCTTCACTATTTTATCGTGAGTATACCCCCATGAAAAAAAATATTAAAGATATAAATGTCAAAATGTATAAAAAATATATTATAAATATATTAAAAATCTATACTATACATATTTTTTATGTATAAATATATAAAAAATATGTATAGTAAATATATTTTTAATAACTAACTTTTGGCCGATTTTCATGTATATTTCATATATTTTATTATAGATTATATAATCAAATAAATTACAGCGTATTTGGGACATAAAAAGGTAAGTTTTCATCAAATTTCGTTAAAACAAAAACATTTTTGTAAAAGATAAAAATAAAAAACCAAAAACTTGGTTTTTTGAATTTTTCACATAAATTTTGAGGTTATGTGAAAAAAGTGTAAATACAAAAGTTTTAGATCTTTTTATTACCTACAACTTTGCCATTTGACTTTTTTCGATAGGACTTTTAGTTTTGCCGGAAATCGAGAAAAACCGTTTTTTACCCTTAAAACCTCACCCCCATTCCCTTCCCGACCTCAGATCGCCCGTAAATTATTTTTCCTTTCATTTTTATAACATTCCTCTCCTTTTCTAATGGTTTTCATCCTACTATTATTTTTTTTGGTTTTAAAAATTATCGACCCTGGTCTATATAGAGCTTTTTATGAGTTATCTTTTAATGTCTTATAACTAAAAATATTAAAACATATTTAATACTAATTTTACGATTTTAAAGCCGTTATTAAAATATTGCATTAACCTACTTTAATGCACATTAAAAATATCAACAAGTATATACATACACTAGCCATTCGCCATACAAATTTTCATCCCCATTTTCACCCTCTTAAAGGATTATTTCCGGAATAAAAACTATCCTATGTCCTTCCTAGAGTCTCAAACTATCTTCTTACCAAACATTTAAATCGGTTTAGTAGTTTCGGAGCCTATTCAGTATACAAAAAAAACTCTTTCCTGTTAATAATATTAGTATAGATATACATATATAGACATATTAAAAAGAGTAAAGGATCGTTTTATTTATTTATTAGCTTTTTATTTATTAGCTTTTTAAGGGAAACAAACAGTACAATGAATAATTACATTCTAAAACATAAAAGTAATGCTAAAAACCAACCAAGTTTCCACAGATTTACAACACATAAACAAAAGCTTACCACCACGATAAGATGATACATATTATATAAAAATTTTGAATTTAAAAATAACTAAATGTTACCACATAATAAAACAAAGTTTTACACGTTAAAATAAAGCTCGTTAGTATAGACGTAGTACAAAAACTAAATAAATGTTTTAACAGTTATGCAAAGTCACTAGAAATATGTTACAATGTATGTAAATTAATATTTTCGTATATTATGGTATGAACACGCTTTCACACAATTTACGTTAGAAATGGACTCAGCGACGGTGGGACGCGTAGATGGCATGTTATTCCGAACATGTTTAAGCTCGAAATTACAGAAATAACTAAAATATCTTAGCGTTCATGAATGAGTTATTTTATATCGCAATTATATGTATAATATATACTTTGTACGTATGTACTGAGTGTACTGTATTTCTAATCAAATAGCATGCCAGCTTAGATTGATGCCCGATTTCACAACGTCACCTAAGTTTAAGGGATCCCCTAATCATGGTTAGGGGACAGTTTCTGTTTCGGCTACAGTTAGGGGTCACCTAAATGTTAAAATGCCCCCTAAATTTAGGTGCTCGAAATATGGGCTTAAAGACGATGGTAAAACGAAATTTAATTGAGGGGCTAGTTTAGGGGGCTTTTAAGCTAGGGATCCCATATAAATGTTATAAATCGTGGCGGTAACGGAGGACATATTATGGTTTATTATACTCTTCCATGTCTCCTGCGTTTGTCCCACGATGTTAAAGTCGATATTTATAAATTGTAAGATCTCATGGTTTTCTTTAATTGTAAGATGCAATGTTTGTTTGAGAGATTTTATCCTTATTATAGACTCTATCGGTTAGTCCCATAAAATAATGAAGGTGCATTTTATTATATTTTTAGTTGGTTCGATTACCTATTCAGGTGAGTTAAGTTAAGATCAACTTTCAAAAGACTGCATCAGAATAATAAAGTGTCCATAAGAATTATTTTAGAACAGACCAGTGCTATGGAGAGCACTTAACCTATGGAGTATGCACTCTCCAAATTACAAAAATCCCATGAATCAGTGACTTAAAAGTGATTACGTGTATGAAATTTTATTTTTTTAGGTTTTCGTTAAGTAATACATTTTAAAATACAACTAATATACACTAAAAATAAAAATATCTTATAAATCTTTTATTTAAAACTAGCGACTCAGCCTGCTTCGCTCGGGTTCTTCCCTAGGAATGAACCCCTTTAGGGATGATTTCCGGAATAAAAAATATTCTATGTCTTTCCCAGGATCTCAAACTATCTTCTCACCAAATTTCATCTAAATCAGTCCAATAGTTTTTGAGTTTATTTGTTAAAAACATACAAAAATACAAATGTTTCCTCTTCATAATATTAACTGTAGATTTTATTTAAAATGTTAAATATATAATCGCGTAAATCTAAGAAAATATTATAATACTTAATATGCATATTTCAATATTAACACAAACCAAGCTTTCACCGTGTTAACAGCACAAAGAACTAATTAGAGGTAAAATAATTAGCTTGTGAGCTTAAAATAGTTCTCACACAGATCTTTCTCACCCCTCCGCTTAAAACATCCATTAGTTTTGAAAAATTACACATTGCATTTATTTTTGTTTTAAACATTATAAGGGTATTATCTTAATGAATGTGTCGTACAGGATGTTGTTTTAAATCCGGCTATTCAGTTGATATATTTTCTTTATTATATTCATAAAACAATTCTAATTTCAGTATTCATTAATTTATATTGTCACTTAAAGGCTCACCCTCGCTTCAAACCAAAAAATAAATCTATCTCAGCGGAACCGTATATTTTTCCGGGAAAAATGTAGCTTATGTGCTACTATAACCTATCTCTGTGCCAAATTTCATCCATATCCGTTCAGCCGTTCGGGCTTGATTAAGTAACAAACATCCATCCAAATATCTAATATTAGTATAATCTATACTAATATCATAAAGAGGTAAAGTTTGTGAGTTTGTGAATTGTGAGTTTGTGACGTTGTAGGGGTAAACTCTGGATCTACTGAACCCATTTAGATCAAATTTGGTAAGAAGACAGTTTGAGACCCTGGGAAGGACATACGATACTTTTTATCCCGGAAATCATTACTTAAAGGGGTGAAAATGGGAATGAAAGTTTGTATGGGGAATTTACCTAGGGACGAACCCGAGCGAAGCGAGGGTGAGTCGCTAGTAATTCAATAAATTAATATTAGTAAGATTAGTTTTGAATTACTTTATATATGAAATACAGTATTTATCGTGACCATGTTGTATTTGAAACATTTGGACATAAAAAATAGCTAAAACATCCAAAAATCTGTGAGAAAAGAAAGTTGCTGTAGTAAATGTTACTGGAATTTAGTCTGGTTAAATGGGAAAGACGAAAGAGATGTCTAATTGATGGTGTCAAGAAATCGTAGGTTGAATACTTGTATGGAGTAAATAAATGTATTGGCTAGAGTGCACTGCGAGGAAGCTTTCTATTCAGATAGACATTATTTTGTAGATATTGCTGATATTTCCTTTTTTTAATATATATATCGTGTTCGTCCCTAGCTTGATTCCCCATACAATTTTTTACCATTTTTACCCCCTTAAGGGATAATTTCCGGGATAAAAAGTATCCTATGTCCTCCTCCGGGCCTCAAACTATCTTCTTACCAAATTTCATCTAAATAGGTTCTATGGATCCAGAGATTACCCCCTACAATGTCACAAACTCACAATTCACAAACTTTACCTCTTTATAATATTATATTAGTATAGATATAAATACATTTTAAAAAAGTATCTCCTGATAAAAAAACCGCTTCTAAGAGTGGAATATTTACTTTTAACAGGACACTGAAATCGGTGTAACTTTTAAATTAAACATAATTAGATCCCATCAATAGTTATTATAACTAACTAAAACTATCTTTTCAGATTTGTTCGCGGATTTGTTTTGACTTGTTCCTAACTAAATCGACGAAACCAAAAATAAAACTATTTAAAATGTTAAATATTTGCGTAAATCTATGGAAATATTAAAGTTTTATTGGAACTAAATTCTTTTTAGATACACATATGAATTAAAACATTGTAGTCGCTTGTGTTGTGACGTTATGTCATACCTATGAATATAAAATGGCAGGATCACGTCAATCTATGCGTCCATATCCATATACTCGTTCTATGAAATATTTTATGAAAGTTCAAACGACGATCCTCTTACATTTATTGCACTTGAAGCAATTTTAAAGCAAAAAGTCCGCAGAAAGGCCGGCGAGCGCAGATTCTAGTCTCATTTTTCATCTTTTTTATATTATGTTAGACATTGGTTAAGACAAGTTTAGTTTTTACAATGTTGCAGTTTGTTTTGTTTGATTTTATAGTTATAATAGTGGTTATTATAGTTATTAAAAATTGCTATTATTTTTTAGATTTGGACTGATGGTGAATTTCATTTTGTTTGTACATATTTTCTAAAAGAAGCACGCAAATTAAATATTAAAGATTTCAGTGTTGGGATTTTCTTAAAATAAACAAAATAGAGTATTTATATTAGGTACACTAAAAGAAATCAAGGCAGTAGTAGCTCAGTGTATCTAGGGAAACCGAGTGTTGCAGCTTCAAATCCCGGGTCATGGTGAGTATGTCTGAGAGAACCTAGCCAGTTTCCAAACGACATGTGAAGTCCGCCAACCGGCATTTGGCCAGCGTGGTGGACTATGGCCTGATCCCCTTTGTATTGAGGGAGGCCTGTGCCCAGCAGTGGGACGTAAAAAGGGCTGAATACAAGGAATTAAATAATTTAACAAAAGTAGTGTTCCGTAGCAATATAAATTCTTTATAGCGTTATTGAGAAGTGAAGTAAAATAAAATATTACATGTAGATCTAACGTCCAGTTGTCTGCAAAGAGACGGCCGCTAACAAGTTGAAGAAAAAAGTGTGTACTTGGGAAATATCTCGCAAAGCACAGAAGGACTTGCTGGCTGCAGATAAATCATATTTTTTACACCTCAAGACTTTTATAAGGCAAAGTTTCTATGAAATAAGATGACAAGTCGAGAAATACATTGAGTTGCCGGTATCTTTATTTAACTAGTTACTATATGCGGTTTCGCTCGCGTTTTTTGGTACTAATAGAAATGAAATATTAGGTACTTTGTTTTAATCGATTTTATTATGATCAAAATCTGTGTCTAGACGTTGTAATATGTGATTGTGCACACATAGGTCACAAATATAGTTTTTATACCGGAAATCGTCCCCTAAGGGGGTGAAAATGGGGATGAAAGCTTGTATGGGGAATCAAGCTAGGGACGAACCCGAGCGAAGCGAGGGTGAACCGCTAGTTTATACATATACTAGCATTACACCATACCAAAGTTCATAAAATCTGTCCAGTAGTTTTCTCATGATGCGGTAACAGACAGAAAAATATTCTAAAAACTATACTCGTAGATCCGGCCTCTGTATCGATAATAATGTCTATTTCAATAAGATTTTCCAAAAAATATTTTATGTACAGATCGATAATAGCGAACAATTTAATTTTCTGTCAAAAAGCTATCTGAATAATACCTGCATTTAAACAGTCTGTGAAGATAATTAATTGAGTTAAATTACATTTATGATGGTAATAAAAATTAATTTTATATCTACCCATTCTATGAGCATAAAACAAAACCATTACTATGAAAGCGTTGATGAAACCTGTCACCACAATGATAACCTATATGATAAATAAATAAATCTATATATATGTATTATAATAAACTTGTAACTAATCTGTATATTCAATATTTTTCTAACCGACTTCCAAAAAGGAAGAAGTTCTCAATTCGTCGGAATCTTTTTTTTTATGTATGTGTAATATTTCATAATATTTCAAGTAGATTTTTATATTGTATTTGTAAGTACACGTTGTTTTTCGAAATTAAATTATTATTCATAGAGATAACTAATTACCTAAAACAGCATTTATTAGAAATAGTGAAAAAAGAACGTTTGCACAGTGGCAGTTAGAGTTAAATTCATGTAGACAAGGTAATAATGAATCAATTACTAAATATTCAAGTAGAGTAGAAAACTGTTACATTAAATTAATTAAATCATTAGACCCAAAATTAACAAAAGAAGCTCGAGAAGCCAATGTAGAGTTATTAAAAAATCAAGCATTAAATATCTTTATAAGTGGTCTTCTACCACAACTTCACATTTTACTGAAGTCTCAAAAACCTTTAACTTTTGAAGATGCAGTTTCAATTGCGATTTCTGAAGAACAAGAAATTAAATCCAGACAAGAAATGAATGTTAGACAAAATTATAATCCAGGAATAAAAAGGTGTACGAACTGTAATAAGTTAGGCCATTTAGCTCACCACTGTAGAAATCAACCTATGATTAGACAAATGCATACTAATCACACAAAAAATCACATACCTTCTTGTTTTAATTGTAAAAAAAAAAGGGCATATCGCCAAAGACTGCTGGAATAATCAGAATAATCGTTATAATCGTCCAAGCAATAGTTGGAACCATAATAATAATAATAATAGGCAAACGAATAATAGAAGCAACGAAAATAAGCCTTTAAACACCAACGGTCCAAGGCCAGCGGCCAACCCGAGGACCACAAATTAGATTCAGGCCGAATAAGATTGATTGATACGCGTATTTCGTCATATGTAAAATTAGATTCCTTAAGTATATTAGAAAACGAAAATAAATTCCTAATTGATACAGGGGCAGAAGTCACGTTGATAAAATTAAAGTCATTAGTAGAGCGAACATTGATATACGAAGATAGAAAAATTAAATTAAAGGGAATTGACAAAGACGCTAGTCCAACTGATACAATCGGATGTGTCCATTTGACATTTGATATAGGAGAAAAAAGAGTTAATCATACACTTCACGTGGTTCCCGATAACTTTCCTATTCAATGCAATGGAGTTATAGGTAGCGATTTTTTGTCAAAGACAGGCTCGATAATTGATTATAAAGATAATAAAATCAGAATATGTGATATAGAAATGGATACTGAGCATGAAGAAATTAAATATGTAAATGAAGATTTAGAAAGTAATGTTTTCGGAAGCGATTGTGAAGTATATCCACAAATATTAAAAAATGAAAGAAATATTGGAAATAAAGTATGTAAGGAAAATTGTGAAGTTCAGCCACAAGTATTAAAAAATGATATGTGTTATGAAAATAATAGACGTGAAAGTATTAGTGAAGTTCATCCACAAGACTTTAGTAATGAAAATAATCATGAAAATAATTTATTTGTCATAGAACCAAGATGTGAAAAAGTGATTTCTATTTCAATAGAGAACCCTAATTTGAAAGAGGGACTAATACTAGATAAAATTAAGATATCAGATGGTGTGTATTTATGTCCAAGCATTGTAAAAGTTGAGAATAATAAGGCATTAACAGTATGTTTGAATACGACAGATAAGGAAGTGAAAATAAATAAATTGTTTGTTAAATTAGAACCGTTAGCTAATGAGTTAATTAGTATAAACAAAGTTAATGATAATGAAGATAATAAACAAGGGACGAATGAGATAATTAATATAAATAAAATTAAGAATGATGAAGCATACGAAGGAAGTCGTTTAGATAAGTTAAAAAAAACTTTACGTACGGATCACTTGAATAAGGAGGAAAAAGAATCTTTAATAGAATTATGTCAAGAGTATAATCACATATTTTATTTAGAAGGAGATAGGTTAACGTCAACAAATACAGTTATGCATGAAATACCTACTAATAGTAACATTCCTGTCAATACAAAGTCATATAGGTATCCAGAAGCACTTAAAGAAGAAGTTAATGAACAAATAAGTAAATTGTTAAAAGATGGAATTATTCATCCATCGAATAGTCCTTGGAATTCACCTGTATGGGTGGTCCCAAAAAAAATGGACGCATCGGGAAAAAAGAAGTGGCGGCTTGTCATAGATTTTAGAAAGTTGAATGAAATAAGTATTGGAGATGTGTATCCACTACCTCAAATAAATGACATACTCGATCAGTTAGGTCATAGTAAATATTTCACAACCTTAGATTTAGCGTCAGGCTTTCATCAAATAAAAATGAGCCCAAAAGATCAATCAAAAACAGCTTTTAGTGTACCATT
The DNA here is from genome assembly GCA_947093115.1 of Brenthis daphne. NCBI lineage: Eukaryota > Metazoa > Arthropoda > Insecta > Lepidoptera > Nymphalidae > Brenthis > Brenthis daphne. The sequence continues at coordinate 14,035,815 of OX352482.1, read as the reverse complement.
AGGACATTATGAATATACCAGAATGCCTTTTGGTTTGAAAAATGCACCAGCAACATTCCAAAGATTGATGAATAATGTTTTAGTAGGTTTACAAGGAATTAAATGTTTTGTATATCTTGACGATATTGTTATTTACGGTAGTTCGTTACAAGATCACAATATGAAATTAAAAGAAGTTTTTGATAGATTATCACAACATAGTTTAAAACTCCAACCGGATAAATGTGAATTTTTGAAAACGGAAGTTATGTATTTGGGTCATTTAATTACTCAAGATGGTGTTAAACCTGATCCGAAGAAAATAGAAGCTGTAAAAAATTATCCAGTACCAAGAAATCCAAAGGATATTAAAGCTTTCTTAGGACTAACCGGTTATTATCGAAGATTTATTCAAAATTTTAGTAAACTCAGTCAACCATTGACTAAACTTTTGAAGAAGGACGAACCTTTTATTTGGACAAGCTTACAACAAGAGTCATTTGAGACATTAAAAATAAAATTATGCGAGGAACCTATTCTACAATACCCAAATTTCTCTGAAATTTTTAATTTAACTACTGATGCTAGTAATTACGCAATAGGAAGCGTTTTATCTCAAGGCTCAAAGTCGGAAGATTTGCCTATAGCTTATGCTAGTAGAATCTTGAATAAAAGTGAAATTAATTATTCGACTACTGAAAAGGAATTGTTGGCAATCGTATGGTCTGTAAAACATTTTAGACCATACCTGTATGGACGGAAATTTAGAATAATAACAGATCACAAACCTTTAACTTGGCTAATGAATGTTAAAGATCCTGGATCTAGATTAGTTAGATGGAGACTTCTATTAGAGGAATATGATTATGAAATATATTATAAACAAGGTAAGTTGAATCAAAATGCCGATGCTTTAAGTAGAATAAAACCAGAAAACACAGAATCAGAAGAAGTTATTAAAATTCACAGTGTTACAAAAAATGGGGAAAGTTATTCATCATTTTTAAAAGAAATGGAAAGAAAACCTATTCTATATAACAAACTCAACGAACATAACGATAAGCTTCCAAATAACGGAAATAGTATTGTATTTACATCAACTGATTTAGAAATTGAGAATGATAAGAAGTTGTTAGAATACGAAACTTATATAAAGGAATTAAAATCAAAGAAACCAGTTCAATATGAAGTTTTAAGTATACAAAATAATGGAAGTAAAGTATATTTTACCTTCCCAAAGCTGAACTATTGGGATAATGTAACATATGAAGACATATTTGAATGTTTTAAGAATCTAAAACATGCATTAGTACAAGAAAAAGTTAAAGAAATTAATTTAACTAGTTTTTGTAATTTTCATCTTAAATGGCATAAAGTTAGAACCATAATTAGGTATATATTTAAAGATACGGAAATATCAATCAACATTTTTCATGGGAGAGTTCAAATGATAAAAAGGGAGGATATACCATCTATTTTAGAAGAAAATCATTCAAATGTTATGTCAGGGCATACAGGCTTTCATAAAACTTATAAGAAAATTAAAGCCAACTATCAATGGGACACAATGAAAAAAGATATTAAAGATTTTATTAAGAAATGTGAATCTTGTCAAAAGAATAAAATAAATAGGAAAAAATATATAAAGCCTATGGAAATTACCTCAACTTCTACAAACGCATTTCAAAAAATAGCTCTAGACATTGTAGGTCCATTACCCTTATCAGAAGACGGAAATAAATACATTTTAACATTGCAGGATGACTTGACAAAATACACTCAGGCATATCCATTGCCTAAACATGATTCTGAAACGATTGCAGATTGTTTTGTTCGTAATTTTATATGTAAATTTGGAATACCAGAGATATTATTAACTGATCAAGGGGCAGATTTTACTTCTAATTTAATAAAAGAAATTGCGAAATTATTTAAAATAAAAAAATAAATACTAGTGCGTATCATCCACAATCCAATGGAGCATTAGAACGTAGTCACTCGACATTAGCAGATTATCTAAAACATTACGTTAATGAAGATCAAACTAATTGGGACAAATGGGTAGATTTTGCTATGTTTTCATATAATACAAGCGTTCATACCTCAACCCAGTTTACACCATTTGAGTTAATATTCGGTTTCCAAGCAAACTTACCTAGTTCAATTATTAAAGAACCTGAATTTAAATATTTTTACGATACATATTTAGACGAACTTATATTAAAACTACGAAAGTCAAGAGAAATAGCTAGAAATAAATTGATATATTCAAAAGAATATAATAAGCAAATTTATGATAAGAAATGTAAAAATGTAGAATTTAAAGTAGGAGATAGAGTATATTTAAGTAACGAGGCAGTTAAGATAGGATCACGGAAGTTATCGCCGTATTGGTTAGGACCTTATAAAGTAATTGAAGTTAATTCATCAACCAATGTAACGATTAAAGTTAAGAATAAAAAGTTAAAAGTTCATTCCAATAGATTGAAACATGCATTTGTTTCAGAATGAACCTGGTTCGTGCTATAATATTCCTGATATGGATAAAGTACGTAACAACTAGTGATAGTTCTTTTAGTATTAGTATAATAGATAAAGGTGGCATTTATTTTGAAAAATTTAGGAAAAGTTAATTATTTTGACAGCGAATGGAATTTAGTAACATACCTTAATATAGCTGATATTCATAGGAAAATAAATTTGGTTCAAAATACGTATATTAAGACTAAAGATCTTTGCAATCATGAATCATTTAATAAGTATTCTTTGTGTCAAACTTCACTCATTATTTTAGAACAACTAATTCCCCAAATGTCTATGCAAGAGAATGTTCTAAAAGAAATAACTGGATTTCATAATTATAGAGTAAAACGGTCTTATATGGACGGAGTTGGTAATATTTTTAAAGTTTTATTCGGAACTTTAGATGCAGAAGATGCTAAGAAATACAATGAGGCAATAGAAAATTTAGATAACAATGAACATGAAGTTTTACAATTATTAAAATCGCAATCGAATGTAGTAAAATCAACTATTTCTAATTTTAATAGTACGATAACTGATTTGTATACAAATGAAAAAATATTTAATAAAAATTTAAACTTGCTATCTAAGTATACAAAAGATATTGGAGATAAAATATTTAGTATTAAAATGAAACAAGATGTTGATGAACATATGTCATTATTGACTTTACTAACTACTGAAATTGAAAATGAAATTTCTATGATTATTAATGCAATTTTATTTACTAAAAATAATGCAGTTCATCCTGTTATAATAACGCCAGAACAATATGGTATTGAATTAAGAAAGACAGTATCTTATTTACCACCTCAGACTAAGTATCCTCTAGATATTAATGAAAAGAACGTACCAGAATTATTGTCATTAGTAAACTTAGTGTCATATATTTCAAACGATAAACTCGTATTTATAATTAAAACTCCTTTGATTACTCAAGCTAGTTACGATTTGTATAATGTTTTACCTGTACCAATTAAAAGTAGAGACGAAACTTTTATATTTGTTTTACCTAACTTTAAGTATTTTTTGATGTCGAATAATAAAATTCATTATACCAATTTACAAAATTTAGATACATGTAAGAAACTTCAAGATAATGTAAGATTTATATGCAAATTAGCAACACCATTATATTCTGTTCATACTAGTAAAACATGTGAAACAGAACTTATGTATAGTAATTCAAAATTACCAAAAGAATGTGACACTAGAGTTGGTTACATAACCACTGAGCAATGGTATAAATTATATAGTGATAATAATTGGATATTTGTAACGCCTAAAAAGGTAATTGCTACATTGAATTGTAAAAATAAAGAACCAATAGATATTGAATTGATTAATACAAGTATATTGAAAATTTCAGATAGTTGTAAGTTATACACAACAAATATTGTATTGCAGACACAAACTTTAGGTTTTGAAAGTCATTTTAATTCCATCTTACCACCAATTGATATTGTATTAGATGATTGTTGTAAAAATATAAAAAGTAAAAATATAACGAATATAAATTTTGTACCAATTAAAATACATGAAAAATTAGATTTAGAAAGTCTAGACTTAGCAAGTCATAAAATCGATAAAATTAATGATATTATTGATAAAATAGGAAATCAGTCAATTTATAATAAGGTTATGAATAATGCTTACTTTGCGTACATAATGTTTTCAATTTTAAAAATGATTTTTATATATTATTTATAGACTAGTTAAATATTTATGGAAAAGACATTTCTTCTGTAATAGAAATGATAGAATATTAGCATTAGAAGATACCAAATCATGTTGTGCTCGAATCACTAACTGTATTACATTGAAAGTTAATAATTCTGATAACAGGGATATAGAGTTAGAAGAAATACCTTCTACGTCAACCACACCAGATATACCATTAAAACGTAGCGCTAGAATTGCTCAATTAAAGATAAATTAAATAAATGAATTATGTACTGAATATTTTGCAAGGCATATCTTTCTATGTTTAAGTTTTATTTAAGAAATTGTTGAAAAATGTTTAAAATAAACTTTGTTTATTTTCTTAAAGGGGGAGGATTGTAATATTTCATAATATTTCAAGTAGATTTTTATATTGTATTTGTAAGTACACGTTGTTTTTCGAAATTAAATTATTATTCATAGAGATAACTAATTACCAGAATAGAGTCCAATGGTTTGTTTACACTAACAGCTATCTAAAGATATTGTTGTGATCATTAATTGTTTACTTTTCCCAAAGTTTAGCATTTGTTCTAACAATGCATTAACGATGTTTGTATAATAATTAAGAATAACTTAAATACTCCTCCACCCGATTGTAACAGGCAGTCCTGATCGGCAGTCCTGATCGACAGTCTAGTTAAGCTCTTTTCGTTTTAAGTGTCTATAATAATAAATATTATTAAATAATTCGTGACACTGCGTGGTTGTTATTTTCAAGGCCCCTTCTGACCACCGAACATTACATATGTTTACCGATTACTCGAAGACGCCTGAATCGATTTGGATTTTTTTTTGTTTCAAAGGGTATACTTCCCAGGTGGTCCCATATATATTTTGTCGAAATCGGTCGGGCGGTTTTTAAAAAAAATTAACAATAAAAATGCTTTCAAATAAATTGCTTATTCGAATATGTTATTAAAAACTTTCTTCTTACAAATTACCTGCGTATCACGGCTAGGTACACTAAAAATGGAAAAGAAAAACTTAGAACTTTTCATTTAGAATAGATACTTAATCAGATATTTTCCAAGTCGGTGCCAGCCTACATTAAGTTAAGATATGAATATCTAATAGGTAAAATATGTATTTTACGTATCGAAATATATTAAATCTGCTTTGCATCGGCTGGAAGTCGGGTTTTTTTAGAAAATCTTATTGAAATTCAAATGGTCAAATGAGCTCTCATTCGGTAAGGACATTTTTTGTCGCAGGTTGTGTATCTAGTACTTTTTTGATCAATGATATAGAAGGAATTAGCATCCCTAGTAAATTTTCGCAGTAGTTTAATTTTTTCCACCGAAACTTATTTTTAATATTAATAAGATTTTGATGCATATATAAAATAAAAGAATATATAAAGCACGCCATTGTGACGATTGCAACAAAAACCTTTATCTATTGAAGACGGATTGAAAGACGACTACAGACAACACGAATAAACCGGAGCCGTGTTTCAAAGTATTTGAAAATATAATACCTTTTTGTTTTGTGAATTGGATGGATATTGAAAACGTATTGGGGGAATACTTGTATTTACGTTTGGTTTTACTTGTCTGTCTACATATTATGTTTTTTGAGGAATTTTATATTTGTACCTATTAACCGACTTTAAAACAGGAGTCGAATGTGTATGCTATGTGACGTCTTCGCCTAATATTCGTTTATTTTGTTACTTCTCGATTAGTTTTGATAGATATCTCACAAGCGACTTACCTCATATTCGCTCGGGTGCGTCTCTATATAGGTGTATTTATTTTATATACATACCTATGGTATTTAAATTTGGCAATTTTTTTATTAATAGTAGTCTATCTGTCTGTCTGTGTGTGCAAAATGCAATCCAAATCTGTTTAGCAGTTTCAGCGTAAAAGAGTTAGAAACATACACACATTATATACAAAGTTTCATATTAATAAATGTACTGTGAGGAATAGTTTATAAATTCCAAAATAATCTACTTCTAAAGATGGATCATTTACTTGTAAGAGCTGATTTTGATATTAATTATAATATTTAAAATATAGTAAATGACATATAACTTATTTTCTATATTCTCCTCTCCACAATAAAGGAAAGAGGTATAGCTATACAAAATTCATGAGTTTTTATTCTTCTGGAAATAAAATCCAAACCGAGTGGAATTTGCTATAAATGTATTATTGAGTCATTTATTTCTAAACGACCATTAGACTAGCTATCATCATTACGCGCTGTATACTATCGTCGGCGACGGAGGAAGACGTATAGGTAGGTATACGTAAATGTATGCTGTTTCAATGAATTGTTTAAAATTATATTTCTTTTCAAGTATTTCATTGTTTATTTTAAAAGGTTTTTAAGTACGTTATAATATAATATAAAGTTTTTAGGTACGTTTTAATTTTTTTGAGCGGAACCCTAATTCTTTTTCAAAAAAAACTACGTTTAAAAAACCGACTTCAAAAACCAAAAAGCTTAAAATAACTTAATAAAGATTTTATTTAATACACCTCTTATGCAACCCTTATAACTTTAATATTTAATAAAATACTATTATTTGTATGTGCTACCTATTGATAGGTTTGAAGTCGGTGCCAAGCCAAATGTAATAGTAGGTATCTATGTACACTCGTCGCGATCTGAGAAATCTATACTAAAGGCACCGACCTCCACCCCCTTAAGGGATGATTTCCGGGATAAAAAGTATCCTATGTCCTTCCCAGGGTCTCAAACTATCTTCTTACCAAATTGCATCTAAATCGGTTCAGTAGATCCAGAGATTACCCCCTACAACGTCACAAACTCACAAACTTTACCTCTTTATAATATTAGTATTGATTAACGACTTACTCTATGTGTCTAGCAGTAGGCATTAGCCTAGATGTGTTACTCCATCATCTGTCAGTGTACTAAATGTCATACAAATACGTTTTAGGGTTTAAAACGGTACGAATATTATTAATATAATAAATAATAAACGAAAAAACATTTTCAGATCGGTTTTAAGATATTATTAGTCTGTTCTTTTCCACGAGATAGCAATACCTTGCTTACTTCTTTTTTTGTCACTGTACAATGTACTTAATGTAAAAGTAACTCTGCTTGTCTGACTTAAACTGCTTTAAATAGATTTCGATGAAATTTCGCAAATATAAAAATAGGATTTTTAGGACATGCAGATAATCAGTCATCAGTACCCCATTCACAATGCGGGCGAAGCCTCGGGCAAAAATTAGTAGTAGATATATGTATAGTTTTTTAAAGGAAATTAACCTAGTACCTACGCAGGGTAAGTAATGTTCACCCAAACCACTATACCACCATGTCATTATGGTCGTAATGAGGGCCTAAATATCAACATAACTTAGGTAGATTTTTTTCTGTCCTAAGTGCTTTCTTGATTTGTGCCAAATAAGATTCTAGGGAATCTACAAGTACCCTATACATTTTTATAGGTTGATACTACTGTGACCTAGTCCATTAGTATGAAAAATCGTATCTTTTTATTGTATGATTCAAACTACATTTTTTATAGAACTGTGAGGCTTGTTTTCTTGCGTTATTCTCGACCTCGTCTACTGAATTTCTTTCTTGAAGTATTTGAGTAAAAGGTGGTTCAAAAACACAATCACACATACTATATTAGCAAACCTAAAGTAAAGGCTTAGTATTATTAAAAATCGTGGGACGTTAAGAAGGGCTGAATACTACATGAAATTCTCAAAGTTGCACGACCTGGAGTTCGAACCCGCTTTACTTAATTTGCAAAACAAACTACCGGAATTGTGGAAAAGAACTAATTTTGTATCAAAATATGATATCTCGAAGGTAACATAAATTATATGAAGTAATATGTAATGGCAGAAATATTGGTCTATAAAACATCTGATACGTCGGAACCAATCATCGAAGTAGACGAGAAACTATCATATTTCAAGTGTCACCCGAATATAGCTATCGTCTGTCGATAAAAGTCGCTTAGTTTAGTAAGTGGACTTGGAGTATCTATTGTATATTTATGGTGACGAGATTTTAAACGCATCTGTTAATAAAGAGTTTATTATAGAAACATAAATAAACATCGTTATTTTTTTAATCTAAAATGTTTATATTTGAAGGATTATATAGTTAGATATGCATATAATAACAATATATTTTAGCTGCCTTTCCATTTTTTATTCGAACTCCCTTTTTTGATTTTTAGATACGTACTTTACATATTAGACGTACTTAACACATACTTATATTCAAAAAGATTATCTTCCTTTTAAAGCAGTCGGTTAAAAAGAAATAGTGTCGATATTTGTTTTGTATGGAAACAACGTAATAATAATTATTATTACATATTTGCTTTAATGACATTGAAATATAAAAGGAAGTGGTAGCCCAGTGGGAATGCGCTCGCTTGGGAATCAGAGTGAAGCTAGTTCAAATCCTCGGTCTCGCACTTCTGATATTTTCATGTGCGAATCATTTTCAACCTACCACTTGTCTTACTGTAAAGGAAAACATCTTGATCTGTCTGTCTGAGAGAACCTAGCAAGTTTTCGAAAGACATGTGCAGTCCGTCAACCCGTACTTGGTCAGCGTGGTGGGCTATGCCCTGATCCCTCTCGCATTGAAGGGAAGCTCCTGCCCAGCAATGGGTAAAAAGGACTGAATACATACATACATACATACATGTTGACATTGATAAATACAAAAAAAGAAAACTTAAATTTTATTCTAACTAAAAATGTATTGCCAATATGTAGGTAATTCTATGTACGCTTTTGAATTGTTAATTTAACATGTACTCGTAGTAATAATGTATGGGACATTAGCTACTGAATGCTGTCAGTTCCAAGAGAAGCTAACATTGGTTTGGCATGCAGCTCTGCTACGAAAACAACAAGTATTCTAAATTGTATTTCCATATATAAGGTAATATAGTTATATATAGAGAGAATAATCAAGAGCTATTCCTAAAAACAGTCTCCTTCAAAACACCTGTAGAAAATCAGACTAATATTATAATTGCGGATATGTTTGTATGTTTGTTACTCTTTCACGCTGTAACGGCTGGACGAATTTGGATGAAGTTTAATATACAGATAGACTGTGACCTGGAGAGTAACAAATAGATTCTTAGACACCCAAAGAACAGGTTTGACGTGCTTTCCAAGGGTGAAACACCGCCAATTTTCAACTGTGGGCTGTCACGGGCTCAAATAAACTTGGGCCGACTCGATATTCGAACACAGGACTTCCGGATTTGCAGCCGTACATGCTACCCACTAGACCACGAAGGCAGCTAGGTAGGAAATACACTATAAGTTATAAAATAATAATCAAGATATCACAAGACAGTAATTACAAGCTTTCATTTAACTTGCTTCGTTCTATAAGAATGACGATCGGTGGGATCTTTTTAATAGGAACACTTAATTTAATAACACTATACATTTAATTGCACGAAAATGAATATGTTAATTGTTGGTGGTCCAATCGTGACTAAGAGCAGAGAATTCTAAAAGCGATGTATCAGAAAGAGTTATTTTTCTTTATAACAATCTGTATGTCTGTTTGTATATATATTTCTCTTTCAAAATACGGTATCCACATTTTTAGTACTTGTGATTAGGACTAAATTTAGGTACACTTAATGTTTAGCTAGATTTAGTGAGTTTTTTTTTATTTTATGTACACCTATGGAAGAATATTGGTGCGTAGTTAATAGACAATAAACGATATAGATTATTAGAAGAACCTGCGACTTCGCTCGCGCTTAAAGTACAATAAAACTCTAAAAATGTAGGTTTCATAAAAACTTTCATCACCTATTTTACCATCTTATGGGATGAATTTCGAAAAACGCTGAAACACGTATTTATTTAATTATATTGAAAAGCATTAATACCAAGTTTCAAGTAATTCTGATGATAAATATTTTTTGAGTTGTAATAAAACGTGAAAATTAGATAATGTGCCGCGGTAAAAAACCTATGTCACTCTCCAGCCCTCCAACTATCTCCACACAAAAAATCTCGCCAATCCGTCACTGCGTTTCGACGTGAAAGAAAGACAAACAGACAGAAAAACAAACAAACACTTTTTCAGATTTATAATATTAGTATGGATGTTATAACTTAGAAATATTATATATAAGTTTAATTAATTTTGTCATTACAAAATTCAAAAAAAACCGCGATAAAGAGTTATTTTTTGTGTAATGTAAGAATAAAAGCTATGAAGAACCGCCGGCGTCGCAGAACAAAGTCATTCTTCTAGGCGCTATGCAAATTACTTGGACTCGATTCTAAAAGCTTGTTACTTTCTCGTACTGCTGCCATAAAAATGTATAAGTTTTAAAAATGCAATTCCATAAAGTATTCCTTAGTTACGACTATGATAGTTGCGTTTTTTTTTTGATTACAGTAAAATATCTAGATGTAATAATAGTAGTAATATATATATAGGCAAAAATAAATCTGTTCAGTACATTGTCACTTCTGTTTGTCACCAATTTTCTTTAGCTTTATTATAACCATTAAAAGGATCGTATCATCACTGGTCGACTTTTAACATATTATAATCTTCTAATCAGCTTTATGTAAGGATAGATTTAATAGGTCACATTGTTTTTATAGGATACTAGCATTGCCCGCGGCTCCGCCCGCGTTCAGATGACCAAAAACTAAATTCTTAGGTGTTACATATTAGTATACTCTTACATTGCAGTTTTTGTATTTTTCCTCAGAAATAAGATATTTTCCCGCGGTAAAAAGTATCCTAGGATCGCGCGCTACATCGCCCGGTTTATATAGCTTGAGCAGGCGGTCGAGCGATGCGGGGCAGAGGGGATGGACTCGCCGTAGGCATCTCAATGCTCGCCAAGCATTAAAAATGTTTCGCTACTAATTACTTCTAACAACGATATCTCAAAAACTATTCATCTGATTGATTTAGTGTAAAGAGCAATTTTAATCTGCATTAAATGACTAAGCTAACTAAAATATTCATTTGGATAAGGATTAATACCGAACTAAAGAAAATAACTTTGAAAATAACGTAATGTTTTTAATTAAAAATGTTAACATAAAAGTGGTTATTGTAAGTCAACCGTAAGAGATAGAGATATGCTATCGCGGACTTTTTTGTAGCATTTTTATAGATTTTGAATTCTCTAGTACATTACTTAACTGTATCTTTGCTAGTTTACGCGGCGTTCGCGTGGAAAGTTCCCATTTGGCGAGATTTTTTGCGACCTCTTCAACATTTGTCGCCGTATTTCAGCTAATTTACATAAAAGCATAATAAATTATATACCTAAACCTTCCTCAAGAATTACTCTTTCTATTGTTGAAAACCGTATAAAAATCCGTTCAGTAGTTTTCGAGTTTATCGCGTTCAGACAGACAGGAGGACAGACAGGAGGACAGACAGGAGGACAGAAAGACGCGGCCGGGGGACTTATTTTTATAATAAGTATAGATGAGTAATTGAGTATGTATGTACCTTTTCTAACTTCTGTAGTTGGATTAATTGTCCCGAATGTTACCTGAAAAGTTTATGTTCATACAAAAGTAGTAATGGAACATACATTACTCCGTATTATAAACGCGATAATTTGTATGTATGTTTGTTACAATTTATGGAAAAATATATAGGCTACTATATAAAATTTGACAAAGGGCGGCGATACACTTAATAACAAATATAAATACAAAAGGCACTCAAGCGAAGCGGTGGTAATGCGCTAGTCATAGATAAAAATCAACATTTAATTAAAAATGTAAAATTAGAAAATATTTTGCTGACGCTACCGAAACCTGATATAGTTTTCTATTCAATGCCATCAACTATGTTCATCTTATGCAATTTTCTAAAGTGACGGTTCACGTTTGACTCGCTTGTAAATATTTTGTTTTACATGCGAACTTACTTTACTGAAGCTAAGGGATTTGCTTTGAAACGTAGATAGGTACATTTATAAATTATATTGTATATTATAACAGCTGAACGGATCTGTATAAAATTTGGCACAGAGATAGTTTGTAGTCTGGAATAGCACATAAGTTTACTTTTATCCCGGAAAAATTTACAGTGTCCGTGGGATAAATTTATTTTTGCCTTGCTGAAGGTGAGTCACTTGCTAGGTAATAATTAATAATAAGCCCCAAACGTAACATTTGGTTTGACAGCAAACAGGTTTTGAAAACCTTAAAAAACCCCATCTTTAGTTAATAAATAAACTGAATACTTAGTTAGCGGATTTTATTGTTTTCTAAAATTAATAAATTATTACTTCACTCAGGGAGTCACAAAGACTTTAGTGCCTTTTAAAAGCTTTTTTCCTGTACCGTTAATTATGCTGAAGAAGCAATTTTCTTTGTTTAACTGAAAGTAAAAGCCGGGCGAAATATTAATTATTACTGTACGCCGCCTTCCTGTACTGCCGCAAGCTGAGTTCTGTTTTTGGGTTACCTAGAATACCGGGCTTATTGCTTGTAAATAGTGCTAATTAACTTTGTTTTTCAACTCAACCATTTATTTTGTGAAATTTGCTAAGAAGATAAAAAGTAAATCGCATTAATATTGTAAATGTGAAAGTTTCAGAATAAGTACTTGTTATTCTTTTTAGGATTCCGTACCCAATGGAACCCTATTATTAAGCCTCCGCTGTTCGTCCGTTCGTCCCTCTGTCAGAGGGCTGTATCTAATGAACCGTAATAGGTAGAAAGTTGAAATTTTCACAGAGTGTGTATTTCTATTGCCGCTTTAATAACAATAATAAAAAAAACTAAGATAGCGAATTTCAAAAAGGCTGGTTTTAATCGAATTTGCAGAATGTGTATGGGAGTGAATATATGTACCCCCGAGCAAAAATGAGTGGTCACATAGGTATGTATATATTTCCATAAAAAACCACCTTCAATGGTGGAATATTTTTTAAAGTGATTTTGTTGATGCAGTTTTTAGTAACACTTTAATATGTCAGTGTGAGTATATGAACAACTTAAATAATACAGATCTTAAAGCATTTCTCTTGAGTCTCTCCCGTGACCATGATTGCTGTAGAGCATTTGAAACGTCGGGAAAAAAAAATCAAAATAAATCCGCGAAATAATCCGAAAGTATAATTTTATTTAAAATTTCAAATATTCGCGTATATCTAAGAAAGTATTATATCTTAAAGCTTTATCCCTCTGTCCCTACAAAATTGAAGGAATGTACCATGGTATTATAGCGCGTATTATCACAGTGTGTCGCATAGATCAAGGTAATCCCATGGCGTAGCGTCGACCATCCTCCCCTATGTAAGAAGTTGCCCATTTTGTTGTTACTTACTTTTGATGTATGATTATTCATATTTTGTAACATTCTGAATTTTTATACTGTATTTTATATATGATTTTTTGATTTTAATTTTCTGTTAGAGTATGTATTATTTGTACACACAACTACTTAGCAAAGTTTTATCACTTATTTTTTTTTTCATTTAAAGATTTGAGCATTAACCTAGAAAATATTATTTTTGAAGTATTATTTTAAATGGGAAATATTGTATGTCTCTGTGTATGTTTGTACTTCTTTACACAGATAGACGAATTCCTGCAGTAATAGTATATAGACTACTGTTTGGCATCTTTGGCGAGCAAGTGAATCAAAAGTTCGACGACACGTTTGGCTCAGTTTGTAGTGACCCTACTTGCTGTGTCAGCGATCGCCGATTCAAGTCCCGCTAGGGCATTCATTTGTGTAATGAGCACGAATTCTTGTACTCCAGTCATGGGTATTTATATTTATAATATGTATGTATTTAAAGTTATATATGTGTAGTGTAACAACTATCTGGTATCCATAACATAAGCCCCAAAGCTTACCATGGAACTAGATGGTGCTGTGTGTTAATGTCCCAACATAGTTATTATTTATTTATTATTAAAGTCGCAAAGTAAAATGTAATCTTGCTCTAACATTTTCGCAGTTATAATGTTAAAATGTCTTAAGAATTATGACATCAACTTCCGTATGTGGTTCATATCAAAAACCACAAGCTTGTAAGTTGTAACAAACTTCTTACGTATCTCATTATAAAATTATTTTAAGCGTGAGCATCTGTTCATTATATTGTATTGAAAGATCTGGGTCGGATCGGTTAGTAAGATGTTAGGAATGGGGTTCGATTCCAGTCGGTTCTCCTTTTTGTATTGGTAATATAATTTTTTGTTTCGTGAAATGATTTATATTGAGAGCTAACTATAATAAAACTGTGTAAATGCAAATGGTTTTCAAATACTTTATTTTAAAATATAAGGTATTTTTTATATATACATTTTATATATTTCAACTACGGTGACAATAATTATAGTTTTAAACAAACATGATTTCAATTCACTGTAATTAATGTATAGGATTCGATAAAACGAAAGTCCGAAAGAAAAAATAATATCAATGACCTAACTGATGATGAGATTTTTTACATAGATATTATATCCCATAAATTATTATGGGAAAAAAAAACAAACATAGGGTCGTACTGTGCTAGATGAAGCGAAAAAGATAGGGAGGTCATGGAGCGAAATTAGGCGTGAAACTTTATCATGATCGCGATGACGAGACATATATATATATTATTTATTGCACAAAAAAGTAGTCATAAAAAATACATTGAAAGAGATGTGAACAAAGGTGGACTTATCTGTATAAGAGATCTCTTCCAGTCAACCCATGCATGTGGGAAATAGTATTAAGTAGCGGGACAGAAAGAGAAAGTGCAGAGAAAAATTGTAAGTTTGTTAGTGTAAGATACATATGACGCCCTCTATTCCTTCTAAGGAACATACGATTTTAATGGTATTAGATACTTTTAATTTCGACACACGAAGTTACCATGGGGTATTTCATGAAGATGCTATGTTGCGAAATGTCATTAGTTAAACTATAAGCAAAGCAAGGGCGATTTATAAGTATCTTATAATACGCGTAGTTAATTAAAAATGTATTTATGTATTTAGCCCTCTTTGATGTCCTACAGCTGGGCACGGGCCTCCTTCAATACGAGGGGGATCAGGCGATAGTCCACCACGCTGGCCAAGTGCGGGTTGGCGGACTACATGTCTTTCGAAAACTTGCTAGATTCTCTCAAACTTGCAGGTTTCCTCAAGATGTCTTCCTTTACCGTAAGATATTTTATTGATAGATGTTTCGCACACGAATATTAGAGTTACGAGACTCAAGATTTGAACCCGCTTCACTCGGTTTCCCGAGCGATTGCGTTACCACTGGGCTACTACTTATAATACGTTAATAAACATACTCGTAGTAAAATATTATTATGATGCAACATATTGCAGTTTTGTAAATAGAAAGCACAACCTTTCTTTGTCTTTCAAGTAAAGGTCAAATATGAAACTTTGTCAAGAAAATTATTCTGCGCCGTCTATTTCATTATTTTGTACCATTTTCTCTTAAATAATATTTTGTGCAAATATCACGAGAGCACAAATCGAGAGGCGCGATGTTAGCAAACACAATGTTACTGTGAAGCTCGATGTTATCGCACGCTTTTGTAAGTTGTACCCGTGTTTTTATTTGTTTAGATCTTATTTTTCCACTTGTTTTATCCTCGGATCCGTTTACATAAATGATATGATGTATGACAACCATAATATAAGCTATAAAAAATCCTTTCACTTAGATTCGTTTAGCCGTTAGAGCATTAAGATGTAACAAAACACACTATTTACAATAATTTTTGTATTGCTTTAAGTATGAAAGTATGTTAATTTGTGTTAGTTCTTATTGATTACTTACAGAAAATAAAAGCGCTAAGCATTTTTCGAGGAAATTTGGCAAAGTGATAGTTTTAATTGTATCGTAACATTATTAATAATCTATCTACATATACATATAATAAGATTGTAATTGAATCGAATCTGTACATTAAATATTTTTAGGAAAATCTTATTGAAATAGACATTATTCTTTATTATCGATACAGAGGCTGAATCTAATGTTTTTAGATTTTTTGTCTGTCTGTCTGTCTGGGAACGCATCACGAGAAACCCACTAGACAGATTTTGATGAAATTTGGTGTGATGGTAGCTGGTTATCCGGGTCAACATATAGGATACTTTTTACTGCTAGAAAATATCTCATCTCTGACAAATCTATACTAAACGTTAACATTATTTAGGATTCCTCGTATTGAAGTAATATTTTAATTATTTTCATCTAGTTTTCTAGAAATTGCTATAGATTTAAAGAAAAAAACGTCCACTAAAATCTCTCAGCACATCACATAATTGATTCTGTTTCAGATGAAGTAATTAATTTCCTTTTAAGACTTAGTGGACAGCAAAGGCTGTGAGCGAAGCAATCTCGTCTCGGTATTCGTTATATGAATCTCAGAGCAGCTAGTTCTAGCTGTAGTTTGTACTGTATACATTTTCTATTTTACTCTTTTTGTGAAATTGTATATATTCTTCTAGTTTTTATAAGTGTCCTATTTACAAGAAAGATTACTTCTTATCATCTCCCTCATCACCTTCAGTGTAACTTGTAAGGTATATCAGCATATGTAAAGTGGTGAAAAAATTAGAATAAACTAGCATTGCCCGCGGCTCCGCCCGCGTTCAGATGACGAAAAACCAAATTCTTAGGCTTTACATTTAAGTATACTCTTACAATGCAATTTTTGTATTTTTTCTCAGAAATGAGATATTTTCCCGCGATAAAAAGTATCCTATATGTTGACCCGGATAACCAGCTATCATCACACCAAATTTCATCAAAATCCCTCCAGTGGTTTTTCCGTGATACGGTGACAGACAGACCAAAATTGTAAAAACTATAGGTTCGGCCTCTGTATCGATAATATCGATTTTCCAAAAAAATATTTAATGTACAGATTCGACTCAGAATTTTATTATATACGTATAGATATGGTACTTACACTGTATCAGAAGATAATTAAAACAGCTTAGAGCTATCTACTATAAGATAGTATCCCAAAGGAAACTACATTTTAAAGAGAATTTCAAATCCGCGAAAAGTGAAGACGATTAATACTTGCTAATACGTCGAAAGATAATCTCGTGAGAGAACTTACAAGTCTAATAGACGACTTAATATTTAATTAACATAAAGGCCTACCTTACATTGAGAAGAGGCCTGTGCCTAAGAGATGGGCTTTAAAAAGGTAATTATTGCTTATTTTTATCCCATGGTATAATTATCCCATGGAAAGTATCAGCATAATTTTTTTTTGGTGAACGTCATGAGCTTGCCACCAGTTTGGAAAGAATAAGGCTCCCCCATGAGAGTAACTGGCAAAATCAATGAGATAAAATAATATTATCACTTCGTGAAAAATTATGTCGACACGATTTAGCTTACACGAAAAAACGTAACCTTACTCATACTTTTATTTCCTCTGAAAAATATAAAAACAAATGAAGATTTATAGCAGTCTGTACGCGTATATTTATTCCATACAAATATTCCATAAAAAAAGATTACACCGTTTTCATCAAACAACTGAAAGAAACTCAGAAAAATAGATCATTTGTTTTTACTCAAATTGAATCAGACATTTTTTCATTACAACGACACGTTTGGCTCAGTTTATCGTGACCCTACTTGCTGTGCCAGCGGTCGCGAGTTGGAATCCCGCTGGGGGCATTCATTTGTGTGATGTGTGATGGTGTAGTGTGTTAATATCCCAACATATTTATTACGCCCACAATACATTGTTAAGGTAGATATATTAAAAAAAAGCAAAAGCATAGAATACCTAACAGTAGTAACATTTACAAAATACGTGACGAATTTTAGTAGTTAAATTTCCAGTTCAATCGCTTTGTTTTATTTGCAAAGCAAGTGAACATATATTTTGTGTTATTTAATGTTATAGTACCTCGGCGACCGAGTTTCGCTCGGCGTTTTCGGGAAAGATATAGAAAATTAATTTTTTTTTTCAGAAAAGACATATGTACTATAGATAAAGTTTAAGAACAAACTCGTATCTAATTTATACAAAAGAACCAAATAGAGAGATATATACGAAATAAATTTATATATACTACACAAGAATTGTTCATTTATATATTACTAGCATTGCCCGCGGCTCCGCCCGCGTTCAGTTGACCAAAAACCTAATTCTCAAGTTTTACATACGTATGTACTATTACATTGTAGTTTTTGTATTTTTTTTCTCAGAAATGAGATATTTTCCCGCGGTAAAAAGTATCCTATATGTTGACCCGGATAACCAGCTAACTTCATACCGAATTTCATCAAAATCCCTCCAGTGGTTTTTCCGTGATGCGGTAACGGACAGACAAACAGACAGACAGACAAAAATTCTAAAAACTATAGATTCGGCTTCTGTATCGATAATAATGTCTATTGCAGTAAGATTTTCCAAAAAATATTTAATGTACAGATTCGGCTTAGTTACAATTTTATTATATGTCTAGATAAGATTTTAGGTTATATATTGTCTTTTGAAACCAAAATTATAAAATTTTAACTTAAATTAATGTTCACTATTTATTTTTAAAGTTTCACGTTATATTAATTAATAGAAGTTCAAAAAAAGAAAAAAATCTAGAAGTATATTTAAAATATGTATTAGTTAAAGAATTAAAAACGTTACGGAGATATAATGTAAAAATTTAACTCTGTGTTAGTGTAGATATAGAAAAATCAGTTAATAGGAATATGTATGTTTTTAATTAATAAATGTATGAATCATACAAATCGCCTAACATTCGACCTTAACTAAAGGAATTTATTAAGAAGTCAAGAACAGACGCTTGAAATTTACCCATATTTTACATTGAAGATGAACATTTATGATTGGCGGGGTGAAGGAAGTGGTATGAAACAAGCGTCGACAAATGTGTAATAAATTAGTTTGCTCGAAAAAACATGAATGGATCTGACGTCATAGGAAATGTGACGCGCTATCTGTTTCACTGAACATTGCTTTAGAATGTTTGGAAGTGCTACAGTATTATAAGGCTATAATATAAATAACCTATTATTCATAGTTTATGGCTGGACATTTATTATATTGATGGGTTCTTAGAAAATGTTGATTTTCTATTGCTAGTTCATAAAAAGCTATAAGCTTTATTTTATTCATTCTTATAACATTTTAACATACAGTAACTATTCTATATTTCGAGATAAAAGTACCGCAAATATCGTACATCACTTAAAAGTAATGTACATAGGTTCCTATAAATGAAAGAATTTTTAGTATTAATTATCCCAACTTCCCAACTCTGAGCTGTTATCGAGACTTTCTAAAAAAAGACCCAATAACCTTGGCCAGCTCCAGGACTCGAACCTAGGACCTCTGAAGTTCAGCCGCACATGTTAGCCACTAGACCACTGAGGCAACAATATGTTGATATTTTTGTATTAAACTCGTTTGTGTATCTATGACTAAAAATTTTTACCACAGTTCCAACCCTTCTATAACATACTTAGAAAAGTTTCACTTTGTGTGAAAGCTTGCTTTAGTTAGTAACTTTGCCCTAATTAGGGCGTTCAGAATTCTTCATAAAACAAGTATTTCCATAATCTCTTCTGATTAATAGTAAAATATTTTAGCCTTTAAAAACTATTTGAATGTCGTAGGTAGAAAATCTGAGGCAGCATAAACCAGAAAAAAAATTGTTCATAGTATTAAGTAGTTAGTTATATTTTTTGTTAAATTTTACTTTATTCAACCACACATCTATTTTACTATTCAAGTTAATGATGAAGGTCAAAAGGAGGATTACAGGTGAATTTTGTTTTTTGTATTGTTAACTCATTTTTTTCCATGGTATATGGTGGTGGCCTCAAGGAACGTTCGATACGAAATATAACTATCGTTATTTTTTTAAGAAAAAAAATATGTACTTAACATCTACAAAAAAGGTCGCGTTGTACGTCTATATATTGAAATTTTAAAAAGTCGTACCTATTAAACTAATATACACCCAGTTCTTAAATTATCCCCATACAATAAATTTTTCTTTCGAGGTCCTTTTGCTCATATATTATTATAAATGATTAATAATTATTAAATTTTAGTTCACATTAAAACTAGAAACATAAATGATATTGAAAATTCCTTTGATCTAAGGATATATAACCCAATTCATCTTTGAACCTTTTAAGTTTCATACATACCGCATCTAGTTAGAGCGTATTACTAACAATGTTTATTTTAGTACAGTTCATTGCCTTCGGTACATTAGCCCATGCAAAGTGTTTTATTGTGGGATATTTTAGACCACGTCTTAATACCGGGACTTGGACGGTAATGCTTTTTAGTAAATCGTTTATTTTAGTAAGGCTTGTGTAAATTATCTTTTTATGAACTGTATTATGTTTATAATTGGTTTTATGTTTCATAAATCTTTAACGGCATTTGTATTTTTAGTATTTCCGTTATTTTAAACTCTTTCTGGTATAAGTATTTTGTATTTATAATATTGCGTTTATATGCGAATCATTTTCAACATAATTACCACTTGACTGACGCCTGCCAGTTTTTGAAAGACATGTGAAGGCCGCCAACCCGTACTTGGCCAGCGTGGAGGATTATGGCCTGATCCTATCGATCTATAATCTATTGAAGAGAGACCTGTTTCTAGCAGTGAGACGCTAAAAAGGCTGTATATAATATTGCTAACATTAGCCTATGCCTCTAGGTCATAGTCTAACTGTATATTAAACTTAAATCCAATCCAAATCCAGTCACAAACGGACACATCCATAAAAATTTTCGCATTTTCAATAGATACATTATAAAATTTATTTAACGTTTCTTATGGGTTTTATGTATGTGTTATGTAAATCTTGAAAAACACGTACAGTAATTTCTTCTTCAATAGCCATTTCTTTTATATTCTATAGAAATCGCTGGATGTAAAGTATCCGAGGGATATAATTTAGAGATGTAGTTATCTAACAATAAAAGATCTCTCACAATGATATCAATAGTTATTGAGATTATGTGAGTGTAGGAAAATGTATATGTACTAGCGACTTAGATGTTTCGCTCGGGTGCGTCTCTAGGTACGCGGTTTTGTTCACAATTTCATGGGTTTTCATTTTTTTTTGCAAGGAACCCTGGCTCTTTTTCTAAAATTAAAGTAGCCTAAGTTACTCCTTATAACATCAGCTATCTGCCAGTGAAAGTCCCGTCAAAATCAATTCAGCCGTTTCGGAGATAATCCGGAACAAACTGACAGACAGAAAAAAAATGTGTTTTTCTTATAAGTAGGTACCGTATATAATTTCATATGCATTTAGTGAATATTATAAATGATGACATTGTAAATAGGCACTTCAATTTTATTTATCTGCATAACAATACATATTAATAGCCATATGTCAATAATTTTGCGCTATATCTCTATCAGGACTATCAGAGAGAATAGAGCGCTAAGTCGTAGGGCTTAAGGCTTAGGCTTAAGATTTTAGGATCTTTATCGATCGCTAAAATATATCTATTTTTACTTCTTCCATTGTCATCTTTCTCTACATATCGCCAGGCACTCAACCTTAATGACTGAGGGCCAGGCGATAACCTTTTTTGAGTAATATAAACTATTGATCTTAAAAATCTAATATTAGTTCTAAAATCATTTCAAGCTTTCCTCAACATCGTCATCTACTTCTAGATTGTAAAAGTATATCTGTACCTATATATAAAAATCGATGTATGTTCCCTATGGATTCCAAAACGGCTTGAGCGATTTTGATGAAATTTTCAGGCAATCTTCAGATTAGTCCAGCGAGTGATAACACTCGCACAAGCCTCGCATACGGCTACATAATAGTATATAGTACAACAAACATACATAAATTAAAATATTGTACTGTAACAATTAAAGAATTTTTTAACATTTCTAACATTTACATTTTATGTTAGTTTAATATTTCAGTTAATATTTGTTCAATAAACATTTATTTTACGCCGCAATACCCATCACTGTTCTCTGGTGCAGTAAATTTATCTATACATATAATAAAATTCGGAGTCGAATCTGTACATTCAATATATATTTTTAATCTTATTGAAATAATCATTTTTATTGATACAGAGGCCGGATCTATAGTTTTTAGAATTTTTGTCTATCTGTCTGTCTGTCTGTCTGTTACCGCATCACGGAAAAGCTACAGGAGGGTTTTTATTGAAATTTAGTATGATGATAGTTGCTTATCCGGGTCTATATATGGGACACTTTGTACTGCGGGAAAATATCCCATCTCTGAGAAATCAATACTAAACGTTAAAACGTAAGTAGGGACGTACCCGAGTGAAGCGAGGGTGAGCCGCTAGTAGTATAACCGTTAATCGACGTGTAACATATATATGAATTTAAATTGAAACACACAAGTCGATTTAATCACCGAAATAATATAATAGCTACTCTTAATTACTCCAATTTAGTACGTGAAATTTATATAAACAGTACAGTTTTATACGAAAATGTTTATTTTTTCACGCTCTACTGTTTACATGGAGTGTTTTTAAAAATAACTTCCTCTTAATTCGATTGTGTAAGTAAACTAATTGCTGTACAATTTTTCTTTGGAGCTAGGGAATAGTTAGTTATTCAGTTTAAGAATATCCGAATAAAAAGAATGAAGTGAAAATTTCATGTCTATAATTGTACAAAAGTCATCTACTTGACTGTCAATGCTTACGTGACGTAGCAGGTTCGATTCTCATTTTAAATATGTTGGAAATATCCAGTACTCGAACCCGGTATAGCTTTTTTTTACTGGAATTCGGAAGCTGTTGATGTTATATTGATAATATCTCCTTCACAATGGGCTAGTCTCAGAGAATTATCTGCTGTGGCTGTAATCGGTCAAGAGGTAGGTATTATAATGTACGTATAGGTAGTGGTAGCCAAGTGGTGACTCGCTCGCTTGGGAAACCGAGTGAAGCGGGTTAAAATCCCGGGTCTCGCACTCCTTCATGTGCGAATTATATCCAACATAACTACTACATGTGTCACGGTGAAAGAAAACATCGTGAGGAAACCTGCATGTCTGAGAAAACCTAGCAAGTTTTCGAAAGACATGGGAAGTCCGCCAACCTGCACTTAACCAGACTATGGCTTGATCCTCCTCATATTGAAGAGAGGCGTTGGGTGTCAGTCCAAAAGATATCTATAACTAAATCTACTCCATTAAAACAAAACTTCTTAATTTAAAGCTACAAATAGGAAATTTCCAAGTGAATAGGACGGAATTTTTAAGCAAAAATGCAAATTAGTAAAAAAACACAGCATTAAAAGGTTAATTTACTTAAGCTTGTTTGTGTAAATTCTAGTGGTGCGCACTAAGCTGAGCTTACCAAATGGTATGCGGAAATGTTAATTTGCAGATGGACCGACATAGCCACTAATTACGGCTACACAACCGACAATCCATTTCCTTCTGGCAGTTTTTAAATTATCAAGCGATATACATTCATTTTTACCATACTATTTTTTTAGTATAGAAATGAAAGAGCATTAGATTTATAACAGTATTAGTGACCTAGATCGAGATGCTCTTCGAATGTGTTATACGTATTATGGAAAGTAGCAATGACTTTTTCCAGACTAAATTTACAAATTATTGTAGTTATAACTTAATTTCGCAAAATGTTCATAAATTATACCTTTCTTAGATAATCCCTCTATCTGTTGGTGAAAACCGTATGAAAATCCGTTCAGTAGTTTTTGAGATTAGCCAAACACACAAACACAAACTCGGTACAGCGGGTGTTTTTCTTTGTAATATGTAGTGGTTGATTATTATGTCCGTCTGTCACAGCGTATTCCATCGTATCTCCTGAATGGAAAGAGATATGACTTAGTTCATACTCATACTTGTAGCTACGTTAAAGACGCACAGGGCAAATAAAGGACGATGGGGTAGATATATAAAAATATTATATTAAATCTCCTAAACCTTATCCTTCAAACCGGAACACAACAATGTAGGCATTGTTGCTTGGCGGGAGAAAAAGATAAGGGGGTGGGACCCATCCAGTCGGATTCCTCAGGCTTGACAGAGTCCTACCACCGGTGACATGCGTATACGAGTATGTTTATTATTTCTTCGCGTCTGGACAGATTTGGTCGATATTTAGCACACAAATAGATTAGGACCTTGTAATTCAAGTCACTTGTTATGATATATAAAATTAAGTGACCAATCAAATATTACCAATTTCAACTAATCGATGGTTCGACGTGGAGGATCTTTTTGTTATTGTCAAATCGTTACTAAAACACCAAAGTCCGGGATCGAGGAAAGCACGTGTATCCAAAACAAACGGTAAACATAGTCTTAAGTGAAACTCTATACGGCGCGACTATCAAATTTTGGTAAAATCTAATGTCGAATAAATAAGGCAATTAAGTGTAACTATTCGAGTTTTTGTCCGACTTCGAATAGAAAGAGGTACTTAGAATTAAATTGTTGTTTGTATATTTTTGTATGTGTATTCACGATATACTTTATTAGTAGATATGTATATACTTCGTTATTGTTAAGATGATTTTAGTAAAGAGCTACAAATATTATGTATACTAGCGCTCGCTTCGCTCGGGTTCGTCTCTAGGTACGTTTTAATTTTTTTGAGCGGAACCCTAATTCCTTTTTCTAAAATAAAAGTAGCCTATGTTACTCCCTATATCATCAGCTATATTTCTGTGAAAGTCCCGTCAAAATCAGTCCAGTCGTTTCAGAGATTATCCGGAACACGGACAAACAAAAATTTAAATAATTGTGTTTTTCTTATAGGTACTTTTATTTATTTTTGTATTTTTTTTTCTTTCATACATCTTCTGGCACTTAATTGACTCGCTATACAACACTCCCACGTCAATGTGTTGACTGAAAGAAATCTCTTCTAAGGATAATACCTTTGCTTATGTCATTTAATATGCAGTTTGTATTGTTTTTCATAAGTGAAAATAAACTTCATATAAATAAGAAATTCAAAGACGAAACGAGATCGTGTCGCGTAACATGTGAAGTATATTTTTGAGTAAGGCCAACAAGAATTACCGACAACCTTTTGACATCGCAGTCTAATCCAATATGCCACTAAAACCAAACACGATTCGTCAACAACCTTCTAATTACTGGACGGCACTCGACCAGACATCACAATAGCTTGAGTTTGCTGCGAACGTTTACTTTATCCATCTGTCCTGATGTTATTTGTATAGGAAAGTTTAAGATATAATACAAATATTGTATAGGTACCTAAACCTTATCAAGTTTATTCTTATTTATCTATACATATAATAAAATTCTAACTCAGTTAAATCTGTATATTATATATTTTTTGGAAAATCTTATTGAAATAGTCATTATTATTGAAGCAGAGGCCGAATCTATAGTTTTTGGACTTTATGTCTGTCTATCAGTCTGGGCACGCATCGCAAGAAAACCACTGGACATAATTTGATGAAATTTTGTATGATGATAGTTGGTTGTGTGGGTCAACATATAGGATACTTTTTACTGCGGGAATATATGTACTAACCGTTAAAACGTACCTAAGGACGAATCGCTAGTTTTGTATATAATAATTATAGTATATCTTAATGGTTATTTTCAAACTACTAAAATATATTAAATAACAAGCATTAGTTAATTAGTCAGTGTATTGTTATGGTTTTAAGCACCTACGCAAAAGAGGGATGTTATAAGTATAAGTGTGTATCTGTGTGTGGCATCGTTGCGCTGAAACAGATGAATCTATTTATTTTGTTTTTTTTTTTGTTTAAAATGATTTAATCGAGAGTGTTCTTAGCTATAAGGTAATAAAATCTGTTCAGCTGTTTTCAGACCTTTTCTAGTTCTTAAAAGGATATGAGTAACTTCTACATATCTAATCCATTCGAAACTTGGTATCCTGTTACTGCAATGACGTTGCAACGATATGGTAACCTAGGCCAGATGCTGCAGCGTCATCTTGAATCTACATGATAGTCAACTCTACTAAAATACTACAGAGATATTGTGTTTAGGCTCATTTAAATAGTCTCAATGAATAGGTTACTGTGTTGGGTATTTTTTAAATTTTTAATACTTCTGTTATCGTGTAGAAGTTTGTATTTATTTATAATTATAATTGTTTTACATATCATAGAATAAAAAAAATACACAGAGGAAAATGTATGAAGTTATCGGAAAAACTATATTAACCTAACTTACGCCATTTCTTGCATATATTTACTTCTACAACGTTTTCTATTGTATTTAAGGAAATAAATAGCGACTACGATTTGCAAACCTCAACTATACATATACAAAAAAAAAATGATCTGTTTTTGTATGAAAAGACAAACCAACAGACAATACCATATTAGCATTTATTGATACAATTTTGTACAAAACCTTTTTACTAAGCTATTTCGATATTTCAGTGCTTTTGATATCATTTTCCTAGTTTAAATATTCAAATTCAATAATGTCAAAGTGAATGAGAGATGAAAACGTCACTAATCATGCCCCAATATGGACATCTCCCAATCAGATGTGACAGTGCAAAATTAATATTGATTTAAGGCTATCAAATACTAGCGACTCAGCGCTTCGCTTTGAGTTCGTACCTACAGAAAAACAAATATATCCCACGGGAAACGTACATTTTTCCGGGATAAAAAGCCACCATTGTAGTGTAAGTAAAGCAATGTTTAAATGTACTTCATTATAATTATTTGTTTAATAATATAATTTGTTTTTTTTTTTCAAATTATGTTAATTAAGAGATTGTATTATATTTGACAAGTGTTTGTATTTTCTAAGAATCTATGTATTTTAATTGGTATATCTTTTTATTTGTTACAGGTATGTCGAGCAATGTCTGAGTTAAAAACTAACATATTGAAGGTTTGGACAAAAGATCACACATACATATATTCTACTATACCTATAATATAAATAATTAAAGACGAAACAATTCAGTACCTTTTTGTTGTCTGTTTTTCAACCGGTTTTGTTTTTTTTTTGTTTAGTAACTATTGATGAGCTTTAGTCTTATCAATAAAAAAAAGATAATATTCGAATTTCAAACACTGGTTATTACCTATAAATGGGAATATTTTTGAGTATGTTTGTTAGTTCTTCGAAGTGTAACACCTAAACCTAATACTTCTAATACTGATTTAACACAGAATTTTTTTACGTACATTACATGTAAGCGAAGCTATATTGAAAAACTAGTTAATATATTTTTCTTTGAAAATGTAAAAACCCATTCAATAAAATATACCTGTAACTTATTGATATCAAGCATAAAATCCTAAATAGGCTTACAATACATTATGACAGAAGGCACAAATATCTAAGTATCTTGCCAATACGACGTTTGATTCTTCAAGGACTACAAGCACAGTGTATTTATAAATCGACTTTAAGCCAATTTCCTTTTTTAGTCAATACTAGCGCTCGGATTCGTCCCTATACTTAATATAGATTTCTCAAAGATGAGATATTTTCCCGCAGTAAAAAGTATTCTATATATTGACATGGATAACCAGCTATCATCATACTAAATTGCATCAAAATTTGTTTAGTGGTTTTTTCGTGATGCGTTTCCAGACAGACAGGGAAAAATTCAAAAAACTATAGATTTGAACTCTGTATCGGTAATTTAAGATTTTCCAAAAAATATTTAATGTACAGATTCGACTCAGTTTAAATTTTATTATAGGTATGTATAGACGAGTAAGTATTCGTTAGCAGTTTTAGTTAAATATATATTTAATAATTATAGAGTCCGGAGAGGAGAAGTTCCGAACTTCTCCTCTGCATCATTCTCTATTCGTTATTGAAAGTTCTGTTAAAGTACTGAGTTTGTTGTGACCCTACTTGCCAGCGGTTGCGGGTTCGAGGCCAGCTGGGGGCATTCATTTGTGTTATGAGGACGAATGTTTGTACTCAAGTCATGGGTGTATATATTTATAATAAATAAGTATTTAAAGTTATATATGTGTAGTGTATCAACTATCTGGTATCCATAGCACAAACCTCGTAGCTTACCATGGAACTAGATGGTGACGTGTGTTGTCCCAACATATTTATATTTTATTTACATATATTTATAATCATATGAGCTTAGTGTAGAGAAAGCTATCTTTTGACTATGATATTATTATTTTTTCAAGCTTATACTTGAACTTTGCATATAAAAATCCATATTAGTATATTATTCTCGTTAACATTATGATTTTCCTTGCCTTCGAGGATTCGCTGTATGTTAAGCATCTTAATGGAAAAGCAAATTATGTTCTTCATAGTATTATAGAAGATTGAGAACTACATCGTTATAGAAAATAAAGAGCTTATTTCCACGTTTTACTAAACCAATGTATCTCATAAACATTGTATATGTCTTTAGATTTGTTACATCTATTTGAAGGTAAAATAATTCTCTGCCCTTTTAACGTCCCACTGCTGGGCACGGGCCTCCCTTTAATACGAGGGGGATCAGGTCATAGTCCACCACGTTGGCCAAGTACGGGTTGGCGGACTTCACATGACTTTCGAAAACTAATTAGGTCTTCTTAGACATGCAGGTTTTTTCACCATGTTCTCTTTACTATATTAACTAGTTGTAAGCATGTTGAAAAGTGAGTCGAACATAAAAATGTGAGAGGTGCAAAACCGCGATTTGAACTTGTTATAATTGTATTTTCAAGCGAAAGGTTTACCAATGGACTATCAGTGACACAACTTTCTTAAATATATTTTATTAAATCTGCCCAGTTGTAGAATGGGAGTCAATAGGAGTCGTGGAAGAAATGTGTCAGCAATGGGTGTTAATGCCACCAAGGCTCTCTATAAACTTTAATGTATGTATGTATGTACGGATATCAAACTCCCGACCATCGATAGAATGGATTGTATCTCGCTCAAACAAAATAAATAGAAACACGACGAATTACAGCATTCCTTTGTCGGTTATGAACGAACTGGAACATGGCCTCGGGCAAATAAAAACGTATCAAACACACAAATAAGAGTAAAGCAAACTTCCAAAGCAAATATTAATCCCACCTGCGATATGTACTTCATTTTAGCCTCACTGAGATGGAGTTTTTATGGTGATGTTAGAGAGATCTTGTTATCCTTTGATTCCACTGTATAATTGAGTTTCAATTGTATATTAAATACTTCTTTAATGATCTCGATTCTAGATGAAATGATAATGTAATTTAAATGAAGCTATCTCTTAGGTGTAGTATGATGTGTACATATATCACGTAACATACATATGTATGTACATATGTTACGTGATACACAAAAGAAAAAATATACAACCGTATAGAGTCGCCACCTTTTTTGAAATCGGGTGTAATAATGAAAATATTTTTTTTTTTATTTATTTAAACAAATAATATTAATTTAACTTAGCATAGAATTAGATATATTAAAATATATAATATTTAGGTACTAATAATATATAGAGCAGAAGAGATTGTTTGTTTGTTGAAAGCATTAATTTTTGGATATACTGATCCGATTAGAAAAATCCTTTATGTTTTTTATAACCTAAGGAATATAATCTATGAAAGCGGAATATTTCTACAAAATTAAGCGAAGCCACAAGAAAATGCTAGTAGTATATACAGAACTATCAAAATATGTAATGTAATACATCTCACACTATAGAGTGATTGTAAGCCGGATGGCGCGGTGCGTCAGATATCCGGTCAGCTGTCTGCAATTTGTATCATAATACTGCTTTATACAGTGTATATAGTCAATTATGTTTGTTTGTATATACTGATATAATGTTAATTTATTAGTTTTTTCTAAACAAATGTACCTACACTTAGTTATTACTGAATTAATTTGTTATATACATATACATTATTTGTACAGTAATAACTAAGCGTACATTAGTTTTGTATATAATATTATATATAAGTATATTTGTAATTTTCTCTACTGCAAATAAAGTTTTTAAATCAACGTTTTTTCTTCGGAATTTTAAAATATGTTTAATGCCTGTAATGGCGTTAATGGCCATAATAATAAATAATAATTAAAGCTCGCGAATATGTACTTTTAAAATGTTAATTAGAAATATGCATATATTTGTGTATCTTTTTATAAATACATGACAGCTTTTTACTAAATAGATACATATGAAAATTCATATGTACAGTACTAACTACATATAAGAAAAATACTTTATTTTTATATTATATTTACAACAGGCTGGACTGATTTTGACGGGGCTTTCACTGGCAGATAGCTGATGTTATTAGGAGTAACTAAGGCTATTTTTATGATAGAAAAGGAATTAGGGTTCTGCTCAAAAAAACTAAAACGTATCTAGGGACGTATTAAATATATGTATATACAAGAAATATTTATTAATTCTCTATACTATAATAAAAGAGTAGAGGTCGAATGTCTGTACATAGGAAAAATGCTAAAAACCGAGTCAGGGGGATGTAAGAAGACAAATAGAACAAATCCAGATTTTTTTCAAATTTTTTGTTTCTCTGTCTGTTTGTCTGTTTGTCGTCCCTTATATCCTCGGTCAACATGTAAAATACTTTTCATTCCGAAAAATTTAAGAATTTCCGTGGGATAGTTAAAAAACTGTAGTATTTTATACAGCTTAATACACAACAACTTATGCACCTAACTTAGTAAGTTTAACATTCTGATACCAAACAACGGGTTACTTTTCATCCCGGAAAAACGAACGGTTCCCGTGGGAACTAATATATCTCTAGCGAGGGTGAGCCGCTAGTTATATTATAAGAATTTATAAGTTTGTCAGATATGAAATTAGAAATTAAATTCCATTCAAATCATCCATTATATATACAAGTAAGTTCATTGACATTACAACAAGGTTCGATTGATAGTTATCTGTAGTAAAGCGTACTGTACTTTCTTACCTCATAGAGCCATATAAAGACTTATAGTTATCTTTATACACAAGTTCTTTATAGAAAAGTTCTTTTCTCGATTGAGGTATTATCGTCGTCTTAAGAGATTTTCATACAGAATTATTGACTTTTATATGTAAATTCTATTGGTATTTAATACACATTTTACTTTAATGAACCGTATTTTATCTATATAATCTATCTGCTACTGAAAGTCCCGTCAAAATCGGCCCAGACATTTCGGAGATTAGCCGGAACAAACAGACAGACAGACATAAAATTTAAAAAAACGTGTTTTTCTTATAAATACCTACCGTATATAGTTCCATATGCATTTAGAAAAATGCTGTTATTTTGATATTACAAACAGACACTTGATTTTTATTTATCTTTATATATATACATATATATTGCAAAATACCATATAGTATACCGAAGTGGCATCAACCCGCAGATTTTCATCAGATTTCGGATTGGGATTGGGATGCGTTTATTTTATTTTAGTTTACAACTACCAATCATGACCTACGTTTTATATGAGATCGTTAACAATGAAAGCTCTAATAATCTTCGAATTTACTAAGGTAAATTAAACAAAACCTAACTATGTTTTTTTGTAAAAATCGTCTTTTAAATTCATTTTCTTGTTAAAAATTGGTGTTTTTAATTCAATTTCGAAATATAATTCTTATTTAAATATGAAGATATTATAAATATATCTATACAAATTCAATACATATTTGTTTCATTCTTTTAAATTGTTATAATATAGTTCAACAATATTGTAAAGCTAAAGAGATTATTTATTTTTCTGTGTGTTTAAACACATTAATCTGACTGACTTTGGGTATTGACTACTCTTTATATATTTTTTGTATTATTAAATCTACTAGCGTCTCAACCTCGCTTCGCTGGGGTTCGCCTCTGGAAAAGCAAAAATAGATCTATCCCACGAAAACGTACATTTTTCCGGTTGAAAAGTAGCCTATGTGCTATTCCAGACAATAATCTATTTCTGTGTCAAATTTCATCTAGATCCGCTCAGCTTTTCTGGCGTGATTGAGTAACAAACATCCAAACAACCATCTAAACTTTCACATTTATAATATTAGTAAGATTTATTGAGAAACGTTATAAGCTATAGAACATCACACTATACACTAGAAGCTTTCCGCTTCTAAGAGCTTTGCTTCTAAACGTATGTTAATGATTTACATGAGCGTAGCCGCGGGAAAAGGTTAGCGGAAAATATTAAACTAAATGCAATATGTCAAGTATGATGTTCGCAAAACTCAAGTAATCTTGCCACTGCGATAAAGAAACAAAGAAGTCCTGTCTCGACGCGGGCAGAGTGGTGCTTTGTGGCGTATCTTTTATTTATAACCTCTCATAAATTCCTGTATCTGAGAGTCAATAAACGTAATCTATATGTACCTGTGTAGTGCAAGATTCGTCTTCTTGATTTTCATCTAGAAACCTTTCATAGTTATTTAGATAACAATTTTGCTTCTATGTTTATGACATGCCAGTCTACTGTGGGTTATGAATAGGGGAGGGGTAAAGTGACAGATATACGTATACAAATGTATTAAAATATAATTATATTAAATACTAGCAGAACCCGCGGCGTCGCCCGTGTTTAAAGTATAACAAAAAAAAATTCTTCTTTCCCTTCCCTTTACAATAATGTAGGGAAGGAAGTCTGCCGGATTTGTTCACATTTATATTTAATTACTGCTCCGCTCCCTTGGGTGGTAGCATGTTGATATATAGCCTATAGCCTTCCTTAATAAATGAGCTAATTAATGCAAACAGGATTTTTCAAATTGGATTAGTAGCTCTTGAGATTAGGGCGTTCAAACAAACAAACAAACAAACAAACAAACAAACAAACAAACAAACAAACTCTGTCTCTGTATAATATTAGTATAGATTTTATTAAGTATCGATACATGGCCTGCTTTTTATAAGAAACTAGCGACTTCCCTCGGGTACGTTGCGCGGAACCTGAATTCTTTTTCTAAAACAAAAGTAGTCTAAGTTACTCCTTACAATATGAGCTATATGCCACTGAAAGTCCCGTCAAAATCGATCCAGCAACAGACAGACAGACAAAACTAAAAAAAAATGTTATTTTGTTTTTTTTTCTTTTAAGCACCTTATAAAATTTCACATGCGTTTAGTAAAAATTTTTTATTTGATATTGCAAAAAAACACTTCAATTTTATTTATTTGAAAGCATCCATACTCACATTTTTAGTATTATTAATTTACTAGCAGAACCCGCGACTTTGCTCGCGCTAAAACTACAAAAAAATCTAAAAAGGTATATTTAATACAAACTTTTATCCCCTTATGGGATGAATTTCCAAAAACGCTAAAACATGTATTTATTTAATAGAATTTAATAGCATTAATACCAAGTTTCAAGTAATTGTGACTATAAATATTTTTTTGGGATGTATTATAACGTGTTTTCCCATAGAAATGAGATAATCTCCCGCGGTAAAAAGTAGCCTATGTCACTCTCCAGCCTTCCAACTATCATCAAACAAAAAAATCACGCTAATCCGCTACTCCGTTTTGACATGAAAGAAGGACAAACAAACAAACACACTTTCATATTTATAATATTAGTATGGATATGGATCACGAATGATCTTCTCAAATTCCATCTCCACATAAAAATAAGGAAGTACATATCCTAAATAGTTTCGGAAATCATAAAAACAGAAACAAATGAACCGTCGTATCTCTAACTCAGGCGTAATATGCAAACGCGATACGCGGCTTTGTAAAATCCTCGCCGGATCAAAGGGAATGAACTGTGGATATTTTTTGGTACAGATTTCTACAGTGATTTTATTACGAGAGGGTCTTATTATTCTTCGATAATTGTACTGTTCTGTTTTGTTTATCTTATGTAGGAGATGAGCCTCAACAGTCTAGTGGCTATGTACGGTAGATCTGGAGGTCCTGGGCTCGAGACTCGGGTCGGGTCAAGTTTAGTTAAAGGTTTTTTCTGTCAATAAATTCTAAATAACAGCTCGGAGATGGAAAGTTGGCGGTGTTTTAACCCTAACTCGGAAAGCGTCTAAATTCGGTTCTGCGCCCCTTTCAACGGTCGTGTCAAATTATCGTCTCACCTGATTATGTGAGAGACAGGAATACCTAGTTCAAGTGCACCCTGCACTTGAGTTTGTGCTCAAACTACACTCTACGCGCACACCGTGGTCCGAAATGATCACGACGACATTATTATTATTATTTATATATTATATGTATCTCGATTCCGATTTCCTTTTTCCGCTTTTTTTTGCTTGTACAATTTGTGCTCAGCAGTGAGAAGTTAAGAGGGTCCTAATAATTGTACTTATATGAAAACAAAATGTACCTAATTATTTTCAAACACAACTTTATATTAATGAAGGAAAGAACCTGTCGGATTCGGCGTGAATGGCTAGCGTATTCAATATATGTATGTCTATACGTTTACAGTTACATGTAAATAACGAAACGCTCGTAAGCTGTTAAGTCAATCAGTAATTATTTTTCTGTTTAGACGACAACAGCACTCAATAGTCAATCTTTAGAAATATTTCCTATTGAATTGAGAAAGTCTTCATCGATTGAGGACGATAGATTTATGTGAAAGATAAACAAAATACGACGAACGGCCTTCAGCAAAACCAATATTATATGTGTTATGGGCACATGTGCCAGATTATTATATTTATTTAATGTATATTCTATCTTTACATGTAAATAACCGGATAGTCTTTATCGATTTTATTGAAATTTTGACCAGCTGATAGAGCGTTCGCTCGTGTACAAAATTTAAAGTTTTAAGTTTAATTTCGGAAATCTGCTCCAATAATAATTGAATTTTTCTCATTACTTTTAAGGCAAACGTAAAAAGTGATTGTTTTCACAACAAAGAGAAAGCAAATTTCCATAACTAGTTCTAAAAGTAAACTGTTCAGTTCCCAATATAAAGCAGGAGTTGATTAAAGCGCCGTGTCGAGATAAGATCGTGCACGCGGCGTGATGACGTGATGTTATTACAGATTAAATAAAAATTGTGTATTTTTACCGTTTGCTTAAAAATGTGGTTTGTGTAAAACGTGTTTAAAGTGAAAATTTTTAAGTGTTTTTATTACGTTCTCATGCTGTACCTACATACAAACAGCTAAACAGATTTTGATAAAATTTGAAATAGAGATAGCTAACAGTATTATAGAGTAACTTATACCTATTTTTAATTGGCTATACAATTATAATCGAACATTAAGCATCGTGATATCAAATAAGTCGTATATTATGATACGAAATGTAATGTTTTATTTTATTATATTAAGTCATAGACTAGACGATAAAGCTAGGCTCTTGTTGACCAAAGTCTTGATGTTCCGCTAAGTTTCTTTTGCCAATTCTTCTAAGTAAGATACAAGATTAACTTAAGAAGAGAAATGAGTATGATTCTTCCGCGTACTTCGAAAGAGTCATCATAAGTTCATACATACGTCATACATACGCACCTTACTGGCTACCTTTCATAGGAAACACTACATACATATGTATGTATGTATATAAATGGATTGAACAGTTAAGGCTCTATTCTAAAGATTGATGTTTCTATTTGAAACACGTCCCCAACCTATTTACAGGATTGAAAGCATCAATTTAAAAGGGTTAAAGATATCTATATATCAGTGTTTATCCGGAATTTCCTTTTTGATAGAGTTGCGATTTTCTATTAATAGGGCATTATGGTCGGCAAAAAGCCCGTCTTTATTTGATTTATGGTTAACAATTTATCACAAACTAGCAACTCACCCTCGCTTCGCTCTGATTCGTTGCTAGTGACAAACAAAAACAAATGTGTCCCACGGGAACTGTACATTTTTCAGAAATAAAAAGTAACCTATGTACTATTCCAGACTATAATCTATCTCTGTGGCAAATTTCATCCAAATCCGTTTAGCCGTTTTGTAAACAAACATCGCTTCAAGAAGCATTGATTCGCATCGCAATCATACGAATATTCATTATTATTTATATATTATCTAATAGGTATATAAAAATCTCATGTCACGATGTTTGTGGTTGCACTCCTCCGAAACGTCTCGACCGATTTTAATGTATTTTTTGTATATTTGGTAAGTATGAGAATAGGTCGTAAAGTATTTTTTACCCTCCTACCCCCACCCCCCACATTTTAAGTAATTAGGGGCGAACTCAAGCGGAGCGAGGGTGAGTCGCTAGTATATATATAAGATAGAAGATATTAGTAGAGACTAGAATTATAGCTAAAATGTTTTATTCAGCCAGTCAGGACTTAGTACGTCGCAAATGTCACATATTAATTTCTATATATTCCACACTAACTACGCTCTCACAATGGCTGATGTGACACTGATTGTCGTGTCACAATAAATGTCACTGTCACAAACACTAGCTTAGACAGACACTCGATATATAAACTACTAGCGACTCACCCACGCTTCGCTCGGTTCGTTTCAATGGTTAGTATGGAATAGATAGACTATATTATATACCTACTTAGGTATATTAATGTACCTAAGTAGGTACTATATAAAATTAAAAATAAGTATTCCCCATAACAACTTCTATCTTTTCACCCCTTAAGGAATGTTTTACGGGATAAAAACTATCCTATGTCCTTCCCAGTGTCTCAAACTATCTCCATACCAAATTTCTACTAAATTGATTCAGCGGATTAAGCGTGAAAAGGTAACAGACAGACAGAGTTATTTTCGTATTTATAATATTAGTATGGATGACCAAGATTTAAAATGTTGGTTTAACTTTACATTCTTATAATTTTATTTGCATAGTTATTTTTTTTTGCTCTTAATTGTATAGCGTAATGCTATAAAATGCAAAAAAGATATTTTTTATAGAAGTGGTAGTTTTGGAGATTAGAACATACAAGCAAACACAAATCTCAAATCAAAAGTATTTTTTTATATTAATAATATTATAAATGCCTATGGGTTTTGAGTTAGTCCTTCCTATAACGAGCAATCAAACAATAGAACAACGTGACGTGATAACAATGACATAAGCCTATTTTTGTTCCGATACATTGATTCCCATAGGGCTAATATATAATATCTAGCATCTGCACGCGGCTCTGCCCGCGTAGTTTAAAAACATCGAATTTTCATACAAACTTTCAACCCCTTTTTGCCCCTTTAGGGGTTGAATTTAAATGAATCTTTCTTAGCGGGTACTCTACGTTGAATTTACCAGCCAAATTTTAAGTTTATACCATTTATATTTTTTGAGATTTCGTGATGAGTAAAGAGGTGTTTTGATTTTATATTATACCAGCGATTGGCCCTCGCTTCAAAATACATGGTTGATCCTTTGTTGTGTGAGAAATAAAAACAAATATATCAAACAAATATAAAATACGCATTTATACTGACAAAACATAGAACCCACTTATTTTTATCTCGTTTGAGTTTGATTACCAAGCCTATAAGGTTTATTTCAATTTCCATTTAGTACATTTAATGTACGCTTTTAATGCTTAGCAAAAGAGAAGAATTGATTCCCCATTCTATTTTATTTGCACGAGATCAGATGAGTTCTGAATTATTCATTTATTTTAAAGCCTGTTTATTAGTTCTACTTATACTTCCAGATGTAAAGCTCTTGATAATTAACATTTTTTTAAGTAAAATTTTAGACAATTTATTTATTTATTTATGAAAATATACTTTTATATATATATAATTAAATCCTAAATTAGATCGAATCTGTACATTAAATATTTTTTGGAAAATATTATTGAAATAGTAATTAATTATTGCCGATACAGAGGCAGAGTCTATAGTTTTTAGAATTTTTGTCTGTCTGTCTTGTCTATCTGGGAGCGCGTCACGAGAATACCACTGTACAGATTTTGATGAAATTTGGCATGATGATAGCTGGTTATCCGGGTCAACATATAGGATACTTTCTACCGCGGGAAAATATCTCATCTCTGAAATCTATAGTCACCTTAAAACGAGAACGAGGGTGAGTCGCTAGTATTAAATAAGTTTTTCTTCTTAGCCTATATATAATATATTGAACAAGATATGCTATCATATCATGCTACCTTTTAGTACATAATAAGTAAAATACGCGAGCGACGCCACTAGGAATGGATAGTATTATATAAAATGCAACAGACTAACAAAGGTAATAATTTGATTAAGCATGTGACCATGTCAATCATTAATAATCCAGCTTTCATACTTCCTTCCAATTAAAGTCGGTTCGTCTCATATTATTTTCCCTGGGATTTTTTCGCAAATTCATTATTCAGGTTTCTTTAGATGGATGGCGAGTAATATTCACCTCACCACACGTTTTATAGAGTAAGGAAATTGTGCTCCCTAAATATTTTATGGTATATGATATGCTAATACAAAGTCGTATTTTGTGGTAATAGTTTTAAATATTTTTATGTTGTAGTGATCTGCTGTAAACTTTATGGACACTTTTTAATTGAATTTCAAAAAGTTCTTGCTTATAGGTAAGTTATCTATGTCAGTTTTAGAATACTCTGTAAAAAAATTGAGACGCTTCAAGTTCAAGGTTCGGTCTGGGCTTAAATGCACTTTTTGATATAGGTGCTTACCCTAGCTTCGATCAGGTGCGTCTGTCAATGCCTTGTCTTGGTGGGGGGAGTAGGAGAGTGGGTTCATTAGCGTCCGGCAATCTAGCCGGGCCCGAAGCCAAGAAATGCACTGGGAGGCGACCCACCTCGGTGGGTGGTGTGCCATGCAAGTTGCTCCTGGTACTTCTTTAATAGCAGAGTGGACTGTTGGAGCCATTCTCAAAACGATGTACCTAAAATAATTCACATTACGTCACTATTATTACAACAAACATAGAAACTACGCTTTTGTGTATAGAGATAAAGCTATAATTTCCTAAAAAAATCTTATTAAAAAAGCTCTTGTTATTAGCTTTTGGTTTTAATAAATTGGTTTGAAGAAAATATCTTCAAAGAAAACGAGGCGATTTATACACGCTGGAATAAGACGCCCGCCCGTCTCCTTCATAGGCGTCATCTAAAATTTTATGCTCCCACTTTTTCATGATATTGATTGCGTGGTGAGCGATTTCTCTTCGATATATTTTTAACCGATTACGATAAAAATGACAATTGTCTTTGTTGTATTAAGGAGGTATGGAGAAATGTTTTTGATATTTCATTTTTGCTTAGGCTCATATCCTAAGGTCATTTCGTACTTAAATCTTATGGTATTATTTTATGTGTAAGAATGCTGGGATAGGGGTCTGGTTGGTCTATCTTAGTGCTAAGTTTCATAGAAATCGTTTTAACAGTTTGCACGATATGGAGTAACTAACAAGCTAACATCTATCTCCGGATTACATTCCATATGTTCAATACTAGCGAGTTATCTTCGTTTCGCTCGGCTCGTATCTATATATGTGTATATACAAACAGAGCCATCTTTTGGTAAATTTAATTACTATCAGCAGCGTATCTTACTGAAGGTCATATTCTATCTGTATAGTTAATTTCATCCTTTATCCAGCATTTTCGCATATCTAATAGTAGTGAGATATTATAAGGAATAATTGTTAAAGGTCTTTTTATTAACGTCAATGAATAAGACTTATTTCTTATATGAAATAAAAGGCTTATAACACTACTTTAAAAAGTCTCAGTTACAGAATCGAATCCGCGACTAAAAAACTTCAAACTGAAGCATTCCTTCTACATAACAGTA
Source organism: Brenthis daphne (assembly GCA_947093115.1). NCBI lineage: Eukaryota > Metazoa > Arthropoda > Insecta > Lepidoptera > Nymphalidae > Brenthis > Brenthis daphne. Next base: position 13,995,902 of record OX352482.1, on the reverse strand, counting down.
CAATAGAATACCAATGATATAAAGCGTATCAGGAACTAGTCGTTTCCTTAAATAAATGGTATGTTATTGATACTCTAACATTTTGATTGATGGCTCCCGTACATTAGCCCCGTTAAACTCAGCGCCGCGCCGGTACCTTTCCAATTATTACAAGCCCGAAATAGACATGTACGCTCGTATACTTGAAGCAGAATCTTTGTACTTGTATGCAGTGGTTGTCTTGCTGTTGATTTCCTGCGGCTTAGAATAAAACTGTCTTTTCGGATTTTTTCGTGGATTTATTTTGATTTTTGGTTCGCGGTGTTTCGAACGCCCCATCCTCCCTCCCACCAGCGGGACTCGAACCCGCGACCGCTGGCACAGCAAGTCACTACAAACTACGCCAAACGTGTCGTCAAACAAACATATTTTTATATATTCATTGTGCGTATTTCGCACTGAAGTCCTCTGTGAACGCTAGATAGCTTCAAGTTGATTTATGGCGGTCACACCCTAACCGGTATGACATTATAGTAGCAAAAATGGGCTCTTACATAAACTTAAGTGTTCCAGTTTATACAAACAGCTTAAATGTGTCCTTTTGCGTATCTGAACGATTTGTTATTTTCCACAATAATGTTTTCATGCTGGAATAGACGATTCATAGTGATGAACAGCTTTATTCTTAACTTTATATATAGCGTGTAAGGTACAGGAAGTTTTAAGTATGTATGTTTGTTACTTCTTCACGTACTAACGACTCAATGGTTTTTTTTTGAATGATCATAATAGCTATAGGTTATTTGCTGGATTAACATATAGACATACCGTCTTCCATACTGACTGATTTTCTTGAGTGAGAAAGTAACTTTGTCTGTTTGTTTATTTGTTAAGTTAAACGCTCACCACTGAATCAATTGCGATGAATTTTGGTACTAATATAGAATTGACATTGGAGAAAGACATATAGGCTTTTGTCGTAAAAATAAAATTTGTAAAGAAGTGAGATGGGGAACGAAAGTTTTTACGAGAAACCTATCATTTGTCAAGTTAGGGATATAAAAAATGTATATTTATGGTTTTGATAAGAAAGAGTGTTCAGCGTCGGAGGGCTTCAGGACGACATGGTTATGCTTTTGTTTACCTGGGGACAAACACGAGCGAAACGTGAATGCGTTATCTAGTAAGTCAAATCAATGGAGATTAATCGAGAGTACACCTTCCTTGTAAGGTAGATACATCAATATGTTAATAGGTAATTACTGGTAAGTACAACTATACCGATAAAAACGCTATTTATAGCCAGCCTTAGCTTTGTTCCACTAAGTCACGCTTAGGTCTCAAACTCAAAAGCAGGACTGTCTATAGACTTGCACAATTAAGTAAATATATTTTTAAACAAAAGGTTTTTTTCGGTCTTTTTCACGGTTTTATTTAGATTTTTGTTTCTGATTTTACAAATGCTTTACAGCAAACATGGTCCCGGTAGAGAGTTAGCTGTTTGACCTTTCAAAATTCATAGTTACCGAGGGTTGTACTCTCAAGGTTAGAAACTAATTTGGAAGAAAAGAGAATTAATAAATAAATAATAATAAATATGTTGGGACATTAACACACAGTTACATGATAAGCTACGATGCTTGTGTTATGGATACCAAATAGTTGATACACGTAGGTATATAACTAAATACATACATATCATAAATATAAAACACCCATGACTGGGGTACAAAACTTCGTTCTTATCACACAAATACATGCCCCCATCGGGACTCGACCCCATGACCGCTGGCACAGCCAATAATGGGTCACTACTAAAAGGACCAAACGTGTCGTCAGAAAAGAAGAAATAAAAAAAATTATTAATGTGAAATATGTTGCGTAAGTCTAAGGAAGTATCGTTAATTATTATTAGGTTTTCTAAGTGTACGATTTTAGATAAGGCGTCTCATTACTAGTTAGACAGATAAAAACTAAACTAGTTATAAATATAGGTGCTCTAATATCATCTAGCCAAGTCTGTAATTTATTGACTTTCATAATCGATATTGGTTTTTACGTGATGTAAGCTACCTTAGTTCGAAATTATAACGTAGACATGTGTATGTTATGTTAGTTTTAGTGTTAGGTCACATTTTCATTTAGTTTTTGTTATTTTGTTATTTTCGTCTTTAGGAATTTATAAGCGAAATATAATTATCTCAATCAAGTGGGAATCAAACCCGTGATGTATGAATGAGATAGGAAGCACTGACTAGTAAATGTTGACGGAAGTACTTATGTACACACACATGTATCAATTATTGAGGTTATACTTCTTTTGGCACGTTTGAAAAAATTATGAGAGTAAAATTTTCATGATGCGCGCGCACACCGACAGCCAAAAAGCGACATGATGAAGTTAGCTGAAAGCGACTGAATGAGGTTAACTGCATTACTTTTACAAACAGATAGTTATGTCATAGCGATCACACCTTTGTTTTTTTTTGTTCTGTTACGCTAAAGAAGTATAACCTCTTACGTGCGTACATAAATACACACACACGTTTTTTAATTGCACAAGTATGATTAAGAATACACTATTGGCTGGTGTATCTTTTGAAACTCAATGGTATCCATTTCCGTTTGGGATATGTACATGTATAAAATTTATCAAATAAATACTCATGCAGTTTCCGTAATTCGATTTGCTATATTTTTTTAATTTCTCAAGTTCACTTAACTTATGAGCTTCTACTTAATATAACCCTACAAAGTTGTGTAGTACATACATATCTATGTACTCAAAAAAACCCGCCTTCCAGTAACGATTTCCTTACGAAAACGGTATAATACTCTTATGTGAAAGAAAATTTTATAGAACCACCTAAGGACCTTAATAGTTTATACAAAACAGTTTAAAATAGCAAAATCGGTCAAGCTGTCGCCGAGAAACCGGTTACATAAAAAAATATACATGCAGACGAACATACCTCCTTCTTTTTGGAAATCGGTTAAAACACAATCATACTATATGACTCACAAGTCTGGTCAGTTTGTAAGATCACTGGGGAAAATGATCCCGCAGATTTATGACTGAACCCTCATCCAGACTTGAATAACCGGCTATATTAGTAACCAAAACGTGTAAAGCGACTCGTGCAAAAATAGCCTGACCGTTTCATAGTCTAAGAGACGGCGGAAATTAATATAGTTTTTTTTTTATTAGTGTCATCGTCGTCGTCTCAGCCAAGCACGCCTACTGCTGGACATAGGCCTCCCCTAAGGATTTTTTAGACACCCGGTCTTGATCCGCATACAGAGACCATCAGTGATTTTGACCAGGTCGTCGGTCCACCTTGCACTTAGTTTATATTTTTTTAATAGTTGCATAATACATGCAAATATGTCATTTAAAGGGCATTTTATCAAGATTTATGTGTTAGTTGCGGAAACTTAATAATTTTGTTGTAAAATTAGTAGATTACGTTGTACATTTTGTATATAGACTTATAATTAATTTCCACCTCGGTTTTTTTATTATCCTAAGTCTAACAATGTCACTTCCTTTCATTAGGCTTTCGTAAATATTTTTTTTACATACCTTATAATTTGTGTAAGCTTCCGCTATATTGTTAACTAGATACATCAGTAGAAGGCACGTAGCAACTCTGTTTTCTGCTAAATATATAACGTACAGTTTTTTTTTTGATGTAACGTATAGTTAAAACACAATTACATATATGGGAATCGAACTCACTATTAGATAGTAGTGAGTTCGATTCCAGATGTACAGATGTTTTGATGATGATCCTACTAGACGTTGTCCTAAAGTGTTATAATATATAATAAAAATTAACAATTAAATGAGTATTATTTGCTTAACGTTGTCTCTCGCACTAAATCTTGCAAAGTTTAAAACCACAGCGGATGTATGGGTAATTCGTAAAACACTTGTTTTCTTATGTTCAAGCTTTGTCGGTCTGGCTTTGCGGACTTTGTTGTTGTAATGAATGAACTTAAGTTCTTTGCAGACTTTGGACCAAATTGTATTAAGAAATAACTTTTAAAAGATAAATGCTTAAATTTTTAATTTGTTTAAGAAGAAGTTAAGGTATACATATGTAGGATCTGTAGATTTATAGACACTAACCCTCGCGCGTGATTCTGCTTGTGTAGCTTTAATATATAACAAAAACCTTGTAGCTTATACCAAAAGCTTATACCACTATAATATATAACTATAATATATATCACTTTAATGGTATTGAATTTTTTAGAATCGATTTAGTACTTATTATATTTTTTAATAGATGCAGAAATTCAATACTAATTAACTCACTCATATATGAATAACTCCCTCACAATCACCCTCGCTTCATTATCCCACGGGAACCGTACATGTTTCCGAGATAAAAAGTAACCTATGTGCTATCCAGACCATAATCTATCTCTGTGCCAAATTTCATCCAGATCCGTTCAGCCGTTCTGGCGTGAAAGAGTAACATCTTTACATTCATACTCACAAACTTTCACATTTATAATATTAGTACAGGGGAAAAGTGCTTTAAAAGGGACAAGTTCAGAATGGGACAAATTAAATTTATGGCAATAGAAACCAAATAGTAGATTTTTCTTTTTTAAATTCTTAGAACATTTACTCAGTATCAATATTGAAGTAAATTTTATTTGCTTTTCAAAACAAAGAAAATGGCGAAGCGTGGTTTAATTATTTCGTGAGTAAAAGTATTTTATTCGTTGTTTGTGAAGTTTATTTATTACATAATTTAAATAATATTTGATAGGCAGGACTTAAACGCTCCATTAAGACCGGGGAGTTTCTGTTGGGTCTTAGTACTGGCTTCTCTATCTGATGAGTCCAACATAACCACCTGAATGTATACAGGTGGTAAACGTAAATGCATTTCCCAACATTTAAACGCATCGGCCAGATTATAATTAAGTTTGCTATGTTATAAGTATATTACTCATTGGAGGTGTATTAATAAATGATAAAAAAATATAAGAAAAGAACTTGTTTATAATATGTCCCATTCAAGACCACGCCCTCATGAATGGGACATATCTTAAGAATTTTTAAATTTGACTTTAATGCTACAATGTTTCGAAAATATATTGTTTTTGGTTTATATTTTGAAAGATGAATAGATAAGGTTACGTTAGGTATAAACAAATGTTTTTTATAATACCTCATTTATTGCTCAAAATCTTACAGTAAAAAAATGTCCCATTCATGGCACCTTTCTCATATTAACGCAAACCGTACAGATGAAACACGCACAAAAACCGTATAGATGAAAATACTTTGGGTCAGTTTAAAAATTTAATTAAACGCCTATCAGCCTTTAATATAGATTAAAGCGCTTAATGAAATGGACCTACGAATAACTTTCTCTTCGTGACATACGAGTACACTCCGGTATAATAGTTCAGTATTAGGAGATTTAAAACTGAATTAAAAATGCATTTCTATTGAGAAACGTTTTGACTTTTGACTGACTATAATTTTACTTTATATGTATACGTATACATATATAATATTGGTAATTTTTTGGAGAATGCTAATGTTCCTCAGAAATTATTTGGTTTACCATTTTTTAGGAAGTTTATGAATAATCGCAATAAAAATTTGGTCGCTATTTTACAATATTACAAGTAACGATTAATATATAAACAACCGTAGAAATTACAAATTAAATTGTATTACATACATAAACATATCTAGGTATTATATTCCTATTCAAGAATGCTAGAGAGAATGAAGAGTCATGCGTTACTTCTTCTTCCAAGGTCGCCAGTCTCTGCCACGTCCCTGACCAAACGAATATTTGATCATTCCGATAGTGGTGGGTAGTGTTTTCACTTCCGAACGTTGGGGAGCACGTCTTCGAAGCACGAGGGTTGCTCACGAACCTTAACTCTCCCTGGTCGTGTCGAAGTATCGTCCCATAGGACTTTCACGGTGAAAAGGAATAGAGAGTGCCCTGGTGTCTGCGTATACTTGTGCACTATAATATCTCTGTAGTTGGCTAGTCTCAGTGAAATTGGCCGAAATTTTTCGGGAGGACATTCCTTGGTCATAGTTCAAAACTCATTTAAAACCCATAATTATCTATCGTCTTTTTTTTAAACCTCTCAACTCAAGCGATTTTTTCTTCTGAATACATTTTTCTTATAAATTATTTATACTAATACTATAAAAAGGCAAAATTTGTTTGTTTATTTATTTGAACGCGCTAATCTCGGGAACTGCTAATTCGATTATCAAAATTCTCTTTGCATTAGATAGGAATGAGAAAGGTTATAGGCTATATATCATCTCGGAAAAATGTACGGTTCCCGTGGGATAGATTTGTTTTTGTCTACGGACAAATCCGAAGCGAAGTGAGGGTTAGTCGCTAGTATTATAATATATGGATATATTATAAACCACAATAGAGATATTTATTTTAATCCACAATAGACTAAGAATACTCGTTGACACATTGATTTTTTACATATTCCAAGGTACTTGACAAAATGTTATACTGCAATCGTTGTAGAATAGAAATCATAAATATAATAAAGTAACTGATCGCTGTCTGTACATGGAAAATATTTGAGAAAACTTCTTGGGGGCCTTTATTAATACAATAGAACAAAGAACAATGATTTTTAGTTTTTTTTTCTGTTTGCCGGTTTGTCTATTTGTCTGTTTGTCTGTGTGTCTGTGCGCGATAATCTCAGAAACGGATAAACTAATTCGGGTGCTGTTTTCACCCATATATTGTTATAAGCTTTACTTAACATTTAGTGTTTGTTTTGTTTCAATTGGTTCATAAAAAAAAGTTATGTTTTCGTTGAAAGATATAACCTATAACCTCCAGACTTAAATAACGTTTAATACATGTACGCCGAATACAATACATTCAAGAAATTCTAATTTTAACTCGATCTAGTCTAGACATAAAGTAAATACTGCTACTGGTAATGTAATTGACGGTTAATCTAACAGTCTAGGCCAGCGTGAAAGTGTTAGCGCTATGATTGACACTCCCAACGGTTCGTTATCTTGATGGAAAACAAATTGCATTAATCCAAGGATTTGTATGAGGAATAAAGTTAAATTTATGAAAAATATATATTAATTATGTTATTAAGGCTATTTATATATAAAAAATTGTAATAATTAGTTTTATTAATTATTCGATTGTATCATGGGAATTTATAATATCTGAAAATAGGGCATAGACTATAATAAGAATCCCGTATCTAACTGCTTCGTTGGTCTAGTGGTGAGCGGTTCTATACGGTTGTAGAATAACCGAATATGGTCCGGTATTAGGGTCCAGGGTTCGAGTTCTGGTTGGTCCAAGATTACTTGTTGACTTTTTCAGTTAAGAAATTCTCTTCAATAGTACGGAGTCTGCCTCTCATCGTTCTTATCGAATTTTCGTACCACCGGACTTTGCAAGTTTACGGTTAGTTTGCGGAGTTTACAGGAAAAGAGTTTGCACTATAATAATTCCTGCGCAGATGGCTAGTATCAGTGGCCGCCATGGTGGAATGAATTATTTCATTATCCATATTTAATCTATCACAATTGATTGATGTTTTGTTAGGTAAGAAATAAATTAATTTCGCAATTACAATAGCACGTATGTATAAAGAATGTATAATTATGATGATGAATGAACACAGTATTTCTTTCTATTATTTTGGGATATCTTTTATTATCGTCGGTTTTGTTAATTACTTGGTCGTTGCTTATAGACATTAAATTACAATATGTTAACCCGCAAGGCATATAGCGTGAAGCGTATATATTTTTATTGAATAAACATTCAATAAAAAATATATGAATTGTAGCTCCTAAATTTTTTAAGTTATACTTCTTTTGGGACGTATAGAAAAAATGATAAGGGTAAAATTTTTACGATGCGCGCGCACACAGCTAAAAAGCGACATGGTGAAGGTAACTGAAAGCGTTATGATGAAGTTAGCTGATAACTGTTTGTTGCCATGATTAACTGTTGTTATTGTATAACAAATATATAATATTATATTCTTTCCGTATATTATGACATTCTATAAATATATGATTGTACGTTACGTACGTTGTACGACTTCGAAAATATTTGATTAGGTATGTATAGTAAATGAAAACTACCAATCAGTTATTTTTTACTTTTTAGTGCATTTGTTTGAAGTCGGATTTTATTTTCTTGTTAAAAAGTTTTTATTCTACCACTAGTACGTAATAATGATACACCACAGCCAAAACAAATGTTTTGATGGCCAACTTCTGGACTGCCAATTGTTGCTTCTTGCATCAGCAAGTAGCAATTGTAGCATATAATATGTTCTGGAGTAACCTGAAAGAAGAAAAACTTGTTATTCTGTATTAAATTATTCAACATATCAACCAACATATGTAAAACTCTCATTTAATTATGACAATTTATGTAATCATTAAGACTAGGCCACATAATTAATAAAATACTTCTGTGGTGCAAATGATAGTGCTCCTGGTTGACGGCAGAGACCAATCACAAAAAAATCTTATCACATTTGCAGTATATGATCATGTATAGTATATAAATGTGCATGCAAATATGTCCGTCTGGTAGAAAAACAGGGAAAAATATTTACAGAAACAAAAGCCTTATTTATGTGCTTCCTGAAGTAACTCTTTTACACTCCGGGCTGTCAAAGTAAATATCTTACAGTTAGTTGATCTTCTGGCTACATTTTTTGGCTACATAGTTACAATTATTTTTTATTATAATTGTGGGAAAAGCTGGGTTACTTTCAATAAAACTTTTAATTGTTAGTTTTTCTTCTGATGATAATAAATAAAATGTTTCTTTAGTAGATATACATAATTAATTAAAGTAAACGTACATATACGAAAAATAAATATAAAATTAGAGACCTTTTTCTTTTAGTAAGACAATGTTGTAAAAAAAAAAATATTTTATGTAAAAATTGACAATTCGAAAGTGCTTGTAAAAAGTTATCCGAATGACATAGAATTTTATGATTTGATTCAATTTAAAAGGAAAGATAGGATTTTTATATGTACATAACTCTTTTATCTGTAAGTTTAGGTCTAGATAAGCCCTTCGACAGATACTCAATAAATATATAGCTTTTTTACATTTTGTATTCATGTAACGTTGAATTCGACAAAGTTAGTAATATATTTCACTGCACAGTATCTCAAATCAAATATATCTTTAAATCTTCTGGATTTACAACGAGACGACAGACAGACAAATAATTCCAACGTGATCTGAAAATTTATGGTTACATATATATGTATAAACTACCATTTCGTTCTTGTTTTATTGAAGCCAAGTATTCGTTTTGTAGATAAATGTAAAATAAGCACTGTGTTGAGTCCATTATACGCTGATTAGGGAGGTTAAAACGTATTTTGTGTACGACTCTGTTAAGTATAAATAAGACATAATATTATTATAATTTGTGAATATCTGATATATATACAATTTACATAGAAAATATCTTTAAAAATAACCAAATCTGTCAAGTGCGTATCGGATTGGCTGTATATGAGTCGATAGTACAGACGAATCTGACAAACACACAGATGGCTTAGAATTAGTAAGGGATCTTTAGAGTACGAGACAAAACTCGCGTAAATTTTAGAAAGTATTATATGTATTCACTATTCAGACCTTTTGAACGTCCCGCTTCTAGGCACGGGCCTCCTTTCAATACGAGGGGGATCAGGCCATAGTTGGCCAAGTTCAGGTTGGCGGACTTCACATGTCTTTTGAAAACTTGCTAGGTTCTCTCAGGTGTGCAGGTTTCCTCGCGATGTTTTCCTTCACCGTAAGACAAATGGTAATCATGTTGGAAATGATGCGTGAACCGGGCTTTGAACCCGTTCCACTCGGTTTCCCAAGCGAGCGGGGCTACCACTGAGCTAACACTGTCTTAATATTATATACGTTGCTTATGAAAATGTATAAGTTTAATCAATATTTTTTATGGTAAAATAATAATATTTACTTTACATCTTGCCCATAACACTTAAGTTTGACCTTAACTGTTCATGGCGAGTCTTGTTACGTATAATGGGCGACTTTTTCACCAGACCTGCTTTATTAGGTAATAATCACTTCTCCAATATCCGTTATGAGGTTTTCTTATATTTTAGCTTCGTTTAGCGAAACGACCTGATCCTTAGTCAGATAAAAAATATTTGTAGTAACAAACCAGAATAACGGAGAAAAATTTAACACCCACTGTGTAAAATATCTTGTTTTTGTAGTTTGTGTGAAAATGGTTGCATTAAATTGTCATTACGCACGTCTATACGTCCATATAATAAAATTCGAACTGAGTCGAATCTGTACATTAAATATTTTTTGGAAATTTTATTGAAATAGTCATTATTATCGATGCAGAGGCCGAATTTATAGTTTTTGTCTGCCTGTTTGGTAACGCATCACGAGAAAACCACTGGGCAGGTTTTGAAGAAATTTTATATGATCATAGCTGGTTATCCGCGTCAACATATAGGATACTTTTTACTGCAGGAAAATATCTAATTTCTGAGTTTATACTAAACGTTAAAACGCTTGTAAATAAATAAGTTTAAAAGTATTATTGTATTTGATTATTCTTACTAATACTTTTTAAGATACTTCATAACGATGTGACGGTGTAATATTTTTAACTAAAGCTATCATAATAATTAACGTCCCTCGTAAATGTTACTTTCTATCGGCTATTTGTTAAAGTCGGATAAAAAATAATCACTTTCAAAATCAGATCAGTATTATAACTTTTTAAATTTTCACGTTATGATAAAAAGTTATTTAATTACGGTTCGAGTTAGCAAAAAAACATTCGACAGGGTCATCATTTGCTTCGGGAATAAGGTATGTACCTTACGAATTCACGCGTTGAAGTCCCATAATGTAATATTTTCAGATCAGTATTTCCTTAGACATTCGTTTCCATCTAAAGTCACAAGCATGATCTCTACAAAATATTTGTGTAGCTTTACAATGCAGTATATAAACAATATATACATTGCTTACATATAACAGTTGTATGACTCTAATCAATATTTAATATATGCAAAAACACCCCAGAAACAAAACACTAACCCACAGAATCGTCATTAAATTTCAATCACAGTGAACAATACACACCATTGTTCTGACTTCAAATATCTATAGTAAAAGGAAACGGTACAATAAAAAATCGGAAATCGTCTTCGGTATCGCGGATGGAGATATTTCTTGTAATAAACACTTTGAAAGGAGTTTGAAGCAAGGCCATTTAGAACAATGGTCCCATATCCGATGGAGTTTTAACCTAAAATGTGACGGCTCGAAAACAAATAAACGCTGATTTCAAAGTTATAGACATAACAGTATGTTTTTAGTTTTCTTAAGTTGTTTCAAACCTTAAACTAAGTAATAGTACTAAGTCTTATTCAATTGTATTGTATAATATAAATAAAGACGTTGGGACATCAACACAGCACCGTCTAGTTCCATGGTAAGCTATGAGGCTAGTACACTGCACATATATAACTTTAAATACATATATATTATAAATATAAACACCAACTGATGGACTGGAATACAAACATTCACGCTCATCGCACAAATGAATACCCCCATTGGTACTCGAACTCGCGAGCGCTGGCACAGTAGGTAGAATCACTACAAACTAAGCCAAACGTATCAAAGTATACGTATAACCTTAAGGCACATTGCGATGATCTTTTTGCTATTTCTTTTATTGTAGCATCAAGATAAGCCGGTTAGATTAAAAAGAAAGCTTTTATAACAATATAAACTAAAACAACGTAATAAAGACATTTTAAGACAAAAACATGTATTTAAATTTAGTGTACTAAGCTATTTTTCAATAAGCTTTTTGAATAAGAAAAGCTTAATCGCGATAGAAAATATGTTTATGTAAAAATGGGTATTTTATATCACTTTTCTGCTTTGGGCGTTATGAAAAATAAGTAGAAATTGATTTTTAGCTATTATTAGCTTTCAGCCAAACATATTGTTTAAATATGCTTTTTAATACTTATCACTCAATAGTAAATACCGACAGAGAGTTGTTGCTATTCATGCAGATTTAGTAGTAGGAAAAATTCGCAGGCAACAACAAATGTTGGCGTATGCACTGCACATAAAAGTAACGAAGTTCCCCAAACAGACCACGAATGTAAGCACAATGGAACATTCCCAAACTGGAACAAAGCTTTCATGCGTCATAGATTGCCCAAAACGCGTATTTTCCTGTAAAAATACCACTGGCAATGTTTTCGTGTGCTCTTCAAATCCACTCAGGTTTGTGACAAAGTTTACGCGTACTTTGAATTTTCTTTATATTATAGGTACTATGTTGATTTATATTACTACCGGTTTGGTTTTTGGTTTATTTAACTTATAGCGACTTAACCTTGCTGTATCCCAATGGACGTCCTTATTATCTAACGGAAGTTCTCAGAAACGACGATGTTTCTGAATTAATTTACCATCTGTTTATATATTATGGCCTATAAAGTTCTTAGAGAATCCCTAACTATAAGCGAAAACCATATGAACCATCTATATCTGTAGTTGTTTTTGAGATTAGTCCTAACAAACAATTCAATGCGACAATTAAAGTACTCGTAATTTATAATATATAGTGATTATGTAAACAATTTAGTTCTCAAAAGACATTAGAAGTCTCCTTCCTTGAAGAAAGCCTGGTTCTTCAATGATTCGGGAAGATCCGAGTGGCCAGTTTCAAACAGTGCAAAAAATGGTATTATGAGTAGTGAGATATAAACAAAACAAGTGTACACTTTTGAAATAAAATTGATTTTTGGTTCCTGTGACCATGTTTGCTGTAAACCAAAAATATAAATAAATCTGCGAAAAAATCAGAAAAGATAGTTTTATTTTAAAATGTCAAATATTCGCGTAAATCTAAGAAAGTATTACACTTAATAATTTTTATATATTTAATGTTATAATTGTAGTACATTTCTGATATATGTAGTATGTTTCTTTTTTTTTACAGTAATTATTAGAAAGCGGCGATAAATAACGTGACCATTCAGTAATGCACTTAAAGCTAGGATTTGTCTTTAGTGGATAGTGGAGGGCTCATTAAGCCATTATCTTGATTAATTCTGTACAAGAAGTCTTATAAACTAAATAATATAGATAATTGATAATTTATACGATAAGATACTTAGTTTTCTAAATAGAAATCTACAATTGCTCCTCGTAGAGAAGCCGTTTTTTCCTTTATTTTTTTTCTGTGGAAACAAAGTAGATTAAATATTTTTTGTAATAACATTACGTACGTAATAGAGCTAATGTTATTTATTTCTTCTATTGGATACAGTTTTTAATACGTTATTTCATATCTTCAACTTAGTTCTGAATATAGTAAAATGTTTAACATTTTAAATAGTCCGGTCAAGTTAGCTGAAAAAAATAGGGGTAGAAATACAATAATTCGCAGAGTTGAACATTGTTACGAATGTTGGGAACACAATTATAAATGAAATATGAGAAATGCCACATCCTTTACAGTGTAACACAGTCTTACAAACTATCTATGAAAATTATAATTAACTAGCGACTCACACTCGCTTAGCTCGGGTTCGTCTCCAGGATGTTTCCCCATACAAACTTTCATCCCCATTTACACCCACCTTAAAGGATAATTTCCGGGATAAAAACTACCCTATGTCCTTCCCAAGAGATCAAACTATCTTTTTACCAAACTTCATTTGAATCGGTTCAGTAGTTTCGGAGCCTATTTTGGTACAAACAAACAAAAAATCTTTCCTCTTTATAATATTATATAGAATTAATAACAAAAAAAACATAACAATCTTCATTTTCTTAATAATTTTAATTAAAATCAAAAATTATCGTTAGTAATATGATACATCTTATGGCAGGTTACGGTTATGGTTTATTATTTTAGGTAACGAAATACCTTTTTAGAGGTAGGCAGAGGCATAGATACTTCGTATTAATTAACCGACTTCCAAACAGGAGGATGTTCTATGTTCGTCTGTATGTTTGTTTTTAGTAATTGATTCTGTTCTTATTTTTACTTTATTTTCAACGTTGTCTATCTCTAATAGAAAAGTTATTGTATAGTTCGTTTGTTGAAAAATAACTTACAACTCAATGTTTCTAAATCCCAATATATATAAATAATTGTATATAATAATGGAACAAGTTAAAAAAAATGAAATGTGATTAATTACATAACACAAATACTATAAGCTTAAACATATGCGTATTATAAAAAAAGATATGCTTAAATATTTAAAAAAATGATAACTTTTGACCCCGACGTGATTTGAACACGCAACCTTCTGATCTGGAGTCAGACGCGCTACCGTTGCGCCACGGAGTCGATGGTCATGTAAAGCAATTTTCTACTCACTTTCCTTGTATTGTTTTAGAAAAAAAGGAGAATGAGTCTATCTCCGTTCTCTTTTTTAGTTGTTAAATGTATGTATCGTTATTTAAATAGAAGCCCAGTGCCTACGAGTCTTGCAACTTAGCAGTTGTTTGGTATAGAAATATACATGAGTACGTATTTTTATTCGATTACTTTAGTGTATTAGGTTTGATTTTGCTTAAGCATTGTATAGATCCAATGTAAAAACTTCTTAAAAAAATTATATTCAATATTCTACTAATATTATAAACACGAAAGTCTGTGAGGATGTATATATGTTTGTTACTCTTCCGGTCTAAAAACCACTGAACTAATTTTGATATAACTTTGCTTTTGCTTCTACGCCATAGTAACTCAAAGTATATGTAAATAAAAAACGTGAGCAAAGCCGAGGGAAAACACTAATTATAATATAAATAAGCTTTATACTTATAATATATTAATGATTATTTATTTCCTTGATTCCAGGTACAGCCCACTTTTCAGTTTTTTAAGGATAAATGGTAATACCGATGAAAATTAAAAGCTATCTCAAAAACACAATTTTGAACTCACACACACCACATTTAAGTGCCTTTTTAAACGAAACAACGTGCGTTTTAATTTTGTCATCCAAAAAGCAATGAAGGAGCGAGATTTGGAAAAAGCCTATAATTTCGAATTGTGCGCTCTTTTTTTGAGGACACTTTTGAGACGCTAATTGTGAATGTTGACTTTTGTATATCAATATTAATTTTAGTATCAGTAATAAATTACTCTAATTATACGACAAAATACTTAAAGATGTGGCTTTTAGAATGGTATTTCTAGGTCCCCTGTAGACATCGTCTTATATGAAAAGGAACAATACGTTTAATTAGGTTTGCATTAAAACCACACAATTTGCTTAGTATTCATGATATATTATCGACTGTGCTGATGCGGTATATCTGCCAACAAAGGCGTACATTGTGGATTTGATTCTAGTAAGAGCAAATATGTATTTACATTTCATTAATTACTCTACAGGGTATACCACTGAGCAGTTCATTTATGTGTGTTTAGATTTTATTTTGTTGTTGTATTCAGCCCTTATTAACGTCCCACTGCTGAGCACGGGCCTCCCTTCAATATGAGGGGGATCAGGCCATAGTCCACCACGCTGGCCAAGTGCGGGTTGGCAGATTTTATTTTAAATTAAACTATTTATACGGATTTTATCGCGGATTTATTTTGATTTTTTACATATTTATTAATTATATATTTAAATATTAGGTATATATTTAATATTATATTATACATATGTATTATGAAGGACTGCCTCAATGGTCTACTGGCTAGCATGTACGGCTGCAGATCCTGAGGTCCTAGATTCAAATCTCGGGTCAGGCCAAGCACCTGTAGTTGTTAGGTTTTTCTGTCAAGAAATTCCCAGTAACAGCCAGTAAAAAGTGTTGGTTTTGACAGTTTTTTTTAAACTTTATTATTTACACAACAGTTTGAGTCATAACTCAAACTCCCATGAAAACAATAAAGATAATTTTTTTTATGTCATGAGTCATGACATTAACTATATGACCCCGTACAACATATCTATACATATTATAAAATTGTAACTAAGTCGAATCTGTACATTAAATATTTTTTGGGAAATCTTATTGAAATAGACATAATTATCAATATAGAGTCCGAATCTATAGTTTTTAGAATTTTTGTCTGTCTGTTACCGCATCACGAGAAAACCACTGGACAGATTTTGATGAAATTTGGTATGATGATAGCTGGTTATCCGGGTTAATATATAGGATACTTTTTACCGCGGGAAAATGTCTCATTTCTGAGAAAAAAATACAAAAACTGCAATGTAACAGTATACTAAAATGTACCCAAGAATTTGGTTTTTGGTCATCTGAACGCGGGCGGAGCCGCGGGCAATGCTAGTAACGTTATAATTTAAACTAAATAAAACTATAATATCATTAATGCAACAACTTGGTGGTTTTGACAAAATGAACTAGCTTTTAAGTATTTAATATGAACTCTAAACAAAATAATCTATTTTGTTTGATCTCATTTGTAATGTGCAAGACCACTACAATCGGTTTTCATATTGAATTATTTATAAGTAATTAATATTCCAACCATTTGAATGTATTAAAAGTGCATAAATAAACAATTACCGAAAATGTTTAGAAACAAATAATAATATATTTATGTACATATATTACGCTAAATTAATTTTGCTAAATTGATATAATTGTAGTTAATATTTAACCGTAGATTAAATTTGTTTCCAGTATTTTCTTTATCGATAGTTGCTTGTGAGTAATGAAATTTTTATGTGAAATATTTTATATATTAAAATAACTATTTCAGTTATTTACCTACAATTATGTGTAATAAATGATAAACTATAAAATGTAAATATACATTTACTTTTTAATATATATATATATATATATATATATATATATATATATATATATATATATAATTTTAATTTAAATTGATTCAAAAACAAAAAAAAGAAATACGAGCCAGCTCTCCTGTCGCCAGTACATTTGCCACCACTATATACAGATAAATAAAATTGAAGTGTCTGTTTATAATGTCAAAATAACAGCGTTTAACTAAATGCATATGAAATTATAAATTGGAACGATACTTATAAGAAAAATACATTTTTTTAATTTGTGTCTGTCTGTCTGTCTGTTTGTTCCAGATAGTGTCTGAAACGACTGGACAAATTTTGATGGGACTTTCATTGGAAGATAGCTGGTGTAAAATAGGCTACTTTTATTTTAGAAAAAGAATTAGAACGTACCTAGGGGCGTACCAGAGCGAAGCGAGAGTGAGTCGCTAGTGCTATTAATATATTTCGCACGGACCAATAAAGGCAAATTATAAAAAAATAACCTCTTTTCTCATCATTAAATAGGAAAATTCAAAAACATTTTTTCATAATCTGACTGACAGTTCCAAAAAATAGCCAATTCAACCAAACAAACAAACTTTTCACCTTTATATATTAGTATATATATCAGGTATTTAAAGAATTATCAAACCCGATCAGATCCAGAAGTAAAATATCCAATAAAACCACCAGGCTTCGATACAAAAGATTCAGTTGTGGAATTGAATGGCATACATATTTTATTTATAAAGCGAAATCAAAATATCGGCATACCCCGCAGTCAAAAGACTCGGCTTGATGAAATTTTCCATCTTTCGCTTTGATACGTTCGACTACAAATTTGCGCATCTCCGTTTAATGTTGGTAACATTGTGATGTAAACTTAAGACATTTTGGTCTTTAAAAATAATTTTCGTTAGACAATATTAGAAAGTACTCTCAAACAAAAACGTGTGTATCTATGGTAATAAAGCTCCTAAACGAATGCGATTTTTGATTTGAAAAGCAGAAGAATCAAGATAATTTTTAAATTTCTCTCATGTAGCTATAGATCAGTTATATATCAGTTTAATACTGATATATCAGTTTAAGAAATTTTCATTTTACAAATTAGTATGAAAAATTCATAGGGAAGGTATTTTTTTTTTAGATTATTCCTTTCCTTTGAATGTACGACGATTGCAAGTCTGAGTTCGCCTTCTAAAGATTTCGATGCTGCCATTTGTATGTATATGAACGCTGTGAAATTTTACGTTTATGTTTAAGGTTATGCTTCTATGTAAGATTTTTGTAGAAACTGATCCTTTCTCTCCGTACGTATGTATGTAGGCTCGTAACTGCATTAAGAGGTGAAGTTGAATTGTATTAGCAGAACCTTTGTAATATTTTCTTAGTAATATTATAACTGCGAAATTATTTATTCTATTTTGTTGAACGGGTCGATGTGATTTTTTACACAATACTTTATGGACAAGTGAACGACGTGGGATATTTCACTGGAAATTATGTGGTTTCATGGGATACTTTTACCTAGGGTAGTGTTATAAGCTTTAGTCGGATTTTCGAATTAAGAGGCAGGCAAGATTACATTCTCTAAACTATTGAAGTATAGAATTGTTAAAAATTGTTTATTTTAAAGGTTTTTTTGAATGTTAAATTGTACGACGAGATCTTGTCAAAGCACCAACATTTGTTTAATTAAGGAAAAGATATATATTTTATATCCAGTTAAATGTTTTTTTTAATACAGCCACAATTCTACGCGGATGATCATAACTTGTACATTAACAATTATTAAGTGTACATCTGTTTTATATACTGTACTAGCATTGCCCGCGGCTCAGCCCGCGTTCAGATGACAAAAAACCAAATTCTTAGGTTTTACATATTAGTTACTCTTAAAATGCACTTTTTGTATTTTTTCTCAGAAATGAGATATTTTCCCGCGGTAAAAAGTTAAACCCTATATGTTGACCCGAATAACCAGCTATCACCATACCAAATTTCATCAAAATCCCTCCAGTGGTTTTTTTGTGATGCTGTAACAGACAGACAGACATAAAGACAGACAGACAGACAGATAGACAAAAATTCTAAAAACTATAGATTCGGCCTCTGTATCGATAATAATGTCTATTTCAATAAGATTTTCCAAAGAATATTTCATGGACAGATTCGGCTTAGTTACAATTTTATTATATACCTATATAGAATAGATAAATATATAGATATAATTAAGTATATTTGTTATTTCAATGTATTTTTCATTATTGTAAATAACAAATATATCCTATAATATAATAATCGGTACTTTAATAGTAGGTAAGTGATTTCAAAAATGTATCTTTTTAGCGCCTAATTTTGTGTGCCAAAGCTCGTCGGATACCTAAAGATTTAGTTGGATGTTATCTGTCCGCCACATACAGCTTTTAGTTTTTGACCTTTGCCTAATTACGGTCCGTTTGATTTATAGCACTAATTCTCTAAAGGTAAATACATTTTATACCTTTTTTTTAATGGTATCTTTTATATACTACACTATCTATACATATAATAAAATTCTAACTGAGTCGAATATGTACGTTGAATATTTTTTGGAAAATCTGATTGAACTAGTTATTGTTACCGATACAAAGGCCGAATCTATAGTTTTTAGAAATTTTGACAGTCTGTCTGTCTGGGAACGCATTACGAGAAAACCACTGGACAGATTTTAATGAAATTTGATATGAGGATAGCTGGCTTCTTACTGAGGGAAAATATCTCATCTCTGTGAAATCTATAATAAACGTTAAGACGAACCGAACCCGAGTGGAGCAAGGGTGAGTCGCTAGTCTTTTAATAAATTGAAAATTCGAAAGTTTGTCGAAATCTAAATATACATATAGTTAATTTTCTTTATTTCTTAATAAAGTTAATTTTTATTTAGTTTCTTAATTTAACAGTATTTTTAGGTATGTAAAAAGAGAATATAACGATTATTTCCATTCTACTAGTATTCGCCCAGTGGTCGAAACTCGACTACAATCATTATTGAAAATTTGAGGAAAACACATGAATAGAAGTTACCTATCTATATTAAAAAAAAACTAATTTTAAAACTTTTTTTATTGAGAACACTAAAGTTCGACAATAGCTACAAACAAAAAAAAATCGGTTAACAAACAGAGGAGAAAAAGTTACTGAACTGTTTGTCTTTGCCTATTTATATATAGATAATATAACAAATTACAAGAGACACATAGTATATGTACCTATAGTATTTATTTATTTATTTATTCATGCATTCATTCATTCATTCATTCATTTATTAAAGGACAACCAACAAAAGATACATTAAAAACGGTATGATATTCACGTGCTAACATTTTCATAAATGTTTTTTTAAATCACGTCAATAACATTTAATTACAAAATGCAAGTTTAAAATTAAAAATTTATAATAAGTTAATAAATAAAGTTGAAATTAAATAATAAAATTAATAAATATGACAATTGAAATATAAAAAATTACGTAATCAGACATATACTTCGTACATTCATCTACCTAATAAAACCCCATAAATCCTCTTACTAACAGAACACATAATCTGAATCGAGACGCTAGAATCATAAAATGCACAGAAGCTCCATATATTATAACGAAGGTTAGCACTGAAAGTGATTTAATAAAAATATCACCTAAGGAGGTTAAATTGGGTATAAAAAATTCTATGGAAGTGCGACATTACAGAGGATGGAATTATGAAAATTACCCATGGGACCCCATTAGGAACACTGCTAACAGTAAAAAATAATTCGTTTGTATGTAAAGGATGATCTTTGGCATTTAAAAAATATTTCACGAATATAAAGCTACACTATCCTTAAATAATATAGACTATAATTAATGTATCATGTAAGCAAAACAGCGGCCGAAATTAGTATTCTATATAGTATTCCATTCTCTTAACTAGCAGAAAAATCCAAATACATATATTTAAGTCACACAGATAAACAGACAGACAGACAAAAATTCTAAAAACAATAGATTCGGCCTCTGGATCGATAATAATGTTTGTTTCAATAAGATTTTCCAAAAAAATATTTAATGTCTGTACATAAGTCTGAATCTGTATTCGGCTTAGTTACAATTTTATTATAGGTATGTATAGATTACGTTCCTATCCTACGTGAGTATCAACTATTAGTAATTTCACGCATTTGCATCTGCAAAGTATTCTGCGACAGAATAATATGCTTCGCTCAATAATATAAACAAGCAAGTTCAGACATCGCCAGGGCGATATCTAGTATCGCATAAATCGCTCGTAATGCGCTATTAGTGCATTCATGCGAATGTTTACGTTGTATCTGCCCCATCGCTCCACTGATCCTGAACTTAACGTATGTCAGGAATTCTGCTTATGTATTGCCTTGTAACAGATCTACATACCATAGTCGTGGACTGGATTTTTAGGGCGTTCTTTAAGTATTTAATATGAGGAAAGTATTAGTTTTATTAATAAAAGGTACAGTGTCACTGACTTGAAAGTTATTTTAGTAGTAAGTACTTATCACCGATAGAGGTGGAGTTTTTTAGATATTTGTACAAGATCTCTTTTGAGGATATTTTTGAGCATATTTATTATTTTATTTTTAAACTTTATTATACAAAATATACAAAAGATGGATTTTATACTGAAACTAATGAAATATAATTAATGCAGTAAGTTCACATAGATACGATAAGCGAAGTACGAGAAAAGAAAACATGTAATATATGTAAAATTGTTAAAATAAGAAAATAAAGAAAATCGGTCATATATAATAATCCCTCCCCGACCTCGGACACCCCGAGGTGTCAGTTAACAATAGATTTCTTGAAATTTTAATTAATTTCTTAGAAATTTACCTGTAGGGAATAATTATTTACAATTGACGAACTTGGCAAAAAAAAAAAAAACTGTCTGTGTGTGTTAAATAATAAACTTGTCCTTTTTGTAGTTGGAGGAAATAATAACAGTCAGCATTATTATAGTGAGAATCTCGGAAATTATTATTTATTATTAACAATGAAAGTTATGCCATAATATTTCTTTTCAAATACTGCGAGTGTTCTCTTTCTCTCTCCAGTGAAAACTGAGTTTTAAGTTAACGTAGTTTATATTGTTGTAAGGTTTACTATGTTTGCGTGTTCTGTACAATTGTGTACAATATTTAAAGGGCAATTTTGCTAAAATTTATTTCTACTTACTAAAATTCATATTTTCTTTATAAACAAATATTTAGAGATACTTTTAAAGAACATTTTACTAATATATACATTTCTTCTTACTTTTTGTTTATATTTTAGTCTTTGTTGAAATCCACTAGTTTGTATTGAAGAAATATATCTAGTTTTTATCTTTAAGTCTGTATTAATATGTATTTTTTTGGAGCTGCGAGTGTACAACACCTTTACGAAAAACTTCACACACAGACCATCCTTAAGAATTCATTTTATTAATATCTAAATGAAATAAATATAATAAGACAGTTAATAGCAAATTATTGAGTGAAAAAGAGACAAAAATAGTCGTTTCGAATGCTTTACAGCAATCATGGTCACAGGAGAGACTAAGGTGTTAGATGTCTCAAAGGCATTATATAGTTGTTACAGACAGCCTACCCACAACTACCCATAGTTTTATTTAAAATGTCAAATATTCGCGTAAATCTAAGAAAGTATTATCTACAAAAATAATTTCATTAAAATCAATTTTTAATACGGATCCCTAAAAATGATAAAGCATATTACATGAAAATATGATTACATCAGGGTGTGACCTCGTTAGATTTTTCAACTCGCTGTTGAACCGATTAAACGATGCCACTTTGATTGATTGTGCTAAATTATTTACCAAGTCATTACGTTTTTTGGTTTCCCTACTAATATTATAAATGAAAGTGTTGGTTTGTGCGTCCTTTTTTTACTCAGGAGTAACTGAGTAATATGGTTTCTTGGCCATGTGAAGCAGGTTCGGACCCCGGGTCTGGATGAGATGTTCATGTACGAATCATTTAGTTTTCTCGCTAATACGAAGAAAGGATTTTTTTTAAAGAACTGGCATCTGTAATACGAATTAATTTCAAAGGATGTAATTTTTTTTAGATTTACGCGAATATTTGACATTTTAAATTTAAATGTTCAAAAGTCCTCTATCTCGCATTTGGCTAGTCAGGCCATACCTATTTGTGTGATCTTCCTTTGAGCGGGATTTTCATACACAATATTTTAAAACTATCGGTAATATATGCTTTATTCTATTACAAAATATTTTTAATAAACGCATTGTATTGTTTAATAATCGCGAGATAAAAAATATATCTTTATTCTTGGAAATGAAACCCTCTAAAGCTTAGGTAGGTACTATCTTGTGACCGTTCGCTGTGTAAATTACTATATATTAACATTTAAATAGATATATTCTCTTCATTCATTAAAATATATCATCTGTTAATACAATTTAATTATAACAATGCAGAGGCAATCAGAATGGTTGGCTTATTGAATATATGGGATCTTAAGGCCCATTTACACACTGGCGGCAAGTTGTTTAAATAAACTTGCTATTAAATTATGCCAACCAATTAATTTCGAGCAATAATTGAAAAGAGATTTGATTCAATAATTGAAACACCACTCCACTCCACTTATGAATCGATTGGTGCAATTATTATTTTGTTATTGCTTTTAAGTCCAATAAATATATTTAATTGACGAGTAATTATTATTCACTAGCGACTCTCCTAGCGTTTGCTGTGATGCGTCCTTTCTGTATTTAGGTCCCTAGGTTTTTGTTTAAATATTATATACAGGTATTCCATCTATTGACAAAATTTTATTACTAATCGTAGCCTATATTTTACTCCTACTCAAAGTCTATATGTGTACTAAATTGATCTGAACCCGTCCAGCCGTTTCGGCGTGACAAACATACATACATACCTATACAAATTTTCTCTTCAAATAATAGTCCGATTATAAGTCAATAATCCGTTCCGTGTATCCGTTAAGTCCATCCCGACAACTTGTACATCTACAGATACATATAATAAAATTCTGAGTCGAATCTGTATATTAAATATTTTTTGGAAAATCTTATTGAAATAGTTATTCATTATTATCGATATCAGAGGTCGTATCTGTAGTTTTTAGAATTCTTATATGTCTGTTTGTCTGTCATCACATCACAAGAAAACCACTGGACAGATTTTGATGAAATTTGGTATGATCATAGTTGGTTATCCGGGTCAACATATAGGATACTTTTTACTACGGTAAATATCCTATCTCTGAGTTTATATTCAACGTTGGGACGTAACGCTAGTTTATAAATAAAAGCGTCATTTGTGGTAACACTTGTTCTTCCGGAACAAAAATGACGAGCGGATGTAAATGAGCCTTTATTAAAATTAAAACATTTATTACATCAAGAATCGGGTCACAACTTCTGCGACACGTAATCGATCGTCACGTAAAATTGGATTGAAGTAATTCATTTATTATTTTATGAATTTTCCTTTCCACTTCATATTCTGTCGCGCCATCGATTTTTTTTTTAATTGAAAGCAAAGACTGTATATTTACAGTTAACATTTAACTAATTAAATGGTTAAAAATGTCGTGCAAGAGGTAAGTATTGAATTTTACAAGATTGTTAAGAACAATATAATTTGAATGTTGTTTTATTTAATTTAGTTTTTATGTAAATATGGGAAGCTGAGGCATTGGTAGCTCAGTGGTAACGCGCTAGCTTCGAAAATAAGTGAGGCAAGTGAAGCGAGTGCAAACCTCAGATCTCAAACTTCTGATAATTTCATTTTCGAATCATTTTCAACATGATATTCGCTTTACTTATAGGAAGACAACGTGAGGAAACTTGCATGTTTAGAATCTAACTAGTTTTCGAAAAGATACTCGTATAGTCCGCCAACCTAGACTTGCCGATCGTGGTGGACCTCCTTTAATGTGGATCTCTTCCACATTAAAGGAGGCTTCGCCCAACAGTGGGCGTACAAAGAGCTAACTCTCTCTGATATCTCTTTGTAAAGAGGTAAGATCTGTTTGTCTGTGTGTTGGAATTAATCTAGATAATGTGACTTCTACTTAAAAAAATTTAGTAAATAAGTCACTATGGTTTTTACATAGTCAATGTGATCAGAAAATGAATAAAATAAGAACAAAATAACGATTCAATTTAAAATGTATAGAATATAGATACAATAAAATTTACTGCGCATATAGTGAACTCAATAATGCGAAAGAAATTTATATTTATTTAGAATGTCAATATGTGCATAGTGTTTAATATAAAAATATTTCTATTTTTCAAACAAACGTACGTAACTACAAATTATTTCTAGTTTGTAGGTCAATTGCTTGTTATTTATGTGGACAAAATGTTAATAAAGAGATGGAGGTACGTCCAACAAAGTATTATTTATTTACATTTCTATCTTTTATACAATATGTTTAAAACGATCTACATTATCTACATCTACACTACCGTTATAAAGAGGAAAGATTTGGATTTTTGTATGTTTGTAACAAATAAACTCAAAAACTACTGAACCGATTTGAATGAAGTTTGGTAAGAAAATAGTTTGAGAACTTATGAAGGACATAGGATAGTTTTTATCTCAGAAATCATCCCTTAAGGGTGGTGATTAAAGTTTGTATGGGGAATCAACTTAGGGACGAAACGAAGCAAGCAAGTGAGAAGCTAGTCGTCAATAAAATAACTTGATAAATATAATACAAATGCTGATGTACCTACTTTACATATTATGTATAGATAAAGGAGAAAATTTATTAGTTAGATATAAAAGATGATACCTTGAAGTTTATATGGGACTATACTCAGTAGGTATATATGTAGCTTATTGATTAAACAGAGAATTATCAAAATTGTTAATTATTTACGAATATTTCGGGTTAAAAAACAATCTTACTAATATCACAGATCATATAATACTAGACCCTAATATTATAAATGTGAAAGGTTAGATGTTTACATGTTTGGATGGATGTTTGTTACTCAATTACGCCAGAACGGATCTGGATGAAATTTGGCACAGAGATAAATTATAGTCTGCAATAGCACATAGATAAATTTTTATCTCGGAGAAATGTGTGGTTTCCGTGGGATAGATTTGTTTTTGTTTTTCAAGAGGCAAACTAGAGCAAAGCGAGTGTGAGCCGCTAGTTTATATATAAATAAAATACACCAAAATGGAGTACTTCCTGCGTTTTTAAAATTGACTAAAATTTTCTTTTCTCTTCTTCTGCATTATTTTTTCTAGATCGTCTTAAAATCGCAGCACTCTTTTCAATTTCAATATAATATATTATTTTAAATTTAATTTAAATATTTATCAATAAAATATTTTCATACGTGATAATAGGCACTTTACAAAATAATTATTTTTTCATATGAAAATAATTTATAAGCTTAAATTATACAGTTGAAAATATTATCTATCTTTCTGACTTACTTTTTTTCAGAGTAAATTATAGAATATAGAGCTTAAATGAAAATTTCATAACAATATACTGTCTAGTGTTCACTTATTACGGTCGCGGGCAAAGTAGCTAAACGTATGCAGAGTCACGAGAACTTCTTAATATGAAATAGGCTAAAAATGAAATACTTTACAGTCTGCATGCCTTTTAGTAAATATATTCTCAACAAAATTGTCAACGGACACATATTATTTACTTATATAATCTGTGCTTATGGTAATAATATATGTACATATATTAAAATCAATTGCTGTTCGTTTGTCTCGCTAAAACTCAGAAACGGTTGAACCGACTTGTATATTTCTTTTTTTTTTGTACATTATAATTATTCTTTTTTTTCTACTTTGTAATTTTTTATACTTAAAGCCCCTGTTGGGGGTGTGTCAGGGATGGTTTAAGTATGAAAAATTGGGAAAACCCATATTCTCACCCATGGGAATTGGGAATCATTACTTCTGATTTTTTTCAATAGTGGCGGACCTACCATCTACAGCAATACATCAAGTTTAAGTTGGAAAAAAATAATATGTGTATATAATATAATATAGTCTATCTATTCCATACTAACCGTTAAAAGGTATATAGGGACGAACACGAGCGAAGCGAGGGTGAGTCGCTAGTATATTTTAACACGGTAAAAGGACTCGAATGAGTAAATGTATCAAATTTGATTACACATTCTATTTCCAGTCTTGCTTTTTAAAATAAAAGGTACACCGAATTCAAAGTCACTTATAAGTATAAATATATGGAATAATATTTGGATAATACAAGAATTTCTCATTTAATATTATAAGATTACTAATATATTCCATAGAATACTTACAAGGAATATAGACCTGAGATGAATACCTCTTTTTTTTAAGTCAGTTAAAGAGTGAGAGAAACAATTCATAAAATCTAGCTACGTATTATTAAATAAAAGTACCCAATACGAAAACTCACTCAAAGCGTCGGTAGAGAACACTCCCCAGTGCCAAATAATTTGAAAACTTGCAAAAGACGTAATAACTATAAGGAGGAAATTAGTTTGAAAAACTGTTACAACGAAACTGAGATAAAAGCCAAAATAAATTTCAACATAGTTTGTAAATTGTTTAATTTGAAGAGAAACTCGAAGTACTTACTGTATATTGCATTATTTAGTATTAACTTTTATATTTTAAAGGTAGCGTCAACTATTTTCAAGAGACAATGTAACTTATGATTACCATTTTCGTACGGTGAAGGAAAACATCGTGAGGAAACCTGCATGCCTGAGAGAACTTAGCAAGTTTTCGAAAGACATGTACAGACCGCCAATCCACACTTGGCCAGCGTGGTGGACTACGGCCTGATCCCCTTCGCATAGAAGGGAGGCCAGTGCCCAGTAGTGGGACATTAAAAAGGGCTGAATACATACACAACTCATGGGAACTACTTTATATATTGAAACAAAAATATCTCCTGTAACTCTCCATCCCATAAACCATATCTATGTCAAAAACATATCAATCCGTTATCCTATATTATTATTCGCTTGCCTTTTTTTAGGAATTACTATCTAAGGACGCAATCGCACGAGGCGAGGTTAAGCCGCTAGTGTAAACTAAACCAAAGGTTACAAGGTAACTGAATGTTTAACAACAGTGGGATGTAAATTATTCATGCATCCGATCCATTAACCCACAAAATGTATATTATTGAACAATTGCCTCAATGAAATTAATAAAAACAAGGCCGATTCATAATAAATAAATAAAAATGTTGGGACATTAACACACAGCGCCATCTAGTTCCATGGTAAGCTACGAGGCTTGTGTTATGGATACTAGATAGTTGATACAGTACAGTGATTTAAATACATACATATTATAAATATAAACACCCATGACTGCAGTACAAACATTCGTGCTCATCACACAAATGAATGCCTTCAGCGGGATTGAATCCGCGACCGCTGGCACAGCAAGTAGGGTCACTACAAACTGAGCCAAACATGTCGTTATTCATTAAACAAAAAGCAACATAGCGAGATATTTCAAACATACTCGTAATTAACATATATTATTTACCGCTGCAGATTAGTTTATGCCAACTTTTTCTGAGAACATGTTACATGGACAGTGCTAATTAGAATATACTGCATAATATATAAGGGGTTAGTGGTAGTTTTAATTAGTATAGAGCGTTTTGTATGTACGTGTCAAGCTTTTAGGCAGGTTAGAAGCCAGCTTTTGTGTGAATATGTATCTACAGGATTCAAGTTGCGGAATGCATTAGGTTTTGTTTTGAATCAATGGTAAGTGTAGTGTAAAGCACTGTCTGTTAAATTGTAGGGTGCAAGTTTGATGACTGTCCTAGGTATATTTCGTATAACCAATATTAGGTAGATCGCTGGTACACAATTCCATCCCGTATTTTCTGTATATTAGTTATATGTATCTACGTATATTCATGTTTTTTTATAAAATTTTATTTTTCTTGTTTTATAACGTTACTTATCTATACTAATATTATAAAGAGGAAAGATTTGATTTTTTGTTTGTTTGTTTGTTTGTTTGTTTGTGTTTGCTTCCCAAACTATTGAACCGATTTAAATGAAATTTGGTAAGAAGATAGTTTGAGACCTTGCGAAGCACATAGGATAGACTTTTTTCCCGGAAATCATTCCTTAAAAGAGTGAAAACGGGGATGAAAATTTCTATAGGGAATGAACTTACGCTAGTATACTATAAGACGCTGTAAGAAAAGATCGAAAATGCATGTTGAGAAGCCGCGAGTAGAAACTAGTAGAATATGCACCTCACTTGTCAAACAAGACCAAGCACAGACCTATATTCCTAAACGATTCATTATTTAACACTACAAACCGTTAACTATGTTAATTTCACGTGCTATTTGATTTGGAACACGTAACGCAACAGCGTGATAATGGACTACTGTTGCTATTTAGATCGCTCTGCTAAATGATATTGTGAAACTGGGACGTTGTATCCCAATTGTAAGTTAAGAGGTGTATCTAACTTACGTACATAAATATGTATGTATATATTAGATATGTTTTTCTTACTCCTTCTTTTTTTAAGGCGTGTTGGGTGATAGCTCTGTTGTGTGGCCATTTTCGTTTTGTCAAGTTTTTGTTCCACTAACAATATCCTACACCGTACTCCAAGTTATAGTCTATCTGTTTACTATATATTTCTTCAAAATCCGTCTAGTTGTTTTAGAGTGAAAAAGTAACAAACATACAGACACACATAAATTAAAATATATGTCAAAATCAAATCATTTGTTATAGTTTCCTGATAATAAAAAAATACATTTTTCACTTATTAACATTATTTTTGATGTGAGAAATTCTATAGGCAGGTTTGGATGGGAAGTAAATTAATGTAAGTCGTCATCGACATGGTCACGTGACGTGTTAACGCTAACACTCAGAGTGCCGATAGATGTCGAAACCAGATAAATGTAAACAGTTTTAATTTACAAATTTTAATTTATGATCAAACAAATAATTTGAATATCCAAAAATAACATCTGTTTGTTTATAGTTTTAAGTTTTCACAATCAGTTTAAAACTCAGTTTGTTTTTCTCTTTTTTAATGGTTTTCAAACTTAACTTTCTATCTACATTAAGCAGCGGTAGTATTTGACCTCACCGCCGTATGTAAACATACATAAATAACAATTATTTTTCATTTACGATCGCAGTAAATTACATTAGGACTGTGAACGTAACTTATGCGTTTGTCTAGAACTTTCAACTCATTATCAGAAAGTTGAAATATTTTCATATATTCTATAACTTGGTTAGTTGAAGAAAGTTTTGTTACACTTCAACCTACTAAATATGTACTTATTTTGTTAGTTTTGTTGTTTTAAATAATTACTGCTAATATAAATGTTAAAGTTTAATATATTTTTTTCTTTTGTGTGTCTATGTTTGTCATAGCCTAATACTTTCTCAATACTTTGTTAGATTTACGCAAATATTTGTCATTTTAAATAAAGCTATCTTTTCGGATTTTTTTACGGATTTATTTTGATTTTTGTTTCCCAACGTTTCGATAATATAATGCTTTGAGACATCTATAACCTTCATCTCTCCCGTGACCATGATTACTGTAAAGCATTCGAAACGTCGGGAACCAAAAATCAAAATAAATCAGCGAAATAATCCGAAAAGATAGTTTTATTTAATAGTGTCAAAGTCTATTCTTAAAGTTTGTGGGTTCCATTTCAATTCTTATAGATACAGTTATTTTGTATATTTTGTAATCGTAAATTGGAAAACATAGGTTTTGATAATGCTCTTGTTATTTTATAATACATAGAACTACATTTTAAATATGTTAAGTGATACATTTTAGAATGTATAATCTAATATCTTTGCTTGCTATTTAAAAGTTCTGTCCTTGCCGCTTGATGCGTTATATGTTATCTGTATTCTGTCATCTGTCTCCAGAGAAGTTGTTACTGTGTTATACTCGTAACTATAAAAAAGGTTATCAATAAAAATCAAAGAAATCTTGCTCAATTATATTATTTATTACCCAAAATAACAAAATATATCTAGAACCCAGCCACAAAAAATACTAAAATGATAAGTGATTTGATCGAAAATAAACAGTTGACAGCAGTTGAAAGTGTTGCATAGCAGCCTATGATTTAGCAATTGCTTGTATGAGTACGAGCGAGAGTTCATTCATTTAACGCAGTCATAAGGAAATTAAATAACGCCAACAGAATAACATGGACTGACCTATTTTTGCCTAATTACAATCAAAAAAACTATATTTATGTTTTGTATTTGTTAACCGACTTTAAAAAGGAGTTATTGTATTGCTCTGTATGCTGCACAGTGTCTTCGTTAATTTTGATTGGATTCTTTTGTTAATTGTTAGCCCTCAAGGGCAGCACATATAAATTCATATAAGTTCGTTCAAAAACTATTCGTAAGGATGAAATATTTACTATTTAATCGATTTAGAAATGGGTGTACATTTTTTTGTTACTCATATCTAATTTCTGGTGAAAGGCAAGAGCTTGGACAGCACATATGTATGTATGTATGTATGTACGTATATCAAAATATATAACAAACATAGGTATGTATATAAATATTTAATATTGTATAAATATTATAATACTATATATGTCCTATATATGAATAAATTGTGTATATATAATTTATATATGTTTGTTACTCTTTCATTAGCAAAAGATATAACCCATAACCTTGAAGATATATAAAAATGTGCATATTTAACAACACATTTTATAATCAAGAAAATGAAAACACTCGCTCGCAGTCAAAGTTATGTAACTCGTCATATCCCTTAAAACTTCCCTTTATTAGGCAACGTCGGTAACTCGAAGGAGATAGCACAGCCACAAACAGACTTCGACTACCATTAATTCTACTATTATATTATAAATGCGAAAGTTTGTGAGGATGTATGGAAGTCTGAATGTATAGTATAAAGATAAATAATTATTTAATTTTATTAAAGATCATTAATACCAAGTTTCAAGTAATTCTGTTCATAAGTATATTTTTGAATTGTATTATAACGTATTTTCCCGTGGGAATTAGATAATATCCCGTGGTAAAAAGTAGCCTATGTTACTCTCCAGCCCTTCAACTATCTCCACACAAAAAATCACGCTAATTGATCACTTCATTTTGACGTGAAAGAAGGACAAACAAACACACTTTCACATGTATAATATTCTCATTATCATTTATAATATACTCTTCAGCTGCGGGCACTCCCCCCTTTGCCCGCGGCTTTGCTCGTGTGATAACTAGGGCAGGGATCAAAGGTAGACTACGAGTATGTGCATCCCCAGGATATAGTTTATGCGGTTAGTAAATATTATCTTAATCTGTTGAGCTGTTTGAGCGGGAAAACTGAAAAGCTAACAGACAGAATTACTTTCACATTTATAATATTAGTATGGAAAATTAATATGGATATTTGTATGAACCTTTATTGAGACAGGATAACGTCTTTCGGGTTAGCAAGCGTTAAATAAAATTGAATGAATTGTTATGTCCATATAACACTTGCTGAACCTTTGCTAAGGTCAATTACGGTGTAACCTTTAAAGAGATCATTAAAAATGATAAAGGACGATACGTCGTTACACCTGGTTTAATGATAAGTGATACTATCCCGACGTATATATATATATATATATATATATATATATATATATATATATATATACTAGCATTGCCCGCGGCTCCGCCCGCGTTCAGATGACCAAAAACTAAATTCTTAGGTGTTACATATTAGTATACTCTTACATTGCAGTTTTTGTATTTTTCCTCAGAAATAAGATATTTTCCCGCGGTAAAAAGTATCCTAGGATCGCGCGCTACATCGCCCGGTTTATATAGCTTGAGCAGGCGGTCGAGCGATGCGGGGCAGAGGGGATGGACTCGCCGTAGGCATCTCAATGCTCGCCAAGCATTAAAAATGTTTCGCTACTAATTACTTCTAACAACGATATCTCAAAAACTATTCATCTGATTGATTTAGTGTAAAGAGCAATTTTAATCTGCATTAAATGACTAAGCTAACTAAAATATTCATTTGGATAAGGATTAATACCGAACTAAAGAAAATAACTTTGAAAATAACGTAATGTTTTTAATTAAAAATGTTAACATAAAAGTGGTTATTGTAAGTCAACCGTAAGAGATAGAGATATGCTATCGCGGACTTTTTTGTAGCATTTTTATAGATTTTGAATTCTCTAGTACATTACTTAACTGTATCTTTGCTAGTTTACGCGGCGTTCGCGTGGAAAGTTCCCATTTGGCGAGATTTTTTGCGACCTCTTCAACATTTGTCGCCGTATTTCAGCTAATTTACATAAAAGCATAATAAATTATATACCTAAACCTTCCTCAAGAATTACTCTTTCTATTGTTGAAAACCGTATAAAAATCCGTTCAGTAGTTTTCGAGTTTATCGCGTTCAGACAGACAGGAGGACAGACAGGAGGACAGACAGGAGGACAGAAAGACGCGGCCGGGGGACTTATTTTTATAATAAGTATAGATATATATATATATATATATATATATATATATATATATATATACCAGGAATGATAAAAACGTCAAAATAGGTATATAGGTATATGTAACGTTGTAACGATGTTTGTCTTAGCTTATAATAATTAGTTTTTAACAAAATATATAAAACACCAATTTGGAAATCACCACTTTTATGGGTAGATAAATTTATTAACTTTTTGTAACAGATTATAAAATAAAAATACTTATATAAGTATTTTAGGATTTTTCGCGAATTTATGTTGATTTTTGTTGCCCGACGTTTTGAATGCTTTACAGCAAGCATGGCCACGGGAGAGACTCGTTCACTGATTATAAATAGATCTTGTCTTCTATTTATCTTTTTGTAAAATTAAATTAATTGTTTAAATTTTACGAACCTGCGACCTTCGGTGTAATGAACAATGCTAATTAGTCCTTACATTATTACAGTATGCATTATATCAATAATCATAATCTATACTAATATTATAAAGAGGTAAAGTGTGTGATCTTGTGAGTTTGTGAGTTTGTGGGTTTGTAAGTTTGTGAGTTTGTGAGTTTGTGACGTTGTAGGGGGTAATCTCTGGATCTACTGAACCGATTTTCAAAATTCTTTTACCAATAGAAAGCCACGTTCTTTCTGAGTGTCATAGGCTATATATTAACCCGAAAAATGAAAAGGCTTTTTCGTGGTAGTCGGATTTGCAAAGTAAGTCGGAGAAAAAACGGTCGAACGAAAACGTTTCTTACGAACGCTGCCTTAACGATGAGAGATATATGATTATGTTCTAGAGAAAAGTTGTAGAGCTTAATAATGCCTACAAAAAAGTCAGCGACAGCATATGTCTAACTTTTATATTTAAGTCACAAAAAGTAGTTTTTTATATTAAAAAAATCATTTAAATCGGTAGGTCATGTTTATTGGTCATATTATCAACAATTATGAATTCTTATTAAAATAAGTAAATTTATCGTCTAAAATGTTTAAAATAAAAGACTTTTCCCTTTTACTGCATATAATTTGGACAAATGGTTAAAGAGATAATACAACATATTCGTATTTATGGACGAACCCGAGCGAGCTGTTTATCTGTTTTTCTCTTTGTACGGGCTAATCTCCGGATCTATTGGACCTATTTAAATGAAATTTTGCATGGTGGTACCTTATATCCCCGGACAACATCTTAGATACTTTTCATTCCGGAAAATTAAAGAGTTCCCGTGGGATAGTTAAAAAACTATAACAACTTATACAGCTTAGTACACAAAAACTACTGATTGGATTTTAATGAAACTTTACAATAATATAGTTCATACATGGCAAAAACAAATCAGCTACTTTTCATCCCGGAAAATTAAATAGTTTCCGTGGGATAGTCAAAAAACTATAGTAACTTATACAGCTTAGTACGCAAAATAACTGATTGGATTTTGATGAAACTTTACAATAATATAGTTCATACATCAGAATAACAAATAGGTATTTTTTTATCCCGGAAAATTGTACTTTTCCCGTGGGATAGATGTTTTTGTTTATTTGTAACGTATTATGTACACAACATAGACCCCAAAACAATAGTTATTAAAAAATTTCCTAATTGTCTGTTTGCCTGTATGTCTGTTTGTCTGTTTTTGTGTGTGCGTTTCACGCGAAAAGTAATGTACTAATTTCAACGAAATTTGGTGAAGTGATAACTTATTACTCGAGTCAACATTTAGGGTACCTTTTGTATGTATGTATGTATGTTGTATTCAGCCCTTTTTAACACATGCACGGGCCTCCCTTCAGTACGAGGTGGATCAGGCCATAGTCCACCACGCTGTCTAAGTGCGGGTTGGTGGACTTCACATGTCTTTCGAAAACTTGCTAGGTTATGTCAGACATGCAGGTTTTCCTTCACCGTTACGACAAGTGGTAAGTAACTGTGTTAGAAATGATTCGCATATGAAAATATCACTCGGTTTCCCAAGTGAGCGCGTTACCACTGGGATACCACTGCCTAGATACCTTTTACTTAAAGAAAATCTTTCTTTCCCACGGGAAAATACAATAACTGGTTTTATCGAGTCCTCCCTAGAAACCTTCCTCTGACTAAGCCTTAATACATACATCAAGACAATATACTAAAAAATTGTAGGTCTTGAAAAGTCCTACAGAAAAGTTGTGAATAGTATATGTCTATCTTCTAAGTTACACTCGCAATATTTATTCTTATCTATACCTATAATAAAACTTAGTCAAATCGATGTGCGCGTTTCACGCAAAAAGTACTCAACCAATTTTAACTTAATTTTGTAATCATAAAACTTAGTGCTCGGGTCAACATTTAGAATACTTTTTACGACAGGCAAATTACTCATTCCCACGGGAAAATACAATAACTGGTTCTATCGAATTGTCCTTAGAAATTTATTGGCTAACGTTGGCTCAACCTTAAGAGATAGATCAAAACATTGTACAAGAAAATTGTAAGTCTTAAAAAGGTCTATAGAAAAGTTCTACATAGTATATGTCTATCTCCTAAGGTACACTCGCTATAACTATTTTCATTATTATATACTTCTGTTTTATTATACGTTATTTATTCTATCTGAATATAGGTACATATATGAATAATAAAACTGTAGAGGTCGAATGTCTGTACATAGATGGTAGAAAAAATTGCTAAAAAACGAGTCAGTTCTCTTCTTACATCCCGTAAGGAGAGAAATAGAACAAATCCAGATTTTTTCAATGTTTGTTTCTCTGTCTGTTTGTCTGTTCGTACGGGCTAATCTCCGATACTATTGAACCTATTTAAATGAAATTTGATACTTTTCATTCCGGAAAATTAAAGAGTTCCCGTGGGATAGTTAAAAAATTATAGTAACTTATACAGCTCAGTACACAACAACTTATGCACCTAATTTAGTAAAATTTGGCATGCTGATACCTATACCTTATAATGCAGCTCAAACAACAGGTTACTTATTTTATTTTATTTATTTTATTTTTATCCCGGAAACATGAACGGTTCCCGTGGGATAGATCTTTTTGTGCTTTTCCAGAGGTGAACCCGAGCGAAGCGAGGGTGAGCCGCTCGTATAATATAAATCTATACTCTATATGTAATCTTAATATTATAAAGAGGCAGTGTTTGTTTATTTGAATGTGCAAATCTGAGGAAATAGTAATCCGATTTGAAAAATTCTTTTTGCATTAGATAGCCTGTTTATTGAGGAAGGCTATGGGCTATAATCTATCTATTATTATAGTATATAATCTATCTATTCCATATTAACCGTTAAAACGTACCTAGGGACGAACTTCAGCAAATCGAGAGGAGAGTCGCAATTAATTTATAAATGCAATACTCGTATAAAACAGTCACTGTACTTAAAATGACAATAAGAACAACAAATAACATAAATGATTGCTGTAAAGCATTAGAAACATCGGGCACCAAAAATCGAAATAAATCAGCGAAAAAATTAGAAAAGATAGTTTCATGAATTATTAAAATCGGTAACAAGGTATCGTAGAATATAAGCACAGATATATTGTGTATATGAATATAGTTAAAAGGCATATCCATACGAATCGTTCCCACCTAACCCATACATGCGGGGTCAATTAAGGCGTAAGCTTTAGAAGTTCCCAGTGAATACGACGCATTGTATGGGACGTTACCTCGTCGACATAAATACATCAATGCATACATTGACTATTTCTTTGTTATTTCTTATAAATTTGTGCTGAGTTTATATGGAACTAGCAGTACCCGCGGCTTTGCACACGTTCAAACTTCCAATCACTACCAAATCCATCTATGACTGGAGTCCAAACATTCGTGTTCATCACACAAATGAATGCGCCCAGCGGGACTCGAACCCGCGACCGCTGGCACAGCAAGTACGGTCACTACAAACTGAGCCGAACGTGTCGTCAAAAGTATGAATTTCGAAAAATGCTAAAACATTTATTTGTATTGAAAAGCATTAATACCAAGTTTCAAGTAATTCTGATCATAAATATTTTTTGGGTTGTATTGTACCGTGTTTTCACGTAGGAAGGAGATAATCTCCCGCGATAAAAAGTAGCCTATGTCAGTATCCAGTCTGAACACAAAAAATCACGCCAATCTGTCACTCTGTATTGACGTGAAGTGAAGAAAGACAAACAAACAAACTTTCACATTTATAATATTAGTAGGTATAGTTAATCACTCAACGACCGCGGACACGCCGGCGTTACAGTTAACAAGAGATTTCTTAGAAATTTAATTAATTTCTTAGAAATTTACCTTAGGTGATATGGATACATGTGCAAACAATATACGTATATATTTTAAAATAAACATACATAAACATATATCTATTTGTAATAAAAGAGATAGTCGAATAATACTTTCTTAGATTTACGCGAATATTTGACATTTTAAATAAAACTATCTTTTCGGATTTTGTCGCGGATTTATTTGTATTTTTGTTTCCCAAAAACAAGGGAAACAAAAATACAAATAAATCCGCTACAAAATCCGAAAAGATAGTTTTATTTAAAAAGAGATAGTTGAAGTTAAAATTTAAGCAGTTAGCAGTAAACATATTGTACATAGTTGGTTCTCTTACTGTAATATATGGGAGTTCGACGTGAATGGTTTTACTTTCATTTTGAATTACTTGTAAAAATAGTCGGAAGTTCTTCTCAAAATCACGTACACGCCTCTAAAAATAGCGTCTTCCGGAACATAACGGAGACATTCTTAGATAACAAGCTTTAAACCAAACTTAAAATAACTGCAAGTATTGACACATGTCAAAGGTCACAGCTTCAATTCCTATTTGAGGTTTTATAGTGGATATAGAACTATTTATTTATTCCATGTTATTGTCAATTTCGAAAGATAAAATGTTTTACTTAATATCCGCGGTCGTGGAGGGAATATAACTATATGAGAACCACCAGATACGGATTTTTTTTTCTTGCACTAGCAAGTAGACCTAAGTGCGCGCCAATGAAATAGTTGAAAGCAATCGAATTAAATACAATTAAAGACAGAACATATTTTTTCTGTTGAATTATCATACAAATATCACATAGTATATGCAAAGTTCTTCCCTCGCGGGAGCACTGGTACATGTTGCATATAGACATATAATATATGTACGTAAAATCGTCTGTCCAATAACGCGAGTCGAAATTACGACATTACGTTACATATGTATGTATGTAAGGAGAAAGAGAGCGAAGTTACACTCGCTCTCACTATATATATTAGATGTGTGTAATTCATAAGCGGTAGCGTTTTTAGTAAATAAATAACGTGTGTACGAGTATGTGCCTGTAAAATATAAAAATAGACGGATTTCTTAGGTGGTTCCTATTAATATTACAAGCAGTATAATTTCTAATACAACATTTAGATCATAAGTATTTTTTAGAAGTTAATAAAAAAAATGTTATGCCAAAAGCAATAAATAAAAAAGATTTGAAAAAAAGCGCAATTCAATTTCGAAATGTGCACTTCTTTTTAGGACACTTTTGAGACGTTAATTTTGTATCTTGAGTTTTTGTATATCAATGCGGTTTAAAATATTCATTTTAAGATTTTCTCCTCCAATGTACCACAACGGATACAATCATACGGGAGATCACACAGTGGAACGCACTTAGGTCAAATTGCTCTGTTCACGCGTCGGCGTCACCGCGTTTAAGATAATTATCGTAAACTACCTCTAACGAGCTTTTTACTCCGTCGTCAAATCAAACGCGTATTTGGTGTGCCTCGTTTGCCTGATGGATATACATATGTCGGCTAATACGATAACTATGCTATAGCAAACGTGATAACTATGGCTATTGAGAAGCTATTGAATAGCTTTTTGTTGTAATATTACCTAATAGTAGTGGTACAGTGGTCGTAATATACGTATACTTTAGCATGATGGGTGTATGTTCGATAATTTGCTGAAAAGTACTTTTAAAATTGATATGATTACTTTTAAATGTTTTTACAGAACGTATCGTAATCTAAGCATGCAACTTAAACATGTCTGCACAATTTAATTTTTGCAATATATGTCCATCTTTAGGTATCTTTAGGTACTAGTAAAATGATATTTGTAAGTCTCAGCTTTAAGTTATACCAATAAAAGTAATGCACTGTCTGTTATGTTGATGTCAACAAACTGTTCTAAACTACAAAGTATTATCACGTTTTGTTTATGCTAGTTGGATTTGCAAGGAATAAACCACTGTTGTATTGGATGATGGGGTCGTAAGCTCGTCAACGAAACAAAATAGTGCCTACGTGATGTGCTTAGGCTTGTATAAGGGCGAGAAATGTAACACTAGAAGTAAAAGCTTTTATATTTGTTGTTACAATATTTAAAGTTTTTAAATTTAATCGTTAAGTTACGTAACTTCGTACTTACAGCTTTCATTTATTGCGAAAAAAAGGTGTGTTTTGAAGTTTTCTTTATATTTATTTAGAACTATCGAACTAGAAATAAAAACAAACTGTCCCACCGGAGCCGTTCAATTTTCTATCTAGCCTATGTGTTATTCTGATATATGAGTTATATTATTGGAAAATTTCATTAAAATCCATTCAGTAGTTTTTGCGTGATAGCGTAACAAACATGCATACATCCATACATCCATACAACTAGACATGCATACATCCTCACAAACTTTCGCATTTATAATATTAGTAGGATATAAAATATAACTATGTATACTACTTTTTAAGGTCAATTAATTTATTTTTTTACAAAAACTTGTAGTGATTTAAATCGTTGGCAGCTTTATAATATATAGCTTTATAATAAATATCGTATACCTTTTTAAAAAATAACTTTTATTTTCGTATGCGAAATACAAAATTACCATCGTTTGATGTAAAAAATTTATACAACGCACCTGCATATTTCCCTTGAAATTTGTTCGATTTAATTAAAATTGGATTGTCCTCGCAGACGCAATGAGCGTGTAACTGCTGTAATGAAGTTTTTGTACTATGTAAGTAGTGTGTCATTATAGCTATATTATGATACAAAACTCATAAAAAAATTACAGACCGGCCGACAATTAATCTACACACATTTATTTGTTTTACATATATATATAACAAAAAAGTTCAGTACCTTTTTCTCATCTGTTTGTCTATTTTATTTATTTTTTTGTTTCGTAGCTATTGACGAGTTTTAGTATTATCAAAAAAGAAATAGATGCAGTAGTTTTTTTTCTACATAAATAGGTAAAAATGTACCTATCTATGTATAAAAAGATTTAGAAAAGATAGTTTTATTCAAAAAGTAATAATTTATTATAAAAGTATTAATAATAAATATATATTTTAATTAAATTATTATAAAAATATGTGATGTTCTCCTAGCCGATTCCGGCTACGGCGGCTAATCTCATTGAGACTAGCCAACTGCGCAGGAGATATTATAGTGCACAAGTGTACGCGCAGACACAAGTGCACTCTCTATTCCTGTCACTCTCATACTCCGGTGGGACGACTAATTGACACGACCAGTGAGAGTTAAGGCGCAGGACCGACAGCTTTACGTGCTCTCCGAGGCACGGGGGTGAAACACCGCCAACTTCCCAACTCCGGGCTGCCACTGAGACTTAGTATACAGAAAGACTCAATAACTAAACTTGGCCCGACCCGGGACTCGAACCCAGGACCTCCGAGTGTGCAGCCGTACATGCTAGCCACTACACCACCGAGGCAGTTAAAAATATAATTATAATATAAAACACCTCCATGTAAATTTCTAAGAAATTAATTAAATTTCTAAGAAATCTATTGTTAACTCTAACGCCGGCGTGTCCGCGGTCGTTGAAGGATTAAAAAATATATTAGTAATAAATTTGACTCTCACTTCCGGGACACACTTCCGCTACATTCATTTTTCCAATGTATTGACTTACCCTCACAACAGTCTCGTCGACAAAAGATATTTTACTTCAATATACGAGTTCCATGCAATGCTATAGTGACCTAAGAGGCGGATCGTAACACTTATAATTTTCGTTTTAAATTTTTGTATACTGCATTATTTCGACTTCATGTATGTTTACATTTATACAAGATATTATTAGCTTTCTGTTAATTTAAATTAACTTATTTCTATACAATATTAAAATGACCGCTCTTTTTGCTGTATCGTGATAAAAGGAGATTAGAATGGTGTTTTTTTTATGTGAAATTATATTCGTACTTGTAATTATTATTCTGGTTCTGTTAACTCTAACATGTTGGTTTGGTCACGTAAACTAGCACTGCATACGATCAAAGTAATGTTTTGGTATTATTTGTAATATTTCATTCAACGTTAGTCAGCGTTGTACAAATTCATGTTTCAACGTAACGTTTCACCATAGCTTTATAATCACTTTAAGTATACTTTTCGCACGTTAACTAAAACTGGGCTACTCATTAAAAGGCGTATAAAGAAAAGCAGATGTTCAGAAACCAGCCCAAAAAAATAAAGACGCGGCCACATTGATAGAAACATCACCCGCGATAAACAAAAACTTGTGATTTATAATAAACAAGCCATACGAAGAACTCTATCATCACTTCTCTAAACATCTCAATACATTTTACGATGCTATGTTTATCTAAGCATAGTTTTGTATCTGTTAATACCTCACATTTGTTAGCTTTAAAGTTAAATGTTATTTTCAAAGCTACCCTAAGCTTTTAATTTAAAACAGTTATTGCATCTATTTTAAGTATTATTGCTATTATAACAGTTAAACGTACATATATGAGACGTTTTTTATGTTCGTCCTAAAGCTCTAATAGGGCCTGCTATTGTGACAAACCTTTTGGGTATATTGAATTTCTTACGACTTCATTTGAAATCTTATACACTACGCTATTATCGTTCTGTAGGCTTTTTTATAATATACTTCTATAATATTATGTCTCTAAAATCGTATTTTTTTACTAGATCACGTAGATTTAGTAGTTTTTAAGGTGAATTTAAAGAGAATATCAAGTTTATTTTGTAATATTGACTAATATATTAGGTTTTTGTTGCGTTATGGTTAATTCAAAATTAAATAACTTAAATTTAATAAAATTTAAATATTTTCTATAATATTTACTACAATATAGTTTAGATTCTTTTTACGCATAACTTTGAAATTTGCTCTAGAAGTTTACAATTCCTTAAATTCTTCAACAAATATATACTCTACATCTGATATAACTGCAAAAATATTATATTTGAAAGTATAAAACTAACATGCATATTATTTTGTTACAGATTCCAAGAAATATAAAATGGAAATTCGAACGCTACACTACATACTCGCAGTAAGCCTGGGGCTATCGTTCGTCACAGCAGATTTCACAGCGAACTGCCCTCAAGAATGTAAATGTGTCTGGGCCAGCGGAAATAAACAAGCCGACTGCTCACATTCAAACTTCCATGACATACCTAAAACTCTCAGCGCAGAAATACAAATACTAGACCTTACAAACAACGAGCTATACGAAATCACGAGGCACGCTTTCGAAGATGTCCGATTAATAAACTTAAAAAAGCTCATATTAAGAGAATGCAAGTTAATTACTATTCATAAAAACGGACTCAGCGGCCTCGCGATTATGATCGAATTAGATTTATCGAAAAACGATCTCAAAACGTTGCACGCGGATACGTTTAGGGAGACAGCGAAAATAAGATGGATCTTGCTGAATGATAACCAAATAGAAAAATTAGAAGATGGCCTATTTAATAACCTGCCATTTTTGCAAAAGGTCGATTTAAGTAACAACCGAATAGTACAGTTGGGCGTAAAAACATTTATGAATGTGCCAAAACTTAATATTTTACGCCTTGATGGAAATAAACTAGAGCATTTGAAAGTAGACGCACTAAGCGCTTTGTCATCTTTGTCTAATTTGGATGTACACGATAACCCTTGGAGATGTGACTGCTATTTGCAACCCTTTAGAAATTGGGTTATTAGTAAGAATTTATACACATCACCTATAGCGTGCGCGGAACCACCTAAAGTCCTTGGTAAATTATGGAAAGAGTTAGATTCCAGTGACTTTGCTTGCAGGCCAAGCATAGTCTATCCTTCCACTAAGACTACTTTAAGGTCATCAGATACGAATATAACTCTAT
Source organism: Brenthis daphne (assembly GCA_947093115.1). Lineage (NCBI taxonomy): Eukaryota > Metazoa > Arthropoda > Insecta > Lepidoptera > Nymphalidae > Brenthis > Brenthis daphne. Next base: position 13,952,324 of record OX352482.1, on the reverse strand, counting down.
CATGTCAAGTTAATGGTAATCCATTACCAGAAGTAAATTGGGTCTTGAATGCTCAAATAATAGATGGCACTTATAGATATCAGGGTGAAATCAAATATTATGTTTCACAAAGTAATGTAGAAAATAGTAAATGGGTTAACTTAACAATTGTTGATGCCAATAGTGATGATAACGGTGAATATTTATGTGTTGCTAAGAATGCGGGTGGAGTAGAAGAAAGGAGTTTAACTTTAGCTATAACTCATACTCCACCGGGCATAGTTGTACCACCTGGCATGGATAATAATATGCTACCAGTATTAATAGGAGGATCGTGTGGCGCAGCTATTTTACTTATAATTCTGGTCATCCTTTGTTATTACTGCTGTAGAAGACGTGGATCAGAGAAAAAGAAAGATAATTCAAATGGAGAGGCTCTGATCGAAGGGTCGGTGATACCAGAAATGGAGAAAAGTCTTATAACAGCAGTCAATCCAGTAACTAAACCACCAAGAAGATATGATGCACCTCTGTCGATAACTAGTACGACAGAAATGTCGGAACTAAATAAGACATTGCTCGATAGTGATTCTGTTTTCGGTAAGTAAAATTAATCACTAGAATCATTAATTTACATAAATTACATAAAGTTTAAAAAGTTGTACTTAATAGAACACTATTTTTGTGTATTATATAGATATACTAGCTTGTCCGCGGCTCCGCCCGAGTTCAGATGATCAAAAATCAAATCTTAGGTTTTACATATTAGTATACTCTTACATTGCAGTTTTTGTATTTTTTCTCAAAAATGAGATATTTTCCCGCGGTAAATAGTATCCTATATGTTGACCCGGATAACCAGCTATCACCATACCAAATTTCATCAAAATCCGTTTCATCAAGTGGTCTTTCTGTGATGCGGTAAGAGACAGACACACAAAAATTCTAAAAACTATAGATTCGGCCTCTGTATCGATAATAATGTCTATTTCAATGAGATTTTCCAAAAAATATCTAATGTACAGATTCGGATTAGTTACAATTTTATTATATGTATAGATTATCTCTAATTGAATAATAATATTGTATACTGCTATTTTTTGATTCGATTCTCGCTCGCGGTATATATTTTTATTAACAGAAAAAGAGGTTTGCTCTTATATGATTAAGTCAACGCGCAGTGTTGAGTACTGCAACTGTGATTACTTAATTCTACTTGATATGTCTGACAATCAAGATCTTCTAAAAATAATTGATTTAATTGCTACTTCTATTTTGTTACATTAATCAATGTTTGTTTTGAAATGAATTGTTAACTAACAAGTTTCTTGGTTTTTTTCAGCTCACAATGACGACGAGAAAAGGTCCCTAGACTTTGATCAACATACCAAACGTTCTCAAGATGCCCTTAATGTTGAGTATGGGCGTACTGACGGGCGCGCTTATCCACCAGATCTTCTGTCGTTCCCTCCAAGAGCTGCACAAATATCTCCCGCAGCGAGCAATGCTTCTACAGTTCCTGACACAAGCAGGCTACAAATTAATCCAGTAAGCCCAATACACTCTCCGATCTACGGTATGACCACCAATCAGAATCTCTTCCGTACTTTGCCATATTCTCGGTCACAATCACCATTTACTGCTCCAATCACACCACCAGTGGTAACTCCTCGGCAAGGATACGTCACTATACCTAGAAGACCTAGGATACCATCTTGGTCCAGCACAGCATCAACAGCTATACTACCCAGTGCTGAAGCTCAGGAACCATTGTATGATAATTTGGGTCTCCGAACAACGGCTGACGGTAGTTCAGTTCTGTCACTCAATAAAGCTGGCCTGGAACAACAGTTTTCCCCCATGAGGAATAGACCATTGCCAGCTACACCAGTTGTATATCCTAATCCTCATCCAATCTACTACGCTCCTATAGAAGAACAGGAACCAGCCCCTTCTCCTGTTCCACCACCATTCACACCTACAAGAAATAGCATCAGTTCCCAATTGTCTAATCAAATCTCAACTCCCGGACCTCAAGAACCATTTAGTCCTAGAGTGAGTTGGACAGCCAAGAATACATCGACCCCACAACCAGAACCAAGGAAACAAATGGTAAATATCATGGATAACAGAAACACAGATGCTCAGTCCCAAATTTCTGATACCAGCACTTTAAGTCGAAAAGGAAAACCAGAAACTGGTTCTCTAAGAAGAAATCCACGAACAGATAGCAATGAAGTGAGTTCTCCATCTAAAGATGATCCGAGAAAGAACGAGAGTAATTTATCGATGAACCAATCTGGAACTATGGGGAGAAGTGGCAAAATTCCACCAAGACCACCCCCCAAGCCTAAGAAAAAGCCAAGTACCGAGGTGAATCCAAATGAGCCACTGTTTGAAGATGAAGGCGAGGATGGCACGGAAGTGTAGTAGTTCAAGCTATGGACAAACAAAAGTGCCAACGAGCTTTTAGTGATACAGTGACGTGATATCAGTGAACGATACGTGCAGTGGATTATTTTGCGGTGCTCGTGTAAATAACTTGTGCTAGATTTTTTACTATTGCGTAAAATTGGACCATTCGCGCTAAGTATGAATGAACAAGCCATTTTTATTTTAAACGTATCTGTACACAATACGTTATTTTTAAGTATTTATTGTTAACTAGTAACAGTGACTTATTTTCGACTTTGCTTGCCATCTGCGGCGTTTCCATCGATTTCTCAAGACTGATTATTCTAAATTTGTTCGACATTCCTATACTAATTCCACGTTCTAACTCTCCCAATAATCAGGCTTTATTGGAAAACGTTTATGAGACTGAATGGTTAAAACGCTTTTCAACTATTGATCGTGTCAATAGTTTCTATAAAGCGATTGAATACCGCTCTTTCATTTGACCATATTTACACATGTTGCATCTAAAGTAAACGCGTTTTGGAATTAAAACACCTTAATAATTAAGAAATTGTAGCTTTCAAAATTTCTAAAGTTCATCTGAAATTAAATATTTCATATTTGCAATATGTAAGAATATTTCTCGTACTAAAATAATTAACTTCTCTTCTAAGTTAATATCATTTTAGTTGATAGCTCGCCCTAAGACTGTTTTTTGTAACTTTATTTTTTAAACTAGAAAATATGAAGACGTATGAACGCCATCAGATAAATAATAAATTAAGTTAATTCAACAATTTCTTTACTAAAATGTTTGTAAATGAAATTCAGTTATTGAAAATGATTTCGATGTCCATTTTTTGTTTATTGGAACCTTATTATTGGAAATTATATATTACACCTTATAATATTATCAGTGTTTCTATTATCTACGTGAAAGGAAAGAGGTTCGAATCCTGAAAGAAGAATGGCAGAATGTACAGCTTTTTTCTTATCCAGCAATTATGGAAATGAGTTTTTTGAAAATTGACCAAACATGCATCGTCTATTTCGGCGGAAAGTTTAAACGGAGAGTTAGATAAAGTCTCTGTTTTTTCCGGCGAGTCTCCCTGCCTCTCGAGGGATATAGCTATACCCCAGAAAACATAATTTTCCTTAACAGATTGTATGAAATTGTACGTATTTATAAATATGGGTATAGTTCCTAATGATTTATTGTACAATTTAGTCGATTTGCACCCAAATTCAATATAATTTTGTCAATGTAAATAATAGCTGAGTAATCTAAGAAAATTTGTTGTAATTGTTCGTAATATACATGGTGTGTAAAATAGATAATTTGTTTGTCAGATACAGCCGTACATTTTTTTACTTTTTACAACTTTTTAAGTGACTATTATTTTTTAATGTTTTAACTGACATTTTATATTTTTTAATCCAGCTATTTATGTTTTTATTTAATGAGTTTCATAACGTTTTTCATCTGTGACCACCGTTTTAACAACAAATTAATAAAACATATGTATGTTTACTATAAATATTTTTATTTTAATATTTAACTTTCATGATAAATAAGTTATGATTAAGACTGTATGTTTTATTTATTACATAAGGTTATCTGATTGTTGCTTTTATGTGTTTATTCTAAATGCATCCTACTATCATACAATAACTAGTTTAAAATATATGAGTAAATGATTTTTATTTGACTGACTGGCTCACTCACAAAAATATACGGTGCACAATTTTTATATTCTACGGTGCATTTCGACTTTATTTTATTTACAGGTGCTTATTTATCACTTTTTAACGTTATTTATATTTCAATGTACTTTATTTAATGACATGTATACGTTTGTCATTTTGCTATTTTAGCATTAAGTTGATTTATTCGTTGTACAGGATGTTTTTTTAATTGTCAGTTTTACACAATATTTGACTTTTAATGAGTTCTAATTTCAAGGTACAACTAGACCGATAATCATGTAACTTAGAGTATTCTATATAAGGTTGAATCGGATTGTGGAAATGTGTGTATGTCTGTACCGATTTATATGTGAATAAGTTATTGATTTTACCTTATAATTAATGGTTTGTTTAAAGGTGTACGTACGTACAGTTTTTACAATGTTTACTGTAGACATTCAATCGTATATAGGATTAAGTGCTATGTAAATATGAACATTATTATTAAAAGTGATTAAAGCTATATTTCAGTAAATGCTTTTTTTATTTACTTTACATCCTTGATAACATCATAAACACAAAAATATCTATATTGTGTTGCCTTTTACTGATTTTCCCTTTTTAGTTTAACTAATCTTTTCAAAATACATTCATTACATTAGTGTTATAGTTAAAGTACATCGCTAGTTCAGCAACAATAGTAAATCTTAAACTAAGCTTTAATCATACAAAAATATGTAGATATAGATGAACATAAAGAAATCTAATAAAAAATCATTTAGCTTTTGTATTCAGCCTTTTTTTTAATGTCCCACTGCTGGGCACGGGCCTCCCTTCAATCGAGGGGGATCAGGCCATAGTCCACCACGCTGGCCAAGTGCGGGTTGGCGGACTTCACATGTCTTTTGAAAACTTGCTAGGTTCTCTGAGACAACAGGATTCCTCACGATGTTTTCCTTCACCGTAAGACAAGTGGTAATCATGTTGGAAATGATTCGCACATGAAAATATCAGAGGTGCGGGACCCGGGATTTGAACCCGTTTCACTCGGTTTTCCAAGTGAGCGCATTACCACTGGGCTACTACTGCCTTAGCTTTTATTTAGGATCTACTACATTGTATAGTAAGCTTGCATACTAATAAGACTTTACAATAAGTTTCTCACCTGCTCTTCTGACGGAACTGAAAGGGTTCAAACATATAATAAAGTAAAAAAGATTCAACAACGAACAATGTCTTGAAAATAATAAACATTCTATGGAAAGTTCTACGAAGTTCTAGAAACCAGTTCAAGAAAGAACTCATAACTTTTAAAATGGCCTTGACAGGTTTTCTTCAAACAGACAAAGTCATCCCGTTTGAACTAAATAATATTTCAAATTCAAATCAATTTATTCAATTTAAATTATTTAATTGTATTCAAGAGCATCAATACCAAGTTTCAAGTAATTCTGATCATACATAATTTTTTGAGTTGTGTTTTAACATATTTTCCCTTGAGAATGAGATAATCTCCCGCGGCAAAAAGTAGCCTATGTTACTCTCCAGCCGTCCAACTACCTTCACATAAAAAATCACGCCAATACGTTACTCCGTTTCGATGTGAAAGAAGGACAAACAAACACACTTTCACACGTATTATATTAGTATGGGTTATGGATACAAACTTTCAAAATTAACCGCTTCACGTTCTATCTATAGGTTTAAAATGTAGAATTAACTGACATACACTGCGTTACCGTATTTTGTTTTGAAATAGAATTTAACTGTTTTAGCACGCAATAATCAATTGAAAAATAAACTTTAACCGACTAGTTTAAATAAAATAACAGTACAAAATTTTTAACGGCGTTCTACAAGTGATGGAATGCAGATGCATGGGGAAATATAAACTTTGGGGATCGGGACATGAGATATGTATTTCGTATGAAAGGTTATGCCTTATGCACTTACATATATGTACATATTTCGTTAAAACACATAGTATGTCTTACTTTTATAAATTATTTAATGTATGAATATTAAAAATTTTAAATTTTTGTTATTTTACGAGCTAAAACAATGATATACCTAGAGCTAAACAATTGGTCGGGCTTTATTTGTTTGTTTGTTTTAACCTGCTAATATCTGAAAATGACAGTCAAATTAAAAAAAATACATTTAATTGAAGAAGCGTAAATTCTAACTAACGCCTCGCTCCGACATTACTAGCGAAGCGATTACCATACAGAGTGTACATATATACTTTGTACGAAAGTATTTTTATCCCCCGACGCAAAAAGAGGGGTGTTATAAGTTTGACGTCGATGTCTGTCTTTGTGTGGCAACGTAGTTCTCAAACGGATGGACCGATTTCGATGCGGTTTTTTTCATTTGAAAGCCAGTTTCCTTGCGGTGGTTCTTAGCTATGTTTGGTTAATATCGGTCCAGCAGTGTAAAAGTATCAGCTCTTTTCCAAAATGATATAAGACATTTTGGCGTATAATTATTCGATTAAGTGCTTCACGCGTGCCAGTGTAATCGTTAAATGACTATTAATTTACGCGGGGAGTTTTTAAATTTTTAAATTTATAATACGAGTATATAAATATTTCACAAATAAGAAACAGAGACGCAGGCAAAACATAGTAATTCAATAATATTAAATCTAATTATTTAAGTTTTAAGCTACTAACTTACTTCTCTAACTTACTTAGCTAATGTCACGTAGACTGTAAACCGTAGAAAATCAAATATATGAAAACTCCACCACTCTCCTCCACTACTCCTCCACCTCATGCTTGCTGCTGCTGTGCATCTTTTTGTTTATGTTTTGTGTTTTTATGTTTCTATGTATATTTTAGTGTGCAATAAAATATATTATTATTAGATTATAGTGCCATAAAATAATGGACACAATATGGACCTGATGAATGGTTTGTGGTGGAATTATTATTTAATTTAAACTTTTTTATTCCAAAAAAGGCAAAACAATATTACCAGACCCAATAACCAATATACCAATATGAAATCGTAGCGTGTTTATTTCTTCTTATGATTTATCAGACCATAATTATAGCAAGAGGAATTATAAAATGTTATGGCTATTTAAAAAAAATATTTTAAACATTTAAGAAAATAAATATAAGAAAATGGATCCAGTAGTAACAAAACCTATCTTTTTTTAATATAATATTTCACTATATGGGAATCGAACCGATCACTTCCTCTACTCTTAACTGAACTATAAGCCAATAATCAAGCGAGATATGAAACGATGACCTGGATACAAGTCATAAACGCACTGCCATTGTGATTTTTACTGCTCAATACATAAGCTCGTAAAGTTGAGACTGGGCTTTGATTTGCTTTCTATTTATATTTTCTTATACGTATATATTTCTATGGAATTTCTTCGCTTACAAAACACTTTAATATTATAAGTTAGTCAGCTTTTTAATACCGCTTCTAAACCGTTTTTAAATGGCAGATTGAGATATTAATGTATAACTAATATTCGTCTGGTGCCTGAAATTCGATCATAATCATTAATTTTTCCTGGAAATTTGAGGAAAAAATATATGAATAGAATTTACCTATCTATGTAAAATAGTAACTGTTCCCAAACTTTTTTATTGATAAAATTAAAGCGATCTACAAACCATAGCTACAAAAAAAAAGAAAAAAAGAAAATCGGTCGACAAACAGAGAAGAAAAAGTACTAAATTGTTTTGTCTTTGCCTATTTATTTATCTATAAAGAGGCAAAATTTGTTTTTTTTTGTTTGTGTGTTTGTATCGAATAGGCTCTGAAACTACTGAACCGATTTAGATGGGGTAAGAAGATAGTTTGAGAGCCTGGGAAGGATATAGGATAGTTTTTATCCCGGAAATCATTCCTTAAGGGTGTGAAAATGGGGATGAAAGTTTGTATGGGGAATCAAAGCGAGGGTGAGTCGCTAGTACATAGTAAATATTATGTATGTAATTAAATCACCGTTAAATACTTGTCACTATGAAATGATTTATTTTAAAAAAATAATATTTTTATTTCGTTTTTTTATTATTTATTTTTTTCTAAGCTTTAATAGGTACATATGTATGTAAGTAGTTTTCGAAAGACATTTGACGTCAGAATCCACACTTGACCAGTGTGGTGAAATCTTATTTAAATACTCATTATTATCGATACAAAGATCGAATCTATATTTTTTACAATTTTTGCTTGTCTGTCTATCTGTCCGTCTATCTGGGAACGCATCATGTGGAAACTACTGCACAGATTTTGATGAAATTTGGCATGATGATATCTGGTTATCCAGGCCAACATATAGGATACTTTTTCTTGCGGGAAATATCTAATCTCTGAGAAATCTATACTAAACGTTAAAACGTAACTAGGAAAGAACCCGAGAGTAGCGAAAGCGAGCCTGTAGTCAAATATAACTAAGTTTTCCTTTACTATGGCTCAGTAAAATTCCCCAATAAAACATTTTATTTAATAAATCCATACAAAAATATTTATTTGTCCTAAAAAAGTCGTATGAATGTAAGAATTATTGCGTCAACCCATAGCAACTGAACACATGCATCACCGAGTCCTTTCCTCGTCGAGTCGTTTAAAATACGATCCGATACGCTTCGTGTGGCACATTTTTAAATCGACTTTATGAGTCTGAACGTAAAGTAATGGTCTGCACGTTTGTATGAATTATGAGGAACTCAATGCTTTTATTAATAAGCTTGTTTTTGTGCTTTTTCGCTCGTTCGTTTCGTTTTAAGCTTGGAAGTTTATGGTTTTGGGCTCAATGACGGTTATAGTTTTAGAATATTAATTTAATTACTTTATGCTAGCTATACAATAATAGTGACCTTTTTTAAATAAAATTGTTTAAAGTTATAAAATATTGTAAGGTACTTGGTGCAATTTTTCATTTTGTTATTTGTGGGTAGGCTGTCTGTAACAACTATACCTTCGAGACATGTAACACCTCACTCTCTCCCGTGACCCTGATTGCTGTAAAGCATTCGAAACGTCGGGAACCAAAAATCAAAATAAATCCGCGAAAAAATCCGAAAGGATAGTTTTATTTAAAATGTCAAATATTCGCGTAAATCTAAGAAAGTATTAAGTGATCTTTTTTGTTGAATGCATTTACGCATTCAGCTAGCTGGCTAGAACAGCCATAATAATAATACCAATTAAAAGTAAATGAAACCTATCCACTAAACCACGACGTTTAACCTACCGAGACAGACCACAATAACCAAAGTGCCGGAAATACCGCATGGAATACCTCAAGAGGTCAACCGAGGTCCCTCTTAAATGGGTCTTATCACGCCCGCTGGAAATCGGACGCTAATGAGCAAATTATACCTAATTGTTATAACTAGTATCCGCCCAGTGGTCAAAATTTAACCATAATCATCTATATAAATATTATAAATGTGAAAGTTAGTATGTATGGATGTTTGTTACTCTTTCACGCCAGAACGGCTGAACGGATCTGGATGAAATTTGGCACAGAGATAGATTATAGTCTGGAATAAGACAGAAGCTACTTTTTATCCCGACAAAATGTACGGTTCCCGAGGGATAGATTTGTTTTTGTTTGAACCCGAGAGAAGCGAAGGTAAGCCGCTAGTTATCTAATATGTGAATGTCTCGTGTCACTGTGTTTGTGGTCGCACTCCTTTGTACCGGCTCGACTGATTTTAATGATTTTTTTTGTATATTTGGTATCTACCAAATATACAAAAAAATCATTAAAATCGGTCATATCTATGAGAATAAGTCGTTCAGTATTTTTCACCCTCCTACACCCATTTTTAAGTAACTAGGGAAGAACCCGAGCGGAGCGAGAATGAGTCTCTAGTTTACCTATTAAAAACCCAACTGTTTTCATATTTTGTTTGTTGATTACATTAATTCTCGTCAATAGCTACTAAATAAAAAAAATCGATTGATAAATAGTAGGAAAAGGTACAGAACTGTTTTGTCTTTGCCTATTTATATATAGAAACTAGCATTGCCCGCGGCTCCGCCCGCGTTCAGATGACCAAAAACCAAATTCTTAGGTTGTACATATTAGTATACTCTTACATTGCAGTTTTTGTATTTTTTCTCAGAAATGAGATATTTTCCCGCGGTAAAAAGTATATTCATCAGCAGTATTAAGTATTATCATATGTTAATTTAGCTATGTGTTCAAAGTTTCACGAATATCTGTTGTATTTAATCAAATCTCAATTATGAAGTAATAAACTCACTGGCTCACTAATTTCTCATTATAATATCTATATAATTCTACGCTTTAACGTTAGCTTAATAATGTCATGACTAAGCAATCTGCAGTATCACGTTAGCCTCGACGCGGACAGCAACAGTCTAAATTAATTATTTATATTAATACTTCGTCCCAACCCTTTCAGAATAACTATTATTCTGGATATTACAACGACGCCAGCAATCAAGAGAAACGTAAACATTACCATGAACTGCTATAGAATTATGGTACTACAGTCGCTAGCGTTTAACTTGCCTTAACTTAAAACATATCTAACGATTTGAATAAAACTAACTTATCGTTTCCGACGTTTCGAATGTTTTACAACAATCATGGTCACGGGAGAGACTAAGGTTTTAGACGTCTCAAAGGTCTATATATGTAGAATATCAAATATTTGCGTGAATTAAAGAAAGTACCTATATAGGCGATACATAATAAAATATTACTGACATGTTTGCTTTTTAGTATCCATTGCAAAGTAAGTATACCTAGTTTTAGTTGACTCGGTTCGCTTGGAACGTCCCAAGATGCTTAAAATTAGCCTATGTTTACTCTAGATTATCTATCAAATCTATCTGTATTCTAGTCTATTAATTAGATCAAAATATACTTTATTCAACAAGCACTTTTGAATTGTCATTTAAATTTAAATTAAATGTTGGTCCGTTAGAAATGACCGGCTCCATATATCCACCGGCTCGGATGGCAGTTCTGCTGAGAAGAGCCGGCGAGAAACTCAACAGTTGCTCTTTTTAAAACAATATTTGTTTACAATACAATATTGCAATACAATAATTATCTATTTATCCTACGTGAGACCAGACATTGGTTAGACACATTGACATCTACAAAGTATTCCATGACGGTATAATACTAAATTTCATCAAATTCTGTTCACCATTTTAGCTTGAAGGAATAATAAACAGACACACATATTTAAACTATCGCATTAATAACAGTAGTCCGATTTTTGCTACTAATAAAATTACGCATTCGCTAGCGACTATCGAGCATATATCAAGGTGACACAAATCCATTTCATATCGAAGTACCAATTATGTCCCTATGTAATTAATCTGAATTCCCTTAGCAAACACCTGTTTTAAGCAAACTGAACTTTACGACATTATAAACAAAGGCTAAATTAAGTTAAATAAAACTTAATTCTCGTATTAAAGGTCATCGGTCTGGGAATGTGCGTTTTGTTTGAAATAATAGTGTTATTTGATTAGATTTCCTATACTTAAGTGTACCTTCACCGTGTGGAGAAGAATTGAAACTATTAAGGTAGGGTTGCCAACATCTTAGAAAAAATGTTACTTCAGCTCAGGTTTCAATAGCTATTAAATTCGATGCAATTATTAAGTGACATTGTGTTTGTTGGTTTGTCTTACTTTCACGTAACGAAACAACTGATTGATGAGAATTTTGCATAATAATATTATATGGATCTGAAAATTAAGTAAGATACGTTTAATACCTTTAAATGTCAAAAGAATGTCTATTAAAATAGACAAAACAAGCTGATAATATCTGTTATCTGGCAATAGCCGAGTCATTTGGTGCTCAAAAAAGAAGTTACCTGAAAAGATGAGTTGAGACAATTGGTGTTTTTATAGATTTCGACAGGCTGTTTCCCAATTTCTACTTTGCTACCTCGTAACTTTGCCGCTCGCACCGCCATATTGGGAAAATGGCGCCTAAAAACAGATTATTGACAATATGGTTTTTTAAAGTACTAGATGCTTATTGTTTGCTATTTACTTTAGCTCAGTACTTGAAATTCGACCATAACTATAATTGAAAATTTGAAGAAAACATAATATATGAATATTAACACCTCCAGGTAAATTTCTAAGCAATTAATTGAATTTCTAAGAAATCTATTGTTAACTGACACGCCGCGCCGGCGTGTCCGCGGTTGTTGAAGGATTAACTAAATAACTGTTTCTAATTTTTTTTATTAAAAAAAAATCGCGCCGCCTCGTCTTTATATAAAGTAAAATGAAACACAGGGTCAGTCAGTTCAGGCATTTCACTTCTTGTGTCTTGTTATTTTTTATGACATAGAAATACATTTTCCTTCCAGTAGATCTTACACATTATTGCAATTTACATATATTATATTGCATATATATATATATTTTATTCAACTGCCTCGGTGGTGTAGTGGCTAGCATGTACGGCTGCACACCCGGAGGTCCTGGGTTCGAGTCCCGGGTCGGGCCAAGTTTAGTTATTGAGTCTTTCTGTATAGAAAGTCTCAGTAACAGCCCGGAGTTGGGAAGTTGGCGGTGTTTCACCCCCGTGCCTCGGAGAGCACGTAAAGCCGTCGGTCCTGCGCCTTAACTCTCACTGGTCGTGTCGAGCAGTCGTCCCACCAGAGTATGAGAGTGATAGGAATAGAGAGTGCACTTGTGTCTGCGCGTACACTTGAGCACTATAATATCTCCTGCGCAGTTGGCTAATCTCAATGAGATTGGCCGCCGTGGCCGGAATCGGCTAGGAGAACATCATCATCATATATATATATTGCAATACATAGCCTGTATATGACGCCATATGTTATCAATGTAATATCTCATATTTTTGGTTTTGTATTCAGCCCTTTTTAACGTCCAACTGGGCACGGACTTTTATTAAATACGAGGGGGTTCAGGCCATAGTCCACCACGCTTGCCAAGTGTAGGTTGGTGGACTTCACATGACTTTCGAAAATTTGCTCGCTTCTCTCAGACATGCACGTTTTCCTTCACCGTAAGACAAATGGCAATCATGTTGGAAATGATTCGCACATGAAATGGTGCGAGACCCGGGATTTGAACCCGCTTTACTCGATTTCCCAAGCGAGTGCGTTACCACTGGGCTACCACTGCCTGTTTTTGGTTTTGCTGCATAAAAAGTTTTTTTATGTCAAATTCTCTAGCTTCAAGTTAAAAAATAATTTTAACTTGATACTTGCTTGATAAAAAGGACAGCGTCTCTTTGTAATAAAATCGTTGATACCTGTGTTGTGTTAAACCTTTCTTTCCAAATTTGAAAGCCTGCATCAGTACAATAATGAATTTCGTCAAAGGAAAATTGGTCGGCTTTTGGGTTTTCCACAATTCCCGCAACCAAATAATTGTGGTCAATTACCTCAAAATGCTGCATTTTCCGCTTTGAACTCGACGTCGTAGTTTGTGTGTTGTAAAGCTATCCTACTTATTAGCCAGTTTACTATATTTAATTAAATCAATTATTCTTAAAATGACCTTTTTTTTGTATCGCTGAGGAAGATTTTTTCAGCGATGATAGTGTCTTTGTTGGTTGTCAAGGACTGTGACACTTTTATTCACTAAAAACAACTCAAAGCGGAACTTTAACACCATAGTTCAATGGGAGGTTGCAAAAATGGTTGGCAACTCTGAGTTGGGAGTTTGATTTATATTGTATGGACATACATCCAAGAAACTGTATGTCCGTAGCATTTTGGATTTTTTATTTAAATAAAATATGTTGGAACATTAATACACAGCACCATCTATTTCCATGGTAAGCTATGAGGCTAGTGTTATGGATACTAGATAGTTGATACACGGTACATATGTAATTTTAAATATATACATATCATAAAAGTACCCGTGACTGGAGTACAAACATTCATGCTCATCACACAAGTAAATGCCTCCAGCAGGACTCGAACCAGCGACCGTTGGCACAGCGAGTAGGGTCACTAAAAAATGAGCCAAACGTGTCGTCATTTTCATATTTGTTCTAACAATGTTACCTTGATATTTCTAAAGGTTATAATATCTCAAAAAATATCCAACCAGGCGTAATCCTCGTTCATCTATTTGTGCGCTTTAATGTACTTATACAACAGATTTTCATTATCATATTCTAGAAAATTTATTCCGAAAGGTTTTGTAATCAAGTCATCAAGCGTCAATGAAAGTTAGCTTGTTTCTAATATCTAATAAATTAAAATTGTTTTAACAAACTTTATATTATTTTAGTTTAAAATAACCTCATAGAAACCTCTAGCTACAGGTGTTTAAGTTAAGCATCTTATTAGTTAATATCTAATAATACCTGCTCTAATTTGTTGGGAAATTAGCAAACCTATTCAAACAATGTCTTTAGTAAGAATACTCGTCTTCTTCTGTCCTCCTTGCATCCTTATCTCCGCATCTTCTGTCTGAATAATTATTTCATATTTTTCTATGACAGGACAACGTCTCCCTACAGATTCCGCTAGTCCATACTTAATATTTTGAATGTGAAAATGTGTTTGTGTGTTTATATATGTCTTTCTTAAACGTCAAAAAAGAGTGACGGATTGGCGTGATTATTGTGTGAAGATGTTGGAGGGCTGGAGAGTGACATAGGCTACTTTTTACTGCGGGAGATTATCTCGTTCCAACGGGAAAACGCGTTAAATCACAACCCGTAATAACTCATCATACCTATGTATATATATGATATATATATAGTCTATCTATTTCATACTAACCGTTAAAACGTACCTAGAGACGAACGGCCGAGCGAAGCGAGGGTGAATCGCTAGTATTTTCATAGCTCTTACCATAAAATAATTCAAATTCGCTAAGCTTTTCAATAATAATTTTTCTCTATGACTTATGTAAGTACCTGATATCTATACTAATATATAAAGGTGAAAAGTTTGTTTGTTTGGTTGAATTTGCTATTTTTTGGGAATTGCCAGTCAGATTATAAAAAAATGTTTTAGAATTTTTCACTAAAGTTACTAAAACGTGATAGAAAATCCCATTTTCAGGTGAGAAAAGAGTTTATCTATCTATATATATAAAAGAAAGTCGTGTTAGTTACTTCGCTTATAACTCAAGAACGGCTGAACCGATTTAGCTGAAAATTGGCAGGGAGGTAGTTTAGAGCCAGGAGAAGGACATAGGATACTTTTTATCCCGTTCGACCGCGTTCCAATTTTTATGATATTTTAATTTTTGGATTTCTCTTAGTCCGGAATAGGTAAGTATTAAAACATATAATTAAAATGTGAGAAAGAAAGATTTTTACTTTTTATATCTATTTAAAACGTACCTAGCGACGAACCCGAGCGAAGCGAGGGTGAGCCGCTAGTTACTAATATTATAAAGAGGTAAAGTTTGTGAATTGTGAATTTGTGACGTTGTAGGGGATAATCTCTGGATATACTGAACCGATTTAGATGAAATTTGGTAAGAAGATAGTTTCTGACCCTATGAGGATATAGGATACTTTTTATCCCGGAAATCATCCCTTAAGGGGATGAAGATGGGGATGAAAGTTTGCATGAAGAATCAACCTAGGGACGAACCCGAGCGAAGCGAGGGTGAGTCGCTATTTATTTATACATAACTATATGTATGTACCTATGTATGTACATAGGTATGTATGTGTTGTAGAGCTTGTGTGTACATACAATATGTATGTAAGATCCACAATACTTACATACTTGGAGAAGATGTTACTTTGTAGTGAAGCCGTCGTTACCCACCGTGATTAATCTCCTACCCTTGACTCACAGTAAATGTTATTGCTCACCATAAAACTCTTGAAATGTAGAGTGATGGTTTCAAAGAATTCCTCCTGACAATTGCTTCCGACTAAATTAAGCTATAAATAGATAGAAGAGCAAGCGTTGGAATTTCGACTTCTAGTTTTTTGTATAATTATGAAACCTCTAGCTACAGGTGTTTAAGTTAGGCATCTTATAGTTAATATCTATTACTATCTATTATAATATCTCTGTTAATATCTATTATATTCAATTTCAAAATGATTTATTCAGCATTAAATTATTACAATTTTTTACTGAACGTCATGAGTCTACTACCAGTTCGGAAAGAAGCCTCAGACCTGAGAAGAACTGGTGAAGGAAACTCAGCGGGACTAATATTATTACTTTATCTTTTTTTTAAGTTACATTATCATAATTTATTTTATAAGTCGATGTTCCCAAATATATACCGTATCGTTAGCAATAAATACCGTATGTTCTTTAAGGATAAGTAGCTTTGTAAGTGGAAGCATTTTAAAACAGATTCAGTCGTTTCAGAAGTAATTTTATAATTTTGTTTAATTACAAACAAAAACATTTTTCCTCTGTATACATTCTTTTATAATATTATAAATGTTAGTGTGTTTGTTTGTTTTCGTTGGATCGGCGTGATTTTTATTACGCTACTTTTTATCGCGGGATATAATTTAATTCCCACGAGAAAACACGTTTTAATACAACCTACAACAACTCATCATTCTATATTCATTCATCATTATATATATATACCAATACCAACCGTTAAAACGTACAGGGACGAACCCGAGCGAAGCGAGGGTGAGCCTCTAATATTATAATATGATTGTTGTACATCCCTCGTCTATTGCAGTTTTTTATTGACCAATTCTCTATATTTAAAAATGGTTGAATCATACGATACTTTTTAAATAATAACAAAAGGCAAAGCTATTGAGGTTAATGACTTCTCTATTTACGTCGGTTAAATTTACAAAAGTCAAAGTATATAATCTTGTTCTGGTTAGTTTCTATCATTACGTATATAAATTGGGTAGTTTTTATTATCTGTCGAAGTCTAAAAGACTGCAGTCGCTATCAGATGGAAGATTTACCAAAGGATTGGCGCGGGCGGGCTAATGGATTCAATTTTATCCGAGCTGTGGTGTCTTCACAATGACTAGAATAAAAAGAAGGATTTAGGAAATATAGGTTCAAGTAACCTCCACACACTCACAATTTTCACATTATTATAATATTATATATGAGTATATTTATTACTTGATACACATAAATAACACGTTTTAGGTATATGAATTCTGTTATATAGATAGACCGTGTTCTGAATTGATGTACCTATAGGTTATATTCAATCTAGGTAATGTTATTCCATAGAAGGTACAGTAGTTTTATTGTAGTTTTATCCTCTTATTGGTCTAATGAAGGCATGTACTGCTACCGATCGTGAAGTCTCGAGTCCCGTGTTGGGCCAAATATCCATTTTCATATTTAAAAAAAGGCATATATACCGTGTACTTAGCGCGCACTGCGCTATAAATTATAATATAATCTTTCTGTTCCAATTTTATTGATAAATAAAAATGTTTAAAAAGTTGAGTAATACATTCTAAATATATATTATAGATTATATATATTTAGAGAAAGTATATTATATTCAAACAAGGTTTGCATCTGTTTTTATACTCATTACAACGTTTGGTTTTAGATTAATAACTTAACCATTGTCATTAACTTTAACTATTATTGTATAAAGCTTTATCAAATATTGAATCAAATATTTGGTTTACCTTTGGCAATCCTAAAATAATGTTTTAGTATGCCAATTTGTTTCGATGATCACTAAATTTTATGGGGTGATCAATTTAATTGGCTTCAAATAGAACGTAATGTAAAAGTTAAACAATATAATATTGAAATCACTTTAAAATTCAAATTGTGAAATAAAATCTATCGACGACTATAATTAATGTTTTATTTTCTTTGTGTAATTTCCTGAAAATATTTTTTTAGTAGTATTATTCACTAGTGACTCGCCCTCGCTTTGCTTCAGGTTTTTCCTTACACCGTACATTTTTCCGGGGTAAAAAGTAACCTGTGTGCTATCTTAGAGTATATCTATCTCTGTGGCAAATTTCATCCAGATCCGATAAGCTGTTCTGGCGTGAAAGAGTAACAAACATCCTCTTCATCCATTCTCATAAACTTTCATATTTTTAATACTAGTAGGACTATATGAACTTTCTATATTCATTAAAAAGCATGGTAATAAATATCAGAATTAACTATTTCCAGTATAATTTTAATATAATTAATAAGGTAATTCAATAGCTGCCGGCTATTTATGTACGTGAATAAAGAAATAAGGTAAATACAATTTATTCTTTTTGTATAGCTTATAAGAAAGATAGCCTGAAAATTTCTTTTCACATATTTTATTCAATCATTAGGCGGTGGTAGCCCAGTGGTAGCGCGCTCGCTTGAGTAACCGAGTGAAGCGGGTTCAAATCCCGGGTCTCGCACCTCTGATATTTTCATGTGCGAATCATTTCCAACATACTCGTAATTACTACTTGTTTTACGGTGACAGAAAACATCGTCAGAAAAACTGCATGTCTGAGAGAACCTACCAAATTTTCGAAAAACGTGTACACTGTACCGTCCGCCAAAACGCGTGGTTAACTATGACCTGATACCCACCGGAGGGGGACCTTGTATGTCGTAGGGAGGCCCGCGCCCAGCAGTGGGGAAAAAAATTAAGCTGAAAACATATTAGTATATTGCAAAATGAGATCTTAATAAAATCAATATAAAAGCTAAATTAGAGCATTCCAGTCAGTGTGAAGCAAGTTCAGTCTTGCAACAATACTCGATCTCGCACTAAACGCATCTATTAGCTTATTAAAGAAACTCTCCACGATGAGTTTTTCTTGAGCTTTTTTAAGAACATTTTACATAACAAGTTAATACAGACAGATAGTACTTAGATAAAAAAAATTGAAAGCTTTCAATGGCTTTTCAATTTTATTTTTGTATAAACTAAAACATTTGCCGTATTTATATTTGCTTTGTATTTTAGTAAGCTATTTTCTTTTTCATATGATGAGATGAATCATTCGTTAAAGTTTTCCGTGAATAAAGTTTTGTATTAAAAGAATGCTTTAGAAATAAAAATTTTTAGTACAAAATCTTTTTTATAGGTCTGCCTCTATTTTTATATCATTTCTGTACGCAATAAAATTTTATCTATTTTTTATAAGAGCTTCTTATCTGTTATATATTATGTATATACAATATACATATATTAAACATATAAAGTTTTATGTCTTGACTGTTACATCATCGTCTAGCTCTAGGCCAGACCATTGACTCTAGAGGGCTGATATTTTAACAGTACAAGTATATAACCAGTGACCGCGAAGAAAGGATTTTTTAAAACTTGGTTTAAGTTTTTAAAAAGTACTTTTTTAAATGGCCAGAAAGAAAAAAAATGTCAAGTGTCAAATCAAAAGTATTCTTTGCAAGTCTCGGAACCTTTTTAAGAATAACACTAACAAAATGGTTAATTCATCATTCATTAACCGGTTAAGTAAAACAAACGGCTTAATAAATAGAAATATGAATGCTTAACGGTTATTCTTAGAGATAAGTTAACCTAAGGTTTTGATACCGAAATAAACCGGTTAATTCCAGAAATGTACATGTATCCGTTTAATGAACAATTCACCATCACAAAGATTCGCCAAATATAAACGTACAAAAACTCTTTTTAATTGATTAGTTTTTTATTATGGAATCCATCTAAAACCGTTATTCGGGTTTAAACCGGTTAAAGAACATAACCTTATACGTACAAGCCTTTCGGTTTGGGGTTAATGAGCAAAACTGGTTTTACAAATTGAACGGGATTCCGAGCTCCTTGAAATCGAGGCAGACGACAGACGTGGGTTAAAACAATAAAAAGGAAAATATAATAAAACTAATTCCGTTTTTTGCATATACCCATGTATGGGAAAATAGAGCTAATAATATTTTACTATACATAGTATAATCGCGAAAGTTTGTAAGAGTCTGGACGATGGTTTGTTACTCTTTCACGCGAAAACTATTGAACGGATTTTGATGAAACTTTACAATAATATAGCTTATACAGTACAGTAGCGCATTTGATGCAGAAAAATATTAATGTAAAATTTAAATACATTTTTCTACTAATTACTTTCCCTTAAAAGTTGAGCAAAAAGAATATTTTTAGCATGAAATTTTCAACTGAACTAAAACTAATTTATTCTGTTGTCGTCGAAACTCTGGCTTAATTGCAAACTTTGAGAAGGAAAAAATTTTGAAAGAACTCCACCATTGTGCGAGCATAAAGGAACTTGTAGCAGTTTCCCTTTTGATTATATTGCTCGAGTCAAAAACTTCGCGATCACGAATAAGGCATTAGGAAAGCACTACATAATCTGTACTATAATAAAATTCTGAGTCGAATCTGTACATAAAATATTTTTTAGAAAATTTTATTGAAATAGTCATTATTATTGCTACAGAGGCTGAATCTGTAGTTTACAGATTTTTTGTCTGTCAGTCTGTCTATCTCTTAGTGACCGCATCACGAAAAAATCACTAGACAGATTTTGATGAAGTTTGGTATGATGATAGCTGGTTATTTGGGTCAGCACACAGGCTACTTTTTACGGCGGGAAAATATCTCATCTCTCAGAAATCTATACTAACCGGTAAAGATATATGTAGTTGTCTAGTACGATGGTAACGAGCTTACTGCAGAGTGACTTAAGACGAATTAACATTCATTCATCAATTCTTCAAAATATTACGGTGGTCACGCGCGTATGTATGTTTATAAAGTAAAAAAATCACACTACTACTATAAATACAACAGTTTGTAAGTCTGTGTGTGTTTTTATCTACTAATAAAAATACGAAATTTTGTATGTGTATTTATGTTTGTTACTTTATCACGCTAAAACTGCTGAACAGATTTGGATGACGTTTAGTAAACAAATACACCTAGAGTAATACATAGTGTTGTGACACTCAGGTACGCATCGCAGCTATGTAGGTTAGGTTGCCAGTAATTAATAAAAACCAGCCAAAAATAAGTAATATTATTACTAGAAGTTTCAATCACTATTAAAATGGTACATTTTATTGGCATATCTATGTATTATATACTCGTATAAATGAAAATGATAAATTTTTCCGAAAAATTCCGAAATGTATGTACGCGTATAACTTCCGATCGACTGCACCAAATTGGATAATTCTTTTTTCTTGTGTTTGTTATTGTCAATACAAGTTTTGTTTAGAAGCAAATTAAAAGAAAAAAAAATATATTTTACTAAAAGAAGATTCTTTTTATATCTCATGATATGAAAAGTGAGTGAGTGAAATAGTTTTTATCCCGGAAATCATCCCTTAAGGGGGTGAGAATGGGGATGAAAGTTTGTGTGGGAAATCAAGCTAGGGATGACCCTGAGCGAAGTGAGGGTGAGTCGCTAGTTTGTAATACAAAAATATTGACAACGCAAATTCAACTGGAATTGTACCATTTTTTTTGTATTTGAATCTGCGACCAACAGCCTACAACATAACGCCAGATGATCATCGTGGTTTTATGATAGAATAAAATTTTATTTTGTAATGAAATTGTAAGTCCACGTAAAATATGTCACACAATATTATGATTGCTTTAAACCGGCATGAAACCGCAGAGTTTTCCATTTATAATAAGAGCTTTATGACGATAATTGGGTATTTTGTTGTGTAAAGGTTTTAAAATATGAAAAATATTTTCTTAATAAGGACGAAAAGAATATTTTATTGTTCATTTAATTTTTTTTAATTAATTACTTATAATATCATTTACCGAAGACGAATCATTGTAGTTTTAAAATAATAATTTACTGACTGAGGTCTAGAATATATTATCTCTTATGTTTATTTTGTGTAAGTCACGCGATATGATATGTATATAAAAGTATATACAAATGTGTGTATGTTCGTTACTCCTTCACGCTGGAACGGCTGCACAGATTTGGATGGAATTTAGTCCATAGATAAGCTATGACAGGTTATTGTCTATCATTATTTTACTAGAGAATGGAGTCAAGCGATGTCAGGGTAAGTGACTAGTAATAGATATGCCTTAAGATTGGTCCCATATAAATGAAAAGAAAAAATTGTATACGTTTTCATTTTAAGGGCAAATTATTATTTGATTATTTTCCCGGTACAGGCCTTCTCTGGTTCCAAGAAACCTCTAATAAATGTTTTATATATCTCCATGTACAGGTCGACCTTTGAAAGGGCTGAGGGAATTTATATAGAAATGGTTTTTTAATATATTTTTCTTTTTTTCCAGACAAATTCCAGACACTCGAGGAATATATGCAACCCTTTTTGTATCAATCACACGTCCGTCTGTTTACTTACATATGTACATATGTATGTACAACATTATTCCCTAACTTAATTTCAGTTAGTACTGTCATTGTGTAGCCTCAAATATATGAACTAAATGAATTTGTCTTTACGTTGCTGTTTGTTTTGTCTGAATTATCCTAATTATTTATAATCTATACATACCTATATGTATGGATGTAACTAAGCCGAATCTGTACATTAAATATTTTTTGGAAAATCTTATCGATACAGAGGCCGAAACTATAGATTTTAGGTCGTTTGTCTGTCTGTCTGTCTGTCTGTTACCGCATCACAGAAAAACCACTGGAGGGATTTTGATGAAATTAGATATGATGATAGCTTTTAAATAGCTTTTAAGGTTATCCGGGTCAAAATATAGGATACTTTTTACCGCGGGAAAATATCTGATTTCTGAGAAAAAATACAAAAACTGCAATGTAACAGTATACTAATATGTAAAACCTAAGAATTTGGTTTTTGGTCATCTGAACGGGGCGGAGCCGCGGGCAATGCTAGTTATACATATATATGTATGGACTACAGTAAAAAACAAATCTATCCCACGGGAACCGTACATTTTTCACATTCAATCCTGCACATGTTATAAATGTCTTAGTTAAAAGAGACGGGAAATAGTGTCGCTATATAAAACAAACTAGTTCCAAAGCGAAACGTAGTGTAGAAATAAAACGTCCGAATATATCCCCCTTGTAAAGACCTAGGTTTCAAACGCCTAAAAATCTGTATTTATGACTGCAAGGATTGTAAAATAGGTCATCTAGATCTATCGTATTTTGAATCTTATGATTTAAATGTTAAAGTTGAAAATTATGTTTTGAATAATGGTCACCGACAGATTAGTCAGCTTTGCCAAGTATATATTGGTTATCATGAACGGGTGACTCCTCCTCCATTCATTTTTGAAGTTGAATGCTTTTACGACCTCTCGTCGCCTTTTAAGCACCATATCGCTCTTCTCGAAAACAAATGAAATTAAACTTTATTCAAATAGATTTATTACAAGCACTTATGAATCGTCAATTTAAAGATCATGAGTAGTCAGTCCCTGAGGTAGCTACCACCGGCTTGGAAAGCTGTTCTGCTGAGAAGAGCTGAGAAAACTCAACAGCTGCTCAAAGGTATAATACTGTAGAGAAGTTAAACATTATAATAACTAATGAAACCAATATTATTTATGCGAAAGTTTGTACGTGTGTCTGTGTAATAAAATAGTAGCAAAGCGAAATACAATGATTTTTGTCAAATTCAGATGAAAAAAAAATTGCTTCGGTGCTCTATTGCTATCACTGCATATATTCTTATTATTTTTTTTTAATTTTTGCCTAGTAGAAATACTCAGAAAAAAAATTCAGCAATAGTATGGAGAAAGAAGAATATACATGAATATAGTCCAGACGACACGTTTGACTCAGTTTGTAGTGACCCTACTTGCTGTGCCAGCGGTCGTGGTTTCGAGTCCCGCTGGGGGCATTCATTAGTGTGATGAGCACAAATGTTGGTACTTCAGTCATGGGTGCTTATATTTATAATACGTATGTATTTAAAGTTATATATGTGTAGTGTATCAACTATCTGGTATCCATAACACAAGCCTCGTAGCTTACCATGGTACTAAGATAGCACTGTGGGTTAATGTCCTAACATATTTATTTATTATTATTTTATTTATATTGCAGACGAAGATATTGAACTACTGAAATGCGGCAACTGCTAAGACCAATAGCATTCCACATAGCACATTACTAACATTCAAAATACGGACTACGGAGTGATAAGCCCTACGATATCTGCATACCTCTTTCGATTCAACTGTGTGGAAATCAATCACCAATCAAAATCTATATTGAAATCGAAATTGAATTGAGAAGATGTTGCGGATAGATTAAGAATAAGTGGCTTGGAAATTTGATATAGTAAATGCCAAAATGCATTTAGTTGTTTGTAAGTGTGTCATTTTTACAGACTTATTCTAGTACATCCGTATTCGTTAATGGTTTTTGGTTTTTACTTTTAAATTCTACAGTTAAAAAAGTTACATAGAATACTCTAACATAATTATATAATTTCTCTTCTCTTTTTTTTCTCTATATTGACTACTAGCGACTTTCGTCTCTAGGATCGTTTTGACGATTAGTATGGAATGGGTAGACTATACTATACATATAATAAAATTATAACTGAGTCGAATCTGTACATTAAATATTTTTAGGAAAATCTTATTGAAATAGACATTATTATCGATACAGAGGCTATAGTTTGTAGAATTGTAGAATTTTAGCCTGTCTGTCTGTCTGTCTGTCTGTCTGTCTGTCTGTCTGTCTGTCTGTCTGTCTGTCTGTCTGTCTGTCTGTCTGTCTGTCTGTCTGTCTGTCTGTCTGTCTGTCTGTCCGTCTGTCCGTCTGTCCGTCTGTCCGTCTGTCCGTCTGTCCGTCCGTCCGTCCGTCCGTCCGTCCGTCTGTCTGTTACCGTATCACAGAAAAACTACTAAAGATTTTTTTATGAAATTAGGCCATAGCTGGTTCTCCGAGTCAACATATAGGAAACTTTTCATTGCAGGAAAATATCTCATTTCTGAGAAAAAATACAAAAACTGGTTAGAATAAGGCCACTGATACTAAGTACGTAGTAGTAGTAATACTAAGTATATTTTTTTTAGGTAACTTCTAAATATGACAAAAACTAGCTATCAGTATAGATCAATATATTTACATATGCAGGTTTGATGAGTTTTATATCACTTACTTGAGATTGATTCCCCATACAAACTTTTTCTCCCTTTTCACCCCTTTAAAGGATGATTTCCAGGCAAAAAAAACTATACTATGTCCTTCTCAGGGTCTCAAACTATCTTCATACGAAATTTCATCATATTGGTTCAGCGAATTTTTAGTTAATCCATTACAAACAAACATACAAAAAAAATTCTCTTTATATTAGTAGTATAGATGTAGATTTTCTTCTCAAAAAGACTTACATTACGTTTTAGTATAAATAAGAGTTTTACCACATAGTTATTCCTTGAATTAATACAATATATCAGACTTACATAAAGTTACATAATGCGATTTAAGTTTTAAACAACACTCATAGAGTCGTACAAACAGCGTTCATGATCCTCGTTAAGTGGTGAAATGAAAAACAAGGGTACTGTTACTGCAACTATATACAACTACAACTTGTGAAGCAATCAAAGCGCAGATGTAAAATATTATCAACTAGTAGAACCCGCGGCTTCGCTCGCGCTAAAACTACAAAAAACTCTCTAAAAAGGTAGTTTCATACAAACTTTCATCCCCTATTTTACCTCCTTATAGGATGAATTTCGAAAAATGCTAAAATACGTATTTATTTAATTTTATTGAAGAGCATTAATACCAAGTTTCAAGTAATTCTGCTCATAAATATTTTTTTTTTGGATTTGTATTATAACATGTTTTCCTGTGGGAATTAGATAATGTCCCGCGACAAAAAGTAGCCTATGTCACTCTCCAGTCCTCCAACTATCTTCACACAAAAATCACGCCAATCCGTCACTCCGTTTCGACGTGAAAGAAGGACAAACAAACAAACACACTTTCGCATTTATAATATTAGTATCGATGTAATATTACTTTAAAACTTAAAATTTAAGAGCCATAGATCAAACAATTGACTTACGTATTATCCAAACCAGTATTCTAACAGTTTAGTACAGTTAGATGAACAGGGAGATTAGATAGGTACTAGGCGATTCTATTTCACGCCGCATCACACAGGATCCCCTTGCAAGACGTGCTCTTTACTATAAAACAAAGCTTTAAAAAACATTTTTCCATTTTCTTGACAAGTTTTTCTAAGGAATACTAAATAAGCTTGAGTGAAGTGAGTTAAATAGACAATAAACTGAGTAGAATAGTCAAAAAATATAAAAATTCGTTAATAATTGCAGTCCCGAAGTGGATTTTTCGAAATATTTTCATACTTGTTTTCTTCATAAATGCCGTTATTGCGCTCGGCCTTGACTATATGTTAATAAAAGATATAAGCCATATCGACGCCGAATTTAAACGAAACCATTGGACTGTTACAACAAGAAAAAGTAATACTTTCTTAGATTTACGCGAATAATTGTTATTTTTATACATAGTAGAATACTACATATATAATATATTGTATAAGTTATAAAAATTATTAAAATTATAAAAATTGTTTATAATTAACAAATATTTATTTATTTATTTAAACACTTTATTGCACACAAAAATAAAAATGATACATACAAAAAAAAATACATATATAAAATACTATTTATACAATAAATATTTATTGTTTAAATACTTAAACATTCATATACATACATAATATACACAATAATATAATACATGCAACTATAATGACAGCTTAGTTGTAAAGCGACAAAAAGTGTGTTTTGAGATGCTTTTTAAAAATGCTTACTGACTTGGAATGTCTTATTTATTATTAATATTGTAAGGTACTTTGGTGTTATATTTGTATTTTTTAAAATAATTGTATAATTTTGTAGGTAGGTGCTGTCTGTAACAACTACGAGTGTATAATGAGATGATTAAAGCTACAGTCTCTCCCGTGACTTATTTATTATTTTAAAGGTAAGATATAGGTAGTTTTCATATAAACTTCCACCCCCTATTTTACCCCCTTATGGGATGAATTTTGGCAAATGCTAAAACACGTACTAATTTACTTATTAAAGTTAGAGATATATTTTGTATTGAAGAGCAATAATACCAAGTTTCAAGTAATCCTGATCATAAATATTTTTTGGGTTATATTATAGCGTGTTTTCCGTGGGAATGAGATAATCTCCCGCAGTAAAAAGTAGCCTATGTCACTCTCCAGCTATCCAACTATCAATGAAAATAAAATGACGCCAATCCGTCACTCCGTTTCAACAAACAAACAAACAAACGCACTTTCACATT
Organism: Brenthis daphne; assembly: GCA_947093115.1. Classification (NCBI taxonomy): domain Eukaryota; kingdom Metazoa; phylum Arthropoda; class Insecta; order Lepidoptera; family Nymphalidae; genus Brenthis; species Brenthis daphne. The sequence goes on along the minus strand of OX352482.1, from coordinate 13,925,050 downwards.
TATAATATTAGTATGGATTCCAGACGAATGAGGGAGTTAGTTATTCTTATTAGATACATTATTATGTACATATAGAAACTTTTGGAAAAATAAGTAATATTAAATAAAATTAAATATAATAGGTATGTTTGTACTGAACTAACTAGGAAACTCTTTTCTACATCTACAAAGAATAAAGCAAGCGAACTCGTGTCCGAATTTCCCGCTCAGCGGTCCCCTGGGGCGCGGTGCATCAGAATTGAACACGATCGGGAAGAAATTGTTTTGGTGATGTGCCCTTGATACTTATCGATGGGTTAATATTAGATTTTTATATAAATGCTAGGTCTAAATCTATGTAAGTGTTTAACCCTCCAACGCGGACACATAAATAATAATAATTAAAACTCTTTATTGCACACACAACATAGGAAGAAATATAAAAAAGAACAATACAGTAGTAGCAAAATGCACAAGAGGCTGCCTTATCGTTAAAACAGCGATTTCTTCCAAACAACCTTTAGGTGTAGGAAATAGCAATGTGTGAAATGGAAGGGTATGAACAAATAACAGAGATAAGAAAAATAAAAATGATAAATACATATATACATACATATGATATTTTATATACGTATATAAAATATATAAATTAGGTATACGTAACTAATATAAATAATATAGTAATAAGTAATAAAGATATAATATGATAATAAGTAATAAAGATATTAAATAAAATAATAATATCAGCTTAACACATTCTTTATTTTTTACAAAAAACATACTCGTAAATATGAATTTCTACTCCTATACCCTTAACTTGAGAAATGCGACTTGACCGATGCGTTCCTCATACAAACTTTTATCCGCTTTATATTTTTTAACGTTAAATGCATTTAAGCATACATATATGCATAGAGATTATGTGGGACTCACCAGCTATAAAAGCCAATACTATCCACTAAACCACGACGTCCTGACTGGCTGGCTGGCCTGCCGAGGCAGACCACACCATCCATGGGGTTGTTTCCATAGCGTACTCTGCTATCAAATAAGTACTAAAAGCAACCCGAAAGGTCCACTACGCTGTATCCTCTATTTCATCCCTTTCTTCTTTGAGTGAAGTGAGTTTCGTAAAGTAACATTATTTCAGTACCCCATAGTTTTAAAAAGACACCCAAGTTATCATTAAGTATCGAGCAAAGTATGGTTGGATCACTAGTAAATAGATAGACAAATATACACGAGATTAATAATAATAGGAGACTAGCACATTTTCTTCGTGAATAATGAATATGACGATATCGATATTTGTACGATTAAAGCACATCCCTACCATGTAACCGCACTGCGCCCAGAGCTAATGTTAACGAAACGGGAAAGTTAATGATATGTTTTCGTGCTTATTCACAAGAAAAACGCAAACCAAGTTTTATTTAATTCGTTTTCGACTTCTGTCGAGTCGTCTTGTTATAACTTGTAGTTGCTGAAGTAATTTTCCAGTCTGTATTTGCTTTAAGTTTCAACATTTACAAGATGAAAAGTGAAGTCAGAAGAAGTAGTGATCTTTCACATTCAATTTATAATACAATTAATTTATATATATATATATATATATATATATATATATATATATATATATATATATATATATAACTAGATACTATATTCGCTTTACTGAGATCCTAATTAAAATCACGTTTGCACTTTTATATGGGCTGGCACCGATTTCGAAAATATTTGATTAGGTATGTATTTAATAGGTAGGCTTTAATTACTTAGCCAAAGCACACCGACTTCGAAAATATTTGATTAGGTATGTATAGTAAATGAAAACTACCAAACAGTTATTTTTTACTTTTTAGCGCTTTTGTTTGAAGTCGGTTTTTATTTTTTTGTTAAAAAGTTTTTATTTTTCCCTTTTTAGTGTCGACAGCAGTAGCAAAGTAAGAATTCTAACGTATTAGGCTTGTCAAATCAAACAAAACAAGCCCAAACTCAAAGTATCTACCATTAGCCGTAGAAGAGTTCCACCTATCCACCTTCTGGCCTTACCATCAGATCAGGTCAACAATACCGAACCACTGTACTATCAACGGAAATAGAAACACTTGTAAAGTTTCAAGTCAATATGACAATTAGAAGTAAGTTAAATTCATCATTAGCTATTTTTCCACCCTTAGGGGTGGAATTTTTTTTGAAATTTAAATGGGACCGATCTGGAAGTATAAACTTTCAAAAAACACAAAAATTGTCCAAATCGGTTAATAAATGACGGAGTTCTGAGGTAACAAACATTAAAAAAAATACAGTCGAATTGAGAACCTCCTCCTTTTTGAAGTCGGTTGAAAATGAAAGTATGTGTGTTTGTTTGTGTGCATGTGTGCGTGCGTGCGTATGTACGTGCGTACGTGTGTGTAATCGTGCTTGTTACCTCACATCCAAATAGGTAGACGAATTTCGTTGAAATTTAGACATGCACTACAATTAGTAATGCCAAAAAATTGTGCTATTCATATCTGTACAAATACAATACGTACCTATTTAGGGACGTACCCAAGCGAAGTAAGGGTATCGATACTGTATAATAATACTTCAAGTCCTATTCAGTGAAGTCAATAGCTTGTAAGTAATTTCATTATTTTAAGAAGCGTTTGAGTCTTTGAACTTTATCGACTAAAGAAGTTTTTCAACTTTTAAAATAAAACCTTAATCTAAGTTTTTATTGTAGATATAAAAAATATATATTTACTTAGTTTGTCTGTATGTAACGTCTTTGCCAAATATAAAATGATTTTCATGGGTTATTTTAATGAAAAAGTTATGCCTCAAAGGCAGTATCAAGGAAACAAATCAGGTAGGATATTACTATTAAAAACAATTTTAAATTCGATTTAAATTTTAAGTAAAAAAGTATTTCTTTTGATTATATATATATTAATAGTTGCAATAGCCTCCGAGTTTTAATAGCTATGACATAAGGACGGACAGACGGATATGACGAAATTCTAAGGGGTTTTCTACTGTGGCTTCCTATATGTAAAAGAATATTTGAAACCGATATAATAGTATCAGAATTTATCCCTACATACAAACATACACATAAACACTACCTATTTCTTATGATATAGTAAATTTAATTTGTAGATATTATAGTTAGCATCCCTTTACTTAGTGGACGGGTATAATATTCTCTTTATGCTGATCGTTGCTTTGATGAAATATTAAATGTATCACTGTCGCTGATAGTTACAGCCTATAAATATGTCTACACTTTGTAAGTGAGTAGGTACACTTGTGCACTATTCATTATAAAACGTATGCAATAATTATTATTTAATCAAAAAGATTAGGATTAGCTCCTCCCTTCGAAGTCGGTAAAGTGTTAGTAAAGTGTAAAATAGTTCAAAATTACTGCATAGTAAGAAGTAAGTCAGTCAGTGAGAAGCACAAGAAAGGTTAGCTTATGTCACATATGGTTGAGTTTCTTTGAATTTATATGATATTTATTTTTATTTACACACTTTTCTTCTATTCCTATACCTATCTAAAATTTTTTGCAAATTCATTTAAGCCCATTTTACTTATCGTATCAATTTAAAAATTTTCAAATACTCTAGTGTGAGACTTGAATGTTGAAATCGAGTTCGAATTCAACTTTCAAATTCAGTCTCCTTCATCCTGTTTATCGCATCCCGCCCTCAAGAAATATATAGCAGATACTTCAATTAACGGCAATTAAAATGCCGAAATTTCAAATACTTTGATCATACAATGTATTCAGCACTTTTTTAACGTCCCACAGCTGGGCACGGGCCTTCCTTCAATACGAGGGGGATCAGGCTATAGTCCACCACGCTGACGCAAGTGCGTGTTGGCGGACTTCACATGTCTTTCGAAAACTTGCTAGGTTCTCTCAGACGTCCAGGTTTCCTCACGATGTTTTCCTTCAAATGATTCGCACATATCAGATCATACAATGCTTTTCATTAAACAAATACGATTTCTATACAAAACAAGTAAAATGATAGTGTTAGATTTTCGAAATAATTTACGAATCACCTTTATTAGAAATACTTAATTCTCTTATGTTCAGGAAGAGCCTAACGAAATACGCGTACACTTGTTTACTTTTCAGAGTAAAAACTTTTAATGACGTACCAAAGCATTAAAACACGAAAGCTCGTTGTAAGAAAGCAACATTATAATTAGACACTTATCTATTAAAAAGAGATTTATCTCGCGAGCTTACTGAACTTTTGTTAACGTTTAATTTAATAGTCATAAATCTGTTAGAAAAGACGTAAACGACTTTCTATGATATACTGACGATGTATTGAATAATTAATGTATATTTTAGAGCAGCTTCAATTTTGGGGGAACATTCTTTTTGTTTTTTACATATTTCTTTACGGGTATAGTGTTTATTTTTATAACGACTTAGTTTTTTATTGGTTGGTTCGTGATTTTTGGTTATAGTTTTCTAACAAAAGTTTGGCGCTGTTTGTAGTGACCCTACTTGCTGTGCCAGCAGTCGCGAGCTCGAGTCCGGCTGGAGGCATTCATTTATGTGATGTTCACGAATTATTGTACTTCAGTATTGTACTCCATGGCTGTTTATATTTATAATATGTATTTAAATTTCCATACGTGTAGTGTTTCAACTATCTGGTATCCATAACATAGGCCTCGTAGCTTACCATGGAACTAGATGGTGCTGTGTGTAAATTTCCCAACATTTAATTAAACATTTAACAATATCTTCTTTTTTTGATTTTGCCCTGTATTTTATTTATTTTGTATCAATGCTTTAATGCTTTAATTTTGTTATTAATATAACAATAATTTGTTTGGCACTGTATTATTTTTTTTGTTGAATGCGCTAATTTCAGGAAACACTTGCTAGATTTGAAGTATTGTTATAATATTTTATAGCCTTTGCATTGAGGAAGCTTGAGGAAGGTATAAGTAAGGTACAAAGGCTATTTCTATTAAGTTACGACCCGCGGAGTAATTATACATAAATAAAAGCACGTGAGCTATGTTACGGGTGAGGCTAGTTTTTATTATTATACATATATTTTCAAGTATTTCCATGTTGTATATAATTATTTTTAAATGAACAACTACTGTAACCAAAACTTATCTATTATATGTTTACCGATTTCAAAAAAAATATATCTATTTGTGGTGTATGAAGTTAATTGTAAATATTTTGTGATATTATCGCCTATTTTGAAAATCAGTTCATCAATTATTCAATAAAATAAATAATTTTAAAGTTGATATAATACCTTTTTTATCAAAAGTGATAATATAAAAAATTAGCCCTAACATTCGTTTACAGTGTGTCAGTTGGGAAGGGTAATTAAAGGACGACGCACTATATCATATGAGTTCATAATTAAATTTTAAACCATTTTTATTCACACGGCGTTCTTAGCGGAACTTGGCCCCTAGTTTTTGATATATGGGCTCGGAGTTAAAGGGAAAATAAATGGACGTACTATTTATTTGTTCATGTTTATTAATTAGATGAATTGTGGGAAGTCTTGGATTTTTAATATTTCAGATTGTGTAATTTCACAAGTGATTTATTCTCGTTTCGCTCGAGTGTGTTCCTTGATGTCTAAGATTGGCTAAGCTAAGCTATATATACTCTAAGGCATGGTCTATAATGTATGAACTGCTTTATTTGTGAAGGAGTAATGAACATACCGATGTACAAATACATACATATTTTCATTTATAATAATAGCATAAAATGTAAAACTCACAATATGGTTATTATTGCAGCAAAGCCATACGAGCTGTAGAAAAAATTTGGAAGCTCTTCAAAAGCAAGGTTGTACCCCTAACAACGCTTGAAAGGCGTGTAAGTACTACTACATTGGACACGTCCTAGCCTTTTGGTAAAAAGTACTACAGGCAACAAAAATGTGCAGTACACTTTAAGGAGAGTTAGAATCAATTATTTTTTTAAGTTTTCGAACCTACGATTTAACATTCATTAATTCGCCTTGTCGTTAAAAAGGTCATTTAAAATCGACTTCGTCTTTGAAATGATTATTACGTATAACCATGCGGGTTGCTCCTGGTACTTTTCTGATAATAGAGTGGACCGTTAGAGCAACTCCATGAATGTTGTGGTCTGTTTCAGCAGACCTGCCGTCAGATCGTCATGATGGTGGTAGTGCGTAAACGATCCTGCGACATCCCATTAAGACGGGGGAGGTTCCGTTGGGTTTTCGTGGGGAGTATTGGCTTTGCTGGTAAGTCCCACATAACCATCTATACACCAGGTGTTATGCCTAAAAGCATTTCCCAATGTTAAAGATAAAACATGTGCCTTTCAACAATTTTTACAAAACTAGATTAGGCCTCTGATATTATTACAGTAATAACCTTTAAGTTTTTACGCGCATTTAGAAAATGCTCATATTATTATTAGTCGAAGAGAAATAATCCGGGTTATGATAAGTTATCAAGGAATCCGTTCGTAAACTTTGAACGTTATTGATAGCTTGATAAGTTTAGGTTTACATACCGTTGTTTGGAAGAAGTATAGAAAAAATATTAATTTATAATTTAAATATTATAAATACATAATTTTATTGTTTGGTTTGTTAATACTTTGTTAGGATACACACTGATATCGACAAATATACTCCATATAGATCGCTAAAGGTAAAACGAAAGGAGAGTCACCTATCTATTCCACATTTGCATAAAGTAAAATTAAAAAGAAGTTTATATAATATATATATTTAAAAACACCCTATTTATTATAAAAAAAAAACCATTTTGATTTACTCGTAATCTAATAATATTTCTATGTAAATTATACATTTAACAAGTGAAGGGATATTGTAAAAATTTTAATATTTAATTTATTTAACGATTAGAATGAAATACAAATCTTTGAATTTCTCGGTTTTTCAGTAGTATAATATTATGTTCAGTAGTATATTTATTATGCATGTATTATACATATATGTATGTAACCTTCCTATTGAATCACTCTATCTATTGCTGAAAACTGCATTAAAATCCGTTAAGTAGTTTAAAAGATCTAAGCGAACAGACAGCGGAAGCAACTTCATTTTATACTACATATGTAAAGACTACGGTAAATTCATCTATCTCTTTCTTGATCTATACTTAAAGGCAAAAACAAGACAGTACCAGTATAGTTAATCACTGGCGTCATGTAAACCCCTTTTTACACTAACACTCTAAGTTAAGGCCACAAACGTGTTGACTCAGTTGACGTAATCTGATTAATAGTATTCGAATATCAACGATTTTTCTTATTTACTTCGAGAAATTAATCTAAGTATTTCATTTCATACATAGAATGCACTAGAAAAAGCTGTCTCTATTCTAAACAGAGCTATTTTGACCTACAAATTTATGAAATTACTAGCGATACGTTACGATTACGTTTTAACAGTTAGTATAGAATAGATAGTCTATCTATTATATGATATATAGCCTATACCCTTCCCCAATGAACGAGGTATCTAATGCAAAAATATTTTTTCAAATCGGATTAGTGGTTCCTGAGATTAGCGCGTTCAACCAAACAAAAAAAAACAAACAGACAACCAAACTCTGCCTCTTTACAATATTACTATACATATAGATGATAATTTTAAATTTAATAACTTTAAATAGTTTGTAAATAAGAAATCATGATTATTTTACGATAAGTCCTCAATAATAACAATTATTTATTACAAAAATGAAATGATTTTTACAGTAACATCAAATAAAAAAAAAAACATTAAATTATACGATTCTTAACTGTAGGTACGTCATGTCTTTATCATCAGTTCGGAAATTACAAATAAGATATAAACTATGAAAATTTATTAATCTCCTCAGTTCTACTTCTTACTTAAATATATAAATTACTAGCATTGCCCGCGGCTCCGCCCGCGTTCAGATAACCAAAAACCCAATTCTTAGGTTTTACATATTAGTATACTTTTACAATGCAGTTTTTGTATTTTTTCTCAGAAATGAGATATTTTCTCGCGGTACAAAGTATCCTATATGTTGACCCGGATAACCAGCTATCATCATACCAAATTTCATCAAAATCTGTCCAGTGGTTTTCTCATGATGCGGTAACAGACAGACAGACAGACAGACAGACAAAAATTCTACAAACTATAGATTCGGACTCTGTATCGAAAATAATGTCTATTTCAATTAGATTTTCCAAAAAATATTTAATGTACAGATTCGACTTAGTTACAATTTTATTATATGTATAGATTATGCATTTAAAATATCGTCTCCCTCAACAAGATATTGAAAAACAATATAACTTTTTTATTTCTCATTATTTCTAAGATAAGACGCAATGTAAAAATGGGTGCTAAGCTCGAAACAATAAACATGTTTGCTAAAATGCTTCACGTGTCTTTTCTTGTGGCAAATTGAATGAGTGACATCTGTCAACAAACCAAATTGTCTCGCATATGAAAATGAATGTCTTATGAAATTGAATTTTATTCGTATGAATAAATCGAAAGGTAATTCTAATATATAAGAATGTAAGGTAAAAATGTACATCAATGGAGGATAATAATATCATCCACGGTGGTGTAGTGTCTTCATCTGAAAGTCCAGGGTTTGAGTCCCGGGTCGGGCCAAGTTTAGTTTTTGAGCCTATCTGTTTAGTAAGCCTCAGTAACAGCTCGGAATTCTCGGAATTGGGAAGTTGGCAGGGTTCACGGCTTGGAGAGCACGGAAAGTCATAGGTCCTGCGCCTCAACTCTCACCGGTCGTGTCGAGCAGTCGTCCCACCGGAGTATGAGAGTGACAGGAATAGAGAGTGCTCGTTGTGTCTGCGCTCTTACATGCGCTGCACTAAGATATCTCCTGGCAATTGGCTAGTCTCAATGAGATTGGCCACCGTAACCGAAATCGGCCGGGATAACATCTGACAGTCTATCTGTCTGTTTGATTTTCATCATTAAAATTTGTTTTATCTGGAATAAGACGTAAATAAATATTTAGTATATTTAAATAAAAATAGTTAAATATATTTTAATACCTTCGTCAAGTATATGCCAAAAATATTGACTTAGCATAAATGTCAAATTCACGTCTTATGTTCACGAAGACAGTATTATAAACGAAAATGTTTTTTTTTCTTATAAGTACCATATATGGGTCCACTCCACATAATATTTGGCATGTCTTTAATCATAAGAGTATGTTGCATAGAGCCAAAAATGAAAATAATTTTTGGCCAGATTAATCAGATGAAGAACGCAATCTCGGAGAAATACCCATATAATGTCATATGCATTTAGTAAAAAGTTGTTATTTTGATATTACAAACAGACACTTCAATTTTATTTATGTATATGTTGTATGTATAAATAATTATTTATGAGCTCTTATAGGAAATTATAAAAACTATTAAACGCATATTATAATGAGAATAAGTTGATATTAATATAATGAAAATGTAAACACCATCAATAGGTACATGGGTAGACAAGTAATCAAGGTTAATTCATATCCTTACTCCTTTTAAAGTCGGTTAAACACCTATTAACCCATTTACGCAAGTGCAGTCTTGTATTGAATCATACGACTCCATTGTTTTATTATTATTATGAAACTTTCTGTTGGAAATTCTCCATTTATTTTATATTCTACGAGTAAATAAAGGAATAATATATTTTTATTATAAACTAGAGACTTACTCGCTTTGCTCGGATACGTTTTTAATAGCTTAAAATAGTTATTGTGCATGTGCATCTTAATATACACGTGCTACTAGTATGATGAATTACTTGTAAATTCGAATTTTGCGTAATTTTTAAGGGTTTTTGATTTTCACACTGAAGCCCTAAATATTTTCGGAATAAAACATACCCTGTATGTAACCCTGCAAAATCAGCTATGTTTTGGTGAAAGTTCCATTATAAAACGTAAAACCGTTCTAATGATTATCCTGGAAAAACGGAAAGATAGACAGATAAAAAAGCAAACATTTTAAAAAAGGTTGTTTAGGTATTGGTATCATATGAATAACACAAACAGCCATTTCAATTTTATTTATATTTATGTATAAATTAATATTTTTAATCGTACCTATCTATCTCTTTTATATAAAACTATATAAATGAAAATGAAATATTTTAATAGCGAATAAAAACAACTTGGATATTTCATACAGTATTTGCAATCTTCAAGTTCATTCTTTTCATGTGAGTGTCCACACACACTTACGCGTACACGCGTACGTACGCATGTGTGTATGTGTATGACATTGAGATGTTAAATACTCATTACTCTCTTTTTGCCACTTTTCGTCAATAATAGTTTCTTAGATTTACGCGAATATTTTACATTTTAAATAAAATTATCTTTTCGGATGTTTTCGTGGATTTCATTTGATTTTTGGTTCTTGACGTTTTGAATTCTTTACAGCAATAATATTTGCAAGAGAGACTAAGGCTTAAGATGTCATAATCTATCTTATTTAAAATTTTAAAATATTGAAAAAGTCCTATGTATATAGATATTTCCTCCTGAGATAGAGGAGGCCTACGTCGAAAGACGACCTGACCATCGATAAAATATTAACTAATTTTATTAGTCATAAGGAAATTTTTACTGGTCAGAGAATAAAGGCTATTTTCATTTCATTTTCATTCATGTATATAGATATTTAATAATCGAATGTATAAAGTCATTTAATAATAGAATCAATAATAGCATTGAAATAATTGTAAACCTATTGCCGAGGACATCGTACGCTCAAGTCTCTAGGGCTTATGTCCTAGAAGCGTTTGACATTTGCGCTATACAGCTATAATATTGATTACTTAATATCGATATGTCTCATATAATTGAAGACAAATAGCACAATAGTGACCAGTATTAACACTGCGCCCGCCGGTGGGAATAACTTAGCTTCTGAGAAGGGATCATCTTATTTCGTTGACTGGTAATAATACCCTCGTTCCGTTTGGTTGCGTATTTAGATTTGTATTATCATCTCCAGGTAAATTTCTAAGAAACCAATTAAATTTCTAAGAAATCTATTGTTAACTGACACGCCGGCGTGTCCGCGGTCGTGGAGGGATTAATAGATAATATTTGTATTTAGAACTTTTTACAGTGCCTACCCACTATTTTACAAAAATCATTTCAAAAATTCAAAAAATGGCAATAAAGTACCTTACAATATTTGTTGATTTTATTTTTAAATATTTAAAAAGAATTAATAAATATTATAATTAAATATAGCAACATTATTTATTTTATTTTTGCTGTTATTATTATAAACATTACAATTTTTAAAAAAACATTATTAATTACTAACATTATTTAGTGTTGCTATTATTAAATTATGTATAACTATATTATTGTTTTATATATAATTTAAAAGAAGTTAAAATATTAATTTAGATTGCTATTATTTAAAGTTAAAATATTAAGCAACACTACTTTAGTAAGTACGTAGTCGTTTATAGACAAAAAACATCGGGGAAAAAACGTCGGGAACCAAAAATCAAAATAAATCCGCGTAATAATCCGAAAAGACAGTTTATTAATTAATTAATACATATCACATTACACATTTCCCAAAATGCAAATCTTTGAAAAATATTCTAAATAAAAGTAAGAATAAAAGTAAAATATAACAATGTATTAATCTAAACATTTGACGGAAGACCGTCGAAATATTCAGGCGTGGGTGATGTAATTTCGGACATATTCAGTTTACTGGCCTCCTGGGAATTAAATACGTAGCTCTAGGTTTTGGCCACGAGAACAGCGTAAAATTTTCCAAAGAGATATATAGATATAAGTCTAGAAACTGAACCCGGTTCCACTTGCTATGTTGGCCACAATTTTAACCCTGCTTTGGATATACTTGGCCGGTTGTAATGAAATCATATTATACTTGTTGCTATGGTTTTTATCGGTCTATTTTGAGTTAGAACTCTCTTTTTCTTTCTCTACCCCAATTCTCATATTTTAAGGAGAAAAAGTCTATCATTATTTACTTCATGGTGAGATTTAAAATAATAGTCCACCATCTCAACTACATGAAAAATAATTCATAGACTTCCCTTCAATACGAAGGGGATCAGGCCTTAGTCCACCATACTGGTAAGTGCGGGTTGGCCGACTGCACATGTCTTTCGAAAACTTGCTAAGTTCTCTTAGATATGCAGGTTTTCTCACGATGCATTCCTTCGTCAAAATTCAGCAAAATATCAGAGGTGCGAGACGTTGGATTTGAATCGGCTTCACTCGGTTTCCCAAGCGACTGCGTTACGACTGGTCTACCACTGCTTCAAATAAAATAGTATATTATAAAAATATATATTATACATAAAGGCCTCATTGCACCTATCACAGGTACTGCGAGTAATACCGGAACACAAAAAAGTTAAGTAAAAATATTTTCATAAAAATCACATTCGTTAAGATAATTTACATTTGAAGCTGACTTTATGTATTTTTCATTATAAAGCTTGAAGTATTATATTTATACCGAATTTATAATCAATAGTTAGCTTCATGGCTCTAAACAGACCGTTCCGTTAATTACTGTAAGCTAATGACGTAGCGTAGAGTCGCAGAGGAAGCGGGAACACCGTGTTTAAGTCCATGTCAACTTTCAATTCGTAGCTATTGATGTTCTTACTTTCCTTCGTTCGTAATTTATTTAATTCGAGCTATGTTTTTCTTACTAACTTTGTTTGTGTCACAATTTTTTTATTTGACGAATATATTATACGCTAGCATTGCCCCCGGCTCCGCTCGCGTTCAGATAACCAAAAACCAAATTCTTGGGTTTTACATATTAGTACTCTTACATTGAAGTTTTTGTATTTTTTCTCGGAAATGAGATATTTTCCCCCGTTAAAAAGTATCCTATATGTTGACCCGGATGACCAGCTATCATCATACCAAATTTTATCAAAATCCCTCTAGTAGTTTTTGCGTGATGCGGTAACAGACAGACAGACAGACAGATAAAAATTCTGAAAACTATAGATTCGGCCTCTGTATCGATAATAATGTCTATTTCAATCAGATTTTCCAAAAAATATTTAATGTACAGATTCGGTTTAGTTACAATTTTATTATAATATGTATAGATATTCTTGTTAAAAAGCAAAGGAGAAATATAGAAAGAGGAAGTAAGTGGGGCTATTAGTTTTTTACCGATAATTATATACACCATGATTATAACTTCCATATGAATTTAAACCAATATAAGTGGTTCTATATACATATAATTTACGAAAAAAATCTCCCATAAAAGGTAGAATAATATTGTGATTTTGATTGAATAAGTGATTTTGTAGTTGATTAACCTTTTTGATTTAATAAGTAAAAGCTTAATAATTTGTTATTTACCTGTAATTATTTACTTCGACACCAATTATTTCATTTCTATAATAAATACGATTAATAGAAAACTAAAAAATAATAACATAATAATACATAGAGTTATGCCCTACACATAAATTTCACAGTTTTCTATTTTTTTTAGTTAGAAAATTATCTTGTATATGGTTGAGGACGAATCTTGCCGTTTTTATTTTAGTCAAATGCTAAGCAAAACTGGGGATAACTTCCCAATAAACTGACATTATTAATTTTTTTGAATGAAACGGCAACACTTAAACAAAAATAATAAGCTACGAGGAGTGTACGTGGACAATAATTGAAGCCTATAACGTCATGTTAGTACCTATTTTATATTACTCTTTCTCTCTCTCTCTTTCTTTTCCTCTCTTTTTCTCTAATCTTAATCTATTACTAACATTTCCATAGGAAAATCAAATCTGTTATTTACCTCCATTTTAGAAGAACACTTTCTTTAATATGTTGGCACTACGCATAAAGTAAACTGACTTCTTCCTCTACAGTCATCACATAAGTAACTAGCGTAACCCGTTTCTTAACGTCCTCTTTATACCGACTATAGGACTATAATAGAAAAATTACAAAACTTAGACGCTATTAGTGACCTAAATCGTAAATTAGTCGATAAAGCTGGATGTTTGAATATATGACATTTTTACTATGTTAATTAAACCAGCTTTTGAGTGCGGTTTCACATCCTTAATTAAACGATACCTAGATAAACGTCTAGCTCACTTTATATGGGATCTGGACGACAGCATGACAAAAGATAAAAAAATGTTTTTTTTTTTTCAAAATAGATCTATATATAATGTTTACTTCCTGCAGTAATTTATTATCTCTTCCAGGGTAAAAAATCTATGTTTTTTTTTTCACTTGAACCATAAACATACATATACGCGAAACCCGTTAAAATTAGTTAAAGATAAACGAGTCCAAGCATGCATTTTATTGGTTGTTTGCGCTTTAGTATTTGAAACCACAAACACTCATTTTAATTACATATGTTACAAAATTCGTAGAAATATTATCTATACTTATTATAAAAATAAGTCCCCCGGCCGCGTCTTTCTGTCCTCCTGTCTGTCCTCCTGTCTGTCTGAACGCGATAAACTCGAAAACTACTGAACGGATTTTTATACGGTTTTCAACAATAGAAAGAGTAATTCTTGAGGAAGGTTTAGGTATATAATTTATTATGCTTTTATGTAAATTAGCTGAAATACGGCGACAAATGTTGAAGAGGTCGCAAAAAATCTCGCCAAATGGGAACTTTCCACGCGAACGCCGCGTAAACTAGCAAAGATACAGTTAAGTAATGTACTACAGAATTCAAAATCTATAAAAATGCTACAAAAAAGTCCGCGATAGCATATCTCTATCTCTTACGGTTGACTTACAATAACCACTTTTATGTTAACATTTTTAATTAAAAACATTACGTTATTTTCAAAGTTATTTTCTTTAGTTCGGTATTAATCCTTATCCAAATGAATATTTTAGTTAGCTTAGTCATTTAATGCAGATTAAAATTGCTCTTTACACTAAATCAATCAGATGAATAGTTTTTGAGATATCGTTGTTAGAAGTAATTAGTAGCGAAACATTTTTAATGCTTGGCGAGCATTGAGATGCCTACGGCGAGTCCATCCCCTCTGCCCCGCATCGCTCGACCGCCTGCTCAAGCTATATAAACCGGGCGATGTAGCGCGCGATCCTAGGATACTTTTTACCGCGGGAAAATATCTTATTTCTGAGGAAAAATACAAAAACTGCAATGTAAGAGTATACTAATATGTAACACCTAAGAATTTAGTTTTTGGTCATCTGAACGCGGGCGGAGCCGCGGGCAATGCTAGTTAACTTATAAAATTTACAGCTATTTTTAATCAAAATTTTAAAGTAGGTACAATAAGAGCTATGCAAAAAGTTAATTAATTCTTTTTTTGTTGTTTTTAAAAGTAATTATTTTTATTTTAAAATTGAAAATTTTCATAATTTATTTAAACGTGCCTATTGTAGGCTCAGCTTTAGGTCTCGAGGTGCCCTAATTTCAGTAATCATTGACATGGTTCTGGTAAAGGTAAAAGCTATGTTGTTTTTAACATTTTAGACATTTTTGCAATTTGTAAAGGCTTTAATTTAAAGCTTTTAAATTAAGATTTCGTACTTTATATGTAGATAAAAGTATACATATTTTTATAAATGTTTTTTTGTTTTTCATATTCAATCTACAAAAAAATACTCTTTTGCTAATGTTATATAGCGACTCACTCTCGCTTCGCTCATCTTCGTCCCTATGTTTATTGTTATTTATTTTATTGTTGCTTATTGTTATTTATTATTGTATACTAGCATTGCCCGCGGCTCCGCCCGCGTTCAGATGACTAAAAACCAAATTCTTAGGTTTTACAGATTAGTATACTCTTACATTGCAGTTTTTGTATTTTTTCTCAGAAATAAGACATTTTCCCGCGATCAAAAGTCCTATATATTGACCCGGATAACCAGCTATCACCATACCAAATTTTATTAAAGTCCCTCCAGTGGTTTTTCTGTGATGCGGTAACAGACAGACAGACAAAAATACTAAAAACTATAGATTCGGCCTCTGTATCGATAATAAAGTCTATTTCAATAAGATTTTACAAAAAATATTTAATATACAGATTCAGCTTAGTTACAATTTTACTATATGTATACGACCTATTCTCATACCTACCAAATATACAAAAAAAAGACATTAACATCGACCGAGTGCGACCACACGGGATATTTATATATTAGATGTTTTACATTATTTAAGCTTGACAAGGATCATTGGACAATGTTTGTCTGAATGACACTGCCATATACACCAAATGTGGGTTCGATTATGTACTATTATGTACAGCCTTTAATAAAAATTTACGTTGACATGTATATTGTATATTTTCATTTTATCGGTATAGACAGTCAGTTTGTAGTGAACATACTTGCTGTGCCAGCGGTCGCGGGTTCGAGTCCCGCTGTGGGCATTCATTTATGTGATGCAGTATGAAATACGAGTATTACATTGAGTATGAACACTTTAGAAAGAAAATGCCTCAGTTCTGAGAAAAATTGTCGAATGAAACTCAGCGTTACTATGTATATACTAGCAGAACCCGCGGCTTCGCTCGCGCTTAAACGACAAATAAATCTCTAAAAAGGTAGTTTCATACAAACTGTTATCCCCTATTTCACCCCCTTATAGGATGAATTTCGAAAAATACTAAAACATGTATTTATTGAATTTTATTGGATTGGATTATAATGTGTTATCCCGTGGGAATTAGATAATCTTCCGCGGTAAAAAGTACCCTATGTCACTCTCCAGCCCTCTAACTATCTACACACAAAAAATCACGCCAATCCGTCACTCCGTTTCGACATGAAAGAAGGTCAAACAAACAAACACACTTTCAAATTTATAATATTAGTATGGATAGTACGGATGTACCTTTTTTAGCTTTATAAAAATATATAAATTAGCGCCCGCGTAGTTTAATTATATATATATATATACTAGCGACTCACCCTCGCTCCGCTCGGGTTCGTCCCTGGGGTGGGGTCTGGAAGGACCACCCTTATCCTTATCACTCAGGGATATGGAAAATAGATAGTAGCCGATTCTCAGACCTACTGAATACGCATATAAAATTTGGTAAAAATCGGTAAAGCCGTTTCGGAGGAGTACGGTAACAAACATTGTGACATGGAAGTTTTATATATAAGATATATATATATATATATATATATATATATATATATATATATATATATATATATATATATATATATATATATATATATATATTAAATTCTAGCCTATGTAAAAGTTCCTCTGATGTAAAATTTATGTAACTGTATGGTTTTATCAAAATCCGTTCAATAGTTTTTGCGCAAAAGAGTACCAAATAAACATATGTACATTCGCGTTTATAAACGTAGGATAGTTTTTATCTGGTATAGTCACATTAATCTCGAGATATGTTAATCATTAACAAGCGACTTACCATTGCTTTGCTCGGATTCGTCCCTAGCTTGCTTCCCCATACAAACTTTCATCCCCATTTTCACCCCCTTTAGAGATGATTTCCAGGATAAAACTATCCTATGTCCTTCCCAGGGACTCAAACTATAATAATACCAAATTTCATTCGGAGCTTTTAAGCTTAAAAAAACAAAAGCTTAGCTTAAAAAATCTAGATCTAGAAAGTTTTTCGTGAATCTTATTGAAAAAAAAAATGTAAGAAATTATTAACGCCATATTTGATTATGTTTGTAAATTTATTTTTTAACACGTATAAAAAAATAACAATAGATTTTATGGGCGGTTATTTAACATACATGTACTGTAAGGCGTCTTTTACAGTTTTAGATAACGTTTATAGCTTACTGCTTTCATAAATTTTACCTTTTTTTATTGGGGCAGATTTATTATGTGTTTATTATTATATATTTTGAGATTAAAAGTGTTTATTTATAGTTTTAATCTGACTTGTTTATCTATACTAATTTTATAAAGAGGAAAGATTTTTTTGTTTGTTTGTACCGAATAAGCTCCGAAACTACTGAACCGATTTAGATGAAATTTGGTAAGAAGATAGTTTAAGACCCTGGGAAGGACATATGATAGTTTTTATCCCGGAAATTATCCCATAAGAGGGTGAAAATGGAGATGAAAATGTGTATGGGGAAGCTTAGTACCTAGCTATTTAATATTTTGCACCAAAACTTTACAGACAATTCAACATATTTGTTTAGTAAAAAATGTTGTTTTGTTATGTTACTCATAATGTGTCATACTTTATTGCACATCCGATACTGTGCAAAGTTTACTGCTATAATATTAGTATTTTA
Source organism: Brenthis daphne (assembly GCA_947093115.1). Lineage (NCBI taxonomy): Eukaryota > Metazoa > Arthropoda > Insecta > Lepidoptera > Nymphalidae > Brenthis > Brenthis daphne. The sequence goes on along the minus strand of OX352482.1, from coordinate 13,906,768 downwards.
TGGCCTTTTTTATTACATGATAAGCGATTAATATGGAAACCATAAAAGTATTTAATCAATATTCTATCTATATTTATATAAAACAAAGTCAGGCTAAGTTACAACACTTATAACTCGAAAACGGCTGGACCGATTTTTATAGTCTTTGTTTTGTTGGATTTGTCAACACACCGAATAGCAGAATAACTAATAAAACATCGGAAAACTTCACGATAAGAAAATCGAAAAAAAAACTTTTCCATTCGAATGAAATATCTATTAGTAGCCGTAGCCACTAATGTTAACTTTAGTAGCGAATAATAAGTTCACTATTCAAGGGAAAGAACCTAATTATATTAAAAAAATAAGATATAAGGGACTTGCAGTGATTGAAGCCTAAAGTAGTATTATAATTAATTGTTATATCATATCATTTTGCCACTGTGCCCCAAATACTGTATACTAGCAGCTCATCTTCGCTTCGCTCGAGTACGCGGGTTCGTTTCAGTAAAACAAAAACAGATCTATCCCCCGGGAACCGTACTTTTCCAAAATAAAAAGTAGCCTATGTGCTATTCTAGACTATAATCTATCTCTGTGCCACATTTCATCCAGATACGTTCTGGCATGATTAATAAACATCTAAATTTTCACATTTATTATATTAGTAAGACATTGGGGCACAGTGGCAGGAATGGTATAACAAGCTAACACGTCCGGATGACAGTCAACTTATTTTATTTCTACTATATTCAGTTTATTGTTTACGGTTAATAGTTTTGGATTGGAAGTTTTTTTCAGTAGCTGAGCTTAGTCGTTTTTATTGTTTTAACGGAAGAACTTTTTATGTGGATGGGTTTTAATGAAGTTACTTCGGTAGCAGCTGGGATCATTTAAGTTTTATTTCAGTTCGTTAAGTTGATCTTAATTTACAGTTTTTTCTTCCATAAACACTCGCATACTATGAGGTCTAACATTGATTAATTCGAGTAATTTCGTCGGCAAAAATGCATTTGTATGAGAAAAAAATAATTAAAATTATTATGTTATTTTTCTTTAAAAAGCTGTTATTATTAACAAAGTTTTCTGGCTAGTAGAGGATATAAAATATACATACTTATTATTAATGAGACTAGTTTCCAACTGCGATTCCGTTCGTGTAGTATATTTATATATAGTGTATAAATGCTCCACAACTTAGTAACACAGCGAAATGTAGAGCCTAAAACCTACCTTATTAAGCTGTAAATATCAACAATTTTTTTGAAAACTCATAAATACTTCCATGGAATAATGTACTGAAAGAAATAAAATACAAAAATAAGAGAATCCCTCTAGCATTTTTATATTAGTATAGATATTATATATTATAATATGGGTGTATTTAAAGTTATATATGTGTAGTGTACCAACTATCTGATATCCATAACACAAGCCTCGTAGCTTAACATGGAACTAGATGTTGTTGTGTGTTAATGTTCCAAATTATTTATTTATGATATATTATAATATAATTAATTATATGAAATCCTAACAGGAAATGGTCCGTAATTAGTTGCTTTGCGTAAACAAACATATAAAGCTAATTAAAAACTTGTTATAACATCGTAAAAGCTATAAAATCTATTAATTTAAGCATGTCATGATTTTCTTTTGAAGTGATAAACTAGAAGCCACTCACGAAACTATTTTGGTAATCACGCTGTTTGTTCCATCCGAAGCGATGTAAATGATCCTTTGATGCGGTCATCTCTACCAGAGTTAATGCTTGCTTTGCTTGGAAAATGGTAAGTTAAATATTTTTAGTTCCTATACCTATTTGAGAAAGGCAAAAAAATGTAGAGAACGTCTAAGAGCTTTCTGTGGGATTTTTGATGATTGCTATAGAATTTTAGTTTTTAATGCTGCGCTTTCATTTATACTAGGTCAGAATGTGCCTATTTTTTTAAGTTTAGATTCAAATAATAACTTAAAATGTAATAGAGACCCTAAGTAGTGAATATTTTCGCCTACTCTTATATTACTTTTTGTTACTTCTCCACGCCGTAAAGGCTAATTCGATTTGATTAAGCTTTCGAATAGCTTATATCCTGGAATATTAGACTACTTTTTATATATACCACGAAACCGAAGCCACGAATCAAATCTTGTTACATCTGTATATAAAAATATGTACAAAAATTATAAATGTGAAAGTTTGTGAGTATGAATGTTTGTTACTCTTTCACGCCAGAACGGCTGAACTGATCTGGATGAAATTTGGCACAGAGATAGATTATAGTCTGGAATACATAGGCTACTTTTTATTCGCAAAAATATGCGATTCCCGAGGGATAAGTTTTTTTTGTCTTCCTAGACCCGAGCAAAGCGAGGGTGAGCCGCTAGTACTCTATAGTTTTTGATTTTCAGTTGAATGATATTTAAAACAAAACTTTATATAGTAATATGAAACAAGTCTAAAAACATTATCTGCGAGTTCAGTATCAAACTCACGACTTCTGATGCATTAGACAATGCCAATATCTGCATAAAATACGTATAGCAATTCAGCCACTTCCTTTCTCTACCGAAATAGACCATAAACTATTACTCTACATATGGCGCGCTCTCTTACGATACAACCAGTTGATATATTGTATGTAGAGCTTTAAGCATTTTGCTACTGGAACTTTATTATAGCCGAAATTATCATTTCTATTGCTTTTCCGTCATTTTGTTGTGTAAAATGGAATAAAATGTACGTTATTGGGGTGGAATGGATAGATGTTTTGATCGTAGTTCCTTTACGTCAGAGCGAGCGTCGTTTCTTGTTTTTATTTTTTATGATATCATTAATATTAATTATAATAGAAGACTATCAATTTATCAAAAGCTATTTAAAAAATTATAATTATTATGTACTAAGCTATCTATATACTATAATAAAACAGTAGCGGTCGAATGTCTGTACATAACAAAAAAATGCTAAAAACCGAGTCAGGGGGATGTAAGAAGTCAAATAGAACAAATCCAGAATTTTTTCATTTTTTTTGTGTCTCTATCTGTTTGTCTGTTTGTACAGGCTAATCTCCGAATCTATTGGACCGATTTAAATTAAATTTTGCATGGTGGTACCTTATATCCCCGGGCAACATCTTAGATACTTTTTATCCCAGAAAATTAAAGAGTTCCCGTGGGATAGTTAAAAAACTATAGTATCTTATACAGCTTAGAACACAACAACTTGTGCACCTAATTTAATAAAATTTAACATTTTCATATATACTGCTTATAACTTTAAATAATTTAATGTATCCGCATTCAAAGAACCTCGAAAGATTATCTTTCGCATTCATTATTTTATTTCCCTATCTTAATCCATTCTACAGAATAGGTAGAGAAAGGTTTTAAAATATTTACACTATTTCATTCACTCTCCTCTTCGCTGCCTATTATCTAAATAGTGACAAGTATTTTAAATAAAACTATGTTTTCGGGTTTTTTCGCGGATATATTTAGATTTTTGGTTGACGTTACGAATGCTTTACGGCGATCATGGTCACGGGTGAGATTGATTCAGTCTCAGACTCTATCGCTCCCGTGACCATGATTGCTGTAAAGAATTTAAAACGCCGGGAACCAAAAATCAAAATAAATGCGCGAAAAAGTCCGAAAAGATACTTTTGTTTAAAATGTCAAATATTCACGTAAATCTAAGAAGACATCAAGTGACAAGCATGTTTAAGGTCAGTACACAATATGGTTGGACTTCGATTCTCTCCTTCGTCGAACAAAAATAAAACAATAGGCGTACTGCCTAATTCATGGCGTCAGTATTCTCTGACAGGATAGTAAAGTGCTTCTCCGGAACCGGTTCATTTATATTAACGTTGTAATAGTTGTTTCTCAATAAATTGGTTCTGACCGGAAGTGACTCTATCAGTAAGCCTTTGAGCCTTAACGAAAGAGTTCCCATTTATTTATTATTTATAAATGTAGAGTCTATATAACTAATCCATATATAAAAATCGATGTATGTATGTATGTTCTCTATGGACTCCAAAACGACTGCAGCGATTTTGATGAAATTTTCAGATAAAATTAACTCAGTGATCCTGTGAATTTGGAAGCGATAGAATGTTTGAATGTGTGCAAAGCCAGCAAAGAAAAATATTTCAAAAAGGCTAAGTGTGAGTCAGACTTTATTGTAAATTAAAAGCTTATTGTAAAATGATTTATTGTACACTAGTTTTGCTTATGGTTTCGCTCACGTGGTAACTAGGGCGGGGTCAAACGTAGAGTATGTCCATCCCCAGGATGCAATTTATTTTCTTGACAAATTTTATCAAAATCTCTTCAGTGGTTTTAGCGTGAAAAGGCATCAGGTGTAGTTACTTTCAAATTTATAACATTAGTATAATATGTATTATAAACGCAAAAATTTGGGATGATAGATGGATGTTTATTAAAGAATATTCATTCAAAAACTACTGAACGGATTTTGATGAAACTTTACAGTAATATAGCTTAAGCATCTAAGTAATATAGATAGAGTTAGATATAGTAGTACATAAATGAACTATGTGTGCGGCGCCGCGGGAAAAGGCTAGTATATAATACAATTACGGAATTACAAGTAAATATATATTATACGAGACTTTCTGCGACTTATGCTTGAATAATTTTCTACTTAGTTTCCCTTTTAGTTTTATTATAATAAATAATATACTCGATCAATGGAACTCGAAACAAATATATCTTGCTTCAACGATAAAAGAAGAGCGCTTATTAAACAATAGTACAACATTCACGTCACCAACATCTTTTTAATACAAAACTCTTCTCTCGTACAAAATAAAAATAGATTGTTTTCAAACGAACAAAGACCTTAAGATAACTGTGGCCGCAGTCGAGTTCTACTGCAGATCTTACGGGTCAGATGGTTAGTTGTATAAGATACGATAAATGTGTATACAATAGGAAGAAATTGTTGGGTATACGGTATTTATAAAAATTTTCATTTGAATTGTTATTTCATTAAGAGTATCAATGTTTATAATGTTAGTAAAGTTTTTTAAGTTGACGATTCTAATGTGTTTGTTAAAGCATTGGAGTAAAACTTATAATATTTTGATTTTGAGTTTCATTCATAAAATAAAAAATATTTACAGAATAAAAATGAATACTTAGAAATTACAATTTGAAGTCCTAAGGATATAATTAATGTTTTATCTTTCATATTGTGTTAATAAAAAAATATTTCAAAGGTAATTCTGATATCTTGGTAATTAAAAAAAATATTGCTCAGACATTCTGTAACTAAAAGTCCCTTTCTACACAAAAAATGTCCATTCCTTGCTCTATATATGAAAGACGGACAAACAAACAAATATATTTCTTTTGACCAAACTGGCCTTCATTAATCTGACCGCTGCATATAATGAAATGTGCAAAGTACGCTTAAGAACACACCTTGACATAAAATTGGAGAGAAATTCAAATGCTTTTATATCGCAATAATTTTGAATCTCTTTGTTGGGTCGTTTTAATTCAAAAATCTACCGAAGTTCGTTTACGTGAACAAAAAGCTCTGCAACGGGTCGTGGTAACGCGTTTAACTGTCTCTTAAGCTCAAAAGATTCAAAGCTTAGATGAAAGCTGTACTGGGTGTAGCTCGTTCTCAAATTGGTAATTTACTGATAGTTTAAAGGTTTGTTTTCTGTACATATAATAATGTAGTAGGGAAAAGTAGGTTTTTTAAATTTTTTATGGGAAAACGGAGAAAAATAGAGATCAAATAATATTTTCTTTATATAATTAATTATTATTTTTTCACGTGAAATGGATAAATGGATTATAATGCAAATTCGTCAAGTATAATATAAAAGTAGAGTAAAGCATACATGTAAAACATTTCTAAACTATTATAGAACTCATTAAATACTAGAATAATCTATACAGATAAATAAAATTGAAGTATTTGTTTGTAATGCCAAAATAACACCGTTTTACTAAATGCATATGAAATTATATACGGTACTTATAAGAAAAACGCAATTTTTTAAATTTTTGTCTGTCTGTCTGTTTGTTCCGGATAATCTCTGAAACGGCTAGACTGATTTTGACGGGACTTTCATTGGAAGATAGCTGACGTTATAGGCAGTAACATAGGCTACTTTTATTTTAGAAAAAAAATTAGGGTTCCACTCAAAAAAAATAAAAATAACCTAGGGATGAACCCGAGCGGAGCGAGGGTGAATCGCGAGTTATAAATAATATTACAATACTAAGCCATTTTTATGGTTCCTTTGCGGAGCAAGGTCCCTGCACAATCCAGTAGGATTAGCCCATATTTTACAACGCTGGCTAAGCATGAATTGACGGGCTTTACAAATCATTTGTAAACTAACTTTTTGTGAAAAATCTTATGGTTAAGAAACCAGTGCTTAAACCCACTTCATTTGATTTTTTCAGTTCTATATGTATATTACCGTTATCAATGTACTACTACTTCTCTTAATAATATAGGCTACTATATAAGACCATCTATCAAATACCTGTTTATTTAGGCCACCATCAGAGCAACGTTTCCATTATGAAACTTCAGCGGACCGTTCGTCCTGCAGAGCTGTTGCATATCACCCACAGCTGATCCCGCTATTATGTCTCATTTTCAGGGCTAATTAGATTTCAGGATTTATAATAGCGGGCTGGAGCGAAGCCAACGTATGCACAAATTAATAGAGCCAGCTCAACGAACCACCTGCAGTGAATGCGTATTGTTGCTTTGTTTCGACGTTTGGAATTTTAGAGATTTGTGGTAATCTAGATTTGATTAATGGTATAGTATAGTGCTAGTGAGAATTAGTGGGTTTGATTTAAGGTAGTTTTTTTTTAATAAACGCTATTGTTTGGCTATAAGAGTCTCATTTAAAATCTCTATTCTTCATATATTGTAGAAAGACTTGTTTGTCTTAACTATTGTAAGTAAAACTAAATAAGAAATACATAGTTTTATATTCATGCTCACATAGAGCATGAATAAATAAGCAGCCGTTCAACGTCATCTTATTATGTGGCTATTCGTAACTTAAATATAACTACAACAAACTTAACTGCCTCGGTGGTGTAGTGGTTATCATATACGGCTGCACATCCGGAGATCCTGGGTTCAAATCCCGGGTCGGGCCAAGTTTAGGTATTGAGTCTTTTCGTTTAAAAAGTCTCAGTAACAGCCCGGAGTTGGGAAGTTGGCGGTGTTTTACTTGTGTCTGTACGCACACGCGCTGCACTATATCCCCCGCGCATCTGGCTAGTCTCAATAAGATTGGCCGCCGTGGCCGAAATCGGTCGGGAGAACATTATTATAACTACAACGAAATGATGATTTTAATTAAAATCGTTTAATTTGCAAAGGTTTTCGGCGAGATGGAGAATAAAATATTATACCGACATCGGTGTAAGAAGTGATATATCAATATATTCATCTATTAGACTAGAATATTTAAAAAAAATTAAATTGTATTCCCTTACCGTAGTTATTAAAAATCACTACGATACAGTCGCGGGTTCAAGTCCTGTTGGAGCCAAATATATGAATAGACTACATAAATTCGTCATCGCTGTGTATATATGTTTTTATTTTTTAAAAGTGCTGAACATGTATGTATAATGTATGAATATATATCATATTATACATGTATGTATATTTATCATATTTATTACATAAAAACCTAATATGTGTCTAGTTTAGTGAGAAGCCTTAAAAAGAGCGAAAGCTGGCAAAAATAGAATACCATTTAGTACAATTCTTATTTGCTTGGGCGTCGCTGTTTTCATTTTCTCACTTTCTATTATAGTATAATAATATTCATTGCGTTTCCAAAACATTTTCAGGAACATTGTTATAAAATATTTATATAAGGAGTAATCTAGATACAAATAAATTTAAAGTACAAGTTACAAATAGTGATTTGAAAGAAAAGTCTATTGCCCGATTTCACCAACGTCACCTAAGTTTAAGGGATCTCCTAAGCATGGTTAGGGGGCTGTTAGGGGACAGTTTCTGTTTCACCGACAGTTAGGGGTCACCTAAATATTAAAGGGCCCCCTAAATTTAGGTACTCGAAATATGGGCTTAAAGACGATCGTAAAACGAAATTTAATTTAGGGGCTAGTTTAGGGGACTTTCAAGCTAGGGATCCCATACGTAGGTGGTAGCTTATGGGATGTTGGTGAAATCGGGCATTAGTGTCGTATTTTCAGTTTATTAGTTACCAAATATAAAATCTAGACCAAAACTCATTCGATTTTTATAAAAAAACTAAGCCTGTAAATCCATTCATCAGCATTAAAAATATTTTTAAAATTTTCAACAGTTTTAAAAATAAAAAGACACATATGGAAGATTTCACCAACGTCACCTAAGTTTAAGATCCCCTAAGCATGGTTAGGGGGCTGTTAGGGGACAGTTTCTGTTGTCAGGTGGTAACTCATGGGTTGTTGGTGAAATCGGGCATATAAGTACTTTACTAAATAGGTAATATGTTGTAGCAAGATAGAATGAGAATCAACAAATTCATTTTTACATTTATAATATCAGCAAGATAAAATATGACAAGTATATCTTTTCTGTTTTAGAATTTGTATTTCAGTTTATATTTCGTAGAGTTACTTGTAGTTTCAAATTTCGTTGCGAAACAAATATGTAAACAGCTTATTTCATTTGGAAAATTGCATAATGAAAGGTTAGTAAAGGTCGTAGGTTTGTAAAATATCGCTAATATCAAGTTAGCATTTGGCTTAGCATTTGCATTTAATTTCACATCTTTGTTGAATTAAGGCAATATATTTTTAATTAATAAAAGCCAAGGATTCGGGTACGACAACGTCTGCCGCGCCCGCTAGTTACATAATATAATGTTTTAAATATATAGTATATAATAAGTATATAATATAAGCATTAAGGTTTGAATATAATATTTTCCAATACATTTGCTAGCAGAGCTCTGACGTGTAGTGGCGTCTCGAGAGCGACTTAAGCTGTAAGGTTCTTCTCAAACATAATCCCTGTCGGCTCGAGTCACTCCGTATATGCGTGCCCGGGCTCATGTATAAAGTAAAAGTAAAGAAAATTATATGCATTTTAACACTTACAAAATTTGAGAAATATGCTGTAATTTTAGAGAAAACTTCGAAAAAATATACAAATATAGTTTGATGATTTATTATCGTAATTAATTTCAAATTGTTAGGTGCATTGGGCTAATTTTTTTATTTCCCTGTATATGTATTTATATTATTGAATTTAATCAATAATACAGAGGCCAAATATAACTTTTAGAATTTTTGTCAGTCTTTCTGTCTGGGAACGCATCATGAGAAAACCACTGGAAAGATTTTGATGAAATTTGGTATGATTATAACTCGTTATTCGGGTCAACATATAGGATACATTTACTGCGAAAAAATATCTGATCTCTGTGAAATCTATACTAAACGTTTAACTTATCAATTACTAGCGGCTCACCCTCGCTTCGCTCGGGTTCGTCGCTAGGTACGTTTTAAATAGATATAAAAAAAAAAAATCTTTCTTTCTCACATTTTAATTATATGTTTTAATACTTACCTATTCCGGACTAAGAGAAATCCAAAAATTAAAATATCATAAAAATTGGAACGCGGTCGAACGGGATAAAAAGTATCCTATGTCCTTCTCCTGGCTCTAAACTACCTCCCTGCCAATTTTCAGCTAAATCGGTTCAGCCGTTCTTGAGTTATAAGCGAAGTAACTAACACGACTTTCTTTTATATATATAGATTTCATATGCGTCTGATTTTTAATAATCAATTTCTGTACAATCCAAATATTCATTTCCTTAGCAAAAACTGAGCAGTTCAAATAAATAATAAATCATAATAAATTTCCCCATAGCAATGAGAATGGTGTCTTAACAAAGACATAAATTTACCGCTTTCCGTAGCAAAGCCCATATTTTAACTTCTTTCACTGCAGTAAATCAAAAAAATGCCTTCGACTTATTAGAGTTTAAGGCTTAGAAATATTCCATGTATGCGAAAATGCGTAAAATCTTATTACGAATTTTGACAAGGAAAATAATAAAGATCGATTCAGGGTACGTTTTCCGCGTCATGGTGGAATTCGAAGGACATATCGTGGCATTTTGTAATAGTGATGGGGGACCGCTGGGTTTTATTCGATACTAGCGACTCACCCTCGTTTCGCAAGGGATCGTCCCTCGGTACGTTTTAACGGTTAGTATGAAATACAAATTTTTGAATATCTCGGCTTTCTATACTATAATATGCATGTATTATACATATAAACTTTCCTCTTGACTCACTCTATCTAATAAAGAAAACCGCTTCAAAATCCGTTGCGTAGTTTCAAAGATCTAATCATACATAGGGACAGACAGACAGCGGGAAGCTACTTTATTTTATACTACGTGGTGATACCGGTATGGCAAGTCTCATATTTCATAGAGTAGGTTTGGCTAAATGCATTTTTCAGCGTTAAAAGATGTATTGCTTGTAGGATAGAGAGTTTTCAGAATAATGATTTTTCTTCTTGTTCTTCAATTAAAGGTTTCAGGACAAAATGTGTAATGGCGTGTTGCAACCTGCTGCCGAGGTTATGAGAACCTGCATTTGAGTCCTAATAGAGGTAAATAATTTAAGTACAATGCATTTTTGTAATATGTAGGATTTCCGAATATAACGAAATTTCCATTTATTATTATTTGTGGAGATATCTACATCTCTGAGAGAACCAAAATGATTTCCAAATACACGTGAAGTCTGCCATGACTAGCATTTTACTAGCGTGGTGGACTACGTCCTAAATCTCAGCAGTAGGGCATACAAAGGGCTGAATTAATATTATATTATGATTGGATTAGGTAAATTTGTACTCCCCCAACGTGCGTTCACCTTGTCATGGTGGCCTAAATCAATCGGGAGGACATTACACTGTTATTCACCTGATACACACCAGAGCGAAGCGAGGGTAAGTTGCTAGTATTGGATATAGTATTCTACTGTCTTGAACTTCCACCCATTATATCTCAAGGTAAACTATAATTTACAGACGAGCTATAAACAATTTTAGACTTGTCATACCAATAAATCGGCAGACTCTATGCAAGGATTAAGATGTATTGTGTCGGAAACTGAAACAAGTGAGTGCAATAATCAATCAAGATTCATCAGTAGGAGGTATAATATATTGTTCAATATTTTTCTAAGACTAAAGTACTAAAGTATGTTTTCTGAATAGAAGATTAATGTACATTAAACTGCGATGTAAAATTGCAAGTACTTCCCCCGAGGTAGTCTTAAAGTAGCCTTACTATTTAAAAAATCCTAAATATAACTTCTACTCTCAAATTATAAGCTTTTTAATATATGTTGACCCGGATAAACAGCCATCACCATACCAAATTTCATCAAAATCCCTCCAGTAGTTGGTTTTTCTGTGATGCAGTAACAGACAGACAGACACACAGACAAAAATTCTAAAAACTATAGATTCGGCCTCTGTATCGATAATAATGTTTATTTCAATAAGATTTTTCAAAAAAATATTTTATGTATTACCCGCGGCTCCGCCCGCATTCAGAGGACCAAAAACCAAATTCTTAGGTTAAAATAAGTTATCAAATACAGTTTCCAATCAGTGAAGACGTGGCATAACATAGTTCGTTCAACTTCAAGATATACAGCTCCTGCACTTTTTAAAACAGTTGAAAACATAAAAAATCTAATTGAGGTGACAGCTTTTATGATATAAATGAAAAGCTTTTAGCAGAAGTTGTTATAGTTATATACCAGATTGAGGAAAAAAACGAGTTGAAAGCGTAACTTCAATAGAGTCATGCGATACGAACTCTGTCAACAAATAGTTCTTTGGACAATTATTATTAATTGTTATTAAATTAAACATTTTCAGAGTATTGTGGTACAAAATTATTAACTTAAAAATATGTAAAATTATTAATTATTTAAAAAATTAGAAATTAATTAATTTAAGACAGCTGTAGCCCAATGGCAACTCGATCGCGGGAAATTTATTATTATAGAATATTTTCATGTGTGAATCACTACCAACATGATTACCACTTGTCTTACGGTGAAGGAAAACATCGTGAGGAAACCTGCACGTCTGAAAGAATCTAGCAAATTTTCAAGTATTGCAGGGAGACCCGTGCCCAGCACTGGGGCATTAAAAAACGGCTGAAAACAACAACAAAAAAAAGTTAGCTATATCTTTTAGTAGATTCTTCTAGGAGAGTAATGTTTTTTGCCAGTCAGACATATGACAATCATCCAATTGCTAAAACTTTACGCATATTTTAAAAATCCTTACCATTAATTAATTTAGAGATGGCAAATGTCCAGAAATTCTTAATGCTTTTTTACAATCTCGTATAGTGCTCTGATTTATACGCTCGTGATAGCGGGTTCGATTACCGCTTGAGACATATGTATTTATATAGGCTATGTAACCGGCCCCAAGTAATTTGGGAAATGAGCACGGAGATGATTACCAGTGTGAGTGTGTTCTCTTCAACTATTAGTAATCTTTAAGAGTGTAAAATGTAAAAAATGAATTAAAAATAAATGAAGGCCTTTCGTCCTAATATTTAAATAATGATCAACAAATCCTCTAAATATAATAATAACTCTAAATAATAATAAAACTATCTAAATTCTAACCTCACTGCAACTTGTCATATATTTCCTAACACGTAGTGTTCGAACGGACCTCGAACTCATGCCCTGTAGCATAAATAAAAAACCTCAATATATAAGAAAATTGCAGCCCAGGGTCAAGGTAGCCTTTATTCTATTATGAAATTTATTTGTATTTCTATTTAAATTCTACCTTTCACTACAATATTGTCATTTATTAAGACACCATTGTCTACAAACATGTACATATTACAAAATTCTCAGACAACGAAAAATGTAATTTTCCGGTCAATTTCTCGCATAGCACACAGATTTCACACCACCTGCATACTCGTGGGTGGAATCTCGGAAGAATTTCATAACATTCACTAATGGCAAGTGGGTAGAGAAGACTCTATTATCTAAGTGCGGTTAATGTAATACTTTTTCCTTTTTAGAATGGACGTTTTAAATGTTTATATAAAATGCATAATTTAGTTTATATATCAAATTTAGTTAATTTTAGTTAATTAATTTAGTTATCAAAAAAGTATCTTGTTTGTGTTTAAATCATTTCAATTATTAAATGTATCTTTGCAGAAATGGTCACAGACAATTGGCATACTGCCATCTAATGTTCGATCTTCGCATTCAAGCTTTTTGTGTCAGCTATATATTTTATCCTGATTAGATAATATGTTGAGGCCAAAAGTATTCTCTCTGCATCGAAATCTTACTAACGACAGAAAAAAAAGTCATTATCCTATTTTCATACAATGGTATTATTAACGTTTTATTAGCGACTAGCATTGCCCGCGGCTCCGCCCGCGTTCAGATGACCAAAAACTAAATTCTTATGTTTTACATATTAGTATACTCTTACATTGCAGTTTTTGTATTTTTCTCAGAAATGAAATATTTTCCCGCATTAAAAAGTATCCTATATGTTGACCCGGATAACCAGCTATCATCATACCAAATTTCATCAAAATCTATTCAGTGGTTTTCCCGTCATGCGGTAACAGACAGACAGACAGACAGACAGACAGACAGACAGATAATAATTCTAAAAACTATAGATTCGTCCTCTGTATCGATAATAAAGTCTATTTCAATAAGATTTTCTAAAAAATATTCAATGTACAGATTCGGCTTAGTTACAATTTTATTATATGTATAGAAAAGCGTTCGTAGAATGACATTTTGTCTATGCCCATAGATTTAAGCACGTGGGTGTTAGGAGTTGTTACATTTACAACGCTACAAATTGTGTATCTTAGGTTAGGAAGTGCATTACTGGAATTTCCCTTGCGCCTTAGCTCTAGAGCTAGTAGTAATACATATAATATGTTATGGATACTTTTCTCTAAAGTGTTCCTCCATTTTTATATTGAAACTCTTCCTGTTGATATTTCACTGGCGAAAAGGTGTTACGGAAATTCATACTGACAAATCTTTTTAGAGTAGCGACTCCTGTGTCTGTTCTGGTATATGTATGGAACCATTTAGAGTAATACGGGTATTATGATGGAGATATAAGAGTAGTTGCTTTACTTACGTTAATATAGGACCTTTTTGACTTTTCAAAATGATACCTTTATAAATTAGGTAAGCGGCTTTTAATTATTTTTTTCAAATTGAAAAGATATAAGCCAATTAAAGTACCAATATAAAAAGAATCCTCAAAATCGGATTTAGTGAAACATGCTACTTTTTAACCGACAAAAAAAGACAGACAGTTTACAAATAAGAATTTTCCATTGTTTATTTTTGTCCGTTGCATAAAGCTACTTATCCTGAACGTAACATAGGAAGTTCACTTAGTATAAAAAATATTATTTTAATCCCAACTCATTTCTAAGTCCATTGAATCTGAAAATAAAAACTCGAATATCCCGTATTATGATAAGATATTCCTTTGAATTGGTCTCGAGGACGCTTTAGCTCGTCTTTGAGTAGATCTCGTTTCAGAACGATTGTGTGTAAACTCCGTTTGTCTTTGCCTAGAATGTAGATAGCTTTGTTAAGAGCTGGTGTTCAACTGCACTATACTGCTGTTATATTGCTTTATTTTATAGTCATTTAACGATAATTAATGTTTGATATTTGATGAATTGTAGAGTAATAACAATGTGGGGGAACGAATGGATGGTAAGCATTTATCTGCTCTCTTTTCGCCTGCGCGTGAGTATCATATGTAAGTATAATAATGCTACCACTAACCAGTCGTGTTCGAGCCACAGTTCTGGCAATAAATAAATGACTTTCTTATTCTTTAGGTGTTGGACTCTTATTTACATGAACACGCAATTAGTTATAGTGACTTAAGCAAGTATTTTCATAAATAACCAATAACCCCTAAAACAATATTTATTGTAAACGACGTGATTATTTTATAAGGAATTTTTTGTCATATTTATCTATATATTTTCTAATTTTTCTTTTAATTCCATCTATATTCTTCTTTATTTTATGAGATATTGACGTTAACGTTAACTGACATACTTTTGAGTCATAATTCATATTTGAATTTAAATTATGGTAAAAATAGAATTTTATGGGAAGAAATTTTTTAATAATGAAAATATCGCCTAAAATAATATATGAAACCATAATTTTAGCATTTAAATAAAATATATTATTTATTTTTATCCCCTACGTGGCAATAGTAAAAATGAAAAACAAAGCAGTATTTTTACAGAACTAAAAGCTCAGAGCAATTCGCGCTTAATCGATCATCAAAAAATGACATTTTTTTATGGAAAATACTTCGTAGATATATAAATATTTATATACCTATGTTTTGTTTTGAAATATAACTTGAGGTATAGATGTAAGATTTCCTTCAATAATTCAATTTATGTATAAATTGAAAGTAATTTATTTTGAATAGTTTTTCATTCACCTGTTTACAAATAAAGTAACAAACTATTGATACTTTATTGTTATTATCACCTCTTACCTTTACATACCTTGCAGTGGCGAAGGGTTCATACAAGACGTCTTACCTTAAAATATATTTTCCTATAATTTTACATACATTTTTTAAATGTATAAATTTTCTTTTGGAATTATATATATAATAAAAGCTTTATTTCTTTTTGCATTAAAACGTATATAAAAATTGTATATCAATGTTTTTTTTGTGTTTTTTTTGGAACGACTTACCTCTGTTAAAATTTCCCCCTTCTCCACTGACACCTTGCTATATAAGATTTTGTTGCGTTTTTAGATATTATAGTGTAAATAAAATAATATACTTAAAATAACTGCATTGATGAATAAGTAACTTTCAATGTTATTGTTATTATCAATCTACTGAATTTTAAAATATTTTTGCATAGCATAGTTCAATTTACGAACAAACGGCTGTATTGACAATCAATCGGCTATTTTCCACATAGAAGTCCAAATAGGTTTTAAAAACAATGCATAAAACATTGCATACAAACTAAGCTACAATTTACTTTTCATTTTACTACGGTTTATTTATTTAAATTCGATATACACGAGAATTAGAAAAAAACTAATGCTAAATATTTTTTTGAATTAGCTTTTTCCTCTAATTCAGGAGTCAGACAGAATTTGGGAAGTTTTATTTGATTTCCGGTAAAATTTAATATCGGATATCTCGAAATTGTAAACTGAAATTGAGGTGATATTTTAGTTGAGCACTAAGGGAAAAGAGTATCGTAAAATTTATACCCCTTGAGTTTTGGCTTACCATGGCTTTTAAATATTCTATAGCTTTAGCTAATATTTGATAATACTGTTTACTATTAAATAATAAATAATAATATTATAAGTAATAAATAATAAATAATACTATAAGTTGCAATAACGTGTAACAATAAATAACTAAGATTTAGACGAATGTTTGGTATGTAGTAGTGTTGTAGAAAAGTGGCGCCCGATGTGGGGCAGCGATTAGACGCATCTGTAGCACTTTGTTTACTGCTGCCTGATATATCACGCCTACATAGTGGCATATTTCACGTATTTTTTTAAAGTATATGTTTACGAAGTACAAGTATTACGTCTAGACTGACCTTATAATAAAAGCAAATTGAACGTTTAACTGAGAAGTACTCAGTTGGACTATTTTATTGCATTCTCATAAAATTGAGGAAGATATTTTTATATTATCTTTTGATTTTAAAGTTATACGTTTAGTTTTAAGTATTTACAATGTTGTTTTTTCTATGTGAACTAAAGCTAAATGTCATCTGTTATAAAAATGGCGTCCAACATGAGGCGGAGATTAGACGCATCTGTGACGCAGATTTTTCGTGTGTCATTTGATGGATCACTCTATGACGTGCAGAATTTTAGTTTATTTTTTTTATTAACTGCTTATGATTAATGAATTAAGTTTTGAAAGATTTTTCCTACAGAGATAAGAAACTTTATAAAACGGTTAGTGTAGATTTCTCAGAGATGAGATATGTTCCAGCGGTAAAAAGTATCCTATATGTTGACCCGGTTAACCAGCTATCATCATACCATATTTCATCAAAATCTGTCTTTTCTCGTGATGCATTCCCAGACAGACAGATAGTCAGACAGACAAACAGAAATTCCAAAAACTATTGAAATCTGTATCGATAATAATGACTATTACAATAAGATTTTCCAAAAAATATTTAATGTACAGATTCGACTCAGAATTTTATTATACGTATAGATTTTACAAATGCGTCTAATAAATAGCAAAGGTTATATAGACAATATACATCACACAACAGCAAGTGCTTCATACCCACCCACACTCGTTTAAGTACGTCTTCCGCGGCCTCCAGACATTGCAATAAAAAGAAGCATCCTTTACGACGCAGCTTAAAATAAAAGACAAATAAATTTAATAGTTCATATAAAACTATCTTTAACTCTTCTATACGAAGAATTTCTCATAGCTTATTTAGTTATTGGCTATATATTTATAAAATAGAACAGGGAGTTCCCTGGATGTTCCCTAGATATTCCATCTTCATAAAAAAATATGTGTTGTGTCTGTGAAGAGTTTTTTAACAGCCCCGCTTTACTGCTGTAAGAATTATGATCATTATCTTTTATTTATTTACGATTTTATTAGATTCATCAGTGGCAATTACAATATCACTATTCACTGATGATGATGGTCTCCTAGCCGATTCCGGCCACGGCGGCCAATCTCAATGAGATTAGCCAACTGCGCAGGAGATATTATAGTGCTCAAGTGTACGCGCAGACACAAGTGCACTCTCTATTCCTATCACTCTCATACTCCGATGGGGACGACCACTCGACACGACCGATGACGAGTTAGGCGCAGACCGACGGCTTTACGTACTCTCCGAGGCACGGGGGGTGAAACACCGCCAACTTCCCAACTCCGGGCTGTTACTGAGACTTACTATACAGGAAGACTCAATAACTAAACTTGGCCCGACCCGGGACTCGAACCCAGGACCTCCGGGTGTGCAGCCGTACATGCTAGCCACTACACCACCAAGGCAGTTAAACTATTCACTACTAATTATATATTATTATATACGTTGTTATAAACTAAATGTGCTACCTTTATAGGTGAGTTCCACATGCAATTATAGAGTTTTTTACAAGATAATTATTATTATTATATCTAATTACATTAAATTGCCTAAATCTTGAATGGCAAATTATTATAAATAATAAATGATTACAAACTAGCACTGCCCGCGGCTCCGCCTGCGTTGAGATGACTAAAACCAAATTCTAGAGTTTTACATATTAGTATACTCTTACATTGCAGTTTTTGTACTTTTTTTCAGAAATGAGATATTTTCCCGCGGTAAAAAGTATCCTATATGTTGACCCGGATAACCAGCTATCACCATACCAAATTTCATCAAAATCCCTCCAGTAGTTTTTCTGTGATGCGGTAACAGACAGACAGACAAAAATTCGAAATCCATAGATTCAGCTTCTGCATCGATAATAATGTTTATTATAATAAGATTTTCGAAAAAATATCGAATGTACAGATTCGGCTTAGTTACAATTTTATTATATGTGTAGATGATTAAACTACGTATATATAACAAAGCATACCAATTAATTTTATAAATAAATTCAAATTACTTAATAAATAATAAATTAATATTACACTTAATAAAAAAAGGAAGAAATAAAGGAGAAATCAAAGATTTCCTCTCATTCTTCATATTTTAATCTCGAGTCTATTGTTATTGGTTGAATAATTTAACATCATATATTACGAGTATATTCTGAAACCAACAAAGATTTTATATCAGTACATTTTCGATTTCTTCGACAGTAATTTATTGCGACTGATCCACTCCAATTTATTATAAAGAAAGAACAACCTCATTTGTCTGTCAACAATAAGTGCTACTTGTCTCATGTAATATGCTTAGTCTGACGTATGAGGGAGGAAAAAAGGAAATCGTACATGATAATGTCCGCCAGATTAACTGATCTCTCTTTTTTGGTAATCCTATATAGTGAAAGACAAATAACCATAGTTTAGTGACTTTAAGATTATGGTGAATGAGTTAGAAGCTGATATTATATAGAAAGATTATTTCTTATTTATTTTGTCACCGTAACTTTAAAAATAACGGATTTTCAAAAAAAATGCCAAGCCTTTTAGGGATTGAATAATGAATATTTAGTCAGTTGGATACCATCTTAAGATCTAAAATATTACTTTTTCATTTTTACATAAAATAAATTCATCTTATATAAATGTTCCTATTAGTATTAAGTTCCAATTTATTGTTCAATATTAAAGGTTAAATGTTTATAATAATATATATGAAAATATGGGTCTGTGTCCGAATGAAAATAAATTAAAAAAAAACAGCATATGACAATATTAACACATGTGCAAAATGCTTTAGTAAATTAAAAATTATAATAACCTCATTTATTATAAATACTTAATTATACAATATGTCGATAAAATTGAAAGGGGTCTTAGTACATTAGTACATAATAAATTAATTGGCAGTAAGCAGTATGTTTTAAAACAATTAAAATTTTTGGTAATAATAAATAGAAGTTTATGTACAACTGCTAGTCTATACATATGTATAATAAAATTCTAACTGATGTGAGTCGAATCTGTACTTTAATATTTTTTGGAATATCTGATTTAAATAGTCATTATTATCGATACAGAGGCCGAATCTATAGTTTTTAGAATTTTTGTCTGTCTGTCTGTGAACGCATCACAAGAAAACCACTTAACAGATTTTGATAAAATTTAGAATGATGATAGCTGGATATCCGGGTCAACATATAAGATACTTTTTATTGTGGGAAAATATCTCATCTCTGATAAATCTATATTAAACATTATAACGTTACGTTAGATAATAAAATTATTACACATATTCCAAGCTCTTTACTTCAAATGAGAGGTCGTTAAACTCTGTATTACGTAAGCAGACTTAGGGGATGGGGGCTCAAAGCTATCATATTTTTGCTGACAAAAAGGTTTGAGGGTTAAAAGTCGTCAATTCTTCATTAAATTTTTTAAACAGGACAAAAAAATTATAAAACTTGAATAAAAAATTACTCCTAAAGAAGCGCTACCTTTTTTTTTTGTTGTCGCTGGGGAAACCCATCATAGGGACCCTGCCCGCCGTCATAACGGACAAGGTACTGTGAGACTCCTACTCACTAAAACCCACAGCGGAACCCTTCGGCGCAGTGCAATGGGGCGCTGCAGGATCGCTTGCGCACTCACTACAACACCCCAAAGAAGCGCTACCTACTTACTCGTAAGTTCATTTTTAAGGTTTAAAAACTAAACAGGCTATTCAATAGTGATTATGGTCGAATTTCAACTACTGTATAAATATTAACACAAATAAAATATCTTTGATGACACGTTTGGCTCAGTTTGTAGTGACCCTACTTGCTGTGCCAGCGGTCGCGGGTTCGAGTCCCGCTGGCGGCATTCATTTGTGTGATGATCACGAATGTTTGTGCTTCAGTCATTGGTGTTTATATTTATAATATGTATATATTTAGAGTTACATATGTGTAGTGTATCAATTATCTGGTATCCATAACAAAGCCTCGTAGCTTACCATAGAAGTAGATGGTGATGTGTGTTAATGTCCCAACATATTTATTTATTTACTTATATTTATTCATCTGATCGTTTAATAAATGGTATTGTAATGTATTTCTTTTCACTTCACCAAGGAATAGGATTTGCACGCTAAGCCAAATTGAAAGTCTACGAAAGCTGAGCTACCTGTTGAGTTCGGTTCACATCATTATAAAGGAAGTAGTTCTTATTACGCTTTAAAACCATACTCCAGAGATGACACTGCAAAATTGAAATCTAAATATATTATTATTACTGTTTCATTATTTATTTATATTTAAAAAATGAAAATTAAATAATAATTTGGATTGTTATTTAAAGCCTACATAGGACAATAATGCTGCTTAATATTGTTTTGTAAGCTTAGACTCGTAAACGTAAACATGACTTATTACGTACCTACGTGTCACTTTACATGCTTTAGGTTCCATCCAAATAAAAATTACCAGTTTGTTTTAAATACTAGCGGCACACCACTGCTTCGCTCGGGTTCACCTCTAGAAAAACAAAATCAAATCAATCCCACGGGAACCGTGCATTTTTTCGGGATAAATAGTAGCTTATGTGTTATTCTGATGAATGCCCTATATCATTTCAAAGTTTCATTAAAATTCATTCAGTAGTTTTTGCGTCAAAGAATAACAAACATCTATACATCCAGACATTCATACATCCTCACAAATTTTAGCATTTATAATAAATAAATAGTTTACATCTTTTTGTTTTCTTAATATGTAACCAAATGTAAAGTACCTAAATGTAAAGTAATGTCGTAAATGTAATTTCTCTTTAGTGGAAACG
Organism: Brenthis daphne; assembly: GCA_947093115.1. Taxonomy (NCBI): domain Eukaryota; kingdom Metazoa; phylum Arthropoda; class Insecta; order Lepidoptera; family Nymphalidae; genus Brenthis; species Brenthis daphne. Next base: position 13,885,215 of record OX352482.1, on the reverse strand, counting down.
TATGGTTTTTAAAATATCCGATTATGTTGTATGAAATATAAGAAACTTAACGAGTATATTATGCTCGTGTAGATACATTACATATTATGTTATCCACACGAGTAGGTCGTTGATATTGTACCATCTAAGTATGATTGGTGGCGCGCGTAACGTATCGAATATTTATTCTGAATAGGACTTATACGATCAGTTAATAAAAAATACTATCTGAGAGCTGATATATATATATATATATATATATATATATATATCATAGTAAAGCATTGTCATTCAGTACGTAAGTACTGTATAGTACTTTCCCGTACTTACTGTATAGTAAATACGGGATACCAACATGTTTTGTCTTGAGATATGTCATGAAGATAAAAATATAACGCTAACATCCCTATAACATTGTATAGAAAGATACAAAAAGGTAATTTTCCAAGCAATATCTCGCATACCGCACCCACGTTTCGATTTCATGATAACGGTCATTGAATTTCAAATCAATTTTGTTATATGTTAAACTAAATTTCGACCCTAAATTTCATATTTTTTATCGTTTGGACATGCTATTAGGCATACCACCTGCTCCCTTGACACACGTAAGTGGTTGAGAGACTCACCGACTTGATGAGCTATTCTAACCTCTAAAACCCTGAGGAGCCCTATTGTTTTAACGGGATCATCACCTGACGCAGAGTGGACTTCGGAGAAGGTGACCAGGTCTGCAGCCCAGGGAAAACGAAGATTCGATTCAGGCTTCTATATCTGTATTATTTAATGCAATTAAAATGTTTTTTTTTCTAATACACTTATGTAGGTTGCCTAAATATATATAGGTAATATTAAAATCCTAAGTAGTCTATAAGGGGACATTAATTAAATACGAGCTATTTTTGGTACGAAATAAATGTTTTGAAGAATAATACCTTTGAAATTTTTTCAGCGGGCAAAATGGGACACGTCATAACGAAAGAGAAAAAATATATTATCTTTAAATTTACTTTTTTATTATATTTTTTGACGTCAGATTTTCAATTAAGTATTCCCTCAGTTAATGAGATGATGAGATTTAATGAGATTTTACTGGACGAGGACAGGACGATGACAGTTGTTAAGTGCGTCGATATATCGAATGATTAACGCTCGTGAGTCGATATAAAGGAAAAAAAAATATTAAGGTTTTAATTTAAAGATTTTAATTTAAAGATTTAATTATTTAATTTAAAAATTTTTAAATTTTAAATTATACATATTCAAAGAAAAACATGCGAAATTCATATAATACATAGAATATCATCCTTGGGCAAACCTCGCGTAGTGACTATGTATTATATTTCCATAAGATGCACTCGAATGAACGATTTGCCTTTGGGATCTTGCTCGGGATATTTGTTTTACTGTTTGCCTTGGATTTGACTGAGGCTAGAGCATACCTTGTTGAAATTAATAATAGTGCGTATAAAAACTATAACCAAAAATTTCTTTCTTAAGATTTTTACTTTTTCTTTTCTCCTTTACCTTACTTCAAATAGAAAGTTAAACTTTGTTACATTATTCCCATAGGACCTTTAATCGGACTGGTACGAAGATTTAAAAAAAACCTAAATCTGTCTAGCGATTTTTAAGTACTTAATTCGAGCGACCAACGAGCAGTATTTCAGTTTTATTTATTTATTTTTTATATTGCTTCGCTCGGGTGCATCCGTAGGTAGGTACAAATAATTCCGTAATACATTGCTTTAATATACTTAACTCTATTGGTTCACATTACACAGTGCCAGTGAAGCTCAGTTGACATGATTTTTTGCGACATTCTTCTACAATAATCGTCATATTTCAGCAAATTTACTACAAAACTTTAATGAATTATACACCTAAACCTTCCTGATGAATCACTCTGTTTATTGGTGAAAATCGTATTAAAATCCGTTCGGTAGTTTTTGAGTTATCATGTTCAGACAGACAGATAGACGAGGCGGGGGAGTTTGTTTTATAATATGTAGTGATTAATTAAAATATTAACCAAATCTGTCTAAATTAAAGTACGAAATTTACATTTATTATTTTGATTGTAGAGATTTTTTATTAATTTTATCTTAAGATGGTAACTCGGGAAGGGTTTTCGTATATGTATATCTAATATTATAAGTTAATAGGAGACTATTAAAGCACTTGTGTAACTCCCTAAGTACATCTATATATATAAAAGAAAGTCGTGTTAGTTACTTCGCTTATAACTCAAGAACGGCTGAACCGATTTAGCTGAAAATTGGCAGGGAGGTAGTTTAGAGCCAGGAGAAGGACATAGGATACTTTTTATCCCGTTCGACCGCGTTCCAATTTTTATGATATTTTAATTTTTGGATTTCTCTTAGTCCGGAATAGGTAAGTATTAAAACATATAATTAAAATGTGAGAAAGAAAGATTTTTTCTTTTTATATCTATTTAAAACGTACCTAGCGACGAACCCGAGCGAAGCGAGGGTGAGCCGCTAGTTATCTATACAATTCCATCATGGAATGCATGCATGGAATGTCAACTGTAATTATTATAATAATTGACGATTACTTACGTAATTGTGCCTTGTTACATTCTCATCTGTATATAATAACGTAATATAATATAATGATAATACATAATTTTTCGCTAAATAGGTAGGTATATACATGACTAAATTCACTTTAAAATAAATTATTTCACTTTTAGAATGATGTTTTATCAAGAGATTTTTATATATACACACATATATATAATACTACGATTAGCGTGATCTAACCAATGAAAATTAATCATAAAAATCGATTTGAAATTGGAAAGATATCGAGTCGATTATTGCAACAGGTAATTTGACTGTTTGTGGTTTGCAGTTTTTATTGGCTACAAAATACAAAATTAGCTTTTGGTAAATGCTAGCAGGTAGCCGGTAGGTAAGTTTCTTTTGAGTTCAATTGAAATGAATAGTGGAGAAAAGAAATAAACATTACATCAAATTTTGTACCTAACATTTTTCTTAAATATTTATTTATTTTTATATAATTACTTTTAATTTACTTTTTACCTGTAACTTTTTCTACTTTTATAATTAATGCCATCTTGTAGAGTAATTTCGTTCTACTTCGTAGCCTTGTGAGTAATTAGTACCTTCAAGATAATAATAGATGGCGCGGGTGTGTATGACTTGTTATTTAAATGTATTTTAAAATAACCATTGAAGTATCTTATAAATCTTTAATAATATTAATTGACTATTTAGAATTAATTATTGCGTAATTTAAACAACATAGTATAAAATATAGATGCCTGCCAGTCATTGCCTGGCAAGTGGCAACATTTATTTAAAAAAGGTTATACACAAACAACATGGTGGATCAGCTGTTTTCATTTTTCCTGAGCTCCGAATTGTTTCTATAAAACGAGACAGTGTTATGGTCACATAGCCATGTGTGAATTAAAATGGGTTCAATCGCATCGGTGCTGCAATGGCATTGTCAGGCGTGCGGTCAAATCAATCCTACGGAGAGTGTAAAGTGTTTAAAATGTGGTACAAAGAGAATATCTGGTCATGACAGTGATATACAAAAACGATATTACACCGGTGATTCTTCTTCGGAATACGCTTCGCGGACGGAAAAAAGCGGTGGAACAACTCCTGGCTCGGAGGCCATCGTTATACCGACAACAAACAATTTCAATAGGTGAGTTTTAATTCAAATTATTGACGTACGATTTCATTGTTGCTTGTGTCAAAGATTATCGATTTTTCCCAGTCCATATTTAGGTTATATTTCCATTGTATTTAGCGTTTGCGTGTGTGTATTCGCAGTTCATTATCGGAATTGTCGACTGGTTTTCTTTTTGTGGCGGGGCTTAGTCATTATTTTAATAGAAACTATGGTTTCAGCCCGCGTACAATGATTGTTGGTATGTATTGTCGTTTAGTCGTTTCTGGTGTATCTATTACTTAGAGAGATATAAAAGTGGTGGCACTTTAGTTTATTTTGGATATTTTAATTGAATACATGTGATATTGGATGTTTTAATTCAATTTGTAAGTAGTTAAAATATGTAAGTTCAGTTTTTATCCTATTAATTTCATTTTATCTCTAATTAACTTCAATTCTTTGTTTATATTTCACTTCTAAAATTTTAACATGTTATACTAATTTTGATTTACTCACTATATTTAAAAACTAAAATATCTTAGTAAAATATTTCCTATTCTCCTTACTTAATATTTGCTTTGCTATTTATTTTTAAACTTTTATCAAAAAATCTTTCATAATACATAAGCATTAATCACAAATAATAATAATGTATATACCAACTTTCAACTGTTTTTAAGTTATTTTATTACAATACATGTATTCTAAATTCTATCATAATTTTTCTTTTTATTTTTATGTTATACCTAGGAAAATTACTCTTCACAGTTTATTTCAGCTGTTTATATGAAAGATTGTTGATAGTACTAAGGCTTCCCAGTCATAAGTCTTAATAATTATAGTCTGACTAGCGACTCAACCTTGTTTCGCATTGGGTTCATCCTTAGACAAAAACAAATTATCCCACGGGAACCATATATTTTTCTGGAATATAAAGTAACCTATGTGCTATATCAGACTATAATCTATCTCTGTGCCTAATTTCATCCAGATCCGCTAGATAGATTCAGCTATTCTGGTGTGAACGAGTAACAAACATCGAAACAAACATCCATCCTCACAAACTTTAATATTTATAATATTAATAGTATCTATTGTTTCATTGTATTTGCAGTTTTTTCAAAATTTGTTCATTCTTTTTTTAAAATGTTTAACACTTAATAAGTACATATATGTTATATCTGCAATTTTATATATCGATTATTATTATCTCATACTGAGACTAAGATTAATTTAAATGTGGAAACATTGTATATTATTTGTATAATAAACTGTACATTATTGACATAAAAAACATAGCAAAAAATTTAATTAAAATTAATCTAAGTCTCAGTATGAGATAATAATGAAGATGATGATGATGATGTTCTCCTAGCCGATTCCGGCCACGGCGGCCAATCTCATTGAGACTAGCCAACAGCGCAGGAGATATTATAGTGCACAAGTGTACGCGCAGACACAAGTGCACTCTCTATTCCTGTCACTCTCATACTCCGGTGGGACGACTGCTCGACACGACCAGTGAGAGTTAAGGCGCAGGACCAACGGCTTTACGTGCTATTCGAGGCACGGGGGTGAAACACCGCCAACTTCCCAACTCCGAGCTGTTACTGACACTTACTATACAGAAAGACTCAATAACTAAACTTGGCCCGACCCGGGACTCGAACCCAGGACCTCCGAGCGTGCAGCCGTACATGCTAGCCACTACACCACCGAGGCAGTTTAATTAACCGAGATAATAATAATTGATATATAAAACTCAACAGATATAATTGCTTATTATATTTTAACATTTTAAAAGGCCTTTTGGCCTTCCGCCTCCTCCATTCGCATTAGAGTGAGGTGGGAATATATCTCAGTTTATTGTTCAAGGGTAATAGATTAAATTGAACATGTTTAAATACAAATGAATACTATTCATACTTTCAAACCTTCACTTTAAATAAGTAGTCAGTTTTTAAAAGGTGTAAAAACTTTTGTTCATTGTAATATATACATACATCCTGCATGCAAAAAATATTGTATGGAAATGAACTGTCACGCTTGAGTCAGTCATGTGTATTCCATTTTCTTTCCCTATGCCATTAAAATAGTTATAAATAGGAAAAGATATTTTTTATTGTTTTACAAATTAATATTTCATATAGCATTGTACTTATTTGTATAGTGTTTATAAAAAGTACATTTTTTAAAGTGTCAAAGAGTATTATAGCTATTTTTTATATGGAAATAATACTCACTAATTGTCACTTATTGATTTTTAGAGTATAATTGTGATTAATTTTTTTTGTAACCGTCAAACAAAGCCAGGGTATGTCTCTACTTTAAAATGTTAATGATTGTATATGTATTGTAGTGTATCCTTAGTCAAACTGATGGGGATTTAAATAATTGCAAAAGATGAGAGAAAGAGAAGTATGGTAGAGGTTTAGGGGACGCTTAGGCTGTATTATTTAATAAGCTAAAAAATATAAATAATTTAAAGTAAAAAATATGTAAAATTAAAAATAACTGTCCATTTCTTCATATTATGTACTAGCAACTCACCCTCGCTTCGCTCGGGTTCATCCCTAGCTTGCTTCCCAATACAATCTTTCATCCTCATTTTCACTCCCTTAAGGGATGATTTCCGGGAGAAAAAGTATGCTATGTCCTTCCCAAGGTCTTTACCATACTTTATCTCTTTATAATATTAGTATATATATACATTTGTAGTAGAAAAAAATAGCTTTTCTATTTTATTAATCCCTAACGTAAAAGAAGAGTGTTATAAATCTAACTTGTGTATCTGTGTGTCTGTCTGTAGCATCGTAGCGTCCCAAACGGATGAACCGATTTTAATTTAGTTTGTTTGGCTTAGAAGGTGACTTATTTTATTTATGTATTGTAGCGGATGGTCGTGTGTGGGGTCAGCGCCGTTGGCGAGCCGCGCGTGGCGTTGCGGCTGCGGCCTACGGAACGTGTCCGCCTCGTGGCGGTGTGCAGCGTGCGACAAGATCGCTTCCCATGCGCCTGTTTACAGGTTCGATTACTGTTCGTTTTGTTTTTCACTTAAGCTAATATTGTCAATTCTATTCAATGAATATTTTGCTTCATTGATGTCATGTGGAACGAGACGTCGAGGGAGATTAAGATTGTTATTCTTTATTAAATTTTTATTAGTAATTTGTATTTACAATAAAAAAATAATTTCAAACATATTCTTTGAGGTGAATCATTGCTGGAGTATCATTTGACTGGAACATGGCTCTTACGGAGTTTAAATGCATTTTTCTTGTATTTCTTTCGAATTCTGGTATTAAAATACGTTACCGATAAAGACCGAGACCGTTCTTCCAATAGCTTGATACCAAACTGCTATGAGTTTTGTCAATTTCAAAAATAAGTATCTAAATATGCTGTTGACTTTAGCCGTTTTTAATCAAATGTTAAATTGTTATATCTAAATATTAAATTATATAATATAAAAATACATTAGAAAAGAACAAAATGTTACTAATCTGTGGTCTTATTACAGATTGTCCGATGACGAGGAACAATCTTCAGGGATGACTGACAAGGATAAGTCTGACCAAGGTAAGTCGAATTCTATAACTATGTGTACCTTTTAATTTGCTTATAATTTTCTGTACACTGTCTCTTTATGGAAAATAAAATTACTGTTGTTTTTATATTTAAATTTATATGTCTATAAATAGCATTTACTCACTTTTGTAATCTTTTTTTTTATTACAGACCACAGTATGATAAGATCTAACACTCTAGCTGTACCTTCATATAAACCTTCGTCAAGTTATTCTGGTGGTCGTCCTTTGAATCTTGATGTGCAATCTCTGCGTTTGTCCCCTACTCAGATCACTGACCATGCTCATGGAGTCACTCGTTCTCTGTCCCACGGTTCAGTGATCAATTCTCAGCAGAAATGGTGGAATGTTGATGAAACCAGGGGAACTATTAATAGGCCAACTAGTCTTTTAGTCTCAGAACGATATGGCACTTCTTCGTGTCACCCAAGAGAGTCGTTCCTGAGAAGTCTTCACACGGTTACAAGAAGACCGAAGAAGTGTAATGAAAGCAAGTCAAACTGGGAGTTGAATTATGTGAAAGAGTACCAAAGAGAGCAGAGCAGAGGTCTCCATATGAAGAAGTGGGCATGCAGCAAGTGTACTCTGGAAAATTCGGGCATTAGAACCCATTGTGAAGCTTGTTTGTCGCCCAGAATATCTCCGCTCTCAAGGATTTCGAATACACGAGGTCTAAGTGTGACGACTTTGGGTAGACATGAAACGCTTAGTGGTCGGGATGGAGCGACATCTTTGCCCTCGTCTGGTGGTATCATGATAACTGTACCGGATTGGCCCCAAACTGCCACTACTTTGGGAGATCCCTTCCAAAGGTCAATAAGTGCTCAAAACTCACCAGAAACCCGACCCACTTACCGGCGATCGTTTTCAGAACAAACAAACGAAAATCGACCCGTCGGTAAAGTTATATCGAGTAGGCGAAGTTTGAATGATTACCAAAAGTCATTAGCGAGTTATTGCGGGACGTTAACTAAACCAGAAGACAGGGACAGGGTTAGTGATAAAAAGGAGGAAAGTGTTGAATTAAACGACAAAGAATGTAGTTGGGATACGAATGCAGAGGGTGTTATATACGCTTTACCCAATAAGGGTAAATATAAGGATTTAAACCTTCAGTTGCAAGTAAACAACAATGGTACGAGATACTCCTACGTGTCCGTCCAAGATACGAAAACGGTGATGAGCAATTCCCAAAACGAGGTGGTCTATTCTAATGATATAGGGGATGGTGATTATGCAAGGATAGATGAATTGTTGGGAGCGGAAAATTGTATTTCACCAGTGGGTGAGAGTAACATACGGACTTCCCATATAGGGAAGGAGTCGGGAAAAGTGTTTAATATGCTGCCATCTATTGGCAAAGTGTCGCATAATCCTCGGGAGCCGTCTAAAGTGCCTTCAATCCAGCTGACGTAAGTTTTTCTTTAAAGTTAACTTAGTATTTTGTATTATTTTGTCGTTCATTACAAAATATTTTAAATATACCTGTTCGGAAGCAATTCTCTAATTGATAGTGAAAACCGTATCGGAATCTGTGACAAAATGCGTGAAATTAGAACTTTGCGTACAAACAAACGTAAATAACGACTTTATTTTATACTATTGAGTCAAGATTATAAATGCAAAAGTGTGTTTGTTGATTTGTCTGTATGTTACGCAGCAACAGTTCAATGAATTGATGTGACTTTTTGTATAGATATTGTGTATGAACTGATGTATAAATGATCATGAAAATATTTTCCGTTGGAAATTATTATTAGTCTCTTAAGGATTGTATGTCTTATACATTCATTATATACATATCTATTATTCATGTTGTTGCCTATTTGGTATAGTGGCTAGCATGTACAGGAGATCGAGAAGTCCTGGGTTCGATTCCCGGGCTTAATGGTTTCTGGATTTTTCTGTCACGAAAGGTTCAATAACCTATTGTTATGATGGCCGTTCCTCGCAGTGCATGTTAAACTATCGATCTGTCGATTGTGTCGAATTGTCGTCCATTTGGATTACGAAACTTAAAGGAGTGGAAACTTATGGATTGTATCTGCATTTGTCCCATGCAGTTCACTGGTCTGTCAGATTGCCCGCCGTAACCGAAATAGGACGCTATTATTATTCATTACCATATAATAATTATATAGTAAGAAGTTTGTATTATCTATACATACCTATAATAAAATTCTAACTGAGTCGAATCTGTACATTAAATATTTTTTGGAAAATTTTGTTGAAACAGTCATTATTATCGATACTGAGGCCGAATCTATAGTGTTAGTTTAGAAAAAACTCTGGTGAGATTTTGATGAAATTTGGTACGATGATGGCCGGGTTAACATATAGGATAGTTTTACTGCGGGAAAATATATCATCTCTGAGAAATATATAAGTTTGTAGACATGTTAATTTATCAGTTACAATGTACATTTAATAATAGAATCTGTAATTGTTTTAGGCATCGAGCTGGCTAGGTTTTTGTATGAAGGTCAACCAAAAATAGTTTGGTTTGCGTTGAAATTATTTGATAAAGTCAATGCTCCATAAATTGTTATTCATGTTTTAGCGGTATATAGGCTACGTATGTTTATTAAACTAGGTCGGGTAAACAAGCTCGTAATATCAGTTCATTTATATTACGAATACGAAAAAGTTGCTATATAAAAATATATAATTTGCTCACAGTAATATTCTCTTATTTATAATGTAACAACTACATAAATGTGATGACTGAAGACTGTAAAAACTCAAATCTTTAATCACCGTGTGTCAGTCTGCATATCTTCTCCGAATTTACAAATTTTTTAAGGACCACTTTCTTAGCTTAGAAGAACAATGTTAAAGAAAATCTGAACTTTTTAATGTTCTCTAAACGATACATTCATCTCGATAGATACATCACTGAGTTGCTAAATATCTTAGATTATTATAAATAAAACTATCTTTTCGGATTTTTTCCACGGACTTTGATTTTTTCTGTTCCTGACTTTTCAAACGCTTTACAGCTATCATGGTCAAGTTGATGGTTATTAGGTTTATTCATTAAAAGTTAGTTTGCGCAAGAGATACTATAGGGCACAAACAAGTGAGCTCTCACTCTTATACTCCGGTGGGACGATAATTCGACACTCGCAATGGGAGATCAAACGCAGAACATGTGTTTTCCGAGGCACGAAAATAAAACAGCACCAACTTCCAACTACGCGTTGTACCTGAAAATTTCTCGACAGAAAAACTCAATAACTGAACTTTGCCCAAGCTGGGGCTCAAGCCTAGAATCCTCTAACCCTCAGATCTGCAGCCGTTCATGTTAGCCACTAGAACACCGAGGCAGTAAAAAGTAATATATACTGGTATTATATATTAAAGGCGTGAAGCGTCAGCCCGCATGTGGCAGTGCAGCGAGTGTTGGTTCGCGTACAACGCGTGGGGCGCGCGCTGTGACGTGTGTCGGAGCGCTAGGCCTCCGCACGCGGTTACGCTCGCGCCGCCGCCTGAGAGAGAACCTAGGAGCAGGTGAGAGGGGGAAGGGTTAGAGGGTAAAGGAGTAGGTGGTGGGGTGGGGTTAAGGGGGGGGGGGAGTTGTTTTAAATTAAACAGGCCTAGATAGGAATGTATACTTAATATACATACATATAAAGCTGAAGAATTTGTTTGTTTCTTTGTTTTATTGAACTCGTAATACCCTATTCATTGAGGAAGGCTAGAGGTTATCTTACATCACACTACGTCCTTCGAGAGCGGAGTAATTCTACAAAATTAAACGACGCGGGCGTAGCCCCGAAACATCGCTAGTTTGGGAAATACAACCGATTTAGGTTAAGTAAGTTATAAGGGTATAAAAACTCAGCGTCAGAGTATACGATAGCTATTACATAGAAATGGAATGAAATTAAAAAAATTATAGGTATATATTTTTAAATGGAATTGGCTTTATTTGAGAAAAATGTGTATTTTTTCTGCTTATATAACGCTAAAGACGTAATACTAAAGTAAATAAGACTAAAGACTCGTTTCACATGCTCAATACATGTTTAATGAAGGACGAAACGAAATATGCGTATAAAAAATTGCTCCACCCATTTCCAATAATACCATAATACTCGTATATTATGTATAATGGAAACAAAATATTATTACAACTTTTTTATGTTTTGGTATCGTGCCAGGAAACATATTATGGCATAAGAAAAATCATGAATCCAAACTGATTGTTAAAGGCTGACATATAAATCTTCGAACTGTATAAACCGAATGCTTTTAATCTTTTTTTGCTGACAACGATCTTAAAAAATACAATATCAGATAAATATGGTGGAATATCTATATAATATAATATATACATATAATAAAATTCTGAGTCGAATTTGTACATGAAATATTTTTTGGAAAATCTTATTGAAATAGTCGTTATTATCGATACAGAGGCCGAACCTATAGTTTTTAGAATTTTTGTCTGTCTATCTGTCTGTAACCGCATCACGGAAAAACCGCTGGAGGGATTTTGATGTTTGGTATGATGATAGCTGGTTATTCAGGTCAACATTTAGGCTACTTTTTACTGCGGGAAAATATCTGATCTCTGAGAAATCTATATTAACTGTTAAAACGTAGAAAAGAACTCGAGCGGAGCAAGATTGAGTCGCTAGTATCAGATAAATATGGTGGAAGATAATTCAATAAACATAAGTGATAAGACATCATAAGGCATTGTTGAAACGCGAATATATTTTTTTTCTAGGTAACAGTACTAAAATATTGTAACCTAATATTATTACGATCTAGCCAACAAGGCTAATGAGTAATTTAACTTTAACTTAGTTTTATAAAATAATTAATATATCTAAGAATGTGTCCATTGGCACTTTTCTTAAAGTCTCTAGTTAAGGCAAAGACACTTTGTTCTTGTGTTCTATATTGGTAGCACTATAATATTATTATTTTCACTACATTACACTATTTTTTTAACACTACACTAACTCAAAAGGTTTAGTTCTTTTGAGCCTTCTCACTATGTCCGTATTGTCGAGGAGCTGGATTGCCTCGATATTCACATGTTTATGAAGTCTTTGCACGTGAGCTTATGCGTATTTTTTTATCACTTTATCGACAATCTTTACATTGAGGTCCCGATGAAGATCGTCATTTCTTACGTACCAGGGTGCATTAACTATTCCCCTGAGAACTTTCTTTTGGAATCGTTGGTTGATAAGAATATTACTCTTTTTAGTACAGCCCCACAGCTGTATACCATAGGTCCACACTGGCATTAGGACTTGTTTATATAATAATATTTTGTTGTGTACGGACAGAGAGGAATGTCTTCCCAACAGCCAATACATCTTTTTGTACCGGAAATCCAATTCTTCTTTCTTCTTCTTAACGTGAGCTTTCCAGCGTAGCTTCGCGTCAAGCGTCATTCCTAAATATTTTGCTGAATTTTCATATGGTATGATGTTATTGTTAATAAATATCGGATGGTAATTTTCTTTTTTGTTGGTGAAGTTTATAAGAACGCGAATATTTAACATTTTAAAAAAACTATCTTTTCGGTTTTTTTCGCGTATTTATTTTGATTTTTGGTTCCCGACAATAAAACTCAGTTTTTGCAGTTGAATTATGTTGGGAGTATAAGTTGTACATACCTAAATAAATATATATAAAAATCCAAAAAACTTTTTTAATGTCTTGTACTAACACGATTTTTTTAAATATCCCAGCTGCTCTTATATAATATTTACATATATACTTGTACTATATATTATATTTCTATATATTCCAGAAATAATTCATCATCGGAAGCGAGTGGTCCCAAACCGGAATCTAATAGAAATGAGCCTCCGAAGAAGTTGACAGTTCCCATCGCGTCGCTCGACCATGATCTAAACAGCGACGAATTGTTGTTTGCTGTTGGTAAGTAACGTTGTCGTGGATTCAATTTTTGGATGCAAAGCATAATAATGGAAAGTGCGAGAAAAATGCAATACTTCGATGAAGTCTCTTCATAATAATTATATGTTGATTATTATATAACAGTGATTGTCCTTTGGCTATAGTTTTATTTGGTTGATATGCTTCCTGGAAAATCCAAGTGGAGCGGGTTCGAATCTCAGCTATTGGACCTTTGAGACTATCTTATGCATTATATATTATATATCTTATACATATACCATCTTATCTTTACTTAAAAACTAAATATGATACTTGGCCATCGTGATGTGCTATAGCTTAATTTAATGTTAGAGCTAAATTATTATGATCTATACCCAAAAAACGAAATTGAAGTGTCTATTCGTAAGTCGAAATAACAACTTTTTACTAACATTATATATGAAATTATATACGGTACTTATGAGAAATCACAACTTTTAAAATTTTTTGTCTGTTTGTTTGTTTATTCCGGATAACCTTCGAAACGGCTGGACTGATTTTAACGGGACTTTTACTGGCAGATAGCTGATGTTATAAAGAGTAACTTAGGGTACTTTTATTTTAGAAAAAGAATTAGAGTTCGTAAGTCGTTAGTTATTAATAACTAGCGACTGACCCTCGCTTCGCTCGTGTTCGTCCTTAGCTTGCTTTCCTAAACAAACTTTCATCATCATTTTCACCCCCTTAAGGGATGATTTCCGGTATAAAAAGTATATCAAAATAAAAAAGTATATCCTATGTCCTTCCCAGGGTCGCAAACTATCTTCTTATCAAATTTCAACTAAATCGGTTCAGTAGATCATCTTTATAATATTAGTATAGATTAGTATAGATTTACAAAGTCGCTAGCATTTATCAGTGTCTAAAAAGTTATAATTTTTCTATTTCTAGATTCTACCCCTCCACCAGTGCAAGAAACAACGTGGACGTGTTCACGCTGCACGCTCGTCAACGAGGCGGGCGTGGCGGCGTGCGCGGCCTGCGCGGGCTCGCGGCCCGCCGCGCACGCCTACTGGTGAGTTGGGACTGGGGCGTGGGGCTTGAGGTTTGGGGATAACAAAAAAGACATGACACCACATTTCTCTTTATCTCTACCCATCGATCATAAAAATACTAGATACACAATCGGCGACAAAAATGTCATCGAATGAGCGCTCATTTGAACATCCTAGCGCGCTTTTAATTTTTATTATTTTTGTGAAAACAACTAGGTTCAATATATATACAATAATAAAATACATTGTTGTATATTTATTTTAACTAGAATAATCACCTAAACACAATTGGTGACAGAGTACTTTTTGGATGGATGCCTCTACATGTGTGTTGATATTGTCATTCAGGTAGCTTGTCATACTTGCCATAATTCCGCGCGGTCAGACTTGTACAGTAATAATTAAGTGTCTATTTGTTTTGTTTATATATTTAAGATTATTTGTAATTTCAGTGTATTTACTGGTCTTGTGTTGCGCTTCTTTTCGAGGACACTTTGAGGCGATTATTATGTATCTTAAGTTTTTGTATATTATTGTATCAATATGATATTTTTTAAAGGTCGTGCAGTTCGTGCACGCTGCGCAACCCGCTGTCGGCGGGCTTGTGCCTCGCGTGCAAGACGCCGCCCGTGCCCAAGCACGGCGTGCCGGGCTCCTCTACTGAAGCTAATTTAGGGGCTGGTTAGTGACTATCTATACTATTATTAAATGGTCGTGGTCACGGTGACCACCTATTTACGTCGTTATATTTAACCGTTATAGTAACAGCGTATACGTTGCTCCAGGTTATAATTTATCTGTATACTACGTTTCACCTAAATCTGTCTAGTCGTTTCAGCGTGAAAAAGTAACAAACATATATACATACAAACTTTCGCATGTATAATAATAATCTGATATCACGCTTTAAGCAATTAATATGTGACTGCGACTGTATAGGAATAGGTTTTGTAATGTTGGTTCGAACGACCATCGAACGACCGAGAGACGAACGAGTAGAGTTCCGTACGCGAAGGGTGACAACAAAACCCTATTACTAAGCCTCTGATGTCTGTTCTGTTCATCCGTCCGTCTGTCAGAGAGTTAATAACAGTATAATTTCTCAGAGATGAGATATCTTCCCGTAGTAAAAAGTTGACCCGGATACCCAGTTATCATAATACCAAATTTCATCAAAATCTGTCTAGTAGTTTTCGCGTGATGCGTTTTCAGAAAGACAGATGAAAAAACAATTTTTAAAAACGGCTTCGGGTTGGGCCTCTGTATCGATAATAAAGACTATTTCAATAAGATAAGATAGAAAAAAAAAATTGAATAAATTGATATTATGCTGTCTCTCTTTCCTTGAAAAAGGACTAATGCCTAAAAATACAAAAGAATATACTTTTTTTACTATTCATATTTTCTTCTCAAAAATTGTAAATTACTGACTAATGCCTATGAAAAAAATTCCCTTATTTTTTGAAGTAAGTAAATTTGTATAGCAAAATCGAGAATAGTGTAGCATAATAACAAATTCAAGTAATTATTTTTGACTTTGTCATGTTTTTGGGATGCTTTTTTTTCTTTTTCTTTAATTCTTAATTTATATTCTTGTTTTTTTTCTATTTTTCTTATTTGTTAGTCTAAGATTTAATATATATTACATTATTCTTATGTGTTATCTAGCGAGTCGCAGTCCGTCGCGCCACACGCCGGCGCCGAGACGGGTCTCACGACATAAAACACCGCCTCCGGAACATAAGTATGTAAAAATGTACATTTTTACAAGTTTTTATTTATTCATTATAATATTAAGTAAAAATCAAAAATCTTTTATTATATAAAAAAATATACTTTCTTTGCTCGGATTCGTCGTTCGGTAAATTATAGTATACGTATTTCACTCTCGAGGCCACTCTCCATAAAGCAGTTCATATTAATCAAACATTCTGTTTTATCTGAAAAAATGATAAACAAAAAACACACACATTTTCATGTTTACAATATTAGTAGTGTACCTAAGTATGGATAATGAATAATGAATATTATTTTTTACAATTACAGATTACAATGTTTGTTTGTTGGAATTAAATCTTGCAATTGAATATTAAAGTATGTAGTTATACTTAACTGATTGAGCTGTAATTTTGCATACGCGTTTAGTTTGGATAAAAATGCATGGTTCATTGGCAAGTAATGTCATGCTAAACCTAATCTTTAGATGTATAAACAAGTATATAATGTTTAAAATAAAAAACGTAAGTCTCGCGACAAGCTTTTAATATCATATAAATTGTGTTATAAACTTATCAAGTTTTTGAAAGCCACGTGCAGTCCGCTAAAACGCACTTATCCAGCTTGGTGGATTATGCCCTGATTCTCATCATATTGAAGGGAGGCCCGCGCCCAGGGGGAGGTTAAGAAAAGGGCTGAATACATGTATGTGAAAAGTCAAAGTAGAGTAGGAAATTACTATATTCGTCAATTCTTGAATGTTTCCAAAGATCACTCAAAAAAAAACATTCAAACCTAAAATTAAAATTAGTTATTTATTTTAAAAATCAGTTTAAGATGTTATGATAAATTCTACCCCCAAGGGGTCGTCCATTAATCACGTGATGTTTTTAGCAACTTTTTAACTCCCCTCCCTTAGTCCCCCCTAGTGATATGTGGTGAGGTTTAACCCTCCCACCCCCCTCCACTTTCGAACCTCACGTGATTAAGGGACGATCCCCAAGCTAAGAAAAAAAAATTGTTTCGTTCCACGCTGTACGTGTGCGCGCGCAGGGCGGAGGGCGCGGAGTGGCCGTGCTCGGAGTGCACATACGTGAACGCGGGCGGCGCGCTGGCCTGCGACATGTGCGCGTCGCCGCGCGCGCGCCTGCTGCCCGCCGCGCCCGCGCCGCCGCGCCTCGACGACGACGACGAGCGTTAGTATACACCATACACCGTACACTACACTATACTGTATAGTGTCGACACTACGCTATGCCATGCTACACTATACTCAGTGTCGGATTTAACCTTAACGCCGCCCCTAACAAGGTAAAAAATGCCGCCCTATTGTCGAATTTTGAATAAAATAGTAAAGTTTCCGTAAAGTTTCAATTTTTTTTAATTGTAATTTTTTTTAAATGCAAAAAACGAAATAATTTTTATAATATTTAAATTTTTAGAAAAATGTACTGGTTATTCAATATTATTTAAGTAGTTTTTTTTTAATTATTAATTTTTTGGAAATAAAAAAAAGCGTTTTCGATAACGCGAAAAAATTATTTTTTCCAACCTCTGAATCCTGCCGGCCCTAAAAGTGCCCCGAGTGCTCCTAGTGTAAATCCGGCGCTGACTATAAAAAATAAAAATAAAATAAAAAAAATAAAAATCTTTTATTAGCAAGCAACATAGGCTCATAGTTGGTTAGTACAATATAATTACTTAAGAACTATGTTAGTAATGCTGTACTACATTATACTGTAGTCTGTACTACACCATATTATACAATATAACACTACAATAAGCTACACTATACTAAATCACATAACACATGTGCACTAATATATTATATCATAAGCAATTCGTCAGTCATAAATCGTAAATTTAAGGAAATAATAATTTTATTATTTTCTTAGATTTAAGTCATTCATTTTACAATAATTCAAATGTATTTTATTTTTAGTTTAATTTATAATTAAATAAATTAATAATTATAACGTATCCCCTTTCCAGCGGAAGGGTCAGATGGTGAGCGCCAAGAGAGCACTCCCATGGAGATATTGAGGCTGCGCGAGGAAAGCCATGCTTGGACGCAGTGGCAGGAGGTTCTCGCTCAGTGCGCTGCGGTAAGACCTTATGATAATAATATCCATACTCCATACTAACACTAGGCATTGGTAGCCCAGTGGTAACGCGCTTGCTTGGGAAACTGAGTGAAGCGGGTTCAAATCCCGGGTTTAGCACCTCTGATATTTTCATGTGCGAATCATTTCTAACATGATTATCAATAAAAACGGCAAAAAATTACGGTTGTTGTATGGGAGCCCCTCTTAAATATGCTTTAATTTAATTATTTATTTTTAAAGTGAATCTATATCTAAATATTCTGTGAATATTTCAAGCATCTAACTGTTACCGTTATCAATATCGAGCAAAAACGAGCAAAATAATCATTTTTGTTGCTTGGGAGCCTCTTTAAATATTTATTTTATTCTGTTTTTGAGTATTTGTTGTTATAGTGGCAATAGAAATACATCATCTGTGAAAATTTCAACCGTCTAACTACCATGGTTCATGAGATACAGGTTGGTGACAGACGGACAGTCAGACAGAGACGGACGGACAGCGGAGCCTTAGTAATAAGGTCCCGTTTTACCCTTGGGGTACGGAACCCTAAAAATAAGTTACATCCACAGACAGGTGACATGTACGTGGACGACTCGTTCCCCGCGTCGCACCGCTCGCTGTACTACTCGGGCGCGGGCGACGCGGGCGCGGGCGCGGGCGCGGCGGCGCGCTGGCTGCGCCCGCAGCACATACACGTGGACGCCGACCCCCGCCTGCCCTGGGTGGTGTTCCGGGATCCGAGACCCTCCGATATATCGCAGGGTATGTCTTTACTAAACTTATACTTCTTTTGGCACGTTTCGAATAAAATCTATACTAATATTATAAAGGGGTAAAATTTGTGAGTTTGTAACGTTGTGACGTTTTAGGGGTAATCTCTAGATCTACTGAACCGATTTACATGAAATTTGGTTAGAAGATACTTTGAGACCCTGGGAATGACAAAGGACTTTTTATCTCAAAAGTCATCCCTTAAGGGGATGAAAATAGGGATGAAAGTTTGTATGGGAAAAAAATTAAGTTTTAAATTATCGCGTTTCATAATTATACATTAATTACACTACGAGACTTAACGCGTGAATTCGTAAGTGGTTACCACGGGTGCACGGGTGCAACCCAGTCTAAACTTCGGGAACAAGCCATTTTCACATTCACGCGTTAAGTCCCCTAACGTAATTATTGTACAAAATTTTTACGACCGCCAAAAAGCGACATGATGAAGTTAGCTGCATTCCTTTTACAAACACAGAGTTGTGACATACAGAATGAAACCTTTAGCTATTTTTGTTCTATTACGTCAAAGAATTATAATTTATTAAGTGCGTATATAAGTATACACACACGTTTATTTATTTATTATTAAGTACACTTACAATGTACATGTTAAAACAATTCAATACGATAATAATAAGGAACTATTATAATAATAGATAAAAAATACAAAATTAACGAGATTTAGAAACGGTATAAATTAAAATAAAAATAAAAATTCGATTTGAGATTCGATTAATTATAATAAAGAATAATTATATGAAAATTGTTATATGTAAATTTAAATCAGTTTGTTATTAATAATAGTCTAATAGCTTTAACTCTCACCGGTCGTGTCTCGTGTCGTCCCACCGGCGTATGAGAGTGATGGGAATAGAGAGTGCACGTTGTGTCTGTGCGTACACGCGCTGCACTATAATATCTCCTGCGCAGTTGGCTAGTCTCAGTAAAATTGGTCGCTATCGTCAAAATCGGTTGAGAGCACATTATTAAAGGTGTATTTTCTGAAAAAAGAACCTTCGTTAATACTCTATCTCATATCCATATCCCCAGGTGTCCTGGGCAATTGCTGACTGCTATCAGCTCTAGCTGTGCTGGCGGAGTAGTCGGAAACTTTCGCTCTATCTCTGGATACTCTCCCTCTCTCTCTCTCTATCTCACTATCTCATATCCCTATCCCCAGGTGTCCTGGGCAACTGCTGGCTGCTGTCGGCCCTGGCAGTGCTGGCGGAGCGGTCGGCGCTGGTGCGCAGCGTGGTGGTGCGCGCGGAGCCCGCGCGCGGCGCCTACCAGCTGCGTCTCTGCAAGGACGGCAGGTGGTTGACTGTCACCTTGGATGACCTGCTGCCGTGCAATAGGAAGGGACACTTGGTCTACTCCCAGGTGAGAACTTTGGAGTGGGATACTATGTTAGGGTTAACAATTGATTGACATTTTGAAGATTTACTGTTTATTTGTTCACCAATACTTGTTGTAATTTAAAGTAGAGATTTTAAATATAACTATGTTTTACGGGAGTCTCTCCCGTGACCGTATTTTTATGTAATGTTTGTTTTAGGCTAAAAGAAAACAGCTATGGGTGCCTTTAATAGAGAAGGCTGTCGCTAAACTACATGGATGTTACGAAGCCTTGGTATCTGGAAGGGCTATTGAAGGTATTATATTTTTTTTCAATAAAAATTTTTCAGAAATTTTTAAGAATTTTCAAATGCTTATAATTCTGTATCTGTGAATTCTTTGGCTCGATTTATAAACAATTTATAGTCACTCATTTGCTTAGTACGCCAAAGTTTTTGTTATGATTTATGTATGTATAATGTACATAGTTTAAACTAGCATAATAGTATTAATTTCCCATTTTAAATAAAGCTATCTTTTCAGATTTTTTCGCACATTTATATTGATACTAGCGTTTCCCGCGAAAATAAATTTTAAAACCAAGATTTAAATATTCGTGTAGATCTTAGGTTTTACATATTTGTATACTCTTACATTGCAGTTTTTGTATTTTTCTCAAAAATGAGATTTTTTCACGCGGTAAAAAGTATCCTATATGTTGATCTGGTTAACCAGCTATCACTATACCAAATTTTATCAAACTCCCTCCAGTGATTTTTCTGTGATGCGGTAACAGACAGACAGAAAGACAGACAAAAATTCTAAAAACGATTTATGATTCGGCCTTTACGTCTCGATAATAATGTCTATTGCAATAAGATTTTCCAAAAAATATATAATGTACAAATTCGGCTTAGTTAGAATTTTATTATATGTTTAGATTATATTAAGTAATATAATTTTTAAATAACATGTTAAATATTCGTGTAGATCTTAGAAAGTATTTTGTTAATTGTGGGTAGGCTGTCTGTATAACTATACCTTCAAGACGAATCACCTGTCTCTCCCGTGACCATGGATGCTGTAAAGCATTCGAAACGTCCCAAAAAATCAAAATAAATCCGCCTTAAGGGTTGATTTCCGGGATAAAACAATCTTCTCTTTCTCAATTTTCTATAGTTTCCGAGCTTAGTCAGTACAAACAAATTAACAAATCTTTCCACTTTATAATATTACTATAGATGAATGTATAATGAATCCTAAATTAGTGTTTAAATACAATCAACAACCACTTCCAGGTCTCTGCACGCTAACGGGCGCGCCGTGCGAGTCGGTGTCGCTGCAGGCGGGCGGCGCGGGCGGCGGCGGCGGCGCGCCGCTCGAGCAGCTGGACAGGGACCTGGTGTGGGCGCAGCTGCTGTCCTCCAGGCAGGCCTGCTTTCTCATGGGGGCGAGCTGCGGCGGGGGGAATATGAAGGTATACTGTTTTTTGGCTATAGGGTTCAGTAATTCGATCCTTTTTAACGTCTCTCTGTTGGGCACGGACCCACTGAAGTGCTGGCGGACTTTACATGTCTTTTGAAAATTTGCTAGGTTCTCATAATGCTTTCTTAGATTTACGCAAATATTTGACATTTTAAATAAAACTATCTCTTTAGATTATTTCGCGGATTTATTTAGATTTTTGGTTAACGACAAATCAGATGCTTTACAGCAATGCCTTAGCATCAGCAGCGCAGCAGTGCCTACTCATTATTAAACAAAAATGATTTCAAAAATTCAAAAATGGCACCAAAGTACCTTACAATATTTCTTTATTTTAATTCTAAACATTTTAAATAAGTATTATAATTACATACATCAATATTATTTATTTAATTTTGTATTACATATTTTTAAAAACTTTATTAATTAATATTATTTAGTGTTGCAATTACTATAATATGTATAACTACATTATACATACTATTTAAAAAAACTCCAAAAAATATTTAATGTACAGATTCAGCTTAATTAGAATTTTATAATTATGTATAGGTTAGTGTAATGTGTTACTCTTATAGGTATATATAAACTATACATATAATAAAATTGTAACTAAGCCGAATCTGTACATTAAATATTTTTTGGAAAGTCTTATTGAAATAGACATTATTATAGATACAGAGGCCGAATCTATAGTTTTTAGAATTTTTGTCTGTCTGTCTGTTACCACATCACGGAAAAACCACTGGAGGGATTTTGATGAAATTTGGTATGATGGTAGCTGGCTATCCGAGTCAATATATAGGATACTTTTTACCGCGGAAAAATATCTCATTTTTGAGAAGAAATACAAAAACTGCAATGTAAGAGTATACTAGTATGTAAAACTTAAGAATTTGGCTTTTGGTCATCTGAACGTGAGCGGAGCCGCGGGCAATGCTAGTATACTATGTAGGTCTAACTATTGTCCATTTGTTTAATAAATTTCATTAATATACGTTTTTCAGTGTGAAAGATTACTCCTTAAACACACTAATAGATTCATATGAATTTACCCAGGTCGACGAAGAAGAATACCAGCGCCTAGGCCTTCGCCCCCGCCACGCATACTCGGTGCTGGACGTGATAGAGGTGGCCGGCTACAGCCCTCCCCTGCGCCTGCTGCGGCTGCGCAACCCCTGGGGCCACTACACGTGGCGCGGCGCCTTCGCCGCCTCCTGCCCGCGCTGGACCGAAGCTCTGCGCAGGGCTCTGCCCCCCAGCAGCGCGGACAGAGACCAAGGGGTGTTCTGGATCAGTTTTGAGGATGTGCTCAAGTGAGTGGGAGTTTTGTTTGGTTTTTTTTTGTGAGATTAAGGAGTGTTTTTTTTTATTATTATATTTTATGAAACTTTTGTATGGGACGATATTGTATAAGTAGATGATTTAATAACTATTGTAATCTTGTGTTTTCTTGAGTATTTGAAAATATATTTATTGTTGAGCTTTCAATTTCTTATTCAAAATACAAAAATTATCAACAAAATATACTAAACAGAGTTGATTTACCTCTTAGAGAGATCTCTTTCAGTCGACCTGTGGATACAGAAGAGACTGGTAGCGGGGTAATATAGCGCAAGAGCTCTAAAATATACAAAATGTAATATATATACACATTGAAAGTATTTTACAAAATTGTATCTTCTATTAAATAGTTCCTTAGATATGATTAAAGAAGCACACAATGTTGGGGAAGGATATTTTAAATGTCTATACTCTTAGGTATTATATATAATGTATTAGACCGACTAACAACACACGACTTACCTTAGACCTACTAATACACAAACCCCGTAGCTTACCATGGAACTAGACGGTGCTGTGTGTTAATGTCCCAACATATTTATATATTATTTATTTTGTAGCGTCATTTTATGTCTTGACTGAGTGGAATATCATGACATGATAGATGTTCTAAACGTTCAACCTACCTACGCCAGATACTTCGACTGCATAGACATCTGCAAGGTGCGCGTGGGGTGGCACGAGGTGCGGCTGGCGGGCACGCTGCCGCCGCTGTCCTCCACGCGCCACCTCACCTGCCTGCTGCTCACCGCCACGCAGCCCACCGAGGTGGACTTCACTTTGTTCCAGGAGGGACAGAGGTAGGTTCCATCATCATCATATTCATCACATTAAAACTAAAATAAATCCGTGTAAAAATCCGAAAAGTTAGTTTTATTGAAAATGTCAAATATATTATAAATGTAAATCTAAGAGAGTATTCCAATTTTCTTATTCAGAAATTCGGCTAAGAGTCAAAGATCACAGCTGGACTTATGCGTGGTGGTGTTCAGAACCAAGTCGGGTCCCAGCGCTCAGGTTGGGAAACTGGTTGCTCATAGTAAACGACAGGTTAGTTTTTCCATTTATGTATATGTATATTGTTTTATAATATGTATTGATAAGAATTAGCGTTCTTCCTTCGTAGGAAGATATAGTTCGACCACATTGGTGAGAGGCTTAAAATTTGTGATTATATTTTTTTTTCATGTGGAAAACAAAAAAAAAACTTTAAAAATTTGGTCGATACTCGAGGTATAAAAAAAATTCAGTTTGTGTTAAAGAAGAGCAAATCAATAAAGATAATTGTATAATAATGAGATATGTCTGAATAATGGTAAAAAAATTTCCCAAAAAGTTTCGAAGTTTTTATTATTATCTATATAAAATTACAGTATTAATATTGTTTTAAATTACATCTTCGAACTCAAATTCTTTTGACTATATTATATAGGTTAGAGGGTTTGTGGGTTGTCACAAAATGCTGGAGAAGGGGTTCTACCTGGTAGTGTGCCTCGCCTTCAACCACTGGCACACGGGGTTGGAACTGGCTGACAGCTCCGCCTGGCCTCGCCACGTGCTCGCCGCCCACTCCTCGAAACCCCTGGCAGTCGAGAGACCATCTCTT
This sequence comes from Brenthis daphne, assembly GCA_947093115.1. Classification (NCBI taxonomy): domain Eukaryota; kingdom Metazoa; phylum Arthropoda; class Insecta; order Lepidoptera; family Nymphalidae; genus Brenthis; species Brenthis daphne. Next base: position 13,860,691 of record OX352482.1, on the reverse strand, counting down.
CATCCTCATATCCTGGCTGACGCGATCATAGGACTCACCCTGGCGAGGGGGCAACGGCACGAGGGAAGACAAGGAATGACAGCTTATTATTTGACTAAGGTAAGGTGTGTCTCGTGACCGTGATTGTTGTAATGCATGGAAACATTGGAAATCAAAAATCGAAATAAGTCCGCGAAAAAATTAGAAAAAATAGCATTATTTAAAAGTAGTAATTTACCCTTGATTCGCTCGGGTGCGGCCCTAGGTAATTTTTTGAGGAAAGAGAAAAAATTTTTTGAGAAATTTTTTTGGGCGAAACCCTAATTATTTTTCTAAAATAAAAGTAGCTTACGCTACTCCTTATTACATCGGCTATTTTCCAGTGAAAATCCCAGTAAAAGACTACCAGCCATTTCGTAGATTAGCCGGAACAAACAGACAAATAGATCAAAATTTAAAAAATCGTGTTTTTCTTGTAAATACTTGTACCGTATAGAATTTCATATGCATTTAGTAAAAAGTTGTTATTTTGACTTTACAAACAGACACTTCAATTTTATTTATCTTTATAGATGTCACAATATATTCGCGTAAAGCAAAGAAAATATTAACCTTGACCTTTAAAAAAATTGTAATTGACTAGTTTATAGCATCAATATTAAAACTAAAGTTAAATTTAAGTTTAGTGATTATTTTCATGAATTATTATATTACTAGCGGCTCACCCTCGCTTCGCTCGGGTTCACCTCTAGGCAAACAAAAACAAATCTATCCCACGGGAACTCTTTTAATTTTCCGGGATGAAAAGTATCTAAAATGTTGGCCCGTCCACCACATTGCAGAATTTAATATAAATCGGTTCAACAGTTTCGGAGATTAGCCCGTACAAACAGACAGACAGAGAAACAAAAAAAAATGAAAAAAATTGGATTTGTTATGTTTCTCGTTTTACATCCCCCGGGCTTGGTTTTTAGCATTTTTTTCTATGTACAGACATTCGACCTCTACAGTTTTATTATATGTATAGATCATATCGGTTTCCAGGGTTGGGCGGGTTTGGTGGTGATGGTGGAGAACAGACACACGGACAAGTGGATCCACGTGAAGTGCGACTGCCAGGAGAGCTACAACGTGGTGTCGACGCGCGGCGAGCTCAAGACCATAGACTCGGTGCCGCCGCTGCACAGGTTGGTTTGAGATTATTGAATTGAAAATTTTTATAGGCAGGTTTGGATGGGTAGTAAATTCATGTAAGTCGTCATCGACATGGTCACGTGACGTGTTATCGCTAACACTCAGAGTGCCGATACATGTCGAAACCAGATAAATGTAAACAGTATTAATTTACAAATTTTAATTTATGATCAAACAATTGATTTGAATATCCAAAAATAACAACTGTTTGTTTATAGTTTTAAGTTTTCACTTCTGTCGGCGGTCCTTATGGCAGCTTCTTTTTTCTTTCTTATTTTATTATATAGTTGCGTCTTCTGGTAGCTTTGTACGCGTAGTTTAAGCATGTAATACTATTTCTTTAAAAATTATATCTTTTGTTTTACTCTGTGTTATTAGCTATATTACTGTAAAGTTTCATCAAAATCCGTTTAGTAGTTTTGGCGTGAAAGAATAACAAACATCCGTCCAACTTTCGCATTTATAATATTATTGGGTCTAGCGACTTGTCAGTCGCCATAGGTACATTTTAAACAGACAAATAAAAATATCATTAAAATAATAAATTGTTTAATTATTATTTTATATTATTATTATTTTATATTATTTATTATTATTTTGCTAGTGGGTAGTCTTCTTTTATGTAGTAAGAAGCTTTTTTTTTTAATTTTCTGTATTTGTATTTTTAGCCCCATCGTGATCAAAGTTATTATTATAGGTCTAATTTTGCCGCTCTTTTTTCTAAGCCTTCTCACGGATTCGTGTGTTGTTTGTTTGTTGCTCGCATTTGATGTTTAGTGTCTTATTTATGACTAGCATTGCTCGCAGCTCCGCCTGCGTTCAGATTACCAAAAACCAAATTCTTAGATTTACATATTAGTATACTCTTACAACGAATTTTTTGTATTTTTTCTCAGAAATGAGGTATTTTACCGCGTTAAAAAGTATCCTATATGTTGACCCGGGTAACCAGTTATCACCATACCAAATTTCATCAAAATCTGTTCAGTGGTTTTTTTGTGATGCGGTAACAGACAGACAAAAGGTCTAAAAATTATAGATTCGGACTGTATCGATAATAATGTCTATTTTAATAAGATTTTCCGAAAAATATTGAATGTACAGATTTGGCTTAGTTACAATTTTATTATATGTATAGATATTTAGATAGTAATAACCATAAAATGAACATTGTAACGTAAAATTTTGCAGACAAGTGATAATAGTGCTGACCCAGCTGGAGGGCAGCGGCGGGTTCTCCATCGCGCACCGCCTCACGCACCGGCTGGCGGCGGCCGCGCGCCTGCAGGACTGGGCGCCGCGCGACGACGCGCCGCGCCACCGCCCGCCGCTGGCGCGCCGCCTGGCCGGCCTGCACGCGCCGCGCCTCATCACGTAGCCGCCGCCGCATAGCTGTCACACACCAGGGACACAGGGGGACTGCGCATATGTACAGACTATACAGTAACTCGTCGCTACCGCGGATGGAGACGTTCATATCCCATACATCGTGGTTATTGGTAATGTCACATAGCTGTCACGACACTCTTCATACTTTGTACTTATAGCTACGTGCCAGTTAATGGAGACTGCGAGTATATACAGACTATTTTATATCTCACGGCTACTGGTAGATATGCAGCGAACGTAGTGTTGCTGGAGAGGGAGACTGCCAAGGACACTGCAGATATATAGATACTATCTCATAACTCATACAAGCATGCGTGCTGTTAGTAAAAAGGGCTGCAGATATTTATATACAGATTATTTAATCGCTGATAGCTACCAGTGATGGAGACGTATGTGCTGCTGGTGAAGGGAACTGCAGACACATAATATACCGTGGCTGGTTATAACGATGCTTCTTCGACTGTCCCTCGCAGAAGTAGTAGTTTTTTGCTACTATATCTTGAACACAACGATAGCGCGATTCAGACTTGCTAGTAATTATGTAAAACTTAGGTATGCAGCCTTTCGTCTCACTCTATCGTCCGCTCGTTTTATTTTATCATTTTGCCTCTTCAATACGAGGGCGATCAGATCATAGTCCACCACGCTGGCCAAGTGCGGGTTGGCGGACTTCACATGTCTTTTGAAAACTTAATAATAATTAATTGATGACGAGTCAAATAATTTGCTTTGCTAATTGGGTTATTTGCCACATACGAAAGTCGAATTTGCAATCTCCATACTACAAACCACAGTATAAAGAACATACATATATTGATGTTAACGAAAATCCCGCCATATACATGGGTTGTCAAACAAACGATTTTCATGGGGGTTTAGTCGAAATTAAAACACTGTTGTGTCAATTCATGGCAAGTTATATTCATCAACTCCTAAGCCGTATCCCGACTGCCATATAATAATTTTATATGTTAGTCGGTATCGGTTCGTTTTCATCTCTCCCCGAACACCTCTCACGACTTATCTGTCTAGGTGCCTTTAGTAGACTATATCATATGAGTATACTTTGATAGCGTATTATATATGACAATTTAAAATCAATTTGTTTTGTCAATTGGCACAAGTATATGCCACATACGGGATTCGAATTTCCATCCAAATACAATGAAGTAGTATAAAACGATTACTATTGTACCAATAACTTTTGATCAATAAAACTGTTTTTTTTTTCTATATTCAATTGTAAACAAACAAGTAGTTTTTATGTAATATTATTTATTATTAGTGACCTTAAATTTAATTATTTGATAATTGAATGATAAAATACACACTCAAATAAGCAATGGCAGTAATAATTTTTCGCACTATATATCGACCCCTCAAGGGATATATTATATAAAACACATATGTCATACATAAACCCCTTACAAGGTAGCCAGATAGCATACGACTACGATCTTTATAACTGACTCACTCACTCACTGATTAATTAACTAATAACTAATATTCCATAAACTATACTGGGATTAATAAAATATCAAAATTGAAAATTGCATCGTAGCACGAGTGTGTGACCGTGAGCGGTAATAGAGTGTTCGTATCGAACCCGAGCACAAAGCTTTCGGACTTTCGGAGCCATAATATGAGAATGAAGGAATAGAAAGCGCATACATTAGTGTACTATAGTATCTCCTTTTTAATTGGCCAGTCTCAGTGTGATTGACAATGTTTAGATGGACAGTTTTAAACTGCCTCACATAATATGGTGACTTTCTATAGACGATATCGCTAATAGATAACTAAGTAATATTAGGGTAAATAATGGAATGGGAGGGAAAAATGACGTTCTGATTTCTGATCACGTGACATAGCGCTTACATATTTTGACATTTACGTATGTTTTAGTTTTCTATTAGCGATATCGAATGTAGAATTTTATCTTTTCTATCAATGGTTAACAATAAATTTAATACTTAAAAAAACCGTAATGTATAGACATTGAATATTTGATAACTTATTATATAAAGTATTTATAGAGAACAAATAACACCGGTTATTTTTCAACGGGATAGTCCTAATCAATGTACGGATAATTGTATAAAGTGTTTATGGTAATAGTTGTATGTAGATGGGTAAAGCATTTTCTAACTAGTCCATTTTGGTTGTTGTGTATTGCTGTCTCTTTTCAATTACGTATGTGAGAGTGAGAGGGATATATATACGAGTATATATACATTTCATAATGTTCTATATAAAAGAAACGTGAGTTGTAAGTTTTTTTTTGAAATTGTTATGTAAAAGACATTTATTGCTATTTATGCAGGTTTTTGGTATTGTATTGTCGATTTTTTTAATTTATTTAAATAAGCTCATTTTGGATTTAGATTATTTGCTTTAATTTTTTGTGTATGTGTTACGTTAGTTCACTGTCCGATATTTATTTGTTTTAGGTTATTTGAATTTATTCAATGTATGTTATTAAGGAGCTGGCGAACAAAAGGGTGTAACTGCATAATTTTACCCGACTGCGACCTTAAAGTGGGGTTAAAACTGTAATTTTAATGTGAAATAAATAAAATAAAGAAGACAAAATTGTGTGATAAAATTGAAAACTTTCTTTTTTTGTAAATTCTTAAACTTTAACGACTAAAATTAATTGAAGAACTTGTTACTAAGAGGTTATAATTTTTAATAATTTTGCAGTTACCCCTTTTTGTTCGTTGCTTGCACTATTGATATATTTGTTCGTAAAATTGACGACATCTATACTTAATTATTATTATAACTTTTTTTTGTAATACTCGAATATATTTAAGCTATTTTTTATTATATTTATTTAAAAAGACAATTCATATCATATTTATAATTGGAGAGCTTGCGATCCATTCCAATACTCATTAAGCATTTGTATTGATTTTATATTTATATCGTACGTAAGTAAAAATACTTGCCATTAATTTTAACATGTATCTGGCCTAGGACTTTGAAACGTGCAATATTAAAAAAAACACACACACACACACATACATACACACAATCGTATTTTTTTAACGTTTCAGCACAAAAATATTACACAAAGGAAGTAATCATTAGGTATAGCTCGATAGTATAGAATCGTGCGACACAAAATCGATTTTATAAATTGTTTTTACGCTTAACGTCACATAGAACGCTTTAGATAATTTTGTGTCGTACGTAGTTGTAAATTAAATGGGCACTTGTAAATTTTTTACCATCTTAATCGTAGCACGAGTGTGACCGTGAACGGTAACGGGGTGTCGGCATCGAACCCGCACTCGACATTCTCGGTGTAAACCCTTTCTTTAGGTGTAAGATAAAGTAATTTGTACACTATAAGCTTTTATAACAAGTGTTGATCTTTTTGGGAGGTTGTTTTTTTTTCACGGTTAACAGTTAAGGCTATATACTTTACGTGCCATATTTGCTAGGGGGTTGGGCAATTTTAGTTGCTATACCGCCGTTATGATGGAGACCGATCTGACATTGACAGTTGACATTGACACATGACAGATGAATCGATGATTAAAAATTTTGTTTTAGGTTTAAATGATTTGGTTTTTCATTAAATGTCATTGTTTTCATCGTAACGGAATTGTAGTGGAACTTTTTGATAAACTAATATTACCAGTTGACCTCCTAGATTTGGTGTGTTTCTTGCTTTGTATTTATAAGAATGACACGTTATATTACGTTATCGCTTTTATTATTTAATATCGCGTATTTCTTTTTAATATTCAAAAATATATCGCATTTTCTTTTTGTTGGATGAAGATTTTAATGTATGTGGTTTTATTGTTTTAAATAAATTGCGTTAGACCAATTTTCACCATTCGATTGTGAACCAGTTAACGGTTACCTGTTAGAAAATAAGCATTTGGTATGATTGTGTATGTAAAATCGATTTTTTTTATATGAAAATACTTTTTTAATGTCTTTATTGTAATAAAAAAGAGGCTATATGTTAATGAAGGAAAGGATACTGATAAAAATAGTTATTTTGTTTATAAATCTTATGGTTTAAGACATACTAGTTGATATAATATTTATTTATCCATTTGTTTGTTAATGAACTTTTAAATTTTTTTAACAAGTCTTCCTACAAAAGGGAAATCGATTTTTTTCTTTTTTTTGTGTAATATCCAATACACAAGCAAGAAACATGTGTTTTAAGGGTTTTGATATCACTGTTTATTTATTGACTATCTACGACTCGTAGCATGTTGTTTTGTAGCAAAAACGCTTATTTTACGTGTTAGCAATACGAATGCATGTTATATTACTTAAGAATAAGTGAATAAAATTATTTAAATTTGATCTTTTTTGTGTTTTTCTTACATCCTTTGACATTTAATGCGAAATAGTTTCAATGGCAGTAAATTAAAAATACATATATATACTTATTGCTTTTTTTCTTGTGAACAAAGGGCACATTGTGATAAAAGATAAAAAATTATTTGCTTACATTGGTTCAAATGAATTCTTTGTAGAAGTAAAATCTTTAAAAGCAAAAAAAAAAAGATTCTATCATTAATACTAAATAAACAAATAATAATACTAAAGAGATGGGAGAATTTACATTTTTTTTGTAAATTAGGTAAAGTTAGGTGGTTTCTTTTAACCTGGAAACTAGGGTTTAACAAGTGAAATATGTTGAATAAAGAAAAAATGCTAGAGCTGTCAAGTCGAATTTCTTTTTTTAACTAGCTATCTAATATATGGCGATGTACATAATATATTTTCAAAATATAATGCCATTAATCCAGTTATTTAGCTATTTTAATTCGAAAGTTTTCCTTGAGTTTTGAAAATTGATTAGTCTGACATTTTAATAGTGCTCTTTTCGATTTTTCACTGCCAAAACTGTTCTTCCGCTGTCATATTATTGGAAAAATGGGACTCAAATAGTTTTTTGACAATATCTCCTTTCCGGCTCACTTTCGATCATTATAGTTCTATAATAAAATAATACTAACTTTTTTTATAAATAAATAGTTTTAGCGTACAAGCGCTGCAAAGTCTACCCCAACGGGTGTTTTGGCCTAAAAACTCGGAGTAAGTAATTTGCAACATTTTGCATGATCTATCATGAAATGTTTTTATAAAATATTAAGTAGATAGAAAATCACACTAAAAACTCTTCTAATATTAATAGTTGAAGAGATTGTTTGTACACGATACCAACTCACTCTGCAACTACTAATTTGATTTAAAATATTTGCAATTATTCCTATATATTAATCCCTTAATATTAAGAAAGGCTATGTAACATGCTAGTGGGATCAGGAGCGAACCAATTATTCATAAATAAGATTTGTGAGTAGAGTCGCAGGTAAAAGCTAGTAATATATATAAAGATCCCCCTCGTATAGAAGAGTGATTGATCCGTGCCCAGTAATGGGACATAAAAAGGGCTGAATACAAATAAAAATATATCTAATATTCTTAAAACTAACAATGCGTATTAGAATTCATTTTACGCGACGTCTATTCATTCCATCGCTCGCCGGAAGCGGCGCCGCGCACCCATCAACCAGTCATTTCCTTCGATGTGCCCTTTACTTTTGTTACCAACTTATTAGATATTATGGAAAAGACTTGAGTTCAGAAGTGGATTTATTTTAGAATCTATTATCTACGGCTATGCTCCCGCTAATGTTTTTTTTTTTAATTTTATCACACGATTTAAAGTTTTGGGGCTAACGGATAATTAAGGAGTGGAGGCCAATGTTTGCCAAGTTTACAGAAAAACAAAAATGGGTTTATCTATTTCATATTAAAAAAATATATATAATTTATATGGGAGTCCTGTTCATGAGAGCTAAATCTGTCTCTGAGTCCGCAACTTATCTTGTTTTACATGAGGACGTAGAGCGTAGAGCTCAGACTGCATCATACGAGTATGTTCCGGTTGGAACATTATATACCTACTATTAATTTAAAATAATATTTGTAGTAAAAGTAATCTACCTAATACTTTTTCTACCCTTTTGAAAATTGAAAAATAAAAGTAAAACAGGTCAGTCAGAAGGATTGTCCAGGAAAATAATATATATTAGTTAACAATCGTATTTATTGCTTCTTCTTAATACTCATATATCATTTAATTTATATTCGTATGCGAATCCCCGACTGTCGCTTGACATCACAAAAGTTAACCGTCATATCCACAAAGTTACATTTAATAATCGAATGTTAAAAAAAGTCTTAAAGATGCGGTACCCTGGTGTAAATGAATACTGATATAATTCATAGTTACCCATTTTCTGTGAAATGTACAGTGTCAAAAGTGCTAAGATGTACACATATAGGTACGATGCTTCAACAACATAAACTATATTATCAGTTTTTACCGTCTCCAGAAAATACATTGTATCTATTCGATTAAGCGATATTTTATTTAAAACAATTGAAATCGATTTTATAATAAATCAAAAAAAATTATAAAATATAAAGATGTTGGGACACAGCACCATTAGTTCCATGGTAAGTTTGTGTTATGAATACCGAATGGTTGATACACTACACATATATAACTTAACATACATATTATAAATATTATTATTTTAAATAAAACTATCTTTTCGGATTTTCTGATTCGGAGCAATCATGGTCACGGGAGAGACAGAGCCTCTCCCGCGACCATGATTTCTGTAAACCATTCGAAACGTCGGGAACCAAAAATCCAAAAAAAAACCGCGACATAATCCGAAAACATAGTTTTATTTAAAATGCCAAGTATTCGCGTAAATCTAAGAAATTATTATTATTATTTTAGTTAATAAATAGATATACTTACCTTAATGGTGGCCACCACATACCTATTTAAAATCTTTAAAGTCGTTTTGAAGTAAGCATGCTTCTTTTAATTAAAACTTAATATCATATTCTAATATAAAATACATCTCAATAAGACATGATTGTTGGCTGGAATTGCCTAGATGAAAACGTCGCGGTTTCAATCTCAGCTAGTTGATGAATGGGTCAGTCATGCGAATACTTATGTGAATTTTATTATCATATATGATAAAGTGGAGTTCTATTGCTACGATACAATATAATGGATGTACGAAACTAATTTTATTTCTCATTGTATGTTGAGTATAAAAATTTAAAAAGTTTAAATTAAATCTACGAATATTATAAGGTAGTTCGGTGCCATTTTGAATTCATTTTGTAATTTTGTTGGTAGGTACTGTCTGTAACAACTATATATACTTTGAGACGTGTAAAACTTTAATCTCTCCGGTGACCATGATTGCTTTTTTTTGGCATGTAACGGAATATTTTTGTTAATAGATTTTAGTAATCCTTTTTTTAATGAATAGGTTATCCTCCAAACACAATTCAGTTCCGAAGATGGTAGGTTTTAAGATAGACGGATGGATGTATAAACTTCAGTCACATATTATTATAAAAATATATGTCTCTTCTAGTAAATCTATACAAGGTCTAACAATGGTAGTTAGAGTGTCTCATTATGAGAATTCATTTCAACTGGGAAATTGTGTCGGCTCAGACGCATTGACCTTATATCGCCATTTTCATACTAAGTTCAAGAGTAAGATAAAAAAAACTAGTCACTATCTGAAATTAAAATCCTTAATAAAAGTTTTACATCTCAAGGGTGCGTAGATGAATATTTTAGAATAATCGCAATTTTCAAAGTCTATTAAAAATGCTGGTTAGTTTTACGACAGTATGTAAAATTGTATTTGACCATAGTTCGTCGTTGAGCGCTATTTAGAATTATTTTATCGATCAAGTTGCTAGCATTTAGGGGATCTTGAAGTTTAATCCCAAAGTCGAGCTTATGGAGAGTTATTGAGTTTTTCTATCAAGAGCTTCCTAATAGCAATTTTGAGTTTAAAATTTGGTGGTTTACCCCCCGTGCCGTAAGAGTACGCAAATCTATTGTTCATGCTCCTGAAACTTTCTTGACCCACTGACGACTAACTGGACGAAAGTTAAATTTATAAATCTTATAGGAATGTATAGAGATATAAGCTTATACTTATATTTGCACATAATGTATGCACTATAGTATCTCTCACGTTGATGAATCTCAGTGAGATATATCGCACTGACCAACGTCAATATTGGTAATATTATTATTTTTTTTAAAGTGAAAAGTGTAGTAAGTATAGTTATATGTATATTGAAGGACTTATTGAGGAAAAAGGGGTGAAAAATAAAATTTTATATCGTCGTGATTTATGAATTAAACTTTAAACTGTTCCTCTCCTCTGTTCTTATTGTTTGACATTCGGTTCTAAAGCTCTTATAATGAGATATATCTCTGATAAATCTTACAGAAAAGCTCGAGGCTTTCATTTGACATGAACAAGTGTGAAGAGACCATAGAATCTTTACTAATTATATACGTACCAAAGTGTTTTAAGTGTTTTTCTACCAGTAGCAATGGATTGACAAGGTTTTTTGTATAATTATATATGAGTAGAATATAGGCTCTTTTTATCTTAGTACAAGCAGGGATAAGGCAGTGGTAGCCTAATAAAGGGCTTATACGTGTTAAGTCCGCCAACCTTTACTTGGCCAGCATGGTGAACTATGACCTAATTCCTCTCGTGTTGAAGGAAGTTAAGTAACTCCCAAAGCAGTGGGACGTTAAAAAGGACCGAATACATGTAGTGATTCCCATGAGATATAAGTTTCGAAAAGTTAGCTTGTGACGATAAATCAGCTCGCTATTGATGTCACTGAGTCATGTAATACAGACTTTTGAACAAGAATGTACGAAATATCACAATGTACTATGCAAGTCAACGTTATCCCCGAGGAAATACTTATCTTTCATTTTACCCGACAGACGCGGTGAATATGTCGTGTTGTAATTCAAACTGCTATTTTCTATACTTGTTTTATTGCCAGACTTTACAAGATACCTATTCGGATGGCCGACACTAAACTTTGTTTGTGATAATTTCAATTATATATAAGATGAGATCGTCGAGGTAATATGTAATATGAAACATAAACTATAATCAAACAGTCTTTTTTTTAACGTAAACTAAGAAAAGTGGAAAAAAATAATAATAGTAATCATCAATTAATTAATAAATATTTAAAAATATTAATAAAAACTATAAAAGGTAAATACGTAAATACATATATAAAGTATTATGTAGTATAAATACCTATGTATGTATTCACAAAAACTTACAGTATTGGTAAAAAGCTTTGTTTATTTGTTTTGTATATTTGATTCAATCTGTAGAAGAAAATGAAATTCTGACGACTAAATACTATAAGAACACTACCAATCTAAAATGAAACGATGCGGTGCGATAGACAACGTCCTTAAACTGTATTTCTCTTACAAGTCACGTGTAGCAATGTAACATTTATCTAAACTTTTAATTACGTCCAAGTTCACAAATTCGATACCTCGTTGATAAATATATATTTCTATGGAATACACATAAACATGCATTTTCACTATACAATCAGGTAACGTAAATTTAGGAGACAGCCATCATTATCTGCAAATAAACCCATAGGACTTTAAAACAGAACTCATTCCCATCACGAGATTATGAGATGAAGTCCGAGTCTAATATGAAGTACCCTGGTGACTCTCGCATCCTTGGAATTCCTGCTTTTATCCCAGCTCCAAGATCCTCGAAGCAATAAAAAAGGAACCAGTCGTAAAGGTCGCATCTTCCGGTGACGCATCAAGGCCAGTAGGACCATCGACCACAGTTCGAAAAAAAACAAGCAACCTATATTAATGAGTTTTAAGAAGAAAATATCTCAAATAACCTTTTCACTACTAAAAATTTTTAATAACTTATCTTCTTAAAAAAAAACAAACAAAAACAACCGTTTAATTAAAGAAAGTATTTTTTAAAAGAATATTCAATTTGCAAAGCAATTGACCTACAAAAACTTCAAATGAAAATACAAAATCTGTTAGATTCGATAATATTTATGGGCCGCAGTATAATTATGTTAAGAGTGTGCGGAATATCGCTCTACATTGTAGAATATAAGCTTCGGTTTCGAAATAAAACTCTTGTTTCATGGCGTGCCATTATTTCTTATGCGTTGTCTCTGTGGACGGCTTTCAACTAGATGTTAAAAGAGTTTAAAAGCGCGTTTATTTTCCAATAAAGAAGTAAATATGATATAAAATAAAGTTGAAATGCTCTACGACACGTTTGGCTCAGTTTGTAGTGACCCTACTTGCTGCGCCAGCGATCGCGGGTTCGAGTCCCGCTGGGGTCATTCATTCAATTTTAGCTTACTAATACTTAATAAAATATGCTCTTGCTATAATTATAATCGTTGATAGTTATTAATTAAACTACATATATTCTTACATCATTTTTTATATTAACGGGAGCGAAGTCACGAGCATTTGCTGGTCAATTCGTATATTAACCAGCTAGATATATTTTGTAAATAGTAGGTACCTCCTCAATTTCCTTAGAAAGGCATCAATTTATATTCGATGTCGTGTGTGATATTGTCCCTTTGACGAGAAAGCCGAATATACAAATTAGATATTCCTCTAAGGGGTTAGACTGCAAAATGCATTTCTCTCAGTTTATATATACTCGTAGGTGTACGTATAATGGTAAGCACCTGGATAAAATAACCATAAAGAAAAAAATCATAAAGATAATCATAAAGAAAAATCATAAATATAATAATGGCAACACTAAAAATATAGATTACTAATTAATATTTTTAGAATTGTAATAATTATAATAATAACAGCAAAAATTAAATAAATAATATTCCATATTCAATTATAAAACTAATTAAAATTATAAAAATGTTTAAAGTTATAAAATATTGTAAATGCCATTTTTCATTTTTTTGAATTCATTTTGTTATTTGTGGGTAGGCTGTCTGTAACAACTATATAATATCTTAGAGACATTATAACACCTCAGTCACTCCCGTGACCATGATTGCCATAAAGCATTCGAAACGTCGGGGACCAAAAATCAAAATAAATCCGCGAAATAATCCGAAAAGATAGTTTTATTTAAAATGTCAAGTATTCGCATAAATCTAAGAAAGTATTATTTGTACAGATTCGACTTAGAATTTTATTATGTGTAGATATAAACTGGTTCCGTACGGTTTACACTCGCGCTATAAAATGTTATCTCGTTTGTCGGCCCAACATCGGATCCTCTTATATTCCTGTAATACAATCTAGAAGTGATAATTTACTTCTTGCTTTTTCATTATTTAAAAATATGCTAACCGAATATAGTTATTTTTACTCTTTTAATACAAAATATGTAATATTTATATTAATAATATTCGCGTAAATCTAAGAAAATATTACAAAATATGTACTAAAAGAGTAAGATTGATGTTTAATATGTTCCTAACAACATTTTTAACTATTTTAGATTTTTTTAACTAGTATTTATAAATACAAGCATCCTGGAAATCTTTCAATAATTATATATATATATATATATATATATATATATATATATATATATATATATATATATATATATATATATATATATAAATCATATATCAATATATATATATATATATAATATATATATATATATATATATATATATATATATATATATATATATATATATATATATATATATATATATATATATATATATATATATATATATATATATATATATAAATCAATTGCGTTAGTCTCGTTAAAACTCAAAAACGGCTGGACCGATTTGAATAACTCTTTTTGTTGTTTTGTTGGGGGTGTGTCGGGGGTGTTTAAAAATGTCCCAGTAACAGCCTGGAGTCGGGAAAGTTGGCGATGTTGCACCCTCGTGCCTCAGATATCACGTACCTAAATCTATCGGTGCTAATCTCTTACTCGTCGTGTGGAATTATTATCCCATCAGAATTTGAGAGTAACAGGTATAAAGAGTGGTTGTATTTGCGCGTGCACTATAATATCTCCTGCACAGTTGGAAAATGGAAGAAATTGGTTGAGAGATCTCGTCAATTTAAGCGAATACGTGTAAACATCCAGGCGAAGGCTAGTCAACTCGTAAATGAATATTAGATATAAAAATAATTACTTTACAATATGTAATATTGACGCTATAAATAAAGTGATAAACCCAATTTCAGATATTAAAGATATCGTATTGGCTCTTCATATTAGGATTGTTAGCAATTAACCGCGGTGTCGCTTGCCATTTTGTGTTTTTTTTTTATATTGAAGGTACCATAGGTTTATTTAATGACTATACCATAGGTTTATTTTATGACTTATAAAAACATGTAATAAGAGAAGTTATAAGATAAAAAAATGTTTTAATTTCTTTATAAGTTTTTATTTAATAGTAGCGACTTACCTTTGTTTCCCTAGATACCTTACAGAGCCTATGAGTTACTCCAGCTTACTCTCTTAACATAGTATGTATCTATCATATCAATCTCAGTATATATCTCTATCATGAAAAAAGCAACTGCTGATTTTCTCGCCGGCTTTTCGAAGCAGAACTGCTTTCCGAGCCGCGCGGTGGTAGATTCCTCACGGACCGACTACGCTGACATTTAATTTTAATTTAAAATGTAAAATTGATGATTCAAAACAGCTTGTAAAAGTCTATTTGAATAAAGTATATTTTGATTTTGATTTGTTATTTCTCATATCTGTGCATTTTCATCTAAATCCATCAACATTTTGCAATTATACTACTAGTCCGTTACAAAATATATAGTTCTTTTCTGTAGTTTCTCTGGTTTTTTATAAGCTGTACTTATAAATATATAAATATATGTTTATATATATATATATATATATATGTAAGTGTTTTGGATATAAGCCACATATATCTCTTCAGAATTTTACACAAATTTTTGAACCGTTTTAGTATAAAGAAAGAAAATTACGCAATGACACTAACACTTTCACACAATAATGATAAAATTAACAAAATTAATGTCAATAATACAATGCACACAATTTTAGTAGATCTTTTTTTATATGATTTGAATTGATGATGAAAAATAGAACCTAAAGGAAGGGAAAAGTTCGATTTTCACTCGTAGCAATATTTATTTGTTAGTACCATGTGTTTAAGGACAATTTGAAATAACAACAAAATTTATTATAATGAAATATAATAAAGATACTAATTGAGCAAATTGACCGTTAAATGGAATTAGTATATAACTATAATAATAACTGATAGTACCCATTTGAAAAAATAAAATTAACAATAATTTCATTAGGTTTTTATACAAAAATATAAAACTTGGACTTCTAGAAAATGAAAAATTACAAAGATAGTGAAAATATTATTTAAAACTTAATAACCATATTGTAGTATACTATAGCACATGCACGTACTTAGTATAGATAAAATCCCCTATTAACGATTAAAATAATCGATGGTAAAAAATATGACATATATATCTTTTTACTTTGAACTTATAAGATAGCACAATATTCTTTAAAAAAAACTTTCGTAGCTGATAATATTTTCCGTTGAAAAACAAAGTTCCATATCAGATGACCCGTCTGTCTGTTCCTTCCCCTTTTTCTCAGAAAACATGGCTTCTGTTATGGTATGATCAATGATGTAAGCGCTTGGTTTTTGCGGTTTTCATTTAACCATACCATATAAATATATGAGTAAATATGAAATTTTGTACATAAGTTAAGTAATATTATTTTTAAATGAAAATATAGGTAGGTATATTATTATTCTATATATATTGCGAAAATAACTTATATTTTGTTAAACAAACAAAGAAATAATTATTTATATGTAAATGTATGTATTTACTTACATATTTTTTAGAATATAATATTTTGTCAAGAAATACATCGTTAAACTATTTATATAAACAATTGTCAAAAAAAAAAAACAAAAAGTCCACAGAATAATATTTCTTATAAATAAGACCCGTGAAGTACTTAAGACTAATTCCGAAGTAAAACAGTTTATAATATTATAATGCTATTAAAAACCTAATTAACAAACATTAAGAATAAAAAAACTAAAGTAATATCACGAATACAAAATATGCATCATAAAAATAGAAATTAAATAGTGTTTATATTTGATGCGTTGAAATCGTAAAATGAAAACTATCATAGTCCAAAAGTTAGGTCCAAATGTTTGGGATAAAAATGTCCTCTATTCTATGTGACATTGGTGAAGTAATCTATGTTCAACTGGCACGATTGGAAGCCATTAACAAGACAATTGAATTGAATTGGGACCAAAAGACAACATATTCGTCTTAATATTAGACATAATTTAATTTATGATGTACTAGCGACTCACCCTCGCTTCGGTCTGGTTCGTCGCTAGGTATGTTTTGATTCTTAGTATGGAATATATAGACTATATACATATACACACTTACTTGAGAATTGATCGATTCCCCAAATAAACTTCCACGCCATTTTCACTCCCTTAAGGGATCCGTATGCTCCTCTCCTATGACCTTCGCAGGGTCTCAAACTATATCTATACCAAATTTCAAGTAAATCGATTCAGCGAATTAAGCGTGAAAAGATAAGACACAAAGAAAGACAGACAGAGATACTTTGGCATTTACAATATTAGTATGGATTTGAAAGCGTCACATCTGATAAATATTCTTATCCATACATCTAAATATTTTTTGAAAAATCTTATTGAAATAGTCATTATTATTCTCAATACACAGGCTAAATCTAAAGTTTTTAGAATTTTCGTCTGTCTGTCTGTTTATCTGTGTAGACACACTACTAGTCTGTGTGTTTGTGACCGCATCACGAGTAAACCACTGGACAGATTTTGATGAGATTTGGTATGATGGTAGCTGGTTATCCGGGTCAACATATAGGCTTTTTACTGCGGGAAAATATCTCATCTCTGTAAAATCTATACTAAACGTTAAAATGTAATTAGGGTGAACCCGACCGAAGCGACGGTGAGTCGCTAGTTTAGATATAAGAGGGAAAATATAAAAATATGTCCACACACAATGACTTACGAGTAAGTATAACTTCGAAACCTATAAAACAACACAATTTCCTAAGTAAATATCATATATTTTATGAACCACACTTTAGTTTTTACTGTATATTACTTTGAATATGAAATATTCTAATACATATTAAAAACAAGTTTTTATTTTTAAACTAGTTTTTACATCCATCATCCATCTAGAAAAACAGAATATGAACAGAGCTTTTTAAATAAAAGCTTTTAATAAAAATCTATCTTGAAAGTCCATGCCTAACAGTGATATGGTAAGAAAAGCCGAACACAAAAACGTGAAGTCGCCAATAACATAGTAATATGATCTATCCATAATACGAGGGTCCGTGTTGATAAGTATCAGCTCGTCTATCGATGATGACGAGGTTTGCATTCTTCGCTGGGTACCCATGGTGGTAGACCCATCTCTTGCCTCCGATATGACCTTCAAAGTTGTGGTGTCCACCTCTATGGCGTCCGTGTGAATCTTTACCCTCAGATACTTTGTGACCCTGGAAATAAATATATTTTTTATAAGTACTTATAGTAGTTCAAGCGAATTCGATGTAGTGTAAAGATACTGGCAACATTTTTATTACGAGTAGCTCTTGCTTTTGATTAGTAATAGCAATAATATCATGATCACAATAATTATTAGTATCGTAAAAGTTTATGTTTTAAAAAAGAAAAATAGAGCTAGTGTTATATTCGTATATTACATACGTATTTATTTCATAACTCGAGCTTTGCTGTACCGTTTATGATTGAGATTTTTTATTTTATCAAAAAAAAGTTTATTTTAAGAAAAATCCTTTTAAATGTATATAGCGTGTACTATTTTAAGTACAATAAGAATTAAAGTACATTAATAGTCACATTATATTCCAAGAACAAGACTTTAATGCAAATAAACTACTGAAATGAGTTAAACCTCGAGACAGCACGGACTTCATTATATTCATGGTTTGTAAAATGCCTTCAAGTTTCTTACTTGAGATTGTTACGTTAAAGTTCCACAACGAATAGTTTGTGGAAATGCTAAGAAAAAGTATATATTTAATTGAGATATTATAATATCTTTATTGATAGGTTATTTATTACCAAGTAGATTCACGAAAACGTTGATATTGTGACATTAGAATTTTATTAATTGAAAAAAAAAGTCTCTATGAATGAATATAGATAAATAAAATTTAAGTGTCTGTTTGTCATCTCAAAATAACAGCTTTTTACTTAATATATATGAAAGTATATACGGCACTTAAAAGAAAAAATAACAATTTTTAATGTTTTGTCTATCTATCTGTCTGTTTGTTCTGGCTAATCTCCTAGGCGGCTAGACCGATTTTGACGGGACTTTCACTAGCAGGTAACTGATATTATAAGAAGTAACTTAGGCTAACTTAACTTTTATTTTAGGAAAAAAATCAGGGTGCCACGCAAAAAAATATATAATGAAATTGTGAACAAAATTCGCGTACCTAGGGATCCGAGTAAAGCCAGGGTAAGTCCCTCTAGTAGGCCATAAAATACAAAATGTTTATTAGACTCATAGTTCCGGAGATGGGCGTATTCACACACATAAATAAGAAACTTCGGCAGCTTGGAGATGGCGTACGCTTGCAAACCTATCTCCACTAAAATGATAATTTATGAAAACTAGATGTAATTTAATTTGTACAAATTGTGAGTTATTAAATTAACGGTAAACATCTTAAAGTTTAGTAGTTATTTTTAATCCTTATGAGTAGAAAAAACACATGGATATACAAGACATACAAGATATATCGGGTCATTTAACGTCACGTTTAGCTCAGTTTGTAGTCACCAGTGTGATTTATTGTACCAACAGTCGTTCGTGTCCCGCTGGGGCATTCATTTGTGTGATGAGCACGAATGTTTGTACTCCAGTCATGGGTGTTTATATTTATAATATGGATGTATTAAAGTTATTGGTGTATGTGTAGTGTATCAACTATATAGTATCCGTAACACAGTCCTCGTAGCTTACCATGGAACTCGATGGTGCTGTGTGTTAATGTCCCAACATATTTATTTAAATATGCCGCTCTATGATTCGATGCTATTTTTCCTTACCTTATGATGGTTGCCGTGTCCACCCTTAACAAAGTGTCTGGTGTCGCCCTTCGAGTGTCCCGCGTGGGCCGCGTCCAAGCCACCCTTCTTAAAGTGCCCTCCCTAAAATAATATCAGTGAGTCTTAGTTATAATAGTATCTCATAAAGTTTTTTATGTAGTCGGGAAAAAGTAGCCTATGTAGTACCTATCTGTATGCAAATCATCATGTCGATTAGTTGGTTTCGTTAATTTGTTGAAAGATTTTGCTAATTTTGAAATTCTATAATTTACGTTAAGCAATGTCAATTCAACACATTTTATTTCTATAGCATCTAATACTAGGTTATTTAAACCAGCTTACTTCATCATAATTTGGTTTGCTACGGTCAACTATTACTACAAAAATTATGTGGGTATCAGCATCAGCAAAGAGCACAATATCACATAATTTCTTTACGTAGGAAGGTAAATCATAAATATACTATATTAAGAATAAAAAAGGGCCAAGAATAGATCCTTGTGGAAAACCCATTTTTAAAAGAGATCCAGAAGATTTTACATTATTAATATCAACCCTCTGAATTCTCTGATTAAGGTGTAAGTATGATATTTCACTATGTATCTAGAAAGTATCTTATTATTATATAATCAATGTAAGTTTATATAAGTTAATCCCATAAAGCTCAGATAAATAAAAACAAACTTTGTAACTCCAAGTTCCAACTGTAAAGTAACCAAAATCTAAATCCATTTGTAACATTATTTAAGTAAGTCTTTCATTAA
Source organism: Brenthis daphne (assembly GCA_947093115.1). Lineage (NCBI taxonomy): Eukaryota > Metazoa > Arthropoda > Insecta > Lepidoptera > Nymphalidae > Brenthis > Brenthis daphne. The sequence continues at coordinate 13,840,281 of OX352482.1, read as the reverse complement.
ATTATGAAAACTTTCTAATATTATTTGTAATGAAAATATGTACTGACAGTTTTAATTAACTAACTTTTATTACAGTCGGGCTTATCAAACTTAGTCTCTTTGTTGTTAGCGGAGGCGCAAAATTATACAATTATTTGGAAAAAATAGAAAGTTTTGTCTCTTTCTATACATATAGTATAATACTGAGTCGAAGCTGTACATTAAATATTTTTTGGAAAATCTCATTGAAATGGTCATTATTGTCGATACACAGGCCGAATCCATAGTTTTTAGATTTTTTTTGTCTGTCTGTCTGTCTGTCTGGGAACGCATTACAAGATAACTACTGGACAGATTTTAATGGGTGTGATGATCCGGGTCAACATATAGGATACTTTTTACTGCGAGAAAATATCTCATTTCTGAGAAATCTACAGGTACTAACCGCTGTATAATTTCGTAGGTAGGGACTGTCTGTAACAACTATATTATAATAACTTTTGAGGCTATCTCTTTCGTGTTCATGTTTCCTGTAAAGCATTCAAAAATGTCGGGAATAAAAATATAAAATAAAACCGCGACAAATTCCGAAAAGGTAGTTTCATCTACAAGTTATAAACTAAAATGAATATTCATCTGACCATCTAACATTTGCAGAGTCATAAAATATTCTAAGTGTATAATAAAAATGAACAACTAAGTATAATTTAATTAAACTTTAGCAAGATTCAAACTAGTATATTTATATGGAAACAGTGTGAAAAAGTTGACGTGCATTTCTTAACTTTTTGCATAATAACTTTTAAACCTTTTGGGGTTGAACTTTCAATAATTTCTTATTAATCAATGGCGTACAAAAACTCAAGATACACAATTAGCGTCTCAAAAGTGTCCTCAAAAAAATAGCGCTCAATTCGAAATTATGCGCTTTTTTTAAATCTCTTTTGTTCATTGCTTTTCAGATGAAAAAATTGTAACGCACGTTATTTCGTTAAAAATAGTACTTTATGACCAGTAAGTTCGAATTAATGCTTAGACAGTTAGAACTTTCGATTTTTGAACTGTATTGATTATTCTTTGGTTTGTATATATATGTATACTATACAGAGCTTATATATAAAAGAGAATATTTGTATTTTATTACTACTTCAGACCGTACTACATAGCTCTAAAATTAATATATCTGTGTAAAAAAATCAAATGTATGGATAAGTAAATATAAGACACATGCTACTTTTATTGACATACAAGTGGAACCGTAAGCAAAAACTAGTGGAATAATGAAATTCACAAAATTTATGTGTTTTTAACAATCAGATCAATAAGATGTACATATGTCTGAAAGACGTTTGTCTGTTTGACATATTCGTTTGGGAATAGCTGGACTTCCAAGGAATCTTGTATCAATGTATGTAGATATGTAGATTAAAATATGCAACTTATTTTTCTACTCGCTTATATAAAGGGTATGTCATACCCACTTAATTATTTTTATTTATATAGGATTTCATAAGCAAATTTTCACGAATAAACTAAATTTTAGTATGTGACTCCGCGAGAAGATATCACCGGGTTGAAAGGCAGCTCTGCTGAGAAGAGCCCAAGAGGAACTCAACAAGTGCTCTTTTAATGATAACTCTTTTTGTTTACAGCATAAAAGTCGTAAGTTACTGATAAAAAATAATACGATATTTTTGTGCTAAGCTATTAAATATTCAATCTATTTTTTTCTTATATAAAGTAACAGTAATGCGAATAATCTTTACAACTGCCAAATAGAATTTCCCAATACTAAATAATAAATGAACTCTTTAATGCAAGAATTGCACGAACGAATTAGTATAAAGCATATTACATCAGATGATGAAAAAATAAGGGGTCCGTCACACTTGAGCACTCGGAGACAGTTATAAATTAAAATATAAAATTGTATAGGTGTCAAATACTTTAAAATAACTTGTGAAATTATTTCTCAGTTTATTATTTACTTTTAGAAATGATTGAAAATGCTACGGTTTGATTGGCTTTAGTTATTGTGAGAAATGTCGGAGGTTGAAAATTGTCAAAATATTGAAAGAAATACTTAAAAACATATACTAGAGTAAGCTTTTAAAAATGTTTATGTGAAACACACATTTTTTTTTCATTTAAATCTACTTTTTAGTATAATATATGTACTTTTTACATAATATATATTTCAATCTTTGGGGAAGGCCTATATCCAACAGCGATCGTGTTTCGGCTGAAACGACGATATATTTAAAATTAAAAGCAGCACGTTGCGTTTGAATGGTAGTAAAGTTAACAGATTGTTCAATTTAGTTCAATTTTCTTGTTATTTATTAATGGCTTCAAAGCGTGACAGTAGAACACAGATTACTTCACTAATGTCACGTAGAAAGGAGAAAACGTTAGAAATTAAAATGATTGCAAACCCTGACACTAGATATCAATATTCATCACTAGCATTGCCCGCGGCTCCGCCCGCGTTCAAGTGATCAAAAACCAAATTCTTAGGTTTTACATATTAGTATACTTTTACATTGCAGTTTTTGTATTTTTTCTCGGAAATCAGACATTTCCCCGCGGTAAAAAGTATCCTATATGTTGACCCGCATAACCAGCTATCACCATACCAAATTTCGTCAAAATCCCTCCAGTGTTTTTTTTTGATGCGGTAACAGACATACAGACAAAAACTCTAAAAACTATAGATTCGGCATCTGTATCAATAATAATGTTTATTTCAATAAGATTTTCCAAAAAATATTTAATGTACAGATTCGGCTTGGTTACAATTTTATTATATGTATAGATTACATAAAATCTAAAAGCCTTCCTTTTAGCAAGAACTGTCCTTTTATTTTTTTTTGTATGTGCTTTGTACAATTAACTAGCTCGTGGTTCTGTGGTAGTTTTTATTGCCCGTTAATGAATATTACATTATATTATCTATGTAAATAAAAGTGAATGTTGGTAAGCTCATAACTCAAGAATGGCTGGACCAATTTGGCTAATTTTTTTTTTCGTATGTTCCTTAAGGTCCACGGAAGGTTTTAATAAAGAGAAAAAATTAAAAATTAACGAAAAAAATTATAATTTATATGGCTAACGCTGGCTAATAACTATTTATATCTATTTAAAACGTACCTAGCGAAGAACCCGAGCGAAGCAAGGTTGAGCCGCTAATTGAAAATAAAATAAATCTTACCGAAGAATGTTCTTTCTCTTTATGATACCCTCCATCATGTTCTTCGTCATCTGAATCTCCTTCTTCCTCGAAGAACTCTACTTTCTTCTCATATTCATCTTTTTTGTGAATATCATGGCTGCCTTTCGTACTGTGCCCTTTCGAATGCTTGCCTGATTCTTCATACTTAATGAACCAAAAAGTATTAATACATAAAACTATTGGAAACTTTACCATTTATGGCGTATAATTATGATAATCTTAAATACGTAATATAATGTATATTATTTTTACAGCGACTTACTCCGTTCGCGTAATTTTTCTATGCATAATGCCTCCACCTAACCATGTCGTAAAGTTTCCTTCCTAAACCTTCCTTAACAAATTCATACTAATATTATAAATATCAAAGTAACTCTGTCCCTTAATAAACTTAAGCCGCCGAACTGATTTTGATAAAATTTTCAAACGACATAGATTGCATCTTTGTGCTCGAACACAAGCTAGTCTTGAACCCCGCGCCGATTATCACGCGAGCAAGGCCACGGTTAAAAACTAGTAGGCTATACAATGCGAATAAGACTGCTAAGTATCAGAAATTAGCGGGTTCAAGTAAACCAAAAAAATAAATAAAAGCGTAAATATTCTTAGTTACATTTTAATGTTTTTGAGCGGAACCCTAATTCTTTTACTAAAACAAAAGTAGCCTAAGTTACTCCTTTAACATCAACTGCCTGCCAGTGAAAGTCCCGTCAAAATCGACCCAGCTGTTTCGGAGATTAGCCGGAACAAACAGACAAACAGACAAAAATACAAATAGACACCGCCATTTAATTTATCTGTATAGATACTTCTATCATACGAAATCGTCTGTTTTTGTAGATAATTTAAGTGTTCAAAAGTTAGGCCTTAGAATTATTCGTAAAATTTTTGCTTAGCATACCTTCGCATGTTTCTTCCCATGTTCCTCATGATGATGGGAGCCGAAGTGTTTATCTTCTTTATGGTGTTTCTTGTCGCTGGCACCGTGGTCGTCGTACTTGTCCAACACATCTTCCTTGTCATGGTGTCCCTTATTGGTTTTCGTATCCTTGTGCACCCCCTGATTAATTAATATGACATTATTAACAGCGGTTTTCAATAATCTATCTATATGAAATTTTCCTTACTAGAGATAGAACGTGAAATCCTTAAAAAATAATGCCAATTTCCTATCTCTAATAAGCGAGACAGACGGATAAGTAAGGGTTTTTTATGTGATTTAGACATAGTTTTATGTAAGAATTGAGTTCATTTTCTAAGTAGGTATATATAATGTAGGTATATTTTTATTATTTACTTCACAAACAATAAAAATAGATACAAGTTTTGTCTAAGAAAATACATAATACAGGCAAAGGCGGTCTTATTTTTAAAGCTCTCTATAAGAAAACCTTTGGTGAAAGGATTCAACAAGATGGAAACGGATAGTACTATCATGACATGGATAGGTAAGTATATAATAATAAAAGTATTAAAAATATTATGTTCTAACATACATTCATATATATAAATATATCATACAAATATAATTTTATAATTTTTGCGTATATGTTATTAGGGATAAATCATTATATTTTTGCAAAAACTAAAGCAAAAGTTGTCTATCTCTATTTTTTATATTCTATTTTGAATGAACTTTTTGGAATTATAAAAAATTTCAGTTTTCATTCACATATTTTCAATTCAATTCAATTCAATTCGATTCTTTAGTTTCGTGGCTTCTAGAAGTGACTTTGGCTACAATTTATTTCACCAATGTTGCGTAGAATGGAGAAGGCACGTTATATATTATAGAATGACAGGTAAAAAAGGGGAAAAAACAATAATCTGATAACATGGAGAAATATATATTTTCATATTATCCTATTGAACGTTAAACACTTTGTTCAAATTCCTCATGTACCCACATGTCATTATTCGAAATTGAATGAAGTCACCGTCATTAAAAATAGACTGAAATACAGTGGTTATTCACATATAAATATATAAATATGTATGTATTATAACTGTAACTAGTTTTAGCTTTTTTTAAATTGATGTTATCTTAGATTTACTACAATATTTTGATATTTTAAATCAAATTATCTTTTCGAATTTCGAAGAGATCTGTCGAGTAAAAAAAATGATCCTAAACTTTCATTTACAAAATGTTTCGAGTATATTAAAAAAAATAAAAAAAAACGTGTGTGTGTGTACGCACGTAAGAAGTTATAGGTACTTCTTTGGCGTAAAAAACAAAAATAGCTAAAGATTTCATCCCGTATGTCACAACTCTCTGTTTATAAAAGGAACGCAGCTAACTTCATCATGTCACTTTTTGGCTGTTGGTGTGCGCGCGCATCGTAAACATTTTACTCGCTTTTTTTTCTAAACGTGTCAAAAGAAGTAGCTTCAAAAACCAAAAATATTATTAAAATACCTACTTCAAAAACATTGTATAAACCTATAATATGTAAGAAAATGATAATAACTATTATTTATTCCGAGTTCCGTATCACGCACTGATGCGCGCTAATTTAATCTACAGCAAGCATAATTGACTTCCCAACTCTGACGTCTCACAGTGGAGTATCCACTACTATCATTCAGACCAAGGAAAAATACCTATAGGCAGAGTGTTTTAGAACTAAACATGAAGCTAAATAATGATTTAAAATATTATATAATGTTTTAAAATTTTGTAAAAATGTAAATTTGTATACTGAGTGTTAGGTAAATAAATGTGAATAAAAAAAATAGCTAACGGATTTTATTATAATAGAGATATACAAAATAACCTAATATGAAGCTATCTCTCTTTCAAGGATGAATTAATATAATTAGTGGTTTAATCAAAGTATTAAATATTACAAGTAAATTGTACATAATACATATCGTTGGCTCACTATTACAAGGTTCTATGTTACAATTTTAGTACTTATTTAGTTATTAATGCTACAAGGTTCTATGTGTCATTAGCTACAGTTTTGCAAAAACAAACCACTAGATAGCGGCACTTTAACTACAAAATATTCAATTTTACATAGTTCTGCTGTTTTTCTTACGATAACAAAATAACGAAGTTCTATGTAAAAATTACTAAACTTCATTAAAATTGACATAGAACCTTGTAATAGTGAGCCAACGAATTATGACACCGGTTCCAACGAAAACGAGAGAGAGTAAAGAAACAAAGACAAAGCAGAGTAAGCGCTCGAGTGGCACCACAGACTATAAATATAACATTATAACTGGTTTATGGCTATATTCCTATAAAGGGGAATAGAACTAATGCTTAAAATATATATAATCTCATATTCTTTTTAAATATATTGTAATCTCATATTTTTTCTCAAAAATTATAAATTCCCTGTCTGTAACTATTGCACTCTTAAACCGCTGAACAGATTTTGATAAATTTTGGCAGGTTAGCCTATATCCTATCCCAGGATGCAATCTATGACAGATTGCATCCTGGGATAGGACATAGGCTAACCTTAATTCCTGCCCCACTTATCACCCAAGCGAAGCTGTGGGGAAAAACTAGTTTGCTATATAACCAATTGTTTAAAATAATGAAGTCTTTGATAAGAAATAAGAGAACAATACTAAGTATAAGATTATAATAATACTCGTATTTTATAATATTTAGTGAGTTGTTAGCGATTTCGAAAAGAAGGAAGTAGATACTTAATTCGGGTTTAATGTTTTGTTTGTGTCATACATTCTAGTGATATATTAGCAAACTAGTACTGATATATTAACAAACTAATCGATTTTCGGTATTCTTTTTAGTTAAAATTTTCTAATTATTATCATCGATTTAAAACCAGATGACAGTACAATATTGTGATCCCTCCAAACTGATAAGATGAGGAGAAGAGGACAGGAGGTAAATCATGGAACTCTTCAGTGGCTACTAGTTTTACAAGTCTATGCTTCATTTTGATGAGTTCTATACATTCAGTTTGTCAAAGGGTATTTTTATTTTTATTCATGCTAGTATTATATATGTGAAAGTTCGTGAGTGTGGATATTTGTTACTCTATCACGCCAGAACGCCTGAACGGATCTGGATGAGATTTGGCACACAGATAGATTATTATCTGGAATAGCACATAAATTACTTTTTATGCCTGAAAAATGTTATGTTTCCGTGGGATAGATTGATTTTCGTCTAGTGACGAACCTGAAGCGAAGCAAAGGTGAGCCGCTAGTATATTTTTAAAGCAGTTTCAATTATTACTAAAGCAGCTGAAATTATTACCTACTTTTAAAGAGATTTTGAAATTGGCGAATCCTTATTTGCTATCAAATAATTGAATTATTTTTTAATGGGACTTTGTAACATATGTATATGGATGTAGATCGGATTTATGAACCTAGAAAAGTTTAATTTGAATCGGTCGAGCCTAAACCATTATACAGTATTATATTCCAGAGATAATACAGTTTTTTTTCAAATAGGATACCAAAATGAGTAATCAGTGAGAATCAATGGTAAGGTGTAAACAATCTTTGAAGTTAAGTTATAAAATTAATTTAACCAAATTAAAATGAGTCTGGATTAATAGTGAGGGATCGATGTTACAGTTCAACTTTAATCCTCTTGTTTCTTATAAGGCTTTTAAATATATTAACGTTTTGTTTAAAAAAGTTTCCAAATTTTTTTTTATTATATTATCTAAAATATTAGAATACTTGTTGTCATGTTATCAGGTAGCCATTAGTTACATCTCTTTTACGTTTTAATTATTTTATTTTAATCCATCTAAGAAATTATTTATTTAAAATAAGAATAATTTTGTTTCTTTTTTACCAAAAAGAAAAAAAAATGAATATAGATAATATATATCTATATTTATTCATATTTCTAGTTAACAAGTGACACTGAATAAAACCTATTTTTTTACTTTATTTCTACTTACTGCATCTATATACAATAAATACTACAACCAACCCTCGTCAATCTTCTTCTTATTTTTTTATTTAAAGTTTGTAATAGTGAAATATTTGGTGTAAAGATCAACTGATATCTATCATGGCAGTGGTAATGTACTCGCTTGGAAAACCAAGTGCAAACCCCGGTTTCGCATCTCTGAGATTTGGCTTTACAGTGAAGAAAAACATCGTGAGAAAACCTGCATGTCTGAGAGAACCTAGCAAGTTTTCGAAACACCTGATGTCCACTAACCCGCACTTGGCCAACGTGGTGGACAATGGACTGATCCCCCTCGTAGTAAAGAGACAGGCATGTTCAACAGGATGTTCAAAAAGCTGAATTATAAAATTATCTATATCCATGTGCATTTCAATGTACTTAAGATAACATGATTCACAGCCGAATATCGAACAAATGATCACAAATTACAATGAATATTTAAAACGGCATTGTCCGTTCATTTTGTTTTATTTCTATTGTCGTATTCATGTTTCATAATATTTATATGTAACAAGATAACACCTTACCTATACATGTATTGTTCTTGTACCTATTCAATTTTGATATATTGTTGACTATAAACATTAATTATGTAACAATTATATTATGCGGATTATTAAACAATAAACAAGTATGATGAGAACTGCCTCGGTGGTGTAGTGGCTAGCATGTACGGCTGCACACCCGGAGGTCCTGGGTTCGAGTCCCGGGTCGGGCCAAGTTTAGTTATTGAGTCTTTCTGCATAGTAAGCCTCAGTAACAGCCCGAAGTTGGGAAATTGGCGGTGTTTCACTCCCGTGCCTCGTAGAGCACGTAAAGCCGTCGGTCCTGCGCCTTGACTCTCACCAGTCGTGTCGAGTAATCGTCCCACCGGAGTATGAGAGTGACAGGAATAGAGTGCACGTTGTGTCTGCGCGTACACTTGTGCACTATAATATATCCTGCGTAGTTGGCTAGTCTCAATGAGATTGGTCGTCGTGGCCGGAATCGGTCAGGAGAAAATCATGACGAGTCTATCTCAGAAGTAGGTCAGAGGCCAAGTAAAATTCGGTGTAACAGCACACAGTTTTTATTATTTTACACAGAGTCAGAGTAACGCCTCAAACGACATTATAAAAATGAAAGACGCATTATTTAAAAGTCATGAAACAAAACACAACGCTGCTCCCGCCCTTTTTCCACTCAAGATGATAACGTCAGAAAACTCAATTAAGTATTTTATATCAGAATGTCAACATAAAAAATAAAATAATGAATCTACAATAATACATGTTAATCCCATTTTATATAATTAGTAATTTATATTGTTTGTTACTTGGTAAAATCGAACCGATCTTTTAATAGCTTAAAATTACGAGTATATATAATCGTAAAAAGTGAAACACCTAGTTCAGTTGGTTTTCCTTAGACCCTGGGAAGGATATAGGTTAATTTTTATCCCGGAAATCATCCCTTACGGTGGTGATAATGGGGATGACAGTTTGTATGGGGAATCAAGCTAGGCACGAACCCGAGCGAAGCGGGGGTGAGTCGCTAGTTCAATAATAACCGTATATGATTGCAGTAAATTTCAATTTATTATAGATTTAATAAAGTTAAACATAATATCTACTCAAAACTATTAAATTTTATTATTTATGCGTCAAAGATATTTTGATTTAATATGATTATATCTTCTTTATCCCTCTTACTATAAGTACCAGTACCCTAAGCGCAGTCTAGGATCACAGTAAGTACCTAGACACGTCCGTTTTAGCGATTTAGTTAGAATACATTAATAAATAATTTACATCAGTTTTATTGTAAGTATATATGTATATACTAATAAGTCTTTAGATCTAGAAACATGATTCTTTGTATAAGTGTTTTTTACCTGTATTTGGATTAATTTGTATGGAAAATGTCAAAAAGCAATGAATGAAAATTGTATGAAAATGGAGTTTGTGTAAGTTTTGTGTATGTTACGATGAAGAATCCGATCGGCTTTTCTACATGTTATATTATAGGAAGCTAACCCGACAGATCCTGCCCAATTTTCAAAGTTTTATTTATTTTCTAGTATTGCCATGTAAAAGTACTTAAATTACGATCTATCCCCACGATATCAATTGCCTATGAAACATCTTCAAGGGAAGTCAATTTGAACGACAGCACGTTATATTAAATAAATAAATAAATAAATAAATGTTGGGGCATTAACACACAGCGCCATCTAGTTCCATGGTAAGCTACGAGGCTTGTGTTATGGATACCAGATAGATGATACCCTACACATATATAACTTTTAAATACATACATATTATAAATATAAACACCCATGACTGGAGAACAAACATTCGTGCTCATCACACAAATGAATGCCCCCAGCGGGACTCGAACCCGCGACCGCTGGCACATCAAGTAGGGTCACTACCAACTGAGCCAAACGTGTCGTCATATTAATACAATATGAATTTTTCAATAACAATAAATAGCAATATTTAGTAGGCGTAATCAAATAGCATTCACATTCGCTGCAATCACAGACAATTGAGTTCACTTGTTTGCAAATACCAATACCGCGATATTAGATCTCGATGGATTCGTACTTTTATAAACCGAAAATAGAACCGTTGAAATATCACATTTCAGTTCTGGCCGAGTTCAGAAAAGAGGTACTTGAGTGTTTTATGATATTTTCTAAATTGTGATTTTAATTTAATTACTTTTGGGGTAGACGCATATTTCAAGTATTCAGCCCTAATGGTGGATTATTTAGTTTTTACTGCAAATACATTATGACTTTCTTTGAGCGAATATTTGTCATTCATATTTTTGGATATTCTCAATTATTAGAACTTTTGTGACGTCAAAAATTTTAGTCCTTCGATACCATGTTTCCTGTAAAGTTTATGAAACGTCAGGGACTTAAAAATCAAAATAAAATTAAATCCACGTTAAAAAGAGAAGAAAAAGGTTTACTTAAAAGGAAACGTTTAGGTTCACATAGTATATCCAGCCCTTTTAACGTCCTACTGCTGGACACGGGTCTCCCTTTAATATAAAGGGAATCAGGCTTTAGTCCACCACGCTGACCACTTTCAAAAACTTGCTAGGTTCTCTCAGATATGCAGATTCTCTCACGATGTTTTCCTTTGCCGTAATACAAGTGTAGTAATAACTCGCACATGAAAACATCAGTGGTGCGAGTGCGGTTCTCAAGTGAACGCGCTACCACAGAGCTGCCTTGGTAAATTTTTTTCGAGATATGACACTTTTGACGATCATTTTTTCCATATCTCAGCTCAAATCAATTTATTGCATTTGTAAATCGATATTGAAACTGCTGATTAGCTATACTTATACGGCTAAACTTAGACTAATTAATACACAGATGGGCTACATAGATACCTAATCATGCATCCCTTTGAAGGGAGAGTAAGTCGCAAGTAGGACATATACATATCTGACGATATCTGTCGTCTTTATTGTAGCAGACGTAAGATAGCAAAACAGAACCTTTTTTATGTTATTCAGTGACAAACGAGCAGACGGCCCACCTGATGGAAAGCGGTACCTGTCGCCCATAACACCTACGGTTCATGCACTTAGGTTATGTTACAAAAATACAGAACCGCAGGTGTGTTGTCACTGTGAGGACTAAGATGATATGCCTCTTGCCTGTAATTGCGCTGGCTACATTATCCTTCAAACCAGAACACAACAATGCAAACACTGTTGCTTGGCGGGAGAAATAGATAAGGGGGTGGAAGATGGTGGTGGTGGTGGGGGGGGGGGCCGGGATGGCCCATCCAGTTGGACTGCTCAGGCTTGACTGAGTTCCACCACCGGTAAAACAGAGTCCTACCACCGGTAGGTACAGGTAGTACTATTAACAATTTAATCAACGTTTAAAATTCCGATAATTAAATATAAAAGCTCCAGTTTAAGATGAAAATAATAAAACAAATACGATATTATTAGATCAGTAAAAGCTAATCTTTTAACAATTTCAGACGCCATTCACGAAACAGCCGTAACAAAACTGATACATTCGTTCCATTATACGTAACCGTAAAACGTAACGTAATCGTCACGTTCGTCGCTGTCGTAAAAGTGTGTTTATTGACTTTCGAAAGCTTTTATGACTTACCTGTCTCATGAATGATGTACGTAGATAGCTCGGAATATTATATGGAATATATATTTCAATTCTTTGGGTGATATATTTTAACCGATTTCAAAAAAAGAAGGTTCCTAGTTTTTCTTTTCGTTTTTTTTCTCGTCTAGATTTTCTCACTTCAATACGACGGGGATCAAGTTAGACGACTACGTTTTTTAAGAAATAGGTTCTCTCACAAATGCAGATTTCCTCGTGCTGTTTTCCTTCACCGAAAGACAAGATATGATCATGTTGAAAATTATTAGCACCTGAAAATCTCAGAAGAGCGTGACCCGGGACTTGAACCCGCATTACTAACCACCAATTCAATTAATTAATATAAATATTGTCAATTCGATTTTAATTTTGGAGAGTCTTGTTATTTCCACCGTAAAGAGTAGAATGGAGGTGTCAGTTAAAGTGATTTTTTAAAGTATATCATTTTTGTTATAAATTAAGACCCTAAGCTTGAATGGTTTACGAACGCATAAAAGACAAAAGTTCTTTTTTTGCGCCAGGAATCGAAAGCGTATACAGAATAACCCACCAGAGTTTCATCACAATCCGATCAATGTTTTAGGAAGGCATAGAGGATAAACATAGGAATATTCATTTTTAATTATATGTATAGATAAAATAATAAAAAAATTATAGATTTTCAAAAACAAAGCTTTGTTTTGAAAAGCATGTAGCATAGATTTTTAAGATTCTATATATCAAAAGCAAAATCCTTAGAGGATCCACACATATACATATTATGTCAATTTGTGTGTCATATTATTGAATTAATTCCAATAATAATATTACTGCAAACAGAAGAGTGAAAGCCTCAACAACTATTAAAGGCTTTTTTATTATCATACTACGTGAAATTAGGCGTAGGTAGTAATCAACGAGGCCCTACGTAGGTATATATGTATATAGTACATAATATGTAATCGTTCTTCTTCCTTAATTTTTTACTAAGTCTTTATTTTATTACTAGCATTGCCCGCGGCTCCGCCCGCGTTCAGATGATCAAAAAACCAAATTCTTAAGTTTTACATATTAGTATACTTTTACATTGCAGTTTTTATATTTTTTCACAAACAGACAAAAATCTAAAAACTATAGATTCGGCCTCTGTATTGATAATAATGTCTATTTCAGTAAGATTTTCCAAAAAATATTTAATGTACAGATTCGACTTAGTCAGAATTTTATTATATATATAGATTTAACTTTAATTAACGTATTTAATTTTAAGTAAATTAGTATACATTGGAATGTGGCACATATAAGTCAAACATATATCAGAGACCATGAACGAATTAAATTCGTTCATGTCAGAGACCTTTGAAACTTTTTTTTTTAAGGAAAACTATTTAGATATGACTTATGAGTACACTATCACTAGTTGATGTATAAATATGTAAATATGCGGGGACATTAACACACAGCACCATCTAGTTCCACGGTAAGCTACGAGGCTTGTGTTATGGATACCAGATAGTTGGTATACTACACATATATAACTTTAAAGACATACATATTATAAATATAAACACCCATGACTGGAGTGCAAACATTCGTGCTCATCACACAAATGAATGCCCCCCGCGGGACTCGAACCCGCGACCGCTGGCACAGCAAGTAGGATCACTACAAACTGAGCCAAACGTGTCGTCAAACGGGTCTTTTAGTTGCTGGCAAAAAAAAAATGATAAAAAAATCATAATTTTAATATTGATTGATATCGAATAGTTCGTGATTTAATAGTTTTAATTGAACGTACGATAAGAGAATAAATATTCATAATAATATGTATGTATATATATGTATGTTTGTTTTATGACTTCTAACTAGGCAATGTCTGAAAAGATCGCTAATATTTAGTTAATAACACTAAGAATAACAGATTGAGAGATAACGTACCATCTAAATAAACCGCTGAATTACAAGCATGAAATTTTCTACGAGAGTTAGTTATAAGTCGAAGGGCACTAAGGATTTTAGAATATTTGTCCTTTAAAGATTGTATGGAAGTCCTTATATTTAAATCTAAATATATATTAAAAAAAAAAAACATTTATTTTTAAATGTCTGTTTATATTGCCGATACAAAATCCTAAATAATATTAAATTAATTCAACGTCTCAGTTACTGTCGGTGTTTACAGTAATATGATATTTAATAGTTAATTATTTTATGTTATATATGCTTATATATGGTATATATGCTTAGCGGTCATAATATATAAATATGAATAAAACTATCGGTTTTTTTCGCTTGTTTATTTTGAATTTCGTTCCCGTTTTTAGTCTCTCCCGTGGTCATGTTTACTGTAAAGCATTGCATCAAAATGTCAAATATTTGAGATTTTTAATCTAAGAAAGTATTATATAAATATGAGTTATAGATTTTATTAATATACAATAAGCATGTTAGAATGTAGAGCTCACCTCGTACGCCTTCTTGCCGTGTTCCTCGTGTGTCTCCTCGTGCTCTTCACTTGTTTCTTTACCGCCACCTACCAAAGATATAAATTTTATAGTAATGACACTTTTATCAGTCATTTCTTTATTATTAAGTGTATAAAAATTTCATTCTTATTACATCTCTTTCTAATTAAAATAATTAGACAGAGAGGTTAAATTATTTTCTTTTCATCGATGTTTGATACTTATACATCTGTATAAATAAAATTTCAAATTATTGCGTATGGAAATTGATATAAATAATATAACAATATAATAAAATTCAGCCACTTATAGCTAATATGCATTGCCTCAAAGCAAGGGCAATAAATCATATTCTCTAAGCCGCTGTCCAAAATACAATTTTGAACTCGATGTACCAGATAGTACAAAGTAATTAAATAAAATTTACTTTACCTTTAGGTACCTAACAGAATAACAAACATACACACATACAAACTTTCGTAATCCAATAGAATATGTTCTAAAGGTACAATACAATCTATTGTCATATCAAAATACCTAATTTTACATTACATATACATATAATAAAATTGTAACTGAGTCAAATTTGTACATTAAATATTTTCGGAAAATCATTATTGAAATAGTTACTATTATCTATATCGTCTGAATCTATAGTTTTTAGAATTTTTGTCTGTTTGTTTGTCTGAGAACGCATTGCGAAAAAATCACCAAACAGATTTTGTTGAAATTTGGTATGATGATGGTTGGTTATCCGGGTCAACGTTTAGGATAATTTTTACATTAGGAAAATATGTCATCTCTGAAAAATCTATGCTAACCATTAAAATCCTAATCCTAAAAGTCCTACATAATAAAATAAATAGTTAAAGTTTTGTTATGTTCAAACAGTGCAGTTTTGTTATTTAAACTTTCTTTTTTATACTTTCGTCTTCAATTATCTTTAGTAAATTACGATTTGCGCAATATTCCGTGACAAATAATGAATTCTAAAGGTCTGTTGTGGAAAAGTTGTGTACGTGTATGACACCAAAGATCATACTCGTAGGTTCGATTACCATAAGTGTTCAATACTTGTTTCGATCATGTTACTTCCTCAATAAATAGACCATCACATCAAAAAGTGGATTGACGATATACGCAAAGTGTCTGGCAGCGGTTAAATGCGTAGAGCTGAAGATCGAGCTCAGTGGCGTGCTATTGGAGAGGCCTATATCCAGCAGTGGACGAAAACAAGTTCATTAGAAGGTTAATGAATTTTTTAAAAATGAATGAACAGTATAAACAAAAAAAAAAAACAAATTAAGTCGTTAGCTTTATCAAATTAGTATAGATTATAATTATTTAATCGAATCTCCCAGTGAGGAATAAAGTTAATACATTTATATAAATTATCAAAAAGAATCACAGAATTTTAACTGAAATCCCTATTTTAGTCTAAAAATTTAATAATTTATTTATAACCATTTTATATCCAATTAAAACTAATTCGCGTCGGGATAAAATTTTTTAAATGCTATCAAAAATTTCGAAATAGATGAGTTGACAAACTCTGGAGGTCATTGATTTAATTATATTCATCTTTCTTCTGTTAGCTCTGTCGTAAATGTCCGTCAATTTATTTATTTATTTAGAAATTTGCTTGTGACTAATCGTGTGACCTCTAAGGCCAATAACTATTTTGTCATACACGAAAATGCTTTGCGAATCAATTATGTTTTTAAGTAGAGCATCTGATTAATTTTGTAGTTCTATGAAGTTGTATCATAATTTTTTACACCAAAAAACGTTTTAAGGTTAAAAACGGAATACTTATAATTTCATTATAATCAAATTGTGTATTCATTAGCGTCACTAGAAGGTGGCCCACTTCGGTGGGTCGTTCGTCATACGGGTTGTTCCTGGTGCTTTCTTGATAGTAGAGTGGACCATGGGAGAAACCCCTTGGTCGTGTGGTCTGCTTCGGCAGACCTCATAGACGACAGACAGACTTCGGAGCATCGCGGTTGAGTGCGTAAGAGATCCCGCGACGCTCCATGAAGAAGGGGTTAGAAAAAAAGGTAAAGTGAACAGGTACTTTCCCCATAGAAACAATTTAACTAATTACAAGTGAATACTGATCACGCTAATTAGAATTTCGTAACATAATAGTATAATGATACAGATAAATTTCAATTAACTCTGTGAAATCGAGTATCATTTCGTTACTCCCACGAGTGATTATAGATTTAATTGATAAAATATTTTCTTACACAGTGAGATAAAACATAAAAAAAAATTTTTATATGAATAAATGCCAAGCAGAATAACACCGAAAGCTTTTCACCGATTGCTTTCAAATTTTAAGGCATAAGTGTTTTCACGTGAAGAAGAAGAAGAAGATTTTTCTGCTCTTTTATAAAAAATAAACATATTAATTTTTCTTAGAATTGCTTATGACAAGATCAAGTTACATATTGAATTTTTGTTTATCTACACAGGTAAATCTCCCGACAAGATTTTATCCGTATTTATATTGTAAATGTGAAAGTTTGTGAGTATGGATGTTTGTTACTCTTTCACGCCAGAACGGCTGAACGGATCTTGATGAAATTTGGCACAGAGATAGATTATAGTCTGGAATATCACATAGGCTACGGCTGTATTTTTATCTCGGATAAGTATACGGTTCCCGTGGGATAGGTTCGATTGTGTTTTATGTATGTATCATATAAATTGTGTAATATAATAAATTGTTGGGTTGGATTTAATTTAAAGTTTATTTTCTTTATTTAAGAGCAATTAAATAATAGTTTGTTTTAGAAATATTTTTTTACAACTAATTTATTTCCACTTTTTTAGTTTTTACTTCTCAGCAAATTCTTTTATTTGATATATATATACCATGGGAGTGCATAAAAAACATACTCCGCCATCGTTGGGAGTCCGCCATGTTGTATTTAGAGTGACCTCACTTAGCTAACGACGCATTGTCGCCCAAACTAAACGTGTCTGAAAAATTTGAGCTCAATCGGTTGACGATAACTGCTTTAAAATTCAGTTGCAAGATTTGACACGAACAAACAAACATTACAAGTTAAATAAAAGCTTGTAATAATAAAGGAGCTCACGGTCTATGCTGTATGATACATTTGAAAAAAAAATAACTATATTAAATCTAAAACATATATGTACAATGCTAAACTATCTAAAAGTGAAAAAAAGCTACACCAACCGTTTATTCGCTCAAAAATTATCTTTTTAAAACTTTACGTGACATTTTATAGATATTTTGTATTTGGTCAGATTTTTAGATAATTTAACAATCTAGATTAACTTATCATTTTTCAAAACGAAACTAAATTACGTCTTGCATAATATCGGAGAGCCACCACTTGCAATATCTAAGAAAAAATCAATAGAATCTATTAAAACTTTTTACTAGCAAATATTACAATGGTTCCACGTCACGGTCTACGGTCTCATCCCCACACCTGCCGGTAAAATCAGCCACAGAGTAATTTGATTATTCATACTTATAATGAAAGCGTTGAAGTTTTTTCTAGAACAGTTTTGCTAACTGTGAGTGGTCTGGCGCAGTGGTAATTACTTAGTAAAGATTTATATAGCGAATGTCACGGGTTCGCTTTCGTATTTAAACATGTATGGAGTTTGAACTGTTTATTTTATTAGAGAGGTTATTGTGACACCTAAGTTTGTCTTTTCAACAACTCTTGCTGAATTGCGATTCAAAATGTTTATATTATTACTAGCAGAACCCGCGGCGGAAAATCTCTAAAAAGTAGGTTTCATACAAACTTTCATCCCCTATTTTACCCTCATATGGGATAAATTTCGAAAAATACTAAAACACGTATTTATTTAATTTTTAAAACAAAATATTTTTTATTATTTAATTTTTATAATAAATTTAGTATAACGTTGTTGTTTAAAATGTTTCTGTAGGTAATAAATACAATTCACTGATTAACCATGAGATCTCAAAAAGTGTTTAAATTTACGTTGCGGGTAGATTATCGATATAGATATTTGGCAAGAAAGGATTTGTGGAAATTCAATCCTAAGTGGAGAAAAAGGCGGTTAGAATTTTGTATGAAAGCTTATCATACCAACTGCCTCGGTGGTCTAGAGAAGTAATCATCCATAAATAGATAATCTAAGCGAGCGTACGCGCTAGAAAAAGCTAGTATCTATATATAAATAGGAAAAGACAAAATCAATACAATCTGTACTATCTCTGTTTGTCAACAGTTCAGTATTATCTTCTCTGTTTTTCAACTGATTTTTTTTGTGTATTGACAAGCTTTTAGTGTTATCAATAAAAAATTTGGAAAAAGTTTTTTTTTTATATAGATTGGTGAATTCTATTCATATACATTTTCCTCAAATTATCATTTATGATTATGGTTGAATTTCCACCATTTTGGGTAACATTTCGACAAATTTGGGGAATATTAGTCATATAAAATAGCTATATCATACAAACAAAATTTTAAAAATCTCTTAAGTTCGAGATAAAAAGCTGAAAGGAATATCATACTCGTAGTATTATATGAACATGGTCGTATCTACATAATAAAATGAGTAATGTGCGAGGGACAAGGGATTGTGTGTTATTTTATAAACTTCGCTAATTTGCTAACATTTCACTGCGAAAGTTTATAATTAGTATTGTCACTCTATTTTAAAATGCATTCATTATATCTTTTAATTTTAAAATTAGCTTTAATTTTAAATACTTCTAGTTCATATTTCATTATTGAAATTGGTATTCAGCCCTATTTAACGTCTTACTGCTGCGCACGGACTCTTCAATACGAGGAGGGTCAGCCTATAGTCCACCACGCTGGCCAAGTGCGGGTTGGCGGACTTTACATGTCTTTCGAAAACTTGCTAGGTTCTCTCAGACTTGCAGGTTTCATCACGATGTTTTGTTTCACCGTAAGATAAGCGGTAATATGGTTGGAAATGATACGCACATGAAAATATCAGAAGTGCGAAGCCCGGGCTTCGAACCCGCTTCACTCGGTTTCCCAAGTGAACGCGTTGCCACTGGGCTACCACACTGCTGAAAATTGTATTTTATTAAAGTTAGTTTTCTATTAAAAACATAATATTAATATGTATATATATCAATATTAATATGTATGTATGTATTTATTGTGATATTTTGAAATAGTTTTAGCTTTTTAAATAAATGCGGTCCAATTAGTACTCGTCTCTTACTTGTATTATGTTACTATATAATTATGGACCTTGTAATTCGTATACAACTACATACTGTTTAAGATGTAGATAGTAATTTTTATAATTTTAAAAAAATATTCCTTGTTTTTATGTCTCATATTTTAGATTCATTTTTCGAATTACTGAATTTAAATATGGTTTTTAAATATTTTAACTCTATAAAAAATCTTTAAAGATACTCTGTACCTATTCAGTTTAGTCAGATAAAGTCAATTAGGTTTTTTTAGGTCGGTCGAATCAAATCGAACAAATCAAAATTTAAAAGTTAAGAGAATCATACATTATAAAAATTAAGGTCTTTTAAGGTAGATTTTCTTAGCAGGTTCCCATGAAAAGTTTTCGTATACCCTATTAGC
Source organism: Brenthis daphne (assembly GCA_947093115.1). Lineage (NCBI taxonomy): Eukaryota > Metazoa > Arthropoda > Insecta > Lepidoptera > Nymphalidae > Brenthis > Brenthis daphne. The sequence continues at coordinate 13,819,964 of OX352482.1, read as the reverse complement.
AAGTGATGATTAATCTAATAATATATAAAAATCGATTTGTGTATGTATGTCCCCAAAATGGATATGGACTCGAAAATGGCTGGATTTTGATGAAATTTTCAGATTAGCTATCCTTTGAAGTTTGATAGCGATCGAAAGTTTGAACGCGGGCGCGGCTACTGCAGGCACATTTAAACCTTTAATTTAAAACCCATATATTTTATGGGCAGAAAATGTTCTTAGAAATAATGTAAAAGAAGTATGTATTTCTTCCCACACATTTTATGACGCATCGATATATTCTAAGCTCATTACGTTGCAAAACGTTACTTTTTATATTCTAACTAGCATTTCCCGCGGCTTCGCCCGCGTTCAGATGACTAAAAACCAAATTCTTAGGTTTTACATATTAGTATACTTTTATATTGCAGTTTTTATATTTTTTCTCAGAAATGAGATATTTTCCAGCGATAAAAAGTATCCTATATGTTGACCCGGATAACCAGCTATCACCATACCAAATTTCATCAAAATCCCTCCCGTGGCTTTTCTGTGATACGGTAACAGACAGTCAGACAGACAGAGAGACAAAAATTCTAAAAACTATAGATTCGGCCTCTGTATCTATAATAATGTTTATTTCAATAAGATTTTCCAAAAAATATTTAATGTACAGATTCGGCTTAGTTACAATTTTATTATATGTATAGATAGCGACCCTTCAGTCAGCTTCAACGTCATCTCACTGTCACCAACATACTTGTATAATCGCGTACAAAAATGTTATTTATAGTCATTTTAACTGTTCGATAGAATCTAAATATCTTCTATATGATCTGAGAGAGACGTCATCCTGACCCTTTGATTTCATGCAAGAAAGAGCAAAACATACTTAATTTTTTTTCAATTTTCATAAGTTTTCAATTCATAAGTTGTCAAGTCAACCACCAACGAACAGCATTTCGTTTTAATTCTTCTTCTTAATTCTTCTCTTTCAGTACCAATACTCAACTCCAATCTAATTTGTTGTAAAAACCCTTTTCTAGTATATGGCTTATGCTACTTTCAGTCAGTGAGTGTTCCGTTAAAATAATGGCGCTATTTTTTTTCAAAAGCGAAACCACAATCTATACATATAATAAAATTGTAACTAAGCAGAATCTATACATAAAATTTTTTTTGGAAAATCTTATTGAACTAAGCATTATTATCGATACCAATGCCGAATCTATAGTTTTTTAGAATTTTTGTCTCTAGTTTGTAGTTTAGTTTGTAGTTTTTTGTCTAGTGTTAAAATATGGTATGATGATAGCTGGTTGTTCAGGTCAACATATACGATACTTTTTACTACGGGAAAATATCTCTGAGAAATTTATACTAAACGTCAAAACGTGGAGACGAACCCGAGCGGAGCGAGGTTGAGTCGCTAGTGTATGTATAAAATCTTTCTTTTGCAAGTACCTTTTTACTTGTAAGCCTGCACATAAGCTGGTACTCGACATATCGTTCTGGTTGTATATAGGTGTTGGAGTCTGTGAAACCTGAGAGGTGAATTTGTTTAAGACTATTGATATAGACTTATTGAAAGTTGTAAAAATACACCTTTATAACTAATGTTACGAAACGGTCACGTAATCATGAATAAGCTTACGAATTGTGAAACAACGAGATTTTGGCCTATATAGGAATAAATAATACTCGTACAATATATTATGTGTACCATTATATACAATTTTTAATATATTCATTAAAAAACCTGTTCTAACATCGTAATTACTATAATTTGATCGTTTAATTACTTTTTTAAAGCCAATTCGGGTAACTAATTAGAAATATAATGAAGTGATTTTATCGACTATGAAAAATATTGTACAGACGTACAAAGGATTTCCTCCTTTCTTGAAATTAATAAAAAAAGTAGTTTTTCTAACTTTTTACCATAACGTTCTAACGTAAATAATATATTGACTTATTCTCCACAACATTCATCTAAACACAATAAAAATAACTAAGTAACAAATACTGTTTTGTATACATCTATACAGATAAATAAAATTGAAGTGTCTGTTTGTAATGTAAAAATAACAGATTTTTACTAAATGCAAATGAAAGCATATACGGTAATAATAATAAAAAATCTGTTTGTTCCGGCTAATCTCCGAAACGGCTGGACCAATTTTTACGAGACTTTCACTGGCAGATACCTGATGTTATAAGGAGTAACTAAGACTACTTTTATTTCTGAAAAATCAGGGTTCCGCACAAAAAAAACCATGAAATTGTGAACAAAATCCGCGTAGTAATAGGCATGCATAGATATGAAAATAATTACTATTTTACCATTTATTGCACTCGAAATTACTGAAAATAAATATTTTCAATATTAAGTTAATAGAAATTATGTTGTTCTGAAGCATCTGTTATTGAAGAGTTTAAACGATGATTTTGAATATACGTTACCGAAAACCCTTGTTAGCGATATAATGTATTACGTATTCGCATATGTCATGAACATTTCAGACCGAAAAATATTACATTCAACCATAAAATTTCAATTCCCAAATTCCATAATCGTCTATTTTGGTCCAGTATCCAAAGAGTATTGCGTACGACATTTACCCAGATACTTCATAGGTCAAATAAATTTGAAAGGATGATGTAAATTGGGAAAGTTGTAAAAAGGATGTATATATATATATATTTAGACATTTATGTACAGCGTTTATTTTGTTTGAGTGCGAAATAATTTTAGATAATACTTTTTTAAGCGAATATTTTACATTATTAATGAAATATTTTTTCGGATGTTGTCGTGGTTTTATTTTATATTCTGGTTCCCGACGTCTCGAATGCTTTACAGCAAACATGGTTACGGGAGAGACTAAAGTTGTAGACGCCTCAATTTTTTTAGATAGTTTAGTTTTTCTTTCGTGTTTAGTTGCTAACTTAATCGATTTGTGGTCTCAGGTTTGATTTATGTAGCTAATTATATTGATATAAAAAATATCTGTCGAAGTATGCAAATAATTGTTTTTATTGCTTAATCATTTTTTAACATTTTTTTGTGTTCGAGTCTTCCCAGTAAGTAATCCGGAGGATACTTGTGTTGGGAATGGCCCGCTTCTTCCCATATGCATAATCTATGATTAAGTTAGGATTATTGCATGTACAGTTTTACTAATGTTAATTTATTATGTTTGGAAAATTACTATTTTAAAAAAGGTAAGTACATGTGAGTAGAACACCTAGATATAAACAAAGTCATTCGTATGCTAGTTTTCAATAACAGTTACAAGATGATCTAATCGATATTAATAATACAAATATATACATATTAGTTAAGAATACAAGTTATATGTAAGTTATAAATGAAATTAAGTAAGTACAAAATAATAAATAATTTCTTTATATTAATATTAATTCAATAGACTAACCTTTCTCTCGATGGTAATCGCCATCTTTTGCCTCTTCTTTCTTAGAAGAAGCGTGAGTGGAATCACTTGAGTCAGATGCTGTCGTATCTGGTGCAACGTCATCTGATGGAGCAGTATTTGATGCTGATATAAAAGTGTCTGATGGTCCAGTGCCTGTTGGTCCTGGTTCTGATGGATTTATTTCCGATAAAACAGAACTTATTCTCGTCTCTGTCAGGGAACTTGTCTCCTGACTTGAGTCAGCAGTGGTATCAGGTATAGGAGTTGTGGTCTTTGATTTACGCATATTTTCACGTTTCTTTGGATAAAATAGTGTTGGTTCACCTTCCTCTGAATCATCAGCTGGAACCAACGATATCCGTACATTATCTTTGTCAGCCGCTGAATATCTTGAAGAAAATTTTCGAAGTTTTTGTATTTTAGGTTTTGTAGGCTTAACAGTTGTTGTATCATATTCTTCATCATGTATTGTATATAAATTTGGATTCCTAAAGACTGATAGCTTTCCAGTAGCTACAGTTTTTTCTTTTCTACGCTTTTGCGTAGTTTGCTTTTTAGGGGGTAAAGTTGTCGTAATTGTTGTTGTAAAAGTTGTTGTACTTTTGTATGGGTGAAATTCGTATTTATTTTTAAAAACAGGCTCTTTATCTTCATCTGAAGAATCTATATCATCAGTTAACTTTTTCCATTTTGAATTAGTGTGAGTATACTTGTCATAATCATCATGTTTATGGTTACCACTCCTTTTTAATTCTCTATCTAACTCATCTTTAAACATTTCCTCTTCTTTTACTTTTTCTGAAATACTCTGTTGTTCTTTTGCATGTCTTTCCTTTAACTCGTCAACACTACTAAGTATTTGCGCTTTTTTTTCTTCATATTGTCGTTGTTCTTCAGCTTTTGCCTCTTCTTCTTTTTGTTTTTCAGTACTATCTTCTTCATCATCACTATATTCTTTCTCTTTGTCACTAACTTCATCTTTTTTGTTCGAGTTGTGTTTTTCTACTTTCTCTTCTCTCTCATTTTCAATATCATCATCACTTTCTTCAATATTTTCCTTTTTATTGTCATTTGTAAATTCCTCATCTTTAAGTTCGTCTTCATTTTTTTCTTCATTTCTCACATTATTTTGTGATTGAGATTCTACATTTTCATTAACTTCTTCTAATTTTTTAACTTCTAAATCTTTATCTATACTTTGACGCTTAGATTTTTCTTTGACCTTTTGTTTACTAGTTTTTAGTCCACCACTTAGGGCCTTTAGAATAGGGCTATTACTCGGTTTCGTTATAATGTTCACTATACCATCTATGTCTGAAATATTAGACGGATGTATTTTAACATCAACGGATTGCGCAGGTCTATTTAAATCGGACCATTCTTTTTTTTCATGGTAATCCTCACCGTCTCCTTGACTTTTATCGTAGTAATCGTCACTTTCCGACGCAACAGCCTTTAAAACGAAGTTGACGGGAAGCGCCAGCCTTTTCTTCGGCTTAGGCTTCTTAACATCTATAAATTCACCCAGTTCGTCTCCATGTTTATTTTTAAAAGGCACCCAATTTGGAAAAAAATTACTGTCTACTTCACGTTTCGTTACATTCTGTTTAATTCTTATATTTGATGAGTCGCAGTTAGCCGCGATAAATAATAAAATCCAAATTAATAACGACATTTTCATATAAGAAAATTCTCATAGTATCATATCTCGATATGATGTTTTTAAACACGGCCTGGTTACGGCTGGCGGTGACGACGTCGCGGCACTGACTGTTAGCAATGCTTTAGTCACTATTATTTATATAAACTGTTTTTAAACGATTCTCTTCGGTTCGGGCAGATGATAGAATAGAATGGATATCGCAATCAACATTTAACTAGTCCTTTGTCCACAGCAATATAATGCTCTCATTAAAATTATTTTACCCAACTATCGGTATCGTTTGTTTAATTGTTACAAATAAAATCAATTTAATACAGCGATGAAATCGTGTAATTCAACTTCAATAAATGTTTATAGATTTTTTAATCTAGTTTTCTTATTTTTCATTTATTAAATTTTATGTATATATTAGTATAATGGAACTTTTTCCATTATCTCTCATAACAAGTTAGTATTAAATGAAAATAAAGGGCTCTTTATATAAATAATTTTAGAATGCATTCCATAAAATTACTATAGCTTTTACTTATTTAAAGATCTTGATTAGAGATCTTGTTGCCATAGTTTTTATCATAATGAAGCAATATTCCAAGCTCTAAAAAACTTTAATTTTTGTGTAAACTTTTTTTAAACTTGCAAGTATTTTCTATTTCTTCTTTTAGTTTATTCTCAGCTAAATTTAATTTATTTAATAATTATTTAGTAAGTGATAAAATATACTATTTAATTTGCTGTTTTCCTTATTGCTACGTTATTAAGTTGTTGTCGTATCCATATGATTTATAGTTTTCTATTGTCGTAATGAAATAAACCATTCTCACCATCTCTCAAATATCTCGTCTTGTATTTATAAATTAGATTTTGTAATATCCTATAAGCTATCGACAGTGGCTTAATTAGAGAGCGTTTTAGAGACCACCAAATAGAAAACTGGCACCCTTATAGGGTCACTTGTGTGTCTGTCTGTCCTGAAACGTATAGGCTCCGAATCTACTGTACGGAAAAAGGTAAAATTTAATATTTAGTAGGTAACATCTAAAATTAGTGGGATGACGGAACCCACGACCTCTGGATCTGCAGGCGCATATGCCAGCCTCCAGACCACAAAACAGCTTATATTAACGTGACAGAATATAGAAGACAGGTTATATTAACGTATTTATCCATGCGATATTTTTGTTTGTTGGCTTTTTCGCATCTTGTTTTCACGCAGCGATGAGTGAATTTTTTTTGTATAGAAATAGTTTACTTGAGCTTAGCGAGGCTTGAAAGTGACATGGATAATATTTAACCTATACCCTCTGAAAAAAATAATATATTATATTGTATTAAATTACTTTTAAGTATAAATGTACGCCGACTTCAATTGTTTTCCGATATACTCGTATGTAAAAAATAATCTTGGGGACTGTTTTACAATGATTTATCTTATTAAAACTAAAAATTACTTTAAAATACTACAAAACTTGGTCACAAAAGCATCACTTACAATAGGTACATACTTTCTATACTAAAACACACGAATATACCTAATCAAATGCTACAGCTAATATCTATATACAAAACAATTCAGTAACTTTTTTCCTCTGTTTGTCAAGCGATTTTTTTTTTCATTTAACAATTACCTATTGACGAGTTTTAGTGTTGTTACCAATAAGAAAATGATTATATTATATTAAAATAAATACAAATAAATAAATTGAATAAGAAATAAGTAGTCGAGTAAATCAATTACTAATCTTATTTTATGATTACGAAATAAAATAGCGTCTGCGGTCATTCCTTTTTGGTAATAAGTTTGAAATTGGCAATTGTTGAAAAATAATCAATTTATTACTTTAAATATCAGTATTATACTATTCAAATATACATATAATAAAATTCTGAATCGAATCTGTACATTAAATATTTTTTTGGAAAATCTTATTGAAATAGTTATTATTATTGATACAGAGGCCGAATCTATAATTTTTCGAATTTTGGTCTGTCTGTCTGTTTGACCGTATTATTCAAGAAAAACACTGAACACATTATGGTGGATAGATAGCTGTTTAACCAGGTCAACATATAGGATACTTTTTACTGCGGAAAATATTTTATCTCGAGAAATCTATACTAAATGTTAAAACGTAAATTGTCAAACATAAAAATTATAATTTTGCATGCGCTCATTGTCTAAATGACTACCGAGTCGAAGAAAAAATGTTCTAGACTTTAAGGATCTATTGAAAGAAACTTCTTGAGATCAATAATTTTGTTAATCATTTTTGTATAGGGTTCTACAATGTACATATTATGTATATTATTTTTATTTTATAATGAAATAATCTAAAGTCTATCGTTACTCCTATGTTATTTTAATTTTTAATTAAATTTAATATAATCTTTTTAACGGAAATCTTTGAAGATTTTAACTTATTGTATCAATATGCTAGTAGATTTATTATTATTAAAATTCAACCCTTTTATGGTTCTAGATCATGGTAGGACCATAAAAGGACCTCCTCTAGACACGGGAGAAAACAGGTCATAGTCTACCATATAAATACCACGTTGAGCAAGCGCAGGAAAACTAGTTAAGATTTCCCAGCGATATAGGTTACCTCACGACGTTTTTCTTTATCGTATTAGAGCAAGTGGTAATCATGTTACAAAAGAATCACACATGAAAATCTCAGCCATGCAAGGCCCGATATTTGAATCCTCTTCACTTTGTTTATACGAGCGAGATTACCGTTTTTTAAATTAATTGCTTATTTGATCCTATACATAAATATGTTAGACTTTTTAATCCCCCACTTTTATTTTGATGTTCAATACATATCTTATATATGAAATTTCCATGTCACAATATTTGTTACCGTACTCCTCCGAAACGGCTTTACCGATGTTTACCAAATTTTATATGCGTATTCAGTAGGTCTGAGAATCGGCTACTATCTATTTTCCATACCCCTAAGTGATAAGGATAAGGGTGGTCCTCCCAGAACCCACCCCAGGGACGAACCCGAGTGGAGCGAGGGTGAGTCGCTAGTATACATATATATATATATATACCCTTTATTGCACATAAAAACAAAAATACAAATATTAAAAGAAAATTGAAGGCAAAGGTGGACTTATCTCTAAAAGAGATAGATCTCTTCCAGTCAACCTAGGAGGTGAGAAAGATTGTCATTTAGCAGAGCAGAAAAGTGCAAGGTAATATGGAAATAAAGAAAAATAACACAGTATATATAAAAATAACATACTACATGTAGTTTTAGTATAATAAATAACACAAACATATAAGTATATAAAATACATAGATTACAATAATACAATACCTTTAGTTTATCCCATACATACATAGTATACATAGATACAAAACATATACACAATACATACATAATATAATTACTAATTAAAATATAATGTTAATGACTACTAAGTAACTTCAGATAGGAAATGTTCTTTTAGACGATATTTAAAAGATGCAATTAAGGGACTTTCCTGAATAAGTTTCGGAAGTTTGTTCCATAGTAGAGGAGCTCGTACCGTAAACGAATTAAGTCTAAAACCGGGATTACACTTTGGCACGTCGAGCATTGATGTTACGCAAGAACGCTTAGTGCGTGTGCAAGTGGGAAGTAAGCTGATTCGGGAACGAAGATAAGAAGGGGTGTTAGGATCGTGGAGGATATCATAGAGGGTGAACAGGATATGCATATCACGGCGACGGCGAATTGGAAGCCACTTAAGTTGAGCGCGAAAATCGGAGATGTGATCATACTTTCGCAGGTTGTAGATGAAGCGTATGGCTAAATTTTGGAGGCGCTCCAGCTTATTAAGAAACTCCTCAGTCACATCCAAGTAGCAAACATCAGCATAGTCGAGGATAGGCAAAAGAAGGGATTGCGCAAGCATAATTTTGGTTTTGAAAGGGAGAAACCATTGGAGACGTTTGAGAACATGGAAGGTGTAATGAATTCGTTTGCTGACTTCGTTAACATGAGCCGTCCAGGACATATTGCAGTCCATCATCAGACCGAGGTTCCTTACCTTGTCACAGTAAGGAATTGAAACCCCTGAGTAAATAATTTTGGGTATTAAATTCCACTCAACTTTGCTTCTCAGCCGGCGGCTTCTAATGATAATGGCCTGCGATTATTTATATATATATAATTGCTTATCTTTGAAAGAACCAGTAAAAATTTACTATTACAACTAAAGGAGTGATGCAGTAACTTCTGATTTCTGAAAAGTTTAAGTATAACTTTCAACTGGCGATGACGTGCATTACCTTTCAAAACTATATATCGTTACTATGCATTTTGCAAATGGGTTTCCTTGTAAACATTCAGGTGCTGTCAGTTACAGACTAGGTTGCGATCTAAAGTCCATATTCAGTATACAATAAAATTGAATCTATAGTTTTGCGCTGTGGCTTCGCTCGCATGAAAATATATTTTCTCAAATTCAAAATATTTTATTCACCATTAAATTATTACAATTTTTTCTGAACGTCATGAGTCTACTACCAGTTCGGAAAAAAAAAGCCTCAGACCTGAGAAGAACTGACGAAAGAAACTCAGCGGGACTAATATTAACTTGTTATCTTTTTTTAAAGTAAGATTATAATTTACAATATTTCTATCAAGTTGAAGTAGCCTGGAGGTGATCATTTCATTTCCAGGGTGTGCCATTATCTATTAAATAATTTATTATACTTACTTAGCCTTTAGCACACAAACGTTCTTTAACAATTTTTTTGAATTTGATGATAGAAGCCTTTTTAACTTTTTCTGGGACTCAAGGAACTAAGCTATCCCCATAATCAAATTACACTAAAATATGTTGAGTTTTTATCTGAAAACTATGAAGAAGTAACTAAAACTTACACAATATAGAAGTGAAGATAAATCAAGGAAGCTATGGATGTATAAAAGATGATATGCATGAGATAAAGTGATGAGATCACGCCGATAGAGGGAATTAGAAAAAAAAAAACAATTTGTGTCTATTCTAAGTAGCGTAGCGTATATGTAAAAAATATATATTATTAATCCATACATATAATAAAATTCTAACATAGTCGAATTACATTAAAATATTTTTTTGAAAATATTATGGAAATAGTCATTTTTATCGATATAGAGGCCGAATCTATAGTTTTTAGAAGTTTTGTCTGTCTGTCTATCAATCTAGGACCGCATCACGAGAAAACCACTGGACAGATTTTGATAAAATTGTCAAAAGTCAACATATAGGAGACTTTTTATTGCGGAAAAATATCGTATGTAAGTGTCCGGATTAAACTTACACACCAATAAACCTTAAGTATATTAGATAAGTTTATTATTTTTAGTTCTTCGGTGGCGCCTAGATGGCATTGTTAGGTTTATGCCACTTTCTGAATCGCGCTATGGTTTGGTTAGTCTGCAAAGTATAAGTTATTGAAACATTATTTTTTTTGTGTGAATCGTTTGAAATAGATACTTAAACTTTACTAAGTGTTTTATTTCGTGCATAAGAGCCTGCCGGACTTTTGTTCATGGTCCTTCGATTCGGAACGGCAAGGCGTGTTTTTTGTGTTATTTGCCGCGTCAGTGGTACAGTAGTACCACCCGTGTCGTCACTACTGGCAGTGGATCGCTGTCCAGAACATCCCACCAGCGAGGCACCACGAGCGGCGCCAAGGCAGTGGAGGAGCCGGGTGTCTACAACCCGGAGGAGCGACGGGCGAGAAGTGGCAAGCAGCAGCGGTGGAGGTTGCGGAGCGCTAGAAGGCGCTACAGGTGCATTAAAGCGAAGACAAAGTGAGTGCGGTGATAAATTGTGAGTACATTTTTAAATATTATAATAGAAGAAATTAACTTGAAAATTAAACCTTATTTCAAAGATTAGTGGAACTTAAAGAAAAATTGAAGATAGTGAAGTACTAAGAATAATTTCAATAGTTTAAGACTTGCAATAGTTTTAAGTAAATATTGGTTGAGACGGCGAATCCACGCCCGATGTTAGTTAGAATTTAAAGTTAAAAAGACTTGTAAAATTTTGTTTATCTGTTTCTTGGACTTAGAAAAATGAGTCAGTTGTTTAGAGTTTAACTTTGTCAATTAAAGTAAATTGTTATTCTGTTTTATATTGATAAGAATTATACCTAAGTGATTAAAACTGTTAAGGTAAAAAATTTAAAATGGAGTCGTTTAATGATCTGCAGGAAGACATAAGGGCTAAAATGCTAAAAGCTAAGACTAATTTTAAAAAGTGTCCTAAGGATCGTTTGACGGTTGCATATATTGAAACAAGGCTAGATAACTTGGAACAACAGTGGACTTTGTTTACAGACACTCATACTAAAATTATTAGTCAGGTTAAGCGAGCTGATTTGTATAGTTCGGATTATCACAAAAATAGTGTGTATGATGATGTCGAAGAATTATATGTTCAATTCAAGACTGAGTTAAAAGAAATGCTGTATAAATTAAAAACACTTGAGTCAGAAGTAAAGTCAAGTTCAAATAGTCAATGTGAGAGTTCAGAAAGACGTTTCAAGTTGCCTGAAATAAAAATACCTACCTTTTCCGGTAAGTACACAGAGTGGCAGACATTCAGAGATTTGTTTTTAGGACTTGTGCATGAAAACAAGTCACTGGATGATGCCCAAAGATTTTATTATTTAAGGGGACATTTAACCGGGGAAGCCGAGCAACTATTGCGCAACATTAAGGTGACTTCGGATAGTTATCAAGTTGCGTGGGAGAAATTAGATAGTATGTACAATAATAAAAGGTTTTTGGCGAACGGCATCTTGAAGCGTCTACTAAATCAAAAAAGTTTGTTGTCTGAATCCGCATCTGAAATTAAAAACTTAATTAGTACAACTTCAGATTGTTTAGACTCAATAAAAAATATTGGTGTGGATGTTTCATCTTGGGATATACTGATTATCCACATTACAAGCGCTAAATTAGATAAAGATACGCGAAAGGCATGGGAGTTAAAAGTATCTTCAGATCCAAGTTACGAATTACCCACGTTTCAACAATTTTCGAACTTTTTAATAGGGCGTTTTAGAGGTCTAGAAAATATCGATTCTAAGGTACATCACAGTGAGAAAAAAGTTACTAAATCTTTTCATGTTGTTAAAAACAAACCGATTGTATCGTGTGCGTATTGCAGTGCGGATCATAAAATAACTGCGTGCAAAAAATTCGGAAAAGAAAGTAATGAGAAACGCCGTGAGTTCGCGTTAGATAAAAACTTATGTTTTATTTGTTTAAATAGCAACCATTCCGCTAAAATGTGTAAAAATATTGTCCGATGCCAAGTGTGTAAACGTAGACATCATTCTTTATTACATCCCAGTGGTGATTCTGGTTCTGGTAGTGCTAAAGTTGAGGCGATTCATCAAACAACCTCCTCAACCAGTTTAAGGTCAACTGAGGAAGATACTGCCGCAAGCAGTAATAAGTTATCTGTGCAAGCAGAAAGTTTAGATAAGCAACTTGTGTCTTGTTTTTCGACAGGAAACTGTTCTAAAATGGTTTTATTAACTACAGCTGTGGTGCAAGCTGAGTCGAAAGACGGTACTTATTTCCCAGTTAGGGTTTTATTAGATCAGGGGTCGCAAGGTTCTTTTATTACTGAGGCCATGGTGCAGCACTTAGGTTTAAAAAGGCTTGCGGTCCAAAATACCGTAGTTGGTGTAGGTGGAGATAAAAGTGTGACTTCCAAGTTCACAGTCAAAATTAATTTAAGGTCGAGAGTTGATCCTAGGTTTCAAGTTAAGGTTAATGCACATGTCTTGAAGTCAGTTACGTCTCTTCTCCCAGTTGCGAAGGCAACTAGGGTAAAATGGGAAGACCTGACTCTGGGTGATCTAGCTGACCCTGAGTATCATACGCCTAATAAGATTGATATCTTATTAGGCGCGGAGATATACAGTCAAATCATTCAGGAAGGCATTAAAAGAAACCTCAACGGATCTCTCTTGGCGCAGGATTCTGCTTTCGGTTGGATAATATCTGGTGTCTGTGAGGTAGATAGCACGTCAAATCTCCATTCTCACACAATTGTGATGCATTCGTATCTAGAAGTGGACAACATGCTGAAGAGGTTTTGGGAACTCGAAGCTGAACCACCTGTAAAAAAAAAATGCTCACAGACGATGAAAATAAATGTGAGAAATTATTTAAGGATACTTCGATACGGGATGAAGACGGTCGGTTAATTGTAAGACTGCCGTTTCGTAAGGCCAACCCGGACTGCATGCGTGGTGAGTTCAGGAAAATAGCTGAAAAAAGATTTAGAAATTTAGAATTTAAATTGCAAAAGAACATCAAGTTAAAAGAGGATTACACACAAGTTATAAAGGAGTATTTAAACTTAAATCATATGGTAAAAGTTACAGATAATGATAAATTTAAGAAAACAGCTATTTACTTACCACACCACGCAGTAGTCCGGGAAGATAAGGATACTACTAAAGTCCGAGTAGTGTTTGATGCCTCCTGTAAGGGAAGTAATGGGAAGTCATTAAATGATAATTTATTGATTGGGCCGCCACTGCAAGCTGAACTACGTCATACAATTATGCGCTGGAGACAATATAAAATATGTTTGGTGGCGGATGTGGTGAAAATGTACCGCCAAGTGCTGGTAAATCGGGAAGACACTCCATTTCAGAGGATTCTTTGGAGAGACAGTCCTGGAGAGGAGCTTCAAGAGTTTGAATTACTTACCGTAACCTTTGGCACCGCATGTGCTCCCTATTTAGCTGTGCGGTCACTGCAAGAATTAGCCTATAAGGAGTGTCAGAATAAGCCAGAAATTGCTAAAATTATTTTGAATGATTTTTACATGGATGATGTGATGACTGGGGCGGAAAACCTAGAAGATGCTTATAAAATATATAAAGAGTTAACCGAAGTGTTAGCGAAAGGAGGGTTTCCGTTGCAAAAATGGAAAAGCAATTCTAAAGAAATATTAGCTAAAATATGGAAAGCAAAGGGTAATAAGGATGAGGAATTAAGGATTAAGGTAGATGATACAACTAAGATTTTAGGACTTACCTGGGATCCGCGTGGTGACTTCTTCCGGTACTCTGTAGATCTTGCACCGCAAGAGGAACCTGTAACAAAAAGAAGAATTATATCTGATATATCTCGATTATTTGACCCGCTCGGATGGTTAGCTCCTTGCATTATAGCAGCAAAAATACTCATACAAAAGCTTTGGTTAGCTGGTATTGGGTGGGATGAGCAAGTTCCTACTAATTTAATAAAGGAATGGATTACTTACCGTAAACATTTAACTGCCTTACAGAATATTAAAATTCCACGTTGGATACACACTTGTAATAAATATCAGCGCGAGTTGTACGGATTTTCCGACGCTTCGAAGGTCGCTTATGCAGCTGTCGTGTATCTGCGAGTGGTAGATGAAGTGGGAAATGTTTACGTCTCGTTAGTTACAGCTAAAACAAAAGTAGCTCCCATAAAGCAGGTGTCTATCCCTAGACTTGAGCTTTGTGGGGCCGTACTTTTGGCTAAGTTGATGGTTGAGGTAGCTGAAGTTATGAAAGTTGAAAGGGGTCAGTTATATGCATTCACTGACAGTGAGGTAGTTTTAGCCTGGCTTAATAATCACCCAAGCCGGTGGAAGACCTTCGTGGCTAACCGAGTTTCTGAAATCCTACAGATTTTGGATACACATCACTGGTCCCATGTAGCCACTAAAAAGAATCCGGCGGATGTTGCATCACGAGGTATTTCTCCGGTGGAACTATCAGACATGGTTATATGGTTTGAAGGGCCAGCGTTTCTAAAAAATAAGGTAATTATTTGTAAAAAACCAAAACACCTGGTTACAAATCTTGAGCAGGTTAACGTTCATACAGCGGTCGTTAACACAACCTTGTGGCAAAGGTTTTCTTCATTCTCGAAGCTTGTTCGGGTGGTAGCTTATTGTCGACGTTGGTTAAGGATAAGGAAAGGTTTGAGTAATAGGCCAAGTTCAGAAGTATTGGAACGACAGGAAATTGAGGATTCGATAAAGGTCTGTATTAAGAAATGTCAAGAAGAAGGATTCCGGAAGGAGTTGGAAGAATTGCGAAAACACGGCAAAATAGATAAGAAAAAGAAAAGGTTAAAGACATTAAATATATTTTTAGATTCGGAAGGTGTAATTAGAGTAGGTGGTCGGCTGGAAATGTCTTCGCTGTCATTTAACGAGAAACATCCGATTCTCATACCTAAAGAATCTTGCTTAAGCGGACTCTTAATTGCTGATGCTCACCAAAAAACTCTGCACGGAGGCCCGCAACTCATGATTACCTATTTGAGATCGAAGTATTGGATTGTGGGTGCAAAGTCTCTAATTAAGAAATATTATCGTGGCTGTGTCACTTGTACGCGTTACTCGAGCAGGTCCACATCTCAACTCATGGGGCAGCTACCTTCCGCGCGTGTGACACCGAATAAGCCCTTTCTTGTCAGCGGAGTCGATTACGCAGGGCCTATTAATGTAAGAATGTCGAAAGGTAGGGGTAACAAGTCTTACAAGGGATATATTGCTCTGTTCATCTGCATGTCGACCAGAGCCGTACATCTTGAAGTGGTGAGCGAGCTGTCTACCCAAGGGTTTATAGCCGCTTTTAAAAGGTTTGTCGCAAGACGAGGTAGGTGTGCTGAGTTATACAGCGATAACGGTACCAATTTTGTGGGCGCTGCTCGAGAGTTACTGTGTCTGTTCAACGAAGAAAAAACTAAATTTAAACCTGAACTGGCAGAGTATCTCGCGACCAATGGAACACAATGGAATTTTATTCCCCCTCGCGCTCCGAATTTCGGTGGACTATGGGAGGCAGGAATAAAGTCCACAAAGTACCACCTCAAACGAGTAGTTGGAAACTCTACGTTGACGTATGAGGAGCTGGCCACAGTATTATCTCAAATAGAGGCATGTCTTAATTCGAGGCCATTGTCTCGTGTAGAGGATCAAACCGAGGTCGTAGTTTTGACTCCTGGTCATTTCTTGGTGGGGGAACCACTGATAGTAGTTCCTGATGTAAATTATGAGTCGTCAAATATGTATACTTTGCGAAGATGGCAACTCCACCAGCGAATGATGCAGGACTTTTGGCGTCGATGGTCCCAGGATTACCTTCATCAGTTCCTTCAAAGGCATAAATGGGAATATCAGAACCCAGAACCATCAGTGGGGGATGTAGTTTTAGTCAAGGAGGACGATCTACCCCCGGCGCGATGGTTGCTAGGCAAGATCGAGCAAAAACATCCGGGACCCGATAAAATCACGCGGGTCGTCACAATACGTACCAAAGGTAATTTAATAAAAAGACCTACTTCCAAAGTAGCAATCTTACCTATAACTAAGTAAATTATTAGTGAGTGATTCGTTACAGTTTGGACTGTTGCATGGTGGGCGGTTTGAAGGACATTTCTCATTATGTCCTTGGTGGGCGGTATGTCCGGATTAAACTTACACACCAATAAACCTTAAGTATATTAGATAAGTTTATTATTTTTAGTTCTTCGGTGGCGCCTAGATGGCGTTGTTAGGTTTATGCCACTTTCTGAATCGCGCTATGGTTTGGTTAGTCTGCAAAGTATAAGTTATTGAAACATTATTCTTTTTGTGTGAATCGTTTGAAATAGATACTTAAACTTTACTAAGTGTTTTATTTCGTGCATAAGAGCCTGCCGGACTTTTGTTCAGTAAGAAATCGATATACTAAATGTTCAAACGTAACTAGGGACGACCCCGAGTGGGGCAAGAGTATGCGAGTAAGAGTATATGAGTAATTCATAATTTGGTACTTTCGTCCAAACTCATTTCGACGGAACTCAAAAAATTACTTTTACCTTTTTATATAACGTATATACTATTATACATAGCTATAATATATTATACATAGGTATAATACAGAGGAATATATAATACATAGTATACCAACGTATATACGTAGGTATACTAAAAGTAATAAAAATCTTGTTAAAATGACGATTTCGTATTTCCAACGACATATTTGCTGTAAGACCAAGTGGGCGATCGCTTTAGGCACTTGGCGCTTCCAGTCTCATTTTATAAGAAGTTCAATAAAAAAAAACTTTAAAGGGAACAGAAATTTCCTTTCAAGATATACATATAAAAGCATTGAAACAAGATCTATTGAACTTAGTTAAACCAATAGGTGGTCAATCTACACTAATACTCTAAAGAGGTAGAGTATGTAAGTTTGTATGTAGGGAGTTTCTCTGAAACTACAAATCCGATTCTGAAAATTCTTTCACTGATAGTAAGCTATATTACCGTCAAGTGGTAATTTTTTTTTCAATGCAAAAGTGCTTATTGTCATCAATTATAACAATTTTAATTAAACTCGGGAAACATGGCCGTTCATTTACTTTATCGGCGGTTTTATATTTTTATTATTTGACGGCACGTTTGGCTCAGTTTGTACTGACCCTACTTGCTGTACCAGCGGTCGCAGGTTGGAGTGCCGCTGGTGGCATTCATTTGTGTGATGAGCTTGAATGTTTGTACTCCAGTCATGGGTATTTATATTTATAATATGTATGTATTTAAAGTTATATATAATATTAGTAATAAATAAATAAATATATGTGTAGTGTATCAACTATCTGGTATCCATAACACAAGCCTTGAAGCTTACCATGGAACTAGATGGTGCTGTGTGTAAATGTCCCAATATATTTATTTATTTACTGTTAGTTGTCTAGGGACGTTGCTAGTAATTTATATGACAACTATATTAGAGATAGTAGGAGACCCTATGTGGTGGACCACTCATTCTTTTTCCAGACAAAATATATTTTTTAAGCCATAAAACATATTAAAAATCACAACCCAGGGGTTTGTCACTAAAAATTTGCACCAGGCCAGTACCCAGCAGTAGGAAGTAAAAAAGGGCTGAATATAAATTATTGACACCGTTGCGCGTTGGTTTAAGCGATCTTTTAAATAACTTAAAAACGTGAAAAGCCTTCTTGATATGAAAGATTTTACATATATAAATTATTTTTGTTGCTAAGTTCTATGGTATATTTAAATGCAAAGGCAGTATATACGGCTAATGGTTGATGAACCAAAACAAAAGATAATATAAGAGCATTAACAAAGCTAGTAAAATGAAACTTGTAGTACTTTCATGTTATTTCTCTTAGCGATTTGAAATTTAAAATTTAATGGTCACCGTATGTATGGTCTAGTGGCTAGGATACCTGGCTTTCAGCCAGGAGGTTCGGGTTCAATTCGCGGCACGAGAATGGATAAATAAATATTGTCTTACCTTTTATATTTTAATTTTAAAAGGAAATACTTTTTATAATACAAAATTATCGATTTATTTTGTTTTGTTCATGATAGTTAGTTATCCCTTTGTCGTTAATTAATTCTTAGAAAAAAAAGTTATTTTAAAGGAAAAAAAAACGTGTAGTTGTGTAAGGAATATTATACACTGTGTGTATTTGCACAGGTTGTTGAAATAAATTATTTTATAAAATTCTGAATCGAATCGGTACATTAAATATTTTTCGGAAATCTTATTGAAATAGTCATTGTCATCGATATAGAGACCGAATCTATAGTTTTAAATTTTTTTATCTGCTGTCTGGGAACGGATCACGACAAAACCACTGGACAGATTTTGATGAAATTTGATATAATGATAGCGGGTATCCGAGTCAACATATAGGATACATTTTACTGCGGAAAAATATCTCATCTTTGAGAAATCTATAGGACTAACCATTAAAACTTTTTTTCGCGATTTTTTCGCGGATTTATCTAATACAACATGTGATCCAAATCGTGAGAGCCGTTTCCGAGATGCACGAAATAAAATTACTAATATATAAGAATTGCTCATTTAATATTTTAAAATTAAATGATTCAATGTAATCTAAATCAGAGAAATTAGATTTTTGTATCTGGCAATACTCCGTGTCATGTTCTGAAGTTTTGTTTAGCATTTGATAGTTGAAATAATAGATAAGATATCGTATCGAATTTTATACAATTGGATGTTGATTGATTTTGGGCTGTGACTCGCACATACTCGTGTAACCAAATGTTTTATGTTATGAGGACAGGTGGGAAAATGAAGTACGTGAAGTGTTTGATTATTTATTTTAATAGTTACATACGTTTAATTTTACTTTTAAAACTACTATATAAATTATAATTGTAATAATGTAATATATAATTGCAGTGTAACTTTGTAGATTTGTTTTAGCCCTTAGCTTGCGTTATATTTTTATAACAAAAATGTCGTCGAAAGAAAAAATATAATAATTATAAAATATCAAATTCATATATACATTATTTTTTAGAACACTCAAATACTTATCCGAAAGTTTATATCCAAATATATGGCCACTACAGCCCCGTTAACGGTCACGTACTCAGCATTGGTTTTGTTTGATTTTATTGACTTTTTTAATGGTAAAGAGACTGAAAAGCAAAAGTTCGATAAACTTAATGAATAAGCACATTATTGTGTAATTCTATATTAAAAGAATAATAGATATTAAGATATAGATTATTATCATTATAATAATAAATAAATATGTTTGGACACACGGCACCATCTAGTTCCATGGTAAGCTACGAGGCTTGTGTTATGGATACAAGATAGTTGATACACTACACATATATAACTTTAAATACACACATATTATAAATATAGACAGACCTCCGTTTACATATTTAAGATCCTTTTGTAAATATTACTTGAAATAAATGATTAAATAAAATAAAAAAAATAATAATGTAGGGAACAATATTTTAATTATATATTTTTATTTTCCTACACTCACAAACTTTCACATTTATAATATTTAATATACAGACACAGATATGCAGATTAGTATTTCAAGATAAGCAATAAGCATAGACATCTACCATACGTAATTAATTACTCGGCAGTCTTCTTCAACGAATGTTGACAAAACAAAACAAAATTTAGAAGAAAAGGAAAGTTTCCAGAAAAATAGGATTTCTAATGAGATTGGGGTTTTAGTTTGTACGTCTTCTTTTTGTTGGTGAGTTTCAATGACAGATTGTTTAATAATAACATCGTCAAAAATATTATCGTTGAAAGTAAGCTGGAAGCTTACGTAGGTTATGCACTAAATTCTATTTTATTGTGGTTTCTTCCTACGGCTCCGCTCGTGTATAGAAATATAGAAAAATTCTATAGAAAAATTCGTTTAAGATGTCGCCCAACCACTCAAGTCCGTTGAGACGTTGCCTCTCTACCTACGCTTTCCAATGCATAGAAGACACACATGTGAAAAAAAATATTTTTTTGAGCTAGGAACCTTCGTGTGTATAAACAAAATAAGTCACCAAAGTTTCATCGCAATTGGATAAATGGTTTAGCAATGCATTGAATACGAACAGACTAATGCGTAGCACTATTTCATACATATGCCAGCTTACATAACATAAGCACTATATAAAAAAAACATGTACATACTTTGTAGAATTTAACAAAATGGTTATTCTAAATATCTCTGAGTATAAAAACTTAATCTAAAAATAGGAAAAAAATAAACCCAATATATTCATCATAATTTTGGCACAAAACACATGAAAAGAACACATTTTTCTGATCTATTCTGTAGATCAAAAGCAATGTGACGTAACGTGCTCTCTATAGGGCTCTAGGGAATATAGTAATATTATATTATATTATAACTTTGCATTTAAATATAATAATATATAACTGTGCATTTAAATATCAATTGTCAAGGGTCCCATTTTAATTTCTACATTATTTTCTTTCGTTTAGTAAATATCTAAAGTTAGAATATTTTTTCATTTAAACGTTAAAAAGTATTGTATTTGTAACAATTACTGCCTTTTTAGTATCGCACTTAAGTACATATATATGTTTGGACTAGATCGTAATGTTAACGCCCAAGTTAGGTTATCCATAGCATTCCTCTGTTTATCTCTTAATTAGTATTACAAATGCACAAGTGAAATTCTTTTTTCTTTTTTTATAATATCTTGGCAAATATAAAGCGTGCCATTTATTGAATAGCTCAAATCCGAAAATATAAAACCTTCTTAAACCCCTTAATAATTTTCGCTGACTTTCATTACAAAATTACGTTGTCGTTGTCACCGCGACAGGACCTTTTATTTTGGGTGGATTATTTATACAGCTTATGTCTTGAAGTCCATTGAAGTGCATTACTGAAAGTATTTTTAAAATCGGATGATTATTTTCGGAGATAACATACAACATCAAAACTTACCATTTTTACCTCTTTATAATATACGAGTACTAGAGACTTGCCAGAATTTTCAGTAATTTTACTGAAACCCCCTACACACAAACATACAAACTTTTATATTATTAGTTTAGAAGTATAAATACACTTGCGACTCACAAGTATCGCACGCCCGAATGAAGCAAGGGTGAGTCACTTCCGCTTCATTCGGGTTCGTCTCTAGGTTGATTCCCCATGTAAACTTTAATCCCCATTTTCACCCCCTTAAGGGGTGATTCGGGATGAAAATATCTTATGTCCTTCCCAGGGTCTGAAACTGCCTTCTAACTAAGTTCTACCTACATTGGTTCAGTAGTTCCAGAGATTACTTTTTACAAACAAACTTACAAACTTTACCTCTTTATAATATTAGTATGATAAGCAAATTTAAAATAATTAAAGGTCGTAAAAACAGTTGAGGTTTGAAGTAAGCAAGAACGGATTACTTGTAAGTTATTAAAAATGAGTACTCTTAAGAGAACTTCTTGACTTTTCAATCTTTATTTGATATTTTTTTCGCCAGAAATCGAATTCATAGACTACCTAATTCCTAAATTACCTAATGGTTAGTACTTTACACATATCCAACATATACAATAGGGATCTTATATGTATTCAGGTAAATTAATTCGATACGTCCTAAAGAATGTGCCTTCTGGGAAATTTCTTGTATATCGTCTTCATCTGTTAAAGATTGGGTACAAGGTAGAGTGATGTGTAAAATATGAATGTACTTTCTATTATTGTAGCTAAAGGTTTTCTTATTTCATTATTGTTATAACTATTTGTAAAATTAAGGAAGATATAAATAAATAAATAAATATGTTAGGACATTAACACACAGCACCATCTAGTTCCATGGTAAACTACGAGGCTTGTGTTATGGATACCAGATAGTTGATACACTACACATATATAACTTTTAAATACATACATATTATAAATATAAACACCCATGACTGGGGTTCAAACATTCGTGCTCATCACACAAATGAATGCCCCCAGCGGGACTCGAACCCGCGACCGCTGGCACTGCAAGTAGGGTCACTACGAACTGAGCCAAACGTGCACATAGGCTTCACTTCCTATCCCGGAAAAAGATATGGTTCCCGTGGGATAGATTTTTTTGTTTATTACATATATACGAGAAGTCGAGGAAAACAGCTAATTATCATATAAAATAGTTCTTAACGAAACAAATATCTTAATTGAATACTTATAAGGATTTAGTGAATAGGGTTGCCAAGCAAGTGGATTACTTTCCCAATTCGAAGATTAACTAAAGGGCAAACAATGAAGGCAATAAAGCTTTCATTTCTATTTAACTCCTAATTATATTATGCTAGAAAGAAAAATACTCTGTGGTTATAACATAGTGAAAATACGAATGTGAGTATGAAATGTAACATTTTAAAGCAGTACGTCGTCGTCTCAGTGCTTATTAAATGTCCAAACGGCCAATTTACGTAATTTAAAATCGATTTGATGCTGTGTTATGTGGTTAGCGTATTAGAAGACTACAGCTACTAGTACATTGCTAGCTTAATTGATAGCTAGCAGTTTTCTCATTTTTGATCAAGCTATTTGAGCGTACAATTTAATTTTGCAGCGGCAACTTAGCACTAAAAGATCACCTAATTTTCTGCAATTTTTAATCGATTCTGCCCAATTGACCATTCCAGCTTTATAGACGTTAATAATTCTGCAAAAATAAACCACATGTTTTAAAATATTTGACTCTCATAACTACAATAAGACTCATAACAAATATTTAACTCATTGTCATTTTAATTAACTTACCAAAATCAATGAAATACTACTAAATAACAATAACAACTAAATTTAACTAAAATATGTATAACAAAGCATGACACTGTATTGAACCCATTCTGCAAACAAAACTTTATATACGATTCTAGCTAAACCGTTCAGTACTTCATAGAGCTTTTTGTTCTTGCCCATGGATTCGTTCGACATTAAACAATAATGAACCACTCTACCTGGATTTGTGGATGTGACACACGGTCTTCTCGAATGGTCAATATTACTATACATATATATTTAAACTACCTCGGTGGTGTAGTGGCTAGCATGTACGGCTGCACACCCGGAGGTCCTGGGTTCGAGTCCCGGGTCGGGCCAAGTTTAGTTATTGAGTCTTTCTGTATAGTAAGTCTCAGTAACAGCCCGGAGTTGGAAAGTTGGCACTTGTGCACTATAATATCTCCTGCGCAGTTGGCTAGTCTCAATGAGGTTGACCGCCGTGGCCAGAATCGGTCAGGAGAAGATTACTATACATATCTCGTAGTCTCTCACGTGACCATGATTGCTGGAAGGTATTCCAAACGTCGGGAACCAAAATGAACATAAATCCACGGAAATATCCGAAAAGATAGTTTTATATAAAATGTCAGATATTCAAGTAAATCTAAGAAAGTATTAACTCTAAATATTTGAAAATCGCCCAAAGAAGAGTCTTCAGCGAGAATATATAGTAATTATTTGACACATGTGTTGTATATACATAACAATTCACACATTTACAATTCTAATGCCTTTTTGTGAAATGTGTATATTTAGGCTACCCCTAAACCATGACATAGGAAAACATTTAAAAAAAACAATATCAAATATATACAAGAGAAACATATTGAATAATCATACAGGCTATTTGAAAATGGCTTAAAATTGCTAATCAAATAATTATTTAAGGGGAGATGCTGAAAATTTAATTCATAACTAGTAGGATTGAAATAACAAACGAAAACAAACAATATATTCTAAAATGAATACATACATATATTAAATATTTCATTTAACTTGTCCGTATGTATCTAAAACTTCGCAATATTGTGTTTATTCGTGCACATTCCAACAAGTCACGAGAACGGTTGGGGTAAAAAGTGATGTTTTTCATGAAACATTTATAGAGTCTATTCTAAATGCGCTTTACATATACGCCTACTTCAAGAGGTAAGAGGATTGTGGTTTGAGGACGCTCCTTTATGATGATAATTTGAAGAAGATGATATTTTTAGAAATAAGATAGGTATGCAAAGGTCTTAGCAATAGAGAATATGCTTAATTTTTTTTATTTTTTTATACAACAGCTTACATCGTTATATATTTAAAAAAATCCAGCTCCAAAATACTAAAATTTAATATTTTTTTAAATATCATACCGTTACGGATACTTTAAACACTCGCCATTTCGTGACTTGTGACGTCACAGTATGATATACATAGAGAAATGACGACTCAATCTATAAGCGACAAAATCACTAATCGCTCTGTTATATTACTCTGACGTCATATTCGGTCTGATTAATGGCTTGCATTCCTTTGAATTTCCCACCTGTTTTTGAACTTTTTAATAATTATTTTCTTAATAAGAAAGAAGTTACATTGAAAAATATGAATATAGGCTTAATTCAAAAGCAATAAAGATTATTAAAAAAAAAATCGCCTTTATTTAAGTCACACGTATATTCCCTATTGTTACTCTCTTCTCTCTGGCTATCGCCCAAAGAATGTGGGTAGGTATAGATATTAAGTATTTATGTTCAAATTCCAGTTTTTTTTCTTTACTTCAACATAGAACTTATCCAAGTATATTTTTAACATTCACACGCAAAAAACTAACACGTTTTTTGAATTATTTCACTAGTTTAAAATACAAGCGAGTAAACTTTCAAATCTAAATTGAACCCATGTCTACTGCCTTGGACACAAAAGACTGCTATGAAACGACAGTTTATCTATTATAGAAGTAAAGAAAAGTAGCGTACAAACGAAATTCCCACGAGTCGTGAGCGGAAAACTAAACAATGTGAAGAAAAGTTCAATAAAATTAGGTTTACCTAATAAGGTAATACAATAGTATTATCTTTTAAACTAAAGATTAATTTTTGAAAGATTTTGATAAGGAAGAAGTACACTACTTTGGATAAGTTTTTATTAGTATTAAGAGATATCTTCGTCAAGTGTGAATTGATATTCATAACTTTACAGTCATTAGTGCTCATTAGCAGCCGGAAATACAGCCGGGCGCGAAGCCAAGGCTCACCTCGGTCGGCCTGCGACGTCCTATTAAGACCGGGGAAGTTCCGTTGGGTTTTAGTGGGTAGTACTGGCTTTGCCGGTGAGCCCCACAAAATCACACGTATGTATGCAGGTATGCCTAAATGCATTTCCCAACGTTATAAAAAAAAAGGTGAACATACATACCTATATGCATTTATGTATACATACATAGCTTGCTTAAATCATAACCTTCTGCAGTCGAGTAAGAAAAGAATTGATAATTGAGGGTTCAGGTTACGTTTTTTTGTAATTTAAAATGTAGATTTTTACTAAAAATGGATTAATGTGTGAACAAATTCAGCAGAAAAATTATCCTCTTACACATTTTCAGTATTTTAACAGTTACAATGATCTTGCAGAAAGCTTTTTCAACTCAGCTAATAGAGCTGGTGTAAAAATTCTGTTGGATTTTTCTTTTTTTTAGTCGTGAGTTTAGGAAACTAACATTATTAACTTTAGATAGCGAGAAATTTAATTCCAATTTGTTGAAAAAAGAAATGAATTTCCACAGAAGCTGTTAAATTAAGCTTCTGAATATTGAGATATCAACAATTTTAATATCATGGCAAAGAGTTAAAAGCTTTTTGCAATAGACTATTATTGAAGATGCATTTCTAGGATAAAAAACATCTTATGTTTTAATCAAGAACATGATCTATCATTATGGCAAGTTTCACGTAAATATTTAGATGTATCAATAAAATCAATATTCTGCTTACGTATATACGTAGTTTTTTTGTCTGTCCGTTCTGATTAAACTTCGAAACGGCTTGACGGATTTTGCCGGGACTTACTGGATAGCTAATGTTATAAGGAGTAATTTGGGCTACTTTTATTTTAATAAAAGTAATTAGGATTCCGCGCAAAAAAGCTATAGTCGCTAGTGCTGTAATAAGATAGAGTGTATCTATATACTAAAGTATAAAGCTGAAAAGTTTATTTGTTTGAACTCACTCATCTCTGGATATACTCTCTCAATTTGAAAAAATCATTTTGCATTTTATAGCATATACTAGCGATTCACCCTCGTTCCGCTCGTGTTCGTCCCTAGTTACGTTTTTACGTTTAGTATAGATTTCTCAGAGTTGAGATAGTTTCCCGCAGTAAAATGTATCCTATATGTTGACCCGGATAACCAGCTATCATCATAGCAAATTTCATCAAAATCCATCCTGTGGTTTTCTCGTGCTGTGTTTTCAGACAGACAGACAAAAATTCTGAAAACTATAGATTCGGCTTTTGTATCGATAATAAAGACTATTTCAATAAGATCTTCCAAAAATATTTAATGTATAGATTCGACTCAGTTAGAATTTTATTATATGTATAGATTAAGGAAAGTTTTAGCTATGGTACATCACTATGATCGTAGAAAGTGGAGTATTCTACTAAATAAACAAACCCGGGTGAGAAAA
Source organism: Brenthis daphne (assembly GCA_947093115.1). NCBI lineage: Eukaryota > Metazoa > Arthropoda > Insecta > Lepidoptera > Nymphalidae > Brenthis > Brenthis daphne. The sequence continues at coordinate 13,793,083 of OX352482.1, read as the reverse complement.
GCTAGTTAATTATATAAGTAAGAATTGCTTCTTACTTTTATAATTAAGAAAAATATTAAATGTATGTATGTAATATATACATATTTTTATACATAAAAATTTTATATATGGTTATGTAGAAACCAAGATGAGATAGGGTGATTGTCGAATGACCTCTTTCTGACGAGTTTTAAGTGACCACCTTCTATCTAAGGACGATGCATATTGATGAGTCAACTTCGATGAGCTGATGAAATCAATTTTCTTATTAACTTTTAAATTTATTAAAGGCTTTACTTTTCTTTAACTTTACTTGCTTATTATATATGAAAAATCTGAAATGAAATCATATTGTTAAGATTTAGTAGACTGTATTATAGACATTTTGTATATTATCTATATTCTATACATATAATAAAATTGTAACTAAGTCGAATCTGTACATTAAATATTTTTTTGGAAAATCTAATTGAAATAGACATTATTATCGATACAGAGTCCGAATCTATAGTTTTTAGAATTTTTGTCTGTCTGTCTGTCCGCCCGTCCGTCCGTCCGTCCGTCCGGTCTGTCTGTCTGTCTGTCTGTCTGACAGAACAGAAAATATTACATAGATTCGTGCTTTATGAATGTCAACCAGCTCTTTTGGTTGGAATCGAACTTGCGACGTTCGGCGTAGTTGGTAAAGTCTATTAGACTACATAGAATTCTTAAAATATTATATATTCATAATAACAATCATACTTAAAAGCGAATAATTGAATAATATTATCTTGTAATAAAAGACTTTGATAATAACTATGCAAAGTGAATCGTCATAAAAACTTAATAAAACTAATATCTCGTGGGAACAATTTCATGTAAAGATGTAGTCTTCGGCTCAACAAGCTTCTGAGTGAAAAACCAAGACGATATGGTGTTCTGTTCTTACGTTTAATAAGACCTAACAAACATACTTTGGCATTTATTTTTTCACCGAATAGATAATTATACAAAAAAGATTAAAATCGTAGAATACATTCTTAGATTTACGCAAATATTTGACATTTTAAATAAAAAAATCTCTCGGGAGGGTCTCTCTCATGACCATCTTTACATAGTATAAAATGAAGTCGCTTCCGCTGTCTGTTAAAACTACTCAACGGATTTTAATGCAGTTTTCAGCAATAGATAGAGTGATTCAAGATTAAGGTTTATTTGTATGTATTCAGCCCTTTTTAACGTCCCACTGCTGGGCACGGGCCTCCCTTCAGCACGAGGGGAATCAGGCCATCGTCCACCACGCTGGCCAAGTGCGGGTTGGCGGACTTCACATGTCTTTTTGAAAACTTGCTAGATTCTCTCAGACATGCTGGTTTCCTCACGATGTTTTCCTTCACCGTTAAGACAAGTGGTAATCATGTTGGAAATGATTCGCACATGAAAATATCAGAGGTGCGAGACCCGGGATTTGAACTCACTTCATTCGGTTTCCCAAGCGAGCGCATTACCACTGGGCTACCACTGCCTGTGTGTGTATTTGTATAATACATGCATATTATAGTACAGAAAAGCCGAGAAATTCAAAGATTTGTATTTAATATTAACCGAAAATTTACGATGACAAACCCGAGCGAAGCGAGGGTGAGTCGCTAGTTGTTGCTAGTTTTTATCGCTAGCTGTTAAGCATTTGAAACATTAACCAAACCGAAAATTAATGAATCAAAAATCAAAATAAATCCGCGAAAAAATCCGAAATGATAGTTTTATTTAAAATCGTAGAATTACAGAAGATTGCTATACCCGGGTTCAGGAGTAGTTCCCATAGATGGCATAAACTATTATATTGCAAAACACTAAAAATACGATGAAGATAGTGGAGACGTGTCACTAGTCTTATAAATCCTTATCCAAGTCCTGTTAAAGAGTACAAACAGCAGTTTATAATTACATTTTTCAAGTACAACTTATAGCAAGCAATAACGGCGCTATTGGGAGACGTTATTTAAAAAGTTGTAGTACATAAAACAAGTTATCCTCGAGAATCCAATAAAACAATAAATTGCATCGATGTGGGAACGATATTTTATCAACTTAAATAAATTCTTTGAGGACCTTTCCGTGTTGCTTTCTACGTACATCTTTGTTATTTTTAAACTATGTAATAATTTTATAGGAAAATCTATGAAACAATGTCAATTACTGGTGACTGTATGGAATGAGGGATTTTTATATTTATTTTATATTAAGTTTATATTTTTTTTTATATTAAGTTTAGGAACATATAGAGAACAAAAATATATAAAAAAAAACTTTTTTTTGGATTAGGAGCTTCACCACAATCGTATGCATAGAGTAAAAACGTACAAAGAAACATTTAAATTTATGTTTTAGATTATGTGATATGTTACCTAATAATGCCTAATAATCCATGATTCTTATAGTTGTTTTGGAGAACTTCTTAGCAGAAAAACGTAGCAACTCTATTTAGCTCTATCCAGGGTTCGAACCCAAGACCTCCTGATCTGCAACAGTATAAACTATCTCCTAGGTGAATAGATCAAAGATGCATAGACGTCTAGGAAGATAAACTCGAGTAAGGCTGTATTCAGATGTAGTAATAAGTAATATTTCACAACAGTTCACCAATAACTCTTCATCGCACTGTCACAATAACATAGTGCACTCATTTATCGTCGAGATATTCTTACTCCTATATGTACATATGTAGCCTTATACTATATTTAACGTCTTCCTCTATTTCTATAGAAATATTTTCCATTGTGGGGAAACGTTTTTGTCATTTAAACAAGCACTCATTTATGTATGCTTTAGCTATACATATATATATATAAATATATATATATATATATATATATATATATATATATATATATATATATATATGTATTATATAGATAAATCGTGACAAAGTTTAAGTATGTACAAAGAACTTCTTTGGAGACATATTTAATAATCAAAATATCATAAGTACCTACATTTATAATGAAACTTAGCTTAGTGGGTGGTCGACCATATATGAATGATACATGAGATTTACTAAAGTAAGGCTTACAGTGGACTTAATGCTATACTATCGCTTACTAATGCTATACTATATTATGCTATATTATACTATACTTAATGTATAAACATTTTCCACTTCACCTATTTATGAATACCACCTATACTAACTTTTATTACAATACATCATCTCAGTAATTCTTTTATTGGAAAATATATTTGTGTCGAAAGCTAAATCTAAGGTTATTGCGAAATAAATTGACTTAATATAAATATTTATAGAAAGAATAATTTAATATTATTATTAGTTATATAGAAGATATTATAAAATTATATAAAAAAGGCACTGAAGAATTTTCTTACCCTTGTTTTTTCTTATAAATGAGACTTCTTTCGAACAGTTCATTAAAATGAAATAAAAAAAATAACGTTAGCTTTATGTATTCTTGTTAGTTATCGGCTTAGTGAAGATTATTTGCTACAATTTCTATTGCTAATAGAAAACTATAAAATGTATACAAATGACTCAAATGAAACTTTATATACGAATTTTTTAAATAGAGTTTTAAATAGATATAAATAGTTATTAGTTAGCGTTAGCCATATAAATTTTTATTTTATTTTTTTGTTAATTTTTCATTTTTTCTCTATACATATTTTTAAATGAATATTTAAACAAAAATGACATTTTTGCTTAAAAAAAAAAGCTACTATAATGATAGTTCAAAATATGTTTCAATGCACAATGGATATCTATTTAGTAGTTGTGGACCAAATATAAGATCAGACGTGTCCAAGTCCAGTGTTCTAGGTAATTTCGACAGCGATCTCATTACCACTAACCAAATAGACAGGAATTTTTTTTAGTAAACAAGTGTATATACAAACACAATTCCCTCTCTAATCCTTTTTACTTTCAAACTCCAGTTGGAATATAATTTGACACGACTGGTGATTAGGCAGGAGAGTGTGATATCGCTAAGTTCCCACTACTGAAATTATCTTGGAAAAATCTGGTACCAATATTTAGCCCGCCTCGGGAATCGAAAACAGGACCATCCAGATCTGAAAGCGTACATGTTAAGAACTAGACCGACGAGACTGTTAATAATAATGTTTATGAGATATCAGAATTCCTTATACTTTTATGACAGTAGAAATTCAACGGTTGAGATGAGCTTGCTCCTAGTGGCAAGTTTAAATGAATAATGCTATGTCAAGTAGTCTCAATTCTGGGATATTAAGAAACTTAATATTAAGTTCTTAGAACTTTACAGAAGTGGTATTATAGTGTATAGTGTTGTTTGTTGCAATCTATCTTCATGTTAAATTAGCAATGCGCCCTTACTTTTCCCTAGTGTAAAGTTATTTAGGTACATGCACTCATATATACCATAATATATACCATAATAACAATATATGTAAACGGAAACGGAAGTCGCCAGCAAGCGTCTGTCTGTGCGTATAAGAGGTAGTACTACATAGCACGTCACTAAACTCAAGAAAGATTGAACAAATTTAGATATAAATTTTTGTGTTATGATGTTCATCCTATAGACAAATTTTAGTGATACAAAAACCGGTCAAGTGCGAGTCGGACTTGCACACGAAGTGTTCTGTTCCATATTTTGCTTTTTTATTATTTGTTGTTATAGCGCCAATAGAAATATACATACTACGAAAATTTCAACTCTACCAATTAAAGTTAATTAGAGCCCGTTGACAGGCAGAGCAGAGGCTTGGTAATAAGGCCCTGTTGCACAGAGCAGTAATAGTATTAGTAGATGCGTTTCCAGACAGACAAACAAAAATTCTAAAAAGTATAGATTCGGCATCTGTATCGATAATAATGACTACTTCAAATAAGATTTTACCCAAAAGATATTTAATGTACAGATTCGACTCAGTTAGAATTTTATTATATGTATAGATTAGAATAAAAAAAAAACATTTAAAAAACTACACTAACAACATAACAAAGTAATAGCTCATCTGTAAGAATAATAGAGACTATATATTTTAAAACCTCTATTTCAAGGATCTCTATATTTTAACAAATTATATGGAAAATCTTTATATTTTAGCAAATTCTATAAGGAAAATATAATTACTTAATTACTTCATTATATATCTAAGTTAAAAAAGGTAAAAACGTAATTTGGAATTGATCAAAGAGTATTTATGTAGTAAACATAAATTTAACAAAAGCACTTGTATATGAGGTGGTTTTTCTTTATATTATGTATATGTTATTCTTTATATATTAATCTTTATATTAATACTATATATATACTTTATATACTATTCTTTTAATTATATATTATTCTTTATACAAAAGAAAAATTAAATGTTTTCACGCTTTTGCGAGCTGACTTATAAAAATTTTATTCTAGTGATTAGTTACCCATGACATTATCGGAAAATTTCATCAAAATTCAGATAGCATTTAAGATAGTCAGTTTTGGTTGGTCTGTGAGTCAGGGCAAATGATTTTATAAATATTCATATTCTATATAGAATGTAGATAATAATCTAATCTGATTAACTATGGCTAAATTGAGTGCAGATTTTTGTGTTACATCACGATAACCGTGGGCGCACCCACGTCTGTTATATGCATTTTTATCTCATCAAAGACCAGTATTACTAGGAAAATACTTGTATTTTGCTGACGTTGCAAATTAAGTAGTGCTTTAAAAGATTATTTTTATTTTTAGCACTCTTTTTTGAATTCAAAGTAAAAAAAAACTAAGAAAAGCGGCAGTCGAACGAAGTACAGAAAAATCGTTTTTTTTTTCCATTTTCACGTGTGAATCATTTTGAACATTTGATTTCTATGGTACAGGGTGGACGTTGTGTGGACTTTTGCATGTCCGAGAGTATCTAACCAGTTTTCGAAAGATGTGCAAAATCCACCCACTCCAATTCAGCCAGTGTATTATTGGCTTAATTTGAGAATTTTTAAATCAAACATTTTTCTCTTCTTTATAACAGTAATATACAGATATATATAATATTTATGAACCATTGTTATACTTAATAGTTTGAACTTTTCTTAGATATTAATTAAATTATAGAACTTGATAAAAATAGCCGAGATTATTATAAATATTCAGTACTAGCGAGTCACCCTCGCTCCGCTCGCGTTCGTCCCTAGTTACGTTTTAACGATTACTATAGGTTTCTCTAGTTATCATCATACCAAATTTCATCAAAATCTGTCCAGCGGTTTTCTTGTGATGCGTTCTCAGACAGACAGACAAAAAATCTAAAAACTATTTATTCAGCCTCTGTATCGATAATAATGTCTATTTCAATAAGACTTTCTAAAATATATTTAATGTACAAGTTCAACTCAGAATTTTATTATAGGTATAAATATATATTAGAATTTTAATTAATTTGATTTAAAAAATGTTTTCAAGTAAATATTTTGAAAAACAAAAGTAATGGATATGCGAAGTTAAGACTAAAAAGTCTAAACATAACTAATTGGGTTTCAGTTACACAGTTAAGTTGTTATATTCTCTCAAAAGAGAAACTCTAAAGAGGGCAGATTAAAATTATTTTTATAACTATACTTCTCCTATGAATAATGTTAATATCATAGAAAAGAGGTTATATATAATTTGGAAAGATTTAACTAAGAGTTTTTTTTAATATCATGACCAAGGAAAATAGAGAAAAGCAAGTGTGAGTCTATATGTATGTACGTTTGTTAGACGCCCTCGACTCGCTCGATAAGAATATATTTTATCAATTATGCAGTATACATTAATAAACGCACCTTGGTACGCATCATTTTTTTTTACGGTGGGAAATGTATTTAGTATATACGCATACCACCTGCGTATCGGTATACATACAGGTGGTTATGTGGGACGCACCGCCTAAAGAAGCCAGTACTGCCTACTAAAGCTCAACAGAATCTTACTGCTGGGGCAGATCACAAAAACTAAGATATTCTTGCCACGGTCCACTCTGCTATCAGATAAGTACCAGGAGCAACCCGCGTGATACATCGCCCGCCGAGGTGGCTCACCTTCCAGTGGTTCTTGGCTTCACGCCCGGCTGGATTGCCGGACGCTTATGAAATGTCAAAGTTTATGTCTTTATTTCAGTACTAGCAGAACCCACGGCATCGCTTGCGCTAAAACACCCAAAAATACTCTAAAAAGGTAGGTTTCATACAATATTTTATCTCCTTATGAAATTAATTTCGAAAAATGCTAATACACACAACAAACAAACAAACAAACACTTTCACGCTTATAATAGTATGAATGCTCTATGTACATAATATGAGTATGTTTCATGGACCCCAATGCAAGAGACCCATGAAGAAACGTAATACAGGCACAAGTCTACTGCTATTATCTATATAATTTCCAATTCATTCCAATGAAAATATTTATTTTTACTACGTCTTTTGCCATCTAAAGCCCAGTATTAACCCAGTAACAACTAGTTTTAATTATAACAGAATTTATGGGAAAAAAGCCATACAATGTAAGCCGATGTTTCGCCTAATAGCGGCAATAACTGTAAAAGTTATTTGTTTCACACCATTGATAGCCACAGGGTCTCATGCACATAGTTAATAGAACTAATGCACACTTTTATACTGATTTTATAATTTTGCTTTAAAAATTTAAGTGAGCTTTTTAGTAGGATTATCGTCTATAAAAGCTCTTAAGTTTTCTAAATATTTGTAAAAATACTTAAGCAATGAAATTCAGTTTAGATCACTTGAACAGAACGTCGTACTCAATTCGGTTGTGCGTTTTTATGTTTATACTAGAGACTCACCCTCGCTCCGCTTGGGTTCATCCCTAGTTATGTTTTAACGTTTAGTATAAATTTCTTAGAGATGAGATATTTTTCTGCAGTGGAAAGTATTCTATATGTTGACTCGGATAACCAGCTATTTTCATACAAAATTTCATCAAAATCTGTCTAGTGGTTTTCTCGTAATGCGTTCCCAGACCGACACTAAAATTCTAAAAACTACAGATTCGGCCTCTGTATCGATAATAATGACTATTTCAATAATATTTTTCAAAAAATATTTATGTACAGATTCGACTCAGAATTTTATTATACGAGTTTAGATTACGCGATATTCTTCTTATTCAATTATGAATTAATTTTCAAGATTCTTTTGTAAATGATAGGTACTCTCAAATATATTTTAAGAATGACTCCTAAGAGTAAAATAATGACTTTGATAGTGATATTTTAATTTGATGTAAAATAAGTCGATGTACCTTTTCAGTTAGATAATATACTTATTTTAGTACGTACATCTTACTTTTAAGTGTAATAACAACATACAGACAGTACATAAAATAAACTATATATAACATAATTTTAATTTTATAAAAAACTGAAATAGCATATACGAGTCGAGTGCGTTATTATTACATTTTTATTCACGTTGCTACTTGTTGGCGTTCTTCCTACGCTATGCAAAACTATTGAATATTACACCATTGAGTACAATATACAAATAACTCGCCTTTAGATGTAACTTTTTTTTGGGACATTAACACACAGCATTAGAAGCATCCATGGTAAGATGCGAAGCTTGTGCTATGGATACTAGATAGTTGATACACTACGTATATATATATATATATATATATATATATATATATAACTTTAAATACATACGTATATAAATGTAAACACCCATGACTGGAGTACAAACAATCGTACTCATCACACAAATGAATGCCCCCAGCGGGACTCGAACTCGCGACCTCTGACACAGCAAGTAGTCAAATATTTGGTTTTCAATTTAACAAAATCAACATCAAAATTGGATAATTTTCAGTAGATATGAGTATAGCTACCGGAAAATTGTAGGCTATTTTATCTTTTCTATAATAGAAGCTTGATATCATATTATGAAGTTTAATATTGACTCTCTTACTTATTGGTAAAAGATCCGCTTCCATCCAATCGAGAGAATCTCTATGTTGATATATGAGATCTGTGAACAATTAATTATAAAGTAGATTAATCATGAAATATCTACAGTACCTTTTTGTTGAACTAGCTACTGTTTGTGGCATCACTCGCATTTGTATTTCTAATTTATGATCTAAATCTAATATATACCATTTAAATAATACCATTCAAAAATAAAATAATACCAATCAAAAATATCTCTTACCAACAGAAAGCTTTTCTATACATAGCTGTTTTAAATTGAAGCACTACATTAGTTACAGTGCTGAAAAAGAGTCTAAATTATAAAGATTTGCATCAAAATAGAGTCAAATCTGTGACCTTGTATTACCAAACAAAGCTTATTAACAAAATAACACCACGTTAATAGCTGTCCAGTAAAGTATAATCTAATTTGCTGTGTCGATATTAATTTGATAATATCATAAATAAGAATTATCTTTTATGGTCTAAGATAAACTTTATTATAAGCTTAATTTTATTATTAATTTAAGCATGACTAATAATAATGAGCTTTTGTTAACATTGCGATATACATTATACAGGAGGCCAATATTATACAGAAGGATAGGTGGGAGTCAATGGCTAGAAAAGCCAGAAGTAAACGCCAACGGACCGTCCCCCGTCTTACTGGAGCGTCGCAGGATCACTTACATACTCAAACACGACGCCACGACAGCAGGTCTGCCGAAGCAGACCACAACAACCATGGGGTTGCTCCCTCTCTTTTCTCTACCATCAGAGATGTACCAGGAGCAACCCACCTGGTACACTACCCACTGATGTGGGCTAGCTCTCAATAGTATCTTGACTTCACGCCCGGCTGGATTGCTGAACGCGAATAAGTCCAACCACGAAATAGCATAGCAAAGTGTCTTTTGAAAATTTATTTAAAAAATATTTTTTTCTTAACGGGCTGGACCGATTTTGATGACACTTTTACTGGCAGATGTCTTATGTTATAAGGAATAACTTGAGTAAATTTTATTTAAGCAAAAGAAATAGGGTCTCGCGCAATAAATTAAAACCCATGATGCACCCGAACTAAGCGAGGGTAAATCGCTTGCTTTAGTATAAATGCACTTAAACAATAATAAAAAATTAAAAAATACCGACTTCCAGGCACTAAAATGTAAAAATAACTAAACGGGGGTTTTCATTTAGAATAGATACCTAATCAGATATTTTCGAAGTCGGTGCCTGCCCATGCAAAGCAAATCTATTATTTATATTTCGATACGTAAATATCATATATGATATGAACTTTAATTATAGTTAAAATATTATACATCACAAATTGATGTATAATATTTTAACTATAATTAGAGTTCATACCAAAACATATTTACTATTAAATATTCATATCTTCAAATATTGTCAGCTAGTATACCCTTCGAAATAAAAAAAATCGAAATCGGTTCAAGTGTCTAAGAGTAATATGTGAACATACATAAACATAAAAAAAGATTCCGACAAATTGAGAACCTTCTCCTTTTTGGAAGTCGGTTAAAATGGCTGCCGATTTAAGCGGGAAAATGTCGTTATTCTTCTACCTGTTATTTCATAGGATAGAAGAATATTAAAATAGAGGTTTTAGCCTAGAAGGAGTTTGTTTTTATTTTATTAATAACTAGCTACTGAACCTTACTTTCCTCGGGTACGTCTCTAAGTTTGAATGGTTTAAGGTCGCCAAAAACCAAAGTCAAAAGAAAAAACTTTTGCAATAGGAACCTTTGCAGGCGTATACAAAATTACCCACCAAAGTTTCATCACAATCGGATTATTGGTTTAGGAACCCATAGAGAACAAACATACGTACATTCATTTTTATTTATATAAGACTAGCGACTCTAGGAAAACAAAAACAAACCTATCCTATGGGAACCGCATATGTTTCCGGAATAAAAAACCTAAACAAATAGCCTAAATGTTATTCCAGACTATAATCTATCTCTGTGCCAAATTCCATCGAGATCTGTTCAGCCGTTCTGGCGTGAAATAGTAACAAACATCTATACTCACAATCTTTCACATTTGTAATATTAGTATATAATTTACTTCAGGTACATTTTTATATTTATACATTCTATCTTTATAATTATTTAATTAGCTATTATTAAGCTATCAAGTACTTAGTTAGAATTTATTTGCGTATTTTTCTTGAGTGAGATAGGATAAGAGAGGATTATCTAGCCAACTTCACGTTCTCGATTCGCTATCGATATTAGGTACTAATGTTTTTCCTACGTATTTTTAATTTTTATTAGCGATGTCGATTGTAGAAAATTATCTTGACTAAGTGGGCCGTAGCGAGGGTAAATTGCTAATAATAACTGAAAACGAGTATAGAGTATAGATATATTTCGCTTTATAGATACATATATATTTAATAGCTTAAAAAGAATATTTGTGAGAGTAATTATCGCTCCACAATACATTCATTCATTTATCCCTAATACGACATTTTAATCATTTAAATTTTCAATGTAATTCAATTAATTCAACATAACACTCACAATAATATTAATAAATTATCGTTACAAAAATGTTATATTTCAAAATATGACGATTGTACTACTAACCAAGTGAAAATGTACAATATGAAGATTGAGTTGAGAGTGATAGAGTTTTAATCACATTAAAATATACTTTATTCAAATATACTTTTACAAGCATTTTTTAAATCGTCAATTTTACATTTTAAAATTAAACTAAATGTCAGCGTAGTCAGTTCGTGAGGAATGTACCACCGGCTCTGAAGGCAGTTCTGCTGAGAAGAGTCGGCGAGAAACTCAACAGTTGCTCTTTTAAAATAATATTTGTTTACAATTATATTGCAATACAATAATTATGTATTTATACTACGTGAGACCCAACCAGACATTAGTTCCACATATTAACATATCCATAACTAGCGGCTCACCCTCGCTTCGCTCGGGTTCACCTCTAGAAAAGCACAAACAGATCTATCTCACGGGAACCGTTCATTTTTCCGGGATGAAAAGTAACCTGTTGTTTGACCGGCAACATAAGGTATCAGCATGCCAAATTTTACTAAAATAGGTGGATAAGTTGTTGTGTACTAAGCATGAACGAATTAGAGACTGGACCTGACATAAAATACAAATGTATGAAAACTAGTTCAACCAAGTGACGCATAACGCACACAAAGATTTTATTACATTATTATAAACACTGATACACAATACAATATTTCTAGTGCTTGAACGTAATCGATAAAATACATATATCGATGAACCAATGAATGACATTTTAGACATTGGTTAGCATAGTCATCATATTTTACATCTTTTAATTTATTCTTCTTCTTTTAATTTTAATAAATTAAAATAAATGAATTAAAGAGGCAATAATAATGTGTCAAATAATAATTATTTTTTAATTTGATTTATATAAATACGATGGCATTGATGGCAACATTCTGTTGGCCTATAATAATGTTAATGAACAAATGAATATCGGGTATATATTCCATTAATATATAATAAATATTATTTTGTAAAGATTAAAAAAAATATTAAGCTAATTTAATTAAATAAAGTGATTTTGTTGATTCTGTTATTGAACTATTTTAATTGGCAATTGATTGTCTCGGGTAGTTATAAAAATGTGACACCGTCCTAATATTGCTCAGTTCTTAATAAACATTTGTGAAATTAGGAAAAAGAAAAAGAGATTGCAAATTAAAGTGAGTGTTGGATCGTGAAAGTAAAATAATTAGTGCAAGTGGTAAAGTGTTTTATTACAAATCGCCAACCCAGAAGTTTAGTGCTAAAACATTATTGTTTGATTTTGTGTAATTTATGTGTTGAATTAAAATGATCTTTATTATTATTACAATGGAATAATATTCCAAAGTATATAAATGTGGAATAAAATAAAATAAAATAAAAAATTAAGTACACATACTAATTATAATTTTTGCATTTATATTTTTATTTGATTTAGAAAATATTTTTATAAATTTATTGTCATCAGATTGTAGGATACTGTGGTAAAAGTATTTTATGTTATTGTACTGTACAAATAACACAATTCGTTTAGTAATTTCGTCAAATATCGATATATTTTTCGACATTGTCAAGCACTAGTCGATGTCAAATGGACTCACTCGACAGTTTAGTCATTTGTTCTGAATGGTATAATCCAGGGATTTTATGGTGGTTGTCAGATGTCAACAATACATAGAAATATCGACTATATTTAACATAGTTGGATAATATGACATTTTATTTTACATTTAATTAAATTGTGTGATAAATAACAATCTATGTAATAAAATAATGTATTTACAAGTGAAAAGAAATACTGCTGCTTCCGCCGTTATAGTTTTTACATCATTTAACAGAACATTTAGTCATTTTTGGGAGATGTTTTGTTGACAAATAAGTGCTTGAGACTGACGCAAAAAACAAACGACCAAGCCTAAAATCTCCTGGTTACTGAGAAGACCGATAAAGGTACGTCCACTTTTATGTCTAGTCCAGTGGTTAATTCGTTCATGGTACTAAGTTACTATAGTTTTTGACTATCACACGGAAACTCTTTAATTTTCTGCGATGAAAAGTAGCTGATTTGTTTTTGTCATGTATGAGCTATATTATTGTAAAGTTTCATTAAAATACAATCAGTAGTTTTTGTGTACTAAGCTGTATAAGTTGTTATAGTTTTTTAACTATCCCACGGGAACTCTTTAATTTTCCGGGATTAAATGTATCGAAGATGTTGCCCGAGGAAATAAGGTACCACCATGCAAAATTTAATTTAAATCGGTCCAATAGATTCGGAGATTAGCCCGTACAAACAGGAAAACAAACAAACAGCTCGCTCGGGTTCGTCCATACCTACGAATATGTTGTATTATCTCTTTAACCATTTGTCCAAATTATGTGCAGTAAAAGGCAAAATTCTTTTGTTTTAAAAATTTTAGACGATAAATTTACTTATTTTGATAAGAATTCATAATTGTTGATAACATGACCAATAAACATGACCTACCGATTTAAATTATTTTTTTAATATAAAAAACTACTTTTTGTGACTTAAATATGAAAGTTAGACATATGCTGTCGCTGACTTTTTTGTAAGCATTATTAAGCTCTACAACTTTTCTCTAAAACATAATCATATATCTCTCATCGTTTAGGTAGCGTTCGTAAGAAACGTTTTCGTTCGACCGTTTTTTTTCCGACTTACGTTGCAAATCCGGCTAACACGAAAAAGCCTTTTTATTTTTTGGGTTAATATATAGCCTATGACACTCAGAAAAAACGTGGCTTTCTATTGGTAAAAGAATTTTGAAAATCGGTTCAGTAGATCCAGAGATTACCCCCTACAACGTCACAAACTCACAAACTCACAAACCCACAAACTCACAAACTCACAAGATCACAAACTTTACCTCTTTATAATATTAGTATAGCATAATAATTTTAAAAATTCTATTTAACCCAAATCAACAGTTGTAGAATTTTAGTTCATCTATTTAATAGCACATATCTGTAGAATATTTGGACCGATTTAAACAAAAAAATTTAAATTGTGTAAGTAATAATCTCAATTGAAACCACTGAGTAACCATCGTGTAATAGGTTCAAGTATATCAATGAGGAGCATGAATAATTACTGAATATAAACTATTTCTATTCTGAATTTTCTTCAAATCTGTAAAGCCCTTACACTATGCTATCAATAAACAAACAATTTCAACTATAAACGTAAAAATCACGTGTCAAAGAAGCAAAATTCACGTACACTTGTTGACGACACATCAACAATGAAATTAAGCTATAGAGCTTTTTGTCTTATATTTTACGATAGTATTACATTATATTGTAGATATCACAATAATTACTCTCTTAGAATAAAAAAAAATAACTTAATAGATAATAAATTATAATACCCTAAACCTAAAATAACAAAAAGCAACAAGCAAAAAAAAAGTTAAATATTTCAAAATAAAGCTCTTCCGCTCATAAAAAACAAAAGCTCAAGAATCAAAAATAAAATATTAAGCACAAAAACAAACAAAACCAAATATATTGACTAGTCAGTTAGTTCAACAAGTAAGGCAGCCGCCCATATATAGGCGCCGCCTATAAAAGCTGGGCGCCATCCTCAGTGAGAGACGCGAGCGTGAGGACATGCCACGCTGAAACTCGAAAGCTACAAGTTCGACGAAACACTCACGTAAGTTTTCATTATATTATATTAGCTTTTATATATTTTTTGCGGTATAGCAATGAAAAATACGAAATTTAGTTTAATATTATGGTTGTTAAAGTTGTTTAAAGTTACAATTTATGGTGTTTTTTTATTTAAAAAAGATGCGGAAATTAAAAAAAAAATAACACATTAGTTAATTAATATATTAAAATACTTAAATTCAAGTATACTTAATAATTGATGTAATATTTCGTCGCTGGAATTTATTGCGATATATAAGTGCATAATATTTGAAAGTTTCAATTTTATTCGATTGGTTTTAAAAATGCGAAAACATAATTTTCTTTTCAATTACACTTACTCGCACGTATTAAAATTACAAAAGTTAATTACTTAACGGTTATTTTATTAACTTACACCTGAAAAAGTGTTGCGTCTCAGCAAAAAATCTGGAAAAGTTGGCAAAAGTTACATAAAGTTGTGATTTTTATGAAAACGATATAAAAAATTCGTAGAGCTGAAGATCAAGCTCCAGTGGCGTACCATAAGAGAGGCCTATGTCCAGCAATGAATAAAAGCAGGCTGAATATGATGATGATGATATAAAAAAATGAAACAGAGATATTAAATCGTTTAAATTATCTGTAAATAGATAATAATATATGTGCAAATTATGTTATAATGCATTTTATCTTATATTTTTACGGCATCGTTGATGTTATTCAATGGTTTCAAATAGAGGAAAATTTAAACTCATATCTAAATTACACGATAACGAAACATATTGTTGCTATATAAAAATAATATTTTTACCACCATTTGTCTCTTATGGAGCCCACAGATTTAAATATTTCCTATTACAACATAACGACGGTCTCCTTTTTAATAATTACAACGTATATATATAGCCCCAGGGTTTCATTAATCTATTACCAACTAGAAAAACAAAAACAAATCTATCCCACGGAAACCGTACATTTTTCCGGGATAAAAAGTAGCCTATGTGTTATTCTGATGTATGAGCTATTTTATTGGAAAGTTTCATTAAAATCTGTTAAGTAGTTTTTGCGTGAAAGAGTAACAAACATCCATACATCTATAATACATCCAGACATCCGTACATCCTCACAAACTGTCGCGTTTATAACATTAGTAAGATTATTATACAACATATATTTTGATATTCGTTAAAATATTCTTTAGAAGCATTTTGTAACTTTAAATTCAAGACATAGATTTAGAAGTTAGTTGTATGCTACGGGCATGTACAATATACATAAAATTAAAAATCAGCAAAAAGATAAAGCAAAAGATACTCATCTACGTGAATGATCCTATTATATTCTTAGAGTGCAAAATTTCTTATGAAAATTTCCCCTATCATTGATATCTACCTACTTTGTATTTTAAAACTAGGTACGTTTTTAATTGATATAAAGCCAGCGTTAGCCATATAAATTTTATTTTTTTCGTTAATGTTCTGATGTTTTAATACTTATTATCCTGTTCCGAACTAAGAGAAATCCAAAAATTCAAATATCATAAAAATTGGTCCAGCCGTTCTTGAGTTTATGTCACGTGACACGGGGACGCAGTCGAGCGGGATAAAAAATATCCTATGTCCGTCTCCTGGTTCTACGAGTAAGCTACCTCCCCACCAATTTTCAGCCAAATCGGTTCAGCCGTTTTTGAGTTATAAATAGTGTAACTAACATGACTTTCTTTTATATATATAGATTTAAAATGATGACTCAAAAGTGCTTGAATAAGTGAAGTTTAGTTTTAACTTAATGAGTACTTAATGTGTATGTTACTTATATTTAAATCATCCTATATTTTTTCGCATAATCGTATATTTATAGCTATGGGTCTACCCTGACTTTATCCGGCTGTTTTTTACACTTGAAAGTTCATTTTTCTATAGAAACGTTGTCAATCTTTCACTGCCTTTTGATATAAAATTAAGTAAAGAATACGTGTAGTGCGAGCTTTTTTAAGGGAAAAAGCTTTTTATTATACAATGAAAGCTATTTATAAATATAATAGGCAGATAAGATACTGTTTATAATTTAAAAAAACATGAAATGAAATACAGAAGAAATAAAAGCGAACAAAAGACAGTCTTATCTTTTAAAAGCCATTTCGCTGACAAACAATTTTTTGAAAAAGGAAAATAATATGTGGCCTAACAGAAATATCAACAGAATGAGTATGAATGTAAAAAAAATCAATATGAAATGTAAGGAGCCCTACACTGACCAAGTGTAGGTTGCGGACTTGACATAGCTTTCAAAACTATTTAGTTAGTTTTCGTACGATGTAAAGTTTTTGTCACCAATCTTTACGAAAAATGATTTGCACATGTAAATATGTATGAGAGATGTTTTGTCCTGGCTCTGAACTCGCTTCACTTTGTTTTCCAAAGCAATCGTTTCCATTTTGAGGTTATGTATAGGCTTCTTCTGTAAATAAAAATCAGGAAAAATATTTCCTAGTTTCAAGCAAATTATATTCTTAAGGGTGCAATAATTATTTTTAAAACAAATTCCTTTACAAGTATTCAAAAATATTCTGTAGAAAAAAATTCTTAGATTTACATGATTATTTAGCATTTTAAATGAAACTTTTGTGTTTGCTGTAAAACATACGAAACGTCGGGAACCAAATTATAAAATAAAACTGCGACAAAAGCCGAAAATATACATAGTTTCATTTAAAATATTCTAAGCTTTTAAAAAATATACATCCACTAAGGAGTTTCTACGCTTTGCACCGAAATTCTGGGTCACATACCAGCGGAAAGCTAGTAATACAAAATGCAACAATGCACTTTAAGACAAACATATGCCTTATCCACCTTATCATAGAGACTACTGGAATATTTATACGTATTTTTACTAGTGATCGTCCAGTGATCGAAATTCGATCATAATCATTATTGCCAAATTTAGAAAAATATACGAATAAAATTTAACTATCTATATTAAAAAATTAAAACTAAAGCTCGCCATTACCTACTAAAGAAAAAAAACAGTTGATAAAGAGAAGAGAAAAAGGTACTGAACGATTTTGTCTTTGCCTTTTTATATATAGATATTATAAGTCTGAAGAATTACTTATGTTTGTTCATTCCCTAAGTACAATCGATTTTTTTTGATTGATGCTCTACACATGTCTTTCGAAAACTTGTTAGGTTCTCTCAGACATGAATATTTTCCTTTACCGTACGGCAAGTAGTAATTAAAACTACCTGTCAAATTTTAATTTCATACGGCACTTTGTTTTTAACCGACTTCCAAAAAGGAGGAAGTTATCAATTCGTGTAAATCTCTTTTTTTCTTTTTTTTTATGTATGTTCACCGATTACTCGAAGATGCCTGAACCGATTTGGAATTTTTTTTTGTTTCAAGGGGTATACTTCCCAGGTGATCCCATATAAATATTATGGAAATCGATCAAGCGGTTTTTAAAAAAATCAACAATAAACATTTTTTAAATAAATTACTTAATCGAATATGTTATTAAAAAACTTTCTTCTTACAAATTACCTGCTTATTACGTCTACACTAAAAATGGAAAAATATAAACTTTTTAATAAAAAATAAAAACCGACTTCCGAGCACTAAAATGTAAAAAATAACTAAATGGAGGTTTTCATTTAGAATAGATACCTAATAAGATATCTTCGAAGTCGGTGCTAGCTGACAATATTTTAAGATATGAATATCTAATAGGTAAATATGTCTTTTACGTATCGAAATATATTAGATTTGCTTTGCATCGGCTGGCACCGACTTCGGAAATATCTGATTAGGAATCTATTCTAAATGAAAACCTCCGCTTAGTTATTTTTTACATTTTAGTGCCTGGAAGTCGGTTTTTATTTTTTGTTAAAAAGTTTTTACTATATTTCTTGTTTAGTCAGTGAGTGAATTAGTATAAGTATCTTTCGCTTTTATGTACAATATACATTCATATATTTATATAGGTTCAGTAAAAAATTTTACTCAGTAATGCAGAAAGGGATTATTAAAGCAATTTTTTATTAAGTGCTTTGACCAAAAGATAGCTTTTAAGCTTCCACGATATTTAGTAAATTGGGAGTCATTTAAAAAATAAAGCTGCTTAGCTTTCGACCGTTTATCTAAGATTTATTCGCTTTATGAATTTGTAAAACCAGCTTTTCAATATACTGTTAGTTGCTATAAATTAAAATATATTCAATGTTTCAAAACTAATAATTAAATGATAGGAAACTAAAGTTGTGGTAAATATAAAAAGGATAGGTACTAGTTATAATTAGATAAACATGTTTCGTACGTTCCCAGACAGACAGACAGACAGACAACAATTCTAACAATTATATAGATTCGGCCTCTGTTTCAATTATAATGACTATTTCAATAAGATTTTCCAAAAAATATTTAATGTAGAGATTTGACTCAATTATATGTATAGAGAATTTTATTGTATGTATAGAGAAGTAGAATAAACAGCTTCGATCCAAACATTATATGTTTAATAATCGATTTGTTACCTTAATGTCACATTAAAGAAGGGCAAACACACATATTTGGCATTTAAAATATTAGTAAGAATATCTACCCATTAACACCCACCCATTATCACGCATTAACTCGTCTCGAAGCGCAGAAAACAGCGTGAAGTTAGAAAACAACGTGAAACACTCATAATAAATGTTCCAAGGATTTAAACGATCCAGGTATTTTCAACGACAATTATAACACTCGTACATATTACATAATTAAGTTGTCCCGAAACGTTTTCTATTGAAAAGGGAGTTAATGAGTTCATTTCTAAATACGAAATTAAATCTGAAACAATTAGTAGGACTTTAATACTCGTGTTTCATTGTAGTGTGTTTTATTATTCAAAAGCTCTGGGACATTCTATTCTTTGAATGAATCCGAATTTAAGTGAAACTTGTTGATAATAAATAATCAGTTTCCTGTACAGAACTCCTTGTTTCCTGACTTTAGTGAGTGTAATGATTGGTTTCTTGCAAATCAAATACAGATTTCTCTTCGGAATAGAATATAATTAGCTATAACATTTGTTATAAGGCATTAAAATATGACGACACATTTCGATCGATTTGTAGTGCTTGCTGTGCCAGCGGTCGTGGGTTCGAGTCCCGCTGGTGGCATTCATCTGTGTGATAAGCACAAATGTTTGTACTCCAGTCATGGGTGTTTATGTTTATATTTACAATATTGTATGTATCACATTTAATAAAATTGTAATTAAGACGAATCTGTACGTTAAATATTTTTTGAAAATCTTATTGAAATAAACTTTATTATCGATACAGAGGCCGAATCTATAGTTTTTAGAATTTTTGTCTGTCTGTCTGTCTATTACCGCATCACAAAAAAACCACTGGAGGGATTTTGATGAAATTTGGTATGGTGATAGCTGGTTATCTGGGTCAACATATAGGATACTTTTTAACGCTGGAAAATATCTTATTTCTGAGAAAAAATACAAAAACTGCAATGTAAGAGTATACTAATATGTAAGACCTAAGAATTTTGTTTTTGGTCATCTAAACGCGGGCGGAACCGCGGGCAATGCTAGTTATATATAAAGTTAAATATGTTTAGTGTATCTACTATCTGGTATCCAAAACACAGATCTCGTAACTTACCATGGAACTAGATGTTGTCGTATGTATGTCCCAACATATATATTATATTTATTTATTTTTATTAAAAGTGGCTTCAAAAGTATCATATATTCACATGGTCATTAAATCGTTTTCTTATATTTATATATCATGTTGTCTTTGTTCAAAATTATATTTGAAGCTATTAAATTTTTAATAAATTCAAAGGATACATGAGCAAAGAAAACAGGATATTTACAAAACAAAATTTTCATAACTTTACCTAACTTTAAAAATGCTGAAACAAAGGTACCTATATGCAAGTTTATAGCTTATTATATTCTATTCCGAGGCTTACACGTTATTTGTTTGTATTAGATTTTTTCATTAAATTCATCATTCCTACACATTTTTAAATTTGATCCTTATAAGGCCCTAATTACACAGGTGCTATTACCAATAACAACAGACAAATTTTCCGGATAGGATTAAAACCACTTATGGTTTAAATTTCATCCTTTCTTTTTTTAAATTAAAAGGATGGAAAGTGATATTTATCTATTAATAGATTAATAGAAGATACACAAGATTTTTCCCGCGGTTCCACTCGCATGGCATGTACGTCGATAAAAAGCCTACTTTTAAATCAGGACTATTATTTATATATATATATATATATATATATATATATATATAATAGGCATCGTGCCCTTCATTCTGAACTCAACTCAAAGCTGTTAACCCTTTTTAGATTTTGCTATCTTTAATAAGTCCCATGTTACGTTTAAACAGCTATTGCTATATAGCAATATGGAAAAACTTCACCAAACTACTGAATAGTACAATGAAATATTATAAAACATTTATATTATATTTGCGATATATTAAAAGCGTTCATTTTGTTCCCCAATGGGCAATGCCCGAGGACACCGGATATGGAAATGAAATTCGTTAATTTCTCGCAAACGAAACATCGTCAATTTAACTATAGTAACTTCCATACGACACTCGCATCTGTCGCTTAATTATGCTGCTTTATTATCGTGGAAAATATATAAAACTAACAAAATCATTTAACTATATATGGGGTTAAAGAAGAATATAGCCTATAATGTTATAACAAAGCATAAAAATTAAGTATATGAAATGTAAATTTCAGTCACGGCGGCCTATCTCGTTGAGACTCGCCAACTGCGCAGGAAATATTTTAGTGCATAAGTCTATTGGAAAATACAAGTATACTCTTACTTAAAGTCCGATGGGATGACTTTTCTTTAAGTTGGGCGCTTGACCTACAGCGCTACCTCCGAGGCTCAAATATGAAACACTACCAATTTTTCAACTCCGGAAAGTCACGAATTTCTTTGATAGAAAAATAAAATAAATATACAACTATTTACCGGCCTGACTTAAAAATCGAACCCAGGACTCTCGAAGACAACCTCTGGATCTGCAGCCTGTATATTTTTCCCAATTTTTGTTTAATAACGCTGCAAGTTATAACCAATAAATCTCAAGGGAAACTTATATCTTTTAAAATTAAAGGTAAATAATAAAAGATAATTTACATGAAAATCCGAATACTAAGAGAAATTTTTCGCGACCTTAGACCATCCTGACGCTTGGGAATTCTTCTGTTAAGCCTAGCTCTTATATAGCATTTTTATGCCAATTCTAATTTATTTCGGTGAAGACGTGGCATTACAAATATAAAAATGAAAATTGAATGGATTTATTGACACATGATAGAAGATAATCTAATGAGAGTCATTCCTGCGCCTCATCTCTCACCGAGAACGTCGAATTGTGGCAACATGACTTTCAGACAAAAGATTCATGTAGATGGCATAGTAAATCAAATCAAAATATACTTTATTCAAATAGACTTTTACAAGCACTATTGAATCGTTCATTTTACATTTTAAATTTAAATTAAATGTCAGTAGTCAGTCCGTGAGGAATAGAAATACCACCGGCTCGGAAGGCAGTTGAGAGAGACTGCCGAGAAGCTCAACAGTTGCTCTTTTAAAACAATATTTGTTTACAATATTGTAATACAATAATTTCCTACTTATAACAACCTAACTAGACATTATAGTCCAGTCAAATAAGGTCTGAAATCAAAATGTTGGTACTCAACTTTGCATTTTTGATATAATGTAGTTTTAATTATACAAAAACAATGATACACATTTTTCGTGTTTGCAACCCTCGGCAAGGGTTGAAAATTTTTTTTCTAAAGTATTTTTTCGCAATAGCTCGAAAACGGGAAAAATTAGACAAAAAAGTTTTAATAAAAATATGTAGAGCTTAAAATTTTACATAAAAAAAGTATCATGACTTTTTTCTTCCGGTCAAAATTAACCAAGTTATGGAGGTTTTAAGTTTGATGGTTAAACGTAAATTTTGAAAAATCGTAGTTAGTAGAAACAGAAGCGAAACTGATTAAATTTATTGTGTGTCAGCAAATGGATTGTAAGTATACTCGTATTAATTAGAAATTACAATTTAAAAAACTGTATATTAAAGCAAAGCATTATTTTCTTCGTTACTACGTTTTATCTGTCTGTTCATGCGTTCATAACTCCAAAGTCTAATATTAAATTATGATATAATTTCATTGAAATATTTACGATATCTTAAGTTATTACATATGTACATACATATTTGGTCAGATACCTGCCTTAGGATATTAGTAATAACATTTTGAGATGGTGTAAGACACGAAAAAGACTGTGCCGTGGCGTTAATTTTAAAGAACTTGCAGAGTTTATTATCGTTAATTCTTTAAAGAGTTTAAACGAAACAAGACCAGTTAGGCCACCAGTGCAAATAGAATTGACTATTGTATCGTCTATCGAGACCGTCAGGTGTTTTTTTCTCGCTGAGCAAAAGTATTTGGATAATTATATATTATTCTAGTAATTAAAACAAAGCGCAATAAAGTATTGTACAATAAAGCCATATTTTCGATACAGATGGAAAGCGGAGTAGGCGTTAATGACTCTATCCACGCGCACTTAGAAAATAAAATGTAGGCGTAAAGATGTATAAAAATATCGTCTTTATGTCAAAAATGTAAAAATAGAAAGCTACGAAATAAAATTTATCTACCATACTCTTGGTCATCTCGATCAGCAGATACAATGATCATTGTACCTCACAATATAAGGCAAAAGTAGCCCAGAGATAAAAGCTCTGTCTGAAAACCAAATAAAGCGGGATCACATTTCTGGTATTATTATCATGAATAATTTTTAACGTGATTATCACTTGTCTTACGTTGAAAAACTTCTCGAGTAATATGTTTACGCATGCTACCTGTATGTATACAGGTGGTTATGTGGACTCACCGACTAGAGCCGGATCACCGAATAGGCCTCCGTATTAATAGGATGGCGCAATATTGCTTATGTACTGAACCCCGACCCCGACGCCCCGACGCGACGGCCAGTTCATCAATGCAGACTACAAGAATTAAGAGGTTGTTTCCACGGTCCACTCTTTATTAGAGAAGTACCAGGAGCAATCCGCATGGTCCACCGCCCATCGTAGTGGGTCACATCTCAAGTGTGTTTTTTGTCTTTACTGGTCTTGCTCAGCTGGAATGACGTTAATGAGCCGCCCAAATCACGATGAGGTGAACACACAAAAATTAAAATAAGATTTTTTCGGGTCATTTCATTCTGTGGATATTTATTAGTAAATAAATACCATACGTAATTGTGTACATATTACATGGTAGTAAAATGTTATTCACATTGATACCTCACTCAAACCCAATAGGTATGTAAAAAGATTTGTACGAAATATTATAGCTTTCTCTTTGTATTGTACATACTTTAAAAGAACTTGTAGCCTCTTCAAATGAATTCCATATCGTAACACGATGTAAAGGATCTTTTTGCATATCTAAAGGATGATAAAATTATCTTAAAGGTCAGAATTGGTTAAAGAATTTTGGAAGCGAAACAGAAGTATAGTCCAAGATCTAACGATATAAAGTGGGGTCTTATCGCTCCATTGAAGTTTGAGTGTTTAAGTAGTATTGAATTAGTTTCGTATTATAGTTTATAAATAGCTTTTTTATATGAATACTTCCCCGCCGCTTGACTAGCAATTGATATGTTTTTTTTTTATAATAACATATATTCAATAAACATACAAATACTTTCATTTATGTATTTTAATTAATTATCCAATAATAATTATTGATCGATACAAGGACTTTTACTTTAGTCTGTTACTAAGAATTTGATAGAAAACCCAATAACTAAACTTAGTCCGACTCGGAATTCAAACCCGGTATCTTCGAATCTGTAATTATAATGTCAATAATTAATGAAAGAAAAAAGCATCACCAATAACCGTCTAGCCAGTTACAGCTAGAAATATTATTTATATTATCAAAAAAACATCATGTATGTTTTTGATCTACAAACTTTATATATTAAGTTATCAGCTATACTAATATTTAATGTTATAAAGAGGAAAGATTATGTTGTTTGTTTATTTGTTTTTACCGAATAAGCCCCGAAACTACTGGACCAATTTAGATAAAATTTGGCATGAAGATAATTAAAGATCCTGGAAAGGACATAAAATACTTTTTATCCTGGAAATCATCCCTGAAGGAGGTGAAAATGGGGATGATTTGTATAGGGAATCTACCTAGGGACGAACCCGAGTGAAGCGCGGGTAAGTCGCTTGTACGAAATAAATAGATCAAAGTTTTAATTATACAATCTCTATAAATAAAAAGAATAAAAGGGGAAATGACAGAAAAAACTAATCTGACTTTAATTAACTTTGATAGGGTTATATTAGATTACTGTCAATAATTCTAATGAGAAATCTTTACTGAAGATGAACTTTATCATCTTTTAAACATTCTTATCTATGTATGAAAATGGCCTACGTTTTCCGTATTAGTTCATATTTTATTTTAGTTCATCCAATTTAGAGGATCTAAATTTTATAGACAATCAAATAGTTCATTTTATTTTTAACCGTCTTCAAAAAAGGAGGAGCTTCTCAATTCGTGGGAACCTTTATTTTATTTTTTATATATTTTCATCGATTACTCGAAGGCACCTGAACCGATTTGGATTTTTTTTTAGTTTTGAAGGGTATACTTCTTATGTAGTCTCATTTAAATTTTATCAAAATCGGTTGAGCGGTTTTAAAAAAATTCGAAGCCAATGCAAAGCAAATCTAATATATTTCGACACCTAAAATACATCAAAAATTGATGTATAATATTTTATCTATATTAGAGTTCATACCAAATCATATTTACCTATTAGATCGAAAATATCTGATTAGGTATCTATTCTAAATGAGAACCTCCATTTAGTTATTTTTTATATTTTAGTGCCTGAAAGTCGTTTTTTTTTAAGTTTTTATTAGTTTAACTGAAACAACTGAATAGAACTTCTTAGTCAAGAAAAATATACGTTTATTCGCTTGGACTACAGTATGTAATTAATTAAAAGAAGTAATTCAAAGTACAATGTAATAAATAATATTTTGAAAGGCAATAACTTTTTTATATGTATAATTTTCTAATTTTCTTCTCAATAATATATTTAGTAATATTAATAATAATAATACTTTCTTAGATTTACGTGAATATTTGACATTTTTCGCGGTTTTATTTTGATTTACGTTTCAAATGCTTTACAGCAATCCGAAAAAACAGTTTTATTTAAAGTATCAAAATTAGTTAAAAATATACATTTTATTGTATCGACCCCCGGACTACGTTTTTAAGATTATTTATAATTATAACATAAAGTAAAATGAATAACAATTCAATTAAGCTTCCAAATATTATAGCTTTGAGCAACTTCCGCTTTATATTATCTTTTAAAGGTATCAAAGATTTCAGATAAAATTAATATGTTGACACATCTTTACTGAGCGTATAGAGCTTTAACATAAAGAAACATGAATAAGCTTATAGCTTGGGAAAGCCTCTATTTACAGGACCTCCTTTGTACAAGTTTTAAATCAATTATCTTTAAAAGATGATATAAATAAACTAAGGTAAGTAGCCCTATAAATTCCATATCCTGTTAGTTTATTTATGCTTCTAAGAAGGCTGTAGACAGTCATGGTGTATGATGTGATCTATGGGAAAATTGACTTGACTAATGGGGCAGGTTAACATCGTTGGCTCGTAGTTGCTAATATGTACATGTTTCATGACAATGTGTGAAATACCCTTCAATAAATAATGTCCATACTTTATACTATAGAAGGAATGTACTTGCACTTTTAAAAAAATAATTTCATAATAATCTTGTATTTTGAAACGAATTACGCATTAATTTTTACATTTAGTATTGCTAATGTTTAAAAATTCAATTTTAAAAAACAATCCCTTTGACTTTGCACACTTATACCACTTGCATACAATATATAGGTTATATAATATAAGTATATATATGGAGATTTTCGAATACGCTACGGATCGCGAGACCTAGGACTTTCACCCAAACCCTGGGTTTTTAAACCAGCGCGTTTTCTTTTTAAATAAAGTTATAATAAAAAAGTTACATGGACTTAAAAATATTTATAAGCTATATATGTGTGTATGAACGTATAAGTAAGAAATGAATGAATAACTACCCTCGAGATATAAAATTTTCGTAAAAAAATAATAATTATGAAAATCCATTCACAATTGGTGAAGATATTGCAATTTTCTGTACAGCCAAAATTATTACGTTTTTTTCCATATATAGTGGATCATCAAATTAACTGCCTCGGTGGTGTAGTGGCTAGCATGTACGGCTGTACACCCGGAGGTCCAGGGTTCGAGTCCCGGGTCGGGCCAAGTTTAGTTATTGAGTCTTTCTGTAAAGTAAGCCTCAGTAACAGCCCGGAGTTGGGATGTTAGCGATGTTTCAGCCCCGTGCCTCGGAGAGCACGTAAAGCCTTCGGTCCTGCGCCTTAACTCTCACTGGTCGTGTCGAGCAGTCGTCCCACTGGAGTATGAGAGTGACAGGAACAGAGAGTGCACCATAATGTGCACTATAATATCTCCTGCGCAGTTGGCTAGTCAGAGAAGATCATCATCATCATCAAATTAAAATAGGTATGTAATATGTTGAACGTCTATTATTATATAGATGACACGTTTGGCTGAGTTTGTAGTGACCCTACTGTTGTGGCAGCGGTCTCGAGTTCGACTGCCTGGGTGGGAATTCATTTGTATGATGAGCACATATTAATGGTTTTGTGTCATACTCAGAGTATTTGATTTATAATTTTTTTAAATGTACATTTCTAAGCATTTACAAAACAACGTCACATTTTTTCACTATTTTGATTTATTAACAATGTTACACATATCATAATATACTAAAATGTAGTAATAATAGTACTTTCTTAAAATTCTGAACTGCTCTCTCTAGGAAATGACAAACCAGTGAAGTATGATATTCCAGCGAGGCCTTTAAATGAAAGTTTCGCTTCATTTTCCAAAGCTCTATAAAGACATCAAACAATGAGTACTCGACAAAAGAATTTTAATTACAATTTCAGTGATAGTAATGAAAAATAGTAATTTGAACGCTACACGCTGTTTTTACTGCCTTATTCAGACCTTTTTAACATCCACTGCTGAGTACGAGCCTCTCCTCAATGCTTGTCGGACATAATCCACCATGCTGGACGAGTGCGGGTTGGCAGACCTTACATGTCTTTCGAAAACTAGTTAAGTTCTCTCAGACTGCATCCTCACGATATTTCCTTCACCGTAAGGCAAGTAGTAATTATATTGAAAATGATTCGCACATGGAAATATCAGAGATCTCAGAATCTGGATTCGTACCCACTCCACTCGGTTTCCCAACCGATCGCGTAACCACAGATCTACCACTACCTTTGTAATCTTTTGTACCATTCTAATGATTTTATTGTTTATTGAATTAATTATTGAATCTTGCTAAAATCGTAGCAAAACCTTATCTTATATATCATAAGTTTGAGTTCAAAAGCAACTTTTGACTCAAATGCTAAACAGGTCATTAGGGGAGGCAAAAACTAAATGGCTTCCGAACAACCACTTTATTATCTACCCACGGTTTATAAACTTTAAATATCGTATTTTATCATTAAGGACTTTAGGTTACGGACAGACATAGCGGTTAACTTATGTTGTTTTGTTTTAAGGCCTTTCCTTGAGAAAAGTTATTTCGAGAAGATTCTTTGTTCGTCTGTATATATTTTTTATGTTACATGTTCACCGAATTTTATTTATCCTATTATTTTTTATAATTTTGGATAGAATAAAAAGTAATTTATAAAAATAAATTAACGTTGAAAAGAAATTCACTCAAAATTATGAAATAACTAGCAGAACCCGCGGCTTCGCTCGCGCTAAAACTACAAAAAATCTCTTAAAAGGTGGTTTCATACAAATTTTTTACCCTTATTTTACCTTCTTACAGGATGAATTTCGAAAAATGCTGAAACACGTATTTATTTAATTTTATTGAAGAGCATTAATACGAAGTTTCAAGTAATTCTGATCATAAATATTTTTTTGGATTGTATTATAACGTGTTTTCCCATGGGAATTAGATATTCTCCCGCGGTCAAAAGTAGCCTGTGTCACTCTCCAGCCCTCCAACTATCTTCACACAAAAAATCACTCCAATCCATCACTCCGTTTTGACGTGAAAGAAGGACAAACAAACAAACAAACAAACAAACAAACAAACAAACAAACAAACAAACAAACAAACAAACACTTTCACTTTAGTATGGATATCTATACCTACGTTTATACGTATAACAAAATTCTGAATCGAATCTGTACATTAAATATTTTTTGGAAAATCTTATTGAAATAGTTACTACTATCGATACAGAGGCCAAATATATAATCTTTAGAATTTTTGTCTGTCTGTCTGTCTAGGAACACATCACGAGAAAACCACTGGACAGATTTTGATAAAAAGGTATGATGATAGCTGGTTATCCGGGTCAATATATAGGATACTTTTTACTGCGGGGAGATATCTCATTTTATAATTTTAAAACGTAACTAGGGTCGAATCCGAGCGTAGCGAGGGTGATTCGCTAATACTTACATACTCGTATCTATACACGAAATTAACTAACCGAAACGAAATAAAAAGCAGGTACGAAACAAATTAAGGACCTAAAATATTTTATAGGTCGGCCAGCGCTTAAGGAAAGTACCTTTTAAATATGTATATTTTATTGTAGTTACTAAGTTTTATATTCAATGGCTTTGCTAGCTTCCTTTTTTTTAAGTCGGTTATAAATAGCATGACTGCTTCATTTTTCCATCCCTATCGAGGCTTTAAAAGTAACCTAACAACCAGACATATCTAATTTTAAGCAAATACTCGCCAGTTAGCTTACTCTACATTTCTAGTTCTAATGTAGAGAATGGTGAGCTATAAGCGAGTAAATTATTAATGTCTTCTTTAAACCCATATAAAATGTTTTAATATGCCTTTGATTATTTCATACATGGTCTTATGGCTAGTCCGAAAGTATAATCTTGCCATGACTTCGGATGTATTTTTCTTCTCAAAATTTAAATTTCCAAATACTTCTCTATTTCTTGGGGCACCTTGCATGCATAATATATAATACGTATTTTCTCCAAACTTAAGTTTTATTGTCTAGCTGTGGTTTATACAAAACACTCATCAGTTTTTATATCAGATTGAATTATTTTTTTCTATAAGCAAATACTTGTATTATATCTGTATTATGTATAGAAAATTATACATTTTGGCATAAATTCGTCGGATTTTTCTAAAACTTATAACTTAGCTCTATCTTTGGCGAGCTCGTTTTTTATTTCTGCACCCTAGAGCTTATGGCGTTACGTAGACTTATTTCTATGATTTAAACGTTAACCTTCATACATCCACGAACTCTACAGGTTTAGACTCTATTTTAAAGTAGTCTGTAATAAATATTCACACGTAAGTCACAAAAAATATTTTTTCTTTGATCAAATAAAATATTATTGCCATTTTCAATACAAATGTACATACATATATGCAACTTTTGCATAATATTTGTATCAAAGTCACTGAAATATCAAAGTTTGCAAAATATAAAACAGCTGTGTTTTATTCTTTTAAAGAGCTTGCCTTGCGTCCTGTGTGAACCTGACTATGAATATTCAAAATTTTGAACACAAATTTTTTTGTAAAACAGTCAGCTTAAAAAAGCTTTATAAGGCC
This sequence comes from Brenthis daphne, assembly GCA_947093115.1. Taxonomy (NCBI): domain Eukaryota; kingdom Metazoa; phylum Arthropoda; class Insecta; order Lepidoptera; family Nymphalidae; genus Brenthis; species Brenthis daphne. The sequence continues at coordinate 13,762,075 of OX352482.1, read as the reverse complement.
TATAAAGAAAAAAATTGTAAAGCTTCGGCAGTGGCTTAGAAGATTTAATAAGCGCTTTGGCGTGTTTTTTACTTATTATATTTTATAATATGGTGTAAGGATGTGAGGTAAGCGATGAAAGGAAAAGTAGAGTCTAATAAAATCTGTGAATTGAATTTAATTAGTATACACATGCGTGATATATATTTTTACATATAATCTTAGATTAACGCGAATATTTGTCTTTTGAATTAAATATATCTTTTCGGTTTTTTTCGCAGATTTATTTTGATTTTTAATTCGATTCAAAAATCAAACGAAATCCGCGAAAAAACCAAAAAAAAATAGTTTTATTTAAAATATTTTTGAGTTGTTCTTTTATGGATATCGATTTTCGAAAAATATATAAACATTTGTAACGATTTTTTTCCAATCCTGACTGTTATATATTACGTACTCTACGCAAATTAATTGTCATTTAACGAATACACTGGCACGCGTGAAGCACTTAATCGAGTAATATACGCCAAAATGCCTTACATCGTTTTGGAAAAGATCTGATACTCTTACACCGCTGGACCGATATTAACCAAACATAGCTAAGAACCACCGCAAGGAAACTGGCTTTCAAATGAAAAAAAAAACCACATCGAAATCGATCCATCCGTTTGAGAGCTACGGTGCCACAGACAGACACATACACACAGACAGACAGACAGATATCAACGTCAAACTCATAACACCTTTCTTTTTGCGTCGAAGGTTAAAAATGATCTTTGGCCTTTATACCTCAAATGCAAGCACTAGTTTTCTAAAAGATACCATTTCCTATATACAAATTTGACGTGAACACTTGTATGAAATGTACGGATAAACAACCAATTCCCACACGTGTTAAACTATATAATCCAAGTTCGTTATTAAAGCTTGTTCTGGTATATTCACGCAATTCAAATTCCGCGGTTAGCATTTATATAGATGCTGTACCGAATTTCTTATCGTAGGTTATTTTGACGGCTTTGTTACGGTATGCGAATACGATGAAAAATGCGAGCTTATTTCAACTTTAAAGTTTTGTTATTGGAATGCAAAATAGTTATAATATTTTAGAAACTAGAAGTTAGATGTGAATAAAAAGAACACATATTCGATTTAATTGAAACTTAAAACCAAGTCAGCTATTCTCATAAGTGAAATTAAAGCGATTCAAATTTACTAGTAAATTTAAAATATTTATTCAGTATCAAATTATTACAATTTTTACTGAACGTCATGAATCTACTACCAGTTCGGAAAGAAGAAGCCTCAGACCTGAGAAGAACTGGCGAAGGAAACTCAGCGAGAATAATATTATTACTTTATCTTGTTTGTATTCTAATTAAATTTAATTATAATTTACAATAAGTCTATAAAGTTGAAGTAGCCTGGAGGCGATCACTTCATTCCCAAGGCGTGCCATCTTCTATAAAATCATTAATTATATAGTAACCTTTAACACACAAACATTCTTTAACATTTTCGTTTAATTTGGCGATAGAAGCTTTTTGAACGTTTTCTGGGATCCTGATGTAAAAGCGTATACAGTGTTCATAAAAAGAATTACTGACTCTGTGTAAACGAGTCACAGGCATTACAAGTTTTAAAGATTCTTCATAAGCTTTTAGAAAGCTGGTTATGTTTTCTCTTAACGTTTTCAATCAATTTGAAAATAATTTACATGTGAGAATATCAGAGATGCGAAACCTAATTGAACTTGCTTTAATAGTTACCAACAAGTATTTGGCTAGCAGTCAAATTTGATCAAAATCTGTTAGACGTCTTTTGTGGTATACAAGTAAAAGACGTTAGATAGAATATGTACCAATTATTATTTCTTATAATCTCCACTTTTACCTATTTAAAAATATATAATAATATTAGTCAATTATTATTTATTATGTAGAAATCATGAAAATTTATTACATTATTGTCACAGGAAAGAACATAAGCGTACAATTTGAAAATGTTTTTGATTCGCCACAAGCCACAATAATTGTTTAAACTCAGACGAAAATATGTTATTTGGTATTTTCACAACGTATTATCAGTGACATAAATTAATTACAATATTATTATTTTTTTCGACGATCATCATTGTACAAGAAATAACATTCACTCTTAATGACGAGTAGTCACAATACGTCTAAAGTCACTGGTTCGATATCTGTGTAGTGAATTGTGTAGTGTTCGACATCCAGTCCCAGTCATATAAAGATAGAAGTTTAAATTTTTGTTTGTAATCATTTTTGACATCTTTATATTCGATAGATTTAACAATGTTGAATTTTGATTAGAATTCTTCTTCATTTTCTATCATCTTTTAATATTTGTACGTATAAATTTTTGGTTTCAGCTGAACAATTACATAAAATATTATTACAAATAGTGACTAACCTACTTATGTTTTAACGTTTAGTATAGATTTCTCAGAGATGAGATGTTTTCCCGCAATAAAAAGTATCCTATATGTTGACCTAGATAATCAGCCATACCTTTCATCAAAATCCCTCCAGTGGTTTTTTCGTGATGCGGTTACGGACAGACAGACAAAAATTCTAAAAACTATAGATCCGGCCTCTGTATCGATCGAGAAATATTTAATGTACAGATTCGGCTTAGTTACAATTTTATTATATGTATAGATTTTTAATATCAATGGTACATGCGTATGGTTGTGTACAGTATTTTCCTCAAAAAATGCCACTTATTAGGATTCCTTCGTTGAAATGCATAAGGTTTCTAAGGGGTTCGATTGAAAAACATGGCTTACGTCATGTAAGGCATAAATATTCTCAAACTAAAATAAACTGATATTGCTCATATTAACGTAGAATCCTTTACTTTTAATATCGATATTGATCACTTTCTTGATTTTTGACTGATATTTATGTTTTAAAACTATTGTATAATTAATTCGTATTGTAAAGTTGACTCGATTAACACTTGTTATTAGCGGTTCTATGATAATAATGTCCTATTGATCGATTTCCATATCATCAGCCAAGTTTGCAGAAAATATTATAATACACAAGTACAGAGCACTTCTTTCTGGAGAGTAGTCTGGAGAGTAGTGGTAGGAAAGAGGGCTTTACTTGCTGTATTTTTTGTTTTTTTTTTGCGTTTTGCATTAATTCGACTTACAATGTACCTTAATTAAAATAAAATAAATCCAACCAACATTTACTTTGTATGGAATCGAACCGGTATCCAGAATACAGGATGGTTCAGAAATATGGTACATGATGAATATGTAAATAAAAGCTATTGGCGAAAATATAATTTAGGTATTTACTTTTCAGCCCCTAACATCATAGCTGTACATCATTTTACCCAAAACTATCATAAGAAAAGAAACATCACTGTTAAAAGAAAAAAAAACACACATTGCCATTTGTACATAGCTTTTTATCTCATCTTGACATAAAAAAATGCATAACATAAATAAATATGTAATATTTTGGGACCACCATCTAGTTCCATGGTAAGCTACGAGGCTTGTGGATATAACACCCAAGACTGGAGTACAAACATTCGTGCACATCACACTAATGAATACACCCACCCCCCTCATCCCCCCAGCGGGACTCGAACCCTGACCGCTGTCACAGCAAGTAGGGCAAACTGAGCCAAACGTTTCGTCATAATAGAAATGTATGATCAAAACGGTCACATCACTCAAGGAGATTCCCAAGGGGTAGACAGTCCAAACTTATGTAAAAAGTTATAAGTTATTACAGTGTTTGATATACCAAAGTGTTAAGTCTAACCTTTTTGGCTATTCATTTCCATATACGTCACTTTGTCAGCAAAACTTTAGTTATATTATCTCGGGAGCCACTCGTTAGAATCCCATAAGCAGAAAAACGAGTGTTACTGAAAATTATAAAAATATTGATGTTAAATCAACTTTAGAAAAAGAAAGTCCTCAAATTGTATGTATGTTTTTGTGTGTTCATCATGCGATATCTATGATATATTTTGTTTTTTTTTTCAAAGAATTAGTTATACGTCATGGGTAGTTCCATATTATACATTTTTTAAAAAGTACATGATGACTTGAATGACTTAAGTGTGACACTGAGTGTTCATTGAGTTTCATATATTGTTGTAAGTACTTATATAGCAAAAATTGCTTTAAAATCGAAGTTGAATTCATTAGTGATTCAGTTCGCGAGGCACATTATTTGACAAAATAAATTAGTATATTTTATTTAAAAATAGCAAATCCTCAACATAAAAAAACCTCGACGTAAATTAAAAAAAAATTATTCATCAAGCAAGACCCAAAGGCAGGACTAAAAATCTTTATTGAAAAATAAACGTTGCAATCCAAAGAAGCTGCGCAATTTTATAATTATTATAAATAAATAAAATATTAACTTAATTGAATGAAAAAAAAAACGAATATAGATATTTTATATGAAAACGCAAATGAGCTTTTATTTAGCTTCTATCTATTGTATTTGTAGGATGCAACAAGTTGCGCTCAACATTTGTTCCGTTCTGATTTCCCTTTTCATTGTTTCCGATGAAGCTTTCTGATTTTAATTTTAATACATACATTTAATATTTTCTATTAATATTGGAAATACAATAGGCACTTTATTAACTAATATGTATAACTAACTATGTATATAATATGAATTCAATAATTTTAAATAATTTTAAATGAGTTTCTTTCGCCAGTAATTCTTCTCAGGAGAGCTTTTTCCTTTAAAACTGCTGGAGTCTCACAACGCCCAGTTAAAAACTGCAATATATTAATGTTAAAATATTTTTGTTTTTGAATTTAAATTCCAATCCGTACTCGTATGCATTAAAAGCTGCCAGTCCTAACTGATTACAGCGCCCAGAAGTTTTATTGAAATAAATTAAAGTGAATGTTTGAGTGGGTCGACACAACCTTTTTCATGTTTCAACTAATGAAACCTCATTCTAATACCTTATTAGTTTTAGATGTATGCAAATTAAAAACCTTATCCACATAAAGGTTTATTTATGTATAATTCTTATAGATTTTCATTTATTTTACAAGTATTAAAGTTAAACTATACTTTATCTATTTGCAACTCGGCAAAAGAATCGGCATTGCCATTCAACGGGGGAATGCGGCTAGCATTCTTGCCCCTATTCCACGCGGACATGACTTGTACAGTAATAACTAAGTGTGCATTTGTATTGTATATATAATTAAGTATATTTGTAAATTTATTTATTGTAAATAAACAATTTCCCTTAAAAAATTGCAACTTACATTATACATATCAATTTTGAATAATTATACATATCAATTTTGAATTTTACGTAATTCTACAGCTGATTCCGCAACATATTTTTAAGAGTTAAAACCTGTGTTTTATTGCTTCAGCTATTAAATAACATCGTTTTCGAAAGATTAAACCCTACAAAGTAATATTTGACGATTGAATGAAACGGTAATAAAATATATTTTATTCAGTTAGACTTATGAAGTGCTTGTAGCACTTTTGAATCGTGTCAAGCACATTTGTAACGGATGCAGCTAAAAAATCAAAAATATTTATTCTGACCATGTGACTTAACGCTTAGATATACAGTATATCATCTATACATATTTCTTAGTTTTCTATTAGGGTTAGATATTTTAGAATGGTATTTATATCAGCTTATTGTCTCACTGCTTATTTGTCCAAACGACCAATTTACCGAAAGAGTTTTCAATACAGAATTATCGGCTTTTAAATGTCAATTCTATTGGTATTAAATATACATTTTACTTTAATAAAACCGAAATAAAGCTTTGTTTTTAAAATAGAAGAAAAAACTCTTTACAAGTATTGGTCATTTGAACAAATAAGCACTACCGATGTTATATGTATAAATATACACATATATAATAATTCAGTTCCTCTTTCATCATCCTGATGTTCTCCCGACCGATTCCGGCCACGGCGGCCAATCTCATTGAGACTAGCCAACTGCGCAGGAGATATTATAGTGCACAAGTGTACGCGCAGACACAAGTGCACTCTCTATTCCTATCACTCTCATATTCCGGTGGGACGACTGCTCGACACGACCAGTGAGAGTAAAGGCACAGGACCGACGGCTTTACGTGCTCTCCGAGGCACGGGGGTGAAACACCGCCAACTTCCCAACTCCGGGCTGTTACTGAGGCTTACTTATACAGAAAGACTCAATAACTAAACTTGGCCCGACCCGGGACTCGAACCCAGGACCTCCGGGTGTGCAGCCGTACATGCTAGCCACTACACCACGGAGGCAGTTGACATCCTACTGCTAAGCACGAGCCTCTAAAATCTCAGAGAAAAACCAGTAATATTAATGATCTATCACCACATAAATATATTGCGCTAGTGATTTGCTCTTGCTTCGCTCGCATGCTTTTCTGGGGACCTAGGTGCCTAGCAGTTGTCTATATGATATTCTACGTCATACTTAAATCTGTGTACTTGGAATCCGAAAAAGTAGCGAACATACACACATACAAACATTTACATTTATATAATATTATTCATAGTCACTCAATTCTCAGCTAACGAAGCAAATATTTCAAAGTTGTACGTCTTTGCGAATCTTAGCTGTCAATATAAAGCCTACTGTCGCCCATAAAATAATTAAATTTGATTCACTCATCTTTTTCCTCAATTGAATTTGAAGCATTCAAATAGTACTACAATGGTAGGTTTTTGAATTCATTGTATTTTGTATACCAACAATAGGTTCGCAATGATAAATGGAGTTAGGAACGGTATTATTCACATAGGCACATAACAGGTTACAGAAGAATGTTTTATGGCAGTTTTATTGATATTGAGAGTCAATTTAAAGTGACACTTTTGAGGATTCCCCACGCGAAGGGTCCAGTCGGAATCCTAATACTAAACATACACTGTAAGTCTATCTATACAAAAAAACGATTCAAAATTTGTTTATTCAATATTGATATTGAAATTTATCTACTTATAAAACTATGAGGTGAAGCCAGGTGAAGTTGCTAGTTTTATTATAAAAATTTCTAATACATCGAGAAGTGTAGAGACCCTTCACCAAATAGATTCATTCATTTCTTTAAAAGCTAAAGGCAAATTTTAATCAATTTGAAACGTAATTTTATATTTGCGAACCACATTTGATTACTTAACACGTCAAACAATATAAAGCATTTCGTTAATTGAAATCATAGACTGCTTTCCATCGATGTTATTAAAAGACAACAAGTTCTAAGAATGGAATTTATTATTAGTTAATAAAGTACAATTTAAATTGTAAAATATCGTTTTTGCACTATAGTGTAGTGGTATTATTATTTCAACGTTTATTATTTCGTATTAGTGGATGGTCCTGTGTTCGATACACATGTTAAGAGTCAAATCTTCTTTTTAAAAACACGTCATCGAGCTATTTTATGCTGGTACTTCTCCAACCCAATCCAATTTAAGCCATTTCATTTGAAATAAAACCAAACGGGTCGAGACGGCGAAGCAGTGGATACATCACGATTAAATCCTACTAATATTATAAATGCGAAAGTTTGTGAGGATGTATAGCTGTCTGGATGTTTGTTACTCTTTCACGCAAAAATTACTGAATGAAATTTAATGAAACTTTACATTTTGCTAATTTAATGCAGTATTAAAAAGTTCATATTGCTTAGGTAAAGGTCTTAAGAAATCGCCAAAGTTAAAAAACCACGAATTCTACACACTTTATGGGGTATACAGCTTCTTCTTCAGATCTTAATAATAATAAACACGTCACCTAAACCAAGCCCAAGTGAGTTTTTATGAAAATCTTAAGCTGAAAATATATATAGGAAAAAAGCTACCAGAAAATACAAAAAAACCTCTCAAGAAGTCTACAGCACTAACTTAGTCACTTAACTGTATCACGGTGTCGCAGTAAATATCAATAAAGCCTTATCTGACAGGATTATAACTCTTAATATAGGTTTAGCAAGAGCTTAAAGAAGTGCTTTCGAACGAATTTTCGGGCTTTAAATGGTAGGTAGTTTGCGTAAAAGTTAAGTATGTCGTAATTCTTGTTAGATTTTTCCTGTTATTTATTTCATAGTAAACTTTATTGAAGTGTTTAAGTACAAATGTCATCAACATTTGATTCGTTGTGTATGAAATGTTTTTTTTTGATAATTATTAATTTAAATTACTGAAAATACTCACAGATAAGCTTACGAAATAATATTAAATCGTAGTCGTAAAAATCTCGACTGCGTAAAAAGTGAACTAAAAAGATGAGACCAAGATTTTATTATTTATTTATTTATACTCGTACATGTACAAATATACGACCCCGTTATCAAAACTAACCTAACAACGCATGAATCATCAAAATCGGTTGAGCGGCTTAGTAAAACGAGGTAATAGAGGGTCGGACATACATACATACATACAAACATACAGGTTAAACACATAACCCTCCTTTGAGCTTCGCCACAGTCGGGTAACAAAGAATGACGCTTGAACTAGTAATCTTTTTTTTAGGTCAACCCTAATAATATTTTTGATTATTATGTCTAACTACAATTGCTAGTTTTATTTAAAAAGCATTATAAGGTTTTCCAAATCTGAGAACTGAATTAAAAAACGTATTAATACGAACTCATGTACGTTTTTTGCAGTCTAATATAGGAAATCATATACAAAAATTGTTTCAGTAAACCATAAAATTGTGAACTCTTTAAATGAATTGTGATCTCAGCCTAACGACAGATTGTTGATAAGGTTTAAGGGAAATGATATCAAATTCATCAAATAGCTTATTTTTAGCTCGATTCAATGCAATTTATCCAACCATATTTTTCATAATTTCTAAGCTTTCACCTTTAGCACACACAGACACACAAAGCACTAAAATACTTATAAAAAAACTGAGTTATATATCTATGAAACTATTTCTACTATCATTCACCTCACACAATTTAAAAGTTTATTATTTAAAATGTTATGACTGCGTCTATCGGAATCCACTTGAGTGTAAACATTAATCATTTTATCCCACACTTTTGAGGCTATAACGCCGGCGCCGTCCGATAGGGAACTCGTAAATTTCGCACATAAACTCCGCTAGTAAAATCTGGTGATCATCAAATACTTAATAAATTATTTACAAAATTGAATAAATTATTATAATTACTAGCGGCTCACCTTTGCTTCGCTCGGGTCCAGAACAGAAACAAATCTATCCCTCGGGAACCGTATATTTTTTTGGGATAAAAAGTAAACTATGTGTTAACAGTTAAAACAATTAAAATAATAAATTATTTAAATTAACAAATCAATTTAAATCAATAAATTGATTAACAAAAAATTATAAAGTAACAAATTTACAAAAAGTTATTAAAAATAAAAAAATAACCAATAATTTATTACAACTAATTGAATCATTATTAATCTTTAAATTACTATCTATATACTATCAATTACTATATTTAATTTATTTCTAACAACTGCATGTAACGATTATTGTATAAGTCATGTTTAAAGAAAAACTTTATTCTGACATATTGTATTCTGTAGTCAATTTAAGTTAATTAAAAGTCTTTTTTATTTTTATTTATTTATTTGATGTGCTATTCCAGACTATAATCTATCTCTGTGCAAAATTTCATCCAGATCCGCTCAGCCGTTCTGGCGTGAAAGATTAACGAACATCCATACTCACAAACTTTCACATTTATTATAGCAGTAAGATTAAAAACTTCTTATAATATATATTTTATGTATATAAAATTAAATGTACCTATGTCCGTATCCGTGATATAAAAGTAAGTTCGTTATATTTTAAACGATACTAAAATCTGCCTGTATATGTATGTTCATACATGTTCATGGCCGGAATAGCGATTTTAACCAAAGGTCGGAAGTCCCTTTAAAATCGAGGCATGAAATATTTAGGCGAGAGCCAAATATGTTGCTTTTCTATGAAAGTCTATCCCATAATAGTTTCTTCAAAGTCTTTTAACTTTTCTTATTTTCTTTTTCAATTTTTTTCAAATTATTGCATGTGTTTATTGCCATACATACATTCTTCAATTATATATCTAATATACAAAATTTCCATGTCACAATGTTAGTTACCGTACTCCTCCGAAACGGCTTTACCGATTTTTTCCAAATTTTATATGCGTATTCAGTAGGTCTGAGAATCGGCTACTATCTATTTTCCATACCCCTAAGTGATAAGGGTGGCCCACGTTAGGGACGAACTCGAGCGGAGCGAGGGTGAGTCGCTAGTTAATATTATAAATGTGAATATTTGTGAGGATGGATGGATGTTTGTTACTCTTCTACGCCAGAACGGCTGAACAGATATGGATGAAATTTGACACAGAGATAAACTATAGTCTGAAATAGCTATGTGCTATTATATATATATATATATATATATATATATATATATATATATATATTATATAGGTTACTTTCTATCCCGAAAAAATGTACGGTTCCCGTGGGATATATTTATTTTCGCTAGTACTTAAATATGACACAATTACATTAATAATCAGTTTAGCTACAGTAAATATTTTTATCTACTCAATCTACGTGAGTGTTGTTGGTAAGCGATAATAAAACCATAACCATTATAGTTAGCTTCTTGATTAAATATGGAAATGAAATGACCTATCAAACGATAACGTTGTTCTAACATTGTATCTGTTATACTTGCAACTATATAGCAATACTTAATACAGTAATTTGAAAAAGTTAGATTTTAAATGCTTAAATCTAACTTTCAAAAATATAAGATTATAGAAATGCAAATTTTTTTGAAAGTAGTTGGATATTTTTAAATAAATACGCACAAATCGACATGATTTATAAAATTTAATTTATTTCTATTTGGGTTTTTGACGAAACTGTATGATATATGGTTATACTCCATGTATTCACTATTCAGCCCTTTTTAACGTCCCACTGCTGGGCACGGGCCTCCCTTCAGTACGAGGGGATCAGGCCATAGTCCACCACGCTGGCCAAGTGCGAGTTAGTGGACTTATAACTATTATACTTATATTTTTAATATACTGTAAACATATAATTAATATGTTTGAAAGGTACTATAACTTATTCTTGGACATTATAATTTTGTAACAGAATCACGTGAATCTCTTTTCCGCGTATATTTTTTAATCTTTCATTTGTTAATTAAGCAAAGACTTATAAGCGGAACTTAGCGTTGTTATCTTAAATACTTGACGAAATCATTTTTTGTTTAAACTATTTTGTAAAATAATATGCAAATATTTATAATAAATGAATTATTTATTTAGTAGGTCGTTTAGTGATTTGCTTGGAACTGACCTTATCTGATTAGTATATCTATTATACTTACCTGAATAGATAACGATATCACTTTGTCGAAGGGGAATACCCAGTTTAACGCATTTTTCTCAAAGTTTATGCTGACCAAGGACGCTGGCAGCTAGTATGTTAAGCAGTAAAGCTTGCATCTTCCTACACGTATGTAGTTTATCTAATCCAAGTTCCAGCACTACATAACATGGACCCCCTTAATAGGAGCATGTAGAATGGGAAGCTTAGTGTATCTTTGTATCAACGCAACCGAGATAAATGAAACTTAGTTATGTTTTTAATTCAATAACCAATAGGTTATAATTATTTATTTAGTTAAATATTGAACGCGGCTTGAACTGCGTCTGTGGTCTAGTATTTAGCATGTAAGGCTGCAGATCCCGAGGTCCTACCTTCGAGTCTCGGATCGGGCCAGTTTAGTTACTGAGTATTTCTATCTTGGAAAGCACATAAAATAATAGAGAGTGCACTTGTGTCTGTGCGAACACTTGTGCTTTATAATATCTCGTACACATAATAAGTATAGGTAGTGTTAATAAGAGTGGCAGCCGTGACCGGAATCAGTATCGAGGAAATTATTATCATTATTATTATTGCTGACTTACTCCTAGATCTACTTACGATCGAACTCGCGACCTTCAGACGAAGGCGGTGTTTCGATGTAGGAATTGAAAATAAAATGTATCAAACAATTCAATAGCGTATATAATCAAGACAAATCGTGTCTTCTTCCATGTCATCAGATGGCGTAAAGTTATTTGGGGGTATTATTTAAATAAGATTGATGACGATTTTGAAAAACATTTGTGTATGGTAAGCTATCTATAAATTATAAAAAAAAACAAGGAAAACAAGATACAAATCTCACGTAGGAAACAAAATTCAATCTATTTATTTTATACTAATTTTTACATTAACTGACACTAATTTATTGTTGCTTGTTTGTATTCAGCCCTTTTTAACGTCCCACTGCTGGGCACGGGCCTCCCTTTAGTACGAGGGGGATTAGGCCGTAGACTACCACGCTGGACAAGTGTGGGTTGGCGGACTTCACATGTCTTGCGAAAACTTGCTAAGTTCTCTCAGACATGCAGGCTTTCTCACGATGTTTTTCTTCACCGTAAGGCAAATGGTAATCATCTTAGATTCGCATGTGAAAATATCAGAAATGCGAGACCCGGGATTTGAACCCGCTTCACTCCGCTTCCCAAGCAAGCGCGTTACCACTGGCTGTCACTGCCCGAGTTGCAATTTGCTAGGCAAAAAACATGAGAACTCGGATAAAACACACAATACAAATATAATTTGTAACTTATAACACTAATTAAAACATAACGTAGCTGTTTATTTGTGAAAGAATTATTGAAATCAATTAATAGTTTCGGATTTTATCGATTTCAAACAAACATCTTTTAATATTAATATTTCTTTTTAATCCAAACATTAATAGGCATCTCACTGCAGAGCCGTTAACTAGTTATTTATTAATAACTTATGTTCAACTAGAGGTCGAAATTCGACAATAATTTTCAAAAGTTTTTTTACTGATAACACTAATGCTCGTCAATAGCTTATAGCTACTAAGAAGAAAAAAGAAAATCGGTTGACAAATAGAGGAGAAAAAGGCTTTATAGATTAATAAAATTAGCCAGAAGGTATCCATTTTCGTACTAAAGATGAGTCACAGCTCTATACACTCGAAACCTTTTATACTATTACTACAAATTGTGTTTCTAAGAAAGGAATTTAAAGTTTTGATTTTCATAATTAATAACAGAAGCCTTTGTCCGAACAAAATCAAAGAGATACTTGATCTTTATTTCCCGACACTCGCCTTTATGCACTTGACAAGTGAATTTTTGAACTAATTGAACAATAAGAATATGTGAAAAGTTTCCTTAAAATTTATAATTTTACGTTGAAAATGTTATTTATTATTTGTTTGTTGCGTTTCCTTTAAACTAGCAATTCAAATTTCTAAATGCCTTTTGTATTTATAATATTACTAGCGACTCACCCTCGCTTCGCTCAGGTTCGTCGCTAGGTTGCTTCCCCATACAAACTTTCTCACTCATTTTCACCCCTATATCCTTTCCAGGGTCTTAAACTATCTTCTTACCAAATTGCATCTAATTCGGTTCAGTCGTCTCGGAGCCATTTGAGGCACCGACTTCGAAAATATCTGATTAGGTATCTAATCTAAATGAAAACCTCCGTTTAGTTATTTTTTACATTTGAGTGCCTGGAAGTCGGTTTGTATTTTTTTTTTAAGTTTTTATGTTTCCATTTTTAGTGCAGACGTAATAAGCAGGTAATTTGTAAGAAGAAAGTTTTTAATAACATATTCGACTAAACAATTTATTTAAAAAATATATTTATTGTTGATTTTTTAAAAAACCGCTCGATTCGGATTTCGATAAAATTTATATGGGACCACCTGGGAAGTATACCCTTTGAAACAAAAAAAATCCAAATCGGTTCAGGCGTCTTTAAGTAATCGGTGAACATACATAAAAAAAAGAAAAAAAAAAGATTCCGACGAATTGAGAACCTCCTCCTGTTTCTGGAAAGTCGGATAATAAAAATGTATATCGTACTACTTTCGCTTAATAGAGTTGTACTACTTTTTTATATATCTTATTTTAATATAGTTTAATAATCTTATTTTACCGACCAATCTCCTTCGTGTCTCCATTCTACGTGACATTGGCGAAGTAATCTATGCTCAACTGACGCGCTTTGACGCCATTTTAATGATTGAATTATGTCATATTTTTGTAACCTACGCGACATCTTCGCCAATTGTGGATCGATTTTCAAAATAATTATTGAATAGGGGTTATACTTTAAGGAGGTTCCTATATGATATATTAATTGTAAAAAATCGATTTTAAGTGTATTAGAAGTTTTTCTAAATCAAAATATTATTATATTCCCAAAAGGTTTTCAGTAAATTAAAAATGACCCTGTATACATACATATATACATATATATGTGTGTGTGTGTGTGATTCTTTTTAAAACATAATGAATTCGTTCTCATTTTGAAATGTCATAGAAATGAGCACTTCCAACCAGTCCAATCTAAGTACAATTTCATATTATTATTGAAAATAAAGCTTGTAAAAAAGTTTGATACTTATTCTAAACTAAGTTTTAAACACTAACAACTACCCAAACTATTTTAAAATTAACCAACAAAAGCAAAATGAGGGTTATTAAATTAATTTTGATAATTAGAATTTCATATTAATTATTGTGTGACAGCTTCATAAAGGTCCCGTGGGATAGAATCTCGGTCAAGTTAACTGCTCCCTGGTTGTTTATAGAAACGCCGAATTAATTATAGGGTTAGATTACCTTTTACAGTAATTCAATACCTTGCCCTTAAATGTTGTTAAAAAATTATTTTATCTACATAATAGAAAAATCATCAAAAAATGTATATCTCGAAGAGTATTTTGTTGAAAAAGATATCGTTAATCGATTTTGAATATGTCTAAACAATATACTATATGGATTGTAGCTAGTAGAACAGGTACAAAATTTTAAAACGTGTTAAGCAATAAAAGTTTAATATATTCAGCTCTTTTTACATCCCACTGCTGGGCATGGGTCTCCTCTCAATGCGAGTGGGACTAGGTCATAGCCCACCACGCTGACCAAGTGCGGTCTAGTGTTCATAGGTTTTCAAAAACTAGCTAGATTCTCTCTTGAAATGTGAAGGTTTCGTCTTGATGTTTTCTGTAACCGTAAGGAAATAATGCTGGAAATTATTAACACTCGGGAATATCAGAAGTATGAAATCCGGACAACGGACGGACTCGACTCGAACCCAAACCTGGTTCGAGTCGAGTTAGTTGCCCACGCGAGCGCGTTATAACTGGTCTGGCTGGGTTACCACTGTACAAAGGCTAAAATAAATGCCTAAAGCGATAATAAAATATAAACAACCCTTTTAAGTTTCACAACAAAAAACGGAAGGCAATCAGAATAATAACAGCCCTATAAAATCCTTTGTTTCCTATAACATTCAAAATTGTAATTCCAATGAGGAAAATCATCAAGGAGATGACATAACAATGTAATAATTGCTTTATTAAAAAATCTTTCATATAGCGAATTTTTGCGAAGAAATCAAAATAAGCCCTTTTAGCTGACTTCAAATTAAATGAAGTTCGCGATCTGACTCGTCATTTTTGTATATTGAAATATTTTTATAATGAACTCAAATGAACTAGATTGCACCGCGATTCTGGTAGTGAAGTAAGCCACCACGTTTTCATTTAATTAACTTTACAATGCATTTGCATGGCAGGTAGTCTCTTGAGGGCCACGTGGTCTAAATGAATTTTCATTACCATTTTGAGTGTTAATGATAAAAGAAGACATCCTAGTACCTATATATCTGCAAAACCTATCTAGCTTTAATAGGTTCATAGTCTACCACGCTTGCCAAATGCAAGTTAGTTTATTTAAAAAGACATAATAGTAATGTTTTTTCGTAACGAATGAGCAGCATCTTCCCTCAGCATACCACGCGAGCGGAGACACGGCAACAACTTGTAAAACTTACATGTAATAAATGAATTATATTATTACATAGTACATGAATAAAGTTAATTGAATATAAGAATACAAGAAAATAATAAATAAAATAGCTATACATGTTTTTAACCGGTCTGTTGAGCCAAAATTCGATTGCACTCAAGTCATTATTAGCCGTTTACTCCAAATGGGCTAACATTTAGTCTTCTAATAATAACACTTTAAATTGAGAGTTAAATCAAGTAATAGGTAAATGTAACTTTAACAAAGATCCTTACCCAAATCAAAGCTATTATTAAATGACAGAAATGAATATTTGAATGAAATCAATGGAAACACAAATACAATAACAAGATTATTTGACATTACATGATGACATAATTTAATGAAATTTTATTTATTACAAGCGCTTCACCCTTGCTCCGCTCGGGTTCGTCCCTAGTTACGTTTTAACGTTTAGTATAGATTTCTCAGAGATAAGTATTTTCCCGCAGTAAAAAGTATCTTATATGTTGACCTTATAACTAGCTATCATCATATCAAATTTCATCAAAAACTGTCCAGTGGTTTTCTCGTGATGCGTTTCCAGACAGACAGACTGGCAGACAGACAAAAATTCTAAAACCTATATATTCGGCCTCTGTATTGATAATAACGATTATTTCAGATTTTCAAAAAAATATTTAATGTGCAGATTTGACTCTGTTAAACTTTTATTATATGTAGATACTAGATAGACTTGCTACTTACCATCGCTTCGGTCGAGTGCGTACTACGGACGGGACATTTTGAATAGATTAAATTTAATTAAAATCGGTTCAGTAGTTTTTGCATGAATGCACATAGATATACAGACAGACAAAATGTACCTTACAGTCATTGATCTTAAAAAATATTTCATGTACAGGCTTCGTTTTGTTCCTATTTTATTATATCTATTGATTTATATATAAGTTTCAAATTAAAGCTTCTTTGGGTAATATTAAAAGATAACATCAAAACAAGGCAAAATTGCCTATTTATTTATATTTTGTTTATTTATTTCAGTACACTCCAATAAAACAGTAAAAATCAGTCCTGAAAAGAGCTATTTTATCATCGGTTGACGGAAATTATTCCGAAAATAACTGTTTGAGTCCAGCACTACATATTTATATGCATTTACCAAATTGTTTATCTGCTCGAACAAGTATTACTTACATTTGGATGGACGAAATTTAAAGCTTATTTTTGATCGAGCTTGAAAATGATTTACTCGATTCGGCCATATAATGTTTATTGTGAAATGAAATCTATAAAAGTTTTGTTTATGAATAATTTGTGTTATAATGTATTTTAAGTAAATTTTAAAATTGGAATAATTGTATTAATAGTAACCAAAATCCAATAGTATATAATGTTTAATTTTAAACTTTATCACATATAAAATGTTTTAATTTAAAATTAAGCTTTCATAGTAACTGACAATATTATTATTATGTTAAACGTAGGAAATACCACACTTTACAGATTCTGTCTGTAATAACTATATAATAACCTCTGAGACGTCTACAACTGAATGATTGCTGTAGACTGTAGAGCATTCATACGTAGAGAATAAAAAATTAAAATCAACCCACGAAAAAAGTTTAAAAAGCTAGTTTTATTTAGGTTTTAACCTTTAGTATAGATTTCATAGAGATGAAATATTCCCGAAAAAGTATTATCATACCACATTTCATCAAAATCTGTCCAGTGGTTTTCTCGTGATGCGTTCCCAGACAGACAGACAGACAGACAGATAGACAAAAATTCTAAAAACTATAGATTATAATAAATCGACAATAATGACTATTTCAATAAGATTTTCCAAAAACTTTTTAATATACAGATATTTTAGGTCCATTATAAAACTGGCAAAATACTGAAGTTCCTAAGTTAAGAAACATAAACTCGAGTTAGTTTTCATTTTTTAATCAACTAACTGCACATATGGGGTTTTCGTAACCGAATTACTCGAGCTATGAAGTTTTCTCATTATAAAAGTTAATTAATGAATTTGTAATTATGTTCATGAACTCTGACATTTTTAGGTCATGAGATGATAATGTTAATGCAAGCTTTGAGATGTGATGCCTATTTCTTGTTATATTTTCTAGATAGAAAAAGGCATCTCTAAATATTAGCCTTGCAATTACTAATAGCTTATATGAAAATTTACAATATATTTTAACTTAATACCTTATTGGTCTAATAGCTAACATGTATTTACAGTTGATAAAAAGATCTTGGGTTCAAGTCCCAGATCGGGTCAAGTATAGTTATTAAGCGTTTCTTTTAAAAAAATCTAACTACTCCCGTACTTAGAAAAGCTATGGGTTCTGCTCTGATGTCTCACTGGTCGTGTCGAGTTGTCGTGTGTACATAGTACATATATATATAAAAATAATAAAACTGTAACTAAGGCGAATCTGCACATCAAATATTTTTTGGAAAATCTTATTAAAGTAGACATTATTATCAATTCAGAGGTCAAATCTACAGTTTTTAGAATTTTTGTGTGTCTGTCTGTGTTTGCATCACGGAAAAACCACTGGAGTGACTTTGATCTGAAGATAGCTGGTTATCGGGGTCAACATATGGGATACTTTTTACTGCAGGAAAATATATCATCTCTGAAAAATCTATACTAAACATTAAAACGTAGAGACGAACCCGAGTGGAGCGAGGGTGAGTAGCTAGTATACTAAGTATAAAATCGTCTGCGCAGTTGCTTAAACTCAGTGAGATGGGGCACCATAGCTGAAATTAAGGAGGGCATTATTATTATGTTAACTGCACACACGTGTATATTATTCCAATATTTATGACCGATTTCACCAATGTCACCTAAGTTTAAGGGATCCCCTAAGCATGGTTAGGGGCCCCCTAAATTTAGGTGCTCGAAATATGGGCTTAAAGACGATCGTAAAGCGAAATTTAATTTAAGGGCTAGTTTAGGGGACTTTTAAGCTAGGTATCCCATACGTAGGTGGTAGCTTATGGGTTGTTGGTGAAATCGGGCATTAGACTGGTAAAACAAAAGTCCTTAACAAAATAGCGTAAATAAATAACATCCTATTAAAACTTTTAACATATATATTAAAGATAAAAAACTTACAAAGTTAACAGATTCATTAATTCCATTAACTCGTAAGTTAACAGAATTAACAAACTTAACCATATTAATGTGAAACACCAACACACGTGGGAAATCAGCTTTGGTCACTTGAAACTTTTTATGAGTTAATTCGGGTAAAACTTCAAACTTACAAAGACTAAAAGTACTTTATTAGAAAAGTAAACAAGATATTTGTGTAACAAAAGTACGTGTAACTTCTGTAATAAACTATTTGTATTACTTTACTTTATATTGAGAAATAACAAATTGGTATTCAACATATTGATCTTAGTTATTGTTAGTGATTCACTTATACGTTTACGCTACATTTTCTTAGATCCTTGTTTCTAAACCTAGCCAAATTAAATCAAGTTATGTATTTATGTATTCAGCCCTTTTTAACGTCCCACTGCTGGGCACGGGCCTCCCTTCAATACGAGGGGGATCAGGCCGTAGTCCACCA
The DNA here is from genome assembly GCA_947093115.1 of Brenthis daphne. Taxonomy (NCBI): domain Eukaryota; kingdom Metazoa; phylum Arthropoda; class Insecta; order Lepidoptera; family Nymphalidae; genus Brenthis; species Brenthis daphne. The sequence goes on along the minus strand of OX352482.1, from coordinate 13,742,572 downwards.
CGCTAGCCAAGTGCGGGTTGGCGGGTTGCACGTGTTATCAAATTATACCTAATTTTAATATATTTGTATTAGGCATTAGCACTGATATCATTTTACTTAACTATCGACTACTAAGAGTCGAATTATTTCATGATAGGTTGGCCTTAGATGTATTCCTAAGTAAAATGACAGAAAAGAATATTATTTAATTACTTTTAATTAAAGAAATAAACTGAGTTTCAAAATTACTTCAAATTATGTTAATACCTTTATTGGTCTCTTCCATGACCATGATTGCTGTAGAGCATTCGAAACGTCGGGAACTAAAAATCATAATAAATCCGCGAAATAATCCGAAAAGATAGATATTTAAAATACCCTTAGGTATAGGTATGGTGCCTTGAAATTGTTACATATCATATTTCGGAAACGGCTCTAACGATTTGGATCAAATTTCGTATTTAGATAAGTTTTTGTTTTTTAAGTTCACTACATATATGGTTTTTTTCTAAAAAAAACGCAATTTTTATATCCTTTCCTAAAAACACCGGTCACCCAGGTACTATTATTAAAATAATCAAGATTCACACTTGTCGAAAATATTAGGAATCTATAATTAAATACATGGGGCATTTGTAGAGTTTGAATTCGATCAAAAATATAATCTAACTTACAGCTAAAAAAGATGTTAGTTTCCACCACTAAGCCTAGATATTATACATAGTTATAAACCTTGTTAATATCAGGCCGACAGGTCGTGAGATACATTTGCATATTAATAGATCGCTTGACGATAACTTGCTTGATACCTGCCACGCTTCAATATGGTCAATATTTAAATGACTTGCTTGTATATTAAATCTATTATAAATGCACTTGCAGGCAGTAGTAGCCCAGTGGTAACAGGCTTGCTTAGGAAACCGAGTGAACCGGGTTCAAATCTCGGGTATCGCATCTCGATGTCATGTGCGAATCATTTTCCAACATGATTACTACTTGTCTTACGGTGAAAGAATACATCGTGAGGAAATCTGCATTTCTGAGAGAATCTAGCAAGTTTTTAAAAGACACTTGGCCAGCGTGGTGGACTATAGCCTGATCCTCCTCGTATTAAAGGGAGACCCATGCCCAGCAGTGGGACGTTAAAAAGGATTGAATACAAATGCACTTGAATTTATTATTAAAACGCTTTTACTAGCTTTTTATTGCCAACTAACCAGACTAGTCAGACATAGACAACATTTGTTGTACATAGACAACTTTGGGTCAAAACTTAATAAAGAATTAAAAAAACAGCAATAAAAAGATATTAGTACTCATATTGTACTTTAAATCAAAAATTTATAGATAATTTTTTTTAATTAGACAATAAGTTACAATATTATTTTTCGTAATCGGAAACCGAACATACGACCTTTATTGAGGTATGCTATATCAGTCCAAAACCACTATGCTATATCTGTCTTCTATAAAAAGGACTTTCCAATAATATAAAATACACCCGAAGCAAAATCGATTAAAAGCAATTTTAGAAACGAAGTAAAATATATCGCTACCATTTTACACAGCTCAAGCAATTTTAAACAATTGTAGTTCATTGAATCAACGAGTTCGTTGAAGCAGGATATTTTAATGGTCAGTTGTAAGAGATTGTTATATTTTTCTGATTCTAGCAAATAAATCGTATTTTGACGACATGAGAACTCCATTATGTAAGTTTTATTCAATTAAAAAAAACTTATTTACAGACTCACTAACTGAGCACAGCCTAAACTTTTAGGTCTTAAAACGCAATTTCGGACAATATATTATCAAGATATAACAAATAAACACATAGGACTAGCTTCACCCACGTGCAAACTTCCGATCGCAACCAAACTTTACAGAATGATTTGCTGGGCTAATCTGAAGATTTCCTGAAAATTTCATCAAAATCGCTCCAGCCGTTTTGTATACATTGTCTATAAGTATAAATTAAAAATTTTATCACCCGACCCGTTTTGGTGTCCATAAAGAACATGCATACTTACATAAATTTTTATGTATATGAAGATATTAGTGAAAGATAAAGAGTGAAGCTAATAAGAGGTGCGTGTATAAGAGGACCTTATGTTTAGATAAAGCACGTCCTCAATTGTTTTTTTAGCAACTACGTGTCTTCTGTAAACTTTACAAATTGGAAGTATGTATTGTTTCATTGAAAATAATTGTTAAATGCAGACTTAGAGAATATTTAAAATGTTATTTGGCTGTGACATTAAATCGAGTACTTATGTATTTCTAATTTTCAACTATTTTTATTTAGTTCACAACTGATTAAATTAAACTATATCTGTCAATATATTATACAAAAGTATCAGACTAAATGTACCTATAGTACGAGTATAAGCTTCTAAATACCAAAAAACAAAAATCTGGCCATCTATGAGATTTTATTGGCAAATACGTTAAATAAGTAAATAACGTGATGATAAGTAACCCTTGTTATGCAAGTCCCACTCGCACTTGACCGATTTTTTATATTCTTTTTTTCATAAAACACAAAAATTAATGACGGATATTAATTTTGTATTCAATTTCAGTGCCATCCATCACTTTTAATGTGACGAAGGAATTTTAAGCAAAATAGGCTGTAGGGTGGACGCTATCAAATTATTATAGAGGTCATTGACCTCACTAGTATAACTTTGTATAATATGTGTATTAAGGATGCAAAGTTTGCCTTGTCATATAATGTAGATATTTCAAAGCATCATAAGTACTTTATTTGTACTAGTTATTAGTGTGATTGTATCCAGCCCTTCTTTACCGTCCCACAGCTGGGCACGGGCCTCTCTTCAATATAAGGGAAATCAGGCCGTAGTCCACCACGCTGGCCAAGTGCGGGTTGGCGGACTTCACATGTCTTTCGAAAACTTGCTAAGTTCTCTAAGACATGCAGGTTTCCTCACGATGTTTTCCTTCACCGTTAAGACAAGTGGTAATCATGTTGGAAATGATTCGTACATGAAAATATCAGAAGTTCGAGACCCGGGATTTGAACTCGCTTCACTCGGTTTCCCAAGCGAGGGCTACTGTACACTGGGCTAGATTTGATTATATACAAAACTAGCGGCTCACCCTCGCTTCGCTCGGGTTCGTCGCTAGGTACGTTTTAAATAGATATAAAAAGAAAAAATCTTTCTTTCTCACATTTTAATTATATGTTTTAATACTTACCTATTCCGGACTAAGAGAAATCCAAAAATTAAAATATCATAAAAATTGGAACGCGGTCGAACGGGATAAAAAGTATCCTATGTCCTTCTCCTGGCTCTAAACTACCTCCCTGCCAATTTTCAGCTAAATCGGTTCAGCCGTTCTTGAGTTATAAGCGAAGTAACTAACACGACTTTCTTTTATATATATAGATATTCAGCCAAGATGTAAAGGAAGGGGCAATAACTAGGAAAGTACTATAAACATTATATCGAGGACGTGACGATTTCTCAGGCAACCGGCTCTATCGTCCAAATTCACTTTTACGTGACATGAAAATAAAATCACTTCTTCTTATAGCTTGCTAATGCTTATCCTTTCTTACTCGTAGTTACAAAAATAAGGTAAATTTATTTGAGGAAAAATGTATCAATTTTCTATTTACTTAATCTCATAAATATTTACTTACATTTAAAAAAAAATCATATAATACCAGCGACTTAGCCTTGCTTTGCTCGCGTCCTTTAGCTTGAATGGTTTACGAAAGCATAAAAGACAAAGATCCAAAGATTTTTTTTCTTTTGCGCCTGGAACTGGTGTATACAGAATAACCAGAGCTTCATCACAATTTAGTCAATGGTGTAAGAACGCACATTCATAAAATATTTGGCCTACAACTAATTGACAGTTTGTATGCACTAATAATAATTTTTATCCTATGGACGATTTTTGTTTTACCTACAATAAAAAATGAGATAGACGTACTTTAGTTTCTACCTCCAAACAAAAAAAACTCCAACCCTCGAAATAAATATTAAAGTCTTTTAGGTATACCATCCAGAAAAATAACCTTAGTGTAGCTATTTATGATGTTTCAAATGATTTTTATTATCCCACTGCTGAGTTCGAGCCTATCTTCAAGAGCAGCACATCAAGCTGGCCAAATACATATAGCTTATATATAAAAGTAAAATATATATACCTATCCTTTTATCCATATTCCACAATCATCAGCTTTAGTTTGTAATCTCTGTTCTTAACTTAAAATTATTTTAAGAGTCATAAAAACTAAACTAAATCACATAGTGACTTTAAACAACAATGAGGTTTTATAGCAGAAAAACGTAACTAAGTCCTCCTCCGGTAATCATATTATTTGAAATACTGTATTACAGCCAAGTACAGAATATGTATGAGTATGTATTTAAAAAATAAAATTGTTACCTTGTGCATTAAAAATGGTTACCTCGGAATCGGACTTAAACTATATGTATAAAGTACTAGCGGCTGACCGTCGCTTCGCTCGGGTTCGCCTCTAGAAAAACAAAAACATATTTATCCCTCGGGAACCTTGTATTTTTACTGGATAAAAAGTAGCCAATATGTTATTTCAGACGATATCAGATTCAGAAGATATCTCTCTGCCAAATTTCATCTAGATCCGTTCATCTTCTCTGGCGTAATTGAGTAACAAAAATTCATACATACCCACAAACTTTCACATTTATAATATTTATACGGTTATGTACATTATATGTGGGGTGGTAGATCAGATGACATAATACTATATATATAAAAAATATTACGAAAAATATTATTATGACAACAAAATATTGGAATGATAATATCATCAGATATATCATACTGATAAAAATATTCTTGTCTCATTATTTTTGAAGGAAAACAGGTAGGTGGAATTACAAACAATTCACTGGGGTATATTGTTACGTAGTTTTATCACAGTGTGTATATTTTACAGGTTACGTTTTGCGAAACCTTCTGACGGTCACAGATTCGATGCCAGATGGAATATATATAACCATAAAAATATATCTGAAATACAAACTTCTAGGGCTCACATAATAAGTACTTTCTTAGATTTTACGTGAATATTTGAGATTTAAAGTAAAATTATCCTTTCGGTGTTTTCGCGGATTTATTTTGATTTTTGGTTCTCTACGTTTCGAATTCTTTACAGCATCCATGGTCACGGGCAAGACTCTTCCGTAAAAAAAAGTTTTATTTAAAATCTTCAAGGGTTCCTTAAATTTAAATGCGAATTAACTAGTTATACTTAGGGGTTCGAGTAAAATTTACTAAATTTCGAGTTTTAGATAAGCAAATATACGCAATTCCTTTAAGAAGCTAGTATAATACAAAAAGCAATTCATCGGTCAAAAGAATCGGTCAATCATTGATATGCAAAAACTATAAATTGAGATAAGTAGTAGGAAATAAGATAAGTGTCCTCAAAAAGAAGTGATACTCTTTTTTAAAATCACTTTTGTTCATTGCTTTTCAGATGGCAAAATTAAAATGCACGTTGTATCGTTTAAAAAGGTACTCTATATTGTATGCGTAAGTTCGAATTAGTATTTAGACAATTAGAACTTTCTATTTCTGATTTTCATACTTTTGTTTGACTTAATGTCACATGTCGACGCCAATTTTTGAAGAGATATTTGTTAGCAAATGTGTGTGTTTTATATATCAAATAACAATGCGTTCAATATTTTTAGTTAAAATCCTTTCCAAATCCAGACGTTCAACAAACATAAGCAATAATGAATAAATCATATTACCTAAATTTAAATCGATTCTACACTTCATGGCTCACAGACAGACCGTTTCATAGCTAATAGTTATCGTTAGACTTCAGTCTATATATAATTAAATTGGGTACAGCAATTTGTATGAAATATTAATTAGTTTCTCAAATCCATTGACCAAATACACCACAATAGGACTCGAATATATTTGATAGGAGTTCAGGATGATTCAATTGACGCATTTTCGCATCGTTTACTTCTCACTCATGACTTATTTCTAACAAATGTTGTACCCAACAGTAATGGTTTATATAAATGACGACACGTTTGGCTCAGTTTTTAGTGACCCTACTTGTTGTGCCAGCGGACGCGGGTTCGAATCCCGCTGAGGGCATTCATTTGTTTGATGAATTTTGTCTGCATACTCTTTAATATTTCACTCGTGTAGTGGTGTGATAGATAGCCTAGGTAAGGATTCAGAAGAAGAAAATAAAAAATCTGTACGAACATTATTAATCTTAGTAATATTATCCTCGTAAATGAAAAACAAAACTTCTGTTTAAATAAATCAATCTCATTGGATTTTTTCCTTTCCTGACGTTTCAAACTCCTCCGTCCCTGACGTTTCAAATGCTTTACAGCAATCACAGTCACGGGAGAGACGTAATTGCTGTAAAACATTCGAAACGTCGGAAACCAAAGACTAAAATAAATCCGCGAAAAAATCTGAAAAGATAGTGTTATTTAAAATGTCAAATACTTGCGTAAATCTAAGGAAGTAAATTCTTTAATAATAATATAGATAAAAAATTTAATCTGTTATCGACTATCGTTTTTGGTTTATAAATAATATAAAAAAAAAGCTTTAAAGAGCAAATTGTGTGTCAATGGATATCTGCAGTCCTGCCTTATCTCACATCTCGGCCCTCAGCCTTATGCCCACGCTTTAAAATTTAATTTAAAAAATCATTACCATTTAAGATTGCTACACATTTTTAGCTTGCTATCTTATAGATTACGTTTACATACAGTGCTTATTAAATTTATTACACTTACTGGGTTATTATATTGATATTAGAGTATACAAAAGTTGGAGAATAAGGCTCAACCCTTTTATATTTTATATTTATATATGTACTAGCATTGCCCGCAGCTCCGCCCGCGTTCAGATGACCAAAAACCAAATTCTTAGATTTAACATATTAGTACACTTTTACAATGCAGTTTTTGTAGTTTTTCTCAGAAATGTGATATTTTCCCGCGGTAATAAGTATCCTAAATGTTGACTCGGATAACCAGCTACCAACATACCAAATTTCATTAAAATCTATCCAGTGGTTTTCCCGTGATGCGGTAACAGACAGACAGACAGACAGACAGACAGAAAAAAATTCAAAAAATTATAGATTCGTTCTCTGTATCGATAATAAATTCTATTTCAATAAGATTTTCCAAAAAATATTTAATGTACAAATTCGGCTTAGTTACAATTTCATTATATGTATAGATAATATAGGTATAGTATTTATGTATGTACTTAATGTATTTAGGTATTGGTATTATATATTTGTATGATACGTATATGTATAAATATATACTCTTTCTACTCTCTCTTAATTTTTTATTTGCTTCTATCTTAATACTATTTCCTACACCTAAAGGTAGCCTGGAAGAAATCGCTCTTTTAGCGATAAGACCGCCTCTTGTACCTTCTTCTTTATTTTGTATATTTTCTTTTCTCTTATTGGATGTACAATAAAGAGTTCACTCATTCATTCATTCTAAACCTTATAAAGTGAAATTCGAAATGGAAATAGCTCTTATTTCATGAAATAATAGATATATAAGTTGTCTACCTTCAACATGTCTATGCCATGTTTCATACATAAAATTTGTCAAATGTGACTCGCGAAATGTTTCGTAACTTGACGCTTATTATCATACATACCATTTTCACAATAGAGAAAGAATATACATTTTTCGTTTAGGAACTTTGTTCATATTTTGTTGATTTTTAATATTTATTTCACGGTGTTATCAAAACGTTATAGTTATATTAATGAAAAAAATTCGAAAAAAACTGAAAATCACATTTTTGAATAATAATATTTTTAAACTAGAGACTCACCTTCGCTTTGCTCGGGTTCGCCTCTAGAAAAGCACAAACAGTCCTATCCCACGGGAACCGTTCATTTTACCGGAATAAAAAGTAACCTGTTGTTTGACAGGCAATAAACGGTATCAGCATGCCAAATTTTACTAAATTAGGTGTATAAGTTGTTGTGTACTAAGCTGTATAAGTTACTTCAGTTTTTTAACTATTCCACGGGAACTCTTTAATTTTCCGGGATGAAAAGAATCTAAAATATTGACTGGGGATATAAAATACCACCATGCAAAATTTCATTTAAATCGGCCCAACAGTTTCGGAGATAAGCCCGTACAAACAGACAGAGAAACAAAAACTAGATTTGTTCTATTTCACTTCTTACATTCCCTTGACTCGATTTTTAGCATTTTTTTTTATTTACAGACATTCGACCTCTACCGTTTTATTATATATACCTATAGATAATCTGAAAATGGGATTCTGATCTGAAATAATTACGTTTCTAGTGCCACCTAAAAGTTCTCCGAAACAAAGTGGGCCCGACTTGCCAATTAAGGTATTGATATGAGTCGAATCAGTCTGCTATATAATTGCGAAATTTTGTATAGGTGTATATGTCAAAGTTAAATGTAGGTGATTAAGGACCGATCCACACTATAGTGCCTATCCCGGCTGGCTCGCGGCCCGATATCGGTCTGGTAAAGTATTGTTATACAAGAAACAATGAGTGCATTCACACTATCAGTAAGACTCACGTTCCGGTCGAATCACACTCCAGCAACGTTTCTTGTATAAAATACCTTTACCAGAACTATATCGACCCGAGAACGGACTGTGATCGGCACTATAATGTGAATCGGCCCTAAATGGCATAACGTGAAAAAGAGTGTTAAATGAGTGACATCTTACGGGTACAATGTCACATATTGTTTTTGTGACATCACGTAACTAGTACTTAGTTAATGTTACTAGAAGAACGCACTCAAGTCGGCTGGATAGTAAAAATAGCGTGAAACGCGTGTTAGATATATATGGAACTTTATAGGTAGTGTGTGATCTATAACTTACAACGAGAAATAGAATCTCGAGTGAATGATTTTTAAACAATTTTTTCTATAGGAAACAAAATATCGATATTCTCTTATTATTAGCGGTCGAAACTCGACTATAATATAATTGTTAAAGCGTTGACCGGAACGTGTGAGGAAAGAGGCCGTTGAAAGAAGCCTGTCAGAATTATTCGAATAGCAACGTGCTCGCTAGTGAACGCTAATAATCTTAAGGCTGTAAAGACTATTGTTTGCACTATATCTTGTACAATTAAACTAATAAGCAAGTAATAAATAAACCAATTTTTCAACATTGGCGCTTCGAGCCAGGATTTACAATTAACAAGAACCAGAAATATCAAGAAATTGAATAGACGATCTACTTATTCTTCGCTATACAACTATAAACTACATCACTCGGTGAGACGTTCCAACCAGATTATTCCATCAAAACTCCATAAAACCTTGTGCTAATACCTTGTGCTAATACCAGTGAATATTATCGCTAAATTTATTAATTATTGAGTCGTATTTAAAAGAGTACTTGTACTTCATAGAACTGCTGTCGTCATATAACTTACAGGTAACTCCACTTCTAGTAAAGCACCAAAATGTCCAAATCTGAGCTTACATTGCCTAAATCTCCAGTTTTAGATCCCACAGCTCAATATATAAAAGAATTGATTAAACAAAGAGGTACTTTAAAAGGCCGGTTAACTAAATTGTCCGTTTATGTTAATTCTTTTGAAAATCAATTTCTAGACCGCGCTAAAAGGGCTGAGTTAAATTTAAGGATGCAGGGCGCAGCCAATATATTGTCAGAATTTAACAATGTACAAAACAAACTAGACGGGGTTCTTCCTGAATCACAGGACGATGAACAGCTCGACGAGAGAGAATCCTTTGAAAGTAAGTACTATACTATCTTAGCTCAAGCTAATTGCATACTAGATAATGATAGTAATTCACCCAATGCAAATAGTTGTGGGAACGACCTAGGTAGTATGCATCAGTCGGTAAAATTGCCTACAATAAATTTACCTACATTTGACGGTTCCTACGAACAGTGGCTCGAGTTTAAAAATACATATTTATCATTAGTTCATACGTCAAATAATATAAGTACAATTCAAAAATTTCACTATTTAAAATCCTCTTTGAAAGGTCCTGCCGTATTAGTTATTGATTCCCTGGAATTTACCCCAGATAATTATTATGTTGCTTGGGAGTTGCTTATGAATAGGTACAATAATAGCAGACTTCTTATTCACAATCATGTGAAAGCTTTATTTAATATTAAAAATTTAAGTAATGAGTCACCTATATTATTACGCAAATTAATTGACATTTTACTTAAAAACCTGCGATCTCTTAAATTATTAGGTGAACCGACGGAACACTGGGACACTTTAATTATTTATATGATTGTTTCTAAGCTTGATAATACTACTGAACGCGAGTGGGAGAAATATAGGAGTGATCTTTTGTTGAATGAACGTCAAAACGATTGTAAGACGCGAGTACAAGTAAATGATTTATTACAATTTTTAAAAGCGAGGGCTGATATGTTAGAAACGTTGCAAGTTTCACATTATAAACAAGGTTATGATTCGAAAACTATTATAAAAACGTCACATAATAATTCTAAAGTTCATTGTAATTTATCTACGTCAAAATCAAATAAAGTTATTAAAAGGTTATGCCCGTATTGTAAGGCAGATCATTACTTGTATTCGTGTCAAAAATTCCTAGACTTGGCGATTGACACTAAAATAAATTTTGTTACTAATAACAAATTATGCAAAAACTGTTTGCGTCCCGCTCATACTGCAGATACATGTAAGTTCGGACCGTGTAGGAAGTGCAATTCTAAGCACAATACTATCATTCACCGCGACAGCGGCCCGACTGAAGAGCGAGTTTCGCTGCTGCATGCGCCCGCGCAAGGCGAGTGTAGTAGTGATTTTTATCAATTACCTCAACGCACACAAGCAAAACACCCTTTATCGCAGGTGAATGGTGCAGACGTACATTGCGCGCAAGCGTCACTCACTAAGCCTGTTTTGTTATCGACCGCGCTAGTCAATATAACAGATGATTCAGGGAATACAATTACTTGTCGCGTTTTACTAGATAGTGGTAGCCAATGCAGTTTTATACGAAAATCTCTATGCGATCAAATTAACATGCCATTAATACAGTCCATTAAAAAAATACAAGGAATCGGTAATTCTATCACGCAAAGTTTACAGTCTTGCAAAATAAAAATAAGTTCGTTAAACGGCGAGTATTCTACGCGCTTACAATGTTTGATACTGCCGCAGATAGTACCGAGTATGCCATCTATACCTATTAATATTGATAAAATAATGATTCCGGATTTTATTACGCTAGCTGATCCCGCTTATCTGGAAGCTCATACGATTGATATATTAATAGGTGCCGATCACTTTTGGGAGTTATTATGTGACGGAAAAATACCTCTCGAGAGTGGCCCTTTTTTACAAAATACTAAACTAGGTTGGATTGTCTCGGGTCCGGTGAATGAAATTGTGTGTTTAAATAATATTGTTTATTGTAATTTTTCACAGTCAATCGACTCTCAATTACGTAGGTTTTGGGAATTGGAAGAGGTCACGGTTAAATATCCTGCATTATCCGATACAGAAAAGACTTGTGAAGATAATTTCATTAAAACTACTAAACGGGATAGTCAAGGCCGTTTTATTGTTTCAATTCCTTTTCGGGACTCACCTACTTTACTTGTGGAATCATATACACAGGCATATAAACGCTTAATTTCACTTGAAAAGAGACTATCTTATTTACCTATTTGTAAAAAGTTATATAATGAATTTATAAATGAATATATACAGTTAGGACATATGAGTCGCGTTTACACTTACAACAATATACATTTTTTTATGCCGCACTTTTGTGTATTTAATGAAAATAGCTCGACAACTAAATTACGGGTTGTTTTTGATGCAAGTGCATTGTCATCGACAAACAAATCTTTAAATGATTTACAGATGGTCGGGCCACCCATTCAAGGCGATTTATTTTCAATTCTATTGCGTTTTCGCGAAAATACGTATATAGCATGCGCCGACATCGAAAAGATGTATAGACAGGTTTTAATTTCTGAAGATCAACGCGACCTCCAGCTTGTTCTATGGCGCAATGATCCTGCAGCCCCTGGCGAGATTTATAGGTTAAACACGGTTACATACGGAACAGCGTCTGCGCCTTTTTTGAGCGTTAGGTGTTTACAACAACTAGCTATAGAGTGCGATGACGTTGACGTTAAGCGAGTTATAACGCAAGATTTTTATGTTGACGATATGATTACAGGAGGGAATGATAAAAATGAATTATTAAATTTATGTGAGAAAACAGCCAGGGTTTTAGCCAAAGGCTGCTTTCCACTTCGAAAGTGGATATTCAATTTTGACCATGATCATGCATTGTCGGGGTCACATACATTAAAAAATCTTTCTTTAGGTGAACAAACGCAATCAAAAACTCTAGGACTGAGCTGGCTTAGTCAACTTGATCAACTTAATTTTCAAACTAAGGTTCAAGTCCCTAGTAATATAACAAAGCGTGCAATTTTATCCATTATATCGCAGATTTTTGACCCGCTTGGCTTGCTCAGCGCAACTATAATATCAATTAAAGTATTATTACAAAAATTATGGTTATTAAAGATTGATTGGGATACAAAATTACCTCAAGAAGTAATTAATGAATTTATTCAATTTATAGGTGATCTTGATGAGCTTAGCAATTTGCGAATACCACGTCACAGTTTTGCAAAACATCACATACGCTTAGAACTTCACATTTTTACTGACGCTTCTCAAAAGGCCTACGGAGCATGTGCATACATTCGTTCTTTTACGCAAGATAAAGTTGTAGTGAAATTACTATGTGCGAAAGGTAAGGTAGCTCCCTTAAAGATATTAACTGTCCCTAGGCTTGAGCTGTGTGGTGCTTTGACAGGAGCTAGGCTGTGTGTAAAAATAGTTGAATCGCTTCGCTGTCGATTTGATGATGTTTGTCTATGGAGCGACTCAACTATAGTATTAGGATGGTTGCGTATGGCACCTTATCAACTTAAAACGTATGTACAGAACAGGGTAGTTGATATACAAGAATTGACGCAGGATTATTTATGGAAGCACGTAGCAAGCCACGATAACCCAGCTGATTTAGTTTCAAGGGGTATCGATTTAAAAACGTTAAAAGACTCAAAGTTATGGTGGAATGGTCCACAATTTTTACAAGATCCTAATTTTAAATTACATTCAACTAATACGGAAAATAACATAATTAATCTCCCAGAGGTTAAAAGTTTACATGTAAGTAATGACAATTCTAATGATTGTACTAGTCAGTCTCTTTTTCCATTTTCCAGGTTCTCTCAGTTTAACCGCCTTCAACGCACCATGGCGTATATTAAACGTTTTCTACATAATAGCCATAAAACAAACTTAAAACGATCGGGTGCTTTGAGTGTGGATGAGCTGCGAGAGGCTGTGAGTACACTTGCTTTATTATCACAACGGGAATCGATCCTTGAATATGATGCTTTATCTAAAAATAAACAGTTAACTAAGAGCAATTTAAAAAATTTAAACGTATTTTTAGATAATAATAAATTAATAAGAGTAGGGGGGCGTTTATCTAATGTGTCTGAATTTAACTTTGACAAAAAACATCCTATCCTTTTATCATCTAAGCATCATTTCACATACCTATTATTTCGCTACGAACATATACGGCAACTGCATGCAGCACCGCAGTTATTATTATTTACTATTCGAGAGTCTTGGTGGCCTATCAGCGGTAGGAATCTTGCAAAGAGAGTTGTACATGAGTGTGTCGTTTGCACTCGGTTTCGCGGTAAAACTCTAACTCCATTAATGGGCAACTTACCAGCTAAACGTTTATCTGTCAGTTTCCCGTTTGCCATTAGTGGAGTTGATTATTTCGGGCCAGTGTTTGTACTAAATCGGAAAGGTAGAGGTGCTAGGTTAACTAAAGCTTACGTTAGTTTATTCATATGTTTTGCAACTCGAGCTATTCATCTTGAGTTAGTGGGTGACTTATCTACTGATGCATATTTACTAGCGTTAAAGCGATTTATCTCTCGTCGCGGCAAACCATCAGAAATATTTTCTGATAACGGAAGAAACTTCACTGGTTTAATGGCAGAGTTTTCAAAATTTTTACACAATTGCGCAGATAATATTAAGGATTATGCTATTAACAATAATATTAAATTTAATTTCATTCCGCCATATTCCCCACATTTTGGTGCCTTATGGGAAGCAGGGGTGAAATCGTGCAAACACCATCTTAGGCGGGTTCTAGGTAACGCTAATTTTACATTCGAGGAGTTCAGTACGGTATTAGCACAGGTGGAAGCCGTTCTAAACTCTCGCCCCTTATCTCCCATGTCTAAAGATCCAAATGATTTTTCCCCGCTCACTCCAGCTCATTTTCTGGTTGGTCGTCCATTGACCTCACCTGCTTGCGAAAATTACGAGCAAATCGCACCGCATCGACTCACACATTACCAAAGAGTGGAGCAAGTCCGGCAGCACTTCTGGACCCGATGGTCAAAAGAATATGTATCGGAGCTACAAGTGAGAACTAAGTGGATGAAATCTGGTGACACACTGAAAGAAGGAACTCTTGTGCTGATCAAGGATGACAACAGCCCTCCTCTCAAGTGGTGTATGGGACGCATTGTTTCTACCTTCCCCGGAAAAGATGGAATTTCTCGAGTAGCATCAATCCGCACAGCTTCTGGAGCCATCACGAGACGAGCTTTTTCCAAGATCTGCCCCTTACCACTCGATTCAGCAACAGACCGTGGAGACTGTTGGAAGTAGGACCTTCCAAGGCCGGGGGCATGTTAAAGCGTTGACCGGAACGTGTGAGGAAAGAGGCCGTTGAAAGAAGCCTGTCAGAATTATTCGAATAGCAACGTGCTCGCTAGTGAACGCTAATAATCTTAAGGCTGTAAAGACTATTGTTTGCACTATATCTTGTACAATTAAACTAATAAGCAAGTAATAAATAAACCAATTTTTCAACAATAATCATTGTTTAAAATTTGAGGAAAACATATATGAATAAAATTTACTTATCTATATAAAAAAAACTAACTGTTAACATTTTTTTTTATTGAACTAAACAAAAAAGAAAATCAGTTGAGGAACTAAAAAAGAGGTACTGAACTATTTTGTCTTTGCCTATTTATAAATAGATTTCTCTTTGATACATTTAATAAAACTTCCTGTTTTTTTTTAAATGTAGAAAGCTAACGAGCAACACAGCGGAATATGGTTTGTTTTATATTACTTCAGGTGTTAGACACTTGCCATCCATTTTTGACTATTGCCGATTTAAAAAAATAATGCATATAGAGTTTACGTTGCGTGCGCTTTTAACCTCTCTTTTTTATTTATTATATTTAACAGCAATGATTGTTTGTTTGTATGAGTCAAATCTTGAAAACTGAATTAGAACCACTTCCTCGTATTCATTTTCATTTTACTTTAATATCTCGTTTTTTTAATAATTTTTAATAACTTTATACTCTTTGTCTCTTTCTACTCCTACTCTCTACTTTTAACAGTCTTACTCTCTATTGTATTGTATATGTGAATTTGATAGCCACCTACCGTAGTTGCCCGAGTACATTTGGGGTTCGATCCTGAGTGAATCAATTATTATTTATACAAGCCGTATAAATATTTGGCGAATCGTCTACGTGTACATTTGTTGGTTCTCTGTATATTTTACTAAATTTTAACAAAAGACTCCCTACAACTCGATGTATTATTCTTCATCATATTCATATTCAGTCTTTTTTTTTATTATATGTACTAACACATTTTTATTATATAGTATATGGCTTACTTAATAAATATCGGCACTCTACGTTGGTACTGGATCGTCATAGCTCTTACTTAACTTTTAAAATAATACAGGTTATTAATAGTACCTAGTCCTGGACGACCGAGCTTTTTTCAGAAAAGATATAAAAAATGCGTTTTTCACAAAAGATAAACTTAGAAATCTAAACCTTATCTAAATACAAAATTTGATCGAATTCGTTAGAACCGTTGCCGTATACGAGTGTACAAGAATTTCCCGTTTAATATAACAAGATATATGTATATAAAACTAGCCTTGGTTGGGATAAATAAATAGAAAAACTCATTTTAAAGTGATATAACAATAATAATTGTTCTAAGTTAAAGAAAAATGCAACATAACTTTCTAAACATCGTCGCACACTTTACAGACTACAACGTTATGGAAGCTCGGAAGTTCAATAAAAAGCTTTCAACTTATTCTAAGCATAGTTTAGAAACATTTTTGTTTGAAACACTTTAAAAAAGTGATATTTATTTTGTAATCGAATTGACATAGAGATATTTTGAAATTAAAAAAAAAACATTAAATACTATGCCATCCGAGACATAATTTTACGACATGTTTTATTTTGGTAATTTTGTTGTGGAACGTATCAAAGTAACGCTAACTATTACGTCATATTTTCTTAGATGTTTGATATTTATTTAATAATAAATTCTTATTTTTATAAATAACTTACAAATTATTGTATATTTGTGTTAGTCTCTCCCGTGACCATGTTTGCTGTAAAACATTCGAAACGTAGAAAAACAAATTATAAAATAAAACCGCGACAAAATCCAAGAAGATAGTTTCATTTTGAATATTTTTTAATGGTTTACGTCCATACCGAGAGAAATCAATGTAGTTTACGAGCTGTTACGTTACGTAGCTACCTTGTTATCTACTTCACGTAACGTTTACTGCAAATAGGAACTTAACTTTTATAGCCTTTAAAACGCTGAGTTCAAGAACTCAACTTCAAAGGTGCATACCTATAATATTATAAGTAATTCTTTAGCCCGCGGCTTCACTCAATAGGTAATAATTTTTATACTATATATGTAATTTTAAGTAGGTATTGAACTTTCCCCAAAATTCTTTCGTATATTTTAATCTCACAAAGTTTCTAATATATAAAATTTCCATGTCACAATGTTTGTTACCGTACTCCTCCGAAACGGCTTTACCGATTTTTACCAAATTTTATACGCGTATTCAGTAGGTCTGAGAATCGGCTACTATCTATTTTTCATATCCCTAAGTGATAAGGATAAGGGTGGTCCTCCCAAACCTCACCCCAGGGACGAACCCGAGCGGAGCACACAATTAAAAAGGCATTACAATTTTATAAATTGTAATGTTTAAAACGTGTCCAATAAAGACTTTTATTTATTTATTTTATTTATTATTATTAAACAAGGAAATTTGTATGTACATATGTATGTATGTTTGTTACTCTTTCGATTGTGGTCATACATTATAATTTGGTTATATATTAAAACATATAGTTATTAATTATTATAAGAAAAACATGCACTAAATGAAGACACACGGCTTAGTATATTAAAATTTTCAATGATATTAAAAATAACCTCTAACTTGCTGCATTCCACCAGTTCTTTTTAGCTTTACATATACTGTCTTGCTTTAAAGTGGTAAATTAAAATCCACTGCACACAAAGGTATTCCACTTTGTTACTCGTTACGAGAATGTAGCTGCATAATGTACGAGCTTAAAGGAAAATTTATTGTTCAGTTCCCCACTTTCCTAGTCAACTTTCTTGTTCCAGTTCTTCTGAATAAAGCAATTCCTTTCTTTCAACGCCGGTAGAAGACTTCTTGGCTTATAATAGGAGAATATATTATTCATATCTCTATTATATATATATATATATATATATATATATATATATATTATATATATAAAAATGAATCCCTATTTCCCTTGGTTACGCCATCACGCGTGAACGGCTGGACCGATTTAACTATTTTTTTTATTGTGTTTGTTCTTGTCAGGAGAAGGTTCTTATGAAAGAAAATATTTAAAAAATTGCGCGAAAAATTATGAAATTTAAGAATACTTAACAACCATATTAAAATTTATATGGCTAACGCTGGGTAATAACTATTTATATATATTTAAAACGTACCTAGCGACGAACCCGAGCGAAGCTAAGGTGAGAAGCTAGTACTGAATAAAATAGCTTCTCTTTGACTTCAATGAACCTAAGAGCTTATACGCACTAGGCTGCCTCGATCCAGATTCTGGACGACGGAAAGAATTCAATTCAATTTTCTTGTTAATGCATTCAAAGCGAGGAGTGAAGGAAATAACTCGGCCAAGTTAAAATTCAATGTCAAACTAAAAGACTTAGACATGTCATTATAGAATTGTTTAAGAATAAAAATTATAAAAATATATGGGAATGGTATATTAGACGTCTATGGCATTCGGATTTAATTTATCATTTCAATACAATTTTTTAAATTTATTAAATTTATTTAAGGATTGTAGATTTGCTATACCGTACCTACACCGCACTAGATTAACTTATTTTCTCACTTCTAAAGGGTTTCTGGAAGAAATCTCTTAAAGAGATAAGTTATCCTTTGTCGACATTATGCTACTTTATTTTGTATAATATATGTTTTATGGTACATAATAAATAGATTGAGATTTTGGCCCCATGGTGATTGGTCGTGCAAAAAATTGTGGATATGGGTGTCGTGGTCTCGTAGCCAAGTATAGTATTGACCTGGAAAGTGGCAGTGGAAGTCTCACACGCTGGATGACTTTAGGTGCTCTCAGAGTCATGGGGATGAAACACCGCAAAGTTCCAACTCCACACTGTACATGTGACATACTTAATACAGGAACTCAATAAGTTATCTTGACCCGATTTAGACTTCGAATTTCGAACCCATAACCTAGTAGATTTAACCTTATACTACAGCCGCATATGTAAATATGACAAATTATTACACAATTTTTTTAGGACATTAACACACGGCCCATCTAGTTCCAATGTAAGCTAAGACATTGTGTTATGGATACCAGATAATTGATACACACACATATATATCTTTAAATACACACATATTATAAATATAAGCACCCATGACTGGAGAACAAAGATTCGTGCTCATCACATAAATAAATACCCCCAGTGGGACTTGAACCCGCGACCACTGACACAGCATGTAGGGTCACTACAAACTGAGCTAAACGTGTCGTCAAATAACAGTATAATGTATGTTTATATGATAACAGTACACAGAATAATCAATATTAATTTCGTTTCGTTTGCGTGCTATTAAAACACTTAGCTATATTGGCTAAATCCCTAGAGTGGTTGCTCCAATTGAACTTCAGTAAACTCACTAATATGAACAGTCTCGCATAACTAAAAGAGAGGTAAATAGTGTAGTTTGTGTAGTTTGAATGTGAAAAATATTCTCTTAACATATTTAAGAGGTGTTTATGTGTGTATGTGTGTGTGTTACCACTTTTCGCGGAAACGGCTAGGCCGATTTTTTGCTTTGTATAAGTCTCATTCCTGAGCATGTTCTTAGCTAAGTTTTATAATGTTTCAGACCGCCAGGGGGCGCTACAGTATACACAAGTTTATCCAAAACGGTTATTTTATTTAAATAAATGTATTGCGTTTACTATTATTAATAATTTACTATTACAAAGTGACAAATAGTTTTATTATTAATACTAGCGACTCACCCTCACTTCGTTCGGGTTCATCCTTACCTACGCTGTGCCGTTTAACATCGATTTCTCAGAGATTAGATATTTTCCCGCAGTCAAAAGTATTCTATATGTTGACCCGGATAACCAGCTATCATCATACCAAATAACATCAAAATCCCTCTAGTGGTTTTTACGTGATACGGTAACAGACAGAAAGACCAACAGACAGACAAAAATTCTAAAACCTATAGATTCGACCACCTCTGTATCGATAATAATATCTATTTCAATAAGATTTTCCAAAAAAATATTTAATATACAGATTCGGCTTAGTTACAATTTTATTATATGTATAGGTTTATAACAGTCACATCGAAGTAATAAGAGTTACATGGACACAAGATATTGTAGAGACCCAATTAGAAGGAAGAAAACAAATTGATATGCCTGTACAGTAAGCCGATTGTATATATATGATATATACAAAATTTGGCTTTGTAAAAATATGTGTTTGTATATAGTTCAAAACCACATAACTAAGAAAACGTATTGAAAAGATTTTTTTAGTATTTCTTCTGAAATAATCACCATCTCAAATCTATATATAAATTGCATAATAAAACAAAGTATCATAATATAGTAGGGCTAATTGTCACATAAAATATATGCGAACTGACTGACAGACAATCATAAAATTAAAAACTCATCCTTCAAACTGTGTGTGTCAAGACCTATCACAGACAACTAGTGATAGATAAGCTAAACGATAAGAGCTATCGTTTGCTAATACGAATGTACTGCACATGGAACAGCCATTGGAGACCTTTTTATCTATACACTAGCGGACCCGACAGACGTTGTCCTGTCTACACGTTTTTAATTTGAAAATTTCAAACTTTTTTTAATAATTTTTTTGATGAAAATTATTATTCAAGTTGTGAATCTAAACCATTCCCAGATCCCCTTGAACACACACAAAAAATTTCATCAAAATCGGTCCAGTCGTTTGAGAGAAGTTCAGTGACATACACACTCACAGAAGAATTATATATATAAAGATATAATAAAATTGTAACTAAGTCGAATCTGTACATTAAATATTTTTTGGAAAATCTAATCGAAATAGACATTAATATCGATACAGAGTCCGAATCTATAGTTTTTAGAATTTTTGTCTGTCTGTCTGTCTGTTATCGCATCACGAGAAAACCACTGGACAGATTTTGACTTTTTACCGCGGGAAAATATCTCATTTCTGAGAAAAAATACAAAAACTGCATTGTAAGAGTATACTATAATATATAAAACCTAAGCTAACCTAATTTGGTTTTCGGTCATCTAAACGCGGGCGGAGCCGCGGGCAATGCTAGTTAAATTTATATATTTTTTTAAATGTTTTAAGCTCGTACTCGAGTAAATTAAATTTGTTTTAAACGAGCTCTTTTTTCTTTTCTCATAATACTTTCTTAGCTCTACGCGAATATTTAATAAAATTATCATTAATTTTTTTTCGGTTTTGATTTAACCCTTTCTGTTGAAATAAATATTTTATTTAGCCCCTATTTTTGAAATAATATCTTCCCACAGCCAAAGAGACCTACTAGTATAGTATAAATAATATATGAATATACAGTAAGCGACGATACGTTGAAAAGCCTGTTTGAATTTATCTACTCAGATTACATTGATAAGCCATCCATTATTTGGTTAACAAGCGGAACTGCACTCAATATGAAAAATTTTAAAGACCGCTTATAGCGCACTGTTGATTTAAATTAAACTTGCTAAAATTTTATAAAATTAAATGAGCAATCCTTGTATATGTATATGTAAATTTAATTTGTGTATTTCGAAAACGACAATTTGGATAAATTTTGTATTTAAATAACGTTTTGTTTTTAAAGTTTATAGATATTATATGTCACAGGTGTTTTGTACACTTAAAAGGCGATCTCAACTTTATTTGTAATTTGTAAACATTTTGTTAATGAATAAAATATTTTTATTTTTTTTATTTATTATATAATACAGTATATTTTTGCAAAAGCGCAATTGTTGTATTTTTTCCAAAAAAAGACACGATTTTACGAAAAAAAAAACGCTGAGCGAAGCTCGATCACCCAGGCATTTTAAAAGACAAATTTTCTATTATAATATTTTTTTTCCTAAAGCAAAAATTTCATATATATGGGTTATGTTCAATAATATTTAAAAGAATGAATACAATTTTTATAGATGATTTTAGCGTACTTCACATACTTTTTGCTAAAAAGTAATTTAAATTAGTCATGTACATACAAAGAGGCAGTTTGAGCTCCATTTGACATCTGAAAGCCTCATATCGAGTAGCTATAGACTAAATATAATAATATTATATTTATAAAAAAACTAATGTATAACGAAAATATGTGTATATATGATTTTACTGTACATATACGAATCTGTATCTATAAACTAAGCTAATGATTTTCATTAAACATGAAAATCATATTATGCATTTTCGAATTATATTTCGAAATGTATACATTTTCAAATTTCGCAGAGATCTATCCCATTAGGCGGAAGCCGAATGCGAGTAGCGACGAGTTGGATCTCGTTACTAGATAATTCTCTAGAAAGCTTGTCTGATGGCTGGTATCGATATTTCATAACCAATTTGGATCTCGTGATTCGATCTCTTACAAATATTTTACTGACATTATTATTTGTTAACCGACTTTAAAAAAGAGGCGATACTCAATTCAAATTTTTTGAGTATTTTAAATAAATTCTGTTCATCCAGTTCTCTAAGTTCGACTGTAATCAATTTTTTTATTGATAACAAAAAAAGGAAAATCGATTGACAAACAGAGACAACAAAGGTACTGAACTGTTTTGTCTTTGTTTATTTATATATAGATTTTAGTAACATTTTTAAATAAAAATACAGTAAATACTGACTTTAAAAATTATGAGCACGTGTATGTTTCTTTTTTGTGTTTTATATGGTATGTGGACAATTGTGAATCTACTATCATGAGTTTTTGTCAGAAAAAGGTAAATTTAAATTTGGACTTAAAGTATCACTGACGCTTTTCAGATTCATCTCTATTCGTTGTTGGTCAATTTACCCTCTTACTAGTCTTAGTCTATGTTAATTTCTAGAATATGAATGTCTATATTCATATTCATATAATGTATCTATTTAGTGATTTGGACTTGACGTAATTTTGTTTGTGTATGTACTCTTTTTACATATACATGTAAAAAAATACATATAAAAAATATACGTACAAAAAATACATATAAAAATACTTTTTATATGTATTTTTTTACGTCCCACTGCTGGGCACGGGCCTCCCTTCTTTACGAAAGGGATCAGGCCATAGTCCACCATGCTGGTCAAATGCGGGTTGGCAGACTGCACATGACTTTTGAAAACTTGTAAATTTCTCTCAGCATGCAAGTTTCCTCACGATGTTTTCCTTCACCGTAAGATAAGTGGTTATCATGTTGGAAATAAGTTTAAAATACTTAAAATTAAAAAAGTGACAACGACTAAAAATCACTGGTGCAATAATTACATACCAAAGGGAGAATTCTTTACATATTCGTATCAAACGAAATTTAAACAAAGATATCGTTTAACATTTTCACATGAATATACATCCATCTTCCTTATTTTCTAAAATCAGTCACAAACATTGAAGAAATATCATCAGATATTCATGATACCACTTTTTCTCCCCTTAATTACTAGATATATAATAACCTTTGAGACGTCTAAGGTCTTAGTCTCTCTCTTGACCATATTTGCTGTAAAGCATTCGAAACATCGGCAACTAAAACAACAACATAACTACCAAAAATCAAAATAAATCCGCAAAATAATCCAAAAAGATAGTTTTTATATTCCGTTTGAATTTCTCTCAGTAAAGCACATCAAAAGAAGCTATCAACAATTTCCCTCGTACGCGAATACTCTTCAGGGAACAAAACAGACTGCGTACGGTATCTCTGGTAATTAACTTAGTTATTAACCGCCTAGTTTAAAAACTTAACTGCAATTTAATTAAAACTAAAGTATAAGCTGTCAGTAAGCAAACAAGTTCAACTACAAGCTTTAATCTCGGATGGTTCAGATATGATTATTTTTAACTTGACCTATATTTTAACCACCTTTACCACATTTATATGAAAATACGTTATAAAGTAAGAAAACTAATTTAACTTATCTAATAGGGTTGACAAATATACATTCGTAAAAGTCTTCAATATAAAAAGAATTCGCATAATAACAATATTTTATTTTAATTTAAGCAACTCTTTTATATACAAATACTCTACTAGTTAATGTTATAGTCTGAATCTCTTCCACTGATACTGAAAGGAAAATAAAATTCCAACCAATTTCAGCCACAGCGCAAATCTCACTGAGAGCCATATACTAGTGGACTATAAGTTCCTTTCACTTTCAAAGTCTATCATCATTCATCATCCTCTTGTCCATTTCCCAAATTACTTGGGATCAACGGAGTACATCTTCTATAGTGCTGTTCAGTTTTGGCATCAACCCTCTTTGGGAATGCTGTTATTTACCCGCCATCGTGCAGAAGATACAAGGTGCGATAACTAGCACAGGATCGTTTTTAGACTTGTAGTATTTCACTTTTAAATTCTAATGGAACGTCAATTCGAAAGATTGGAAAAGGTCAAGCGCAGAACCAATACATGCTTTTCGTGACGGGGAATGGAACGACGCCAACATTTTAACTTAGAATCGATTGATTTTTGATAGAAAGCACAATAATATAATTGATCCGGGACTCAGACCCAGGACCTCGGAATCTGCAGCTACTCCGAACACGTTAGCCATTCTAGTGGCTATGCCAATGGGGTAAAATTTATAAAATGTCAGTATTTTTATTAAACAGTGTTATCCGTCTAACCTACAAATGAGTCAAATTTTAATTAAATATGTCTATATTGAATTACAATTTTAATGCTAATAAGTTATTTTTTTATTAACCAAGAGTGTTTTTTTAACGTGTTCATTTCTAACCCAGTTTACTTTAACTGTGTTTTTTGTTTATAATCTCTCAAAATATTATTACTAACCGCATGCGAAGAAATATTTTTATAGCAAATGATAAAAGCTTTTTTACGGTGGTCGAACCTGTGACTTGCAGGCACTACACTTACTGTGCCACAAATAAGGAATCCAAACTATAGAACATCGACTTAGACAAAATTCCTCTCAACTTTTAAAATCGACCATATCTTTCACAATATTACTTCCACAACTCTCAACTGCCTTTTCGTGTATTTAAATTGAAAATTCCAACAAACTGTTTAAAAATAGTTTTCCATTCAACGTTTATTTTCAAGAACTTAGCATTTTTCTACGAAAGATCTAAAATATCAACCATAAGGGCGATTTTCGCACAGCATTCCCTTACTTCAAACATCCGGAGTGTCTTTGAAAAGGCGTGTAGATGTTCATTAAAAATTCAATCGTATGGTCTTGTAAAGGACGGAAGACGTTAAAAGGTTTTCTTTTCAAAATGTTTATTAGCTTTCAAACGGAAACATGTTTTTAGATTTTGTCTCGACTTTGTTACTGCTGTCTCCACGGGAACGTTTCTGTAGGTCCTTACACCATAAAATTCAATTTAGTTTTTCTGACAGGTATTCTATGTTAAAGAGAGTATCGTAAAGGCCCTTTGCCTGATTATATCTGATTAATAAAAGCTCTTGGCTAACGTCGTCTATGTCACGAGTCACGACGTCGTCACTCTGACATGGGATGTATATATATTTATAATTTACAAATAACAAAGATACTGCTCGTCTTTGTATATATTACTGACTAAAAATGTTGTCTTTCTGTCTGTTTTTATGTTTAGTAGCGAACTTTAGTGTTATCAATACAAAAAATGATTATGTTTGAATTTCGACACTGGGCGACCTAGTACAAGGAATGTCTCATCGTCATAAAGAAATACATAGGCTACTTTTAATTATGGATAAATGAATCCCGGTCGGATACAAAGTTTTTACTTTTTTTTTTTTTTTTGTATTTATTCAAGTTTTTAATTTAAAAAAAAAAAGAAAATTACTACTTTTGGCCAACAACTCCAAGCGAAGTTCGGTCGCCCAGATACTGTAATATAATAACTTATGTTGAAATGAAAATTACAAATAATTTTGTTTAATACTAGCGACTTAAGCTCGGGTGCAGACTTTTTTTATTTTTAATTATTTATTTATTTGGATCCACTAGTGATAATTAGCCAAGTCCTGGTCAGGAAAAGCTCAGGTAAAGAGTATTTCTGTCAAAGAAATTCTCAGTAACAGTCTGGAGTAGGGAAGTCGGTGGCATCCCCGTGCCTCGAAGAACACATAAAGCCGTCGGGCCTTTGTCTTAACTCTCACTGGTCGTGTTGAAGTATCGTCCCATCGGACTTTGTGAGTAAAAGGAATAGAGAGTGCACTTGTGTCTACGTGCAATGAGATTAGCCGCCGTCGCTGAAATCGGTCAGGAGGGCATTATTATAATAACACCCTATATGTTACTCTAGGTCAAAATCTATCTTTGTACTAAGTTTTATTTAAATCCGGCCAGCCATATTAGCGAGAAGGAGTAGCAGACATGTACATACGTTTCAGTGTGCTAATGTCTGTAACATTAGCACACTTAAACAGACAAAAACGAACTCTTTAGCTTTATAAAATTAATATGGATACTGATAACTAAAAAGATACATTCCTTAAAAGTGATTTTCTATATATGAGTAGATAGACAGACGTGTAGCCTTAGGGACGGTGTAGCTTAGGGCCTGGGGTCTGGCGTTAGGGTATAAAACCTAAATAAATACGAAGTCGGCTAAGTCGTATTCAGTAACAAAAACATGGTACACGCTCTTGCTTATTAATATACAACGAAATATGCGACTCTTGGAAGGCACTTTCGTGTATAAAATACGTACATATGTATATTGAAGGAAAGTATAGAATTTAATAAGTTATTTGTAGAGCGTTGTTCACTTTGCCTGCAATACTTTCAAGGGAATATGAATACAGAACAGTTACAATTATCTGTTTTTCTTTTTATCTTCTTGAAATATTTTAAAATGAAACTATCTTTTTGAAATTTGTCGCGGTTTTATTTTATATTTTGGTTCCTCTCGTTTCGGTTTCTTTACTGTTACAGCAAACATCGTCACGGGATAAATTGTTGTCGATATTCAAATTATTTTGAATCTGTAAGGTTTCACCAGAGTCGTGTATGAGCACATGCACGCCGTCAGGATGATCGAGTATAAGGTTTCGCTATTTTAATATATAATAAGACAATCATTAATTGATTATACCGACCACACTAACGACGCGAATGCACAAATTACAGATACCTTTGTAAATCAGGCAGTTAAAAATTACGAGAATGAATCGATACATAATACATGGGTGGATGCTATCCGTGATTTTTAACTGGAAAAAAGAAAAAAGAAATTGTTGAGAATAAGTGTCTTCTAATAAATTACTAAATCTAGTTAAAATATATAAATTTTGAAACATGATGTTGGCTTTTCCTGAGATATCCTACTAATCTTACTAATAATTTTTGAAAAAAATTAAATTTGAAACTTTCTTATTTTAATTTTTTATATTTACAGCGGTATTGGAAAGTACAACTTTATCAATTGTAATTCATTATTTACTGATAATCACAGCACAAGAATTCTGTTTGTCTTTACGAAGTAAATACTCAATCTTCTTCAGTACAAAAATATCTTCATCTTAGATGTGGTCGCCTGAAACATTCGAGCCCCTGATTATTTCTCAATATTATAAAAAAATCCAAATCAATAGTAGTTCAATTTTACCGCCAAAGTTTCAGACATTGATTACATATTTAAATTTCCTATTCTTGAACTTACTCAATTACAAGGTGGGTCAACTGTCCGATTGTCGCGTCTAACTTAGTTAGAACTTGTAATCGAATGTGTGAATCTAACCGTGAAGCGAATATTAATTCTTGATCTGAAGTCGGTTTTATCAATATTTACATTCAAAATCTAAAGAATTTGTAGCATTCTAATTGAATTATGTCTTTCGTACAACCATCTTAGATAATAGCTTTTTATTATTGATATCTCTAATATTAACACCTCCAGGTAAATTTCTAAGAAATTAATTAAAATTTTAAGAAATCTATTGTTAACTGACACGCCGGCGTGTCCGCGGTCGTGGAGGGATTAATTAAAAAAATATATAAATGACCCGGATAACCAGCTATCACTATATTCAAATTTCATCGAAATCCCTCCAGTGGGTTTTCTGTGACACGATAACAGACAGATAGACACATGACTTGTACAGTAATAATTAAGTGTACATTTGTTTTTTATATATAGATAAGTATGTTGTAATGTATTGATTAATGTTATTAGCAATAGCGATTGCAGAATGTAGACAAAAAAATTAAGCTAAATTTATACATTAATTCTATTGTTCTTACATCTAACGCTCATAATCCCTCAACGACCGCGGACACGCCGGCGTTACAGTTAACAATAGATTTCTTAGAAATTAAATTAATTCTTAGAAATTTACGTGGAAGTGATAAATCTATAATAACCAATTTCAAACGTTTTCCGCGATTAATTCCAAAAGCACATATATAAGGTAGATAATAAAGGCTATTTTTTTCATATTAACATGATATTATTGTCAACATGTCGAAACATTGACTGCATAATATAATCTCCATAATACCATCACATCACTATTAGGCTCCATGGGGCCTTTATTAAACCTGATTAGATCCCCTGCGGACTTGCTTCATATTATATTATATTGGTAAATATCTCATAAGAGGCTTACAGCTAAAGCGTTATATATGTAGATTAAATAGGAAATTAAACGTCAAGGCTAGAATTGCCTAGCATCATAAAATTTCCTATACTTTGAATCTGTATAATATACGTACTAGATATTAAAATATACTAAATATCAAAAATATTCCAAGTCGTGGTAAAAAATGTGTGTTTTTATTTTATCAAGGTATACTCGGTTAAAATGACGAGAAGAAACAGAGGCTTTGTTAACCCTAATGTGAATAAAGACGTAAAGCCATCGGAGACTGATGAAAACGAATCAAAATATACTTTATTCAAATAGCACTTATGAATTGTCTTTATTTTTTATTTTTAAAACGTACTTAAAAGAATCAGCGGAAAACTCAACAGTTGATATTTAAAAGATATCTTAACAATATTGTTCATTGCAATATTACAATAAAATAATGACGTACTAATTCTACGTGAGTATCAACAAAAATTATTGTCACATTTACATCTGCAAAGCATTCCGTGAGGAAAGATGCTTTGTACAATAAGCTCCAGGATCATGTCGGGTTGTTAGCTATGAGAGTGAAAAGAATAGAATTTGCACTTGTATTTAACCAACACACCGTCCCACGCGTGCACTGCACTATATTATATTACTATTTCTTCTATCCACCTATTATAAGCTAATATCATTGAAATTGATCGCAATTCAGCTTATTACGTTGAACTTTGACAGTTGACTCGTCCAACAAGATTAGATCAAAAGCGAGATCGAAATCTGTCCGGAGGCTTTATAATTATTTTATTAAATGCCGTTTGTTCCTTAGAGTTATCTGATTGGCTTATTAAAGTCTCAAGGTTCTTAGTTATACAAAGATTAATTTCATTTATTCGATAAACTGCTCAAGTCCGAGAAAGTATTTCGCAGAACAGTAGGTACCATAGAACTACTACTTACCAATATCTTGGATAAATTATTTTATTTAATAAAAAATATTATACAAACTGCTGCGTTATGAAAATGGTTTTTAAAAATAAAAAGTTTAATATATTTTTTTTACTTTACTTAATTCTTTTTTAATACGTTGTATGAAAAAAGAGATTGTTTTATTTTATTTTATTATTAAAATTAATACAACAAAATAAGTTCTTAGAGTTTTGCAGTATGAACTAACTAGGAGCTTACCCAGTGGGTCTCTATCTATCTATTTGATGATTAAATTTCATCCAAATCCAACCATGAAGGACTAATAGACATACACACATACAAACTTTCGCAGTTATATTAATAGACCCATTAGTTGTCTTTAAATAAATACCCATGTTAAATCGATGGAATTACTAGTTTATTAACAATATCTTTCAATTTCAGAATGATCTACACGTCTCTTATCATACTCCTGGCGGTGGGCGCAGCAGTGTGCTTACCTGAAGTACCCCAGAATGACCAAACCCACCAGGACCCCCTAGCCCTGTCAGATCCTCTAGCCTTGGAGAAAAGATCGCCACACTACGACTTCGGTTTAGGCAAACGGGCCTACAGCTATGTGTCTGAATACAAGAGACTGCCCGTCTACAACTTTGGATTGGGCAAAAGGTAATTTATGTATAAGATAGTATAGCCTCTTAGGAGAATATTTTAATTTTTAACAAGTGTTGCCCACTACTCTACCTGTTTTTAATTTCTATTTAGTTCATATTTCATAGTCACTAATCAAGCTATGTTCTCTATAAGCACACATATACCCATATGAGATGGAACATAAACTGGTATTTTGAGTCTACACAATTAATTGAAATGAAACTTGGCTTTGTTTTTAAATGAGACCATAAATATTCCTTGAATCCAATCGTCACAAAAAGATCTAAAAACTGCAGATCTCGTTATATTACATTCTAAATATTAGAAAAAAACAACAATTTAAATTAAAAAAAATATAATAATAATATGTACTTGTGGGAAAAACACTCGTAACATACAAAAAAAATTGAACTCCTTTTTAAAGTTTCAACTTTTAATAGTATATTTATTTACTTATTCAAAAACATTGTAATGTATGTTTAATCTAAGAGATAACGCTATGAAAATAGTTTATATATAAAAAAGTACGTCTTCGCAGATCCCGACCTTACTCTTTTGGCCTGGGCAAGAGGTCTGTAGATGACGAGCAGGTCGAGGAGGAGTTCCCCAATGACGTCGACCAGCGAGGCCTTGCTGAAGCATTTGATCAATATGATGATACACCAGGTACGGTCTTCAGGAAAATTTTAAAAGTTCATAATATTATCAAAAATGTATACAGTATTTAAATACTACACAGTATAAAAACCGGCTACGAAAGCCGCTTATAATCGTGTGTATCGTTTACTTCTTAAACTATTAAAACACATTAACATACAGTTCCATTTCCTACTTTCCCATGCTTACTGATAATTTAATTCGACTACATGTTTGGCTCAGTTTGTAGTGACCCTACTTGCTGTGCCAGCGGTCGCGGATTCGAGTCCCACTGGGGGCATTAATTTGTGTGATCAGCACGAATATTTGTACTCCAGTCATGGGTTTTTATATTTATAATATGTATGTATTTAAAAAGTTATATGTCTGTAGTGTTTCAACTATCTGGTACCCATACCACAAGTCTCGTAGTTTACTACGGAAACAGATGGTGCTGTGTGATAATGCCTACCAATTAATTTTCCATTTCTTTTTAAACGACTTTTTCAAAAAGGAGGAGGTTCTCAATCCGGCTGTATGATTTTTTATGTTTGTTACAAAGAACTTCATCATTTATTAACCGATTTGTACAGTTTTTGTTTTGTTTGAAAGTGTGTGCTTTCAAATTGGACCCATTTTAATTAAAAAAAAACCACCCCTAAGGGTGAAAAATAACTGATTTGTACTTTTCATTTACTATAGATACCTAATGAAATATTTTCGAAGTCGGTGCCAGCCGATACAAATAAAAGCACACCGACTTCGAAAATATCTGATTAGGTAACTAGTAAATGAAAAGTACCAATCAGTTATTTTTTACTTTTTAGTGGCCTTTTTTAAGTCGGTTTTTATATGTTGTTTAAAAGTTTTTTGTTTCAATTTTTGAGCGAATATATATTTTCGATTCAAATACCCGTCCGTGATCACCACTAGTTATACTAATTAAAATGTAAAAATTGTAAGGTATCATTTCATATTCACTTTCATTTCAAATACCAATTTTGCTAAAACAGAGATTTACTTAGATGGCATCGAAGTTTTTTTTTAGATTTCTTGCGCATCAAAAATTAAAAGCTGACGTCTTTCTTTAGTAACAATCTCCCAAAATATTTACTTTTGATGTTACCGTTTCTAACGCAGACATTCTTACAGGTTTTGAGAAGCGTGCTCGTCCCTACAGCTTCGGACTTGGCAAGCGTATGAACGAGGAAGAAAATACTGATGACAAACGCGCAAGAATGTACGACTTTGGTCTTGGAAAGCGACCACATCTATACAGCTTTGGTCTCGGGAAACGCGCTAGAAGCTATAATTTCGGACTTGGCAAACGTTTGAGCAGCAAATTCAACTTCGGCCTCGGAAAACGGCAGAGAGACCTCCATAGGTTTAGTTTTGGCCTCGGCAAAAGATCAGAGATTCCTTTCGACGATAATGACAATTACTTCGATGTTTAAACTATTGATGTCATTGGAAACTTGTGTGGAATAGTTAATTATTTAATTATAATGTATGTAATTGTATTATAATATGAATTTTTAATAGTAATAAGCGGCATTCAATTTAAATGTTTGTAGTTTCATTATATTTTTTTTAAATTAAGTTTTATAAATGTTGACTATCACTTATTCAATATAAAAGATTTGAAATCCATTTAATTAATACTTTTATTTGTGAAAATTACAGCCGATTTTCACATTTAAAATTAATACTTAAAAGTTAGATTCTGGTAGACTTTCACGTGAGTTTTCATAGTAGTGGAATATAAGTTTAATTTTAACCACAACAGGACTGGACATGACGTTTTAACTTTAACCAAATATATTAATTAATTTTAAATTGTAAATTCTGCCGATAGTCTGTGTTTAAATACATTATTTATTTTGTAAATCATTGTTACTGTAGTTGAATAGAATTAATAAATAAATCTAAGTGATTATGCTTAAATATACATAGATGTACGAAATTGAATTTGGAATTTTATTTTTTTAATATAAATAAACAAAATTTTCGTGCCAAAATCACCAGGAATCCTAAAGCAGTTTTTCCCTTTTCCCAAAATTTCCGTTTCAAAATTAATTTTTTTTTCAATTATCACTTTCAATTCAGTATTTCGTAGATCTATGACTTACTTCTTACTAGCTAAGTATGTTTTTTGAAGACTTTGAACCGTTGTTTTAAATATAACCATTAAATATACATGATTATACAAATCATAGCGATTGCATCATTCTGCTTTTAATTGTCACCTTTAGCCTTAAAAAGTAACTGGAAACAACTTTTTTTTTCTTGAAATATCTAAAAATATTTCAGCACGATAACTCAATTAACATTCGAAAACCACTATGAATTAATTTTAAATTACAAGAGATGTCAATTTTGAGGTCGCCAAAAGGAAAAAACGGAACCCTTATAATTTCTACCTTCACTGCCTGTATGTCACAATCATTTTACTCAGAGATTGTTAGAGCTGTATTACAAGAAAACTTGAATAACAGACCTTCTAAAATACTGTCATTACATAACTCATTAACTGAAATTGTAATGCATCAAAGTAAAAAAAATCGCACATGTCTGAAGCAGCCAGTAATATATGTACTTAGCAAAAAAATGTTCCTTATAAGGCGATTTAATTGAAGCTTAAGAGCAATAATTAATCGATAACGTATCGATACGATATTTAATTGCTTTAGTAAAGTTTTCGTAACTAAATCAAAATGAGAAATCACACTAATATTACACTAAAACGGCTGGACAAAGTTCAATTTAGATAGACTATGACCTGGAGTAACACATAAGCTGCTCAGAGGTACATATAATTTGGCAAAAGCTCCCAGCACCTTTAGATGCTACTAATATAAATGTGAAAGTGTGTTTGTTTGTCCTTCTTTCACGTCGAAACATAGTTTGAGGATTGGAGAGTGATATATGCCAATTTTTACCGCGGGAGATTATCTCATTCCCACGGGAAAACACGTTATAATACAACCGACAGCAACTCATTATACCTATGTATATATGTATATGGCCATATATGTATATATGGTTTATCTATTCCATATGAACCGTTAGAATGTATCTAGGGACGAGCCCACGCGAATCGAGGGTGAGCTTCTAGTGTTTTATGAAGCAAAATATACTATCAATTTAGATATACAATATGCTTATGCCCGATATTCGTAAAGTACATGAACAAATAAAAAGAAAATTAGCGACATTTTTAGCTGAAAACAAATTAATTAGTGTCACTAGAAAACATATTTTGGGATTTGGGTGTCATAAATATTAAATATAAACAAAATATTATAACTTATATAAGATACAATTTTCTAGACAAAATTCTCTAAATGATAAGTAATCTTAGCTTATTACTATAAGACCTAAGACCTAAGACCTAAGCCCACAAGCAAACAGACCGAAAGAGCAATATTATTTATGTACTGTATAGGGATTTAGAAATAACAAAAAGTATGATACGGCTAGACTGTAGTTATTACTTATTATTGTTACGCAGATATGCATTCATAGTATAATTTTCTGGGCCATTTACTTTCTACGATGGCTGAAACGGACGTATCTCCATTATGAAGATCCACATTTAGAATAAAATGAAAAATTATATGCTTAAGTTTCCATGTCTGTTAATAAATAAAATACCAAAATAGTTTTACAGAAATCGTGCATTTACTTGAAAAATCCTTGTTTTTTAAGGTTTTTTATGTAGATAGGTAAATTCTATTGATATATAAATTTTCAATTATGATTATGGTCGAATTACGACCACTTGTTTTTATTAATAGGACACTTTCTTGTATGCAAAGTAAATTAAAAAAAAACACGTACTATTTTTTTTTATAAAACTGGTGAACTGATGTGGAGGTATAAGGTCCCTGCCGTTACCCTGTTTAAATAACAACACACCTAATAAAAAGTAAAAAATAATCGCTATTGTGTAAATATACGCGAAATCCAAAAGTGAAATAATATTATGTACCTATATAATAAAATATAGCCATTTTATGTTGAACTGGTACTGAAAGTAAAGGATAATTTAAAGATGAAAAATTAATAAAACTAAAATATTGTATCGAAGGGAGTACGGAACGCTCGGCGCACGACTCGTTAAACAAATTAATTTAATTTATATCTCTTGTAATAATAAACCAAACTTAAAACGCTAAAATAAAACCGCATACAAAAACAAAGTGTTGATAGTAAAATAGCAAGGAGTAACAGCACCTACATACATACATATATAAACCACAAATATTAGACGTCAAATATTCAAAACTTAGTCGCTGGGAACGTAACCGCTACTATTTCGTGAATTTCTAAACTTTATACAAATAAGCTGCCACCCTCAGGCAGTGAGATTTGGTGAACGATTTGTTAAAAGTATATATACTACGAGTATTAACACGATATTAGATTCTTTATAAAAAGACTTTATAAAAAACCTATATATAGGGTTTTCACGTGGGTATACAATAGAGAGAGTATTTTTAAAGTTTCCAGACGTCATACTAGTAGATACTAAAAATATTTTATTGTTCGCAATAATGTTAGTATTGTTAGGACAACATCGAGCTTTTATTTAAAAAAAACGAAAATAAAAAGAGAACAACTAAATATATCATGTCTACACGTTGACATACAAAAACCTTGAGGCTTTGTATGATGTTAGCGTCTCACAAATATCCTCAAAAGAAGTGGACTATACAAAATTGAATTGCGTTTTTTTTTTCAAATCTCTTTTCCTTGGTGCTTTACAGATGACATAATTAAAACGCACATTGTTTCGTTTAAAAAAGTACTTTATGTGGCGTGCGTAAGTTCGAATTTGTATTTAGACAATTAGAACTTTCGGTTTTTGAATATTATTCTTCGGTTTAAGTTAACATCACATATCGACGCTACTTTTTGAAGAGATATTTGTTAGGGAAACTTTATCTACGTTTTTTATATATGAATGTGTCATTACTTAAAATTACGTTAAGGCTTATGTAGGTAACAATAAATTTCTAATGTCACCTTTTTGCATACTGACAGAATCCTATATATTTATCCAGGTCATAGCCTGTGTGTGTATTCTACATTCAAATCGATTAAATTTCTTTCAGCCGTTTCCGCGTAAAGGAGTGCAAACGTGTATACACGCACACACTCCCATATACTAATATCAAATTCTCTACAATATCCGCCATCAACATTCAAACTAGATAAATGGATTAAAAAATATAACTTAATGTAACATTAACTTTTTTACTATCTAGCTTTGATACTGATATGGGAGCTATTAGCGCAAAAGTGGTCTTATCTTATAGCATTTTTTTATAAAAACAGGGAAAATATGACATTGTATTTTATAATGTACTTAGCACGATGATAGATTAAAGACTAAATTGCATATATTATAAATATAATATATGAATCCATACTAATATCACGACACAACGCCTGAACGGATCTGGATGAAAGGCACAAAGATATCTAAATCATTTTATCCCGGAA
The DNA here is from genome assembly GCA_947093115.1 of Brenthis daphne. NCBI lineage: Eukaryota > Metazoa > Arthropoda > Insecta > Lepidoptera > Nymphalidae > Brenthis > Brenthis daphne. The sequence goes on along the minus strand of OX352482.1, from coordinate 13,706,491 downwards.
AAATGTACGGTTCCCGTAGGAAAGGTTTGTTTTTGTTTTCCGAGCGAAGCGATGGTGAGCCGCTAGTAATATAATAAATACAGTAAAAATTACAACTTTCTTTCATACATACAATGCGAATATCTCTTAATCTGAAAAATCTGCTATTATGTATGTATATCAGAGTAATTAGCTCCTTGTACTTCCAGTCTAGTCCAGTAGGGAGCGATGGGATATCCATATCCGTATGATGAATTCCCAGTACATAATCGAAAATACAAGTTCTGTCTGTTAAGATGAAGGCAATCAGGTAATGTGGCTGGCGCTCATCCAAATAATAAATAAGTTCATAAATAATAAAAAACCGATTTCACAAAATATAATACAAATAAAACACAAAAAAAATGAACAACCCTAATTTTATTGTAATAGATGGTTTATCTTCGGAAAAATATGTCTTCTGTCTTTGGAAGTTTAATTTATACAATAACAAAATCATATAAAACAAAAATCGATTACTTTTCAAAGATTTAATAATGTAGAAACTTAAAAAAATAAAGTATGCCATAGTAAAACCCTCTTTTTCCTTAAATTGGTGAAAACATCGCTTCTCTATAATTTCGTTCGTGTTTCGTTTCGATTTTTGCTACAGCCTGCGCTCGTCAGCGAGAAAGCATATGATAGATAGATAGATAGCATATGATGCTACTAATTTTGTAACAGTCCGGAAAAGCTCGCGAATATGCGAACACTTGAATGCTCATATTAGTTTATAAGATTGGGTTTATTTAAATTTTTTGTTCATAATATGGGAGAGTGTTTTGTTTTTAACCCCTTGTTATTATTTCAAGTTATATCTATTTTGCCCGTTTGTAGAATGAGAGACTCGAGTTGTATTTTCTTAGATCTATTAAATGTGTTTTTAAAGTAGAATATTTATTAAGAACTAGCATTGCCCGCGGCTCCGCCCGCGTTAAAATAACCAAAAACCAAATTCTTAGGTTTTACATATTAATATACTCTTATATTGCATTTTTTGTATTTTTTATGATTTTAAAGTTAGATATTTTCCCGCGGTAAAAAGCATCCTATATGTTTATCCGGATCATCAGCTATCACCATCACATCAGCTATCACCATACCAATTTCATCAAAGGGAAATCTGGAGGGATTCCAGTGGATTTTCTGTGATGTAGTATCAGACAGACAGACAAAAATTCTAAAAAACTATAGATTCGGCCTCTGTATCGATAATAATGTTTATTTCAATAAGACTTTCCAAAAAATATCTAATGTACAGATTCGGCTTCGTTACAAATTACAATTTTAATATAGGTATGTATAGATTAAAACTTAATTGAAAATCGTCTAGCAATTTTTGTTTTAACTAAACAGAAAGACAATATTTGAACACTATTTTGTCACTTATTATTATAATTTCTATTTAACTTACAATGTTTGTATGAATGTTTTTTAGGGTCAAATATTGCAATTGAATTTTAAAGCAGTTATCCTTAGCCGATTGGGCTGAAATTTTGCATACACGTTTATTTGGATCACAATGCATGGTTAGATAAGTGACGTCATTCTAAATCCATCATGGTGGACTCCCTTCGACGATATATTTTTTATGCACCCCCATGAAATGGATATCATGAAAGGGTTTGCTGAGAAGAATACGAATAAATACCTAAAAAGTAAAGAAAAAAAACTTCAGATTAAATGAAACTCAGTCATTATACAATTTATATAACATAAAAGCTTGTTTAAAAAAAGATTAATTTATTTTATCATTATTGTTTTGGATCTCAAATGTTTCAAACCAATAAAATTTTCAAAAACAAATTAAATGTCTACAAAAATTTGGCTTCGTCACGATGTTACTTTATCTTACTCCGGGTCATACTTTATCTGTGTTATAGGACAATCATTAAAACTCTGTAAGAATTCGACACCATGTATTTCAAGATTAATTGAGTGTTAAGAGTAATTAACAAACTATGGAATCTCAACGGTCCCGAGTGGGGTGAGCGGCGTATGTCAGCGGATCGCGTGTATGACGAAAGTCAGTTGGCACTTGGCATTTCGTTGGTTTACTATTACAAGGTTCTATGTTAATTTTAATAAAGTTTAGTAATTTTTACATAGAACTTCGTTATTTTGTTATCGTAAAAAAACAACATAAAAATATGTAAAATTGAATATTTTGTAGTCAAAGTGCCGCTATCTAGTGGTTTGTTTTTGCAAAACTGTAGCTAATGACACATAGAACCTTGTAGCATTAATAACTAAATAAGTACTAAAATTGTAACATAGAACCTTGTAATAGTGAGCCAACGAATTTTGGCAAACGGAAGCGTCACGGGGGAGAAGGGAAGCTAGGCACGGTGGTTACAATATTACGCGCTATATACATAGAGTGTACCAAATTTCATCAAAATCCAAAAAAGTCGTTTCAACATTTTAAGGTCGTATTTTTTAAATAAAAGCATTGAAACAAATTGAGAAAAATAATATTACGTCTGTCAACGCAGCTCTAAGCCATAAAGAGAAAAAAAATCTACAATATCTTAAAACATTATAAGATTTAATACGGATTTCTATAAAAATCTTAGCAGTTTAATGTAGTTTTAAAAGATTTCTTTAAGAAAATGAAAAGTATTCTTTCTTTTTTTTCTATCTTTTTTTATACAATACTCATTGTATTTAAAATAAATAAAAACGGAGGCCGATACATAATGTTAATGTTTCAACCACACTAATAATTTTGTTAATGCGACAGTAATCCATTTGTATCGGACAAACAAGACTTGGTTCACGGCTGAATGGCCAAAGTTTGGTATAATGGTACTTTGAACTCTAAATAAAATAAAACAACCTAAGTATACCTTATTCGAAGGGGTTCTAATTTGACCGACAAGCAAAGAGTATATAATATTATTACCTGCATATTGTAATAATTCATAATTACAATATGCAGGTAATAATTTATTTATTTTAAAGATTAACTTGTATTTTATCCTAAATCTGTGATTATGATGTAAATTGTTTTAATTGACAAATATATCCTAGTTATATTTCTCGTCACACATTATAACTCTATTTATTCCGATAGACAAATAATGATACTTTGCTACATCAAGCTACATTCAAAAACTGTCCAGTGGTTTTCTCGTGTTGCGTTCCCAGACAAACGGACAGACAAAAATTCTAAAAACTATAGATTCGGTATCTGTATCGATGATGACTATTTTAATAAGATTTTCCAAAATATATTTATGTGCAGATTCGATTTAGAATTTTATTATATGTATAGATTTAATATTGCGGGAATAAATACCGCCGACATAGTAATACCATCACTCAGCTGTCATCTTTTTTTTTACTACAATAATATTAAACCTTTGCGTTTAAAATTGCCAACCGGACTCTATCTTAAAATATTTATTACAATGGATTGATTAATAAAAAGCCCCCGACAGCCCCGTACTGTTCTAGTTGGCTGATTTTATTTCTATAGAAATGTAATTATTTTAACTTTAACAGGTAAATAAATAAATAATAAATATGCTGGGACATTACCACACAGCACCATCCAGTTCCATGGTAATCTAAGAGGCTTATGTAATGGATACCAGATAGTTGATACACTACACATATATAACTTTAAATACATATATATTATAAATATAAACACCCATGACTGGAGTACAAACATTCGTGCTCATCACACAAATGAATGCCTCCAGCGGGATTCGAACCCTCGACCGCTGGCACATCAAGTAGGGTCACTACAAACTGAGCCAAACGTGTCGTCAAATCTAGTTTTTACGCCCAGTTTCGCTTTTTTCAACTAAATCAATAGCTGACACTTTGTTAGTTTAAAACTTTCTAAAATTTACGCGAATATATTACATTTTTTAAATAAAACTATCTTCTCGGATTTTTTCGTGAATTTATTTTGATTTTTGGTTCCCGACATTTCAGATGCTAAAGATGATGATACAGTTAGTAGTAAGATGATACAGTAGGTAATCATGGATCATAGTCCCGGGAGAGGCTAAGGTTTTACACGTCTCAAAGGTACTTATGTAATATATATAAAGAAGCAAACATTTGCTTGTTTACTTGAACGCACTAATCTCTAGGCCTCCACTAATTTCAGTTTATGTGAAAAGTTCTTTTCGAATAGCCTATTTGTTAGGTTTAAGGATATTAAAAATCACAATGTGATCTAAATAAAAAACGCATTCGCAGTCGCCGGTAACGCTAATCTATACTAATATTACTTAAAAAGAGGCAAAGTTTTTTGTTAGTTTCTTTAAACGCACTTATCTTAGGAACAACTAACCCGATCTGATTTTTTTTTGCATGAGATAGCTTGTTTATGGAGGTAGGCTATATATAGGTCTTATATCATCTCAAAAATAGTCCCGTGGGATAGATTTGTTTTTGTCTAGAGACGAACCGGAAGCGAAGCGAGGGTGAGTCGCTAGTACTAACGTAAAACAAGAAACAGGTACATACTGATAAAGCATCAACCGATTTCAAAACTTACAAAAGAAGTGATTTCACATTAAAATCATTTTTGTTTTACAACAAAACATATCCCATGTCACTCAGCTTTATAGTTTTTATCGGTAGAAAGAAAAACACAATTCTTAAGATTACCTTTACTAAAATGGATATTACCTTTACCTTAATAAACTAAAAGATCTTTAACTTTAATACCTATTACATTTATTGATATAATTTAGATTTTACTTAGATCGTGTTCAAGATCACAAAGTATTTATTTACCCGTAACTAGAGTTCCCTATTGTATTCTAGATCATTAGCAAGAAAATATATATATTTTATTTAAAATGTCAAATATTCGCGTAAATCTAAGAAAGTATTATATAAGCATTCTCTCAGATCTCGTTAGCTTAGGAAGAGAATTTTGTAGTTATCTACTCGTGCCCCAAGGCTTAGACGTCATTTAATTTACGTCAACTATTAACTAACTCGAACACTCAGTCAGATATCAGATATTAGTAAGATAGTTTTTGTATTGGTCATTCTATCTCGACGACACGTTTGGCTCAGTGTGTAGTGACCCTACTTGCTGTGCCAGCGGTCGCGGGTTCGAGTCCCGCTGGGGGCATTCATTGTGTGATGAGCACGAATGTTTGTACTCCAGTCATGGGTGTTTATATTTATAATATGTATGTATTTAAAGTTTTTATATATGTAGTGTATTAACTATCTGGTATCCATAACACAAGCCTCGTAGCTTACCATGGAACTAGATGGTGCTGTGTGTTAATGTCCCGACATATTTATTTATTTATTATTTTGCTTACAATGCTCTCCTGACAGATTTCGTTTACTCTTGCCAATCTGACTAAGGCTAACCATCTACGGAGGACGGTATTATTGTCTCTTTGAGGCGCAAAGGTAAGATGTCGCCAACCTCCCAACTCCAGATTGATTACTGAGAATTATCTGACAAAAAAGCCCAACAACTATTCTTTGCCTAACACAGGTTTCGAACCTAGGACTGTCCAAATGTTCTGTTTAAACAAGTTTGTATTATTAAGCCTTATTTCAATTAATTATATAATATACATTATACCAATTAGTTTATATACAAAATAAGCTAAACATACTGAAATTATTCTATAATTTAAGTACCTATATATTCCGCCATAATTAAATCTCGTAGAGTCTGTAGAGTGTAGGCGTAGTAAAACTATCAGGTTATTTTAAAAATATGAATTTAACTGTGACGTTGCGGTAGAACTGATTAATTGACTAACTCATTTTTCATGCAACACGTGTGACCGTCGCTTTATTTGCAACCGCCAGTAGATTTCACCCACCTTTAATTTCATGACTTTTAGAGTTATGTAGTTAAAAAGCGAAAACTGAATCTTTTATTCGTATTTATTGCTTATTCATCATGTCTATCTGTCCGTATATCACTGCCAATTTACTCGCAAACTTTTAGTATTTACTATAGAGCTGACAGAAATTACAAAATAAATAAATAAGTAATACTTTTTTAAGATTACCTTTTTTTAAAGAAATATCACAGTATAAAAATTTATACATTTTGAATTATTTTCTTTTCGGGATTTCTCGCGGTTTTATTTTTAAGTTTTTGTTCCCGACGTTTCGAATCTTTTACAGAAAATTTGGTCACGGGAGAGGCTTTGATGCGTCAAAAATTATTATACATATATGTTTTACAAACGGTGTTTACCCACAAAATTATACAATAATTTAGAATAGAACTAGTGACTTACTCTCGCTTCACTCGGGTGCATCCCTAGGTACGTGCACATAGCTTTGCTACAGTTTAATAGGAAGATCATTTTGAGAGGAATTATAACCTTTCTCATGAACCACCCTATCTATTGGTGGAAACCATATGAAAATCCGTTCAGTAGTTTTTAGTTCATCGCATTCAGACAGCCGGACAGACAGACGCGGCGGTAAAACCGCGTATATAGTATTACGTAATCTTTGAAATAACATAAACTTAATACGGAACCCTTCGCGTGTCCGAGTCAGGCTCGCATTTGTTTGATTTTATGGCCAAAATCGACAATAGAGCTTGATTTGGTCCATTCAATAGTCATTGTTAGTAACAAATACTGTATGCCAATATATTTTCTGTACCTTTTATACTATACACTAGATTTTGCCCAGGGGTCGCTCGCGTACATATCTAGTTTAAGTCATATACTATCCTCTTTACTACAGGAAATCATATTTCCCATCACATTCAGGATAGAAGGTTATCTTCTAACCTGGTATGTGTTGAGAGACTTGATTTAATAATAATATTAATAAAAAATACAAAAAGCTTTGTTTTGTTTTGGTAAACGTATAGCTTTTGGCAAAGCGGTAGGTATGGCAAAGCGGAGGTGAACAAGCATATGACCCTTATCTCAAACATAACAATTTTGGAAAAAAAACTTAGAAATATTCCTTTTAGACTTCTCTTTGAGGTCTGTTACTAGCTTTTCCAATTAGTTTGAAATCATCTGACATGAATCTCACCTTATGCGGGACCGCAACATGCGGGAAGCTCAAGCAACATCCAAATTCGGGAAAGGAAAATTTGACGACATGTTTGGCTCAGTTTTTAGTGACCCTACTTGCTGTGCCAGCGGTCGCGGGTTAGAGTCCCGCTGGGGGCATTCATTTGTATGATGAGCACGAATGTTTGTACTCCAGTCATGGGTGTTTATATTTATAATATGTATCTATTTAAAGTTATATATGTGTAGTGTATCAACTATCTGGTATCCATAACACAAGCCTCGTAGCTTACCATGGAACTAGATGGCGCTGTGTCTTAAAAAAAATATTCGACTGACATATATAATCCATTTTAAGCAAGACACGAGCTGTACTAATTAAAATTTTCAGGTGCAAATATTAGCTCGGTGCCAGCCGATAATATTTTAAGATATGAATATCTAATAGGTAAATATATGTTTTACGTAGGTATCGAAATATATTAGATTTGCTTTGCATCGGCTGGCACCGACTTCGAAAATATTTGATTAGGTATCTATTCTAAATCAAAACCCCGTTTAGTTATTTTTTTACATTTTAGTGCCTGGAAGGCAATTTATATTTATTTTTTTAAGTTTTTTTAAATCATAATTATAATATACTCGAGTACGCCGAGTGATCGAACTTCGACCATGATTGATTTTTTTTATTTATAAAACTTTATATAGCTCGTCAATAGCTATTAAACTAAAACAAAAAATAAACAGATCGGTTCACAAACAATATGCTTATTTTAATTAATTTAATGTATTTCTAATGTATCTTATAAAAAAAATAAGTTTTCTACACTATATCTTCATATAGGCTTTAACTGTGTCAAATTTCACATTCTTCCGTCCGCGTAATTTTCTTAAAAATGGATTCAAAGTTCACGTATTATATTCTCAATTTGACCACAGACTTTATCAATAAACAAAAGAGTATATATGCGTGTGTGTGTCAAATACATGGTAGTGTGTCTAATGTTTTTTTAATTGATTTAATGTATTTTTTATGCATAATTTTACAAAAATATTAGCATTCTGCACTCCTTCTCTATATAAACTATAAGTATGGTAAATTTCATACTCCTCCGTCCGCGCAATTTTCGTAAAAAAGGGGTACAAAGTTTTTACTTTACGTATTAATATATAGATTATTAAAAAACATAGATAAACACACCAATCTAATAAAACTATCGTTTTCATTTCTGAAGCTACGATTGTAATACATTTTAAAAGTAAAAAGAAATAGTAAAATATCTTAATACTAATATAAAATAATATTTTCTTAAATTTAAAAATACATCGTTATCGTGAATAGCGGAAACATTTATGAAATAATATATTCTAAAATTTAAAAATACATCGTTAATAAATATAATTAATTTTCTTAGTTAACCTTAAATATATTTATTTTTTATTACTATAACCTTCTAACTTCTAACTATAAATTCTTTGTTTTACATATTAGTGTACTCTTACATTGCAGTTTTTGTAATTTTTCTCAGAAATGAGATATTTTCCCGCGGTAAAAAGTATCCTATATGTTGATCCGAATAACCAGCTATCACCATACCCAATTTCATCAAAATACCTCCAGTGGTTTTTCTGTGATGCGGAACAGACAGACAGACAGACAAAAATTCTAAAAACTATACATTCGACCTCTGTATCGATAATAATATCTATATCAATAAGATTTTCCAAAAAATATTAATTGTACAGATTCGGCTTAGTTACAATTTTATTATATGTAATTTAATCTATATAGATTATGAACAAATAAAATACGTTACTTTCTTTTCTTTTTTCCACGTATATGATGCTCTAATGCTAAAAATGAATTGAAAAATTATTTTCAAAATTATGCAAGAACCACGCAATACGAGGTCGGCCTCAGATAATCAGGTTAGTGTGGGCGCCCGGCGAGCCTCCTTAATCTATTTACCATCTGTTTTTTATAAAACATCCAGTATCTTATAAAACCTTTTTAAGCTGAACTGATGTAGAAATATTATAAATTTTAATGCAATAAGTAGAACATTGGTGATGAAGAAATGTATTCAAAATTCATTTTTGGTCACGACTTCGATTGTATAGTGTGTCATAAAATAGGCTATCCTAATTAATATTACACAATTTTAGAAACCGATACTACGATTGGAAATAGTGATCTTTTATTCTAATTTCTATTCCATGAAGTAGTTCCCATGAGATAGCAGAAAACGCTTATTTTCTCTACTAATTATTATTGTTAATTGCGCGAATCCTTACAATAATCTACGTCACCTTAGTCTGGTGTATGGAGCAAATTGTAACCATGAAATGTTAACCCCATTTTTAATCTAATAGAATCCTAAAATAAAGTTATTCGTATATTCAGCCCTATTTTAATGTAAAACGTTCTCTCGTATAGAAAGATATATAGCCGTAAGACAAATGGTAATCATGTTGGAAATGATTCACACATGAAAATATAAGAGTGCAAGATCCGTGATTCGAACTAACTAACTTCACTCTGTAGAAGAGAGAAGAGGAAGTCTAGTGGTCCTAATTAAGCTTCAAAAACGTGGATGTTTTTTTTATTGAATGATTTCATTGAAATTTTAAATCAAATTTGTGATAACTCTACAAAACAGAATTAAGACTAGCTAACATTTGAGTAACATATACATATTCCATTAAGGTACTAGAAAACTGTAAGAACACCTTGAGAATCTTTAAAATTGCAGAGCTCGATATAGCTATTTCACGAACCGGTTGCCTCACTGTTATTTTATTCCACGTTCTGAAGTAAGTATCTACCATAAACTGTCCCAGAGGAGTGACGGCCTAAGTAGAGGCACATTTGTCATCGCTGTGTCACCAGCGAGTTGAATATGTTATAGTTTTGAGTGCTTTTACAACACTCGTATGATTAGGTACAATATTCATATTTTTCGAATGAAATATATTGTACAATGTAAGTTTCTATACTAATATTATAAAATGCAGAATTTGTTTGAACGCGCTAATCTCAGGAACTAATCCGATTTGAAAAGATGTTTTTGAATTAGATAGCCCTTTTATTGAGCAAGGCTATAGGCTATATATCATGTACGGTTCCCGTGGGATAGATTTGTTTTCGTCGAGGGACGAACTCAAAGCGAAGCGAAGGTGAGTCGCTAGTATATGTATATACATATTATGAAAGTTTATTCACCGGACATGTTTGTGTATTTATATTTTGTTTCGAGGTATCGTGTCTAAACCTTATCTAATCTTCACTATATAATATTTAAAATAAACTATCTTTAATATAATCTTACGTCTTAAAGTTTATATGTAATATTAGTTGAAAGTTAGGAAAGTACCACGAACTGGAAATGCAGTTTTGGTGCGAAGAGCGAACAAGAGACTCTAGAGTTGCTTTTTTTTAAATACGTTCATTATCATTAATATCTTCTAAATTTTATTTACAATAAAGAAAATTACAAATATACTTAATTATATATACAAAATAAATGTACACTTAATTATTATTACACACTTTATTATTATGTTACGATTGGTCATAGATATAAGGTAGGTTACCTACTACTAATTCTGAAAGAGATTCAAATTAAAATTCTTATTGAAAGGCTTTTAAAAATACTCTTATAGATCATCAAAAATCTCTACAAACAGTTTGGAAACAAATATTTTTAGTACGACTATAAAATTTTCTATGTTCTTTTCTATTTTAATTAATCGTAGACTGACGACTCACCTTCGCTCTGCTCGGTTTCGTCCTTATAGTTACGTTTTAACTTTTAGTATAGATTTCTCAGAGATGAGATATTTTCCCGCAGTAAAAAGTATCCTATATGTGGACCCGGATAACCAGCTATCATCATACCAAATTTCATCGGTGCAGTGGTTTTCTCATGATGCATTCCCAGAGAGGCAGAGAAAAAATCTAAAAACTATACATTCAGCCTCTGTATCGATAATAATAACTATTTCAAAAAGATTTTCCAAAAAATATTCAGATTCGACTCAATTAGAATTTTAATATAGTATAGATAACCTACATAACAGCTTAAGATTGCTGCAATACTGCGTAAACTATTAATATTACTTTCAAAGAAAAAGCAACTTATATTTCTATATTAATATTTTCGTATTAAAATGCACAATCCGCGTTTATTAAAAAATCTCTAATAAATAGATAAGGCTATACAAGAAGAAAATTTAATCCTTTAATCGCCTGCACACAGCTAGGCTTAATGCTAAACGATAACAAGGATATCTTACGTAAGAACGTCTTCTTATAATGTATTTTATAATAAGTTATAACAATAATAATATATTTATGTAATATTAGCATTGCCCGCGGCTTCGCCCACGTTCAGATAACCAAAACCAAATTCTTAGGTTTTACATATTAGTATACTCTTACAATGCAGTTTTTGTGTTTTTGTATTTTTTCTCAGAAATTAGATATTTTCGCGCGGTAAAAATTATCCTATATATATGTACCTTGTTGTTACCGCATCACAGAAAAACTACTAGACGGATTTTGATGAAATTTGGTATGGTCATAGCTGATTATCCGGGTCAACATATAGGATACCGCGGAAAAATATATCATTTCTGAGAAAAAATACAAAAGCAACGTAAGAGTATACTAATATGTAAAACCTAAAAATTTGGTTTTTGGTTATCTGAACGCGGGCGGAGCCGCGAGCAATGCTAGTTACTTATATATTACACATCACTTCCTTGGTCTCTATTAGCTCCTACACTCTTTCTCTACGACGCCGAATAGTACGCGCAGAACTTCTCGGTTACATTCACATTTGGAAGCTCGATAAAAATTGATTTTACTGAAAATCGAAGTGGTTTAAAAATCTGTGATTTATTCAGACAAGCTAGTTTTGAGAGGTTTATTCAAATACATAAAATTTACTCTGGTTAGAATTTTTGATGATTTAAAAAACTACTATTGGACATGTAATTTCATTAAAATCAGTCCAGTTCTTCCAGCGTGAATAAGTATAGAAGTGCACACTGCACATACAAACTTTCTTTATTGTACATTTATTTATACTGTATGCTAGGGTGTCCTGTGGAAATTCGTTCTACAATCATTATATACTTAAATAAAACTGTTTCTATGTATTTTTTGATAACAAAAAATAATTTGACAAACAGAGGAGAAAATTGTACTGAACTGTTTTGTTTTTGCCTATTTATACAAATTATATGTATGTATGTATGTATTTGGAAGGTCGCCAACTAAAGCAACTTTGAACTATGATGAAACTTGAAAGTAACTTGACTGTTTCCAAAACAATTTTACAAATTACAAGAGTAAGACTAGTCTTTGATTAGCTTAATGAATTATTTTATATTTTCTCACTTGAATGAATGTCATCTTACTAATATTATAAATGTGAAAGATTAAATGGATGTTTGGATGTTTGTTACACAATCACGCCAGAACGGCTGAAGGCATCTGGATGAAATTTGGCAAAGAGATATATTATAATATGGTCTGGAAAAGCACAAGTTTTCGTTTTTCTAGGGATGAACCTGAGCGAAGCGAGGGTAAGACGCTAGTATTTAATTAATCTCAATTTAATAGGACAGCCTACCCGAGCATATATATTTAGATTATACCATTCTTTACAATGAAATTGATGGTCACAGTGGTGTTTCTTTTTTAATCTTGTACTTATCTTATAGACGAAGGCTGGCTAAGGCAAAGTAACGCCAACTATCAAACGCTCACCGCTGAAACCGGCTCAAGTGCCCTCTAAAACCCAAAGATATTTGTTATGTCCCATGTATATGTATAATATACATACAAGCATCTATCCAGGGAGCTTAGACGAAATGTCGTCCTAAATTTTTTGATTTTTTTTTATTTTTATTCGTCAACTTTTGTAGGCATGATGGCAAGATTGCTTGAAAAAGATGAAGGCAAATTTAAAATATAAGACGAGTGATAATATTATTATAATTATTAAGGCAAAACCGTGTCATTTTGTTTGTTTGCTCTATGACGTAGCATGCAGAGAGAGTTATAGTAATATATCTCTATCTACCTTCTCTATTGAATTATAAGGATATTGATATCCAAAGATTGTAGTTTGATGGTCGTAGGACATCTTCTCCTCAGCTCAGCTCGTACCTCACATTACAGATTTTTACATCCACAGATTAAACGAAATCATACCACAAATTATAAATAAATCTATACATATAATAAAATTGTAACTAAGCCGAATCTGTGCATTAAATATTTTTTGGAAAATCTTATTGAAATAGACATTATTATCGATACAGAGACCGAATGTATAGTTTTTAGAATTTTTGTCTGTGTGTCTGTTACCGCATAACAGAAAATCTACTGAAGGGATTTTGATGAAATTTGGTATGATAATAGCTGGTTATCCGGGTCAACATATAGGATATTTTTTACTGAAGGAAAATATCACATCTCTGAGAAATCTATACTAAACCTTAAAACGTAAGTAAGGACGAACCCGAGCGGAGCGAGGGTGAGTCGTTAGTAATAAATAAATATGTTGGGACATTAACACACAGCGCCATCTAGTTCCATGGTAAGCTACGAGGCCTGTGTTATGGATACCAGATAGTTGATACAATACATATATATAACTTTAAATACATATTATAAATACAACATAAAAAAAATAGTAGTTATATAAACAAAATAGTTCAATTATTTAAATAACAGAAGATCAGCACTTATTTACTACGGTAGTAAGTAAATTAAAGTTTTTGAAAGACGTGTGGAATGCACGCGTCTTAATTAACAACCTATTAAGGAAATCAAATGTCACAAAGAGAAATAAGAGGAAGTCTTGATGATTATGGATAAATAATTAAAAGACAATGGCGGTTGAAGACGTACGGCGACAAGCAATTAATTCAAACAACCAAAACAAGAACTTATGACGTCGGGTTTCTTCAGCTTCCAATTCAAGTTATCATTAAAAACTTTTGTTCTATATAAAATAACTTTAATTTTCTACTTGGATCACATAAACAAGTATGAAGTAAGATATAAAAATGAAAATAGTTAGTGAAAGTCTTAGATATGCTTAAACATTTGTGGTATGTGGTTTATATAAGTTTGCTGGAGGTCGTGAGTTCGATTTTCCAGACCTCAAAATCCAGTCTAGATATTATAAACTACAAAGAAATAGGCTTGGAAAACACGCAATGAAGTAAGGGTGAAAACCCACTTGTATTATGTTACACTTTAATAATATAATATACGCAAATTTTTCATAAATGATTTATTAATTATGTAGAAATAGGATTTAGCTAAATGTAAAATAACTATATATAAATTGTCTAAAAATACTTATTTGAATTTCCTTATGTTATCATCTTGAGTGAAATCTACCTGTACTTACTTCATATACAGTACCTCAAGAAAAATTGTGTAAAATAAAGACAATAATCCAAAGACCGCTTAAATTAATATAACTTCATATGAAAGATGCACTTGCACCCCTTGTCATGAAGGAAAATTATAGAAAAAGTTAAAGAAATAAAATTTTATTAGTAAAATTCCTATTTAAATTTAAATTTGGAAAATATTATAAAATTAATCATTTAAAGATTAATTAGTAATTTAATATGAAGATTCAAGAAACAGATGTACTCCCCTGGAAATAATTCTGCCGCTGCCCATAATCAAAGTGAAATCCCTCGAAGAAGCCATTCAATAAAAATATCGTTAAAATGGCGAAATCTAGTGACGTCACAAATCATTGAACATAAAGTCTTCAAAAAAGCCTTCGTTATAGATCGTAAAGCTATTTTGAACTTCATCATTAGATATATAAAATATAGGTACTTTCTATGTGTACGGCTTTTCTTTTCTGGGCTTTATTTAATGTTTTGTTTTACGGTTTTCGTAAATTAATGAAAAGAAGCCGTAAAAACTAAGGTTTAATTGGAGTTGAGTACACTTAATTTACCAATACTTTATTTTTGGACGACAGACGTACCTCCATGATAGTAAAATATCAGAAATAAGATATAAATTGTCATTTGTATACTATCTTAAAACATGGTTTAGCTTTATGTTAACTTCTAAGACATTTTGTCTATATTGTTCCTTAGTCCGAGTTTCCAAGCAAAATATAATATAAAACAATCCAAATTAATAAACATAATATCAAATAGACTTTGCATATTATTTATTCGTGAATAATACAAAGAAAAAAAACATTAGCAAAAAGTTCAGACAGGTAAAAATGACAATATCCGTTGTGACACTTGCGATTACTCTTCACACTGTTTCATGGAAATCTGCGACTGGAAACAAAAACAAAATGGTCCACGTTAATTTTCTACGAAAATGTAGGTCCTACGCATAATATGTTACTTGTAATATAATATTTTTAGGTATTTTAATAATAAGTTCGATTTATGCTTAAAAATGATTATATTTTACTAGAAACATATAGAGTATTGATATAATGATTATCCATTATTCATATTAATAACCTTAAACCCTGGACTTCACAATCTGGATTCGAACATCCACTAGACCGAAGGGACAGTTAAATATTAAATAAAAAACATAATATATGGTTAAAATACTTCTGTATGCAGGGTCCGGGCTCTCTCAGCTCCTCCTCGCTGAGGTAGTCGCACTGAGTCTCGGGGAAGCCCAGCAACTCAGATATCAAGTTAATATCTTTGTATGAGGGACGAGCGCGAAGGATCTAAGATACAATTGCATAGAGATGATTATTTAGGTATATTGTAAATAAAACTATATTTTCTAAAAACTCTAAAACCTTAGTAGAGACTAAGGTAATTTTATAAGTCTAGGACAAACAGACTATAGCCCTAACTTAAAGAAAGGGACCATTCAGGTACGTACTGTTACGAGTGTCTGGATAAATATGTTTTAAAAAAAAGGAAATTGAAATAAAAAATAAAATTATAATTTGAATAGAAAGAGATAGCCGACTGGCGTGGATGTAGGATGGATGGAGACTCAGTGGATTGACGGGCGACTGGATTACTAAAGGTAGAATGTGCTGAGTAGTTAGAAAAAAGCTATGTAAGCT
Organism: Brenthis daphne; assembly: GCA_947093115.1. Taxonomy (NCBI): domain Eukaryota; kingdom Metazoa; phylum Arthropoda; class Insecta; order Lepidoptera; family Nymphalidae; genus Brenthis; species Brenthis daphne. The sequence continues at coordinate 13,690,374 of OX352482.1, read as the reverse complement.
CAAAGGGGTGCATAGCCTATATATAACAGTACGCACCAAAAGGGAGTCTTTGCTTTGCTAATTTTTGATGACATGGGGGACCGGGAAGTCTGGATGGTGATTACGTCAGCAATATTTATTAATTTAAAATAATTAATTTAAAAATAGATTTTGATTGGTCAAATAGACATGACAACTCTACTTGTCTGCTCAAGGGCGAAGAGCATTTTCAGAGATTTCCCAAAAATATTCAAACGTAATGTTTACGTAAGCATAGGAACGGGAATAAGAGCTTACTTTTGCTAACAAGGGGGAGGGAGGGGTTAGTAATTACAAAATTTAGTTTAAATAATACTTGAATGGTCCCAAATGCAGAATTGAGAACCACCTTCTTTGAGAAGTCTGTTAAAAATATGATAGCAAAATAGAAGCTAACTTCAGTGGCGACACCATAGCGGTCGTCGATGGGCGGCATGTTCCAGAACACAATGCCAACTATCGTCTCATCTCGGAGGTAGTACAGCAATCCACGCTTGTATCTGTTTTTATACTCTTCTGACCTGTTGTAATTAGTAGAATGATAACTAAACATATGATAATCTTATTTTACCGACCAATCTCTTTCGTGTTTCTTCATTCTACGTGACATTGGCGAAGTAATCTGTGCTCAACTGGCACGCTTTGAAGCCGCACAAGAGAATTGTGTTGAATATAAGTATTAAGCATATCATATAGTAAAAAGTACTATATTTCCTTAAAGTTCCTTAAATATCTCACATTCTCCTTTTAAATCAAACCATTTAATCTCAGTATTTTTTTTCTATTTCACCATTTAAAACAGAAAACATATTTGTAGTAACTTAGTTTTTTCCGCTTGCTGTTCCATTCTTCGTTTACTATTAAGAATGCGCGAAGGATGATGAAATCAAATGCTTACTTATGACCCCGCAACCTATCGCATATTTTGCAAAATTTAAAACAAAATTAGTTTGAAAGGTTGAACATTTTTTTAAAACATCGTGGCATTGTGAAAACCTATCAGGGTCAAAACATTCTGAAAATTGATTTAATTAATTATTTATTATAAGACTAAGATATCTTAGAGTAAAAGATTAAGTCTAAATTCATTCATAATCAAAAATTATAATTGGAGTACTGTTATAATTGCGAATATTTGTATGTGTGTGTATGTTTGTTACTCCTTCTCGCTGGAATGACCGGATGGATTTGGATGAAATTTAAACGTAGACTTTAACATGGAGTAGCAAACACTAAAAAAACTCTACCTAGCCTACATACCTAAGGTACTCCCTAGATATCATCCACAGGGGCGGGGACACACCCGAGCAAATCAAGGGTTAAAGTCGCTAGTGGTATTATTTCTTTAACTCTTTTAGTCACCAGATACTCGAATATAATAATTAATGTTAATTAATTAAATATTAAATATTACTTCTTATAGCAAGGCTGGTCACCGTCGCCCGCGGTTGGCGCTTGCGGCTTGGGGGCCTCACTGCAAGGCTTGAACACTCCCACCGTGGGCATACAAGCACCGATCTCACCTACGCCCTAATATTTTAAAGAGATTTGAGACAAATGCCACAATTATCGCAATTTTTTTTATATTCAACTTATATACTTAACATATTCTATGACTGTTCTAGTATATTCGGTACATCAACATTTCTATTAAGAGATATATTTATAATAAATTAGGCACGGTCAAATAAAAATAGCTTTATTTTTTTCTGCATTAATACGTGTATAAAAATTATATATTTTTTGAACGGCTTACCTCTGCTAAAATTTTACTCACAAAACACACACAAAATCGATTCACAATTAGCAATAGTATCGCGCAACATACACCCAAAGAACGTACATATAACCAAATAGAGTATCTATTTGGTTGTACGTACGTACTCTATTTCGTTATTGAAGTCGTTCGAAAAACTAGTCTAACCTCCATCTCCAAAGAAGTTCCGAGTTTGAGTTTAAAATGTGGCTCCATATTACATGGTATCCAGTAGCCCGTCATATTTGCGCCGGCCACGTAGCCTTGCTCCTCTGCATTGCCGTAATGAGCTAACCGAAGTCTAGTGTCTTTCCATTGAGAATAAAAACTGGCTGCATCCCCTGCCTAAAACCGAAGTTTGTTAGATCGTGCCAGTATTTCCTGCAGAACTATCACCCGCGAATGATGATTACACCATTAAATGATGGTAATTACTACATTTTATGATTATCACATTTAGAGATTACCTCCTTTAATATCTATATTGTTAAAAAGTACGTCCCACTGCTGGGCACGGGCCTCCCTTCAATGCGAGGGGGATCAGGTCATAGTCCACAAAGCTGGTCACGAGCGGGTTGGCGAATTTCACATGTCAGACATGCAGGTTTCCTCACGATGTTTTTCTTTACTTTACGATAAGTGATTCGCACATGAAATACAGAGGTGCGAGACTCGGGATTTGAACCCGCTTCATTTGGTTTTCCAAGAGTCCACGTTACCACTGGGCTACCACTTTAAGCTAACTTCAATTAATCCCTCCACGACCGCGGACACGCCGGCGTTACAATTAACAATAGATTTCTTAGAAAATTAATTAATTTCTTAGAAATTTAACTGGAGGTGTTATTAATTAATTATCAACAGTGTTTTCACTGACAGCTGAATAATTGTTAAATTACATTAAACAAATAATACTTATTAATCGTAGTTTGTCATCAGCCAGTAAATGTAGACTCAAGAGTGTAATAAATATGATTTGCACAGATTTTTAAGTGCCATAATAAAAGTTTTTTGTTATTGTCATATCATGCGAGTTCTTACCACATATAAATGTGTCCTAGCTTCTAACTCGGTGTTAACGAGAAATCCACCATTAACAGGGTCTAGTTCTAAGAATGATGGCTCCGCCAGTTCATCTCGCGGCTCCGTACCAACTGCGACTAAAACCTAAATACAACAAATTATATTTATTTTCAACTAAAAAGGTGCACCAAATAAAAAACTTGTAGATTTCTTCTTGGAATTGGAAGAATCATTAACATTGGTTCGTAGATATTGGCAAATTCATATCGCGTAATATAAGCAAGCGAAGGTAAGTCACTAAGTATAATATAATGATAAATATAATACTTTTTGTAACGTCAATGTAATATCTTTAGAATAGAAGAGAATAAATATTATACAGGTGTACACATACGTAGTCGGTGACAAGAGATGATCCATTAGATAATGTTAATTCAATTCGACCATCTGGAGTCTCAAAGGCGTCATACACTTGGACTGTAAAAACATATTCATATATTAAAAACGCATAGTTCGTAATATAAAAACCGTTCGTGCTTATTAAAAAAAACATCTAGGACTATCTTTCAACGATTGTATAAGAACATCTTGTCTAAGCCCCACCGGTTCGATTATTGAGCAAAGTAATTGCACAAGTCATAAAAAAATATAATGAATTACAAATAAAATAATTTTCCGTCAATAATACGAGTATAGCATGTTTCTCCTTTGTCGCTTTATCCTTTTCAACCGACTTCAAAAAGGAGGAGGTTCTCAATTCGACTGTATGTTTTTTTTTTTTTTTTTTTTATGTTTGTTACCTCAGAACTCCGTCATTTATTAACCGATTTGGACAATTTTTGTTTTGTTTGAAAGGGTATACTTCCAGATTGGTCCCATTTAAATTTCAAAAAAAAATACCACCCCTAAGGGTGGAAAAACGACTAATGATGAATTTAACCTACTTCTAATTGTCATATTGACTTGAAACTTTGCAAGTATTTCTATTTCCGTTGATAGTACAGTGGTTCGGTGTTGTAGACCTGATCTGATGGCAAGGCCAGAAGGTGGATAGGTGGAACTCTTCAACGGCTAATAGTAGATACTTTGAGTTTGGGCTTATTTTGTTTGATTTGACAAGCCTAACACGTTAGAATCCTTACTTTGCTACTACTGTCTACACTAAAAAGGGAAAAATAAAAACTTTTTAACAAAAAAATAAAAACCGACTTCAAACAAAAGCACTAAAAAGTAAAAAATAACTGATTGGTAGTTTTCATTTACTATACATACCTAATCAAATATTTTCGAAGTCGGTGTCCTTTGGCTAAGTAATTAAAGCCTACCTATTAAATACATACCTAATCAAATATTTTCGAAATCGGTGCCAGCCCATACAAAGCAAAGCACACCGACTTCGAAAATATTTGATTAGGTATGTATAGTAAATGAAAACTACCAATCAGTTATTTTTTACTTTTTAGTGCTTTTGCTTGAAGTCGGTTTTTATTTTTCAACCGACTTCAAAAAGGAGGAGGTTCTCAATTCGACTGTATGTTTTTTTTTTTTTTATGTTTGTTACCTCAGAACTCCGTCATTTATTAACCGATTTGGACAATTTTTGTTTTGTTTGAAAGGGTATACTTCCAGATTGGTCCCATTTAAATTTCAAAAAAAAAATACCACCCCTAAGGGTGGAAAAACAACTAATGATGAATTTAACCTACTTCTAATTGTCATATTGACTTGAAACTTTGCAAGTATTTCTATTTCCGTTGATAGTACAGTGGTTCGGTGTTGTTGACTTGATCTGATGGCAAGGCCAGAAGGTGGATAGGTGGAACTCTTCAACGGCTAATAGTAGATACTTTGAGTTTGGGCTTATTTTGTTTGATTTGACAAGCCTAACACGTTAGAATCCTTACTTTGCTACTACTGTCTACACTAAAAAGGGAAAAATAAAAACTTTTTAACAAAAAAATAAAAACCGACTTCAAACAAAAGCACTAAAAAGTAAAAAATAACTGATTGGTAGTTTTCATTTACTATACATACCTAATCAAATATTTTCGAAGTCGGTGTCCTTTGGCTAAGTAATTAAAGCCTACCTATTAAATACATACCTAATCAAATATTTTCGAAATCGGTGCCAGCCCATACAAAGCAAAGCACACCGACTTCGAAAATATTTGATTAGGTATGTATAGTAAATGAAAACTACCAATCAGTTATTTTTTACTTTTTAGTGCTTTTGTTTGAAGTCGGTTTTTATTTTTTTGTTAAAAAGTTTTTTGTTAAAAAGTTTTTATTAGTGGATTGACACGATATATTTTTTATCTAGAGATATAATTTATTGGCCGAAGATTGTCATCTATACACTGCTCATCTATTTTGGTACATCAAGTAATTCAAATGTCAAGTCAGTGGCATAAAGGACCCTTTTTACTAAATAGTATCTTAAATTTCTTGGACCTACTTTTGGGAATAACTGTTACTCCTTCGCATTTTATTTTTTCAGCCGCCCATTCGCCAATGTATTCTGGCAAAGCTCCTGCCATTATGCCTTTGTCCTTCATCATGTGTACAATCTGAATAGGCTCTTCGTCTTCATGACGCTCCACCTCTTTATCTATATGTATTTAAAGGTTTTTTTATACGCGCATGTTATATAAAAACTAAATAAACAAAGACCAGTTTTTTCTGGTTACAGAGAAATTATTCAGTTTTCCAAAGCTTTTAGTAATTTAATGTATATTTTAAAAAAGAAATGTCTTACTCATTCTTCCTAAAAACCAAGCCAGTTCACATCCTAAAAAGCCTCCACCAATAACTACAACATGCTTCGACGCTTTCACCTTACGATATGCGATCTCCAGATCTCGTATAGTCCGAAGCGTACACACTTTATCTCGTACTGGTTTCGGAGCCGACTTAAGTACTGATAAATTCTTTGCTTTTGCTCCTAAAAATAGTTAATATCATAAAATACCGAATATTGGTAAAATGTGTTTATTGGGTTATCCTTCCTGGGGAAGTAGGTTGATGTGATCTTATCTAAGATAAAATAATTTATAGGCCGAATAGACCAGGGTCGATAATTTTTAAAACCAAAAAAAATAATAGTAGGATGAAACCCATTAGAAAAGGAGGGTAATATTATAAAAATTAAAGGAAAAATAATTTACGGGCGATCTGAGGTCGGGAAGGGGATGGGGGTGAGTTTTTAAGGGTAAAAAACGGTTTTTCTCGATTTCCGGCAAAACTAAAAGTCCTATCGAAAAAAGTCAAATGGCAAAGTTGTAGGTAATAAAAAGATCTAAAACTTATTTTCATGTATATGAAATATACATGAAAATCGGCCAAAAGTTAGTTATTAAAAATATATTTACTATACATATTTTTTATATATTTATACATTTATTATAGATTTTTAATATATTTATAATATATTTTTTATACATTTTAACATTTATTTTTTTAATATTTTTTTTCATGGGGGTATACTCACGATAAAATAGTGAAGGCAGGCTATTTATTTATTTTATTTGTATTTTGTTTTACTAACATAGTTCTTAAGTAATTATTGTACTAACCAACTATGAGCCTATGTTGCTCGCAAATAAAAGATTTTTATTTTTTTATTTATTTTTATTTATTATTAATTCGATTTTGTCTTTTCAGATTATCAGTATGGATGAATCTGTTTGTATCATCTGCAATAAGGCAGATGATAAGCAAGTGTATGAAATAAAAAAGGTTCTTTTGTTTTTTGCATTTTCTCAGAAGATTTACATTAGTAACATATATTTTTTTTCACCATCGGAAAGTAGAGATTTCAACGAACAGAAAACATACCAACTTTTTGAAAAAAGCTGATATTTTGACGGGTGAATTTTCGATTGAAAATTAGGGTGCTTTTTCGGTTTTAATTCAAAATAAGGTGAAAAAATAAATATTTTTAATCAAATAAATTACAGCGTATTTGGGACATAAAAAGGTAAGTTTTCACCAAATTTCGTTAAAAAATAAAAAAATTTGTAAAAGATAAAAATAATAAACCAAATACTTGGTTTTTTGATTTTTCACACAAATTTTGAGGTTATGTGAAAAAAGTGTAAATACAAAAGTTTTAGATCTTTTTATTACCTACAACTTTGCCATTTGACTTTTTTCGATAGGACCTTTAGTTTTGCCGGAAATCGAGAAAAACCGTTTTTTACCCAAAAAACCTCACCCCCATCCCCTTCCCGACCTCAGATCGCCCGTAAATTATTTTTCCTTTCATTTTTATAATATTCCCCTCCTTTTCTAATGGGTTGCATCCTACTATTGTTTTTTTTTCACTTTTTATTATTTTTAAAGGCTTCTACCCTGGTCTAGAATAGTGATATAGATTTACATCCTAGTATACGTTCCTGCTGTCTGCTTAAAAAATATACTTAGGGTACGAAAAAGAAATGAATGCAACGAAAAAACAATGTCATTGAATTAAAGACAATTAACAAGTATTCATTATTAACCGGGTGCAATCAGACATCTCTCGTAATAAATTGGCTGTTCCCCACACAGTGTCTTCACCCACGCTACATGGTCGTCAGCATCCACCCTCAGAACACACCAGCCTGTCGCTATCGACACTGCAGGACCTATCTTCTTGCGGTAAAACTTAATAGGGTCCATAAATTGAGAGCATTCAGCTAAGTACATACTGAAATACAATTGTTGGGTGGTTAATTTTAGTTTTCATCATAATAAATATAAATTATAGTCTTCTTTTCTCATTAATTCAGATTTTTTTTTTATTTTGAAAGAACTACATGAGTCAATCCTAGAAAGAAGTGAAGTATAAAAGTCAGTGGGCCTAAAAAATTTTTGAATCTTTCTTTAAATGAAATTATGATAATTTTTAAAGTGCATGTAAGCGTATTGTAATAAATGAAATCGTATATATAAATTTTATGAGTAATAGTTTTCTATTACGTACGTATGTGGTTTACCATCCTCAATGTAGTTTAAGGTGGCCAAATCAGGTGGCTCAGGATTCCACCACATGTGTTTAGACATGGGTGGTTGCATGTACGGTAAGCAATCTTCCTTTGTGATGAAAAACACCTACAAAACTTTGAAAGTTAAACATTAAACTTAAACGTCTCGATTAGAATATTAATTATTTTGCGTTTGAGCTTTCACATACAAATGAACGATTTAGAAAGGGCTTGCAGTAATTACCAACAAACTTCTATCAACAGAATTGTCACTTTACCAATTTACATTCAAATTGACTCCTCCAGGTAAATTTCTAAGAAATTAATTAAAATTCTAAGAAATCTATTGTTAACTGACACGCCGGCGTGTCCGCGGTCGTAGAGGGATTAACCATTTGAATGCGAATTTGGAAAATATTAGGTCTTAGGACTACTTAATTTCAATCGGCTTAATCCCTCCACGACCGCGGACACGCCGGCGTGTCAGTAAACAATAGATTTCTTAGAATTTTAATTAATTTCTTAGAAATTTACCTGGAGGTGTTAATCATATAGGTCTTAATTGAGCGCTAATTTGTACATGTGCAATGATCCACTACACAGCCTAAAATCAGGTCCCATATCTCAAAGATAGGTACCTAAATATGTAGAATACTTTACCTTGGCAGTTTTATCATGCTCCATGATTGCTCTGTAAGCCGCCCATCCAGCGGCCCCTGCTCCTATAATCAGATACTGAACGCATACCGGAAGATCTCCACTGTGGAAAGGATGTTTCAATTTGCGACGAGGACGCCCTGTGATAATTAAAAAGATTGTTTTGTATTCCCAACATATCTTCAAAAGTAAAGTTAAACTTATCCGGTAGCAGTACTTACATTTAACAATATTTTTACCAAGTTTTTCCTGAAGTTCATAGTATAAGTATATTTTATAAATCTGTAATAAGGTAAAGTAAATTTAAAAACGTGAAATTCATATGTTATAGAAAATACTTCAAAATAAAATTAAAGTCTATTTTATGAAATGTTAACCATGTATTGAATTCAATACCGATTCTAAGGATTAAATGATCATTTTAAAATGTTTAGTCTATCTGTTTATATTGGCTAACTTTGCCTCCTAAGCTTATTTTAATGGAGTTTAGGCAAGTAAAATTAATGACATTTTATCGCAAGTAAAACGATGTAAAAAATTGGTGGTTGAACGATTAAGAGGAGTAACTTGTTATTATATCTACTACGTTTATAAAAACGAAAGTTTGTATACGAGTATAATATTTGTTACTCTTTTACACTGTAACGGCTGAACAGATTTAGATGAAATTTAATATCTACACAGATGTGATCAGGAATACACAGACTACTTTTAGTAATAGAATTTGCCAAAAGATGGCGCTGCCTGTAAATCATATAAACGAAAGGGCGCCAAGGTACGCATCACAGAGAAGCAGCGCAAATCATTAGTTAAGGAATAATATCACATCATGGTGTCAGCAGAGTGGTCAATTATAGTTAGCATTAGGTACTTACTATTATCTTTCTTACTTACCAGCCCCATCAAACTAAAGAAACCAGCGAGAGACCAGACATATATCCAAGGAAATGGCGGTCGTGGCGGAGGCGGGCATGGCGGTGGATCAGGTACAGGTTTAACAGAACACGGGCCCTTGGTACGAGCGCAGTCCAGCATAGGCTATAAGAGTACATCTAATTTGGGTTCTATTTACACTTTAAAGACCCGAATAAAATATTTAATTAATAAATTAAAATATTAATGAAATTTACTACCGTAAAACTATTGCTACTTTTGATGAAATTTTATCGAATTAATACTTTTACAAATAAAGAGACGTCATGAGATAAATAATGTATATTTATCAACTGTGTTAACAAATTTTGACAAGTGCACTTATATTATTGTGAAGATCAGAGCCCGTTTAGGTATGTGAATTGCTTTTCAGTATCATCATCATTTTCCATGTTTACTTTCCCAAGGTCTTCTTTTTCAGCCCGAGCTAATAATGTAAGTCTATCGAGAGGTTTCCAAGGTTCGTGAAAGGCGTATTTATATTTTTGCTTTCCATGATATCCAAGCTTGGCCAATGATTCCCGTCCATCATCAGGTTTTGGCAGTTTTCGGGGTTTCTCCTTCCAATAGTCGGGGTGAATAATTGGTGAATTAGAGAACAAGTCCTGTACACCAGAATACGTACTCCCGAAGTTAATTTGCGGATAGTTAAAGAGCTCTCTTGAATCTTCACCCAGTACCTCCTGTTAAAAAACGATTTATATACAAGACTAGTCTTAAGGAAGAAATTTAAGTGCGTTTGACGAAATCTCCCTCAATCTAACATGGGCTTCATTTGATATATATTATGGTATACCATGGAAATAAAATCTTCTTACCGATGACTTAAAAACTCGACATCCAACTCCTTCTTTCACCAATCATAGACGTCTCTCCTTCGCCTTTTTCTGATTTAGATTTGCCTCTACCAAATAGACTTTTTAGATAGCCAAAAAATCCTTGACTCTCAGGCTCTTCTTTTTCAACCTGCTCTTCGCCCTGAGGACATTGCTGACCAGGATATTGGTGCTGGTGTCCTTGTTGGTAATTGTGCTCATGGCCTCCGGGCTGATTGATGGTGAACACGACTCCCGTCCACTGATGAAGAAAGTACAAGCTGGATTTCATTAGATATTTGAACACGGGCTCTGATTTCGTCTAACGCACTTGTTTGAAATGTTAAAACATATGGCTAGTTTGTGATTACTGACTTTTAAAAATCTTATTTATATTTAATAAAAGATGAAAATATTATACCAAACATTTTTTGGTAATACTTAGGTAATTAAAAAAATTAAATTAGTCCCATCTAATATATCATACCTTCGAATTGCTTGAAGGAAAAGGTGGAACTACAACATTGGGTACTTTTATCCTATAAGGATCGTAATTTGGGGGTTGGGGCTCTTGAGGACACTGTATACGCCAAGCGGGCGGCGGTGGATTACTTTTGGGCCAAGGCTGTACTGTCTTCCCTTCTGTTTGCGATACTTCCTTACAGCAATCGCCTTTGTCCTTTGTATAAGTTCGTGAAGATCCTAAAAAACATTATTTTGGAGAAAAAAATTATATAGTTAATGAGGCAATAACTATATAATGTATCTTAAAAATAATATTTGGGAATTTTATTAAAATAAGAAGGAGAAAACTTACGTATAATAGTTGAAATCTCTAAAACACCGTTATTACTGATTACCAGAGGAATGATTCGTCGGATGTGATTGCAACATCTAAATTGATTACTCAACATTTTGGTTTTTGTATAAAACTATCACGAAAATTTGTTAATTTGTTTATAAAGGAGATATTACTCGGATTGGATATTTGATTTTACATTATTTTGTTAACGGTTTGAAATTTACACATTTTGGAATATTCTTCTTGACATCGATTGAAAATTCGAATGATAGAAGTAAGGTGTCAGATAAAATATTTTTTAGTATTATTAGTTTAATATAGAAAAAAGTTTACATTCGTAAGTCAAAACTATAATAGAAATGCAAATCTGGAAGTTCTAAAATTTTGTTGCATACGCTATATTGCCATAGGAATAAAACAGTAGGAAATTTAAAGAAAATATCTTCTAAAAATACAGTAAGAATAGAATGGAATATGTTTTAATAGTAATAAATACACATACATATCTTCCGTGAACTTCTGATACCTCCTAACTAGCTTTTTTGCGCAAAACTTTATTTTACAACAGCAACATAATGCTTTTAATTGATATCATAAAAGTCGTAAATACCAACCAAATACTATTTCAACGATTATTTTTAATTAAAAAAAACGTTTTATTTCGCCCCTATAAAATTATATTGACAACCACTATTTCATAAATTTTGAAGAATAAAATGCTGTATATCCAAAACAAAATAAATGCTCTGCTCTACGTTGTAAAATATTTTTTTTTTTTTTTATAGAAAAAAGGGGCAAACGAGCAAACGATCCACCTGATGGTAAGTGGCTATCGTCGCTCATGGACATCTGCAACACAAGAGGAGTTGCGAATGCGTTGCCGGCCTTTAAGGGACCTATAGACATTACTCTTGAAGAGCCCCATATTATAGCGCTCAGGGAATACCTCGGGAGGAAGATCATTCCACATGGAAGAAGCTGGTATTGGGGGGCGCCGGCCCAGAGATGAGAACAGTACTCCATGAGAGGGCGAACCTGTGCTTTATAAAGCAAAAGTCGATGCCCTGACGTGAAATACTGTTTTGCTCTGTTAAGGACACCCATTTTTTTGGAAGCCAATTTGGCTTTTTCTTCCAGATGACATCTAAATTGGACGTCGCTCGATATTTCGACCCCTAGGATCCCGATACTCTTACAGATGTTAAGAGAAGTGTTCTGGAACTTTGGCGCTATAGTGAATGGGGTTTTTTTCGTGGAGAACGCACAAACTTGTGTCTTTGAGGGGTTAAACTGGACGAGATTTCGTCGGCCCCAATCGGAGATCTGCTCTAGGGAAGTCTCGATTTCAGACACAAGTTGGACTCTGTTCTCCTCAACCTTAGCCCGAGAGATGTTAGCTCGGCCAGTATAATAGGCATCGACTGTACTGTCATCTGCATAGCAATGAGCGTTGTTAGTTAACAACATATCGTTGATATGCAGAATAAACAGTGTAGGCGATAGCACTGAGCCTTGGGGTACGCCAGCGTTGATCTGGACAGTGTCGGAGCATATACCGTCAATGACAACTTTTATGCTACGTCCAGAAAGAAAGCTAGCGACCCATTGGCATAATCTCTCGGGAAGTCCATATGATGGCAGCTTCGATAGAAGTGCCTTATGCCAGACCCGATCGAAGGCCTTTGCGATATCAAGGCTAAGTGCTAACGCCTCCCCCTTACTCTCAATAGCAGCTGCCCAACGGTGAGTTAGATACGCTAGAAGATCACCAGTACTACGACCCTGTCGAGATCCGTATTGTCGGTCGTTAATGAGCTGGTTCTCTTCTAGGTATGCTAGGAGCCGAGTATTAATGACGCGCTCCATCACCTTAGAGAGTATAGAGGTTATCGCAATGGGCCGGTAATTGGACGGGTCTGTGCGGTCACCCTTTGTAAAATATTCATTATGATTATAGGAAATAAAACATTGCATTAACGAAAATACTGAATCAATTTTATTTTGTACAAAATTGCTACAAATCGATTCGACATACATACATTTACAACACATTAAACCAACATTTATACAATAATACAAAAATTATTGAAATTATGTACTTTATTACATATAACCTTAAATATAACATTGCAAATGACAATAAAATTGCTGATAATATTCACACATCTGCTCGTGCAAGCATACAAAATGAAGTTATCTAAAAAAAATCTTAAGAAAGGGTTCAAACCTACGACTATCATCACGTTACAATCTGTCCCACGAAGGCAGATGAGCCATTTTTATGTTTAAATGATCTCTTTACAACTAATATATCTTGCGTTCTAAAGTCGACAATAGTTTTCGAGTAAAATGAACCGATTTCTAATTTTTTGAAGTAAAACTTCTTTAGAATCGTTGTGTTTTGAAACTCGATGAAACGAAAATGAAACGGAAATGCGGCACTAAAAAGAGAAACACATAAATATATTGGATTAAGCCGGCGATAGAATGAGATAGAATACATTGCCATGTTGCCATGGTAACCGTTGTTATTGTCTGACAAATATATAATATCAAGTTTCATTTCTACCATATGTGAATTGTACACAAACGCACTTTTTTATCTATAGACATTAGATAACTTGTGGCACACTTGCCTCAGTAAAATAGGTTGTATAGTTGATTGTAAATGCATTGAATATTAATTTAAAAATTACTTACTATAATACACTAATTAGTTTAAAACTAAGCATAATACAATTAAATACCGTAAGAAACATTATTTTAATATTAAGGTTATTTTTATCGATTTTATATTACAGGGTTTGTTTGTTTTTTTATAGAAATTATCATATTTGCCTTAAATAATTAAACGAATGAAACGTGTCTTCGAATAAGGAAGAATTCCATACTTATTATTTATTACTCATAAATGTTCTCTTTTAGTCAACTTACATCATATTAGAACATTTTATAACTTATTCTTGTCACTTAAAATAACTTTGAATATATAATATGCTTTTTTTATTTGATGACCCGATAGATGGCATCCAAACATCAATCAAAAAATCACTAGATACACAATCCCATGCAAAAGTTCTCTTAAAACTGTCAGCAATTGTGTTCGGGTAATTATTCTAGTTGATATAAATATACAACAATGTAAAAATGTTCAAATGAGCGCTCATTCGGTGAGGACATTTTTGTCACTGATTGTGTATCTAGTACTTATTTGATCGATGCATCCAAACAATAAAGCTTGTGATCTTTGAGTTCTTACAAAAATGTACTTTTCATTTTATCGCGAATTTTCCAATTAGTACAATTTGAAAATTGGGAAATTACCAAAAAAAACCTTATTCGAACTATTATGAACTTTTTAAAAAAGAAATTTATTTAGCTAAATCGGTCTATCTGACTAACGAACAGAACATTTCATTTTTATTTATATATAAGACATGTAATTAAAAAATTACTATTCAGTTCCGGTCCCTTCCGGTATATTATATCATTTTAACCGATTTCATAAAAGGCCTCTCCTTTTATAAAATCGGTTAAAATTATATATTCGTCAGTATGTTTTAAATTACTAATTTTCTAAAAAAACATTTTTAGCCATCTTTTAATCTAAAATTAAGGCTAATTCGAATACTGACTGCCTCTGGAGTGGGCAAGTGTCAGTCAGACATTAACTTATATATTTCATAGATACATTTGCATACTGAATGATCTTTACACTTGTTGTTTATATACAAATAAATCTTATCTTATCTTATATTTATAGACAAGGCAAGATTTTAAATGTGTAAAAATGGAGATCTATTAAAATTCAACTTATCATTTCGCATTAAGCACGAAAAGTCGCACAAAATAAGTTTCCTTATATGGTCAATACAATAATTAGCGAAGTCTATGTTTTTTGGGAAAAAAATCTTTGGAAAATTAAGCATTCATTAGCATACATTTAATACTAACGTATTGCTAGTTTCCAATTGGAGAAGAGATACATAAATCATTACAATACTATATGTCTCTCTCTTTTCCCCTCTATCTCACTATCTCCCTCTATTCCTCTCTATCTTAGCTACTTTATGGCTTCTAATCTTGACCAAAAATTAAAAACCACCACAATATACTCAAACTTTGTCGCTACGTCGTCTTTGTGGTTATTTGTCCAAACAACCAATTTATCGAAAGACTTTTCAATACAGAGTTATTGACTTTTAAATGTCAATTTTATTGTTATTAAATATACGTTTTACTTAAATATAGTCGAAAACAAATATCTTATATATGTATATAAATCTTAAAAATAAAGCTTTGTTTTTAAAGGAAAAATACTATCTACTGTAAAGTACAACAAGTATTGGTGGTTTGAATAAATATGAACTGAGGCGACGACTAGTCACGACATAAGGTAACATGCGTACAATGTAGCATTTATATAGTCAATTCGCTCAATGACGGCCATCGTTTTTGGTGGCACCAGATGGCGCCACTTGCGAGACAGGTCCTATCGCTGTCGTTGAAAATGTATTTGTTAGTGCGACAGGGACAATAAATTTAATATAATAACCATAATTGTTAGCGTGAAAATAGTTCTATCAGATTTTAAATAATCAATCATAACCAAATAAATAAAATAATTACTCTTCTGTAACTCTTCTTTAAACCATTAAGATTTACTGTGCCGTACTTTGTCTGCCATAATTAATCAGGAATGGTACAATAATCATTAATATTAGTGAAAATCCAGGATAAAAAGCTCGCAAACAGGCGTTCAGTACCATTTGACATTTCTAGAGACCTCACTCTACACCAGCGTCCTCTCGCGGCAAATCCAAGTGCGGTAACTCCCTTTTGGTAGATAGGTTCAAGTAAATAGTACCCACAAAATACGCGTTTGATTAAATGAAATATACGGTATAGAGATACGGGTGGTAACGCGCTCGCTTGGTAACCAAGTGAAGCGGGTTAAAATCCCGGGTCTCGCACCTCTGATATTCACGTGCGAATCATTTCCAACATGATTACCACTTGTCTTACGATGAAGAAAACATCGTGAAGAAACCTTAAAAAAATATAAAAAAAATTATTCAATAAATAATGAAAAAAAATATCTTACTAATCTTATCTGTATAAATATTAGAAATGTGAAGGTTTGTGAGTATACTATGTTTGTTATTCTTTCACACCAGAACAGCTGAACGGATCTGGATGGGCACAGAGATAGATTATAATCTGAAAAAACACATAGGTTCCTTTTTATCCCGGAAAAATATACGGTTCCCATGATATAGGTTTGTTTTTGTTTTCCTAGTTAATTATACATAACTTATTTATTATAACTATTCTGTACACTGGTAGTATGAATTAATACACCCTGACAATATTTCTCTATTATCCAACGATTTTAGCTTGTTCACATTCGGCTGCATTCTTCAAATACGGTACTAGACGTGGTGGTAAGGAAAGTACAAAACGAAACAAAAAGATAGATATGTCTGCCAATAAAAGTTTAACATCCACCCGCAAAGTCACCAATACACCCATGACCATGGATGTTGCTTGCAACAGTGCTGAAATATCGGGAAAATAACCCTCAAATGTAAGGAATAAACATGGTAAATATACCGATTTACATTATAATAAGTTAACGGCTGAGGTTACACATAACTTTTCTAGGTAAAAAAATAAAAGAGAAATCGCTAGCTGTCTCACGCACTTTGACTCGAAAGCTAGTGATATTGACACTAGATATATGCTCAACAGGTATATTTCTTTACGGTAGAGTAAATAAACATAATTAAGTTTCCTATTATTTTTAGATTTCAATTAACATAATGATTGCTATACTTATATGTTATTACTACTAATAAATATATCATCCATACTTAATATTATAAATGTGTGTGTTTGTTTGTCCTCCCTTCACGTCGAAACAGAGACTGATTGGCGTGATTTTATGTGGAGATAGTTTAAGGCTGTTTTAGAAAAAAAATGACAACGTCAAAACAAAATTTATTGCGTGTTCAAAATTTATTTCAAAATATATCAGAAAATTGCATTAAAACTTTGAGTAATACAATAAAAAATGTTTTAAAAGAAAACAATATGGAATATGCATATTACAAGACGTAAATTTAAGAACTCTCCAATAGTAAGCCACGCCTAACCAGCAAGTGACTGTCCCGATTAAAGTGATGAAAAACATTAGTGACATTAGATTCTGGCATAGATTATTTTATATAGCTAAATCTAAATTAGATGTGCCGGTCATCGCACCTTGGGCCCTTTCCGCGACAATCAATAGCATTCCCAAGGAGGGTTGATGTCAGGCATTCCCTAAGGCGGCCGGACGTAAAACTTTTGCCAAATCCTATGAGATTTACTGCGCCGAGCCCCAAGTGATTGGGAAATGGGCAGGGAGATGAAGAGTCGGAGGACTGGAGAGTTTAACAAAGCTAAAATGCGAATGAGACGTCAAGAGATAAAGTAATTAGTCAATTCAATTCAATTCTCTTGTTAATGGCTTCAAAGCGTGCCACTTGACCGCACAATACTTCGCCAATGTATGTAGAATGGAGAAGACATGAAAGAGATTGGAAATTGGCTTGACATGTATGACAAAATAACATTTTAATTTTCAACGCTTATAGGACACTAATAAGATGAAAGAGTATAATATATGAGGTTGTGTTCGATTTAAATTTTTGGGTTATCAATAAATATTGATTTTTTTACAAGCTTTTATACAGTATAATATTTATTACGCTTGTTAGATTTGTTATGAATTAAAAAAGTTGTGTTAATAGAAAAAGTGGGCACGTCCTTTTCATATATTTTCTTTTTAAACTTTTATTTAATTAACTCTTTGATAAAATAACCCCGAATATAACTTTTTTAAAAGCCCCCAGACCTTTTTTATTCAATTTTAAATTTTTCGAAATTATTTCAAATGTCTTTAAGGTCAATTTTGCACAAAACACTTGATATATTTTTAAAACATAATTGCAATATTTTTCAAATAAGTATGTATCAGTAAACGTACTGAAGAACAATTAACCAGGGACAAGGCTGAAAAATACACTAGCGTTTGCCAAATATCAGAATCTCGATATTCACATAAACTATACCATTATTGCATACAACTTCGGTCCGATTTAGCTTATATTTAAGTCAAACTATTTACAAGCACTCAAAACCAATCAATGGCAGCTTGACTGGTAGCGCAGCCACTGAAAAGTTTCTTGTTTAACAATTTGGCTGTGTAGTAGGGTTACCAATTTTGGTGGCATAGTCATTGGAGTTTATCTATGCCCTATTCGAGTCCAAGCAACCAATTGATTCCTTGGGCTAGGAAGAGAACTAGTGGCTGCCAGGCGATCACCCATCTGATGCAGTCTAACAGCTGTCCATACAGTATGTGGGGTCGGTCCCATCTGATACCTTGTTAAGGCGTTCATTGCATAATTATTATCTAAAAAGGAAAATCAACTTCCAAAATTTTAAAAGAATTAATTCAATCATTAGGGAGTACTAATTTTTGTTTAAAATATAGTCTCTTTCTCTCAAGCACTAAAATATTATCTATTCATTAAAAAAATAATCATGAAAATCGGTTCAGTAAAAATATTACTACTAAATTGTTCACATTTAAAAACTAAACAATAAATTAGAAAATATTCGAACTCGATACTCGAACCTAGGACCTGTGGATCTGCATCCGTACATGCTAGCCACTACACTACCGCGGCAAAGATATACATACCATAACTGAGCTACAGGCATATTAGAAAGGATACGGGTTAGTGAACATGAACTTGAGGTCCACCTTCTCCTTGCAGTAGGGACAGCTCTGCTTTTTGCCGACGATGCACCAGCCGCGTATGCAGAACTCGTGGAACACATGGCTGCAGGACAATTTGTATGTGTTCTCTGGAAAATTTAAACTATCTCGTTAATTTTTAAAATTCCGTATCGAAATTGTATTTAATCAAAATAATATTGTACATATTATTTTATTTATTTTTAGGGTTTTGTAACATCCTGTGGCGATCCTGTAACGTCAGAATCATATGGGGGAGGTTCCGTTTGGTTTTAGTGGGTATTACTGACTTTTCTAGCCGGTGAATCCCAGTTAACCATTTTTATGTATGCAGGTAGTATGCGTACATGATTTTCCCAACGATAACAAATGAGGGTTCCGTACCCAAAATATAAATAATCAAAATAAAATAATATTATATTGTTTTGTTTATTTTTAGGGTCCTATATCAAAATTCCATACATGGGACAAATGCGAGTCTGACAGGTGCAAAGAGCAGACCAAACTTTAAATTCACCTTAAAACCTCAGACATTTTCATGTGCAAATCATTTTCAACATGATTACCACTTATCTTGAAAAAATATTAAGAAAAACATCGTAAGGAAACTTGCATATGTGAGAAAACCAAGAAGTTTTCGAAAGACATGCTCAGTCCACCCACACTTGGTCCGCGTGGTGGACTATGGCCTAATCCCCCTCATACTGAAGGGAGGCCCGTGCCCAACATATTAGCGAAGGCATAAAGAACATGTTAATGTTATTTATGTCTCCGCTAATATTAGTAGAGTATTATACTATATAGTAGTAGAGTATTTATACTCACCTAAAACTCCCTCCTCATTAACGTCCACCAGCAACTTGTTCCCGCACACGGCACAAACATTGGTCTCCAGATGTCGCGTTGGCATTCCTTCTTTTGTGTAATACTGGAAAATAACATATTATCTTTATTTATTCTTCAACCGACTTAAAACATGGAGGTCTTCGCTTGAGGTTTTATCTATTGGGGACGGATCCTGTTTTATAGGACTATATTTGGCAGAGTTTATGAGCACTTGACCTATATGTTAGCGGACATCGGCTTCCTGTTATAAGCGAGAAGCTCTCTGTATGTTTTACTCCGTTATGCTGAAAAGGCTGGACGGATTGGGATGAAACGAAAACATATAGATTATGACCTACAGTAATACATAAGCTACTGTTACTTGTTAGGCTGTTACTTGTGTCTAGGGACAGTGGCGCTAGTGCGAAATCACAGTGTAGGATAACGATAATGCACCACATAAAGTATTGTTAAAGAGGAAGAATATTTTAAATACAAAAATAGTTTTATTAAAACGTTAAATATTCGCATAAATCTAAGAAAGTATACTTATATTATTATATACTATAAAATATTTTTTTTTAAATAACTCTATATAGTTATTAACTTTATTAGATCAAACTTACCCCAATTGTAGCCGCCATTTTATCAGTACAATATTCAGCCACATCTCGTCCCAAAACACCAAAATATAGACCATAAAATAAACATATAAGGCCTGTGTCCATCCATACTTGCGGTTGTTGGTTGAAAAATACATTAATGTTTAAGAAAGCTAACATCATGACTATATAACCAAACAAACCCAAGAAGCAACTTGCTTTGTATATTAAGTAGAACCATTTGTACACCAATCTGAAAAGTAATATTTACATATACTGTAAGCAAAAATTGAGTTTTTTTAATTAATATAAAAAAATTTAATACTTTCTTATTTTCATGAAAATATGTTTATTTACTTTTTCTGTATGCACATTTCTACAAATGCACAATCTTAGCCCGCTTTATAGCACTTTCTCAGTACATGCATATGCAAACAAACATTGTATTTTAAATTTTAATTACTGTATTTAATCCCTCAACGACCGCGGACACGCCGACGTTACAGTTAACAATAGATTTCTTAGAAATTCAATTAATTTCTTAGAAATTTACCTGGAGGTGTTAAATGGTTATCTATGACAACTGCCGAAGTAACAGAGTTTAAAAACATAAGTAAATAGCCAGGGTTTCTCATAGAGTAAGATAGAATAGGCTTTGGGAGAGGAACATCCTGATAACTCATTTTGACAAGGATCTGATGATCTGCAGCCCTTAGACATTTTGTTGGATCTGCAATCAGTCTTCATTTACTATAATAATTCAGATGATTCATCTGGTTTATCAATTTTTTAAGTATCTGCTCCATCAAGAAAGCTACTCCAATGTACGCTGTTATAATCTGTTGTGCAGTTTCATTATGTCGTATCTTTTGAGCCGATTTTGATAACCCTGAATGGCTAGTTGGGCCTTAGACATATGATAAAATAATTTAATACAGTAAAAAGTAATACATAAATATATTACAAACCTTGGTGTTGTGACGGACATGGGTCTATGTGTAGATTTCCATATAACTAGAGCAGTGAGTAGAGTGAAGATGGTCCAAATAATCAAGAACCGTGTCCAATGGTTGTGGATGCTCATAATTAACGGTATCGACCACATCGCCACCATTGTGAAAGACTAAAAGTATACATAATACTAGTGACTCGGGTTCGTCAGTGGGTTGCTTCCCCATACAAAGTTTCATCCCTATTTTCACTCCTTTAAGATATGATATAAACTATCCTATGTCCTTTCCAGGGTCTCAAACTATCTTCTTAACAAATTTCATCTAAATTAGTTCAGTAGTTTCGGAGCCTATTCGGTACAAACAAACCAAAAAATCTTTCCTCTTTATAATGTTACTATGGATATAGAAATATTGTACAACTATTAATCACTAGATGATAAAGTATCAGAACCAATAATTTAAATAAATAAATTACTGTTTACTGTAATCTAGCGACTTACACTCGCTTCGCTCGGGTGTGTCCCTAGGTATGTTTTGATTTCTTTGAGTGGAACCCTATAACTCTTTTTCTAAAACAAAAGTAACCTAAGTTACTTCTTATAGCATCGGCTATGTGCCAGTGAAAGTCCTGTCAAAATCTGCCCAACCGTTTCGAAGATTAACCGGAACAAACAGACAGACAAAAACTTTAAAAGTTGTGGTTTTCTTTTAAATTTTAAAAGTCATATATTTAACTACTTCATTTGCATTAGCAAGCATGATACTGGTATGAAAAAATAACTATAAAAGTAAAACAAAATATAACCATTATAAGAAAATGTAAAAGAAATAAAAGAAAATTAACTCACTGCATATGACCTATAGTGTATTTTCTTCCATTCTGAAACTATGATTTGGGCAATCACAAGAGTTGCAATTAGAATAAAAACCATTGTCATGTGCATAGAGTCATGACCGCGATGTTTTTCATGTAACTTCTGATGATCATATCTGTGAATTAAATAAATGTTATTATATTAAACATTTTATATGAATGGATGTTTATTATTCAATCACGCCAAAACAGCTGAATGGATCTGGATGAAATTTGGCACAAAAATAGATTATAATCAGAAAAGCAAATTTGGTTACTTTTTATCCCAGAAAAATGTACAGTTCCCGAGGTATAGACTTGTTTTTGTTTTTCAGAGCAAGGGATTGACTATCTATTCCATACTAAATGTTCAAACATACCTAGGGACGAACCCAAGTGAAATGATGGTGAGTCTCTAGTCTTTACTAATATTATAAAGAGGTAAAGTTTGTGAGTTTGTGACGTTGTAGGAGATAACAGAGATTACCTCCTACGTCACAAACTTTCATCCCCATTTTCACCCCCCTAAGGGATCATTTCCGGAATAAAAAGTATCCTATGTCCTTCCCCGAGTCTCAAACGATCTTCTTATCAAATTTCATATAAATCGGTTCAGCAGATCCAAACGTTACCCCCTACAACTTCACAAACTCATAATTCACAAGCTTTACCTCTTTATAATATTAATATAGATAATGGTAGTTTTCTTCCTTCATCCATTTAATTATACACAATATTGAATGTTGTAATATAATTAATACTGATTAAAGATTTATTTGTTAATTTGTTATTGGGGCATTTCACGTGAAGCGGACAACGAAAATAAAGTGAGGTTGTGAAAATTGTTCATACTCTGGTCAGTTATAGTTCTAGTGGACATGGATGTGCAAATACATTATTTTTTCGTATGAGGCTTTATTGCTGAGTTATGAGCTTTTAAAAATTTACGAAGTATGAAGTCCATACTTTTTTAAATGCTTATTATTTGTATCAATCAATTTGTAAAAATGTCTAAAAAATATCGTTTATAAAAGTCAAAAGGATGCAGTTTTTAATTTTATTATCGAATTACAAATTTGTTCCTTTTTATGTATAGTAAACTGGAAGTGAAGATTTCAAATGGATGTTTGAGTAACTTCAACATAATTTTATTTCAATATTTTAACTTTGAATTAAAGCTTTGAATATCTTAATTCTTCACAAAAAAAATTATAACATGATCGCCAATACTTTAAAACTTAGAGCATATTGAGTACATACACATCGCTAGGAGAATTTTCGTAGCAGTCATGTTTATCAGTTAACATGCTAAAATACTATGCTGTTACCATTTTATTCTTTCATTTTAACATGTACAAATATAAAAATATACGAAATTAATTTCTTTTTTTATATAAAAATGATTAACAATACAAATATTTGTTATACAATACCAAGTTCATATAAAGAAGTTCATATCAATTCAAAAAGTATGAATTTCATACTTTGTAAATTTTTAAAAGCTCATAACTCAGCAATAAAGCCTCATACGAAAAAAATTATGTATTTGCACATCCATGTCCACTAGAACTATAACTGACCAGAGTATGAACAATTTTCACAACCTCACTTTATTTTCGTTGTCCGCTTCACGTGAAATGCCCCTATTAATATACACCATGTAGAATATTTGCTTGATTTCACCACATTACAGATAACACTTAAATATTTAAAACAAAATTTAATTCAATATAAGAATGATTTGATATTTTTATATTCAGTAACTTTTATTAGTAAAATTAATATAAGACATTGTAATACTTGCCTAAGTTTCTCATCAGGTGTCATTTCTTCATATGACTGAAAATATATAAATAAATTACTTTTTAATTTTTTTATCCTACACACCAACACTACCTATCCTACTTAGTTTTAGCTGCCACGGTGGTATAGTGGCTAGCATGTACGGCTGCACACCCGGAGGTCCTGGGTTCGAGTCCTGGGTCGGGCCAAGTTTAGTTATTGAGTCTTTCTGTATAGTAAGCCTCAGTAACTACCCGGAGTTGAGAAGTTGGCGGTGTTTCACCCCCGCGCCTCGGAGAGCACGTAAAGCCGTCGGTCCTGCGCCTTAACTCTCACTGGTCGTGTCGAGCAGTCGTCCCACCGGAGTACGAGTGACAAGAATAGAGTGCATTTGTGTCTGTGCGTACACTTGTGCACTATAATATCTCCCGCGCAGTTGTTTAGTCTCAATGAGATTGGCTGCCGTGGCCGGAATCGGTCAGGAGAACATTATCATCACCTATCCTACACATAATTATTATAATAGCGATAAATAAATGAGCGCATTAAAACATTATATAAGGGCGCTAACAATATTCTTTTTCACTATCGTTTATTTCAGAGCACTAATCAGTAATAAATTAAATAACAGACAAGAACCTATACCTTATTGCCGTCGACCGGCCGATGAAGTTCCATAGTGATATATTTAATTTTCCTTTCACTTAAAAATTAAACGAACTAATAAAAATTGTATACGATCACACCTTTTATTTACTTAATCTAATTAAAAACTATACCAATAAAGGTTATCACTCGCCGCAACAAATAATTTATAGATTTTAGATTAAACAGTACTGTTACACATATTCTGTCAAAATGACATTGAAATTTGAGTTGTGAAGTGTGAGTTCATTATTATTTTTTCTTCATTTAATTAATAATTGAATATTGAGGTTTTTGTAATGTTTTTCAAGAGAAATTTTAGTTTTAAAGAAGTCTTTTTATATTATGATATAGGTCCGTTTGATTATTTCCTGTGATATTTTAGGTCTCCCTGCACGCGCGTAAAAAAATATATGTATAGTTACAGTTCTCCATGAGCGTAAATGAGTTGATTAAAGATATTTTTTAAAGGACAACGCAGTCTTTTGAAAAGAATATAAAGTTATATTTTGCAATATAATATTACAAAAGTCTGTTTAAATCAGAAACTTTTTTCAAAGAGTCTATTTTTATTTGTCATCCATGGAGTCTATGCTTAGAGCATCCATGGCTTAGAGTATATACATAGCATATTATGTATACTCCAAAGAGTATAGTTATAAACTGGTATACTCTAAGAGTCTATGTTCCATTTTACGTATATTATTCTCTATAGTCTATTTATCTATGGATTAATTAATGTCAAAGAGAGTCAAATTTTGACATTTTAAAATTAAATTTGACATTTAACAATAATGACAATTGACAAATAATCTATAAAATTGAATGTTACAGAGTTCTATAATTTCTTAACTTTCAAAAGCTAAGATTTAAATTCAATGCCGAATAAAGGTACGCAAATGTATGTTTGCATCATATCTCTAATATGACGTGACAAATAACAATTATATGAATGTAATCTAAAAATGTAATTGTCTAGCAGCCAGCTGTGGTTTCGCTCAGCTTTGCTTCATTTTATTTATTCGACATTTGAATCATTCTGATTTCTGTAGTATTTTGAAAAGTAGGGGGCACCCCTTTTATTTTGAAAAATATTCTTAATCAGCACTAGATCTAGCCGGTTTGATTGATTGCTGACAAATCAGCTCAAATAATTTTTATTTATTATTTAAATTACATCCATTCAAGCTTTACATTACATACATACATTAATGATATTATAGTCCCCTGACTAGTTATTGCCATAGTTAATGACTTATGCCACTAATAGTTGCCACCTTTGAAGAATGTATGAGGTTACACAAATGTGTAGGTACTTAAAAATAGGTGCATTTTCAATTTTTTTTTCTGTCATAATCTATAAATTATGTCCAAAACTATACAATTTTGCATGTTTTATTATGTTATACATACTTTTCTGAACTGCAGCTACTACTTCAGACTCATCCTCACACAAAACAAAATCTTTTTTATGATAATATAATTATATAGGAAACTTTAAGAAGGTAACAATTTTAACAATGCATTTTTTTATTTAGATGCCCGACTGCCTCCAGTAGATCCAAAAGTGGCTGTTACCATACAACATGTTTGTAGTCCTAAAGTTCCAACAACCAAATCAGGAATAAATAAGGTATGTTTCTTTAAATAGCTATATTTATAATAAGTTTTATTGAAAAAACAAAATTGTCATTTTCTTAAAGATGGAAAAAAGCGCTTGTTATCTAGATATTTAGTAAGAATCAAATGGTCTTTTAAATAAAAAAATAAAATAATTTCATGGCAAATAATGCTCTTAGTCATGCAATAAGTGTTTCTGAAGTTACTCTGGGACTTTGTACTAATTCTAAGCAGAGAATCAAATTATCAAGATAAATATGTCTATTGATAATTATCAAGATGGTTATCAGATATTTATCAAACAGATATTAACTTAGCAATCGTTGTGTAGCTATTCGTATTTGGCTATTTGCCTATCATAATTTATGTTAGAATAAATCATACACTTAACAATCAAGGTAATCTTTTATTATTATTTTTTTCATAATTTTGACATATATACAAATTTAAAAACAAAAACAGAATAAATTTAACCAACTACAAAAGCACTATTTAATAAAATTAATGAGTGGAATATCATCCTCATCCTGAACTCTCTCCTCAACTGCATTAATAGGATGAGGATATCCATATTCTAAATCCAACTTAAATCTGTGTTCAGGTTCTCAGTTTGCTGATAGGTTTTTTGTGTATTTTCCATAGAGGTATTTAAAAATAAATGTCAATTTACTACAACTTCAACTACTTACTTTGTTTTGGCCGAATGCGGAATGAGTAAACGATATGAAATACGACGCGGGAAACCCCTGGTATAGACAAGAAATAGCGCGCAATCCAATGCATGCAGCTTAGTACAATTTGAAGATTTGCAAATTAAATATTTTCTATTATATTCATCAAAGATAATTATCAACCTATACTTACCATAATAAATATCATGATAATTGTCAAAGTTGATTATCAATGATAATTATCGTTTTGAACCTTGATTCTAATTATCTTTGTGTAAAAAAGCTGCTTGTTATTGACATAATAGAATATGAGCAGAGGCACAAGTAAAAAATTATAATATTCTTATATAGTATGTTAAAATAACACTTGAGTTATTTTGTTTGAGTGTTGAGTTAAAATAACAGTTTACATAATTAATCTTTATTATATACACACATATAGAGATATTTTAGCATACAAGAGGTTTTTAAATTTTGCATAACATACATTTTGGCGCCAGATCATAAAATTGATCATTTCATGATATGATCTGGCCATAATATATACATATGTTTTGTATGCTTGGAAATAGCAAATAAAATTACCCTAAACATTACTTCATTATACACAATATGTAATACTATTCAATCCATACTTCCATACTTATTACTTACTAATATTATTATAAATGTGAAAGTGTGTTCGTTTGTGCGTTTGTCTTTCTTTCACGACGAAACGGAGTGACGGATTGGCTTGATTTTTGGTGTGAAGATAGTTAAAAAGCTGGAGAGTGACATAGACTACTTTTTATCGCGGAAGATCATCTCATTCCCACGGGAAAACACGTTATAATACAATTCAAAAATTTATTTCTTATCAGAATTACTTGAAACTTTGTATTAATGGTCTTCAATGTACCTAATTAAATAAATACGTGTTTTAGAATTTTTCGAAATACATAATATAAGGGGGTTAAATAGGGGATGAAAATTTGTATGAAACTACCTTTTTAGAGATTGTTTGTAGTTTTAGCGCGAGCGAAGCCGCGGGTTCTGCTAGTATTTTATAAATTTTACTATAAAAATATTAGGTATTCTAAATAGGAACTATTTATTATCATTTGAGCAATTTAAATAAAATTATCTAATTACCTCAATTTTGATTATTGTATCAAACATTAGGAGGTTTAATGTTTTGAAAGTAATGGTTCAAAATTGAAGCAATAATAATTCTTACATCTTGACCAAATATGCTAGTTAGCCATTTTTACTAAATATATAACCTATATGCTTCATTATATGTTGACTGACCATGGTCCCCAAATCTTTTGCAAATACAACATCCAAATGATTTAATTTAAACCAATCGCCAATAGGTTGAATGTCTTCTAAAACTCCTGTAGAATTTAATTTTCTAGCGAGACGATATATTTGCTGAAATAGGAAGAAAAATATCAATATTTTAATTATTATAAACTAGTATAGTATATATGGCTATGGTACGGCTGCATACCCAGAGGTTCGAGTCCCGGGTCGGGCCAAGTTTAATTATTGAGTCTTTCTGTTTAGTAAGCCTAAGTAACAGCCCGGAGTTGGGAAGTTGGCGGTGGTTAAATCCGTGCCTCGCAGAGCACTTAAAGCCGTCGGTCCTGCACTTTAACTCTCTATGGTCGTATCGAGTAGTCGTCCCACCGGAGTATAAGAGTGACAGGAATAGAGAGTGCACATGTGTCTGCGCGCACACGCGCTGCACTATAATATCCCCTGCGCAGTTGGCTATTTTCAATGAGATTGGCCGCTGTGGCCGGAATTATATTAATATTGAATTTATGATAGGCTCAACAATTCCACATACGATTCCTAATATGTTACATATCTATTTTTCTTACACATATGTATGTATTTAGAATTGTGGAAATAAAAATCTAAGAACTTGGCACTTTATTGAGATAATATTGAAATAAATACTATCAAATATCTTCTCCATTCTACGTGACATTAGCAAAGTAATCTGTGCTCAACTGCCACACTTTGAAGCCATCAACAATAGATTTGAATCGAATCGTAACAAAAAATATTTAAATACACCATCCTAATAAATAAATTTATTAGACTAGCGACTATGTGATTCTGTAAGTTGACATAACCTTTTTATTTATTGATTTTTTATCGATTAAAATAAAACTAATACTAAATGTTAAGTGATAACAACAAAGATCTCAACACAATACATAAGTGAAAACCGCACCCAAACGGGTTAAGCCGTTTCTGAGATTAGCGCGCTCAAACAGGCAAAAATTCTAAAAATCACTGTTCTGGGTTCTATTGCGTTAATAAAGACCCCCCAATAATAGCTTTTCTCAAATATCTTCCATACGCAGACGGCGATCATTTATACTTTTATTATGAGTATAGATGGTGATTTTTTTATTTTTTCTCTTTTCCTCGATCTCCCTTTTCCCCTTTTTTTCTCTCAATTTCTCAATAATCTGGTTATATACGTATTTCCACTATTTGCTTCGATTCGTCGGTAATACAATATAAGCTATTTATGGTGGTATGTTTAAACTAAATATATCTACATACCTTTTTTTCAGTGAGCTTATCATTTTCACCATACATAAGAGTAACAGGTGTTCTTACATTGTCGAGATTGTAAGCCCTCACCGATCCGAACAGGCCGTCTTCCCATGCTGTAAATTCATCTGGAAACAATGAATTTCCTTAAAATCAACTTTACTGTAGCTACATTTTAAATAAAACTATATTTTCGGGTTTAAAATTGAATAAATACACTTTTATTGTAAATATTACACCCATTTTATATATAATCAGAATCTCGGAAACGGCTCCAACGATTTTCATGAAATTTAGTATACAAGGGGTTTCGGAAGCGATAAATCTTTCGTTTCGATCTAGATTAGTCATGTCTGGGAAAACGCGTGTTTTCGAATTTTCATGCGGTTTTCTTTTGCATAATAATGCGAACATATTTTACGTGGAATACCACGCAAAATATGTTCGATAATTTCGCACACTCGGGCATAAGCATCATGGTCAAGCGGCCAAGGCGCAAGATTGAATAAGTGTCTGGGTTCGAATCCCGGTCGGATACAAAGGTATAGTTTTTTTTTGTATTTATTCAAGTTTTTTGCTTTAAACAAAATTGTACTTTTGAACAAAAACTCCGAGCAAAGCTCGGTGCCCCAGGTACTTGCACCTAATTTAGAATGATTTAAAATATTGTGCCTTTGTTTTTCTTCCGTGTTTCTGGATAAGACACTGTCTGTATAAATTTCGAAACGTAATATCTACACCTAAGTCTGTTCCGTAACCCTCATCACTCGTTTATCTTAAAGCATTCAAAGTCACGTCACGAAAATACATAAAAATACAACCTCGAGAAAATCCTAAAAACATGATCGACTATTCGAATTTTTGTGACACAGTTTATTAACTTATGCAATTACTATCGTTTTTATCTGTTATTATTACTATGTACTTAATAAATCTTTAAATTAATCGCTTACTACAACTCCTCTTTCCACTTTCTATCTTTTTTATCATTATTTCCTCATTTATTCTAATTCTATATCTGCACCCGAACCAATTACAGTATTTATTCATAAAATAATTTAATAATTACCTGTCATAGCAATTTTACCGAAGTGCTCCAATTGGCGAAATGACGCGGGCTGCATCCTCGCTATTGCTAGTGGCATGATATCCTGTTCACAAATATTGTTTTTATTATACTCTAAACTTCACATTCAGGCATTGCGTTGTTGAAATAGATCAAACTTTTCATCTTTTTATATTGTGACAAGTCAACTATGTAAAAGAATTTACTACACGCTTATTTTCTTATATTCTTAACACAATACGATGAAGGTAGACAATAGAGAGAGTTATAAGATAAAAGGATCGTGATATTTTATATGCTTTCCGTGGAACGAATGGAAATTGCGCTGCCGACTTCGTAACTCCTGATCAATAATAATAATAATAAAAACTATTGTATACACAAAAGAAGAAGAAAAAAACAATTGAGTGGTAGTAATATGCACAAGAGGCGGCCTTATCGCTAAAACAGCGATTTCTTTCAGGCAACCTTTAGGTGTAGGAAATAGCAAAGTGTGAAGTGGAAGGAGTGTGAGGTATATTTACAAATAACAGAGTTAGGATACATATATTACCTGGGCTACCGAGCTTTACACGGAGGTTTTCGCCTCAAGTAAAACAAATAAAAAAACTAAAAACTTGAATAAATATTAAAAAAAAACAGTAATAACTTTGTATGCGACCGAGATTCGAACCTGGACACTTGTGATTGTTGATCTTGCACCTTGGCCGCTTGACCACGATGAATGCGCCCGAGCGTGCAAATTACCTACCATATTTTGCGTAGAATAATGCAAAAGAAAACTGCATGTAAACTCGAAAATTCTCAGACATAAGACTAATCTACATCGATTTATCGCCCCCGAAACTCTCTGTATACTAAATTTCATGAAAATCGTTGGAGCCGTTTCCGAGATTCAGATTATGTGTATAAAAGAATTGCTCGTTTAAAGATATAAGATATTATATTTTATATACGTATATAAAATAAAATAATAATATCAGTTCAACCAAATAAATAAATAAATAAATAAATAAATACATACATACATACATAAATATTATAGCTATAATGTAATGAAACGCAAGTAAGATTTTAATACAAATAAAAATATTATGTATATTGTAGCTATACACATATTAGTACATATAATTTAAAAACAAATAATAATGTAGCAATCGGAAGGAATTCAAATGTATAAAAGCGTTCTTTTACACGTTTTTTTTGAAATCGTTAGAATTTTCGCAATCCTAACGTTTCGGGAAAGGGAGTTCCAAATGCATAGAGGGCATAATACATTCAATACGTTCCTTGAATCCTCTTGAAAAAGAACAAATAATAAATATAGTATAAAATATGTAGTATAATACGGATTCTTACTGGATCATACTGCTCTTCATCATTTCCAACGAATCGGTAAACTACTCTCATGCAGACGTTTAATCGAACTTCTCTTACAGAGCACCAGGTTTGGACGAGCAGATATAGAGCTTCAGGATTTATATCGATTGCCAATACCCCAACAGATCGAAGATACTCCTGAAATTTTATATATATATATATATTTTACATTTAGTTAAATGAATGAATGAATGTATTCGTCCTTTTACGTAACGCATTAGTACCTTTTTACTGCAAAACTGTATAAATTTAAGATATATTTAACTGCTAGTATTAGCAGTTTAATATAACTGGATTTGGATAAAATTTAATAGACACCTATTACCTGAAGTAACACAACCTGCTGCATACACAGCATGTAGAGATGCATCCAGCGAAGCGAGAGTATGTCGCTAGTCTATATATATTTAAATATCATAAATGTGAAAGTTTGTGAGTATGTATGAATGTTTGTTGCGCAATCACGCCAGAACGGCTGAACGGATCTAGATGAAATTTGCCACAGAGATAGATTATAGTCTGGAATAACACATGGGCTCCTTTTTATCCCGAAAAAATATACGGTTCCCGAGGTATCGATTTGTTTTTGTTTTCCAGAGTTGAACCCGAGCGAAGCGAGGGTGATTCATGAGCCGCTAGTATTTCATAAGAATCTTACTTAAACTATACTTACGAGAATTGGAAACTCCTTTAGCGACCATTCGGCTAACGACTTAATATTGGTCATGTATACCGCTGGTGCGAGCGCCACGTACGACAACAGTTTGTCGTTGTATTCAGGACGTTCGGATAACATTATAAAGGCTGTAGTAGTCCCCATGGAATATCCTACGTAAAGTAACTTCTGTAACCCTGTAACGTTTAGTACTTTGTCGATACATGCGGGTAGGTCTAGGGTGCCATGCTCGTGAAAACTGCAAAATGAAAACGAAATCTTTGGACAAAATATCACGGTATTTTTTTAAAAATCTTGCAATAATAATATATTCTAATGTATTACAGTAAAATTATAATTTATAATGCATTAGCGTTTGTCCGCGGCTTCGCCCTCGTGTTTTTAGAGTTCGGGATGGACAGAACCCTTATAATTTCGTAATGGCCGTCCGTATCTTACAGCCATTTTACTCGAAGACTTGGAGCTACATGACTGGGTCAAATAAGTTGTAAAATTACAAAGAATATATTATATAACTCCATACGTAGCAAGTCGTCGCACTATCTAGCAGGGCGTCCCACATTGCGTTTCTCTAGCCGTGGTCTCTACTCGAGAGGTAGGATACCAAAAACACCTAAGGTTCTTCCTGTACAACCTAATAATTAATTATTTTTTACAATCTGCATCATATTTTATCAAAAGTAATACCTGTACTCCCAAAAGCGTCGATCAGCCCTTGTATAGGTTTCGTGAGATGTATAAATGTTTCCTCGGAAATTGGCGAGCCAAACGTCATAGCCCTCATCCGCCAAAAAGTATACTGGAATATTAAACAAAGCAAGAGCACGCGTATTAAACTAAAGGATAAAACAATAATTGCAAAAATTGGCTTGTTTCTAAAAAACTTATTTGGAAGTTTATTTATTTATTTCGGACGACGTATGCCCACCATATTTATAATATTATCTCACTAGTATGGTAAATACTGCTGGGTTTTTTTAGTTTTTCTACCCGACTGCGCCAGAAGGAGGATTATGTTTTTCGAGAGAGTGTGCGTGTGTGTGCGCACGTGTGTGTGTGTTGCGTGTGTGTGCGTGTGGTGAGTGTGTGTATGTGGATTTTAGCTTGAGAGGTGTCATTAGATTCCTCTTAATTGTTGTGAGGATGACATTAGGTACCTATATCAAATAATAAAAAACTTTATTAACAAAAAAATAAAAACCGACTTCAAACAAAAGCACTAAAAAGTAAAAAATAACTGATTGGTAGTTTTCATTTACTATACATACCTAATCAAATATTTTCGAAGTCGGTGTGCTTTGCTTTGTATGGGCTGGCACCGATTTCGAAAATATTTGATTAGGTATGTATTTAATAGGTAGGCTTTAATTACTTAGCCAAAGCACACCGACTTCGAAAATATTTGATTAGGTATGTATAGTAAATGAAAACTACCAATAAATTATTTTTTACTTTTTAGTGCTTTTGTTTGAAGTCGGTTTTTATTTTTTTGTTAAAAAGTTTTTATTTTTCCCTTTTTATTGTAGACAGTAGTAGCAAAGTAAGGATTCTAACGTATTAGGCTTGTCAAATCAAACAAAATAAGCCCAAACTCAAAGTATCTACTATTAGCCGTTGAAGAGTTCCACCTATCCACCTTCTGGCCTTGCCATCAGATCAGGTCAACAACACCGAACCACTGTACTATCAACGAAAATAGAAATACTTGCAAAGTTTCAAGTCAATATGAGAATTAGAAGTAGGTTAAACTCATCATTAGTTGTTTTTCCACCCTTAGGGGTGGTTTTTTTTTTAATTTAAATGGGACCAATCTGGAAGTATACCCTTTCAAACAAAACAAAAATTTTCCAAATCGGTTAATAAATGACGGAGTTCTGAGGTAACAAACATAAGAAAAAAAAAACATACAGTCGAATTGAGAACCTCCTCCTTTTTGAAGTCGGTTGAAAATTGAAGTGGCCGATATCTGGCGCTATATTATTTCTTCAAATTTTTTTCCCTCAAAACCTATTGAGTATAAACCTATTGGGTATAAAAATAAAGGGTTTTATAAATGGCTTACGAAAATATATACAACTTATATGTTTTAATATAATTTGGAATAAGAAATGCTAAAAAACAACAAATAAAAAAAATGCTTATATGTACCTACATGTTTTATAATAGCTGTGTGTGTATGTCTCCTACTGCATAATACTATGTTCCTTCGTCGATTTGTTGTCATATTTTTAGTTCCCTTTTTACGCAGTTGGGTTTTAATTTATGTAAATAATATTATTTTTTTTGCTTTTAAGATATTTTTCTGCATATCTAATATGGAATTTATATTTGTGCCGATACATCAAATGGCTGTAAAATATAATCTCATTCACTGATTCACCTCCTTACCTATACTCTTCCCTGGACCCATAAGGACGAAATCTCCACTGCTACCGAGGAGTCCGTGACCAATTAGCACGACTTTTTTGCCTTTAACGCTTGGACCAGTTTTTCTAACAGTTCGCCTTCCTGAAGGTATTCGATGCAATTGTAAGATGTAACCGTCGGAAGTTACAGCTCGATGTAGTTCAATTGGATACCCCGATGATGTAACAAGTTGTGACTGAAAAAAATATTATCTATCGTTAATCTATATATATATATATATATATGTGTATATATATTAGTCTTTGCCTATATATATAGGCAAATAGGCAAAGACTAAAGAGTCCAGTGACTTTTATACCTATGTTTTCTCTTTTTTTTTTCGTTTACTAATAATAGCTATTGACAAGCTTTAGTGTTATCAATATATTTTTTTGGAAATAGTTTTTTTTATATAGATAGATACCTAAAGACAAAAGAGTTCAGTACTTTTTTCTCGTTATGTTTGTCAACCGATTTTCATATTTTTCCGACAGGTTGCCGGCGTGGGAAATATTTGTTTCTAAAGTACCTACATATTTAACATCATGCAATATTTCTAAATCTGTCAGCGGTTAGTATACAATACGTAGACTAACGAACGAATGAAACGGTAACAGACAGACAGGTAGACTAGAGTTTTATATTATTAGTTTGGATTATGGATACGAGAAGAGCGATTTATTATTTTTATAAAAATCGTCATAGGCATTCCGTAAAAAACTTCCTAGTTTTTTTTTCAATGTTACATACCTTCATAACTATTATAACACTCCATTGTTTGTCAATTTGTGTGTTGCATATAAATAACCTCAAAGCTATACGTGATATAAGGAAATTATATTCGCCACGTGCTGATGTTTGCTTCTATCTACATACTTATATTATTATTATAAAGATGAGAATGAATATGGTTTTTGCTTTTTTGTTTGTTTGTTTGAAAGCGCTTGTTTTAAGAATACTAGTACTGGCTTTTCTATCTGATCCCGCCCCAAATGTAGGTATGTTTGCAAGTGGTATACGTAAATGTAATTGCCAACGTTTAAAAAATATTATACGATAAATATATAGTTTAACGCATCATTCAATGAACCTATAGTTTAGACACAGCGTGTTTTACATAATGATACTTCCGCTTGTTTCGTTCACTTATATTTGATCGTTTGTATTAATTTAATTATATAAATATTCTAAACCATACTTTTGTTGCTATAGACTACAATAGAGGTAATTGTATATAAAATCTTCTATTATTAGTATAGATATATTTATTACTTTACAAATAATGCAGGAAACAAGCAATTCCTGAAATTAGTTACCAAGACCTTGTCTTTACGCTATCTTGTAGTATATACTGATGTAGTACCTAACACTTGGTACTGGTCTTCTTCTTGAAAGGAGTAATTTGTCATATCTAGACTAAGACGTCTGTCTGTTAGACTAATAAAACTATATAAAAAATATAATTATTAATAATCTTTTGATATTAAAAAATTGTTCTTTTTCTTTTTCAAATGCGGAGATCAATAACCTAAGTGTCTGTTTCTTTCCTTACTAGCGTTAGGAATTTGACATAATTTATATGAAGTTTATGTCAATTTTTTTATCTCTCGTAATGAAACCTTCAGATTGACAGATTATTGAAAAATGAGCTTTTAGTAACTAGGTACTGTCAATTGATGACTTACCGTTCTTAAAGCACATAAACACAATTTTTACAAGCTTTTATTTAGTTTCACCTGTCCGGGTCTGTGTAATGGAATCTTGCAAGTAAAATTTGACCCACTTCCCTGTGTCCGATTGAGCTGACATTTGGCACACTAGTTTGGTTCTCGATACAATGCATGATTACCTAAATGCCGCCATTTTTAATCCAATATGTCCATAGTGACCTTTATGATAAGGGCATCATATGAAAGGGCTTGATGAGCGAAATACGATGAGTAAAGTGACGTCATTGTAGGTATATTCAATATGACGAATGTCGCAAAATGGCGATTTCTCATTACAAACTTATTTAGTCACCAGTCCCGGTGTCAGTCTGTCTGTCTGTAATCAAATGTTGCAAGTTCTTGACTAAACGTCATTTTAAATCCAAAAAGGCGGACTATGTACCTGTGTAGATAATAATACTTAAAATCGATAAATCTCGCAACGTTTTAACTTTTCGACAAATATCATATAAATTGTGTAGTGTAATAAATCATTGGGTTTGATTTAATTAAAAGTTTATTTTCTTCTTTTTGGAGCATTTAAATAAAAGTTTGTTTTTAAAAAGGTTTTTTTTACTATTAATTTATTTGTAATGTTAAGGTTACAACATAGCTTAAGGTTACAACAAAGTTGTAATTGTAACTTCCTTTAATGATGTTACATTTGCGCGTAATTAATAAATTATCTTACAATGACTGTAAAAAATAAAGAAAATGAATTGCATTCATCAATGGTTGATAAGATTATTTTACAGGACAAAAACATAATTAGACGATACTTAAAATGCTTAAGATATAGGTAAAACTAGCATTGCCCGCGGCTCCGCCCGCGTTCAGATGACCAAAAACCAAATTCTTAGGTTTTACATATTAGTATACTCTTACAATGCAGTTTTTGTATTTTTTCTCATAAATGAGATATTTTCCCGCGGTAAAAAGTATCGTATATGTTGACCCGGATAACCAGCTATCATCATACCAAATTATATCAAAATCCGGTGGTTTTTCCGTGATGCGGTAACGGACAGACAGACAGACAGACGGACAGACAAATATTCTAAAAACTATAGATTCGGCCTCTGTATCGATAATAATGTTTATTTCAATAAGATTTTCCAAAAACTATTTAATGTACAGATACGGCTTAGTTACAATTTTATTATATGTGTAGATGATTTAACTGTCGTGTGTAGCATAGCTGTTATCGTGAAACTTCATAACTATGGCTGGAATGAGAATATGGACTGTAAAATAAATAATCTAGAAATAAAAAATAAATCAAAATCGGATAAGTGACAGTCTGGCGCGCGCACTGAGGGTTCCATAGCATTAATCTTATTTTCATCGTTCAGTTGTATGGAGCTCCATCGCTATATTTAAAGTATTGAAATTTGACTACAAACTTATCCCAGATTTAAACATTGTAGCACTCTACATTACATTACATTTGTACTCTCTATTACATTGTAGCACTAGCATTCATGGAGTAAAATAGCTGCGAGGAACGGACAGACGAACAAGACTTAATTGTAAGTGTTCCGTTTTAATCTTTTGTCTACGGAACCCTGAAAATGTTGTAAGGTACTTCGGTGCCATTGCTTTTCTTCCAAATTATTGTATAATTTTCCAAATTATTGTATAATTTCCTAAGTCAGCGTCTCTAATAATTATGACTTTTGAGATGTCAAAAACCCAATTCTCTTCTATGATCATCTCTGCTATAAAGCAATGGAAACGTTACGAACAAAAGATCGAAATAAGACCGCGAAATAATTCGAATAAATATTATCTATAAATAATATTGTTTCAATCTTATAATATCTTTATGACCGCATGTTACGCAAGGAAATAATGCAAGGGTAAAATATAGTGAGATTGAATAGTTATTGTATTATTTTTAGATGATTATACTTTTTCCGCGGTTTCACCTGCATTTTGAGCATGATTTCTATAAAACATTCGATACTTCGGGAAGCAAAAATCAATATAAATTCTCGAAAAAAATCGTTTTTTTTTAATTTAAAATGTAAAATATTCTGATAAGTAGTAAGAAAGTATCATTGCGTTTTTAGATCTATTTGCACACATGTCGCTTTTTTTTATTTATTCAACATAGGTACCTACTGTAAATGCGTGAAACACGTGCAATTTTTATCTAAAGTAATTCTGATGAAAAATAATCTATTTCAAAATAAAATTTAAAAATAAGGAGTCATTAAGTTAAGGTCAATAAAAACTAAGATATTTTTTTATTTTATTAAAGTGTTATACCACGGTAATGTAATGCATAAATATTACCGTGGTTATGTGTATTCAATGTTATAGAAAATTCGTATGCAATTTTATTAATCTCTAAATGCAACAAATTAGTTTAAAAGTTGCTATCATCAAACCTCTCATCATTCACAATCCACATAACAACTTTTCCAAGTACAGCTAAGTCAGTATCAAATCTTAGAATCTATTGTAAGTTGTATAAGGCAATTTTAGATATAACATTCTTCATATCAAACTATTTCTCTCTTAACAATATATGATAAAAATTACATACAATATTACATACGTTTCCTTTGTCTTTTCTTAATATACAAGATATATATTTAGTTAAAAAAAATTATACTAAAATAACATTATACTTTTACTATAGAAGGTATATTTGTACTATCCGGGAACTTATAATAAATAAGTTCCCGGATAGTACAATTATACCGTAGACGAGCTTTTGCTCTCTACTCCGCTTTCGTAGTTTATCTATGTTTAATTAATACGTTCCTTAAGGTCAAAGAGTGATATTAAATAGCGTACAATTTTTTTCAATGCAAAGGAATTTCTAAAGAAACAGTTATAGTGATTAGCGTGTCCAAACAAACAAAAAGAATAATCTTAGCTTTATTAGTCATATAATGGAACCAATTTAAATATTGGCCATATAAATTGTTACGGAAGGATACACTCTAAATACAAAGAAGCATAAAATTTTAATTGAAATTGACATCACGTGCAGATATTTTTTGTACGCAGGTTTGCATTCAGAGTAGTGCTTTATTTCCTACATCACCGTCAGTCGAAGCATATTAACATAGACAATTGTAAGTCTCTAACAAAGATAGTACACATGTGCATATAAAATAGCAAATATATGTTAGTTTAAGATTAAAACTAGTTTTTTTTAACGTTTAGTATAGATTTCTCAGAGATGAAATATTTTCAGGCAGTAAAAAGTATCCTACATGCTGACCCGATAAACAGCTATCATCATACCAAACTTCATCAAAATCTGTCCAGTGGTTTTCTCGTGAGGCGACCAAAGACAGACATACAGACAAAAATTCTAAAAACTATAGATTCCGCCTTCGTATCGATAATAATGACTATTTCAATAAGATTTTCCGAAAAATATACCTACATAATATAATGTACAGATTCTACTCATAATCAGTTTAAGAATTTTATCATACCTCATTAGTTATACGGCTTTTGGAATTGAGTGGCGAATCATTAGTTTATGTAACAGGTAACTTAAAATTGTTTTTAAAAGTGTAGATTTTTTAATACGTAGTCATAAAGAGAGTTTAGGTGAGGCTCATAAATATAGGTGGGTTTAAAAAGTTGCACAAAATTGGACCCAGTAATGCAAAAAACAGTCATGCCATGTTCGTAAAAGTACCAATAAAATAAAATAATTATAAAAAATAAACTATACTTATATATTGTTCAATTTTAAAATAACTAGAAAAACAAAACATAACCCAACTATCGACAGAAAAATGCTTATAACTCTGTTGGTACCTTTACGCACATGGCTATTTTTTTCATAACTGGGTCCAATTATTATAGTAGGTACCTGTAAAAATATTTTTCAGTTACAG
Organism: Brenthis daphne; assembly: GCA_947093115.1. Taxonomy (NCBI): domain Eukaryota; kingdom Metazoa; phylum Arthropoda; class Insecta; order Lepidoptera; family Nymphalidae; genus Brenthis; species Brenthis daphne. Next base: position 13,649,986 of record OX352482.1, on the reverse strand, counting down.
AACCCTTATAGATATCGTGTAACATACGCATACACACAAGAAATTCAAAACAGTTAAGAACTGTATTAAAAGTTCCGTAGCAAAAGGGCAGAAATGACATTAAACCCTTATTATTTCATCGTGTGCGACGATCTGTCTATTACTATACTATTACTATATTTTATTATTACTATCTACAGCTGTTGTACAAACTTTTAAAAGTACAGTGTGGAATAGTGGAATTCAGAAAATTTTGGATGGTATATAATTATGTCCATGTGTGAGATAAAAGAGCTTCCCAAATATGTAATTACAACGAACGTTTTAAGTTTTAACCTAACGTACCTATTATGTTAATTAAAACAACACAAAAATGTTGTTGCACCTGTTCGGTTTTCGTAATAAAATTTTGCAAAAAATTATATTCCGCTGCCACAGCCAAAACAAACCCTATTTCGCCGTCTGACATTTTAGATCGATCCAAAAATCTAATAAACACGTTTTCGAATGTATTATAATATTTAATTCTAATTTAAATTCGAAAAAAATATATAAAAATCATCAATTATATACTAATCTAACTATTTAAACCGGTTTCAGTCGATTAGATTTCTTGGCAAGAATCGGCAACGCATAAAAGTGCACGTGTTCAAAAACGACAGAACTTTCCCTAATACCTTTAACCTATTAATTAAATATAGTATTATAATTGGCTGTAACAAGTATATAACGCCTTTGAGACATCTAAATCCTTAGTCTCTCCCGTAACCATGATTGCTGCAAAGCATTCGAAACGTCGGGAACAAAAAATCGAAATAAATCCACGAAATAATCCGAAAAGAAAGTTTTATTTAAAATAATATAATTATTCTATACTAAATAGTGTGAAATTAGTAATCGTTCTCGACCTTCATTAAAAGTCGTAAACTCGTACAAAAATCACTGTATTTATGACTAATTCTAATTATTATGCATTGTGAAAAATTAATTTTGTACAATCATTAAAATGCGGGCTGCCCAGGACCGGGATGGTTGGCGCTCATTGGGGGAGGCCTTTGTTCAGCAGTGGACGGCGATAGGCTGATTGATTAATATTAATTATTAAGACCTTACAGAAATATCGGTTATTTTGATGTTACTGAGAAGCAATTAAATAATTTTGCGGGGCTACAAAATCTTTGTATTCGGTTTTTATTAATTTTTATCTCATTTTCGTAAAAATCTCATGGCAGTAAAACAAAAAAAAACTATTCAAACCGGTCCAGCCGTTTTTGAGTTTTAGCGAGACTAACGAACGGCAATTGATATATATAGATTTGTACGTATATTGATTATATTTTTGTGCTTACTTCAATTAATATTTTTTATTCGGTTGGCCCATACCCTAAGTCGTATACGGTTTAGCGAAATAAGGAATCGTTTTTTTAACCGTATCAGGTTATGTCGTACGGGGTTAATATAACCTTATATTATACGCCACCGAAAACCGCAATATTTTCTCGAAAACAAAGAAAATTATATAAGCTCAGGAGATGAACGATGGAGTTTCTTAATGAATGAAATGAATCAAACGTGAATCAAGATATGTAAAATGTAGGTACTAGCTGTTCTGCAAAGTGTTTATTTATTTAACACACATTTGGCTCAGTTTGTAGTGACCCTACTTGCTATGCCAGCGGTCGCGGGTTCGAGTCCCGCTGGGGGCATTCATTTGTGTGATGAGCACGAATGTTTGTACTCCAGTCATGGGTGTTTATATTTATAATATGTATGTATTTATAAGTTATACATGTGTAGTGTATCAACTATCTGGTATCCATAACACAATCCTCGTAGCTTACCATGGAACTAGATGGTGCTGTGTGTTAATGTCCTAACATATTTATTTATTTATTTAACGATCTGTTAGTACAATTAATCAATTGTAATAATATAATAATTATATAATTAACTACTAAAATTTCTATTGATGCTAATATGTCAGTAAAAAACAAAACTTTGAAAGGGAAAATATTTTTTAAGAGCATTTTCAGCAAGAAGGCTGATTTTACGGTATACATAATTGAGCTATTGGTATAATGTATATTTACTAAAAACGGCCTAAAATAAACCAACTTGACATCCCGATCAGGTGTAATAAGTGATAACTATAATTATAGAGTAAAATGCAATATATTTTATTAACTAAGTTATTTTAAAGTATTTTGGAAGTATGGCAGTGAAATTGTTTTTAACCCTCGACAAGAGAGTCGTGAATTTTTTAAGACTATTATTAATACTTAAGAAAAAATAAAAATCAATAATTCATAAGGAAGGAAAGAAGGGCCAAAACAAACGGTAGTATGGAAAAACAAAAAAAAAACCGCGTGAGAATCTATTATTAATATGCTTGTTTATAGAAAAAAAATCTAATAACATTTCTATATGTTACTAATACATATCTAGTATAAATATAACAGCAAAAGATTATTAGTTGGTTTGTCTCGCGTAAATTTTAAAATCGCTAACTTACAATAGCCTATGTCTTGCTGAAGGTAACCTATCTGTGTACTATATTTCATCTAAATCGGTCCAGCCGTTTTAGCGTATATAGCGTATGTATATATTATATAGAGTATCATACATAGACACTTACAGGCAAGCTTTCTTATATACATACTATAATTATTAAGTAAATAAATATGTTGGAACATTGACACAGCGCCATCTAGTTCCATGGTAAGCTACGAGGCCTGTGTTATGGATACCATATAGTTGATACACTACACATATTATATATGTAACTTTAAATACATACATATTATAAATATACACCCATGATTGGAATATAAACATTCGTGCTCATCACACAAATTAATATCCCCAGCGGATTCGAACCCGCAACCGCTGGCATAGCAAGTAGGGCCACTACAAACTGTGCCAAACGTGTCGTCAAGTAGTTGTACTTTACTTTTATTATTTCTATATAAGCATTTCGTGAATATTTATAAACAAATCTGATAATCTTAGTTATTAGACCTAGAGACAGTGTCTGCAAAATAAATCAACTAATGTGAAACATCTATAAACCTTATAGGTTAATGTATATTTCACATTAGTTGATTTAGTTCGATATTGAATTTAATAATATTTTAAATTATATTATATTCATGTTACACATAGGTAGTTCAACACTTACCACTGTCATAAAAACTTCCTCCTTATTACTCAAACCTCGACTTAGGCCTTCCACAAAACTGATCCACAAAATCATGACAAATGAATTTAATACGATCATCATTTTTCAAAATTGTGTAAACTTTTTTCAAATCTTTAAAATATTTAAAGGCAAAGTAATCTTACTTTCCGGTGACCTATATTTTTTTAAGTTACATATTCATGGAACTAAAGAAATAACTAACAATTTTGATTATTTATATTTATTAAGTTGGTTTATTTTTTAAATAAATTGAAATTGAGTTTAACGCGGAAACCTTTTCAATAGTAATGTCGCAAGCATTGTGTCCAGACGGTATATTTATTCCGAGCCACTTAACGTGCGTATCGTGACGTTTGCGCGTGATTTTTCAACGCGTGTTACGATCCTGAACTAAATTACCTATGCTTTGTTAAGGTTTTAAATCTTAATGGACTAAAAAATAACTTTACATGGAAAACTTTTTACTTAATTATTTTTAGGCTTGTAATCAATTATTTTCTACTAGTTGTCCCGACGGACAATGCTCTGTTCTTTTAATTTTATTTGTTCTTTAAAATTAATACGTTCAAATTTCATTTTTTCATGCAAAAAACACCAAATCAAACTCGAAATGGATGGATTTCAGAAAAATCTCAGTTTTAATGTTTTGTAGGTAAATACCTAACACAAATATATTGTGTGGGCTGTGGTGGTGCGGAACCCGCGGTGAATCGGCTCGTAGTTGATGTAGGTTGTATTATTATGTGTGTACTCTGATATATAAGTTACATTACTGTGAAGTTTCATCAAAATCTGTTTAGTAGTTTTTGCGTGAGCAACAAACATGCATCCATTCACCTATCCATCCTCACAAATTTTCACGCTTATAATATTGGCAGGATAAACATTTACATGCAAAAGGTATCATGAATACACGTTAGCACTGTGTAATGTGCATGTCTTTTTTTTCTACTGTGTATGACTACTACACTAGAACTACACTACGACCACAACCTGTTTTACTTTACTTTATAATATACAAGATATACAAAATTAAAATTAATACAAAAATGCGGAACATTGAATAAAAGTATTTTGAATTAATTTAAATTACTTTATTAAAGATAAAGAACAAGATAAAATTGTCGAGACCTCGAAGATAAGGAAATGTCAAAGTCATAAATATTAATAATATTTTGTTGTTTTGCTTAAAATCCTTTCTATTTCGGCATATTTTATTCCCAGTATTTATGGCCTGCACGCGCAACTTTAAAAAACCGCGTTTGGTAGCGTATGTGCTATAAGGCCGGCAACCACACGTACATCTATTCATCCCACTTTTTACGCTCTATCCAAGGAACGTTGATCGTTTAAAATATATTTAAAGAACAAATTATAGAATTTTATAGTCAACAACTTTTGTAATCACTTCAAATCTTACTTTTGGCAGGAAACCAGATATTAAAAAAACGAAATTCGTGACTTTTGACCACTGATAACTTGTGATGGGGATACCAGATTATAAGATACATTACCTTTATGTGATGTCTTATTTTGAACATTCATGTATAAGACTAAACGCGTATACTCGTAATTGCCAAAATATCTTGCGCCCGACCTTTCGTCTGGGTTTCACGAGTAGATTGTCGGTGTACAGCATCATCGGATCGGAGGTACTTCTTGCAGCTATCCTTACTTGATCTTCACATTTATAAAAGCTACTATACACGACATTAATATTGTCCACGGGCGCGTTAGACGGACAACCGCGACACCTAGATTTTACTATCACCGGATTCTCTATTTCATTTGTAAAACATATTTTACTGTAAATGGAGTTCTGTTAGTCGAGTTACTGTTCCACTTCCCTCTTGTTTCCTTTGATTAAGCGGAACACGCCGTCAACATACCAGTACCTCTTCCATAGTCGGATATTGAAAGGCCCTTGCGATAACTATTCATTTATTATTGATTAATATATCCCATAATATACTTAATTCTACATAATACGTATAACTAATAGAAATAACAATGAACCAAGTTTACAATAGAATCATTTTTCAATGTCCTGTTACATGAATCATAACTCTATATAGACTACAATAGTTAAGATTCTAATTACAATCCAATGTCTTTCTTTCATGAGTTACAAGTTTTGGATATCCTAATATGAACCAGACTGGATCCGCTCAGAGATGTTGTAAAATACAAGTGGCTAACCCAACCATGGCTAAGATAACATAGATTATGTGATAAGAATCTCCAAAAACACGAATGCTGATCATATCAAAGAACATATGTCAGATATGGGTAAAAGCTGTATTGATGTACAACACTTAAGTGAAAAGTGCGAAACTAGCTTCAACTTTTTCAAGATCTTAGTATGAAAAAGCAAACTTAATACATTTTTGTCAAATGATTTCTGGCCGAGCGGCATAAAATATAGACTACTAGCATTGACCGCTGCTTCGCCCGCGTTCAGATAACCAAAAACCTAATTCTTAGGTTTTACATATTAGTATACTCTTATATTGCAGTTTTTGTATTTTTTTTTCTCAGAAATGAGATATATTTCCGCGGTAAAAAGTACCCTATATGTTGACCCGGATAACCAGCAATCACCATACCAAATTTTATCAAAATCCCTCCAGTGGTTTTCACGTGATGCGGTAACAGACAGACAGACAAAAATTCTAAAAACTATAGATTCGGCCTCTGTATCGAAATTATGTCTATTTCAATAAGATTTTCGATAAAATATTTAATGTACAGGTTCGGCTTAGTTACAATTTTAATATATGTATATATAGATTTCGAGAACGACATTCATTGAATTTAGTGAAACGATTAGATACTGACTGGAAATGAATAGGTATCATAATAATTATTGATTTATATTAGTCTTAATTTGAAATGTAATTTTTACTTTTTCTCTTCCATATTATATTATGGGTTCTGAAAATTGCCTGCAATAAATGATTATAATAATTATTATTATATTTCATTAGAATTAACCTACACGTTACTTTTACTATCTATACATAATATAATAAAATTCTAACTGAGCCGAATACATTAAATATTTTTTGGAAAATCAGAGGCGGAATCTATAGATTTTAGAACTTTTGTCTGTCTGTTAGCGCATCACGGAAAAACCACTGGAGGGATTTTAATGAAATTTGATATGATGATAGGTGGTTACTCGGGTCAACATATAGGACACTTTTTACTGCGGGAAAATATCTCATCTCTGAGAAATCGATACTAAACGTTAAAACGTAAGTAGGGACGTACCCAAGCGAAGCGAGGGTGAGATATCTAGTTTTCTATAGGTATATATATTATAAAATAAGATTTAAAAACTAATTCAATCTGAAATGCGGTGTAGCAATATACTTTGCCATGGCATTAATTATATTAATTTAAATTACCATGGTATTAATTAGAATTTAAGTTAATTTTACACGTTATTACTTTTATTTCACATAACCTGCATTAAATTTCCAATTCTCAATAATGTTATAAAATTTTCAATAATATTACAAAATTGGAGTGACAAATATTTATTATAACAAATATTTGTCACAATAACAGTATTTATTATAATAAATATTTGTCACTCTCATATTTTGTAAAACTTTTCATTATTTAATTTAGTTTAATGTTTACTACTAAAAGTTCAATGTCAATAAACAAATTTCTACAAAAACGATACAAACTCACAAACTTTACCTCTATAATATCAGTATAGATAAAACTATATTCCTACATGTTAATCAGTTACCTTGCAGTTATACTGTTCACTTTTAGAATATAGAAATTGCATCGTTTGGATGCGGTCAAAATTTTGCCTATGTAAGCTTCGATTAACGCTCAAGTCTACAATAAGCTCATTTATGCCCGATTTCACCAACGTCACCTAAGTTTAAGGGATCCCCTAAGCATGGTTAGGGGGCTGTTAGGAGACAGTTTCTGTTTCACCGACAGTTAGGGGTCACCTAAATATTAAAAGGCCCCCTAAATTTAGGTGCTCGAAATAAGGGCTTAAAGACGATCGTAAGACGAAATTTAATTTAGGGGCTAGTTTAGGGGACTTTTAAGCTAGAGATCCCATACGTAGGTGGTAGCTTATGGGTTGGTGGTGAAATCGGACATTAGTGTTACAGATCCGAAAATCTCTTCCCTAAAAGGTTTAACAGGGCTCTCACCATCTCTACCACAGGTCTAGGTACTAGTCCATCATACATTCACAAAGCAAGACACACGCAGCAAGGATAACTCGTACGTATTATATCATATATGTCTCCGACTGCATAATACTCTATTCCTTCGTTAACTTGTTCCAATCTTTATAGTTCATTTATTACGCAGTCGGGTTTTTAATCGTATTATACTTAATTACACTTAATTGTGTTTTACAATGTTAAATAATTTAGTACGTTTTGTATAGTTAGGTATAACTACATAAAAAATGGTTATTTATTGTGAATTATAATTCCATCCACAGATTTCTGTAGAATTACATTTTTTTAATTACTATCAACATTGTTGTACGAGCAAAAACTAACTTATGGATATTTTGTGAAATATACAATTTAGAATGTTCCTATAATAAGATTTAATAACAAAACGGCAAATACAATGTCACTTTAATAGATTATTTATTAAGCATAAGCTATGATTTTAAAGTATAAAAACTAATATTAACACTTAAATATACAATGTAGGTATTTACGACACAAACACTTGTCAGTTGGCACAATAACACGCAATATACTTCACATTATAATATACATATTATTATATCAATATTAGGTGGTCTCAAACTACTAGACGTGCATGGATATTTGTATTCAGCCCTTTTTAACGTCGCTTTGCTGGTAAGTGGCCTCTCCTCAATGCGAGGGGATCATGCCATAGTCCATCACGTTTGGTTGACGCAGTTGGCGAAATTCACATGTCTTTCGAAAACTTGCTATGTTCTCTCATACATGCAGGTTTCCTCGCGATTTTTACTTTCACCGTAAGAACATCTATTCACATATACTTAATGTAACTGAACAAGATCGGCTCTAGCATTATTCTTTCGACTCTTTGGGGGTAAAATAAACTAACTTTTTTGTCACTGATAATAAGTAAAACTTCCTTAGTTCCTATCTATACATATAAAAATCAATTGCCGTTCGTTAGTATTGCTAAAACTCAAAAACGGTTGGACCTATTTGAACAATTCTTTTTTTTTCTTTTGTTAGGGTTTCTCAGGTCAAGGGTGGTTTAAGTATAATAAAAATAGGTAAGACCCAAAAAAACTGCTGGAAAATCGAAAAGTTCAGAACTGTTTATTTTGTATCTATGAATATATGTATATATGTATAATATATAGTCTGTCTATTCCACATTAATCGTTAAAACGTATTCTAATTAGCGAAGTTTATAAGAAGAAAAAAGAGCGAAGCTATGGTGAGTCGCTTGTCGCAACTACAAATAAAAATAATAAAGCCATTAGTTTTGACCCTAATTTCTAGCAATTCCATCTCCTACGGTAAGTAATAAAATAGGATTTTGGCAAATGAAAATACTTATCTATACTAATATTATAAAGAGGTAGAGTTTATGAGTTTGTGAATTGTGACGTTGTAGGGGGTAATCTCTGGATCTACTGAACCGATTTAAATGAAATTTAAGAAGAAGATAGTTTGAAACCCTGGGAAGGACATAGAATAATTTTATCCCGGAAATCATCCCTTAAAACGGGGATGATAGTTTGCATGGGGAATCAACCTACGACGAACCCGAGCGAAGCGATGGTGAGTCTCTAGTTATTTAATATGTAATAGAAAAATATAATATTACCTTAATTTATATATTACCTGTGACCTTGTCCTTCATCACAATAATAGGTAATTTAATGTCACATAATGTGATGTACTGATTGTATATGGGTTGTTTCAGGCAGGTTGATTATAGTGTATTTGTTAGCTTCCTTTATCTAATCATCTTAGAGTATGTGAAATTTTGTTCATCACGCTGCAATACATTATTACAGACAGCTAATTTTTATAATGACCAGGGTAACCACAAAGAAATTAATTTAAGCAAGCAATATGGTCACCATGGTAAACCACTTCGAATTGAGGAATTAGGGATCGAACCTGTGCCCAGTAGTGGAAAGTTAAAAAAAGGTGAATAATTCAAAAACTTCTAGGAAAGGAATAATTTTAAAACTGAACTCCATAGGGGTTTAAATGTTCGCCCTTTTTTGAATTCCTATTTTAAAATTTATAATATTAAAATCAATAGAATTTTAAAGAAGGGCAGCAGCGTAATGTTATTTGACTTGTATTATATTATCTTTTTTTACATATTTCTTTGTCATAATAATTTAACTTTTGTTAGCATTGTTAACCGAGCAACAATATTTCATTTGTAAATCAAATTGTGGTACTCACGATACAGGCTTTGCCTAGTGTGAGTTACCGTCAGATATAAAATATATTGTAAGCTATACTTTTTGGACAATAAAAATTATTATTAAAAAGTAGCCAATGTCACTTTCCAGCTCTCAACTATCTGCACACCAAAAATCACGCAAATCTGTCACTCTGTTTCGACGTGAAAGAAAGACAAACAAACACACAAACAAACAAACAAACACACTTTCACATTTATAATATTAAGTATGGTAGTATGGATGTAAACATACATAGTACTACATATAGATAATCAATGTCATTGATATTAATTGAACAATCGATTATTGATATTCATTGTAGCTAGGAGTAATAATATATAAAGTATAAAGATTTTAGCTTCTTGTTTTGTATTTATTTTCATTCGATTGACGTAAAAAAAACAATAATAGATTTGAAAAACTGTCAAAAATACACAAATAGGAGTGTTTGTGAGGAAATAAGAAATTTAAAATTGTAACCTTTTACAACGATTAATGTTTTTCGCCACAAAAATAAAACCTACGTATGTCATTCAATCTATATTATTTGTCGCTCGTTGCTCAGCTGCCTCGGTGATCTAGTGGCTAGCATATGCGGCTGCAAATCTGGAGGTCCTGAGTTTGACTCTCAAGTCAAGCAAAGTTTAGTTATTGGATCATTCTGTAAATAAATTCTTAGTAACAGCCCAGAGTTAGGAAGTCCCACGCCTGACTTTTCACCCGTCATGTCGAATTGTCCCATTTAAGTTTCGTACTCAGTTACATAGTGACAGGAATAACGAGCCTACTTGTGTTTGTGCATACACTTGAACCCTACTATATCCCCTGCGAACTTGCCTAGTCTGACTGAGATTGACCGCTGTGGCCGAAATCGGTCAGGAGGACATCATCATCATGACTAAATACAGTGGCAGTTACGTAGCACTATTTTGTTTTAAAAATAGACAATGTCCATTTTACGCGACAATTGGTAAAATTAGAATCTACGCTGAACCAGCACGTTTTGAAGTCATTAATAATAAAATTGAATACAATTGAAAAATACAAAATTTCTTTATTTTAGGTAAATGTAACGACAACCATGTCACCAGGCGCTCCTATCGCCGAGGAAGAGCGCACAGAGTTGCTTGGTTCCTTGACGACGCAGCAACAACAACGCACAAGTGCGAGGGTCATTAAAAAGTTGAAGCTCGAACCACAGACTGACAAAAGGGGTAAGATTATCAAAAATTTTCTATAGAATGAGAGAAATAAGGTAGCTGGCCCAGTGTTGTTACGAGTATATAAAATTTGTCCAAACAAAGTACTCAGACTGTAGCGTTATTTCCACGAACTTAAGTTAAACTTAACTTAAACTTAAAGAGGGAAACACCAGATATTGTGACCTGTGATATAGTAAGCAGATAGTCTGTATTAATTCATTTTTTTTATTTTCATTCTATCCTAGATGCAACAGAATGCGAAACGCCAAACAAAATCGACGACAAAGATCCGCTGAAGTTTCCAACTGTGAAACAACGAATGCCCAAAGCCCTGTGGTCCGCCGACGAGAAGAGCTTATTTTTCGAAGCTCTTAACGAATATGGCAAAGACTTTGACGCAATAACAGCTTACATATGCGCTAAGATGAAGAAGAAAGGCATGTCAGATGGAAACCTGAAAACAAAGACTCAAGTTAGCCATTTCTATTACAGGACTTGGCACAAACTCTCCAAACATGTTCATTTTGATGAAAGTAAGTTAGAAATAATTGTTTACACTATCTTATTCCTTCTGTTTAGGCTGTGATAATCTAACTTTGCGTATAACTTACATGTATATTGTATAACTTAAATGCGCCTGTGTAAAAGTCGATGCGCACAACACATTTAAGGTAAATAACAGAATCAATAATATAAAAATGTAATGCATTAGAATTTTGAACTCTATCGTAGATACCTGCGCTATTTTAAGAAGCCATTGAGACATTCATCTACACAAGTCATAGTAGACATTACTACTCACTTTCAATGAAGTGTTGGAAATTAAATGTCAGGCAGCTGACGATGGGGGTCAGATCATAATTCACCATGCTGGCCAAGAACTTCTTTCGAAAACTTGCTAGCTTCGATCAGACACGTTGCCTGAGTAATAGTAGTAATAGTAGTAGTAGCGTGGTAACTAGGTCAGGTAAATAAGAAAAAAAAAAAGGTAAATTCGCACATGAGAATATCAGGGGTATAGAGACCTGGGATTTGAATCTGCTTCACATGTTTTTACCTAGCAAGCTTGTTACCACTGGGTTGAATTAGTACGTATATATTATTAAATTCTGAAAACTTCTACATATTCCAGATGTTAAAAAAGTAGCTCAAGAGTTATACGCTTTAATCAACTACGGAGAACTTCGTCGGAAGCTGGCTTCAGTGAATGAGAAGACATGCGCTCGGCTGGGAGAGATGGTGAGGGGTGGCAGCATGGCGGTTAGGGCGAGAGGGAAGACCCTGAGAGTAAGAACCCCCATGTGCAGAGCTTTGAGGAGATTAAATCAGATTGCTGGTAAGGTTATATCTAATAAATGATAATGCGAAATTTTAATTACATCATGGGGTCTCACATAAGGAACAAAGAAATATTAGTTCTAATAAATGTCAATAGATGGCATTATATGTAGCGATTTGTTATTGAAATTTCTGTAAAATTGATAAAAGACGATTAATAGAATAATAAAATAATATAATAAGCTATATTATGGTTTTAAAACTTTTTTCTAGTTTCGAAAACGTAATTATGCGCTCGTAAATGAAATTACGCAATTTAACTGATAATTATTTTAAAACCAGTGGTCAGGTGTCAATCAACAGTGGGTTTGTAGAGCACTCTGCTCAAAAATTGTACAATAAACTTCCTTTGTTCTTTAAAGAAATCGAGAATAGTAACATAAACGACAAATCACACTACAATTTTTGACTTTGACATTTATTTTGGCGGATTCCGTCTATATAATTCTTTAGTCTGAGTTTAAAATAATAATATTGTCCTCCCGACCGATTTCAGCCTCGGCGGCCAGTTTCATTGAAACTAGCCATCTGCGCAGGAGATATTATAGAGTACAAGTGTAAGCGTAGCCACAAGTGCACTCTAGTCCTGTCACTCTCATACTCCGGTGAGACGATTACTCGACACGACCGGTGAGAGTGTCGGTGCAGGACCGACAGCTTTACGTGCTCTCTGAGGCACGGGGGTGAAACACTGCCAACCTCCCAACTCCGGGCTGTTACTGAAAAATTCTTGACATAAATACTCAATAACTGAGCTTGGGCCGACCCGGGACTCGAACCCAGAACCTCCGGATATGCAGCCATACATGCTAGCAACTACACCACCGAGGCAGTTTAAAATATACACGTGCTAAATATCTGAAGTATAAAAATATAAATCGTTAAATGCATAAATTAAAACGTTTTCCTTTTTAACAATGGACTTTATTAATCACATATTATTACTCATAATTATTATGTTCTGTATAGTATTACATTAATACGATTTTTTCTTATATAAAATAAAAATAGCTCTTTACTATACTATAATATCATTCCTCTTGTCTAACACGTAGTCTCGAAACAAAATAACACATATATACATATGTTTGTAATGTATAAACAGAACATCAATATTTATTTTATAATATTAAATGAGCAGTTCTTGTATCTTTATTGTATACTAGCAATGCCCGCGGCTCCGCCCGCGTTCAGATGACCAGAAAGCAAATTCTTAGGTTTTACTTATTAGTATACTCTGACATTGCAGTTTTTGTATTTTTTTTCAGAAATGAGACTTTCCCGCGGTAAAAAGTATCCTATATGTTGACTCGGAAAACCGGCTATCACCATACCAAATTTCATCAAAATCCCTCCAGTGGTTTTTCTGTAATGCGGTAACAGAGAGACAAAAATTCTAAAAACTTAGATTCGGCCTCTGTATCGATAATAATGTCTATTTCAATAAGATTTTCTAAAAAATATTTAATGTACAAATTTGGCTTAGTTACAATTTTATTATATGTATAGATAAATTAATTACATGTATCTCGGAAATACCTCCAACGATTTGTATAAAATTTTGTATTTTGATAAGGTTTCGCTTTTTGAGATTATCTCTATCTACATGTTCTTTCTAAAAAAAAACTAAAACCACGCGCAAATCTGGGATCGCCCAGGTACTATAGATTTTAATATATTTGATCAAGTGTAATTTTCCCTTTTTAAGTTAAAGCTATTGCTTGCGTTTAAGAAACTGATTCCAAAGGGGTTTCCTTTGTAATCAGTTACTGAGAATAGATGGCGCTGTAAGCAATGAATCAGCGCTAAATATTAGACAATTATAAATTATTATATAAGTTCCACTATCAATTATTTAACTTTAAAATCAGATATATCTCGGTTGATTTCGATATACTTCTTGGCACTCTACGAACTGTTAATATGTCTCCCGCAGTTATAAATTGGTTCCAATCATATCTTTTCGGGCGCCGGCAGCGCGTGACAGCCAATGATAACTTATCGTCATGGTTGGATCTTACAGCTGGTGTTCCCCAAGGCGGCGTACTTTCCCCACTACTTTTTTCTATTTTCATTAATAATATCTCACATGTCATTTCTTCTCCCTACCATTTGTATGCAGATGACTTGCAGATATACCGACATTGTAATTTAATTGAGTTGCCTGAGGCTGTTACGGCTTTGAACAATGATTTAGCTGCGATCCAAAGCTGGGCTGAATCTTTCGGTCTATTAGTAAACCCCAAAAAATCGCAATCTATAATTATTGGTAGCAGCAGACTACGAAGTAGGATTGACTGGACCTTAGTACCTGATATCCTGTACTCTGGAATCCCTATACATTACTCGGATAAGGTGAGAAATTTAGGTCTCATCTTTGATTGTAACATGTCTTGGGCACCTCATATTAACGAACTAAGTAAACGTATGCATTTTTCCTTTCATTCTCTCAAGCGTCTCCAATACTTTCTCCCATTCAAAACCAAAATAATGCTAGCGCAATCCATCCTATTACCCATTCTCGACTACGCCGACGTCTGCTTCCTGGATGTGACAGAGGAGCTACTTAATAAACTGGAGCGTCTTCAGAATCTCGCCATACGTTTTATCTTTGGCTTGCGGAAATATGACCACATCTCTGACTTCCGTGCTCAACTTAAGTGGCTCCCCATCCGTCTTCGCCGTAATATGCACATCCTATCATTCCTTTATAATATCCTTAAAAATCAAAATTTCCCTCCTTACCTTCGTTCCCGTTTTAACTTTCTACCAATCCCTACACGTTCCAGAAGATCTTGCAGTTCTTCTATGCTCGACATTCCTAGGAGCAATACTAAATTCCAACAAAACTCTTTTTCTGTCCATGCCGCAGTACTATGGAACCAACTGCCCAAATCCATCCATGAGAGCCCATCTATTCATGTTTTTAAATGTAAATTAAAAAATTATTTATTCTCACAAATGTAGACAATATCAATCAGTACCTTTCTCCATTTTCATATTTTATATATTAACTATGTATATGTTTGTATGTATAAGTAGTCTTTACATCAGGTATTATATATGTATAGTATTATATATTTTTGTATATATGTATGTATATATGTATGTATATATGTATGTATGTATGTATGTATGTATGTATGTATGTATGTATGTATGTATGTATAAGTGGTTATTATTACCTTTATTTCTAGTATATATTTACTTTTTTTTTTGCACTATATTGCCCGCTTACATCTTCTTCCACAACCAGGGTTGACTGGAAGAGATCTCTTTTAGAGATAAGTCCACCTTTGTGATCTATGTTTACTTTGTTTTTTTTTCTGTATCATATTTTAAGTGCAATAAAGAATATAATATATAATTATAATGTTTTCATCCGCATTTCACATACAAAGTCAAATAAATCTGCGAGAAAAGATGCGACGAAAATAAAAACACGACTATTAGAAGTAGGTAAAATCACTTTATAGATTAGATCACATAGTTAATTAGTTCACAAATTATGTTAGTTACAATTAAAACTAATAAGCGTATAAAAAAGTAATTACGACAAATGTCCGGTGTAAGGAACATGGCTATATGATCAGCCAAGTTCGGAACGAGAAGGAATCGAGGAATCGAAAATCGTATTACTTGAACTATATCCCAGTAACACCTTTGTTACACACACACCCTCATGCACATACACACACACACACAAACACACATACGTATATAGTGTATAAGTATGCACGCATGTACCCACGCACGAACACACCAAAATAAACATTTAATAAAACAGTAACTTATTAGTAACGTAAACATATAATAATATACATAAAAACATATAATATAGTGTACAAAATATAGACCCCAAAACAATAGTTATTAAAATATTTGTCTGTTGGTCTGTATGTCTGTTTGTTTGTATGTTTGTGTGTGCGCGTTTCACGCAAAAAGTACCTGACTGATTTTAACAAAATTTTGTGTTATAACCTATTACTCGAGTCAACATTTAGGATACCTTTTAGCACAGAAAAATCTGTCATTCATGCGGGAAAACTCAATAAGTGGTTCTATAGAGTCATCCATTGAAATTTACATGTCTAACGCTGGCTAAACCTTAAGACATACATAAAAACAATGTACTAGAAAATTGTAGGTCAAAAGGTCGTTAAAGGCCTACAGAAAAGTCTGCGATAAAATTTATCTATCTCCTAAGGTACACTGGCAATACCTATTTACATTTATTTAAAACGTACTTAAAGTCGCATTCGAGCGAAGCGAGGTTTAGTCATAAATATTTTAGTAAACCGAACTTGACCAATTTTTACATTTATCGTTTGTTGTAATATGCTCTACAATGTAAGTAATAAATTGGTTGAATTTAATGACTTCTATCTATAGTTAATAGCCCATTGTCTATAGAATTTTTCGTAGAAGTGTATTAAGCGTTCTTAAGATAAAACAATTTCAAAGTAATTTGCAAGTGTTAGAAAGAAATCAATTATTATTTTTAACTCTATTAGACTGTGTTAAAGTCGATGTGCATAAAAAAGTTGCCTTACTTATTTATTTACCAACTTCATACTTTTTATTTCGCAACTTCAATTAAATTTTAAAGTGTTTTTGACAACTAAATAAAAATGTCAAAATATACAAAAACAACACACCAGTCAATGTGTTAAAGACCAAGCCAAGATGTATAAAATAGCTTTGATATTCAGTACCCACACAGTATCTACCCACCAAATTATTCATATATTTTTTCCAAATTAATATAACTTAACTAAATTAACCAAAATATAAAATAAAATCGCATCAAAATATTTTAATTTTGATAGTTTTACTTAAAAGAATTGTGTTTCGCCAATGATGTAGAGCGTGCGTGCGG
Source organism: Brenthis daphne (assembly GCA_947093115.1). Classification (NCBI taxonomy): domain Eukaryota; kingdom Metazoa; phylum Arthropoda; class Insecta; order Lepidoptera; family Nymphalidae; genus Brenthis; species Brenthis daphne. The sequence goes on along the minus strand of OX352482.1, from coordinate 13,632,959 downwards.
CGCTAGAGTGTGCTCGCGCGCGCAGGTGCTGCTGCGTGCGCGAGACGCGGGCGCGTGGGCGCGCGTGCAGGCGGCCGCACACAACCCACGGATGGCCGCAGCTCTGCCTCTACGAACGAGACTCGTTTCCTTTTTGAAAGCTTTGGAAAAGAGATGGAAATCTGTATCCTTTTTACTATAAACACTAATGACTTACTCTTGCTTTGCTCGCGTCCATAGGGGCCAAGTAGTTTCTGTGCTCTCCAGGTTATAGTTTTTCTGTGAATTAAATTACTTTCAAATCCTTCCAGCGGTTTTAGCGTATAAAACTTTCGCATTTATGATAGTAATCCGATTATTACATTCATAACCCCATATCTAGTAAGATTTTGCCATACTTAACCTAACAGCCTTGACTTCACCCATATACTACACATGCATAATTTTAAATACATACATATTATATATATTTATAATATGTATGTATTTAAAATTATATATGTGTAGTGTATCAACTATCTGGTATCCATAACACAAGCCTCGTAGCTTACTATGGAACTAGATGGTGCTGTGTGGTTAATGTCCCAACATATTTATTTATTATTTATTATATACAAAAACAAAAGTTTATGCATTATGTTCGTATATATTAAATTGTGTATATTATTAACATACAGACTCTCTTATATGCTTTTACTTGTATACCTATTTATTTATTATATTGTATACAAGTATTGATAGAATTCCTATTCATTATCATGATATAGTCAAATTACAAGAACCCTATATCAGAAAACGGCATTGAAACAAAAGTTAATGAAGACCAAAGCAAAGATTGTGAGGAATATCAAGAGATACAGAGGGGAGAATGCGAGGAAGGTCTCGAAGAGCATCTGAACTTGCAAACTGATAGAGTCATAGTACAAGGTGAGTAATAGCTGTTATTAGAAAATAATTGTTTTAAACTCTTTCAAAAAAATCATTACTTTAATAACAGAGTACATGTGACATTTTATTTAAGTTGTTTTACTTCGAACCGAAATTACTACTTGGTGTTCCAAATTCATCGGCACTCGCGCCTTTGTTATTTAAATGTACGAAAAAATAGTGTGAAGAAACCTTATGTCTAAGAGAACCTAACAAGTTTTCAAAAGACATGTACACTATACAGTCCGCAAATCCACCAATATAATGGCTACTTACGTATTAATAGAAATAGATAGGTATTTAATTACTATAATGTATTTTAATCCAAAATAACTATATTTCCATCTTTCAGAACAGCGTCTAACTAAAAAACTGTTCCTACATCTTGGGCCCAGACCTGGCGTGGAAGTGCACTTGCCTGTATTGAGTCCAAGCGAGCAACTTTCCAGTCAAAAAATCTGTTTTTCATCCTATTTAGAAAGAATGGGCTCGTTAAGACGAGATAAAGAAATTGGAGGTATATATGGTTTAATAAAACTTTTGAACATTCACGTTGAGTAAAATATAATAAAATAATGACATTTTAGATAACCTCGTAAAAAAAGAAGAAACGGTACTTAATATTATTATATTTAAATATTGCAAGCCTCTCAGCGAGATTCGAACCCGCGACACCTGGCACAGTAAGTAGGGTAACCCAGCTGAAGGACAAAATTGTAATCTCATATAATTAAATACGACATTTTTTGGATTGGACATTTGCTAATAAACAAACGTGAGATCCTTAAAATAAATAAATATTTTTTTTATATTAAACATAAAATTGCTAAACCGTAAACCTAGATGACTTATATGCGACCTTTATTATAAAATGCGAGTCATCTGATAATAATATTTTTACGATATACCAGTTATTTTACTACGGTTACTAACTACAGGTTAATAAGTACGAGTATACGAGTAAATATAATACATTAAATCATAGGGCTAAGTATTAGTTACTTAGTTCTTTGATTTAAAGTACATTAATTTCAAAAGCAAAACTACGTTTAAATGGTTTTGGTAGCATTATACATAACACAGGTCTATAAATAAAAAACTACAGGATTTTTATACGTTTGTCTTATAGGTTTTATCTCGGTAAAAACGAAAAAAAACCCCTCGCGTACTTTTTTTTATTATTTTGCTACACTCAAGTTTTAGTTTAGAGTTACTTAAGTAATTTAAAATTTCGTTTCCTTTCAAAACGTGACCTTAAAATTAAGACTGCTCATATTGATTCTATAATTTATAGCCAAACTTAAAAGGTTCCATGCAGCTGAAAAAAAAACTTTTTTTTGCAGAACTGTGTAAGTAAATGAATACTGCAACATAATACAAATCACACAATTTAGTTCTCTACAACTCGTATTTTGTTCTTAGATTAAATATTATGCTCATTATTAAGTTGTACATATTTTATTTATATACAGTAAAAATTCGCACACCGAAACGTCAAAGAAAAGACAGTATTTCTGACAAAGATAAAGAACCAGAAAAGAAGTTTAAAATAGACGATTCAGAAACAAACAAACTCATGCACATAGACGAAACAGCAATAGATGGGATCGAACTTATGGCTCACTATAAACACAATCAAGAGGACGAAGAGAAACCAAGTACTGAAGATGAGAAAGAAGTCAAATCTGAGGAAACTGCTGAGGAGGAGGTCGACCGGGATGTGCCGGAAAGGGACAAGGATATGTCAGAGAAGGAAAAAGATAGTTTTTCCGAAATGGAAGACGATGAAAAGTATAATAAAAGTGACACTGATAATGAAAGTGATGGCAGACCTGATAAGAGCCAAAAGACTCAAACATTTAAACAATTAAAGGTATACAATACTACTAGCTTATAATTAAAACTAGTCGTCTCTTACTTTTTTGACTAACTTAAATATTGATTTGAGTTGATTCGAACAAAAGTTCTATTTATATTAAAACTGACAGTAAAAAACAGTTCTCTTTACCAAAATAATGACAATTCTCTTATTCAGCTAAAATTTGTCAATTTTTTTCTATGTGGTGAAGTTTTAAAGTTTCATATTTTCTATTGTTCAATATTCAATATTTCTAAATACATAAAGTTAACAACTCAGTATTTTATAACATTAATTATTTTATTTTATTTTACAGGTAAAATTCCGATTACATTATGTTATTTTACAGGTAAAATTCCGATAACATTATGTTATTTTACAGGTAAAATTCCGATTACGGCCAAAGCAACGTGGCGGAACCGTCTACACTTTGATTCTTGACAATAACATTGAAGAAACAAAAATTGAGGAATCAAAGGTTGAAGGGTCTAAAAATGAAGGGTCAAAAGTTGAGGAATCTAAAGTCGAGGAGTCAAAAGTGGAAGAAAAAGAAGAAGAAGCCAAGCCAGACATAGACGTAGATATGGCGACCAGGCAGATAAGGAAAGGATGGAGCGTGTACGATGCGGGAGAACTTACTATTGGAGATTTATATTTAATGGTAATTTCTGGTCTATGTTTTTATTCTTTGGTTAGTTATTTTTGATCTTTTAATAATTGTTGTAAAGTGTATATGTATTTTTTTAAATAAAATAATTTTAGTTTTCTTTTTTAATATATTTTATTTACAAAACTAACTTTTGATAGGCCTTTTAATATTAATGTTACAGTTCGGTTCACGTTCGAAACTTGAGTTGGATTATTGGTGGGCTGAGCCCACTCCGCCTTTGCCACAACCTTTCAAATACCATAAAACAGATGTAAGCAAAAGTATAGACAATAGGGAAAAGGGCAACAAGACACCGGATAAAGGCGATAGCTCAGTGGAAGATGAGAGAGAGAAGAGGGAGAGTGACAATGATATATTTTCACCCAAAAATACCTTCAGTCAAGATAGCAATGATGGGATGTCCGGAGATGAAAGAAAAAGTATTTTTTAATTTTCCTCTTGATTTTATTGATTTTTTCCAAAAAATATGGCAAAATACTTTATTAGATTTACGCGAATATTTGACATTTTAAACAAAATGTATCTTTCGGATTTTTTGTTGATTTATTTGGATTTTTGGCTCCCGCGGCTATGATTGCTGTAAAGCATCGAAACGTGGAGCACCAAAAATCATAGTAAATCCGCAAAAAAATGTCAAAGTTCGAATCAAATTACGTTCAAATGGAACTTTATTCGCGCATCGTGGTGTATAAATATAATTAATACAAAATCCTAAAAGTTCTAATACAAAATAATATCATAGCATGAACGAATTAACCACTGGACAAGACATATAAGCGGACGTACCTTTATCGGTCTTCTCAGTAACCAGGAGATTTTAGGCTTGGTCGTTTGTTTTTTGCGTCAGTCTCAAGCACTTATTTGTCAACAAAACATCTCCCAAAAATGACTAAATGTTCTGTTAAATGATGTAAAAACTATAACGGCGGAAGCAGCAGTATTTCTTTTCACTTGTAAATACATTATTTTATTACATTTATTGTTATTTATCACACAATTTAATTAAATGTAAAATAAAATGTCATATTATCCAACTATGTTAAATATAGTCGATATTTCTATGTATTGTTGACATCTGACAACCATCATAAAATCCCTGGATTATACCATTCAGAACAAATGACAAAACTGTCGAGTGAGTCCATTTGACATCGACTAGTGCTTGACAATGTCGAAAAATATATCGATATTTGACGAAATTACTAAACGAATTGTGTTATTTGTACAGTACAATAACATAAAATACTTTTACCACAGTATCCTACAATCTGATGACAATAAATTTATAAAAATATTTTCTAAATCAAATAAAAATATAAATGCAAAAATTATAATTAGTATGTGTACTTAATTTTTAATTTTATTTTATTCCACATTTATATGCTTTGGAATATTATTCCATTGTAATAATAATAAAGATCATTTTATTTCAACACATAAATTACACAAAATCAAACAATAATGTTTTAGCACTAAACTTCTGGGTTGGCGATTTGTAATAAAACACTTTACTATTCATTTGTTCATTAGCATTATTATAGGCCAACAGAATGTTGTCATCAATGCCATCGTATTTATATAAATCAAATTAAAAAATTATTATTATTTGACACATTATTATTGCCTCTTTAATTCATTTATTTTAATTTATTAAAATTAAAAGAAGAAGAATAAATTAAAAGATGTAAAATATGATGACTATGCTAACCAATGTCTAAAATGTCATTCATTGGTTCATCGATATATATATTTTATCGATTACGTTCAAACACTAGAAATATTGTATTGTGTATCAGTGTTTATAATAATGTAATAAAATCTTTGTGTGCGTTATGCGTCACTTGGTTGAACTAGTTTTCATACATTTGTATTTTATGTCAGGTCCAGTCACTAATTCGTTCATGTATCATAGTTACTAATACATACAGTCAGCGTCTAGTCAGGGGAGGAGGCTTAAGCACCCGATTAACTGTTGTACTAACTTTTATATGAAATTTGGGAAACTACTTGACGGGTTGACGGGTCGGTAGGGTCGAGATGGCAATTGGTACTAAACGCTTTAACTTTAGAAGCGCTCGCTATGAAAATTGGTGTTTTCTTTGATAACACTTACATTTAATAGCATTTCCGTTAAATTCAATGACCAAACGCTTACTTTATTTATATGTACAGGTGAGCAGCTGTCATCCCCAGACCACAAGTCAGGCAGTCTGAAGCTAGTGAGCAAGTTGATCAACCGGCCCGCGCCGCCCGCCGCCGCCCCGCCCGCCGGCGACGCGGTGCTTACTGACAGGTTAGCACACATACGAACATACACACACTCACTCATACACACATACAGGTATATCTACGTTCACGTAAACGCACACATACATATACACATACAAGCGCACGCGCACACAAACATACAACATTTGTTGCATTCGGTCTACTAATAGTGATTTAGAAATATATTGGGAAAAAGTACTTAATTATTATTATTTTTTTACCAAAAGGCAGTGTTAGTAGTGTTTTTTAATAGTGATTTTTTTTCTTTTTAAACCGTCAAAACATATTGTATATATATTGTTGTGTGTATGTGTGTAAGCCTCCCAAATGTCTATATATTGTACGATCTGCTATTATTTACACCTCCAGGTAAATTTCTAAGAAATTAATTGAATTTCTAAAAAATCTATTGTTAACTGTAACGCCGGCGTGTCCGCGGTCATGGAAAAATGATCCCTTAAGGGGTTGAAAGTGGGGATGAAAGTTTGTATGGGGAATCATCAACCTAGGAATGAACCCGATCGAAGCGAGGGTGAGTCGCTAGGTGTCATTTCCTAAACCTTAAGGTTGCCTGGAAGAGATCGCTCTTTTAGCGATAAGGCCGCCTCTTGTACATTTTCTAACCTTTTTGTATCTTATTTTCTCTCTTGTTTACTGGGTGTACAATAAAGAATATTATTATTATTACAACATGTCCACTGTCCGTGGGCGTGGCAGACTGAAGCGGCTGCTGGCGCTGGCGGGCAACGCGCACGTGCCGCGCGCCGCCGCGCCCGCGCCCGCGCGCTGCGCCTGCGGCCACGTGTGCGCGCACAAGAAGCAAGTGGTGCGTACATACATACGTTGTACACCGTCCACTTACTGTTTATTTGTCTAAACGACCAATTTCATAATAACGCCAATTTTTTTCAATATAATATGTATATTACACTAGCGACTCAACGTTTTGACGGCTAGTATGAGATGATGATATATCTTTGAATATTCTTTTATATCTTTATATATCTTTAAACTTTCTGTACTATAATATGCATGTATTATACATATAAACCTTGCTTTTGAATCACTCTACCTATTAAAAAAAACCGCATGAAAATCCGTTGCGTAGTTTTGAACATCTAAGCTCACATAGGGACAGACAGATTAAATTAATACATACTTGACCATTAAAATATAATATAATATAAAATGTAGATTGCATTTACTACATACATAAATTACATTTGTTTAGAAAGCGTTTTTAGTATATGTACATACATATTATATTATATTTATTTTTGAAAAAATGTTGCAATAATTTATAGATCAAATATTATTTTCAACAATTTTAATTGTTTTTTTTTATTATGGACTTAGTGAACCATGGTCTTCGGCGTTTTCACTATTCAACTCTTAGAGTTATGGGTATTAATGTTGAGAAATATATCAGACACATAAGACAAGGTGCTAATTGAAAGATACAATAATATACTTATACTATGCATATGCATTGCCCGCGGCTCCACCCGCGTTCAGATGACCAAAAATCAAATTCTTAGGTTTTACATATTAGTATACTCTTACATTGCAGTTTTTGTATTTTTTCTCAAAAATGAGATAATTTTACGCGGTAAAAAGTATCCTATATGTTGACCCGGATAACCAGTTATCACCATGCCAAATTTCATCAAAATCCCTCCAGTGGTTTTTAAGTGATGCGGTAACAGACAGACAGACAAAAATTCTAAAAACTATAGATTCAGCCTCTGTATCGATAATAATGTTTATTTCAATAAGATTTTCCAAAAAATATCTAATGTACAGATTCGGCTTAGTTACAATTTTATTATATGTATAGATAGATTTACTGAAACTGCTGGTGGTTTTATTTTGCTAACTTACACACTTATCAACTTATAGAAGCAACAGCCGTGCATCCCGACGCCGGTGACTCTGTCCTCGAAGCTGCCGGAGAGTCCCTCGACTGTCTTCAGGCACCCCACGCCCATCGCGCCGAGGCCTGACGCTGAGGTAATATGGTATTAAATATTCGTCAATTTTGTCTAAATACGTTTTAATATGGTTCTTAAACTACTTGCAATATGCTAGTTTAGATGTTTCTAAAGTTCTATAGATTTAATGAAAATAGATCTTTTATGTAAAGTGTACAAACAATGTAAAAAATTAATATATTGAGGGAGTTATGTTATCGGGTCGCGGTAGGTACTGGTCTACCTGGACTAGTACACCGTGGTATGACTAAGCTGACTATAAACTTTGTCAACAGACGCGGTCCTACCGACTGCGTCAGTTACTTTATCGCGACTTGGTTGTATTAAAACAACGTTTTACGTCGAAAGGACAAGTACAACTCGATTGCTTTACATGAACATAATTTATAATAATAGACCATTTTAAGAAAGATCTAAAAAGGACGATACATTTAAAAGTATAAGATCCTTCCGAGAAGGATATCTAAATAGCCCACGTGTTGAGTTACATAACTAGGGTTATGATAAAAAACTTTTGTCAAATGTATTAAATGATATTATATCAAACTAAAGGAATTCATAATTAAAAAAATCTTTATTTAATTATAGTTATAATATATCCACAAAATAAAAAAAAACAAGCACATTCTACTGGTGTTTTATTTTTTTTATTTTACTTATTCAATTAATCATACCTATTCGTCTTAAGCCCAAAAACAAGAAATGATTTGATTGTTTCACCATATTCGTGTGTGGCAGGGGCCGCGCCCCATGTGCCTGGAGGGGCTGCCGCGCTGGCGCCGTGGCCGCCCGCGCGCCGCCGACCGCCGCGTGGTGCAGCGCCTGCTGCCGCTGCTGCCCAAGCTGCCGCCGCCCAGCAGTGCGTGCACACCCCCCACACTACACCCTACACTACAACACATCTTACAATACGCATACAGTCTACAATATAACTGCAAAAAATAGTTTTTTTATTTTATAGATTATTTATTAATAAAGTAAAAGGAGCATTTCATATAAATAAACTACGCAAGCGGAGTCGAAAGTAACACATCGTATATTATTTTGTACTTATTTTTTAACTGCTGTTTTTGTCTCTAGCACGTACGACTGCATATCGAGAGATCCTGGATTCGACACCCGGTCGAGATTAAATAGTTACAGAGCTTTTCGTCACGAATTTATTGTCCCGTGCTTCGGGAGCACGTTAAATGAATATAGAGTTAAAGGAAAAGACAATGCACTTTGTATCTCACACAAACACTACACTGTTGTGTAGTCTCATTGAGATTGACCGCCGTGACCGAAATCGATCAGCACATTATCATTCTTTTTTTTATTTATTCAGTTATTTTAAATAAATAAATAAATTCCCCAGATCTGATCCCGGTGAAGATCCCCCGGCAGCCGGCGCCGCCGCCGCTGCCGCGCCTGCTGCCCAAGCCGCCGCCGCCGCCGCCGCTCCTCACTTCCACTGAGTTAGCTATACGTACATAATACATATGTATACATATATCTCAATGTAAACAAAAAAATTGCTAAAGTATTTATTTTGTAAATAGAAACGGTTCTTAATAAAATTATTATAGTAGGAAATGCAAAAAAAAAAATTTGGTGAAAAGTGTGATAATCAAAAAGTTTTGATATTTTTACTTTTGGTCTATAGATATATATTTAATACTATATGCTTAAGTCTTTTAATATTTTTTTGTGTTAAAATAAAAATATACGTATATATAAGACTTTCGACTAAGACTGGTTCGACTTAGTTGGTCACACTACAGATATTCTCTTTTGTATGTATGTACATATATATATTAATTTTTATTATATTAATACAAACTTTTATTTACTTAAAAATATATATTAAACACATTAAAATTACATATTAGCCTTGACCACATTTTTGTAGTCTAACAATTTGCGATATATTCGTTAAGATAACATTATATTTAAGATAAAAACCCGTTAAAAGATGGGTGAAGGACGACCTCACTTTGGACCTTGTACTATTAAAAACGCGTGTTAGATCAAAGTAATGTTTGAAACTATAATACACTTGTTCCCAACCAGTGTATACTACGTGCTGAGTGAGTCCAACGGGCAGTTCTTCTTCCACGACGGAGACCGCCGCATCCCCATCACTCCTATGCCCGATACTCCTAATGATGCAGGTAATGGATTGTCAGTGGTAGCCCAGTGGTAACGCGCTCGCTCAGGAAACTGAGTGATGCAGGTTCAAATCCCGGGTCTCGCACCTCTGATATTTTCATGTGCGAATCATTTCCAACGTCATTCCCATTTGTCTTATGGTGACCGAAAACATTGTGAATGAAGAACCTAGAAAGTTTCGAAAGACATGTGATATCCGCCAACCCTCACTTAACCAGCGTGGTGAGAACGATTAAGTTCAGTACATACTTTTTAAGATTTACTCCAATATTTGAAATTTTAAATTTGACTCTCTTGATCATGATTGCTGTAAAGCATTCGGCAGGCGGGTACCAAAAATCAAAATAAATCCGCGAAAAAATCTGAAAAGATAGTTTTATTTATAGTGTAAATTTATGTACAATAAACGAAGTACATTAAAATTGCAAAAATATTTAACTGTATTTACAACAAAAAAACTTACACTTAAATATTACTGTACAAGTAATGTCCGCGTGGTATATTGACAACAATACTAATCGCGTAATATGTTACTTTTGCTATTTAACAGAAGATCAAAAGACCGACGACGATGAAGACATTAAGGATATAAAGATAGTGAAAGTTGAAGGCTCCGAGCCCAACACTGAACAGAAGAAGCTGAGGCAAGGTGTCGAAAACAACACAAAGACAGATCATCCAGACATTGCTAGTAAGTATCCTTATACATATTAATAATTTTTGCGATGGTCTGCACTCCTGAAGGTCCCGGGTTCGAGTTCTGGGTCGGGTCAAGTACACTTACTTATTGAGTTTTTCTGTTAAGAAATTCTCAGTAATAGCTTGTAGTTGGGAAGTTAGCGGTGTTTCAATCACGTGTTGAGGTGACGTCATGCCATTGAATTTGAGAGTAACAGGAACAGAGAGTGCACGTTGTGTCCGCGCTCTATCTCACACGCGCTGCTCTATGTCTCCAGCGCAGTTAGCTAGTCCCACTAAGTTTGGCCACCATGGCCACAATCAATCAGGAAAATTTTATTTATATTATTAGTATTAGTAAAGTACAGGCAACAACGTAACATATTGTATGGTGTCTCTTTCCCTCAGGTTTCCTTCCATCAGAATCGATGTCCCTTTCGCCGTCGCGGCTGCTGCGCGACGCGGAGGGCTGGCTCGAGGGCTCCGTGCAGGACTTCTCCCTGAGCAGCTTCCTAGGACACCTAGAAGGACGGCCGCAGCCCGAGCTGGTGGTCAGTTTATCTTTTTAATATATAAGAGTCAAATAGAAAGAGAGAGGAAGAGAGTGAGACTCTAAATTATGTATATAAAAAGTAATAGGTAAAGATAGAGCAGTAAAGTAGTTACGAAATTGAATTTTGGATTCCTCATAGGAAGTAGGTAACAAAATATTTATGGATATTATTTTTCCTGGAAGTGTAAAAAAGGAGTTTGAAAGTCGTGAATTCCCTTTTTCTACTAATTCAGTGTTATCAGTAATTATTATTGTTGTAAAAGTTGCTATATATAAAAATTTAAATAATCCCTTTAAACACAGATGGACTCTCAACTGCACTCTCTCATGGCGGAATCGAGCGTGGACTATGTCGCCAAGTTCGCTGACCTCGCTGCTGAGGTTACGGACGACCCCGACCTTACTGATGACCTCACATGAACACAATTACCTCGAGTCTTTTTTTATATTATATCATATTTTATTAACTGGCAACTCTCAACTGCAGGTCGATTAACTAAAGCTGGAAAATTTACAGTACTTACATCAATGCTATGTAGTAAAAATAAAATATTAACAAACCCATTATCCTTATCCCGCTCATACGCTAGACCGGGTGCAAGAGAGAGAAAGAGAAAAGTGAGTAGTGAGAGAAAGAGTGTGCTTATTCTCAACGTGCTATTTTAAGGTAATCAGATTGTAGGCCCCAGTCCCAACACACCTTTAGGAATGTTTTGCATCATAATATTGATATCTCACCGTATGTAAATTACTACAATTTTTAATTTGAATGTAAAATATATTTCAGTAAATAATGTGTATTTTTACAATGTTATAGTTATAATGTTGCTTTTACAAATTCTTTTTTGAAGTTATACTTCTTTTGGCAAGTTTGGAAAAAATTGTGAGAGAATTTAAACGATACGAAAAGCTGTGAAAACTAATTAGTGTACGGTAAGGATACAATTGACATGTATTAAATAATATTATATTAATTTTGAACTGTTTGTCTATAACATGTGTATATTATTATCATGAATAAAGTTACTATATTATTTTGGTAACTAAAATTGTTTTATATCAATAGGAAATTAAAGCAATTATGATTCTCTTTTGTGTTGTTATTTAAAATATATTGTAACCTTCATATTTTGTAACATAAATTTTACATTAATTTAATTATTATTTATTACTCATATTAAAATGAGCATTTAAAAAAATATCTTGTGTAAACTGTAAAGGAAATATTAGAAAGTAATTAAAAGGAAGTGGTAGCCAGTGGTAACGCGCTCGCTTGGGAAACCGCGTGAAGCGGGTTCAAATCCCAGGTCTCACACCTCTGATATTTTCATGTGCAAATCATTTCTAACATGATTACCACTTGCCTTACGGTGATTGAATTTCGAATAATGATAAAATACGTATTTATTTAATTGTATTGAAGAGCATTAAGACAAGTTTCTAGTAATTCTGATTATAAATATATAATTATTTGTCCATAAAAACTTTATTAACCCCTATTTACCCCTTTAAGGGATAAATTTTGAAAAAAATAAAATATATTTCTTATTTGATATCTTTAAGGCTAAACACCATTTTTGGTACTTCACATTAAGAATGACAGAGTTTCATATGATCTTTAATCCCCTATTTTACCCACTTAGGGGATGAATTTCGAAAAATCCTTTCTTAACGGATGCCTACATCATCTATGGAATATGTTCTCCAAATTTCACGTTTCTACAGCAAGCGGCTTAGGCTGTGTTGATCCATCAGTCAGGACTCGGGACCACCGAATGGATGCACCTCTTCTCAATTCTTCCTTCAGCTGGTCTAACTTCTAGGTATAACTCGCGTCATCTAAAAAGAACGCTGCCTGTCAAGCTGCGCAGAAGCGATTTATCGGTCAAATTGGTGGTAAGAAGTGGGGCGCGGGACTGCGGGACGCGCGCCGCATGCTTGCCGGCACTCGTAGTCAAAGAGTATAGTTATAAACTGCTCGTAGTCGTCAGTTCGAAATACCATCGCGCACACAAAAGTTTTTAATTACGAAATGGTTTTTTATATAGAAAAGAGAGAAAAAATATTTTTGACGTATATTGTTTTATAAAGAGAGAGTCTCATAATAATTCAGTTAATAATCAAAAAATGTATTAAACGTATTAATTTATTTTTTTGTAAGTAGATTAAACATTCTACACTGAATCAAACATATTTTAATAATGAATAGAATAATTGTATTTAATGATATTCTATGTAATATATTTTTCAATGTATATGTCGCGTCATGTACCTTAGTTTAATTTGTAGTAGTTTTTATATATAAAGATTAAAACATTTTACACTGAAACAAACATGTTTTTAATTCTATTTAAAATAAAATATTTTTTTTTATATAATATATTTTTCAATGTCCCTACCAATAACTAATATATGAAGCCGCGAGCGAAATGCTATGAAAAATAAAATAATAGGCTAAGTACTTTTGAGCGTGAGTATACCCTTTTTCAACCGACTTCAAAAAGGATTCTTCTCAATTCGACTGTATTTTTTTTTATGTTTGTTACCTCAGAACTTCGTCATTTATGAACCGATTTGGACAATTTTTGTTTTGTTTGAAAGAGTATACTTCCAGATTGGTCCCATTTAAATTTCAAAAAAAAATACCACCCCTAAGGGTGGAAAAATAGCTAATAATGAATTTAACCTACTTCTAATTGTCATATTGACTTGAAACTTTGCAAGTGTTTCTATTTCCGTTGATAGTACAGTGGTTCGGTATTGTTGACCTGATTTGATGGTAAGGCCAGAAGGTGGATAGGTGGAACTCTTCAACGGCTAATAGTAGATACTTTGCGTTTGGGCTTATTTTGTTTGATTCGACAAGCCTAACACTTTAGAATTCGTACTTTGCTACTACTGTCTACACTAAAAAGGTAAAAATAAAAACTTTTTAACAAAAAAATAAAAACCGACTTCAAACAAAAGTACTAAAAAGTTAAAAATAACTGATTGGTAGTTTTCATTTACTATACATACCTAATCAAATATTTTCGAAGTCGGTGTGCTTTGCTTTGTATGGGCTGGCACCGATTTCGAAAATATTTGATTAGGTATGTATTTAATAGGTAGGTAATTACTTAGCCAAAGCACACCGACTTCGAAAATATTTGATTAGGTATGTATAGTAAATGAAAACTACCAATCAGTTATTTTTAACTTTTTAGTGCTTTTGTTTGAAGTCGGTTTTTATTTTTTTGTTAAAAAGTTTTTATACAAGACGCGAGTTATATGTAGCAATATACTCTATGTACAAGACCTACATTTCATAGGTAAGATGCGAACCGTAGCAATATACTCTATGATGCGAACACAATAGAAGCAAAAACCAAGTATAAAACAGACATCATAATAAATTGATAGATAATACGTGTAGCGCCCTCCTTTCGAGAAATCTTCTCCATTTCACAGTTTTACAATTTACCAGCGAGATATACACAGCATGTTGAAATTATAGCAGATTTAAAAAAGTATTTTGATAGTTATGAGTTGTACGAGTATATGTAAATTTTTGTCAGTAAATAATATAAAAATATTATTATCATCGCTTTGCATCTTAAATTAATAAGTAATGTATGTGTATTGTTATTATGAAAAATACTGCTTTAGTAGTGATTTCCAATGGTTTTATGAGTAGGTATTATTTATAAATAAGTATGCCATAATGAAGAAGTGAATTTTATGTTGACTATAAGGTAGTTTTTTAATAAGATTTTTTATATAGATAAACTCTATGGATAGTTTTTAATTTATCGATATAATTATAACTGAAATCTCTATAGACTTCAATGACAACGACGTTAAACCTTGTTTAATTGTTTGTTGACATTCGATATTGATCTGTTCACTTCACTCCTTATTATATTATATTGGTTAGGTATTTTATTTCTTAATTGTTTTATCAATTATCCTAGAAATTATCGATCTATCAGTTTATCCTTTGTTATATTATTAAAACTAGCTATATAGAAAAATACTGTTGCTGAGGGAAACCACAGTTTTGTATAAAAATTTAGACTGACTAAAATATTGTTTTAATTCTACAGAAGAATTAAGTGCGTTGACAAATTTGATGTGGTTTAATCTCATTTCTATTACATAAACGCGCTTGTATAAATATAAGTAAATTTAATATAGCAATGAGTTGGCAATATTTGTTTATTTTCTGACTTGTTATTGTGTGATCAGGTAAAAATTGGTATTATGAAGTTTAAGTTTAATATAAATATTTGTGTATATACCTATCAGATAGCTGGTAAATTTTACTTATATAATTAACTATACCTACTATCCTATTTCAATATTTTTGTAAAACTTCTTATTAGAAGACTTCATTAGAGATTTTTGAATTTTCCTAATTGTTATACCAATCTTAGGTATTCTTAATTTTGTTACTGTGGTACTTGAATAATAGTTGGTAAAGAAATATTACATATTTCTTGCATTATATATGTTTTGTTTTACATATTTTAACTGAATATGTATCTGTGATGAATACTTCTAATGATCTTAAATGTTATACAATACATTTTTTTTATCAGTGGTAAATTATTGAAATTTTCTTTTCAGATAACACCAAAGAACTACTATCTACTTATATAAAAAAAATCATGTGTCACATTCATTTATTGAGATATTCAATGTGTTTGTCATCAGACCGATGTAATATTTTGTAAAGTTTATAAACAATAAAGTTATAATTATTTTTAACTCTTTTATGTTTATGAGTTTTTATTTTAATATATTAAATTATTAAATGTGTAATATTAGATATTGAATATCAGTAAGAACCCAATACAATACATACAGATTAACAATTATGATACTAGAGACTCACCCATGCTTCGTTTCGGGTTTGTTCCTAGACAAACAAATCTATCCCATGGCAACTGTACATTTTTCTAGGAAAAAACTAACCTATGTGCTATTCCAGACAACTATTTCCTGCCATATTTCATCGAGATCCATGGATGATCCAGCCATTCTGGTGTGAAAGAGTAACAAAATCCATCTATACATCCTCACAAACACTTTCATATTTATAATATCAATATGGATACTTAATAGTATGTATACATATTTATCGAAACATAAGGAATATTAGTAAATGTGACCAGTTGCATTTTTTTATTATGCTAAGGAACAGTGCCATGTCATAATTTTCTCTCTTAAAAGGGTTTTGTTAAGGATTAATAAAGAAATAAATATTTTTCATTTATCTACCAACTATTTATACATTTTACTTATATTTACAGAATGCTTAAATACCATAGCATCTAGACTGAAATAAAGGCATGCTCACTTTAAGAAATATTTTAAAAAAATCACCAGCTTAGAGTTAATGGGGATGAAAGTTAAAAACGTAAATTGATATTTAAAGGAGTCCATACACAATATGGTATTTGTAGGTTGCAGTTTGGCCTATACAGTTAGTCCTGAGCTCTAATCTGTAGAAAACTGGGTAACTACCACACAAATCCTGGTTAAGCTGCGCAGTTTAATTGTACAGGCAAACTATCTTATGTCCTTATCAGGATCTCAAATTATCTTCATAGCATATTTCATCTAAGTCGGTTCAGTAGTTCCAGAGATTACTTCCTATAGACAAACTCACAAACTTTACTTCTTTAAGTATAATAGATAGTATATTATATTAAACAAATATTAATTTTCTGCAAACACAAAACTAAATGATTATTGCAACGAATCATGTTTTAACACTTTGGCTATAGAAATAGGTAGGTGACTAATTAAAAGTTTTTGCGAATTCGCGGAGTTAATGTGCAATCACGCCCGGTAGAGTTTACAACTATTTAGAGCCCGGGAGTAGATGTTGTTTAAACTTAATTGCAGATTCGCTTAATTAAATGTAGGAAATTGCCTATTTACGTTTACTTGGATTCTTGTCGCATTTGTTTTGAACTCGTTTGTAATATAATAAATGTGAATTGTGAAACTAATCGTAACT
The DNA here is from genome assembly GCA_947093115.1 of Brenthis daphne. Taxonomy (NCBI): domain Eukaryota; kingdom Metazoa; phylum Arthropoda; class Insecta; order Lepidoptera; family Nymphalidae; genus Brenthis; species Brenthis daphne. The sequence goes on along the minus strand of OX352482.1, from coordinate 13,615,877 downwards.
ATAATTATTTATAGATTTTACGTATCGAATTGTTATTCTAGCAAAAATAGATCATAAGAAATACCCGTAAGTAAAGTAAACTGAAATAATGCGTTCTTAAATCAATTTTTGATTACTTCATAAATAGCTAGGTAATGAATTTGTAGTGTAGTACAATTGTACTGAATATTGCGTATTTATAGTTGGCGTTGTTTACATAAATTGTTTTTTGTAAACAATTTTACAAGACACATGTAGAAGGTTCATACTTCATATTTGTAAAATGAAATAGTTCGAAATTTAATCGATCAGCACCATCTACGACAGATTTAGATTTTTATTTAGGTAAACAAAAATAACCCAAAAAAGGTGATTTTTACGGGATAGTTTATGTGTGTATTGTTATTCTATGGGATGGAAAATTATATTTTTCGGTTAAATCTGGAAAATTTATGGGAGTGAATTCAAGTAGCTTCCGAGGTAGGCATTTAAATTAACTTTCGCCCAGTAGTCAAATTTCCATACTATCCTGCCCATATTCATTATCGAAAATTTCAAGAAAACATATTATATGTATAGAATATATATATATAAAACCAACCTGTTTAAAAAAATTGATAAGTCTTTTCCTATTTATATATAGGTATGTACTGTGTACATATATTATTAATTGTAAAAAGCTACTTAGGGATATTATGAGGAAAACAATATCAATTCACTACTATTCTTATAATTTTGTCCTCATTGTACATTATTATTTTTATATTTGATTAATAAAAAAATGTATAAGAAACTACAAAAGCGGATTGCTTGTTATACGGTAAACCAGGGCGGGCGGAGACAGGACCTTTTCGAAATCCTAACGAGACGTTAGGCTCGTAAGCCGATTTGTATTTGATACAAATTATTAAAAATGTCTACAAACAATTCATTTTCGGGATTCTGTACCCGTAAAGGAAAATAGTAGGTATTAGGTAATCCTTATAGGATGACTTATGTATTTGTCCGACTGTCCGCCCGTGAGACCGTTTTTTCAAGAACATATTGTGAAGGTTTCAAGTTGAAATATGAAATACTTAGCTTTACAGTCTAAGGAAAATTCTGTAGTCAATTATAATACATAATATCTTTAAAATTAGGATCTTATAATTTAGATTTAATTAATTATTTTAGCCAAAACTTATGTTTTTTAAGTTGTAAACAACAATTGAAAAATCTATGTGTATACGTATGAAAACTATTACTTCAAAGGATCATCAAACTGCATCAAGTCATTGTTGCCCCATTCACGTT